>JAUMIR010000001.1:129647500-130897500 GCA_030847615.1 Gambelia wislizenii
GGTTGTTGTGCAGAACCCAGCCTTTTCTGTGCAGAAATGTCTTCTGAACAGAAAATAATGTTTTCTGTGAAGAAAATTTGCAGTTTTCTGCACAGAATGCACAGCAGAAAGCAGAAAATGCATTTCAAGGTACTCAGTGATGCACACCTGCATTTTTCACACAGAATAAGCCCTGAACAGAAAAGATTCTCACTGAATCCAAGAATCTCCTTTAAGTGTTTTTCAACACTCAAGAAACTTCTTTTTCACCTGAGATTTGAATATTCTTTCCATCCCTACTTCACATCCATGACAACATACCAGCCATTGTTTCATTTTTAGAGTTATTGACAGAGAATTGTCAGACATTATGCTCCTGCCTCTTGGCCTCCTTCCCAGATATTTCTAAGGAAGAAGTGGTCACCAAGTCCTTTGTATCAAGCAGAATGAGATGTACTTTACCCTTCATGTTCCCGTCACAGAGACAAATGAACAAAAAGGTACAAAAACAATTAAGTAAATGAAATAGAGAAACCAGTCATAAGTAAGAGGTCACGTAGCAGTGGTGGAAACACATCATTCATTGAAATATTGGCAGCCTTTGCAGAATAAATGTCAAGCCAAAAGTCAAGTGAGGACAAAACAGAAAATTATGAGTTTCTGTTCTCAGACTGGGTGGCAAAAAGAAAACAAAACAGGAAAATAGATTATGGAGACAGGGATTCTGTGATAGTCAAGGATACTTTTGGGGCTGATAAGAAACGTGGGGCTATACCAATGGAAGGATTTCAAATTTTACTTGTGAAATGGGGTTGTTCTATCAAGCTACATGCTAGAAATGTAGGAAAGGTTGTGGGCAAACCTATTGTCTTTTGTGGTTTCCTGGTTTGACCAACAAATATGGCCATCATGGTAGACCAGAAGGCTTCTATTTTTATGGTTGTGATGAAGCGCAACAGATTCCACACTGCTGCTATAGATCCCAAATACAGTCCAGGTATACACAGAAAGGCAGGCTGAAATCTGAGTTTGCTTGATGTGTGCCTTGAAAGTACAGTGGCTTGTTTGCTCATGCATGGAAAAGTATTTTGGCTGACTAGGATATAATGTTGGAAGAACAACCTCATATGTTTGATGATCTCAGGACCTACATGCAGGCAAATTCAAATTCAAATTAGCATATATGTACCTACCATTTCTGCACCATTTCATATGTTCTAGCAGTCAAATCAGGGTTGTACTAATTTTGGCCACAGAGATTTTAAATATATCAAATTAGTGCTATTAAATATAAGAAAAAAAAAATTCTCAGATCTCAAAAGTCCAGGAATTGTTTTAGGAGAGGGATTAAATATCCTGATAGGTATGGCTTGAAAAAAATAGAAAGAAGCAAAAATTAGTGGGGAAGGGTGCAAGTGAAAAAAGATCTTGGGACTGTAAACACAACATGAACATGAAATAGCTGTGTGGCTATGGCAATTTTGGCTGCATTAACAGAATCATAGTTTCCAAGTCAACAGAAGTATCACCTCTATTTTATTCTGCACTACTCAGACCTGAGATGAAGTACTGTGTTTAGTTCTGGGCATCTAGGTTTACAAAGATTTTTAAAATATATATTTTATTTATTGAATTAATGTATATCCCACTTTTCTTTCAACATGGGATCCAAGGCAGTATGCAACCTTTAGAAACACAATACAACTAAAAAGCTTGCAGTACAAAAATTAAAACAATTATGCTAGACTTCTATTTTAAAAACACAAGTTTAAAATACAGGTCAAAAGCTGTTTTTCAAAAAACCACTTTTGAACTTAATGAAACAGAAACAGCACCTCTCCATTAAAAGTTCCATCTGCCACAACATATTAAAAACCAAAAGTCTTCTTAATTTTTTTTTAAAAAGTCGTTACCTGCTGGCAGAAAGACAGAAGGGAGGTGTCCAATCAGACTTCGTGAAGAAGAGAGTTCTACAGCCTGGAGAAGGCTCTCTCCCATGTCCTTACCAGGCATGCCTATGATGGTGGTGGGAGATAGTTCCCCCCAACCCAAATAGTCTGGACCCAAGTTGTATAGAGCTTTAGAGGTTATATCACCAGCACTTTGAATTCTTCCCAGAAATGGACCAGCAGCCAGTGGAGCTGTTTCAACAAGGGGGTTATATGATCTCTATAGCTTGCCCCAGTCAGCAATCTGGCTGCAGCATTTTAGACCCACTGAATTTTCCAAACAGTTTCCAAAAGCTGCCCCACACATTACAGTGATCCGGACAGTATGTAATTAAGGCATCTGTCTCCATAACCAGATCTGACATCTCAAGGAATGGGTGCAGCTGGCACACCAGTTTTAACTGTGCAAATGCATTCCTGGCCACTGCCAAAACCTGGACATTCAAGCTCATCTCTGAGGAGCGTACTCAAGCTGTAACCCCATCCAATATAGGCTTAATCCCTATTCCCTTATCTTCCTCTCCACTGACCAGGAGCACCTCTGTCTTGTCTGGATTAAGCTTCAGTTTGTTTGCCCTCATCCAGTCCATTACTGAGAGCAGACAATGATTTAGCACAGAGACAGATTTCTTGGAATTGGATGGAAAGGAAAGAGACTTGGGTGTCATCAGCATACTAGTGACAGCCAGCTCCAAAACTTTGGATGACTTCTCCCAGTGGTTTCATGTAGATGTTAAATAGCATGGAGGACAAATTTGAGCCATGAGGGACCCTGCAAACCAATGGTCATGGGGTCAAATGAACATCCCCCAGCACCACCTTCTGAGTTTGCCCCTCCAGGAAGGTCTGAAACTGCTGCAGAACAGTGCCCCCAAGTCCCATCCCAGAGCAGTGGCTCAGAAGGATACCATGGTTGATAGTATCAAAAGCCACTAAAAGGTCCAGTAGAACCAACAGGGAAATACTCCCCCTCCGTTTCCCTGCATAGGTCATCCAAAAAATTGGTTTCAAAGGAAGGCAACAAGATGGTCAGCAGTAAGGAAAACAAATCTTATGAAGAAGTATTGAAGGAATGAGAATGAGGAGTCTAGAATGAAAGAGAAGACTGAATGATAGCAGTCTCCTCAAGTATTCAAAGGCTGTCACACATAGAAGGGTAAAAATGTGTGTTCTTCAGCTCTGTAGGGCAGGCCTAGGGCAGAGTTTAGGTTACAAGATTTGAGATTTAAGTCAGACATTGGGAGAATCATTTTAATGCAACAGTTTGACAGTTAGATCCAGTTACCAAGAATGGTGATCGCCTCTCCCTGATTGGAGGTTTGCAAGTACTAGACAGTCATCTGTTAAAGATATTCTCTCTCTGGATTTCCTGCTTTGAGGATCTCTGGATTTCCTGGTTTGGGAATTGGCTAAATGGCCTAGCAGTTCCCTTCAAACTCTAGCATATATTCTATGGTGTCTGATTAAACAAAAATGAGATATCTCTCCTGCAGGGGACATCTGCAGTCTCCACCAAATGCTTTTGCTATGGAACATGAGCATGCTCAGCAACAATAACTGGCATCTAAGTGTGAAGAACAGGTTATCTTGGCCTCTAGAACCCTGCCAATCTTTGGACAGGCTACATAGGCAGACTCAGTCAATCATGCTAAAACTAATTACTCTCCTTTAGTAATGTATTCAAACACTGTAAGAAGTGAACTTTCAATTAACTGATAATCATCTGCCATACAAACTACTACTTCTAGGCTTGCAACACTGGAAACTGGAAAAATAACATCAAGGGAAGCAAGGGAGTGAGAGATGGAAACGGCAATATATCTGTCATCCAGAAACTACAATATATCTGTCACTCAAACTATCACACTCCATTGGCAAATTTTATGCAAGCATTGTTAATTGCATGTAAATAAAAATCTGAAAAGTACCCAGAGACCTCTGACATGTGCCTTAGCTTCCGAATGCCAAAATATGTTGTCCACCCCTGAATTACAGTAACCTAACATCCCATCTTTGTGAGTTACCAAACCCAAGCGACTCAGAGTATAGTTGAAATGCATCTTCTAGGCTGCTGCTAATAATGATTCTCTCAGTCATGCAGAGAAAGTGGTCACTATGGTCATTAAAAGCAGGAGTTGTAAACTCCTAGTTTCTAAGCATTGGTCTGACAATCTTTGCAAATCTCTGTGGAAAACCCTTTCCAATATGAGATGGGATGGAACAAGATGGTGATGATTATCTAAGTTGGCAGCAAGACAGAAGTTATAGTAAACAGTCTGCTAGAGGCTGAGGCAGAATATACAGCAGCTACATCCTTTTTTAAAGGACACTGCATACAATGGAGGGGGGACAGAGTAAAAGAACTGAACTTAAATTGAAATAGTAGTGGACATACTGGACATTAGTGGTGGTCACATGAAATATACTGCTAGACCAGGAGTGGGAATATTTGGCCCTCCAGATGTTTTAGACTGCAGCTGTAATAATCCTTACTTACCCCTGCCTATGCTGACTAGGGCCTCTGGGAGCTGAAGTCCAGGGGGTCAGTCAAATGGGAGAATTAATTTTGGAAAACAGTGCATTACCTCACTATCACAGCAGTGTTCATTTGTCCCCACAATTCATTTGCAAGATCACTGGCCTGGAAAGCTATCCAAGTTTGAAGTTCACATGGAGCATGCCTGCAAGAAAAGAAGGTGGCCACAAGTGAATTATCTGCCTTATTATTCCCCCAAAGCTCCCTCCATTCCCCCAACCCTTTTTTGCCTTGTTAAACAAGAGATGTGGAAGAGTGATATTCTGTTTAAAAACTTTTTTTATGCTCTGCTGCTCGTAAAAAGCGCACAATCATGTCTACAAAAAACAACAATGGCAGCTCCAGCCACTTCATCGCCAGCAAGTCTGTCCCTGCACACATCCAACCAATCAGGTTTTGACTTCCTGGATGTGCCCCAATTCAAATTGATTGTTCAAATGTGCTGTTATGAGCATTTCTGTGTACTTTTAAAAAAAGACCATGTGAAACAGCAAAAGCTGTGGTTGCAAACTACTTGGGAGTTTTCAACCCTCCTCCTTCCCAATATGGTAAATCCCAGCAGGAGCTCATCTGGACAAAAGGTATTCTGCCTGCATTCATTGAGGATGTTTTTCATCATCTAAACAACCCCCACAAAAACATCTGGAGCACTAAATGTTCCCCAGCCTTCTATCAAGGAGCTACCTGTGATAAGTTATATGCAAGGTGGTGGGCTAGGCTCCTGTGGGTAAGCACATTACAGTTGGGCTCAGGAGACAAAGAACTGATGAACAAATGCTGATACATACCTACATGTATGCCCAATTTTTTTTCACGTGAGTTTCCTTTATTTTTGTATCTGATGTGGTACCTGAGGTATGCCTACCCACCAACTGTCCTGATTTGGCAATAGCAGTCCTAAGCAATCTGCTGTCATCTCACTTTTTCAGCTGTTTTTTTTTTTTAATGTCCCAGTTTCTCTCTCCTCCTCTCCCTTTCCCCCTTTGTCTTCAGCTTATTTCACTTGCTAAGAACTCAGTTTAAAGTGCAAAAGTAGTTAACACAGCAGGGGGAGAGGAGAGGAGAGGAGAAAGCAGGATCTTGCCCTTTCCAGTAGGCTCAGGCAAAAGCCAACTGCAGCAGCCTCTCCTAGCTTGTGTGTTCTTCCTTGTTAAGAACTTTTACCATCTTGTCCATAATCTGACATTGCTTTGCCACATATATCCCTGTTTTCGTCTGCTAATTGTTCAAGGGTATTGGTATGGAGGCTCTCTCTTGGCACTGTGACCACTGGAATACCAACATGCAGCTTTGAATTCATGAACAGAGTTGCCAATTTGGGACCTGGTGATTTTTTTTTTCAAACCTCTCAGCTAGGGTGCCAGATTCTCCAAACAGCAATAGGAGATAGACCTCTCTGTCAACAGAACAGCTCAAGCCTCACTGGCAAATGAGGCAGGTCTATATTAAGCATTGCCTAAGTATCATGAGAGGAGGACCTCCCATGAGAGTTTCAGGTCTTTCTGGTATTAGAGATCTCACAGGAGTCTAGAACTCTTCACAGAATCATAGAATCATAGAGCTGGAAGAGACCATGAGGACTATACAGTCCAACTCCTGCCATGCAGGAACACACAACAAATCATTCCCGACAGATGGCGATCCGCCCTTTGTTTAAAAACCTCCAAAGAAGGAGACTCCATCACACTACAAGGCAGTGGATTTCACTGCCAAACAGCTCTTACCATCAGGAAGTTCTTCCTAATGTTTAGGTGGAATCTTTTTTCCTGTCATTTGAATCCATTGCTCTGTGTCCTAGTCTCTGGAGCAACAGAAAACAAGCTTGCTCCATCCTCAGTATGACCATCCCTTCAAATATTTAAACATGGATATCATGTCACCTCTTAACCTTCTCTTTTCCAGGCTAAACATGCCCAACTCCCCAATCTGTTCCTCATAGGGCATGGTTTCCAGACCTTTCACCATTTTAGTCACCCTCCTCTGGTCACATTCCAGGGTGTCAATGCCCTCCTTAAATTGTGGTGCCCAGAACTGGATACAGTATTCCAGGTGAGGTCTGACCAAAGCAGAATAGAGTGGCACTATTACTTCCCTTGATCTAGACACTATACTCCTATTGATGCAGCCTAGAATCACATTGGCTTTTCTGGCTGTCACATCTCACTGCTGACTCATGTTCAGCTTGTGGTCCACTAAGACTCCTAGATCCCTTTCACATGCACTGCTATCAAGCAGTCTTGTGAGAAGCCCTCCTCTTGCAAGACTGAGGTGGGCTTTATAAAGGACTAGTTCACATGCTATTCACCTCATTCCCTTTGGTCTATAAAGCTAATAATAGGAAGAGTGGGCACCAGCCATGTTCTCAAAAGATTGACCCCTGCAGGGTTTGACATGAAATCTGAGGACATTTTGAAGCAAATGCTCAAGTGTCAGTCTGTTGCAAGCATGGTTTGTGCCCATTCTTTCTGCTTTCACCAGATCAAAAAATGTGGGATTTTGAGATGCTCTGACCCAAGACAAAAATGTATGTAACATAGTTGGGCCCTGGGCCTCCTTTCTGGTAATTTGTACTGGGTTCCAACTCTCATTGGCCCTGCTCATGGATACCATAAGGGGCTTACTCTGGGACCTGAAACCAAACAGTGCATCTAGGAGCCATTTCAGAAGGGGCACCAAGTAGGTAAAAGAAACTCACCTATGTGGAGTTACTGCAGCCTCCATTGTATCTGAATTCAAAGAAAGACAGTATGGTATAGACTGTTGGAACAGGGCCTGGCAAATCTGGGTTCAAGACCAGACTGATCCACAAAATACACTGGATGAACTTGAGCCACTCACTCTCAATCAGCCTGATCTTCCTCACAGAATCATTTTTAGGTTAAAATGGGAAGGGCAAGGGCCAGGTATGCCACCTTGAGCTCCACTTAGGAAAGCAGGATATCAACATGAAAATAATTAGTGAATAATATTGAAAATGGTGTTAGCTCTTATCCTGCGGTTTTCACATACCAGGATCCGTGGCCTAAGTGCCCAGCATGCTATTCCACATGTTGTAGAGTCAACAGTCATCTTAAGATGCTGGCAGTCTGAAAGCTCAGTTAGTGTTTAAATACACAGCATCCTTTCTAAAGTGGTGTGGAATGTTTGAAAAATAATTGCTTGGATGAGTTCTTTTTGAGTCAGGGCAAAAATGTAACATATTAATAGTTCTCCAGACAGCAGTGGGAAGCCACAAAAAATACCTTATACCATTCAAGCATTCTTATTATTGGCTATGGAGTATATTAACTGAAGCTCCAAGGGTCACTTCATGTACTGTAGAAGGTAAGATGCAGAGAAAGGAGAGCTCAAAGGTTTATAAAAGATTATTTATTTGGTTGGATGCATTTCAAGTCCTGGAACCCTTCTTTCTTGCATCAGAATGAAAGGCCTTCCTTAGTCCATAAAAGACACAGACCGAAACTAAATATTTAGTACATACCTGTTTCACTTGATACATATGAGGTGGCTACATGCAAATTTTCCCTGTGTATAATCTTCAGAAACACACACCAGAAATGTTAGAAGCTTGTCCCAGAATGGCATTTCTCCTTCTGAAAGCCCCTGGATGCACATCTATTTCCATTAACAAGAGGGTACAAGTTGAGTCTCCATTATCCAAAATACTTCAGACCAGAAGTGCTTTGGATTTTTATTTTTTAGGTTTTGGAATATTTGCATATACATAATGAGATATTTTGGAGATGGCACCCAAGTCTAAACATGAAATTCATTTATAGATTGTCCTTGGGTATTTTTCCAGGCTGTGAGGCCGTGTTCTGGAATAGTTTCTTTCTGACGTTTTGCCTGCATCTGTGGCTGGCATCTTCAGAGAATGGTTGTGTAGGGGTGTGTGTGGAGTTTATATGCTGTGAACCCCTGTTGGGGAGTATATGTAAATTTGTGGAATTGAATGGTTAGTTTCTGGGTATACAAATGCAAGGCTCATTAGTGTCTGTTTGGCTAATGGTTGGTTGATGGACCATTATCTGCTGGGAATCCTCCTGTCCCTGGGTGGAATTCTTTTATAAGTGTTGAGTTTTGATTCTATTGTATTTCAAAACTAGGAGCCAGATTTTGTTTGCTTTTAAGGTTTCTTCTTTCCTGTTGAAGTTGTCCAGGTGTTTGTGGATTTCAATAGCTTCTCTGTGCATTCTGACATGATAGTTGTTGGCCTGGTCTAGAATTTCTGTGTTTTCAAATATCATTTTGTTTTCAAATAACATCAAAGGAGTCACAGACAGAATAGGGAAAGTGATGAGTAAACACAACATCCAAACAATCTACAGACCAACCAAGAAAATCCAAGAAATGCTACACTCAGCGAAGTACAAAAGAGACCCACTCAGAGCTGCAGGAGTTTACCACATACCATGCAGCTGTGGACAAGTTTACACAGGGACCACTAAACACAGTTTACAAACACGAATCAAGGAACATGAAAGACACTGCAGACTGGGCCAGCCAGAAAAATCAGCAGCAGCAGAATATGTGATAAACCAACCTGGACACAAAATGCTATTTAAAAACACAGAAATTCTGGACCAGGCCAACAACTATCATGTCAGAATGCACAGAGAAGCTATTGACATCCACAAACACCTGGACAACTTCAACAGGAAAGAAGAAACCTTAAAAGTGAACAAAATCTGGCTCCCAGTTTTGAAATACAATAGAATCAAAACTCAACACTTACAAAGGAATTCCACCCAGGGACAAGGGGATTCCCATATAAACTCCACATACATTCCTACCCAACCATTCTCTGAAGATGCCAGTCACAGATGCAGGTGAAATGTCAGAAAGAAACTATTCCAGAACACGGCCTCACAGCCCGGAAAAAAACCAAGGAAAATCTCTGGATGCCAGCCATGAAACCTTACAACTTCACAAATTCATTTATATTTCATATGTACCTTATACAGATAGGACTTTATCAGACCACCCTCCATTAACGTTTATTTCCCACCATATTTTTATGCATAATTGTCCTGGAAACATAACCCTTTCTGTCAGACCTTACCTTCTCTACCATGAAAAGGCAGCCTCAGCATTGACAGAGCATGAACGGAGCTCTGTTTACTTCCGCATTCGTGATCTCACCGATTCTCACAAAAAGAAGTGAATGCAGTAAATTTTAAAAATACACCAAAAGAAAGACAAAAAAAATGTTCACACAAGCACAGAAACACACTTTAAAACTTAAAAGTAAACTTGGGTGGTTCATAAAAAGAGTGTCCCCTACCTGGCTTTCATGTTTTTACCCAGAAGTGCTCTGTCCATTGATGCTGAAATCACGAGAGGATAATGATGCAAGGTTTAAACGCTGGCAATACTGACAAAAAAAGCACCATGGGAGATCTATTGATGGCTTGACCATCAAAAAGAATGGCTTTTTGACCACACAACATCATGAAAGGACAATATCGCCTGATATGCGCATCCTTTCACATTCATTAGGCATTGTTATGACGCCATATTTGCCACATCTGATAAAGTCCATAGCCTGAAGGTAATTTTATATGCAGTATTTTTAATAATTTTGTGCATGAAACAAAGTTTGTGTACACTGAACCATCAGAAAGCAAAGTTGCCACTATCTCAGCAACCCATGTGTACAATTTTAGATTTTGGAGGATTTCAGATTTTGGATTTCTGGATGAGAAATACTTAACCTGTATAACTTACTATTGCCCTTCTACCCCAACACCTCTCTCTGCTCTTGCTCCCATCCTCTGCTGTGGGAAGAAATAAGTTGTTGTTGTGTGCCTCCAAGTTATTTCTGAGTTATGGTTACCCTAAGTTGAACCTATCATGGGGTTCTCTTGGCAAGATTTCTTCAGAGAGAGTTTGCCATTGCCTTCCTCTGAGGAAGTGTGAGTTGGTCGAGGTCACCCAGTTGGTTTCTGTGGCAAAGTGGGGATTTGAACCCTGGTCTCTCAGTGTCCTCGTCCAACACTTAAACCACTGTGCCACATTGCTTCTCAAGAACAAGTGAACACACAAGATTCATGTCACCTGTGAAGCCTGTGTAGCATCAGAGACATGTGCATCCAAAAAGATGCATATGTCTGCACATGCCCAGCACCCCAACAGACCAAAAGCAGTAATGCAAGGCTTCAAAGCCTGTGGACTAACAGAGGTTTTCCAAATCAGTTATGCTGTCATCCCTATTTTATCCTTTGTCTAGAGCTTCACTTCTACCAGCAAGTGTAAACTTTCCTGTTCCATCAGGATTTTAGGAATTGACATTGATGGGCTTTTAAGGTATGCTGCTTTGTTGATTTTCTTATACATATATTCTATCTTTTTTATTAATTTTAAATGGTTTTAATTATAGATTTTTTCAATAAAATATTTTAATTTTTTCTATGTTTTTAATCTTTATTATTTTTCTAAAAAAAATAAGCCATCTTGAATTCCATTAATGGGGGAAAGGCATGATACAAATTAAAATAGTAGTAGTAGTAGTAGTAGTGATGATGATGATGATGATGATATAAGATGGGGATCCTTTGGCCCTCCAGCTCCCATCAGTGCCCAGCCAGCATGGCCAATGATAAGGGATTGTGGGAAAAATAGTCTAGAACAGTGGTCTTAACCTATGTTCTACAGACCCCAAAGGGGCTGTAATGTCCTCACGGGGTCTGCAAAGGCTTGAAGGCTGCTTGGCCCACCTCCTCCCCACAGTGGAGTAGTCACATGACAGGAGCCATGGCAAAGCCTGACCGACTTGTCCTGTGCATTGCCATTCAATTAGCTTCAGCCACAAGAAGAAGCAAGAGAACAGTCTTCCCTCCCCCTCCCCCTCCAGTGCCTCTGAGGGAAGGTTTAATGGATGGTGTAATTGTGTTGTTGTTGTTTTAAATCTTGAGTTAAGTCTTGGGGTCTGCGGCAACAAAAGATATTTAAAGGTAAAGGAAGGGTTCAACACCATTGGTCTACAACATCCAGATGGCCACCCCTGGTTTAAAGATAGGAGATTACCAGACACGTCAAAAATGGTGTTATAATGATGCCATGAGATTGCAAAACGGCTTCCTATCAGACAATGTTGTACCTGAGCATTATGCAAGCCTCCTGCTGCCTTTATGAGGGAGTTCTTTTTTATTTTCTGGGAGAAGTCAAAAATTGATCTCCCATAGCATTTGTGTTCCAGATTTTCATGTGTGTGAGAAGGTGGCCCATTCTGCTGGTGCGATTCCAGTGTCAATGGGCGGTCCCGCCAGAACACTTCCGGGTGCAAACAGGAAAACTAGGTACAATACATTCTTCTTATGAACCTCCCTGTCTTGCTTGCAAGTTTCTAAACATGTATCTGTCTTTTCTGAACATTTTCTTTTTTAGTTTTGGGGGCTTTTTAGCATTCTTGCATCATCTTGTGAGACATGCTGAAATCTCGTTCACTGAGAAATGCAGAAATAAGTGCACAAGTGCTCATATTGCCAGATTCTTGAGGCGATTCTGTATTGTTATCACAGCAGCATGAGAAAACATGTGTCATTGTGCCAGAACACAAATGCTATAAAATATAGTGCCATAATCATGTCTTTAGGCACTCATCTGATAATCTCCATAGTTAAACCACTTGAGTATTTGCTCGTAGCTAACATTTTCTAGATCAGACAATTTGTCTCTAAAATCTTTTACTCTACAACTAGGCTTATTGTATGGCCAGTTGAAAAGAAAGTGAGGAATGATGGAGTGATTCAGTTTCTTAAAATTGCTTACCATGAACTTCTCTTGTCTCAGCTGAAGACAGCTGCCTCCATTTTGGGTTGCCCTTAGAGGTATGGCTTTGGACTCTCTTTGGTGATGGGACTTTGCAGGCTGTCATGACAAGCTTCTGCACTTTAAAATTTCTACTGTACCACTGTGGGTTAATCTCAGTATAATGTATCTCACCATACCTTGTTGGTATCCACTCTGGGAAACTGTATAGCCCTGTTCAAGTGTTACTATCTGCCATTTACTTTAAATAATGTAGTGACACATGAGTGGGGGGAGTGCACTAGTCCTCTTCAGACATTTGCTGTTCGTGTATGGGTCAGGACTTGTATGCTTGCCTCTTCACATGTTAATTTAAGGTAGATAGAATAATGCCTGAATACGGTTTTATGTCTGTACTTGATATGAGTATAAATGGAATAAGGATAAAGAATGTTTTTTTTTCCACAATGAAAGTACTAAAAAACCAAAAAAGCTAAATAGTGATAAAGTGCTTTCACCTCTAGAAGCGCTATAGAAATTGTTAATAAAAACTGCCAGGCTTTTATTTATATGCAGCTAACAATCCTGATAAAAGAGAAAAGCCATTTTTAGTGATGGGAAGCTTAAATCAGGTCTATAGTTTTAAAAATTATGTTAATAACAGATTACTCTGGGGGGTTTTTTTGTAGCTATAGAGAAGATGTCACAAAGGAAGTATCTTTGATTCTACTCTCAGTTGAAGGCAAGGCAATCAGAAATAATTTGCATCTAGTCTGAAGACTTTGATCTGTCCAACAGTGTCCTCTTCACATGCTATGCGAGCACAAGTCCTGAAATAAATGAGTTTTTTGCCAGTAGAGCAGTCTGAAGATTTGAACCATTAAAGAATATAATGAACAAAATGAAAGTGATTGTAATGAAACCATTGTGAGTTAATTCATGGGATTTGCCAAGGATCTGTTTAGTCTAGGTGTGGTAGAAAATGGCCCCTTTGCCCCAATCGCATGCTTCATATCAGGTATTCCCCCCCCCACCTCTCTGGCTTTTCTTCGCAAACAAAGATTCAGGAAGGACTCATCCCGCGTTTTCTGCAAGCGCGCTGATGACTAAAAGGGCCAATCCGAGATAGACAAGTCCGGTTGCAGAAGGCACAGCAGAAGGTCTCCTTGGGTGATGTTTCCGGGTTGTGATTCTTTCTGCGTTGTCGTTTCTCTTCAAGACTTGTTTGGCGTGAGTTCTCAAATAAGGCTGCAGCATTGTGGATAGTGCGTCTCCATGCCTCCCGATGTGAGGCCAGGGCAGACCATTGTTGGTGATCAATTTGGCCGAGCTGGAGATGTTATTTCAGGGAGTCCTTGTATCGTTTTTTTGGCGCTGACCCGTGGCGAGTTCACCGTAGAGTACTATTTTTGGGAGGCGATGATCCTCCATCCTAGAAATGTGCCCTGTCCAGCGCAGCTCTGTTCTCAGTATCATGGTCTCAATGCTGGTGATCCCTGCTTGCTCAAGGACAGCAACATTCGTCACATAGTCAGTCCAGTGTATATTTAGGATTGTGTGTAGACAGCGCTGATGAAAGCGTTCGAGGAGTCGTAGGTGGTGGCGATAGGTGACCCATGTTTCAGATCCATAAAGGAGGATAGACAGTACGATGGCTCTATACACACTGATTTTTGTGTTTCGCCTCAGGTGTTTATTACTCCAGACTCTTTTGTAAAGTCTTCCAAATGCTCTCACCAAAGCCTTTGACATCGTGAGTAGGAAAGGTCTGTGACAGATCCTGGAAAGACTAGAATGTCCCCCCAAATTCCTTAAAATGATTATCTTGCTACATGAGGGCCAGCGCGGTCAAGTCAGATATGGCGATGCTCTTTCAGAGCCCTTTCTAATAACTAATGGAGTGAAGCAAGGTTGTGTTCTTGCGCCAACTTTATTTACAATCTTCTTCAGCATGATTCTTCAAAGGGGTATGGAAGAGCTTGAAGAAGATGACGGCATCTATATACGTTACCGTACTGATGGTAGCTTGTTTAACTTAAGCCGTCTGAGGGTTCACACTAAGATTCTAAACTATCTAGTCTGTGAGCTGCTCTTCACTGATGATGCTGCCCTTGTTGCCCACACAGAAGCAGCTCTGCAGCGCCTAATATCCTGCTTCGCAACAGCTGCAGAGCTGTTTGGGCTGGAAGTCAGCCTGAAGAAAACAGAAGTCCTTTACCAGCCTGCACCACAGGACGAACACCACCATCCTCACATAGCCGTCAGCAATTCTGTGCTTAAGTCCGTTCAGCAGTTCACCTACCTGGGAAGCGTCATTTATCAGGTATTAGCAACAAAACAATTAATTTCTTTAATTCAGCCTTGGTGTCACATGTATAAACAATATGGAACTTCTATTAGGAATGTGGAAACAACATGATTACAGTTGTCCCTTCACATTCGCGGGGGTTAGGTTCCATAGACCCCTGCGAATGTAAAAATTCTGCGAATAATGACAGCCCTCCACCCGCCCTCCCCAAGCACACCGAGGCCTCCACAGGCCTCGCGGTCGCTCTTCCCTGCCGCCCCTCCCCTCCCCAAGTGACCCGTGAGGCATCCGGAGGCCTCGCGGTTGCTCTATCTGGCCGCACCCCGCCCTCCCAAGCGACCCCCTAGGCCTCTGGAGGCCTCGCCGTCGCTTTTCCCGGCCGCCGCCCAACTTCCCCAAGCGACCCCCGAGGCCTCCGGAGGGCCCCCGCCCTCCCCAAGCGACTCCCGAGGCCTCCGGAGGCCTCACGGTCGCTTTTCCCGGCCACCCCCTGCCCTCCCCAAGCGACCCCGAGGCCTCCGGAGGCCTCGCGGTTGCTTTTCCCGGCCGCCCCCCGCCCTCCCCAAGCGACCCCCGAGGCCTCTAGAGGCCTCGCAGTCGCTTTTCCCTGCTGCCCCCTGCCCTCCCCAAGCGACCCCGAGGCCTCCGGAGGCCTCGCGGTTGCTTTTCCCTGCCTCCCCCCGCCCTCCCCAAGTGACCTCCGAGGCCTCCGGAGGCCTCGCGGTCGCTTTTCCCGGCCGCCCCCCGCCCGCCCCAAGCGACCCCGAGGCCTCCAGGTCGCTTTTCCCTGCCACCCCCCACCCTCCCCAAGCGACCCCCGAGGCCTCCGGAGGCCTCGCGGTTGCTTTTCCCGGCTGCCCCCCGCCCTCCCCAAGCGACCCCCGAGGCCTCCGGAGGCCTCGCGGTCGCTTTTCCCTGCCGCTCCCCAAGAGACCCCCGAGGCCTCTGGAGACCTCGCGGTCGCTTTTCCCTGCCGTCCCCCGCCCTCCCCAAGCGACCCCCGAGGCCTCCGGAGGCCTCGCGGTTGCTTTTCCCAGCCGCCCCCCGCCCTCCCCAAGCGACCCCCGAGGCCTCTAGAGGCCTCGCGGTCGCTCTTCCCGGCCACCCCCTGCCCTCCCCAAGCGACCCCGAGGCCTCCAGGTCGCTTTTCCCTGCCGCCCCCGCCCTCCCCAAGCGACTCCCGAGGCCTCCGGAGGCCTCACGGTCGCTTTTCCCGGCCACCCCCTGCCCTCCCCAAGTGACCCCGAGGCCTCCGGAGGCCTCGCGGTTGCTTTTCCCGGCCGCCCCCCGCCCTCCCCAAGCGACCCCCGAGGCCTCTAGAGGCCTCGCAGTCGCTTTTCCCTGCTGCCCCCTGCCCTCCCCAAGCGACCCCGAGGCCTCCGGAGGCCTCGCGGTTGCTTTTCCCTGCCTCCCCCCGCCCTCCCCAAGTGACCCCCGAGGCCTCCGGAGGCCTCGCGGTCGCTTTTCCCGGCCGCCCCCCGCCCGCCCCAAGCGACCCCGAGGCCTCCAGGTCGCTTTTCCCTGCCACCCCCCACCCTCCCCAAGCGACCCCCGAGGCCTCCGGAGGCCTCGCGGTTGCTTTTCCCGGCTGCCCCCCGCCCTCCCCAAGCGACCCCCGAGGCCTCCGGAGGCCTCGCGGTCGCTTTTCCCGGCCGCTCCCCAAGAGACCCCCGAGGCCTCTGGAGACCTCGCGGTCGCTTTTCCCTGCCATCCCCCGCCCTCCCCAAGCGACCCCCGAGGCCTCCGGAGGCCTCGTGGTTGCTTTTCCCAGCCGCCCCCCGCCCTCCCCAAGCGACCCCCGAGGCCTCTAGAGGCCTCGCGGTCGCTCTTCCCGGCCACCCCCTGCCCTCCCCAAGCGACCCCGAGGCCTCCAGGTCGCTTTTCCCTGCCGCCCCCGCCCTCCCCAAGCGACCCCCGAAGGCCTCACGGTTGCTTTTCCCGGCTGCCCCCCGCCCTCCCCAAGCGACCCCGAGGCGTACGGAGGCCTCGCAGTTGCTTTTCCCGGCTGCCCCCTGCCCTCCCCAAGCGACCCCGAGGCTTCCGGAGGCCTCGCGGTTGCTTTTCCCTGCCGCCCCCCCGCCCTCCCCAAGTGACCCCCGAGGCCTCCGGAGGCCTCGCGTTTGCTTTTCCCAGCTGCCCCCCACCCTCCCCAAGCGACCCCCGAGGCCTCCGGAGGCCTCACGGTCGCTTTTCCCTGCCGCTCCCCAAGCGACCCCCGAGGCCTCCGGAGGCCTCGCTCTCGCTTTTCCCTGCCGCCCCCGCCCTCCCCAAGCGACCCCCGAGGCCTCCGGAGGCCTCGCGCTCGCTTTTCCCAGCCGCCCCCCGCCCTTCCCAAGTGACCCCCGAGGCCTCCGGAGGCCCTGCGGTCGCTTTTCCCGGCCACCCCCCGCCCTTCCCAAGTGACCCCCGAGGCCTCCAGAGGCCTCGCGGTCGCTTTTCCCTGCCACCCCCCGCCCTTCCCAAGCAACCCCCGAGGCCTCCGGAGGCCCCGTTGTCGCTCCCCTCGCCACTTTCCCTGGACTCCCCTCGCCTCCCCGGCCCTCCCCACTCCCTCCTCAGGCCTTCATGGGGCCTCCGGAGCGCCTCCGGGGCCCCCGTGATGGCCTCCCCAGCCCTCCCCACCCCCTCCCCAGGCTTTCATGGGGCCTCCGGAGTGCCTCTGGGGGCCCTGTGAAGGTCTCCCCAGCCCCTCCCAGGGCTGTCATGGGGCCTCCGGAGGCCCCGTGTCACGGTTTTGGGGGGCCCGCGGGGGCTCTCCCAAAACCGCGAATAATCAAAACCACGAATGTTAAGTTCACGAAAGTGGAGGGACAACTGTACATAGCTCAGAGACTAGAAGGGTGCCTATGTTTTGAATCTATGGTTCAGAATCAGGCAATGCTATATGTGGGTATTGGTATCACTCACCATGTTATCATTCCCCCATGGACCCCAGAACAGCTGAAGCCTTCCCCTAAATCTAGACTGGAATCCTCTCTGAAATAATTTGGCAAAACTGGACTTCAAGAGTCCTATGCAGCTGAGCCTCCTCTGGAATATCAATCAGAAGTATACTAAATGTTCAAGCACTAAGAAGTATTAATACAGCTATTGTCATGGTTTGAGTATTGACAAGGACTTTGGGAGAGCAGGGGCTCAGTTACTTGGGAAGAAGCAAGAAATAGACAACTCAAATCTGTCACCCACTGTTCCCACAATTTGTTGCAGGTAGCAAAAGTCTCTCTCTCTCTTTTTTGGGGAGGGGGATTTGTTGTTTGCACATACCTCCATCCTGGGAAAGGGGCATACAGCAGAGCTGATTTTTGATTGGTCGGACTTTGGAGGGGGTGGGTTTACAAGGGAAGCCTTGCAATTCTTGATCCGCCATTTTTGTATGATCCTGTGCAGTGTCCTCTGCTGCCTGCAAAGCCCGGCTGGTACAAAGAAAGACTAGAAAGAGAAACTGCTGAATATCCTTGAAAGTTCATGAGAAAATAAAAACCAGTTCATCTTAAAGGTCCTGCCACATTTCTTTTTTATCTCCCCCTTCCTTTCTCCTTTTTTTAAAAATCAGCTTCACTTAAACATTCTTAAGTAATGGAACCTCAGGATATTTATATGGGAAAATGAAGAAACTCTTAGGTAATCTTTTGGGGGTTTTATTATATGCAATTATAGATATACAAACACATACATACATTCCTCTTAGGAAGAAACACAAACATAACAATGACTGGGCTCTTTGCTTTCATCACATTACAATGCATGTAAGGTATCCTACATCCATTACATCACATTATCCATTTATAATCATCTCTTTTGTTTTAGGAACTATCCATCTCTTGAACAGGCATATGTGTACTCACAGATATCCAAGGGGTTTGTCTCCTTGGGCACTGCTAAATCTAACATCATCTGTTACATCCATAAACATCTTAATGGGCATCCATTACAGTCATAATGCATCATATATCTATTTTAGCACAGCCAAGAAGAGAGTAACACTCTTACCAGCACGGTCTATTTTTACCAGCATGTCTGGGCATTTTATCAGTTATCAGGAACAGAAGCTCAGAGGCTACATCATAATGTCCTCTTCATCTGTTGCAGACTAGCAAAGCAGTCTGGTTGTTATCTCCTCTTGGTTTCTTTTATTCTCTCCCTAACTTCAGCTGTCCTATCCAAACAAAACAAAGACACTGACTTTAACCTGTTTATGCCTCCCGGCTGGGAAACCCCCTTTAGGGACTGCGAAGAGCGGAGACCATTGTGAACGTCACTGGCAAGTGCCAGCTACATGAGGTGAGGGGCGGGGCCCAACCTGTTAAGTAGGCTTGCAGCCCCTCGCCTCGGACTCTTCTCCTTTTGGTGCAGACGAGTTCAGACCAAGGGAGTGAAGAGCAAGTGTGTGGGCATTCAATTCTGAGAGCGGCTGTTGAGAGCGAGCGAGGGCAGCGGTGGATGGTGTCAGTGGACGACCAAGAGGGAATGGCTGCGGCGGTGGCTGCCGCAAGTTCAACCTTTGGGCCTGGGAATTCCCTGGGGGCGGGGAGGTGTAGTGGGCCCACCCACAAAGCAGTTGCCTCCGCGGGGCTCTGGGCCAATTTAATCTTACCTGGACAGCAGCTGCAGCCGCAGGGGCCTGGTGGGTTTTGGAAGAATAGGCGGGGCGGGAGAAGCCGGGTGGGCCATATGAATAGACCTTAAAGCGGCAGGGAATAGCTGCCCCCACCCTCCCCCAGATCGGGCGTTGCCACTTTGCCTTGCCGACCATGGCACCATGAGGACGTTTAGCGGCCTAATATCGCCTTCAGGTCCTGTAGCATCACGTGGCCCATTTGCCACTGGGAAGCCATAGGCAGCATCAATATATACTTTCAAGGGTGAGTAGCGGCCTACCCACAACAGCGGGGTCAGTAGACGGCCCAGGTCTAGCCTTTCAGGGCCTGCAGTGTACTGGGGCATAGCAGGCAGCCAAGCAGAGTTGTCGGTTTGTCAAAGGGGGAGGTCTTCGGCTTCGTGGCCAGTATAGGCCCAGACAAGTTTGAATTCTGGGCCTGCAAAGAACAGCACGCCTTCCCAAAGGGAGCGCTGCTTAGCCTCGTGGCTGTGTAGGCTCAGACTGGCCTGAATTTTGATGGCTGTGAGGCCTTGAAGCCTAGGCTGCCCTGGTTTGCAGCCTGATCACTGGTGATGATTATGATAATAATAATAATAATAAGAAGAAGAAGAAGAAGAAGAAGAAGTAAATAAATAATAAAGTGATACTCAATATAGATATTGAGTACTGGCTGCCTATCAGCTTCCGGGCCCAGTACAAGGTGTTGGTTATCACCTTTAAAGCCCTAAATGGCTTGGGCCCAAGCTATCTCAGGGACCGCCTTCTCCCTTATAATCCTCCCCGCGCTCTCCGGTCCTCTGGGAGGAATTTGTTGCAGCCACAAAGACCTAGGCTGGCGACCACCTCCCAGAGGGCTTTCTCAGCTGTTGCCCCCAAATTGTGGAACGGCCTGCCGGATGAGATCCGCCTATTGACATCATTAGACAGCTTTAAAAAGGCTGTCAAGACGGTTCTCTTCAGGCAGGCTTTTCCAGAATAGCTAACCCCAGCCTCAGGAACCCCCTCTGGAGGTTGCTTCTGGAGCTCCTAACTGATGCTGCTCGCTTGGAAGGGTTTTTAATAAACTGTATTATATATTGATTTTAATTTGTATTAATTTAATAATGTTTTAAGGGGGGGAAGGGATTTTGAGCGGTGTATTATTTTATTGTTGTAAGCCGCCCCGATTGCTCGCAGAGGGGCAGGATATAAATAAATTTTATTATCATTATTATTATAAAGAAGAGAAGAGGGAGGATTCATATAGGACTTGTGGGGCTTTTTAGGCCTAAACCAGGCCTAAGTGGGCCTGGTTACGGTAGTCCCCACTGATGATGATGATGATAATAATAATGATAATGATAATGATAATAACAACAACAACAATAATAATACTAATAATGCATTATACAAGCTGGGCCTGTGCTCACTTGCAAGTACCCCAGGTGTTGGTCCCCAAGGTACACTCCCGGTTAGTGGGGGTGATACAGCCTGTGGCCAAATGGTGCCTAGGAAAGGCAAATCAGAGGGTAAGGGCAAGGGTCCAGCTCCCAAGAGACCTGTGGCTCCACTACCCTCCCCCTCATCCAGTGATGAGGAGGAACAAATACCATGGCAGGCGATCCTCCAAATGATCCAGCAATTGGAGAAACTGCAAGGGGTTGAAAGGGTGGGTTTGATAGTCAAATCAAGCCATCTTGCAAAAAAAGAAAAATTGTCTAACCAGATCCTCGCCCGTCTAGATGCACTGGAAAAGAGGATACATGGCAATGAAGCATCGAGATCGGCGCTGGCTGCTGGGACCACGATGGGATCATCCCAACGTGATGCGGATCCAGAGCCTGCGGACATTCCCACACCTGCCGGTGAGTCAACTGTGGACGTGGCAAACTCCCCTGCAGCCCTGATGTGGCCATGGGGCAGTTGGCCTCCCATCACACCTATTTTTGCATCACAGGGAGGGGTTCATATGGCACACACCCGGGTTGGCCATCAGCACAGTAGGCAATTAATTGGGGCCCTCCACAGTGGTCCCCTTGGGGCCCATTCACAGTTAGTGGAGTGTAGCTTCCTTGTCAGGGGAATCTACTATGCCAGAAATGTCCCAGGCAGGTGGCTACAATGGAGTGGCGTATGCAGCAATCCTTTTTGGGGAGATGTCTCTCCCCTTGGGGGATCACTTATTACAGACAACTAGGGACAAGATACTGAAGGGGAAGTACGTTGATGTTTTCTCCCTTCTGTATCGGGATATTGAAAAAAAGGGAAAAGATGATCTGGAGGAGAAGGAGGAGAAACTTCGGAAGTGGAAGGTAGAGAGGATGTGGTCTAACTAGCTCTCAGGGTTTTTAATTTTGGCCGGAGTGATGGTTAAAGCCCAACCGCACCATGTGGCGGCCCTATTGCAATACATTGACATCATACATAGGGCCTATATGGACTTTGCCAGCCCAGCATGGCTTCTATATGATGAAGCTTTTAGGATGCAGGTGGCTATCTACCCATCGCTCAGGTGGGATATGATGCATCCCCAATTGTGGATGCAGTTGATGATGCCAGCGCGGCCAATTCAAGGGGAGCGCACGCATAGTGGCCATTTGCTAAAAAGTTCAGCTACAGGTTCGGCCAAAACCGCAACAAGCACTGCCACAAGCCAATAGTTGCTCTGCTGGGAGTTCAATTCCCATGGGGCCTGTTCACGGAAGCCCTGCAGATTTAGCCATGAGTGCTCTATCTGTGGGGCTTCTCATTCTTTTCAGAACTGCCAAAGGGGAAAAGGTCAGTTCCAGGGGGGCATAGGATCTGCCGGGTCCGGGCAAGGAGGTTCCCCCCCTAACCAGCCTAACAAAGGGGCCCAGCCCAATTAAGCGGGGGGGGGGGTTTGATAGGTGGCTTGCGGTATACCCCAACAAACAAGCGGCCACTTATCTTTATCGGGGATTTACTTTTGGTTTTCGGATTCCGTACCAAGGGGTCAGACAACCCTTTAGGGTGTGGAATTTGCAATCTGTTATAGGGATGGAAGCTATTGTTAGGGAAAAGATTCAAAAAGAAGTGGCTGAAGGAAGGGTGATTGGACCCTTCCTTCGACCCCCAGTACCTAACCTATGGGTTTCACCACTAGGTATAGTTCCTAAAAAGACACCTGGGGAGTTTAGGCTTATACACCATTTGTCATACCCGCGCAGACAGTCAGTAAATGATGCCATTCCTCAGGAACTATGCACAGTTAAATATACTTCATTTGACGCTGCCATTAGGGAGGTTCAGCACCATGGACTGGGTGTGCAGATGGCAAAATGTGACATCAAGTCAGAGTTCCGCCTGCTCCCTGTCCATCCTGACGATTTTGAGTTATTGGGATTCCAATTCGATGGGCGGTTCTATATGGACCGGGCCCTGCCCATGAGCTGTTCAATTTCTTGCAATGCCTTTGAAATGTTCAGCACCTTTTTGGAATGGGCATTAAAAATTAGGACAGGCCTAAGAGGAGTGGTTCATTATTTAGACAACTTTCTGTTTATTGGGCAGTATCGGTCAGGTTTATGTGGCCAGTTATTATTTCAATTTGAACAAATGGCCAGGGAGCTGGGTGTTCCCTTAGCGCCTGAAAAAACCGAGGGCCCTTCCTAGCGATTAACCTTTCTAGGCATTGAAATTGATTCAGTGAATCAACAATGCCATTTGTCAGGGGACAAGGTGGCTGATTCATGTGAGCGGGTCAGACAGTTTAGAGGCAGTTCTCATTGGACACCTGAACTTTGCCTGTACGGTAGTGGCACCAGGGAGGGCTTTCTTACATCGGTTATGCAATGCCATTGGCGGCATTCAGATGCCTTATCACAAGGTGCAGATTACCCGTGAAATCCAATGGGACTTGAGTGAATGGCTGGAATTTTTGGAGAACTTCAACAGCATTTCATTCTGGCAGGAGGAAAGAAAATTAAAGGGCACACTGCAGATAGCTTTGGATGCTGCGGGGTCCATAGGTTTTGGGGTCTACTTTGATGGGTGCTGGAGTGCTAGCACCTGGCCGGACGATTGGGTTGGGACAGAAGTAACCTGTGACCTAACATTTTTGGAATTTCCCCCAATCCCTGTGGCCTTCAGCATCTGGGCAAAGGAGATGTCAAACTCTTCAGTACACTTTTGGTGTGATAATTCAGCTACAGTCCAGGTGATTAACACTCTCACACCAAAGTCCCCGTGGGTTATGTGGCTGGTCCGGGCCTTCACTTTGCAGTGCCTGAAACATAATATTCTGTTTACTGCATGGCATGTGGTGGGCATTAACAATGAGATTGCTGATGCTCTTTCCCGCATGCAGATGGAGCACTACAGAGAGTTGGCTCCGGAGGCTGCACCTGAGGGCGACAAAATGGCAACAAGCCTGTGGCAACTTGGGAGTCTGAATTTTGCAAAGCCCTAGGTATGTCGGTCACCCCAAACACAAGGAAGGAATATGCCAAGGCGGTACAGGAGTTTTTCTATTTTAGGGAACAAGAGGGCTTAGGACAGGGACCAAGTGTCCCTGTGACCCACTTGATGCAATTCTTTGTCTTTTTGCATAGGAGGGGACTCTCACCACAGTCTATTTGGAGTAGGCTGTCAGCCATAGCATTTTGGCTGAAAGCACAAGGGGCCACGGACCGCACGGGGGATTTTCAGATCAGAAAGGCCTTAGAAGGTTGGGCTAGGGAGAGAGGCAAAAGGACAGACACTAGGGTCTCCCTCTCCCCTGCTATACTGAAGAGATTACACCAAGGATGGGCTACGATCTGTACATCGACATTTGAAGCTACACTCTTTCATGTGGCCTCACTTATGGCATTTTGGGGGGCCCTGAGGGTTAGCGAATTGGTTCTAGCTTCCAGGGCTGATGTCTCTGATTGGGCCCTGCAGCTCATGGATGTGTCAGTGACCAGGTGTGAGGTGACATTTACCCTACGTTTTTCGAAAACTGATCAGCTAGGGAGGGGAAAAACCTCAACTTTGACATGCTGTAGTGACCCTGAGCTTTGCCCAGTTTTGGCAATGCAGGAATACATGCAAATCCGGGGATGCAGGCAGGAATACATGCAAATCCGGGGATGCAGGCTTTGTTTGTCCATGCGGATTATTCCCCTTTAACCAGGTACCAGTTCTGGAAGGTGACAGCCAAGGCTCTGGAGAAGCTCAGGCTGTCTGGAGCCTGTTTTGGTACGCATTCCTTTCATATAGGGGCCGCATCTACGGCTGCAGCTATGGGAATGCCACCGCTGGCCATTCAGTGAATTGGGCGCTGGAGATCCTCCACTTTTAGGAGGTATGTCCGTCCACTTCCATATTAACTTTCTCTTCTTCCCCTTTTGTCTTCCAGGTGCCTCTGATGGTGAGACACAAGGTGCTGATTTGTGGCCACAGTATGGTCTACTGGGTGGCCAGACAGGCCCAGCTAAGTCATTTTGGACCTCACCTCAGCCTGGGAAATGGGGCAGTTATTGAATGGTTGGGGAAGAGGGGACTTCGCTGGCATGGCCTTATGCCTTTGTTGTTTGGGGAGCGTCAGGCACCTCCGCCAGACATCCTCATCCTCCACCTTGGTGGGAATGACTTGGGCCTTCTGAAGGGCAAGGCTTTAATATTGCAAGCGACACATGATATGGGGTTGATCAGGTCAAGGTGGCCTACAGTCACCCTCATGTGGTCAGCCATTTTCCCCAGACAGCTGTGGTGTGGGGAGGGGAACCCCGGTTTGATTGAGAGGGCACGGCAGACTGTGAACTGGCAAATTCACAATGATTTGGTCACAAGTGGGGGGTACTATTTGACTCATCCAACCATCAAGTTCGAGAGGCCCGAGCTCTACAGGGCTGATGGGGTCCACCTCTCAGACATTGGGAACTTAATTTTCTTGGAGGATCTTCAGCGGAGGTTGAGGGACCTATTGGACAAGCTAGTGGGGGAATAAGGGACGAAGCAGATGCTTGTTCCTTATCCATGGCAGAAGAGGGGGAGGCGTGGCTTATGGTGGGCACCTACGGCACCAATTTTCGGTAAAGGGATGGCCTCTCGAAGGGTCTCCTTAGCTCGTACAAACTGGGAGAACAGAACGAGACCTACCTTGGGGTTGGCCTGAAGGATAAGCCCTCACCTTAACCCGTACAGCTTGGGTGAGGGACTTTTGGGTTAACCTTCCAGATATGAGCTGGCTCAAGAGCAACCCCAGGCACTGGGGTGGCTCAACAGGGCTCAGGTGTTCGCCAGGAGATGCTGGGGGCATAAGTCCAGGAGGGACAATCTGCCCCAGCTGCTCCCACACTAGGTTGCCTCCCCCTGCTGAAGATCTAAGAGGTTCTAAATAGGTAGGGTTTAAAATAAAGCCCCTTTATTTTATCCCATATCTGTGTGTGGTCTCTATTTCTCTGAGTCAGGCCATAATGCCATTGCCAATTATTTGCAGCCTTAACTTAAATTTAACAACAACAACAACAACACAGCCAAGCACAGAGGAAAAACCCCTATACCTTAGACAGCTTTGTCAGGAAAACACCATAACTTTTCTCCCACTCTATTTCCAGGGCATCAGTTATTGAGCAAAACTATGTTTCAGGCAGAAGAATTAAACCAAAAAATAATACTGATCATATAATTTGCCTGTTGACCACATATTCTCCTCAGCAAGCAGCTATAATTATTTTCAGTCTAAAGGCTTCCCTCCCCTCTGGAAGCCCTCCCCATTTAACAATATCACAAATCTCCACTATGTTTTTATTGAAAGCTTCAACATAGGAAATTACACAATCAAATCATGAGGGAAGTGGAAGGTTAAGGTTCTTCTGTTTCCTAGTGAGTAGGACAATAGAAAATGAAACAAACACAGCCCTTTTTTTTTTTAACCAGCTTATATTTATAGACTGAAATCTTGCTCTGCAAATCTTAAGCCCATTTGGCTCTTTACTCTGTGTGTGTGTGTGTGTGTGTGTGTGTATTTAGTACTTTATTTAATGGTGACTAAAAATAGTCCCATAAAGTCTTTTTGAGGAATGCTTTGCAAGTGGGCCTCTTTCAAGGGGAGGAATAGCTCTTATGTTTGTTTTGAAGCAGAGTGATGAATTATTTATGTTCGTGTAGATAGAATAGTGCAGTCACTAATCCATGACTCTGTAGTTCTGCCCAGACAGATCTACAGGCTTTAAAAAGACCTCCCAGAGGCAGCTACTTTCATGTGAGTTAATACGTATGTTTAGTGGCTAGTAATTCCCACTAGAGAAGTGTATCAGAGGGCTCACACAGAATGCCCGTACAGTAGAACACAACAACAAAATGTGCATTGTTCATACACACACACATACACACACACACACACTGCACACAGTTTTTTTACTTATTGCTAGTGGCACCTGGAGGCTTCCACATCAGTGGGGGTAGCAAATCTGTTTCAGATTGTCGCCTGAACTTTAAAGGAATTCCCTAATGTGCTGAACCCTTTCCTTTAAAGAAATTGTTTCAGCACCTTGGACATCTCCTTAAAGGTTTAGACTAAAATTCAGAACAGATTCACCACCCTACTGACATGGAAGCCACCAACTGCTTCTCCTTATTGTGTACTAAAATGTTTCATTCATGTCGTTTCGGCATGTTGTGTGCAATCCTGGCCTTGTGTTATGCCCACTGCTTAAGGAGATGGCTGCTTCAAAATCAGTTCTGCTAAATGACAAAAATATCTGGTGGCCTAGCCAATTCAAGTCATAGTCAATTCAATTCATAGCCAGAGACAGGGTGATCAGGGCTGGGTTTGGATCCACTTTTTCTTATTCTATCAGGCTTCTAGAAATTAACTGTCATGGGCTTTCAATGGTGTGCTGTTCTGTTTTGTTTTGTTTTTATATGGTTTTTAATGAATTTTAATGGTTTTAACTTAACAGATTGTGTTTTTTAAAATAATTTGTGTAACTGGTGTGATTGTACAGTTTTTAATCTGTACTGTTTGCAATACATTGTAAATTGCCTTGAGTCCCATTATTGGGAGAAAGACAGGATATAAATAAATAAACTAATAATAATCACTATTACTATTTATTTATTTATTTACTTACTTACTTACTAGATATTTGTGTACCCTCCCTTCATTCTCAGTGCAATTTACAACAAAATTCAGGGACAGGAGTATAATTCAGGTCAAATAACTGTAAGTAACTGTAAAATGCACTCCTAACTCCCTGATGTTGATGTCTGGAAAGGTTTTGGAGGGTACATGCCTCTCTGATGTCTTCTGGTACAACGGGAATTCCATTACAACAGAAGGTGCCACAGCAAGGGGAAATCTGCTGCTTGTGATTCTCCTCCAGGAGAGATGGAGCCATACCCATCCACTCAATCCATACCCATCAACGTTTCACAGATAAACTGGGACAAAAGTAACATCAGAGTGTGGTCTGCAGCAGTTTTCTCTTGCCTGAGCCTACAGGGAAGAGCAAGAGTCTGCCTTCCTCCTCTGTTGTCTCCCCAGCTGAGTTGATTGACTGCAAACTACTTTCTCCATTTGAACTCAGTTTGCAGCAATTGAAGTAAGCTAAGGACAAAGGGGGAAAGTGGGAAGTGGGGAGAGAAACTGAGACATGTTTAAAACACCCGAAAAAGTGGGATGACAGATGATTAGTCAGAACTGTCCCTGCCAAATCAGGACAGTTGGAAGGCATTTAGATCTACTTTTCTAGGTATGGTGACTATAATTGTACACAGTATTCAGAGCATGGTTGCACAATAGAGTTTATAACAGCAGTATGATATTAGCAGTGTTATTTTTGATTCATCTTCTGATTACAGTAGGACCCCCCCCCTATCTGCTGGGGATTGGTTCTGGTGGTCCTCATGGATACTGAAAACCATGGATAATAGCGAACACCATTGACAATGATGGGACTTCCAGTTTAAAATACCATAGAGTTGCCTTGGAGGACCTAGAAAATGGCAAGAGAAGACACATTTTCTAGGAAGACTCTATGGTAGGCATGCTGCTTTGTGTCTCGTGGATAATTGAATCAGTGGATACGGGGGCCCTGCTGTATATCAAACATGGAAGTCGCCTTTTTAACCACAGAGTTGAGGTTTTCCTTGAGCCATTTACCACAATCAAGATCCCTTTCTTGACCACACACTGCCAACTCTGATCCCATCAACATATCTGTGAACCTAGAATTACTTTTCCTGCCCCTACATGCCTCACTTTGCACTTTAACACCTATTTCCCCCAAGCTGGGGAGATCCTTCCCGAGCTCTTTGCAATCAGTTTTTGTTTTAACTATATGCATCATTGAATATCATTGGTGCATCTAGCTGCCTCAATGTTCCAGAGCAACCCCAGTTCCTTTATGAATGAGATAAGGCCTCAGTCCTGGTGAGACCATGATGTGTACATCCCTCCATGCATGAACTGGCCAATGATTCCAGTTACTGCATCGTAAGAGGACCTCTCTTCTTCTCGGTTACTCAGAATGAAGGAATTTGTCAAAAGCTTCTTGTAAGTCTAAGCAACGTCACACCATCTCTACTCAAATGTCACAAGACATCTCACTCCAAAGAGCAGAAGGCAATCTCATATTTCTTGGCTGGAGCCTACTGGAGCCATTTTTCAGCCTAAGCGGAAGCAGCAAATGACTAGGGTGGCTAATTAAGCATCACCCAAAAGGAGGGAGATAGAAGACACACATTTCCATATGATAATCCATATGTATAAACCTATGTTTGAAAACAAAACAAAACACTGTGATATAGGCAGCTACCTTATATCTACTATAACATAACTAACTCAGTCTATACTGAATGTGCCCTTAGGGGAAGCATGGACAACATCAGTGGGTGGGAGGGGGCAATCCTCTCCCACTGAACCAGGAGTATAGCTACTGGGGGAGGACAAAATGAGGGAACTGCAATTTTCTTGCAGTCCCCAATTTCTAGCATTGTTATAACTTAACACTTCTTAACACTTCAATTGAGCATTTACAAATGCAGTTTAGTTATCCCAAGAAAAAGAGCAGGCAAAGTTACCAAGGGAATGTGATCACATAAAGTACTATAAGAGTTCTAACTGTGAACAGTTTTCAATGTTTCACTCCCTGCAATGCTAGAAATTTGAGGCCTGAAGGAAAATTTTCCTGGGCAGGGTGTGTGAAGTCTTATTTGGGGATAATGCCCTCATTTTGCCCCAACATACCTACGGCCCTACATTGCACCCAACATAGAGCACATTCACAAACACACACACACACACACAAGGGCTAAAAAGCTCCAAACATTGTAACCAGAAGTGACCATACATTACTGAAAAACCATATTGGCACCTACACTCCTTGAGGCCAAAGCAAGGCATGTGAGGAGCATGCACCTTGTTTTATAAGGACTGTGCTACCTGAACCCTGCCTAGTGTAGGTAATGGTGGGAGGCCACTGAGGAGCACAAAAATGTGTGGGAGTTTTCTATTGGTAAGTGGCAAGGATCTTCCCCAAACTTTCTGGAGATTGTAGAAACTGAATCAGAGATCTTTACATGCAAACTGTATGCTCACTCATTGAGCTATGGCCTGCTCACTTACTTCTTTAAGGGCTGAATGAATCCTTATTAGAGTTTCCTGGGTTCTCTTATAATTTGGACTGTTTTTTTTCCCAAAGATCTTTTAGTTACACTAGATAAAATCCCTTTAGCCTCTATGACCTTTCTAACAGGCAGCTTGTAAACTGATTGCCAGATTATTTGCTATTTCTTTCCCCATCAGTGATTATTGTATTCCTTTTGGAGTTATGTTCCATTAAGAAACACATACCAGGATCAATAGTTGGATCTTTATCTGTTGTAAGTTCATTCACTGAGAGACATTGACAAAAGAGTTCTTATAAAGACAGCTTCAGTCTCAAATCTCTACCCCTGGCCCCTGGTAATATAAGGTCATTATAGCTGCATGTGTGTGTTTTTTTAATACAAATGCTCCAGCATTTCACATATGTGTGACCAAACAATAACAGAATGTGTCAAGATGGTAAAGGTTATTGAGGAAGAACACACAAGCTAGGAGAGGCTACAACAGTTTGTTTTTGCCTGAATCTACCAGAAAGGGCAAGATTTCACCTCCCCCATCTCCTCTCCCCCCTGCTGAGTTAATTGAGTGCAAAATACTTTTGCACTTTGAACTTGGTTTGCAACAATAGAAATAAGCTGAGGACAAAGAGAGAAAGTGGGAAGAGAGAGAAACTGAGACATTTTAAAAGTAGCTGAAAAAGTGGGATGACAGAGGATTAAGTATGTTCATACGCATACACCTTCAGGACATTGTGGCAGGACGTGTATGTTAGATCTCCCAGACAATGGTACACAGCCCATTCTGGCATTAATACACCTTGATCTGCAGCTGATGCCTCCTGTCAGATGGATAGCCTAGCCTTAGCCTTCTGGATCTTGGAGGAATAGCAGTGTTGTAGCAGAGTCATGACTCAAGGGTGAAGCACTGTGAGGTTCTTTTTGTTATTATATTTGTCCCTTCACATTCACTGGGGTTTGGTTCCAGGACCCCCCCCCCTGTGAATACCCAAACCCGTGAATACTCAAGTCCCATTATTTGCAATGGCATCGCAAAATGGTGTCCCTTATATAAGATGGCAAAATCAAGGTTTGCTTTTTGGATTATTATTTTTTTAAGAATATTTTCAAGCCATGAATACTTAAATCCATGAATGCCAAATCCGTGAACATGGAGGGACAACTGTATTTTTAGCAGGGATATTGGTCTACCAGCTATCTTTCTTTCTTTGGACTTTATCAGATGTCCCCCCACATGCTTACCTCCTTTCACTGCAAAGGCTCCTCTGGCAATAAAGAGGAAGTGAATGGAGGGCATGAAATTCAATAAAATAAAATAAAATAAAAATAAAAAAGTTAAAGTAAGCACACACACACACACACTTTAAAATTTACAAGTAACCCAGGGAGGGTAAAAAAAAAAGTTTGTCACTTACCTGGATGACCCAATCTGACCCGGAAGTGTTTGCACCGGTCCAGCCATGAGTATGTCTGAGATTTAAAGGGAGATCTATTGATGGCTTAAGTTGTCAATTTAAAGGTATGGGTTTGGGGCTGATTTTAACCATGAAAGGGTGACGTCGTCTGATCTGTGTGCCCTTTCACGGTTATGTTGTGTCCTTTTGACACCATATTTTCTGTGTCTGATAAAGTCCTTTCTCTCTCTCTCTCTCTCTCTCTCTCTCTCTCTCACACACACACACACTTTTCCCTCTAAGTTTAGCATGCAATCCTCACAGTGGCTGCGGGAAGGGGAGAAATTTCCTAAGCAGCACCTTATTGTTTTCTGCTACATCTGCTATGATAACAAAGTATTTTGAAATGGCTTAGTCTTAAATGGGCAATTAAGCTCCATTGGGTTTGCAAAAAACATGCTCCTGGTGGAAATGAAAACTGCCAGAACTTGTTGGTTGATTCAGACCAACATAACAGTCCATTTTGGGGACTCTTGGGGGGCATAAGTATGGAGACTAGCCACAAGGCATACCTGCCCTCCAAAATTTAGCAGTATACCAGTGATTCTACCAGCTTCTGCATGCAGGGACCTGCATACATACACAATATTCCCAGGCAACCACACCTAACACACTTCCTTTGAGACCTATGGGCAAACACTTCCGAAAAGGCATAGTTTCAACATTCTTTTTACTGTGCATGCTTTTTTTTAAAAAAAATACCTAATATATATCTAATTATTGTGAACAGCTCTTAGATCAGAGAAACAGGCTTCTAGGTAAACAAAAGTCTATATTTTTTTTCCTAATTTTAGAATCCTAATCTTCTTTAATTTTACAAATCATGCTTGATGCACCAAGGAGCTGTTCACATACCTTCTGTAACCAGGAATCATAATGGTATCTTCAGGAAATCTGTGATTTCTCTGAATTATGGGCATTTCCCCAATATCTATGATATTAAACTATGGGCATGTTGCTAATCATAGAATCATAGAATTGTAGAGTTGGAAGAGACCACGAGGGCCATCCAGTCCAACCCCCTGCCACGCAGGAAATCTTGATCAAAGCATCCCCGACAGATGGCAATCCAGCCTCTGTTTAAAGACCTCCAAGGAAGGAGACCCCACCAGACTCCGAGGGAGTGCATTCCACTGCCCAATATCTCTCTATGCATTTGTCTGAGTTTCTATTAAATACTTTATGGCCTTGTGGGTGCTTTACATTGCTTACTATGTGTTTCTACATATGTTCCATCTTCTAATAAGAGTCCACCTGAACTTTAAGATCTTTAGAAAAGGCTCTTCTCATAGTCCCAACACACACTTGGTCCCATGCACATTTTGTGGGAACAAGGGCATGATGTCATCATCCTTCTGGCATTCTTTCATTCTGATCCTGTGGGGGACCAAGGTAAATCCACATCCTTTTGCTAATGGGTTTTTCTAGTTAGCTAAAAGACGTGGTTTTACCTAAGTCCCCCATGGGACCAGAATTTAAAAAATGACGGCAGCATGCACTAAGGCAGCACAGAAAATGGAACGTTCCTGCTCCCTTGCTGCTTTATTTCAGAGTATAGTAAGGCCCAGAGAGACAGTGCTGAGTGGATGTGTCTGGAAGATTTTGAGTGAATGAGCATGAATTCTGTTATCTGTATGGAACCGAGCACTGGAACTGCTTAAAGCATCAAATATTATGCATCATATAATAAAGCTGAACTGTCTGTTAATCCTGTCTCTGACTGGCTTCATTCACCCTGAATCAAGTGGCAATCATGCTTACCATTAAAGAAACTCCTTTTAAACAGACTTGTCCACACTAAGGTCATCTAGAGGCCCAGGGCCCAAATCCAAAAAGGGATTGAAAGGGGAACCATAGGGCAAAGTGATATGGCAGGCAGCCAAGGCTAGGAATTGCAGGGCCAGCCTGGTTAGGCCAATGTCATAGGGCCTCATGAAAACTATGGGCAGCACTTTCACCACTAGGGTTGTCAGTTTAGGATTGTCCCAGGCCTTCAGGTTTCCATGCTAAAACCTGAGACCAAGGGCTCATCTACATGGGCCAGAATTCACTGGCTTCCTATGATTTCTCAGCTAGAGTCACTCATCTGATGTGCTTCCCACTGGCATATTCTGGCCCAGGATCAGGCCTATTGCCCCTGTAGACTGCAGGGCTCCAGATGGGAGCAAGACAGGTAAATTGCCCATCTAGGCAAGGCCCTAGAGACTGCCCCTGCTGATGTCATTAAGCATTATGCAGTAAGTACCAACCACAATTGTTCACAGCTTGTCATTCAAACACACACACACAGAGAGAAACAAAGAGAATGTATTATATTTTCCTCTTTGGAATTACAGAAATCTTAGCTCCCAGATCAAGGTGAAATGCGGGGGATTATTTCTTCTCCTATATTTAGAGAGATAGGATAAGAAACTTTTAATCTCACCTAATTGCTTCAAGCCAGAAGGTGGATGCAGAGTAGAGTGAAGCATGAGCCATGGTGCCATAACATCTGCATTGGAAGGAGGACGTAAATACCGGTAGATAGCCCCCCTCCCCCAAGAGTCTTTCCAAGTTGCAGCAATAAATCAATTAATCCTTAAAAATTGTAGTAAACTGATGTTCTGCTAGATGAGCTGGAGATTTACACAGTCTTTTCCTCTTGCCCAGAGTCAAGCCCCCCAAAAGTGAGAATTTGCACCCTCATCTCCTGCCCAGAGATGATCCATGAAAACTGGAGACCCAGGGCCAGACCCTGAGATCTGGCCATCCTGTTTCCCAACCATACTTTAGAGCTTAACATGTCTTATTGTGGAGATAAGATCCTGGCAATATTTGGGTTCAAAGCTATTTAGGGATTTAAACATAAAAACTGGCATTTTCAATTTGGCTTCTGGACCTTTTTCTAAGCAGCCAATTGATTTTGATTTCTAGAGTGAAATGAGATATAAACGTAAAAAATTCAGACATCTTTATTAGTAACAATGGGATTTGGCCATCTCTGGCCAGATATGGACATCTTTATTAGTAACAATGGGATTTGGCCATCTCTGGCCAGATAGGGACATCTTTATTAGTAACAATGGGATTTGGGCATCTCTGGCCAGATATGTGAGTCAGTAGAACAAAACAATTCTGCTGAGTTTAGAACAGAAAAGAGAATTTGATCCTTTTTAGCTAGGGTAAGTATATAAGAAAGATACACAGAGCACTCATCGTAGTGGTGTCAAAGTAAAGGACCAATGAATTTAATGGTTCTTATTCCCAGAGTGAAACCTTTGACTTTCAGCAAGAGAGCTCTACAATACCATTTTACAGTTGGAAATAAATCCCATTAAAGTCAATGGGACTTGCTTACAGTCATGTGTGCCTAGGATTACAGCCTCAGGCCACCTGCAATCCTAACCCCATTTACATAGGCGTAAGAACCATTGGTCTCAATGGGATGTACTTCTGAATAAACATGCATAGACTTTACACTGTTCATAATTCATTTTTGATGCTGCTGAGCTGAGGGCTCTTCATGTTTTTCCTATATACTCATCAGGTTATATAACCAAACTGGGATCTCATTCTCCTTCCCTTTCTACACTATTATTTTACTCATTTTGAAATTGAAACTGACACTGCCAAGTAATTTAGGACTCACAAAAATACATATAATAATGTTAAGAGCTTAAAAACCCTAACAGAATCAAAAATGCTTTCATAACATTATAATAAAAGTGTCAGAGAAAATGAGAGCAAAGTAAAATTGAATCAGATCTTTGCTCCACGCAGCCAAACCTTCCACACTCCAAAGCCCAAGACCTTGATCCAACTAAAAGCAGCACAATTGTTGCACATGGGCTTCCATCATTCAGAAACCACATCCAGCAACTGGAATTTTACCAGTTCCTGAAAAAGTTATTTTTAGACTACCACACACAGAATCCCCAAACTAGCATAGACACTGGCCATGCTGACTAGGGGATTTAGGAGGAGGAAATAAAGAGACAGACAGACAGACAGACACAGTATAGTGTAGTGGTTTGAGCATTGGATTATGACTCTGGAGATCAGTGTTCAAATCCCCACTCAGCCATGGAAGCCCACTGGGTAGCCTTGGGCAAGTCACACTCTCAGAGGAAGGCAAAGGCAAAGGCAAACCCACTATGAACAAATCTTGCCAAGAAAACCCCATGATAGATTCCCGTTATGGTCTCCATAAATCAGAAGCGACCTGAAGGCGCATAACAACAACAACAACAAGTAAAAAGGGCGGTAACATTCTCAAGTTCTGAATGACAGATTGCAGATTCCTGGTGATAGCATCCATCCAGTTCAGTCATCTGTGCACTGAAAAGGAACTGAGAGGGAGCCAGTCCAGTCTTTTATTCTCATTCCAACTCTGCAGGCAAATTGTCTGTAATACGGTTGAAAATTCTAGTGAGGAAGTGTGAGCATAGAGCCCTGTGCATTTAGTTGGATAATTGAACTCACAATATCTGTCGGCACTCAGCATTCCTCTTTCAAGGAAGGATATTTGTGTGCATGAACTTATTTCCATGAGACTATGCCTCCAGCTAGAACAAGGACTTAAAATGTGTAGACAAGTGGTTCTCCGCTTTGTCTACTTTAGAACTTAAAAAAAATATGTATCAGGGACAGACTTGAAGGGACAATATGGTAGCTTTTCATAGCTTTTCTGTGGATCCCTTACTCTTGAGAAGACTTGTTTCCAAGGAGCCTTCATACGCTGGAGCAGCCCAACTAGAGGACAGGATCAAAATTCAAAATAGACTGGATAGACTGGAGAGCTGGGCCAAAGCTAACAAAATGAAATTCAATACGGAGAAATGCAAGGTACTGCATTTAGGGCGGAAAAACGAAATGCATAGATACAGGATGGGGGAGACCTGGCTGAATGAGACTACATGCGAAAGGGATCTAGGAGTCCTAGTAGACCACAAGTTGAACATGAGTCAACAGTGTGATGTGGCCGCTAAAAAGGCCAATGTGATTTTGGGCTGCATCAATAGAAGTATAGTGTCTAGATCAAGAGAAGTAATAGTGCCACTCTATTCTGCCTTGATCAGGCCTCAACTAGAATACTGTGTCCAGTTCTGGGCACCACAATTCAAAAAGGATATTGACAAACTGGAGCATGTCCAGAGGAGGGTGACTAAAAATGGTGAAAGGTCTGGAAACCATGCCTTATGAGGAAAGACTTAAGGAGCTAGGTATGTTTAGCCTGGAAAAAAAATTTTTAAGGGGTGATATGATAGCCCTGTTTAAGTGTGGAGGATACTGTTTAAGTATGGAGGATGGAGCAAGCTTGTTTTCTGCTGTTCCAGAGACTAGAACACAGAGCAATGGGTGCAAGCTCCAAGAACAGAGATTCCACCTCAACATTAAGAGGAACTTTCTGACAGTAAGAGCTGTTCGGCAGTGAAACACACTCCCTCGGAGCATGGTGGGGTCTTCTCCCTTGGAGGTCTTTAAACAGAGGCTGGATGGCCATATTTCAGGGATGCTTTGATTGTGATTCTTGTGTGGCAGGGGGTTGGACTGGATGGCCCTTCTGGTCTCTTCCAACTCTACAATTCTATGATTCTATGATCTGCCACCTAGTGACCCAATAACTCCCTGGTACCTAATGAATCAATGTCCAAGCTATCTCCAAGCTACAGATAGTCTTTAGTTAAAATTAATCAATCTTCTTTTAAAACAAGATGAAAACCCTCAGGATCCCCATAGCATGCACGCAGTTTTCCAACAGTCAAGGATTCATGGTTTTGCAGTTATGGCAGACACACTTTTCTGTTTGTCAGTAGAGGTGAGAAAAGTGTGGCTTCAAAAAAATTTGAAACCCTCAGGCTAATTTTCAAATCCCTTGCAAGCAAACCATTAAGATCTCTGAGAAGAACTATTTGCTCCTCTTCTGAAAGTCTACTGAGCAGGGAGGATGAGGAAGAGAGAAAGGAGCATTGGAACAAAAGAGAACCAACATAGTGTTGGTCTGTCTACTGCAGAATTCTACGCCATCCATCGCTGGCCAGATTGTCCCCCAGGAATGCAGGGACAGATTGTCCCCTAGGAATGCAGTCCTCTATAGAAAAAAATAAATCATCCTTGCAGCACAGAAACAGAAGCTCAGAAATGATGAGAGCCTGCCCAGAATTTTTCAGCAGTGACCTGGTTGTAAGCACCAAAAGATAAGGTTGGTGATCATGTATATGAGACAGGGCTTCCTTGGTAGCAGCTCTGCAGTTACAGCACCTCCTTAACAGTCTAGCTCCAGCTTTGAGTTTCTCTTGGGCAGTAAAAAAAATGCATGATTTAGCATGGCATTGGCTTTTTAAAACAGCAATTTAAAAACGTTTTGCAGTTGTTTTTAAACAATTCAATATATTTTATTATACATTGCTATGAGACCCCTGGTGGGTGGAGAAGTGACTAACCAATACTTTTATAAATAAATAAATAAATAAATGATAATGTACATAAAATCTAAGCCAGTCAGCATCTTTCAAATGTTTTGTGGAATAAGTATAAATTGGTTACTCATTTCTTGCATACATTCCCCCTGATAGGAGATCCCATGCTATTCTGCTTTCATTTCTGGATGTAACTGAGCAAAAGTGTGATGACGCATGAAATATCCTCTTTTGTGTAAAGGAAGAAATGTTCAAAGAGGATAAAATGACTGGCACAAACCATCCTCTACCCTTTTTCATTTCTATACTATTGCATATACAGTGGTCCCTCCGTATCCACAGATTTGGTATCCATGGATTTAAGTATTCAGAGCTTGAAAATATTCTTTAAAAAATAATAATCCAAAAAGCAAACCTTTATTTTGCCATCTTCTATAAGGGACACCATTTTGCTATGCCATTGCATATACTTGACTTTGCATATACTTGACTTGACTTGAGTATTCAGATTTTGGTATCCATGGGGGGTTCTGGAACCAAACCCCAGCAAATATGAAGAACTGTACTTAGTATTTCAAAAGTGTTGCATGAAGTGAAAAAAATCATACCCTCACTTTTAGAATGCCAGAATGCATGCCCTCCAACATTTCACAAATGAAAACTGGGGCAGATGTGGCCAAGCAACATCAGAATTAGGTCAAGATGGCAAAAGTTACTAAGGAGGAAGAGTAGATAAGCTAGGAGAGGCTGCAGCAATTTGCTTTTGCCTGAACCAACTGGGAAGGGCAAAATCCCACCCCCTCTTCTCCCTCTCCCCACTGAGTTAATTTAATTCAAATTACTTTTGGATTTGGACTCAGTTTGCAGCAGTTGAAGAAAACTGAGGACAAAGGGGGGAAGTGGGGGAAGGAGGGAGAAAGTGGGTCATTTTAAAAGCAGCTGAAAAAGTGGGACAACAGAGGATTAATCCAGACTGCCCCTGCCAAATCAGGACATTTGGAGGGCACAAGAATGTAAGAACTCATTCTTTTCACAGCACTGAGTAGGAAAACCTCTGCAGCAATACTTCCACAACAGGAGTGGGCAGGTGCTACTCTGCACTGTTTTCTTTTTAAAATTAGCCAAAACATAACTTCTGCAGACTGTTAAAAAAGAAAAAAGAAACCCCCAATCCCACCCCTGCTGTATAATGCTTAGCAATGAAAATCCTCAGGAACAGATTCAACCCTGGAAAAGTAGCTATTTCATGGGTCATCTTTTATTGATGTGGGTACTGAACAAAATTCCTCCTCTCCCTAGCAGAAGTGCCCTCCCAAAAGGAAATGGAAACTGAAAGTTAAACCAGAAGTCCATAAAATAATACTGCTCTTCATGTTCTAATAGCCCTCATCCTGCAAGTCAGAACTGTGCATAATGCTATAATTTCTTTACAACTACTGGAGTTTCAGAGGTAATGTTCATCTCTTATAGTCTCCTGTCAGTAAGGTTGGTGTGATATATTGCCTGATCTTATACAGTCCACTTAAGCTGTGACAGCACATATAACAGTTTCGTTTACACTGGAGAATCTAAAGTGCCATTCTCTGCTCTACATGGAGAGCCAACGGAGGTGTCTCCCACTGCTTTAGAGCTGCAGATTTGTGCTAAAGATCCTGGCCTTCTAAACAGTTCTTAAGGTGCTGTACTGTCATTCTGAAGAACTGTTCAACTTCTATTGGGTTTCTGATAAGAAAAAACCTGCCTCCCATTTATCTATGTATATACCGGTATGTGACTTAGGTTTTCCTCTATACAAAAACCCTTTGTTTTGTATCATTTCATAGGCAAAGGTGCCAGATTTTACTTCCTAGAACATCTTTAGAGTGTACTTTCCCCAATAGCAACAACAAAATCCCATAAGAATGTATTTTGCCACATGTTCCCTTAATCATTGTGATAGATCATACTTACCTGTAAATATTGATAAAACTGAGGTGGGTAACCTTAGTGAAAGCACAAATTTCCCAAAAGAGCACATTCTGTTATCTTTAATTAGGTTCTTTCTTTTTCTCATACTTCCTTGTTCCCATAGCATGAAACTGAGTCAATCTGGAATTGAATGGGTGTTCTAAATCACAGATTGTAATAGGAAAAGAACTGGACATAATCACTTTTTAGTTTAACCCAGTTTCAACAACAGAAGACTAAATATGATATGATATCGAGTCACCCTGAGGTTTGTGTCTTCTTTGTTTAGTACCAGGAATACAATTTCACGCCACCTAGAATGAAAATCTGGGGCATAATTTTCACAGAAATATTGGGTAATGTTTTATCCCTTAGCAGACCATTTGACCATCAAACCCAGTGATAGGTTTCTGTTCCAAAGATGGAGAATGTTTGGGTGTCCAACTGTTGTAGGATCGTAGAATCATAAAATCATAGAATTGTAGAGTTGGAAGAGACCAGAAGGGCCATCCAGTCCAATCCCCTGCCACACAGGAAATCACAATCAAAGCATCCCTGACAGATGGCCATCCAGCCTCTGTTTAAAGACCTCCAAGGAAGGAGACCCCACCACGCTCCAAGGGAGTGTGTTTCACTGCCGAACAGCTCTTACTGTCAGAAAGTTCCTCCTACCATTACCTATCCTGGCTAGAGCTGATGGGAATTGCCATAGGGCAGTATCTGAAAGGCCACATCCTCTCTACTCTATCTTGCAGTGGCTCTCTAGCAGAGGTCTTTGCACGACCTTTTTAACTCAGCCAGTACCTGAGAGCCTTAAAAGAGACACTCTCACAGTCGCAGGAGTTTACCGCATACCATGCAGCTGTGGACAAGTTTACATAGGGACCACTAAATGCAGTGTGCAAACACGAATCAAGGAACATGAGAGACACTGCAGACTGGGCCAGCCAGAAAAATCAGCAGTAGCAGAACACGTTATAAACCAACCTGGACACAAAATGTTATTTAAAAACACAAAAATTCTGGACCAGGCCAACAACTATCATGTCAGAATGCCCAGAGGAAAGAAGAAACCCTAAAAGTAAACAAAATGTGGCTACCAGTCCTGAAAAACAGTAAAATCTAAACTCAACACATGCAAATGAACTCCACCCAGGGACAATGGAGTTTCCAGCAGACAATGGACCAAACAGACACTAATCCTCCTTGCATATCTCCACCCAGAAACTAGCCATTCATATACACAAATTTACATATACTCCCCAACAGGGGTTCACAGTATATAAACCCCACACATGCTCCTACCCAACCATTCTCTGAAGATGCCAGCCACAGATGCAGGCAAAACATCAGAAATAAACTCTTCCAGAACATGGCCTCACAGCCTGGAAAAAAATCATGGAAAACAGGTTGCCTCAGCTAGTACATACTTTCATTAGGGTGAGGATACTGTGTGAAATTGGTTGCCTTAATCTGAAATTGGAGTGTGGATCAAGAGATCCAGAAAGGGGCAAGTTGAATTTTGTCAGAGAAGCAGAGCTCTACATTCTCTGTAGCCTAGGCCTCCAGCACTCTTGCTTTGGAATTGATCTTTGTAGCGACCAATGCCATCTTTCTAATTGCTTGCCATTTCTGCAGCCTCTGTTTGCAAATAATCACAGCTTCTCCAACTATCCTGATTTGGCAGGGACAGTCCCAGTTAACCCTCTATTGTCCCACTTTTTTTGAGCTGCTTTTAAAATGTTCCAGTTTCTCTCTCCTCCTCACACTTTCTTCCTTTGTCCTCAGCTTACCACAGACAAGAGTTCAAAGTGCAAAAGTAGTTTGCACTCAATTAACATGATTTTACAGAGGATAAGAGGGGCAGGATCTTGCCTTTCCCAGCAGGCTCAGGCAAAAACAAACTGCTGCAGCCTCTTCCAGCTTGTGTATTCTTCCACATGAATAACTTTTGCTTTCTCAATCACACTCTGATGTTCCTTGGCTGCATCTGTCCCAGTTTTCATCTTTTAAATGCTGGAGGGTATGTAATCAGTTTATTACAAAAAAAACCTTGCAAGTGTGCAGTGCACTCTCACCCAAAGAGAAACTAATTCTGAGGGGAAATTGTCCCGGACTTTCCCATTCGTCAGGAAAGAGGTGAATGAAAAAGTGTTATTATGAATAAGTTACATAACATTCAACAGTTATTAGCATCATTAGGCTGAAATCCTGACCTCTTCTGTGTCTTGAAGAAAGCTGTTATTAATTTTAGTGTGGCCAGTATCCCAATCCTAAATCCTTTCTTTGTCATGTGCATATTTTTTGTTCTTACAATAGAGGACAATGTTCACAGGGCTCTGCTAAGACTATAAAGCTAATTTATTCATTATGAACTGTTTTAAATAGTAATGGGATATTATATGTGCATTGCCAGTTGCTTGACAGGAGAAGAACAAAGAAAACTGCCTCCAAGCAACATGACTTCTACTCCTCAGGCAATATCTTCCCCTCGGTCACCATCTCTTTCCCTCCCTTCCCCCATCTTTTTCTCTCTCACATGCATGCGCGCGTGCACACACACCACAGTCAAAGGCCACATTTCAGGACTGGGTGCATAGACTGAAAAATTATTGACATCATTCGCCTTAAATATGTTTCTCTTGATCTCAGACTCTGACCATAATGTCTGTGCTAGTTCCTACTTTGTCACTGCAACAAAATGATCCTCACCAGCAATGGAACATGAAGACGTTCTTTAAAATGAGGAATTAGAAAGCTAAATCCAGAACTATATCTTGGTTTCTTTATTCATTAATGTGATTTAACTCACTTTCCAGTCCACCCCACCCACCAAAAAGCCCACAAGCAGCTTGTAGTCCTAAAGATTTCCATTTGAAAGAATATTAAAAACAGAAGCCAAACTTATTCATCACTCATGAGACTGCAGTACAGCATTGAAGTGGGGGAAAGTCAGCATGTGCTTCCTGGTTCTAGATCATGTGCACCCACTAGTTTTTAAGTGCCATAATGTCCTGGGTACATTACAAGATCATTGCTACAGTCCTGGGAAAGACTTCACAGCTCAACTGATCGCACCAATTTTTAGCACCATTACTTTGAAATACAAGCAAATTCATGCTCTATGGTGGCTCCTACGTCTGGCTTCCCTCTTTGGGGCCAGTCAAAAAGCAGCCATAAGGTGATCTGAATCAGGACTTTCATGCTGGGGCAACCAGTCTCTGTAGTTTGCACAACTGAAACAGCATTTTCTACCACAACCATGTATCATACGGATTGTAATACAGTTGTCCCTCTCTATCCACAGATTTGGTATCCATAGATTTAAGTATTGACAGCTTGAAAATGTCTTAAAAAAATAATAATCCAAAAAGCAAACCTTGATTTTGCCATTGCATATAATGGGACTTGAGTATTCACAGATTCTGGTATCCATGGGGGGGGGGGTTGTCCTGAACCAAACCCCAGCAAATATGAAGGGACAACTGTATTGCATTTTAATGTAGATTTGCAGAGATCTGTACTTTCAAATCAGTACACAATCTAGTCTTTCAACATTTGTAGTTCACAATTATTTTCAATTCCACAAAATTCTGAAATTCAACAAAAAACTGAAATTCTGCAATTTTACAAAAATCCCTACCCCCCCCCAAAGGAAAATATAAATGCTTGTATATGCTTACAAAAATACCACATTTATCTACTTGGGATAGAATAAACCACTGGTGAAATAGAATCTTCTACTATATCAAGAGGAGCTGCACTGACCACTACATCATATTCTACTTGGTTTCAATTGATTCTTTGAGTAAATGCATTACATAAAATGTAACCTGCAGCTTTATTTATGTAAGGACTATAATTTTTTTCTTAGTATTTCTTCTGTATGATGCCTCATGAATCTGGGCACTTTGCTTAGGGCTAAAGGCAGATCTTTGAGCTACAAGCAGCCTCGTGTTTCCAGATGTTACAGGCCAGACAAATTCTAACTGGCCAACTCCTCAGCCTGTGGATATACTATTAAAACATTTATATATCATTTAAAAAGGACATATAATGGTAAAACCAAAATGCCAAATGTTCCTTTAAAAAATGTAAACAAAAGCAAATAATGGCCTCAAGTCACCCTGCAAGTTAGTACATTAGAGACACCTGATGACAGGTAGTAGGGTATATTTTAAAAGTGAGGTGTGCACTACTCTCGAGTGTACTGGAAAAAAGGCACAGAGCTAAACGTGTGACTGGATAAGCAACGCACTTCATGGGTGTTAAGAGAAAATAAAAGCTAAGTTAAGAGCTACCTACTGAGGCTGCTATTCAGCATGCCTCCAGCACAGGAAGAGAAGACACCAACGTTCTCATCTGAATATGGGTTCCTGGTAGCCCTGACATGCTGCTTTAAAATGTTGGCTTAGGCTCATGAAGCTAGAATAGATATGCACCTACATACTGTTGACATAGTAGGGGTGTTTAAGATTTGCTTAAGATTAATCCTTGAAAGCAACAGATGAGATTATATTCTGTCATGGATAATTGTTTGAGGATTAAAATGGAAGTCCAGATTAACATGATGGCTATATCACTTAATATAAGATGCCTTACATATAATGGTATGGAATGGAATGAAGCTGAAGTGCCCTGACACTGCTTTGTCTGTGTTTCTCCCAGAGGGGAATGTATATGTATATGTATATCCATCTATATGAATCTTTATAATAAATAGCCTAAAAGAGTACCACAAGAGTCTGTTCCTTCCCATATAAATATCTTGCAACTCCAAGACTTGAACATTGTTTAGAGTATTGATGTTAATCTGACCTGCCTGGTTTAACTGTTATCATAAATCGGGTGACCAGGAGTTGGTAAAGGTGACCCCAGACAGAATCCAGAATTAGCAGACAAGTGGTAAGGACCCTGAGTCTAAGAGACAGGGGTGGGGAACTATACCTATTTCACAGAGATGGGGAGGAGCAATGTTTTGTCTCCAAGCAGGCATTGCCAAGTGCCATGTGATTCCAGGGCACTTACCAGTGTCCTGCCTTCATCATCTTACGGCTTAGTTTAGCACACAAGAAGTGAGGGGAAGTGCATGTAAAAATAGGTATAAGTGCAAATAACTTTTAAAAATTCATTGAAATAGGAAACCTACTTGGAAGATTTTGATATATTCAGCAAAATGGTGCAGAAAAATGTATGTGTTAGGAGAAATGCAAAAATGCAAATTTTGAACACAAGTATGCAAGAATACACCTATTCAGGGGAACTTTTAAAAATATATCAAAGTTCAAAATGAACCAAATTTAAGATGAGAAGTAATTCTCCCAGTTCAGGGTGTACTGAATTTAAGACTAGAAAATTGAAAAACAGAGACATGGGAATTTAAAGATTTACTCATTCCAATTGTAAAGACACCAGTTTACATAGGCTGTGTCTAAAAAGTGAGCAGACCTTATACAGAAGCCAACATTATCCCCATTCAAGGCTAGTGCCAGAGTTCAGCACCATCACCAGCAATGGCTGTAGTCCACTCCTCACTGCCAAACCCTCACTTCGCCTCTCTTTTTTTGTCCTTTTCGTTCCTGCAATTATCTAAGGAGCCCTGGTGGCACAGTGGTTAAAAACTGGTACTGCAGCCACAACATTGTGAGTTCTATCCTACAGGGCTCCAAGGCTGACTCAGCCTTCCATCCTTTCTTAGGTCAGTAAAATGAGTACCCAGCTTGTTGGGGGCAATTAGCTAACACACTGTAAACCACTTAGGGCATTGATAAAAGGTATAGAAATATAAATGCTAGTGCTATCTATTCACCTGCCCTGTCCATGTGTGCATGCAGTGATAGGTTCATGCTTTTTCATTTCTCTCTGAGAGGTACTGCTGACTTGATCCAAAGGGAAAGGGAAACAAATCAACAACAACATGAGATAATGAGGCCCACTCATGGAGAGGCAAAGCTTGCAGATGTCACTTTTTTGGATGACAGCTCCCTGAATTTTACAATCAGCATGGCTAGCTGGCATACTGGCCATGCTGATGCAGGACCTTTAGGAACTGTAGTTCGAAAAAGTTACTTTTCCAAGCTCTGAAAAGAAAGGCCTGCTCAGAGCATCTTTCACAAGCATCCGTCCCCCAGAAAAATACCTGAAACAAGATTGTAGACTTCCTAGATGTTCTGATTGGTCCCAGCACCCTTGATTTCACTGGGGTATATTTCTAAGTAACTATGTGTCAGATAAGCAGATGTAATCCAGGCTGCCATTACAAGGAGAGTGAAAGACACATTTTGACTATTTTACACAGCCTGCGAATGTTGCCAGAATCTATATAATTCCCCACATCTCATATCAAAGCAAGCTGGGCAGAAAATCAACCTACAATGTGATTGGACCTATCTTCGTTATTGGATGGCAGCAATCATTTAATATATCATTTTCAAATAAATCACTCTACTGTGGCTAACAGACCATGCTTGAGGGGGGGAAAAACCTTCCAATCTTGAAATTGTTAAAACTGCACCAGAGTTTCATTCAATCAAGGTTTTCCACTCAGCCAGCTGTCGAAAACATATTGGGAATCTCAGGCCTGAGCTAAACTTTGTTTCATTGAAAGATGTGTGAGAATTAATTTACTTCGCTTGTGTCTGAGGCCAAGCCAGATCTACTGAGCTGTAGTCTTTGATCTGCTTTCAAAGCTATTAAATGTATCCATACGAGGTTTCTGCCTGTACGAATTGCTACCCGTATAACCATTCTGGATGATTCTTCTGAATCCCACAAGGAAAGGTTTTGCAGCTCATAACAGAAATGATTTCCATGTCAGCACCAGAAAGACAGCAAGGAAATGCTTAATGTTTTATTTTGCTTCTATGTGCTTTCTCCTATTTGTATTCTAATATCGTTAAAACCCTTTCTCAAGATAGAGCATTGTGCTCACACTAAGTGTGATCAGTCAATCCAATTGTTAACTTGGTATTTTAACTTTGTGTTGGTCAAGGCATTAGCATTCAAGTAATTTTAGAACAAAACATCTGAGATACATTGGGACTTTAGCATTTTTGTTTAGAATTGTGATTAAATTTGTTCCAATAGATTTTTTATTATTATTACAATGGTTAAGATGCCATATCTATGGGGAATGCCAGTCTATGCTGTTCTGTCACATTGGTCTCAGCCTGTGGATGAGATCCTGTTCAGTCCTGGCAAAACATAAAGCTATGCCAATGCACTTATGCATGTGGAGGCAATGGCATGTGGCACAGAAAGTTGTTATCTTCCCAGCCCTTTCAGTAGCCATTCCAGGAATGTTCTGGTGGCTGTTCTGGATCATGGGGGGGGGGGGGAGAACTGTGCACACATGTCATTGTGCTTCAGGGGACCACTTGCATAAAGGGGTTATTGGACACTTCCTTGTGCAGGTTTCTCAATAGTTCAACCATTACCATAACCAGATCTTACATTTATTTATTGTATTTAAAGCTGCTCACAAGCTGTACAGTGTGGTACAAGTGTTGCCTAATCAAATAACACTTGATTCTGAGGATATTGCCTCAGCTTCAGCTATTAAAATATTGTGATGGAGAGATAGGGAACATGTCTCTCTTTGTTTCAGCCATACTAAAATAACATGCATGGTACTCTTTTTGTCTTGTTCTGATTTGCTCCTACCTTTTCAGACAGTGGTAGACCATTGCCATATCCTAGCAAGGATGTTCTTTATCGGTACTGTTCACATTGCCACTTCAGTGGGGATTACGCAAATGGCAATCATTTTTCTTTTGCTCTGAGCATGAACTAGCCCCAAACTATGAACAATTGATGCTGCCATATCACATTATCCTACTGCTCTGTCTAACCCAGCATTCCCTGCTTTAAATGGCTGGGCCCCATTCAATATCTCATGCAGGGATCTTTTCTAGGCCCACCACCTGAGCTCAGTTAATTGAACCTGGGGCACTCTACATCAGAGGCAGGCAATTTGTAAACTTCCAGATGTTCTTGGACCGCAATTCCCAACAGACCTGAGCATCACAGCCAACATACATACAAAGGATGGGCTCTCTCTACCCCATTGCCATGACCCCTCTCCACATTCCCTTGTGTGGAATAGGGAATATGGAAAATGTTGTCTTCACAGAAAAAGCCCACAGTTTAATTGTTAGTGTCAAAGAAAATGCTTTACTCTAGAATTGGCCTCATTGCCTCTTCCAATTCGACATCAGACTGCTACTACTCAGTGCAATGAAGACATATATTTTTTAAGAGCATTGAATCATAGAATCATAGAATCATAGAATTGCAGAGTTGGAAGAGACCACGAGGGCCATCCAGTCCAACCCCCCTGCCACGCAGGAAATCTTGATCAAAGCATCCCCGACAGATGGCCATCCAGCCTCTGTTTAAAGACCTCCAAGGAAGGAGACCCCACCACGCTCCGAGGGAGTGTGTTCCACTGCTGAACAGCTCTGACTGTCAAAAAGTTCCTCCTCATGTTGAGGTGGAATCTCTGTTCCTGGAGCTTGCACCCATTGCTCCGTGTTCCAGTCTCTGGAGCAGCAGAAAACAAGCCTGCTCCATCCTCAGCATGACATCCCTTCAAATACTTAAACAGGGCTATCATATCGCCTCTAAACCGTCTTTTTTCTAGGCTAAACATACCCAGCTCCCTAAGTCTCTCCTCATAAGGCATGGTTTCCAGACCTTTCACCATTTTAGTTGCCCTTCTCTGGACACGCTCCAATTTGTCAATATCCTTTCTGAATTGTGGTGCCCAGAACTGGACACAGTATTCTAAGTGAGGTCTGACCAAGGCAGAATAGAGTGGCACTATTACTTCCCTTGATCTAGACACTATACTTCTATTGATACAGCCCAAAATTGCATTGGCCTTTTTAGCTGCCGCATCACACTGTTGACTCATGTTCAACTTGTGGTCTACTAGGACTCCTAGATCCCTTTCGCACGTAGTCTTATTCAGCCAGGTCTCTCCCATCCTATATTTATGCATTTCATTTTTCCGCCCTAAATGCAGTACTTTACATTTCTCCGTATTGAATTTCATTTTGTTAGCTTTGGCCCAGCTCTCCAGTCTATCCAGGTCATTCTGAATTTTGATCCTGTCCTCTAGGGTATTAGCTACTCCTCCCAATTTGGTGTCATCTGCAAATTTGATAAGTATGCCCCTAATTCCCTCATCCAAGTCATTGATAAAGATGTTGAATAGCACTGGGCCCAGGACAGAACCCTGTGGCACCCCACTGGTCACATCTTTCCAAGACGAAGAGGAGCCACTGCTGAGCACCCTTTGGGTTCGGCCGGTCAACCAATTACAAATCCATTGAACAGTTAACTTGTCTAGCCCACATTCTACAAGCTTGTTTGCAAGAATGTCATGGGGAACCTTGTCAAAGGCCTTACTGAAATCAAGGTAAGCAATGTCCACAGCATTCCCTTCATCTACCAAGCTGGTAACTTTATCAAAAAAAGAGATCAGATTAGTCTGGCATGACTTGTTTCTCTGAAACCCATGTTGACTTTTTGTGATTATGGCATTGCCTTCTAAATGTTCACAGACTCTCTGTTTAATGATCTGTTCTAGAATCTTCCCTGGTATTGATGTCAGACTAACTGGACGATAATTGTTGGGATCCTCTTTTTTCCCCTTTTTGAAGATGGGAACAACGTTTGCCCTCCTCCAGTCTGCTGGGACTTCTCCTGTTCTCCAGGAGTTCTCAAATATTATTGCCAATGGCTCTGAGATTATATTTGCCAGCTCTTTTAATACTCTTGGATGTAGTTCATCTGGTCCTGGAGATTTAAATTCATTTAGATTAAGAAGGTATTCCTGTACTACCTCTTTACTTATTTTGAGCTGGATTTCCCCTATTGTGTCCTCTGTTCCATTCTCCTCAGGTTGGTCCTCCTTTTCCTTTTCTGAAAACACTGAGGCAAAGAAGGTGTTGAGTAATTCTGCCTTTTCTCTGTCCCCTGTTAGCATTTTGCCATCTTCTCCACGTAGCGGCCCTATCATTTCCTTCTTCCTCCGAAGACTAGCTAGAGTGTGCATATTTTATCTATCTATCTATCTATCTATCTATCTATCTAATAAATAAATAAATAAATCTCCTTCACTGGAGATATTCAAAAGGAGGCTGGTCAGCTACCTGCTGGGGATTCTTTCGCTTAAGATCCTGCACTGAGCAGGGGTTGGACTTGATGGCCCATGAGGCCCCTTCCAACTCTATGATTCTACGGTTCTATAACCAGTGCCCCAACAGGCCTGTATGTTGTTTGTTCTTCATTGCTTTATGAATAACATCCCATTATTCTGATCTGAGCTTTCTCAAATGACTTTATCCTTTGTTACGAGTAATATCCCCTTGCTAGAGTTTCAAAATCAACAAAGAGTAGTCTTTATTGATACCTAAAGAGTTTGAATCAGATGACAGAAATTGCCCAGTTCCACAACTGCTGTGAATGTCACTGAAGGTCTCCATTGTCATCAGTCCTTTGGTCATAGGGAGAGCCCTATAAGAGCTTAGGTCAAGTCAGGTGTATTGCTATTTTTTTTAACATGTTGATAGTTCTTTGGGGATGACTCTTGGTCCTTTATTATCTCCCCTGCCATTTCTAAGTTCCCATTTCTCCCAGTTTTTCATTTCCCCAGTCTTTAATCCAATTCATCCTGAAATTGGAGAGTTATTTCTAGTCTTAAATGTCATTTGTTTTGAACCTTGATATAATTTTTTTAAATCCACCTGAATATTTGTATTTTTGCATATTTGTGTTTAAAATCTGAATTATTGTGTCCATTGGTCATAACCCATGTATTTTACACAGCTTTGCCTAATATATACAACTCTTGCCAGCAGTTTTCCTATTTTAATGCATTTTCGAAAATTATTCAAATTGCTGTACAGATTTTTATGTGACACTGAAACTCTAGTGGTAGAATCTTACTCATAGCAATGGATAAATTTATTTCAGCAAGCTCAGATCAGTACAATGGGATATTGTTCATAAAGTTACAAGAGATAGTACCAAAATATTAAGCAATGTAGGAACAAACAACGTATAGGTTTGAATCCTGTTGTAATGGTTATGCTGGTGGCTAAACTGTACAGGAAAAAGTGAAACCACCAGATTTGTGTATTAAGGGTGAAGATCTTTGAGTGTTTAGCTCTTAAAAGTATGGATTTGAATCCCTGTATATTTAAACCATAGTTGAGGTAATAATTAAGATTACCACCTCTCCTTTTCTTTTTTTTTCTCTCATAAGCATTCCACTGTAGAAGCAAAATAGTCCTCTATGTGCTGAGAACAGCTGTACCTATTGAATTTATCCAGTACTGAAAGCTGAGAATTTCAATCCATTTATGTTAGCAAACTTCACAAATCTCTTCATAATAGGAGCAGAAAGAACTTGGATTTAAAAAATAAAATAAAATAAAAATGCATTGTGGAGAAAACAAACATGAGATTTGTCCATCACAATCCATATTTTAAACACATAAGTGCTGGCTTTGAGTAGAACTAGGAGTGCTGATTTTTTAAAAAAATGTTTTTTGAAAAATTCTTTACACTGGCTCATGGCGCTGTCAGAGCTCAGCTACAATCTCCACCTAGAGCCCAGAGGAAGTGATTTAGAGTTACCTTCCAAGCTTCAATCTCTCTTGTTTTTTTTTTCCCCCTTGAGAGCTACCAAACCATTACCCAACTCCCAGACCCAACACAAACAGAAATAAATGCAAGTGATAGGAAACTGTCCAGCATTTCTCACTGCTTTTTAGACCAGGTCTTATCAAGTGGGAAGGATGTTTGGTGGAGGGGGGGGGTAGTTTAACATATATCCTGTCTATTTTCCTGCATGGGACAAACTTAAACCAAATTAAAACAGAGTGCAACTAAAACCTACTAATAAAAAAAAAATTAAAAGCATTCAATAAAGAATTCTATTTTTAAAAAATTAAAAGTTTAAATGCTTTTAACCTCAATGAAAAGATAAAAGCACAGCACACATACTAAATTAAAAGGCCCTTCTGCCACTATACATGAAGTGCCGAAGTCCTGTCTAAATAAAAAGGTCTTTGCCTTCCAGTGAAAAAAGAGCGAAACAGGGACCAACCAAGAATTTCACAGGGAATTTCACAGCCTGGGTGTAACTACTGTGACAGCTCTCTCCTGCGTCCTCACCAAAGTACCTGTTACAATGGTTGAACAAAGAGAAAACCCTCCTCTGAGGTTTATATAAGGAGATGTGTATTTCTCTTTTCTGCTATCCATTGTGCAGTCTACCACACAGGTTCTCAGAGGGTGGGGATGTCCCTAGTAACCTTTAGCTGCTACCCTGACAGTTTTACTTGCTGACAGACCCAGGAAATAATGAGACCAGACAACAATATTGGGTTGAAAATTTGACACTTTATTTAACTCTGTCCTATTTAATATTAATCCGGATAACTGCAATGGAGGTGAAGTAACCTGGTGCAGGAGTAGCTGGGGCAGGATGTCTATCCCCAGATCTTCTCCCTGGCTTCCCCTGGACAAAACACCCGAGCCCAGGGTTAACCCAAAAGATGGGTTACTCCCCAGCCTGCCTGCATCTGGAAGGCTAATTTGAAAGTTCCTCCTCCAAGTCACAAGACTTGGAATGAGGGTTTATCCCCCAGGCCAGCCCCGAGGAAGTCCCTTCCCTACCCCTAGGTCAGGACCTAAAGAGGCAGTTCCAGGGACTTCACTAAAAGGCAGTGCCATAGGTTCTCACTGAACTACCAAATTTCCCCCCTTCCACCTGCCAAGTGACCACCTATTTAAGACACCACCCAGGCCAATTGCGCAGTTCCACAAATGACAACATGGGATAGGTGAAAAATCCCCTGTGAAAAGGGGGATAAAAATTGTTACTCATCCTGTAAGCAACCATGCAAACACCACACTATGTCAGCAGTGGGAGGGTGGGTCGAAAGCAATCAAGAGGAAGAGTTGGAGGTGGTGAGGCCTTAAATAACCTCTGGCTCTGCTCCCCCCCCCCCCATATGCTCATCCATGGTGCAGGTGCCAGAGCATAGCCTAATCTGTCTGGCTTTGCTTCCCAACCAGTCAGCAAATGCACGCCCCCTCCCTCACAGCTGTGCCGGATGGAGGGGATCCGAAATATCCCTAGTTCCATTCTCTACTTTATTATCTTCAGATCCTCCTCCCTACTTTGCTATTGTTTTGCACATCATGTCTCCTGGCTAGCAGGCCCTGGACTGACCTCTGGAGACATCAGATTTAACCCGCATGGTGGTTGACCTTTGGGCTCAGTTTCTTGTCTGCAAACACCTCTGCCTGAACTTTAGCTGAGCTAGATGTTTGTTGAGATTAAAATTTTGATAGTGTCCACTGCTCCAATCTGACAATTTACTGTAGCTTATCTGTATATTTTCCCCTTCTCTTTTATGACTGAATGAGCCTCATTTTCAAAGGAGATTATCAGATGCAGCAAAAACCACAACAAAAGATTGCTAGAATAACAGGCAGGGGCAACCTTACCAGACAATGTCATCCTCCAGCGTTCTCGGGGGGGGGGCATAGCATGGCCATGAGTAACACATATGTTTTTATTCATGCTTGTCCCCGTCAATGGGGAAATGAAGCCTCATCCACAGCAGCACTACACCCCCCGGAACGGCTGAAGGATGCAGGTGTCTGGTAAGGTCACCCTTTCTGTTCTCCTCCCGTTCTTCTAGTACAGTTGGGAACGCTTTTTTTGGCACATTCCCCCATGTCTGAACATCTCCAAAGATAATTATTTTCAAAACAAATATCCAGTGAGCTTACCTGATTCATTCAAGTGAGTGATGGGCCATTCCCACCTCAGTATCAAGGGCAAAATTACTATCTCCCTCTTCATCTTTTAGTCTATTCCTTCACCCATTGTAACTCCCTCTGATTGTTCTGACTTTGAAGATATGTATATAGGACTTCAAATGTTATGCAAGCATGTTTTATCATTTTAGTCCAGTTTATGTATCCACACTTATTGCAGAGAAATGCTTCCAGAAACAAAAGTGGTAACAATGTCTGCATTGTCCAAACCTGTACCATCTGTCTTTCCTATCAGGCAAAATTAATTTGTAATGATGTGCCCAATAATTCCTCTGCTCATCATTTTGCTACTGGGTTCCCCCCCTCCTCTTTTCCCAGATTATCACTTCATAACAATATAATTAGTAATACAGTTGAGAATTTTAAGAGAGGATTATAAATATGAATATAATGGACTGTTGAATATCTGTTTCCAAGTGGGTAGAAATCCTAAGGTTTAAAGAAAAGGAACAGTTTCTGAAGTGGTGCTTTAAATAAATTGGAACTGTACGGCTCCAGCATCAAATGGCCGCTCTGGGAAATTCAGTAATATAATAATATTTAAAAAAAAACAAAAACAAAGGATGATTAAAAATTGGACAAAGGATTCCTTTCTCCCCACGTGGTATAACAGGCCATCCCAGAACTGCAGGGGGGGGGGATAAATAAAGCTGAATTTGTAATGTAGATCAAAACGTCTTGCAGTGATAAGCTGAGCACTACAACTTCAGAAGTCAACTGTATGGAACAGGATTACTCAGCTAGCACAGACACAAGTTGGTATCTTTATAGAGAGGATTTGCAATGATGTAATATGGCTATCCCAAATGCATAGTGATAAAAATCTTTATAGCTCACCATACTTTGTAAGAGGCTATAAAACATTTTATCGCTGTGCATTTGAGAAGAAAGCATCAGTTGCAAGTAGAAGAGTCATATGCAAGTCCTTCAAGTCTTTTGTAGACAAATGTCACTACTAAAAGATCAGGAAGCATTTCACTTCATCAAAAAGATCACAAAGGGGACTGTCCTCATCATTCACCTTCATTACCCCCCCCCCAGAGTACATTAGTTACAATGAGTGCAATTATAACTGGAATCCTTTTGTTGACGCCAGTGATAGTCTCACATAGATCAGCCTAAATTCTTTTTCAACTGAGGTGTAGCAGCAGGGGGATGGAGGCAAACAGCATCCTCATCAGGAGATAAAGTTCCCTGCCAGTTTCCAAGTAGTGCTACATCCTGACAACAAGGCTTTCATTGTTTTCTCCCCTCCCAACTGTCATCATCACAGTGTGCATAATCCTTTTCCCTTTGTCACCACACCTTCTCTTCCTCCCACCAGTGCAGCTACACCAAGAGACAAGATCTTGGCCTAAAATATCAAATGTCTTTTAAAAAGTATCTTCAAGTATGGAGAGATCAATTGAGATGATAGTTTCAGACACGAGGTTGAAGTTTAGATGGTTTGCCTGCACAGGTTCAGAACTAGGGCTGGGCAACATGCAAAAACAGCATCCTCTTGCTGCTACTTGATTTGCCACCACAGTGGTGCTTAAAAAAATGGAACATCTCTTTGAAACAAAGGGCACATGGGGTGCACACCTCCTTTTGAAGGTGTAATATACTCCCAGAAGCCTCCTCAAAATGCAATTCAGCTTCAAAACAAAGTTCATGCTCTTCACACACCTTGTTTTAAAGCAATATTGCAGGGGAGGGGGTGCCAGGGTGATGACAAATTTGGAAGTACAGTATGGCCACCAGGGGTAATAAGTTGCCTGCCACTTTTGTATATGAATATTGGGCCATATTCACAAACCAGGCTGAGCATTCCCCTAGTCTTTATTTGTTTATTTCAGAACATTGTTAGCACTTTTGTTTCTGAAAGCATGTGGCCTTTTCATTTATTTGCAATCATGAGGATTAGGTACTCAAATGTGCTTGCATGCACTCAGCTGTCTATGTTTAAATGCATTTTAACATGCACAGCCTATCTTACCTACTATCTATGATATAACAATAATCTAGGCTAGTAATTTTCTAGGCCAGTCCTGTATTATGTGTAATTAGAGATCTGCTAAGTCAATCACAAGTTATCAATTCATTCAGTGAAGACTCCAATGAACCCAAAATACTTACTAGCAGAAGACGCTGCCCAGATCCAGTTTATCTCTGAATGAGTCACAGCTCTGGCTGCACCTCCTTCCAGTTTGGCTCCTCACTGAGCACAAGAAGGTGCTTTGTGTCATCTTTGCATCATTCAGCCATCCCTGAATTAAAGACACAGCAGAATTGCTTGTCTTCCAAAAGTCATACTGAAAAGAGAATAACACACAACAGTGCTCCCATGAGAGCAGCAAACATTATTGTTTTTCATACACTGGAGTAGGGAACTTTTGGTCCTGCAGATATTTTGGAATACAACTCCCATAATCCCTTACCATTGGCCATGCTGTCTGAGGAAGTTTTCCCAGTTCTCTCTTACACACTCCAATAAACTAGAGTTGATCACCTTCTCTGTCCCCTCTCCAAAACATAGGCCACCTAGAAATTCATTTCTACATCTATCTGCCTGCAATTGTATAGATAATGGTGTCCACACTGATACTGCTTTCATTTGCTCTGCCAGTGGATGAGGGATCAGTGTGAGCTCATCTCAGGACTCATGTGCCTGGAAGGCACTGAGTGAGTTTGGAAAACTATCCCAAGAGACAAATGGGAAGGTATCCAGTTTACAGCTATAGTGAACTGAGATAAGATGATTATTTCCATCCATCAAACAGATTCAGTATATAAAATTCATGATCTGCTAAGAAGATTTTATCTCTTTTTTCCAATAACCATAAAAGCAATTTAAAGATACCAGTTTAACTATTGCAATCTACAGTTCTCCAACCACTAACTCAGCAGATTTGTCTCAGATTTGTCCCTATTAAGGATGGTCCAGGACTACCCCAAGATAAGTGGTTTTGCAGGATTATACTCACTTTCTACAAGGAAGCCCATGGCTTAATCTATTTGGCCACTGAGCCAAAGGCACAGTTACAACTCAACAGAGAATGCCATGTTGGAGAAGTGTGGGTTGGTGCTTTGATACAACTTGGGTGATACCATCCACAATGTTGGGACCAGGAGAGCATAACAACGTCAGATAGCTATGGAGCTAGAATCCAACCGCCCCATGCTAAAGGGTAATTGGGATGAAATGATTTGCAAATCTCAGAGTGGAACTACACTGTTAGGAAACACCCATGCTTTACCTTGTAACACCAATGGGAGGGAGAGTGTGTGTGTGAGGGACAACTATAGGAAAGGATATGTGGGAAGGAGATATGCCTAATATCCATGCCTGCTCATTCCTCCCAGTCCCTGCAAATACCTGCAAATCCCAATCCTGGAAAATGTTCTCCCAGGCTGTTTTAAACTGTCCCCCACCTATGTTAGATAGGAGCCATGTTTGGGAGTGAGCCTATGGAAGGGAGAGAAATGGCCTTAGGAAACATTAGCCAAGATCCTACATTCATAGTGCAAATCTACACTCACTTAGTTAAGTGGTGGTTGTACTACACTTCTGCTGAATGTGAACATTGTGCAACCAGTTGTGCATCTGTGAATGTGCTTGCTGTTTCTCCAATCCCCGTGTATAAAGGTGTATATTCAGGTCACCAATAAGTAGTCATGTACCATCCAAGAATGGACAACTACATGTGAAACAGTTAAACTTGCAGAGCTCTGCTTATGCAACTGTAAACTGAACACAAATATTATGCCATAGCCAAAAACAAGTACAACTGTATGTGTAAGGGAACTTATATGTCCATAAAACACCAACAGGATGCCTGCCATTATAAGCAGATATACGAACAATCAAGCAACCCCTTTTACCTCCTGCTGACCAATTCATCCATATAGATCTCTTCCCAAATCCTCAGCAGATTCAAGCTTGGAATACACTGTCCTTATATATAGTGCAGTCAACATTGTTGGAAGAGCCAGCACTCTTTTAATGGTTTGAGTATAGGACAAGGACTACAGGAGACCAGTGTTTAAATCCCCATTTAGCCATGGAAACTCACTGGGTGGCCAAATCACACTTTCCCAGGAAGCAATGGCAACTCCCCCCCTCCTGAACAAATCTTGCCAAGAAGACCCTGTAATAGGTTTACATTGGGTGGGCCCTTGGTATGCATGGGGGATTGGTTCCAGGACAACCCACAGATACCAAAAAATGTACATGCTCAAGTTGCTATTAAAAATTAAAATTAAATTTAAAATGGCATAGGACAGCAGAAGGGGCGGTGGCAAGTTCCGGCTGCCAGGAATGCCTTCTTCAGGCTCCCCCACCTCTAGGCATAGAATCATAGAATCATAGAGTTGGAAGAGACCACAAGAGCCATCCAGTCCAACCCCCTGCCATGCAGGAATACACAGTCAAATCATTCCCAAAGGCTGACCTTTGTCCTCTCTGTGCATTTAGTCTAACTGTGAAATTAGATGCCCTGCCCCCTCAGACCATGTGCTCAGGGAGAGCAAATGGCCAAAAACAAACTCTCTTCCTCTGTGCCTTTAAAAAGACAGTGGAAAAATGAAGGCTGACCCCTCACACACTGTTCATCTTCTGCACACCACCCACCCACCTATCCCTTCGAGGTGGCAGAATTCAATTGCAAGGCAGAAGCAGATGGCTGACAGGCTCCCCAGAGGCAGGTGAGGTCAAAGAATGTGTACCTGGAAACATACCTTGTAGTCAGAGCTTACCACCACCTCCACTTCTGCCCTATGCCATTTTTCATAGGGACTTATATGCCTCACCTTGCATTCACAGCCTCTCCACAAGCCACCCCTTGCATTTGCGACTCTGCAAGCCTCAAGGCAAGGCTTATAAGTGCCTATTAAAAATGGCATAGGGCAGCAGGAGAGGAGGCAACAAGCCCTGCCAGCTGCCCACTTCTGCCTTGCAGGAACCCCCCACCTCAAAGGCAGAGGTGGGCAGCTGGCGTACTCCCCACCACAGTTTCAAATGTATTGTGTACATTTGAATCTGCAGTGGGTTGAATCCATGGATCATGAGTCTGTGCATGCAGCGGGCCCACTGTATCTTCTAAAGTGTGTGTGTGTGGGGGGGTGCTTTAAGACAGTTAACTCTGGAGTCTAAAATTACCTGACTGTGCCACTGCTTATATTGGTATTTTTGAAATTTTGTTCATGAGTCCATCTACCCAGCACATTGCTTTCTTTTTATACAATGCAATATAACTATGAGCAGGAACTCACTTTTCCTGTTTACTGTAGTTCAACTAATTCTTACCCTAAAGGGCCTGTTGGCTCAGTACCTCATGGATGTGCCTATTATCTGCGTTGGCACACTATCTTCTGGATGATATATTAATGTTTGATTGTGCAATATAGGAAATGCCCTGCAGGTCCCTTCTTGCCCTAGAATCCAATGAAAACCTATCATGTCTTCTCAAAACATAGTGCCAGCCTGGCATTGATTGTACATCAGTCCCCCAAGCACTTGTTCAAAGTAGTGTTGTTTTTCCAGACTGTAGTATCACAGGGAGGGGAAGAAGTCCCTCATTAATCTCTGGTCATCTTAATTACAGGAAAGAGAAGCACTTTGGAATCACCTTCAAAGAGACAGATGGGAGAGTGGCCAGGCTGGAAGTCACCACAGAACATTAGAGTGAGATAAAATTGTCTGTTTTGAACCATCAAAGCAAAATCGTCCTTGAAAAATTGGTGATCTGCTGAGGGAATTCTTATCTTTTCTTTCGCATAATGTATCGTGTTAGTCTATCTATCTGTTTCTTTATTTTGGATATCAGGAGTAATTGGTCTGCTCCTCAGGAGGCCAGAATTTTCTGCTGGACCTGTCCAAAGGCTTAGGCAATTGGGCAGAAGGCCAAACCAAACTAGGGAGTCAGTCCTGCCCACATTGACAGTGGGAGATCCACCATCAAGCCCTGCTTATTGTCTTATTGTGCCAAGTCAACCTCCTTTACAGATATTTCTTTTCACTATGTGGTAGCCAGTATGCCTCCTTGCTGTAATACAGGACTTCAGCCAGGTCAGCCTAGATTCAAATTGCCACTCAGAAATACAGACCTTCACAATGTTACTTTTTAGGACCCAACATCCCAGAATGCCCTGTGTGTTTCCATGGGCGTGGTTGACCTTCTGTAGCCACCTTATGAGTATCATGCCAGAACATGGGAATGTATTATATCCCCTGTGATGATCAGGCACACCAGCTGAATCTACATCACCACTCAGACTGGCCACCTCATCACTTATGCTGCTACCACTTTTGTGACACAGAGGCCTTTCACATCCCACTGCTGCCACCAAATTAATAATCTGTGGAGACCACATTTCCACAGTTAGATGGATAGTACTTGCATTTGTGTGTGGGTGTTTACAGGTTAGAGTGCCAATTACATATCAGTAAGGACAAATAACTCATGAGGGGACTGGATATGATAAATAAGCATAAAGATTGGTTTATTCTTTTAATAAGATAACAGAACTGCTTTGTTCTTTATTTGCAATCACCTCTATTCCTCTTAAAGCATATTCTCCCTGCTTTACATTCCCTCAGCTCCACTCATAGCCATACACACATTCCAGCCTCTTCCCATCATATCACATCTTTCACTCTCCCTTTCAACTGTCAACCCTCTCTCCCAACTGTAATCCAGTCGTTCCACACTAGGAAACCCCTCCCATATCAGTTTCCTGCCACAGGATTGGCTCCTTCATAGTCTCTTCCCATTTGTTTTCCAACATTCCATCAGATGCTCATAACATGCTCTCCACCGCCCACCCCCAAAAAAGGTAACCTTTCCAACACATGACAAGCTAAAGTTGGCTACAGCAATTTTACCACACACTAAATAATAATAATAATAATAATAATAATAATAATAAAATTTATTTATATCCCGCCCCTCTGCAAGCAATCGGGGCGGCTTACAATGATAAAATGGTAGACAGTATAAAACAACCCAAAATCCCTCCCTCCCCTTAAAACATTATTAAATTAATGCAAGTTAAAATCAATACAAGTTAAAATCAATATGTAATACAATATGTTAAATATCCTTTTAAGCAGGCAGCATCTGTTAGGAGATCCAAAAGCAACCTCCAGAGGGGGTTCCTGAGGCCGGGGTTAGCTATTCCGGAAAAGCCGGAAAAGCCTGCCCGAAGAGAACCGTCTTGACAGCCTTTTTAAAGCTGTCTAATGATGTCAATAGGCAGATCTCGTCGGGCAGGCCGTTCCACAATTTGGGGGCGACAGCCGAGAAAGCCCTCTGGGAGGTAGTCGCCAGCCTAGGTCTTTGTGACTGCAACAAATTCCTCCCAGAGGACCGGAGAGCGCGGGGAGGATTATAAGGGAGAAGGCGGTCCCTGAGATAGCTTGGGCCCAAGCCATTTAGGGCTTTAAAGGTGATAACCAACACCTTGTACTGGGCCCGGAAGCTGATAGGCAGCCAGTGGAGGGATCTCAGAACCGGAGTAATGTGGTCCCTCCTAGATGTTCCAGAAACTAGCCTGGCTGCCATATTTTGTACCAGCTGTAATTTCCGAACTACGCACAAGGGTAGCCCCATGTCGAGAGCATTACAGAAATCCAGACGTGAGGTTACCAGCGCGTGCACAATGGTCTCAAGATCCCTTACTTCCAGAAAAGGGCGCAGCTGGCGTATCAGCCGAAGCTGATAACAAGCGCTCCTGACTGTCGCATTTACCTGATTTGTCATCAGGAGCGACGAGTCAAGGAGCACCCCTAGACTGCGAACACAGTCACTGGAGGAGAGTGTGACCCCATCCAGGACTGGAGATTGCAACTCGATTCTTGGTTTCGGGGCCGCTACCGTGAGCACCTCCGTCTTGTCAGGATTCAGTCTCAATCTGTTTTTCCTCATCCAGCCCATTACTGCCCGAAGACATTCATTGAGAGAAGAGATGCCATCAGAGTTTGAGACCGACGAACGAGATACGGAGAAATAGATCTGAGTGTCATCAGCGTACTGATAACACCCAGCTCCATAACTCTGGATAATCTTACCCAGCGGCTTCATATAGATGTTAAATAACATCGGGGACAGAATAGCACCCTGTGGTACTCCACAGGTGAGCTCCCTTTTACTGGAGCTACTGTCCCCGAGCAGCACTCTCTGGGTCCTGCCTGAGAGGAAGGACCGGAACCACTGCAAAGCAGTGCCTCCGATGCCTAACTCCCCCAGGCGATCCAGAAGAATGCTGTGATCTATCGTATCAAAAGCCGCTGAGAGGTCTAGGAGCACCAACAGGATCACATTACCCCTGTCAATGCTCAGACGCAGATCGTCGGTCAAAGCAACCATGGCAGTCTCAACCCCAAAGCCTGTCCTGAAGCCAGTTTGAAATGGGTCTAGGTAATCGGTTTCATCCAAGACAGCTTGGAGTTGAAGAGCAACTGCCCTCTCGATCACCTTGCTCAAAAATGGTAATAAAGAGACTGGCCTATAATTATTCATAGCCAGGGGGTCCAGGGAAGGTTTTTTCAGAATAGGCTTAACAGCTGCCTCCTTTAAACATGATGGAATATATCCTTCCCTGAAGGATGCATTGATGATGCTCACCAGGAACTTCCGCAATGCATCCCCTCCCTGGACGGCCAGCCAAGACGGGCAAGGATCGAGGGGGCAGGTTGTCTTCCTCACACTACCAAGGAGCTTGTCCACGTCATCGGTACTCACAGATTGCAGCTGATCCAGTATAATTACATCGGCAGAGTTGCTGGACACCTCGTCCATTGTTTCTGTTACAATAGTGGCATCTAGGTCGGCTCTTATCTGAGAGATTTTATCTGCAAAGAAGTTATTAAATGCATCACAGCAGGCAGTCGTCGGGTTAAGCAGGGGATTCGGCGCAGGGGTCACCTGCGCCAGCTCCCTCACCACCCTAAACAGCTCTGCTGGACGGGACTCTGCAGACGCAATACGTGCAGAAGAGAAGGATCTTTGCGCTGCACGCACTGCCTCCCGATAGGACCAAAGAAAGTTCCTATGGCGAGTTCTGTCAGATAAGAGTCGAGTCTTCCGCCACCTGCGCTCTAGTCGTTGTCCAAACCGCTTCATTTCCCTAAGCTCAGGTGTATACCATGGCCTACGGTTAGAAGCGGGTTGGCAAGGACGCTTGGGAGCAATCGTGTCGATAGCTCTGGTAAGGTCGGTGTTCCACGTATTAACCAGAGCATCGACAGGATCACCGGCATTTCCAACCATTAAGCCCTCTAAGGCTTTCTGGAAACCCATAGGTTCCATTAGCCTTCGAGGGCGGACCATTTTAATGGGTCCACCACCCCCGGTGGGGCAGATGTAGGCTCTAAGTTCCATCTTGACCAGGAAATGATCCGTCCATGACAAGGCAGAGGTACTGATTACCTCTGCCCACGGATATACCTGATCCGAACTAAAGACCGCATCGAGTGTATGACCTGCACAATGTGTGGGCCCGTTGACCAATTGGGATAGGCCCATGTTTGTCATGGTCTCCATGAACTCCCGAGCCGCACCTGTTAAGCTGATCTCGAGCGGGATGTTGAAGTCCCCCAAAACCAGAAGTCTGGGGGACTCCAGCAGCAGCTCTGAGACCAGCTGTGTCAGCTCGGTTAGGGAGTCTGCTAGACAACGGTGTGGCCGATAGACTAGCAGAATCCCCAAGCTATCCCTGGTCTTCAGGCTTAGGTATATGCACTCGAAGTGGGCTGTGTTCCGGATAGGTATCCTGGTCAAGGTCAGGTGGTTCTTATGGACTAGAGCCACTCCACCCCCTCGCCCACTTCCTCTCACCTGCTCGCTAACAGAGTACCCAGCTGGGAGGGCCTGTGCCCATGTGACAGCACTATCCTCTCCCAGCCAGGTCTCCGTAAAGCAAGCCAGGTCGGCGTCCTCATCCAAGAGAAGGTCCTGGATGATATGAGTCTTATTCCTCACCGACCTGGCATTGCAGAGGAGCAGAGTGAGGTTCTGTGGAATGGTTGGTCTGCTCTCCAAGCCATTCTGGGCAGCAGAGGGAACTGAAGACGGGATAGCTTTCAAACAGTGATCCCGTCTTCTCTTGCAACATTTGTTCGCTCTGTTCCCACCATATCTCCCATTCCCCAACACTACTCCGATGGCTGCCCCCACCTCCTTCCCGGTCTCAGGTAAGACGGAGGAGCACTCACTCTCCACCCCCAGCTTGAAGCCACGCTGCTGCTGCTGCTGCTACTGCTGCTGCCGCCGATGGTCTGGCTGGAGCTGGCTTTCAAGGCACTCAGAGGCCAGGTGTTCCTAGGGAGGAGGGAGAGGGCAAACACTCACTCACTCTCCACCCCCCGCTTGAAGCCACGCTGCTGCTGCTGCTACTGCTGCTGCTGCCGATGGTCTGGCTGGAGCTGGCTTTCAAGGCACTCAGAGGCCAGGTGTTCCTAGGGAGGAGGGAGAGGGCAAACACTCACTCACTCTCCACCCCCCGCTTGAAGCCACGCTGCTGCTGCTACTGCTGCTGCTGCCGATGGTCTGGCTGGAGCTGGCTTTCAAGGCACTCAGAGGCCAGGTGTTCCTAGGGAGGAGGGAGAGGGCAAACACTCACTCACTCTCCACCCCCCGCTTGAGGCCACGCTGCTGCTGCTACTGCTTAGTAACATGTGGGGTAACATACGTAGACAGCTCTGAGCTCCTCAGAGGAAATGTGGGACACAAAGAAATATATAGTATACACATTATTTATGCATTAAAAACTGCAATTCTATGCAGAGATATCAAAGAATAAGCTCTATGAAAAGTGAGACTTATTCATTGGAGACAGGAGAGGATTGCACTGTCAGTGATATATGCCCAATGATAAAGAACTATTCATGTTGAACAAGAAACTTCAATAGCATTTTCAAGCAAGATTATTTATTTATTTATTTTTCTTTAAACCAGTACAGTTGTGCCTCCATATCCACGGATTTAGTATATACAGATTTAAGTATTCACAGCTTGAAAATATTCTTTAAAAAATAATAATTAAAAAAAACCAAACCTTGATTTTGCCAACTTATATAAAGGACACCTCTCCATTGACGCCCCCTTGTCGTGGGAGAGAGGCTTGCGTACCCTAATGATGTTTTAAGCTATGCTGGCGGTGGCATAATAGCCACTGGTAGGGTCTCCCATGCCAGACAGGTCAAAACCGAAGGGTCTGACAAAGAGCATCAAAGGGCAGGATGGGCTCTCTAGCCTTGTGGCAACTGTCCTAGGAGAAGGAAAACTCCAATCCCAAACCCGGGCAGATGGTGCTCGTCCAACCCTGTAAGGTCAACCATCTAAGAGAAGGAAACCTACGGCCCGAGGACCTCGCTGCCACGTCCATGCTTGCATGGCCATGGCAGATGAATCTCTAGTTTAAAGGGTGAGGCCAGTTCTGTGCACGCTCCGCTCCACCAGAAAAATCCATTGCACAGGCTCGAAGGACAAATCCAGTTCCAAAAAAGCCCTGTAGCGACTGGCGAGGGACGAAACCGGCAGGTGTAAAGATCCACTGGAAGCCGCAGACCCAACCCTGCATGCAGGGGGTTCAGGACATTGGTCGCTCGAGACTGACTGAAGATGACAGTCTTGTTCGGCAGCATCCTGAATGACCAAGCAGCCTTTTTTAAGGAGAGCACTGCTTGCTCCATATGGAGTGGGGCCTAGAAAAGGTGGCCTAACGAAAGCTCATCCCCATCTACCTGGTTGGCTAGCCACGGCCAACGGGAATCTTCTGATGCGGTCAAACCAAGGCAAAGAAACAAAGGCACACACCGGCCTCCAAAGGTGTAAATAAACTGACACTTGCATGCTGGAACATCAGAACCATGCAAGACTCTGAAGATAGTGGGCGGCCTGAGCATCATTCTGCCCTAATAGCCCATGAACTATCACGGCTTAATATTGACATCGCTGCTCTTAGTGAAGTTTGCTTCCATGAGGAAGGCAGCCTTAAAGAACATGGCGCCGGCTACACACTTTACTGGTCTGGCAAACCCAAAACCGAAAAACATCTTTCAGGAGTAGGCTTTATGATTAAAAACTCCATTGCCTCCAAACTCGAAACCTTGCCAACAGGACACTCTGATCGCATTATTTCCTTATGCCTCCCACATGTTGTTCTCTTTAGTATATATGCCCCAACTATGCAAGCCGACCCTGTAGAGAAAGAAAAATTCTACACAGACCTACGCCAACTCATACAAAAAGTCCCTGTAGAAGATAAAATTATTATCCTTGGTGACTTCAATGCCAGAGTAGGAAAGAACTCCAAAGCCTGGAAAGGTGTCTTAGGCAAGCATGGTGTTGGAAACTGCAATGATAACGGACGCCTCCTGCTAGAGTTCTGTGCAGAACAACAGCTGACTATTACAAACACAATCTTTCAGCAGAAAGACAGCTTGAAGACAACCTGGATGCATCCCCGATCCAAACATTGGCACCTCATTGACTATGTTCCAGTCCGTCAGAGAGACATTCGTGATGTCCGTCATACCCGAGTGATGCCCAGTGCAGAATGCCAAACAGATCATCGCCTCGTCAGATGTAAACTAAATCTTCATCTTAAGTTCAAACCTAAGAGGGGTGGCATCTTAAAGAAGAGACTCCAAGTCAACAATCTTCAACAAGCTACCATGAGAGACAACTTCCAGGCAAACCTACAAACGAAACTTGAAGACCATCCTACAGATCCTTCTCCTACAGTGCTTTGACAACATATCAAAAACAGTATCCTCCAGTCTGCAGAAGAATCCCTCGGGTTCTCCCACAAGAAAAATCAAGACTGGTTTCATGAAAACAACCAAGAGATCCAGGAGCTGTTGGCAAGGAAGAGAGCTGCTCACCAGGCATACCTCGCCCAGCCAACCTGTCATGTAAGAAAAGCAGCTTTCCGCCTCACATGTAGCAAACTACAACAAAAACTCCGAGACATGCAGAACAAGTAGTGGATCAATATAGCAGAAAAGACACAACGCTGTGCAGATCTGGGTGATCATAGAGGATTTTATGAAGCTCTTAAAGCAGTGTTTGGACCTACTTATCAGGTCCAAAGCTCCTTATACAGTACAGATGGTCAAACATTAATTACTGATAAAGCCTCCATCCTGAATTGTTGGGCTGAACATTTTCAAAGTCTCTTTAGCGCCAACCGAGTAGTCCAAGCCTCAGCTATCCAACATATGATACAAAAACCAATGAAAAATGAACTGGACATAGCTCCCACTTTGGAAGAGACCCTTAAGGCCATACAGCAGATGAAAAACGGCAAGGCAGCTGGGATTGATGGAATCCCACCTGAAGTTTGGAAACATGGAGGTCATGCACTCCACGAAAAATTCCACGAATTCCTTGTGAATTGCTGGGGAAAAGGGGAACTGCCATCAGACCTCCGAGATGCAGTCATCATCACCCTATAGAAGAAAAAAGGAGCAAAATCCGACTGCTCAAACTATCGAGGCATAACACTGCTCTCTATTGCTGGAAAAATCCTTGCAAGGATACTCCTGAACAGATTAGTTCCTGCTGTTGCAGAAGAACTTCTCCCTGAAAGCCAATGTGGCTTCAGAGCCAATAGGAGTATTACAGACATGGTATTTGCCCTTAGACAACTGCAAGAAAAATGTAGGGAGCAGAACAAGGGTCTCTATGTAACATTTGTCGACCTCACCAAAGCCTTTGACACTGTAAGTAGAAAAGGTCTGTGGCAGATCCTGGAAAGACTAGGATGTCCCCCCAAATTCCTTAAAATGATTATCTTGCTACACGAGGGCCAGCGTGGTCAAGTCAGATATGGCGATGCTCTTTCAGAGCCCTTTCTAATAACTAATGGAGTGAAGCAAGGTTGTGTTCTTGCTCCAACTTTATTTACAATCTTCTTTAGCACGATGCTCCAAAGGGCTATGGCAGAGCTTGAAGAAGACGACGGCATCTATATACGTTACCGTACTGATGGTAGCTTGTTTAACTTAAGCCGTCTGAGGGCTCACACTAAGACTCTAAACCATCTAGTCCGTGAGCTGCTCTTCGCCGATGCTGCTGCCCTTGTTGCCCACACAGAAGCAGCTCTGCAGCGCCTAACATCCTGCTTTGCAACAGCTGCAGAGCTGTTTGGGCTAGAAGTCAACCTGAGGAAAACAGAAGTTCTTTACCAGCCTGCACCACAGGACAAACATCACCATCCCCACATTGCCGTCGGCAAATCTGTGCTTAAGTCCGTTCAGCAGTTCACCTACCTGGGAAGCATCATCTCCTCAGATGCCAAGATTGACAAAGAGATCGATCACAGATTAGCAAAGGCATATAGTGCATTTGGAAGACTTCACAAAAGAGTCTGGAGCAATAAACACCTGAGGCAAAGCACAAAAATCAGTGTGTATAGAGCCATTGTACTGTCTATCCTCCTTTATGGATCTGAAACATGGGTCACCTATTGCCACCACCTACGACTCCTCGAGTGCTTTCATCAGCGCTGTCTACGCACAATCCAAAATATACACTGGACTATGTGACGAATGTTGCTGTCCTTGAGCAAGCAGGGATCACCAGCATTGAGGCCATGATATTGAGAACACAGCTGCGCTGGGCAGGGCACGTTTCTAGGATGGAGGACCATCGCCTCCCAAAAATACTACTCTACGGTGAACTCGCCACGGGTCAGCGTGGGAGGGGCGCTCCAAAAAAGCGATACAAAGACTCCCTGAAACAAAATCTCAGGCTCGGCCAAATTGATCACCAACAGTGGTCCACCCTGGCCTCACATCGGGAGGCATGGAGACGCACTATCCACAATGCTGCAGCCTTATTTGAGAACTCACGACGAACAAGTCTTGAAGAGAAACGACAACACAGAAAGAATCACAACCCAAAAACATCACCCATGGAGACCCTCTGCTGTGCTTTTTGCAACTTGTTTATCTCAGATTGGCCTTTTTAGTCATCAGCGCGCTTGCAGAAAGCACGGGATGAGTCCTTCCTGAATCTTCGTTTGCGAAGAAAAGCCAGAGATAAAGGACACACTTTGCTATGCCATTGCATATAATGGGACTTAAGTATTCATGGATTTTGGTATCCACAGGGGTCCTGGAACCAAACCCTAGTGAATATGAAGGGGCAACTGTATTATATTTTGCCCATTTCAGCCCAAGTAGTATTTAATGCCCTTTAATGCATTAGGTTTTCCCAACTGTCTTATTATTTCTGTATTTGTATATTTCTGTATGCTATTCATATTATGCCTTGGTATTTGCTTTTAACTTCCAAGCAGCTAACAAATTGCAGTACCTGTACGGTATAAATTAAGGGAGGAAGTATCAAAATTAACAGCACCATTATTATTATCATGATCAACTTAAACTTAAGCTAAAGAAACCTCCAAAGCCTGCCTCAAAAATCTAAATATTATCCTTCCCCAGGTGGGGGGGGGGGTGGAAATCAGGAAGAGAGTGCACTTCTAGTAGTTGGTTGACATTCTGTTTTCCAGTTACAGGTTCATAACCCTAGAGTTTAGGATCTGTAACCACTCCATATTCTCTAGCACTATTGCCACAATCATAAATGTCCTCCCAAACCTACTTTAGCTGGCAGCAACTGCATTGAGAAAGAGAGGTGTTTCCCACTGGTAATCAAGGCATGGGAGGGTGAAGTTTCCAACCCCTCCCATCAACACTGCAACAATCAAAAGAGCGGCTCCTGTTACAATTCTTCATTGCAACCTTGCTCACTGGTAGGAGGGAGCTGGTAACATCTTCATCCTCCTGCACCATGATCACCAGCTAAACAGACTTCCATTTCTCAGTGCAGCTTCTGCCTGGTAAAGCCGCTCTGGGGGGATTGGACCAGGAGACGTTACTTAGTTAGGCATACATATAAAACCTTGCTCCAACCCCCTCCCCAGTGAAATTCTTGATGTAGAATCACAGCATATGTAACTAAGTAGGCCATGCAGAACATGGGCAGTTATTTTCATTTCATATTTTTGTACAGCATATCAGGCATGGGCAGTTTGCTACTACCCCCAGTTCCTTAAGATCATTTGTGTTTCCAAGACAATACTTGCATTTTCTCCCACCCTTACGTGCCTTGATACTGTATAACTACTTCCCCCAGTCATTTAAATATGATCCCACACATGATTTCATTGATATTCTTTTTCTGCAGAGCTTTCTTCATGTGCATTTGGTAGACTGCTAAACCTTGCCCCCTCCAAAAAACAAACAAACAAACAAACAAACAGCAGATTTGATACAATTGAACATAGAATTATATGTTGAGATTCTTGCAGAGAATCACAGCAAGTTTGCTAGTTGGTGCAGGGTTTTATTATTGTATTCAATGGGTAAAATGAGTAGGAATGCATGTGCACATGAGTAACACACACACACATACATACAAAGAATCTTGATGCAATTATACATGCAATCACATCCAGATTGCTGGGGCAGGGAGCCAAGTATTTATCAATGTAAAAATAAAATTGAAGATGTTTGTGAGTGGGAAGGAGTCAGCAAACTCCAACACAGTCCTATTTCAGTTCCAAAGTGAAAGGGGTCTTTTTTTTGGGGGGGGGGAGAGTTGTGAAATGAGAACTAGTATAAAGGAATTTGAAAGGAAGTATCAAAGGGATCAAACATCTCCATGATGCTTGGAGCCTAGCCAAAACTACATAAATAGAATCTCAGCTAGAATGCATAGCACAGGTCCAAAAGGAAAATACAGCACAAAATCCAGGAGATGACTAGCTTGGCTAAACAGGTTGTGGAGGAAGCTATCAGAGATAAAAAGGCTTCCTTCAGAAACCAGGAGTCTTGACCAAATGAGGTGAACATAAAAGAAATTACACTTGGATAAAGAAAAACAAGCAGAAAGTTAAGTATGCAAAAAAGGGTGTCAAGGAATGTACAGTTGTCCCTTCATATTCGCTGAGGTTAGGGGCGGAGCACCACCACAAAAGTGAAAAAAATGCAGATAAGTTAAGCCCCGCCCTCAACATGCATACTACACTACAGCATTGTAGACTCCTCCCCTGCCAACAGGACTGCCATTACCTGCCACCACAAAACTCCAGCTTGCTTTCTTATCTTGCACCAAAACAGCACTACCCATTTAAAACAGGAAGGTTTAAAGTAACTGGCAGTGATGTTTTGGTGCAAGGTAAGAAAGCAAGCTGGAGTTGCTTTGTTGCTAGGACAAGAAGAGAGGGAAGGAGGGTGGGATCTTGGAGTTTGAGCTAGTTGAGCAGCAGCTACACACTTCAAATATGCAAAACAGTGAATGTGAAAACAGTGAAGATGAAGGGAGAATTGTACTACTAATATCATCAAGACCAACAATAAATAATTCTTTAACTATGGACTTTATCAGATGCATCAAATTCAGCATCATAATGATACCGCATAACTGTGAAAGGACACACATATCAGACAATGTCACCCTTTCACAGTTGTCCCTGCAAAACCCCATACATTTTAATCGACGTCTTAAGCTGTCAATTGAGCCCACTTGCTGTTATTTTGCCAGCATAGCTGGCGTGCGAAACCTCAGTCCCCGCCATACTTACACTGGCCTGGCGTAGAATCATAGAATCATAGAGTTGGAAGAGACCACAAGGGCCATCCAGTCCAACCCCCTGCCATGTTGGAATAAACAAAGCATTCCCAACAGATGGCCATCCAGCCTCTGTTTAAAAACCTCCAAAGAAGGAGGCTTCACCATACTCCAAGGCAGTGTATTCCACTTCCGAACAGCTCTTACTGTCAGGAAGCTCTTCTTAATGCACTCTTTTCCTGTAGCTTGAGTCCACTGCTCCATATCCTAGTCTCTGGAGCCTCAGAAAACAAGCTTGCTCCATCCTCAGTATGACATCCCTTCAAATATTTAAACATGGCTATCATGTCCCCTCTTAATTTTCTCTTCCCCAGGTTAAACATGCCCAGCTCCCCAAGCTGCTTCTCATAGGGCATAGCTTCCAGACCTCCTACAAATTTGGTTGCCCTCCTCTGGACACGTTCCATCTTGTCCATATCCTTCTTGAATTGTGGTGCCCAGAACTGGACACCGTACTCCAGGTGAGGTCTGACCAAAGCAGAATAGAGTGGCACTATTACTTCCCTTGATCTAGACACTATACTCCCATTGATGCAGCCTGGAATCACATTGGCTTTTTAGCTGCCACATCACACTACCGACTCATGTTCAGTTTGTGGGCCACTAAGACTTCTAGATCCCTTTCGCATGTACCGCCATCAAGCCAATGTGTCACCCATCCTATATCTGTGCATTTCATTTTTACCACCCAACTTTAGTATCCTACATTTCTCCCTGTTGAAATTCATTTTGTTAGTTTTGGCCCAGCTTTCTAATCTGTTCAGGTCATTTTGGATTCTGATCCTGTCCTCTGGGGTATTAACTACCCCTCCTAATTTGGTGTCATCTGCAAACTTAATAAGCATGCCCTCTATTCCCTCATCCAAGTCATGGATAACAATGTTGTATCGCACTGGGCCCAGAACAGAACCCTGTGGCACCCTGGTGGTCACTTCTCTCCAGGATGAAGAGGAGCCATTGGTGACCGCTCCTTTGGATTCGGCCCATCAACCAATTACAAATCCACCTAACAGTTGCATTGTCTAGTTCACATGTTACTAACTTTTTTGCAAGGATATCATGGGGGACTTTGTCAAAGGCCTTACTGAAATCAAGATACACTACATCCACAGCATTCCATTCATCTACCAGGTGTGTAACTTTATTTAAAAGAGACATAATATTAGTATGACATGATTTGTTTTTCAAAAACCCATGTTGACTTTTGGTGATCACAGCATTCCTTTCTAAGTGCTTAGAGACTGTATGTTTAATGATCTGCTCTAGAATCTTTCCAAGTATTTATGTCAAGCTGACTGGGCAATAATTATTTGAGCCTTCTTCCCCTCCCCCCCTTTTTTTTTTAAAGATGGGGACAACATTTGCCCTCCTTCAGTCTGCTGGGACTTCTGTTCTCCAGGATTTCTCAAAGATTATTGCCAGTGGTTCTGAGATTACTTCCATCAGTTCTTTTAGAACCCTTGGATGTAGTTTATCTGGCCCTGGAGACCTGAATTCATTCATGTTGGCCATATATTCCCGAACAACCTCTTTACCTATTCTATGCTGCATTTCCTCTGCTGCATTATCTGCTACATTTTCTGCAGGTTGAGCACTGTTCTCCTTTTGGGAGAAGACCGAGGCAAAGAAGGTGTTGAGTAGCTCTGCCTTTTCTCTGTCCCCTGTTACCATTTTGCTACCTTCTCCCCACAGCAGCCCTACCACTCCTTTGTTCTTTCTTTTGCTATGGACATATCAAAAAAAAAGAAAGCCCTTTTTATTGTTTTTAACCTCTCTAGCAAGCCTGAGCTCCATCTGTGCTTTTCTGATTTCCCCCCTACATGAGCTGGCTATTTGTTTGAATTCTTTGGTGATTTCTCCTTTTTTCCATTTCTTGTACATGTTCCTTTTAAGTCTTAGCTCAGTTGAAAGTTCTTTTGACATCCATACTAGTTTCTTTAGTATGCCATGTTTCCTCCTCATTGGAACTGTTTGAAGTTGTGCCTTCAATATCTCACTTTTTAGACACTCCGATCCCACATGTGCTCCCTTCTCTTTTAGTATCTCTGACCATGGGATCACCTTTAGTAATTGCCGAAGTTTTCTGAAATCAGCTTTCTTAAAGTCTGAAGGCATGTCTGACTATGCTTGGCTTCCTCTTTCCTCTGTATAACAAACTCCAGAAGAACATGGTCACTCTCCCCTAAGGACCCCACCACTTCCACCCCATTAACAAGATCATCTCTGTTGGTTAGGATCAGATCTAAAATAGCTAATCTCCTTGTTGCCTCTTCCAGCTTTTGGACAATAACATTTTCTGCAAGGCAAGTGAGTAATTTCTTGGACGTTAAATTTTGGGCAGAGTTGGACTTCCAACAAATATCAAGATAGTTAAAACCACCCATTATTACTACATCTCTCCTGTCTGAATGTGTGGTCATCTCTTCTAGGAAGGCATCATCCAAGTCCTCAGCTTGGCTTGGAGGTCTGTAGTAGACCTCCATGAAGACATCTCTACTGTTTCTCTCCTTCTTGATTTTTACGCAGATGCTCTCAACCTGTCTCCAAGGATTTTAGTCATGGATCTATTCACAGGTGTACACATCCTTAACATATAATGCTACTCCACCACCCTTCCTGTTTGATCTATGGACTTTTCCAGACACTCTAAAAAAAAAACCAGGGAGGTCAGGAGGAAGATGGTGCTGTTCCTCTTCCAGCGATTGATTTCACACAACGCTGTCCTCCTCCCATCTTCGTTCGTGCTTCCTCCATGCGGGAGAGATGAAAAAGGCATTGCTTTTCACTGATGGAAACTTCTATCAATGAAAAACAGCACCTTTCTCATCCCTACAGCATGGAGGAAGCACGGATGAAGGACAGGAGGAGGACGGGGCATGCGAAATTGATCACCGGAAGCGGGATAGCACTGTCCTCCTCCCGACCTCTGCAGGGGGGTTTAGAGCATCTGAAAATCTCCTATTTCTCTGAAATGTTATACCCCCCTCTATTACTCCATTCCAATCATGAGACTCATCCCACCAGATTTCAGTGATGCCTATTAAATAATATTTGCTTTGCTGTGCTAAAAGTTCAAGTTCATGCTGTTTATTCCCCATGCTCTGTGCATTGGTATAGAGACATCTAAGACCATGGGCCATTTCCCCTATCTGCTTTTTAAAGGTTTTATTCCTCCCACTGTTATGCTCTTTACTATTTGCCTAGTTGTCTGTATAACATTTGGGCTATTGTCTCCAGCATTTGATGAACTCCTGTCCTCATGAATACTGTCTCCCACCCTCACACAACTCAGTTTAAAACCCTCCTGATCAGATCTTTCAGACTCTTAGCAAAAACATTCCTGCCAACTGCTGTGAGGTGCAACCCGTCCCTTGCCAGTAGTCCACCTTCATGAACAATTCCAGGTGGGACTGCAGCATCCAGATAAGTAATGTACTTTTTGTGTCCCTCCCAGGGTTATTTGTAAGTTTTAAAATGTGTTTTTGTGCTTTTTGAAACTTAAGTTTTGTTTGTTTGTTTGTTTGTTAATTTCCTACGTGATGAAATCTCATAATATTTCATGGGATTTCAAAGGAGGAAGTGAACGGAGTGCTATTTACTTCCTCTTTCATTGCTGGAGCTGCCTTTGCCAGGATTAGAGGTAAGTGTGTGGGGAGCATTCTTTTGCTGGCATAAAAATGGATTTTTTTATGCCAACAAAAGAATGCTTTAAATTGATTGTCTGATAAAGTCCTATATCAGGAGCAAGAGGTCAGCTGGATCACTGGAAAATAATAAAAATAAAGGAGTTCTGGAAGAAATCCGTTTGGGCAAATTATAGAAACATGGATGAGGAAAAAACAGTACTCCTTGTCTTGCTCATGCCTGGAGGCAACGAATCTCATGGGGTCTGAGAACTCCTGAGGTGTCTCATTGAATCAAGGCAGCCTAAACTGACAACACTCATTGGTCAAATTTCTATGGGATGTATTTTTTAACATCTCTATTCATGGTGTGATAAATTTGATAGTTTTTTAAGTGCCCCAGGATTCTTTGTTGTCATATCACAAAAGCACTGTATGACTCAGACCTTGACTCCCCTCCCCAGGCAATATGAGGTTAATGCAAAAGTTGTTTTGCAGGGATTACTTTTATGAAAAAGAGCAAAATGCATGGTGTTGGTGAGCATTGTACTGGAGCGGTAGAATCAGGATCGTACATTTTGTTACGAAGGCTCAAATCACAGAGGGGTTATAAAGACAAAAGCAAGCAAGCTGGGAAAGTAGAGTGCATTAAACAATAAGGGAGGATTTTCATGACAAGGTTAGAAGCCCTGGAGGCACATAGAAAAGCAGGGAGAGGAAGCTGATCAACAAAAATAGGAAGAACACAGGAAAACAAGAACAAGAAAGCATACCTGGGGCTGTGCAAGAAACACATATGCAGTATAGCTATTAAAGAGACAAAAGAGACTCCAGTTTAAAGGTGTCTTAATTCTTCTTTCAAATGCCATTCAATTTTGAAAAGGGACCATGCATAAAGGACACCTTATTACAACTGATCCTCTCAGTGTGTGATGCTGTCTCAAATGCACAAATATAAGTGTACTGATGTTTGTGTCTCTATATATTACATAAGGTAACACAACTCTCAGCACAGTCCAAGGACCCCCTGTGCCAAGCTTATCAGATTTGGCAGAAGAAAGCAACTGCTGTTGACATCAGGCCATGGACTCATGACATGTAACCAGGATCTTCAGCTCCAGAAATTTTATCATCCACCAGGAACCCATTCACATTAGAGGATTATAGCACTGCTATTCCACTTGAACTGCTCTGGTTCCAGCCTCTGGAATCTTAGAGCCCTGGAAGTGCAGTGGTTAAATGCCAGTATTGCGACCACAATGTTGTAAGATCGATCCCTCCGGGGTTGACTCAGCCTTCCATCCTTCCGTAGATCAGTAAAATGAGTACCCAGCTTGTTGGGGGCAATTAGCTAACATGTTGTAAACCGCTTAGGGAGTGATTTGGCACTGATATGCAGTATAGAAATAGAAGTGCTGTTGCTATTGCTATTGCTATTAGAGCTTATAGTTTGGTGAGGCACTAAAAGAGCTCTCTGGCTAAGAATTCTAAATGCTCCTCCCTAAACTGCCAATCTCAGGATTCCATGGCATGGAACCATGGCAGTTAAAGTGGAATGATAGTGTTATAATTCTCTAGTGTGAATGGGTCCCTGAAGCCCCATCCCAGGGTAGTGGGTTACATTTATCCACCATAGAAGCTAACTGGTCAACTGAATCCTGTAGAAATCAAGACAGCAGACAGGAAAGAAAGGGGCCAACTTGAAAATCAGTCTATTTTTGCATTTGCTAAGGTTTTCTTTTTAAATTGCAAACATTTATCATAGAAATAATTGAAAAATGACAAATGTGGCATCTTAGTACTCGCTGTCTTCTCTCTGTTTGACATATTGTTATTCATTTGTTTTACAAGCAGCTTATCTCAACCTTATGGTAATGGGTTTTAATCACCATTTCTCCCACTTAAGTGTAAGCATGTAAAAATATATTGTAAAGGACCACACCATATTGAGTGCATTTCCCTTACCCACCATACTAATCCAGCACACTGATTGGAGAGGGAAAATGGGGAAATGGTCCAGAAGTTAATACAAAATATCCCCACTTTTCTCATCACCAAACCCAAGAGTGGAATTGTTCCTTTAAGAAAATTACAAGAAATATCTGCTGAGCAAATATGAAAGTAAAACCTGTTCTCTTCTGGAGCCTAGTAGTCCTTTTCTCAAGATGTATGTTGAGCCCTGCCATGTCTGACTCATATCAATAAATGTCATAATAATAATAATAATAATAATAAGTATTTTAAACCACCCCTCTGTTAAAAACAATTGTGGCAGCGTACAACAATTAAAATATAAGAATAATGAGTAAAATCCCTAAGCACCACCCACCCCACCCTCCCCCATAAAAAGATATTAAATTAAATTCCAGGAGGAATGGGGGGGCAATAAAAAAGTAACTTTTTCCAAGCCCTAGCCATAGGACACAGACCTTAGAAATATACAGTCCAGGGAGATATGTCCCAATGTTACCTGCCCTGACACCCCCTGCCCCACATCGATCTGTAATAATACATTGGCAATATTTAATAATTAGGTTAAAATTCCAACAATTCCCAAAGACTAGCATTCAGACTCAGTCAGGTATGCACTTAAGGAGGGGCCAGCCCAAATTCCAAAGAAATGTTAATTTGCAAGGCAGTTGAAGGTCCGAACACCTGGCTAATCCTATCAGCGAAAGCAGGGAAACCCTGTAATTGATCCTCATACCTTTGTCCTTCCCCCAAATAAAGGAAGTTACTTCCTCCATTCAATCACAATGTATCCGCACATTAAAATGCCATTAACATATCCAGAGTGCCTTTGTCTCACCTTGAGCAATTCTGAGATACATCACCTTCCACTCAAAATCCCATCCCCGGAAGGCAGTTATTGACTATAAAATCCCTTCTGAAATCTCACTCAAGCATGCACAGATCTCCTTCCTATGGAGACTATGTCCATCTGTGTAGCCAAGTGCACAGTTCCCCTACTTCTAGATGCCATGCCAGACTGTATAGCCATTCCTGATTAGGACCCCCACTCTGCTGGTTTCTTCTGCGACCTCTTCTCTACAGGACAGGTGCCATATCTCCCACAAATAATTCCCTCACTATATCCTCTATCCCAATATTTCCTACTTTATTCGCTAGCCTTGCATGAATTCTGTATGCCTGTATGTGTGCATGAATGTTGCTATAATTATTTTTCTCAAATAAAGATCAATTATTGTACTATCTGGCTTAACATCTCCTCCTTAGTACTAGTGAACATACTGTACTGTAAGTCAATAGATTCTGCTATCTTTTGCTCCCTCTCGCATAGCCAAGCTGACTATATTAATTCCCCAAATTAATACCAGTATTTTGAGGGTCCTTACAACCCCTGCACATATAGGGTAACACCAAGATGTTAAATCAGTTACTTAAAAATACAAATCTTGGCCTTTTCTTGTTCAGGAATCTGTCTTCATTTCTTCCTCACAGCACCAAATGGATAAGCATGTGACTGTTGTCCTTCTCATTTATATTGGCAAAGGGATTATCTCCACTAAAACGTGGAAGGAGTTAAGTCCCCCCCCCCCGCTTCTCTGCTGTGTTTCCTTATCTGAGATTTATTGGACATCATAAATTCCTTACAAGGATGGGTCGATTCAATCAGCAGTTTTGCCCACCAGCAGATGATTTATTTATTTGATTTATTCATTTATCAGAGTCTCCTCATGATGGAGAGGATAAAGATTTGTTCACTTCTTCGGGCTGGCAAATGTTATCGAGGGGTTTTGTGTAAGGGAGCACATGGTCTAATATTTGTATCTATGTCTCTAGGTTTGAAATTCAGCTTTTGCAGAAGGCTTAAAGGAGCTTGAAAATCTGAATCTCAACTCCAGAGACCACATACTAGCAGGAACCATGTGTGGTAAAAGAACAGGAAAAAGACACCCAAAGATGATAAAGTCCACACTGCTTTGTCCTTTTATGCAACAGTACAAGTGCTATGGACATCCATGGCCTTTAAATGACATGAGAAAATTACAATATTGTCAGGAATGGGAATGCAAACAGAAACCTACCACAACATTCAAATTAACATGGGGGCTCGTTGCTCGTGGGTGGGCTTTTTTGCGGCCTGACTGGTACACCCCAGCTAGAGCCCTCCCAGGGGTGACCCCACCCCCATGGGGGGTGCAGCTCAGACAATCGCATGGGCGGTCGCCATGGGGCCGCCATGCTTTTCCCGTCTCTCTCCCAGCAGCACCCACAGCTGGCAGAGGCAGGAAAGCACCAGCTAATTGGGGCATGGCTGCACAGCCCTGATTGGCTGGCTGCCTGCATGCAGGATTTCATATGAGCAAGGGGCTTTGAAAGCGGACCCCTTTTCAGGCATCGGGATGGGCTCCCATTCATCAGGTATCAATTCGTGAGCGTGCTGAAGATGGCTCTGTGTCAGATAGGGCTGCCGGCAGAAGAATTCGGCAGCCACTCCTTCAGGATCGGGAAGCGAGAGAGGGCCTGTCCACCATGGCAGCGAGAGGGGGCCTGTCCACCAAAACCATCATGAGATTGGGGCACTGGTGGTCTGGGGCCTTTGCAGCATAATACGGCCTGAGAAAACACTACATGTACAGCCAAGGGCCTTAGCTAGCCTGTAGGGCTGCCTGTTGATGTGTATGGTTGGCAGAAGGCGGTTCCATGGGGTCGTGATAATGGAGGGAGGAAATTGTGGTCTCCTTCAAGTTCAAGTTCAAGAGAGACCCTGCCTCCAGTTGCTAACACTTCTTTGTTTGCAGGGGAGGAGAGAGAGTTGGGCGGGTCGGCTTGGCCATCATCTCTCTCCTCCTAGATGAGTCAGGATTGACCGACATATAGCCATTGCGGGTCCTTACCATTGACCCTTACCTTACCATATAGCCATTGGCCCTCATTGGTGGGGCCAATGAGAGATCACAACCCATGTCATTATTGCCAACCATTTAAGCTTACAAATTGCAGCAATTTATTGCCAACAATGTCTTTACTAACCTGTATTTAACCAGGTTTTCTAAATAGGTAATCAATACAATTATTACTAGAAAAATCATATGGTGTGAGTGTTCTTTTGGAGGGTGGAGGGGTTGTACAGTCTGGGTCCGCAAATAGATTTCCTGATAGAAATAAGATCTGAGGTTGAAGAAAAATGATATGTCAATTAATTTCTTTGGCTGCTTTGGCCGATGAGGACAATCTAAACAAGAGTAACCTTTTAGTTCAGATAGATAGATGAACAGAGAGATAGAGATAGAGATAGAGATAGAGATAGAGATAGAGATAGAGATAGAGATAGAGATAGAGATAGAGACAGAGACAGAGATATATAGGGGATTTTTTATGGGTGTAGTTAGATAAATCTCAGCTTATTCACATCTTCTGTAAACACCAACATTTATTGATGAGAATCAGGCATGGCAAAGCTCAATGTACATCTTGGGAGTAGAACTAGTAGGCCCCAAAGGGAGAACTAGTTTAACTTTCATATTTGCCTGGCAGGTATTTCCTCTTGAAAGGAATAATCCCACTGCAGGGAGTGATGATGGGAGCTGGGGGATACTGAATATATTTGTAGCAGTGTCTGTATCATTCTAGCATTTTCCTCCTCTAACCAGTGTGGTGGGTAAGTCTGGTGGTGGGTAAGGGCCAGCTTCAATGTTGGGATAAGGGAAATGCACTCAGTGTGGTACAGTCCTTTAAAATGTAATTTGACATCTGATGATTGCATGCTTACAATTACTGTAAATGGGAGAAATGGCAATTAAAACCAATTTTATTCTACAACATCATACCGTCAGCAACTACTACACTAAGAAGTCCATCTCCATCTTTGCAGAGGAGGGATGAACAGAGGAGCAGCTAGAATGGCACAAGGGGATGTCCCTGGCACAGCCACACAACCATTAGGCTGAGTGAGGCAGCCAAGACGCGTCTCACCCCTCTCTTGCAACACACAGACGATGGGCAAACTTGTTGGCAAAATCTTGTAAAATAGGAGAGGAAATCATGCAGATGTTTGAACTTCCAGCTGTTGAACTATCATTCCCAGCACTCCTCACAATCCACTATGCTGGCTAGGGCTGTGGTCCAACAACTGCTGAGGGTCATGTGACTCCTGTCCCAAAGCTTTCTCTCTCCTCACTGGTCTGTCTGTCCTTTGAAGTGCACTGCCATTAGGGAGGTGCTATTTGTTACCATAAGGAAGAATAAATAATTTAATCAATTTTCTCCCTGCTTCCAGGTCTTGTGGAGGGAGAAACTCTCCAGTAGCAGGAGAGGGGGAAGATCGTCTCTGATCTTGTGTGGCATAGGGAGGGGGAAAGCCAGGTAAGGATTGGGAGACTGTAGCCTTCCAAGATCCTCTCCTGGTTCCCTCCTACCCATTTTCTGAATGACACAGAGAGAGGAGCCAGGTGAGGGTTAGGGAGGTTATAGCCTCATCACCTGAGTTCTCTTAGCTGGTTCACAATGATACAGATATCGTCACTGTGCACCAGCTATTAGAACATGGACCATGACAACAATCCTCCTTGCTGGACTTACCCACCACCCTCCTGGCTTGGGAGGACAGTAAATAGGTGAGTTGGATGGAGCAGGAATAGCCCTTGAGTCTATTCAAGGACTGGGGGGAGATGAGAAAGGGGACTGAGGAAGATTCTCCTCATTGTGGTTTTTGGACACTCAAGAATCACCTTTCTTATCCCCACCCACCTTGAGCATTCAAATGTTCTTTCCATCCCTAGCTACCACTACTGCAACTTCTGCTCTCTTTGCCACTGATGATGATGATCCCATCTGGCATATAAATGCTGGCAGTGGAGCAGGTGTCCAGCCCCTGCTTTCAGCCCCTGGTCCTAGCTCCATTCACATGCAATTGGATTGGCCACAGCATAGAGTGCAGGCAAGCAACAGCCATATACAAGACCCCTTAGAATCCAAGGAGTCTGATAAAAAGGAGTTAGACCTAGAAAGTCCTCTGGCTCCAGATGAGAGCTCCCTCACAGAATCTTGGCAGCTAGTGTCAGATAAGCTGGTGAGTACCTTTAGCAAGATGGAAACATATCACAGCTGGAACTGATGGACATCAGAAAGCCACCCACATCATTTGGAGCAAGTCAACAAGAAAAGCAGAAATGTTGAATGAACCAATGCCTCTTATAGAAACTTAAATTAGAAACAAGCAATTAACCACATGGAGCCTTAAGATCAGGTGTCTATAAACCTCCCTCCAGCTTCTGGGAGTTCTTGCTGTATGCAATGATTCATTCTACCTGGCTCTCGGCATTCGTTGTATTCGTGGACTTATTTTGATTCTTGACTTCTTGACTACATTAATATATATGAAAGGCTTAGCTCATCATCTTTCCTTTTTGGTTTTGGTTATCATGACTGCTAGCTTCTTTGGAAAGACTGTGGAATGACAGAGACCTCGGTGGTGGTGGTAGTGGTGAATGCCTTCAAATCACTTCCGACTTATGGTGACCCTGAGGTGAACCTATCATGGGATTTTCTTGGCAAGAGTTGTTCAGAGGGCCTTTGCCTTTGCCTTCTTCTGAAGCTGAGAGAGTGTGAATTGCCCAAGGTCACCCAGTGGGTTTCCACAGACAAGCAGGGATTAAAACCCTGGTCTTCAGAGTCATAGTCCAGCACCCAAACACTATACCACACTGGTTCTTTCTGGCAGTTGTTCCTCCAGTGAATTCCTTGGATTACTTGTGTATGATTTTGACTGGCTTGACTCTGCCATAACTGCTTCCCCCCTACTATAGCCTCCCTTTTCTGGCACTTTCTGCCTCTAGACATAGGACAACATCAAAGTGGCCAGCCAGGTTAATCTCAGGAATTTATGAGTAGGGTTGGAAAACAATAACTCTCTCCTGTTGCTTCCCATCCTCTGACATCCAGTGGCACACTACCTGTCAAATTAGATGTCCCCTATTGTCTTACTGACTAAAATCCATTGGCAGATCTGTCTTCCAGTTGGAGGAATTAGTCCCACATTTGATTATTTTCTACAAAATAAATGCATCAGAAGTATTGCCTTAAATGTGGGTTCCATTAGATTTTGCCACACAATAAACAACCCAGTCCTAGTATAAGGAGTACTATATATACCCGTGTAGAAGTCTAGAAATTTTATTCAAACAAATCAACCCCTAAAAACCTGGGTCAACTTATCCATAGGTCTATGTAAGTACTGTACCTTAACTCTTATTCAAAAAAAAAAAAAAGGAACAATCTCCTTCTCTGAGTAGAGTGGCAAAAGGTGAGAGCTTAGTTTGTCCTGGGAGAACCTATTGACTCTTATAAAAAAAGGAACCCTCCCTTTCTCTCAGTAGAGTGGTGAAAGGCAAGAGCTTAGTCCATCCCAGGAGTACCTAAAAGAAACAGCAACCCCCTCTACTCTCTCCACCGTGGCACCACTTTTGGCCTTTTGAAGGCCTGGGTAAGAAAATGGTGGTGGCAGCCCTTTGGTGCTTCCCCTCAAGGATTGCTGAGAGAGTAGAGAGCGTTGGTGTTTCTTTTAGGTACTCCTGGGATGGACTAAGCTCTTGCCTTTCACCACTCTACTCAGAGAAAGGAAGGGTTCCTTTTTTGATAAGAGTTAATAGTGTACCTTAATTTTTATCAAAAAAGAAACCATCCCCTCCTCTGAGTAGAGTGGCAAAAGGCCTGGATAAGAAAAATGTGGTGACAGTGGCAAGGGGCTGCTGCCCCCCTGTAGCAACACTGGTGCTTTCCCGTCTCTGTGGAATGACCTTCAATTTATCTATGGGTCATATCAAAATCCATAATTTGGGCCCCCAAACTCTGCCCTCAACTGACACTGACTTATACACAAGTATATACGCTAATACAAAGTCCTCACAAATTGGTGTAATACGGTTTCCTCACTGTGTTTGTAATATGTCTGGGCAGATCTTGGAAATATTATTGAGGGAAGGGGGAGAAATAACACTCACAGAGATACCACTCCTAGCTGGCATACCTACATCTCTGTGACTTCAGAATTTACTGATAAGATGTAGCCTCAAAAACAAGGAAGAACTCACAATTACCACCTTCCTCTTCAATAGTGTGCCACGGCATCTTTCCTAATATCTCCACAACCTCTGCAACTCCCTGAAGTTCAAAGCTATTTGGTTTTGCAACACTGACATTTCAATTGACCCTGCTTTTACTTAGTCCAGGTTCTACTTCCCTGTGCAGTTAGGATTAGCTAATGGGTATGAAGCATGTCTCCTGTGGTTAAATGCAGCACTATTAGAGCTATCAGCCTATTTTTACAATATTCTTTCTTCCCAGCAGGTTGAGAGCATGCTATACCTGTAGGCCACACTTCAAAAATCTTAACAACAAGGAGTTATACTGACTTTAAGATCTCTCAGTTTGACCCAACAACTTACATACAACCCAGTCTTAAATATGTTTATGCAGAAGGAAGCCCTATGTAGCTCAATGAAACTTTCTTCCTGGTAAAAGTGATTAGGATCAAATCTGAAAGTCCAATTCCTATGTATGTATGTCTACTCAGAAGTAGATCTGATTGAGGTCAATTGAACTTAGGTCCAAGATTAGTGCATATAGGATTGCAGCCGTGGGCACCTGCATTCCCTACACTTCCACTTTTAAAGCTTCTAGGAATCGATTCAAATCTGAACCTTAAATGCAGCATAGCTTCAGGCTCTTGGCATCCCATTTGGCACTCCAGCATTTAACCAAATATGTTTCATAACATCAAACAGACTTAGAGATACATATCACTGATGGGGAGATGAAGAGTTATTGGCTGACAGGATTTCTAATCAGTTTGTCTTGCATGCTGCCTGATACATATTTAATATGTGTTTTATAAAAAAGAAAAGGGAAAGTTGGTAAGGTTTCTTCTCTAAAAAGGAGACATAGCATAGCAGAGTTTGGGCCTCAGAACAAATTTGGTAACAAAAGTGTCAGAGTAGAAGAGAAATCAACCAGTTGTTAAAGTTTGTGAAAGAAACTTGTATCTTCAACTCTTCAGATCATTCTCATGCTTACACTCAATTCCAACGATCTCGGTTAATTCAGTTCTCTCCTGGTAAGTGGGATAACTATCCCAGAATGGAATCTCTTAAAAATGAGAAAATATCCCACCTTAAGGTTGTGTTCAACATGTGCATTGGGCCTTGTAGATGCTGAATTCTCCACTTCTCCTTCCCCATAGTGGCCCATGAAAATGCAACATGGAGGGGGGGCACTGATGAATGGGGCAGTCTATCGTATGTATGTGAGGGGGTTAGGATTTCCCCAGTTAAGCAGAGACACTTCACATGAGCAGAATGGATGGAATTCTAGGATGCAAAATGCAGTGATTCTACAGGTTTGGGGAACTCTGAAAAAGGTTAGATGATGGCAACTGGTAGCTCCTGTGGCAATAGCATGTGCATTCCTGGCCAAGGTGTATCTGTGTGTGCCTGGTGAAATTGACAGTAGCACTCCTTCAGTTACATTTGGTTGAATAACATTGCCATTCAACAGACCAGGGCATCAGGCCTTTGGATTGAACTGGACACCCTTCTGGCATGCCCCTCTTTGGATTGCATTCCATAAATGCATACATGTAAGCCTCATTTCTATGGATGCTCACACCATATGTACAAACACCATGGTGGGTACCACATGGACTGAGATCCTCAATGGAGTGAGAGAGTATAAAGCTCTATCCCAGCATAGGTCTGTGCTGCCTCCCCTCCCCCAGGACTCCCCTGTTGCCTGTGGGAGCTACACAGCCATTAAGTGGCCAGTTTAAGGCAGGAGGTGGCACAGAGGCATCTGGCTATGACCCTGATGTACTATCTATCTATCTATCTATCTATCTATCTGTCTATCTATGGCATTTATTTATAACCTCTCTATCCACCAGGATACATCCCAGAAGTGATGTACAACAATGGCAAAAGTTTCCTCCAAGACTATCTGGGAAACAGCCAAGGCAAGGTGCAATTTACAGATAGCAACATGGCAGTCTTCCCAGAGCTCTGGCCTCACAGAAACACAGTTTGTAGGGCAGAATATCTAGGCAACAAAACATGTCCACAGAGACAAGAGGGTAGTCCAGTTTACCAATCTGAAAGTCAAGGGTCATGGTGAGCAGGGTATCCAGTCCAATCCAAAGGTCAAAGTCCAGGCAAGGCAACACAAGTGTTCAGGAGCAGAAGCTTCCCACTGATGCAGTCAGATAAACTCCAACAAGTTGGCAGAGCAACTGTCCCTGATTTATACTAGCTCAGCGACCACACAGTTGTTCCCTGCTAGCTCAGCATCTCTCATAAATATGCCAAGGCATCCTTTCCTCTTCCATTTGGTGCTTGCATTCTTGAAAGATGGGTACAACTGAGTGGCCATGCTGCGGGGGGGGGGGCACAGGCAACAGAAAAGTTTTAGGGAGTGGGGATTGTTGCATGAGGAAGATGGTGAATTCCTTCATCCACTATAATAATGGGTGGGGGAGAGACACATGCCAGCCTATGTCACTAACAGGATGCAAGATATAATGTTTATAATGTGAATCTTATTTTGGGGGAAAGGTAGGGTATAAATGCAATAAACAAACAAATAAATAAATCCTGAGAAGGGGATAGAACTGCATGGAGGACAACATTTGAACAACACTACTGTTAGGTATTTTTTTTTCTGTTTGTGCCTGTATGAGGTTACTAGGCTTCAGTAGTGGCCAGGGGCTTCTGCGCTGGTGAATCTGTTTGGGGTTTTAGTCTAGACTTTGAAGGGGCTGTCCAATGTGCTGGACCTTCTCCCCTGCAAAAAGTTAATCATTTTGGACAACTCCTTCAACTTCTGGAATAAAAGCCAAAGTAGATTTACTCTACTCCTCACATGGAAACCCACAGCTACCACACATAATTATTATTATTATTTAAATGTTATATTTGCTGTATTCATATACCCTTGGTAACTTTGCCTGCCCTCCTTCTTTGGGTGCTAAGACTGTATTCATAATTCTCAATTGATTTTTCAAATTACTGCAATGCTAGAAAATTGGAGAACAAAGGAATATTTGATTTTGGGGGTAGCATTCTTATTTGGAGGGCAATGCCCTTATTTGCCTGCTTTGTAGCTACCTCTAGTGTTTGAAACAGGATGACCATTTGTATGAAATGAAGATGACGTCATAATCTTAGTGTGACCACATAATCTTAGGACAAGATGGAGATTTTCAGACAGGGACAAAAAAGTGTTCCCATCTCACAATATCCTCTCTCACCCCTCTCCCATCCCTATAAAGACATAAAATAAAAAGTTTTCAGACCTACCTTGTGCCTCATTCCCTTGGCAGGGCAGCCCAGGAGTGAAAGGAACTTGAATTCCTCATTTCAAATCCCAGCTGCTCTCGTGAGAAGATGAGAACGTGGGAAATTCAAACTGTAAAAGGAAAATACACATCAAAAAGTTACACTAAGCACTTAAACACACTTAAAACTTTACAAGTAACCTGGGAAGGGTTATAAAAAGTCTGTCACTTACTTTGATGTCCTGATCTCACCCAGAAGTGCTCTGGCATGGACCTCCCATTGATGCTGGCATCACGCCAGCATAATGGGGCACCTTTTCACTTGCAGGAAATTCCATTACAGAAATGGAACGGGGGATCCATTGATGGCTAACCTGCCAATAAAAAGCAGTGCTGGTGGAATGACAGCAGAATCGGAGCATAATGACATGGGAACAACGTCATCTGAAAGGGAAGTCCTTTAGCGATCTCCTGGCATTTTTATCATGCCATATTTAGCACATCTGATAATCTCCAAAGAGTACACAGACACTGAAGAAAATCTTTCAAAGCACAAAGTAGGTATATGTCAAAAGAACATAATGATTCAGTGGCTAGCACTTAGTTGTAAGGTTGGTTTTTTCGACAGTTGCCAGAACCAATAAGGCTGTTCCTCAGTCCACACTTAAAAAATGAGAGAAAGGTCAAAGGGATATGGTTGTGAGTGAAGCTTTAGGACTTAACATTTCTATTAACACCTTCCTTTCTACCCACTTTTTTAGTGTTTTCTTGGTAAAATGAGTTCAGAGGGGGTTTCCCAGTACCCCCCTCTGAGGCAGTGTGACTTGTCCAAGTTCTCCCAGTGAGTTTCCATGACCAAGTGAGAATTTGAAAATTGGTCTCCCAGAATACTAGTAAACATTCAAACCATTATACCACTCTGGCTCTTTTTCAGACTACTTTATTCAATTACATTGAATCAGCTTTCAGTTGCAAGTCCCATTTGACTTGCCTTGTAAGTTCTTTGCATCAAAATTCACCAATATCAGTTTTTGAAACCCAAAAGATGGAACAAAATATTTTTTTCTAGGAAGATAGATAAAACCATGTCTGCTAAAAATTATTTTTAATCCAGCAGCCTGCTTGCTTGATACTATGCATATTTACTCAGAGGTGACTTCTGATGAGTCCAATTGGACTTACTGCCAAGTACAGAAGTAAGAAAAGGATCCATTTAAATTAATGTTGAATTCAAATTCTGTTCTCCTATTTACCATTTTGGACTACAGTTCCCAGAATTCCCTAGGCAGCAAAGCTAGTTGTAGTCCCAAAGGTGTAAATTTTCCAGACTCAGCAGTATCTGCATGGTTTTGGTTGCATGGTTGGTTGCTGCTGCTGTTCTTTCCAATTGCAGCTGTAGACAGCCCCCCATCTCCAGGGGAGAAGTCTTTAATGCTTCTCTTCCATTATATTTCTATACAGTAAATATCTTCTGTAATGATATTTGCTACTGTGATGTACCAAGAACACACGCTCACATTCACTAAACAAGCTAAACTTTATTCAGCAAGGAATTGCATGTCAGGAACATTTCCAAAGCTGAAACTGAGGGTAACATAACTCTGTCCCCACATAAAACCTCATAGCATGAGAATGGCATGCAGGGAGGTTTCGGGGAGGAGGGGGGTGCCAGGCATCTGCAGGTGCTCGACCTTGAGCCGCTTCGGAGAATAATGTTCCCAGGCCTGGAAAGGCGGGCTGGCCCCCATCCAAACTCTGAGAGGGCCAAGCAAGGGCAGTAGGCCTAGGCCTCCACCAATTTCATGACAGGCTCATCCATGAGACCCATACATGGATGGGCCTCCCCAACGCATGACTTCCCCCCCCCCCCCTCAGCTTAACCAGGCTTATCAGAAAAGTGGGCATGAAACATTCGCAATAAGCGTGGAACATTCACATGGTGGACATCAACCCATTCAGCATGACCTATAGGCAAATGCTTCCACTTCACTAAATATTGCAAAAACCCTCCCATGCATTCGAGAGTCCGAAACATCGGAAATTTCAAAATGTTGATTTTGATCCACCAGGATAGGGTGGGGCAATGATTCAGGAATCCGATGATGATGGTCTGGAGGGCACGCTGGCTTGAGCAAACTGGAATGGAACACAGGGTGGATGTTACGGTACATTTTGGGTAAAGAGACTTCAAAAGCAACAGGATTAACAATAGGGAAAGGTCCAATGTACTTAGGTCCCAGTTTCTTCGAGGGTTGCAGGCTTTTTAAGAATTTGGTAAACAAAAAGACCAAGTCCCCAATAGCATATTTAGGGGTAGGGGCCCGCCTTTTGTCAGCATAGTCTTTGTAACGAGCTTTCGCAAAGTCCAGGGCCGCAACCACCTTAGGCCAGCCCACTCCACTGGGTCACTGGGATTGGGTCCTTGGGGGTCCCCTCCCCCAACAGCATCGGATTAAAGTCTTCTCCTGATACTACTTTAAAAGGAGATAGACCTGTGCTTTGGTGGACCGCGTTATTATATGCAACTTCCGCAAAAGGTAACAGGTCCACCCAATCAGACTGTTGGAAGTTTACATAACATCTTAAATACTGTTCAAGAAGTTGATTCAGACGTTCGCTCTGACCATCTGTCTCAGAGAGATGTGAGCTGCTCAGTCCCAACTCCACCCCCAACAGTTTGGTGAACGCTTTCCAAAATTTTGAGGTGAACTGAGCCCCCTATTTGAAATGATTTTTGCTGGCATATTCCCCCCTTGGGATTGGAGAAGACGGGGTCGGGACTGAAGCTAAGGTGAGGGCTGGGCCGTGGCTGGTGAGCCATTAAGGCCTTCCCCACTTCGGCCGTCTGGCTCCACCAGGGCATCTGTAGGAGTGACCTGCTGTTTGGCCTGACTACGCATGAGAACTGCTAACCCCAAATGGGAGGGAGAGAAGACCATGTCTACTACCTTCTTTCGCTGACTGTCATGCTGAGGAAGCCTAGACAAAGTGTCAGCTATAAAATTCTTTTTTCCTGGCAGGAACTTCAGGGTGAAGTTGAACCGGTAAAAGAAACTGGCCCATCGAATTTGCTTAGAGTTTAGATGCTGTGGTGTTTTCAAAGCCTCCAGGTTCTTGTGATCTGTCCAGACTTCAAAAGGCTGGGTAGATCCTTCCAGCAGATGGCACCAAGTCTCTAAAGCAAATTTGATTGCCCCCGCCTCTTTTTCGCACACTGGCCAATTTCGTTCAGTCTCATTGAATTTTTTAGACAAGTATGTGCAGAGTCTGAGCCCACCATCTTCATCCTTTGCAACAACACCCCTCCCATTGCCACATCAGAGGCATCCACTTGCACTACAAAGGGCTTGGAGGGGTCAGGATGTTTTAGGATGGGATAAGAGGTGAAAAGCTTCTTCAGTTTGTCAAAAGCTTTTTGGCATTGGTCAGTCCAGACAATCTTTTGGGGAGGCTTTTTCGCCTTCCCCTTCCCAGTAGGTTTCTTCGGGCCCACCCCTTTTGTCTTTAGCAAATCAGTTAATGGCAAAGCCACTTCAGCAAAGTCAGGGATGAAAGACTGGTAAAAATTTGCAAATCCAAGGAAGCTTTGAAGCTGCTTCCTGGTTCTGGGGGCCTCCCATGCCAGGACCCCCTGTACTTTCACTGGATCCATTTCAACCCCTTTGCTGGAAATGCGGTACCCTAAGTAATCTAAGCGGCTTTGATGGAACTCACATTTTGATATCTTAGCATACAGGTGGTTTTCCCCCAATTTAGTGAGCACTTTCTTAACCAATTTCACATGGGACGTATAGACCTCAGAATAAATTAACACATCATCCAGGTAAACCAGTACCCCCTTGCTCAGAATTCTCTCAGCATGTCATTAATCAAGTTTTGGAAGACCCTTGGGCCCCCACTGAGTCCAAAAGGCATTACTCGGAATTCAAAGGCCCCCAGTTGACAGTTAAAAGCAGTTTTCCACCCATCCCCTTCCCTAATCCGTATCCTGTAGTACGCGTCCCACAAGTCCAGTTTGGTAAAGATCTTTCCTTTGGCCAAATGAGCCAGGATGTCCTTCATCAAGGGGAGGGGGTATTGATTTGTCATGCTGATAGCATTTAGGGATTTATAGTCCATGCATAAACAAAGATTTCCATCCGTCTTGTGCCTGAACAACACAGGGGGCCCCAAGTGGGAGGTCGTGGGCCTGATGAACTCCCGGGCCAAGTTCTTGTCTATGAACTCCCGGAGAGCGACCATCTCTGCTGGTGTCATCGAGTATATCTTAGGTTTGGCAGGTCAGCCTCAGAAACTATTTCAATAGCACAGTCAAAAGGTCTGTGGGGGGGAGGTAATATGTCACATTCTTTCTCCTCAAAAACATACAGCCATTGTTTATATTCCACCGGTAGCCCTTTCATTTCTCCTTGCACTAAAGCAATTTCATAGTTCTGTGTTTTGGCCTCTAGAGGGCTCCTTTTCCCCAGCGAACTTTTGCTCACTCCATGTTCTCTCACACACAAAGGGTCTGTAAAAGTCACCGTTCCCCTCACCCAGTCTATGCAGGGGTTATGGAACTTCAGCCAGTTCAAACCCACTACTGCTGCAGGAACCAACCCTAGGGCTATTACAAATTGGAGCTCCTCTTGATGGTTTCCCATCTTCATCTGCACTGGGCTAGTTACCCACCTTGTGGGGCCCCCCTTCATCATCCCCCCTGTCCATCTGCGACAGCCACACCGGCTTGCTTAGCTTGCTGGTGGTTACTGCCAGTTCCTTGACTAACGAGGGGTGAATTAGCACTTGAGTACACCCAGAGTCAACCATTAACATTACTTTCCAGGGGACACCCTTGTTTGCCACCCCTATTCTGGCTTTAATGAAAAAAGGGCCCTTTACCCCACTCACCAGCGCACTTGGGCGCCCTTCAGGGTTAGCCCGCCCTCGGGCACTTAATAGGGCGGGCTGGAGCCATTTCTTGCCTGCTCTGCATCAGAGGAGCTCCAATTTCATGGAATAGGCCTCCACCAATTTCATGACAGGTTCATCCATGAGGCTCATACGTGGATGGGCCTGACAGCTACAAAGGTGCCACTGAAACAAACAGGAGCAAACAGCAACTTTGAGGCTGCTTTTCATTAAGAGGAGGTACTCCATAGCAGATTAAGATGGTTCTTACAAGATGGTTCAAAATGGTTCTTCGTACCATGCAGGAGAAGTGGGGTACCAGTGTTCCTCAAAGTGCTAATACAATACAGACCCCACTATTTCTGACCATTGGCCTTGGTAGCTGGGGCTAATGAAATTGGGAATCTAACACTACCTGGAGGGCCATTGATTCTCCATCCCTATACCTTGGCCTGTTTTTCCTTCTATTCTTCCCACATCAAACTTCCATTTCTATCATCCAGGAACAAGCTGCCAGGGTGCTCTAGAGCCCTAACGTGCACAGCTCTCACACAGTCTCACAGTTTTAGTGATGAATAAATACTTGATTTTTAACAGCCCTGAATAAATTTTAATATTTGGCTATCCAAGATTCTAAGCATGAATGGTTGACATGTTTTAGATGTAAACTTCCATTCCTCTATGTTATACTTCTACACTTCTATGCAATACATCATCTACCTTTCCCTTTCACTCATCGTTTTCTAAACCATTACAACTTTACCATTAAAAATAACTGCCTTCTTTTGGATCTCTTCCATCAAGTAGCTTTGCAGTGAAGGAGATCAATGTATCACTGAGCTATTAATAGAACCAAGTGTTTGCGTCTGCCAGTCCTGCCTGAACATTTAAAAACAACATGGTCCCCCCCCTCCTGCCTGTCTTTGAGATATTTTCCTATGCTCATATGTGGGAGTACAACCCATTCAATGTAATGGGACTCACTTCAGAAATGGGCCTCATGTCCTATTAATGTCCAACTATAACCCTGTTAAACTGTTCCTTGTTACATGAAGTAAAATAGATTAAAACACACTCATTGGCTGTGATCTCTCCATCATGCTTCTGTGCAAGAATGGGCAACTTCCAGAGCTCTTGGGTCTGTGCCCCTGCTTGTCCTTCAGACCATCCTCCATGCCGTCCACCCCCAAACTTGCCTCCCAAATAGCTAATCACACACATTAAAACAGGGGTGGGCAATTGTAGGAGGTTATAGGGCTGCATTGGCTTTCCATGAGACTTTGGAGGGCCACACCAATGTGCTACATTCCTCTGAAAAAAATCAAAAGCATTTTTGTTGTCCCAAATGCCCCCAAACACAATCTGGAGATATAAAGAGCATTTCCATCATGATTTTCCCCTCTGGACCATTTTAGGCCTAGGAAAGGCCTTTTTTTAAAAAAAAAAATCAGGATATGACTTAGAAGTCAGTTCCTGGTTTGGTTTGGTTTGGTTTGGTTTGGTTTGGTTTGGTTTGGTTTTAAAGACATCTCCTGGGACGAATATGGTAAATATCTGGAAGGTATCATTTAGGAACAACAACAACAAAATAGATTGGGGGGGAAAATTGGATGATGGTTGATACAAGGGTCACAAAGATGGCCCTGGGAGCTATATGTGGGGCACTCCCTGCTCTTTTCCCATATCTACACTAAGGGATGCAGCTGGCTATTTCCTACTTCCACCCTCCAGCCAATTTATGCCTGCAGAGTTCTTTTTTTTTTTAAAGTGAGCAGATTACAATTGTAGGTGTTGTAAAGAAGTCCCCCATGGGCCTAAAATAGGTTGGAGAACTAAAATGCTGTGAAATGGCCTGTTCTGACCCCAAGAGGGTACAATTCATCCCCACCAATTGTCCCAGTTTGGCAAAGATGTTCCTGGTTACTCTTCTGCTGTTCTACTTTCTCAGATGCTTTTAAAATGTCCCAGTTTCTCTGTCCTCTTTGCACTTCTCCACTTAATCCTCAGCTTACTTCTATTGCTACAAACTGACTTGAAAATGCACAGACAGTTTACATTCAACTCAGCAGGAAGGTTAGAAGAGGAGAAGGCATGGTCTTGTTTTTCTCAGTAGGCTCTTTTGTTTCTGTTTTTCTTTTTTCCAGCTTTCCTAAACTCAGTATATAAATTCCAATTAGTTTTGTGTGTTCTTTCCCAATTATTAACTTTTGGGCTTTTGTTGCCTGGCCATGCCCTTTTGGCCACACTCTGATGTTACTTGCCCACATCACATGTTTTCCAGTTTGCAGCAGTGAAATGTTGAAGAGGATGACAATTGGATGTTTTGGGGGCAATAATAATAATCATCAGGCTGTGGTGAAGATGGGGCCATGGACGGGGTCCTTGGGTGATACAAGTGACCCATGGGCCACACTTTGCCCACCCTCTATTCTAATTCTTCTGTGGAGCCCATTATAGGGAGGGATGTGGAGCTGGGCTATTGGGAAGGCACCTGAAGAAACAAGTGAAGAAGCACATCCATGCTCTCCCACCTCAAGTAAAATTGTTGGAATTGCAAAAAGATATACCTCTACATTTGCCAAAGCAATTCTGTACTCTGGGAGAGGAGAAAGTAGAATTAGATACATTAGATTTCTCTGATATGTCTCGCCACTCCTTGTCTTCCTTCATCCATTGCTTCCCTGCCTGCAGAATGATATTTCCATTACACCCCCATCCTTCTTGATGCAGAAGACATGCAGTTTCCTTAATAAATAATTCAGTCTTTGATACTAATTCCAAACAGCCAGCTCCCACACAAATCCATCAGAAATCATGAGGACAGATGCCTGAACAGAACTTATATTTCTGTACTTGAGGATATGATTTTCATGGGACATTAGGAGAGAAGAGCTTATGTACTGTGTCTGATTATATGGTTTTCAGGGCACACTGGGGGATACATATGTGATAGAGAGGATTGCCAAACTTACCTTCCCACCTTCCACAAGCGCATGCATATAAGCCGATATGAAAGTTCAGCCTGTGATTATAGATCTGAGATGGCCCATTCAGGCAAGATATTTCTTTTCAGACAAGAAGAATGCATTTGAGAACCAGTTTTACACATGTCATACCATCAGCAACTAACTTTAACAATTCTTTAGAACTCCCTCACCACCATTAAATGAGAACCTTATACAAAGACTAATACCAGATTTAGCCAAATTTATTAACTATGAGGATAATCAACTGGATATGGAAGTGGACAAGGTATTTAGGGTGATCTCTCAGATAGCGAAGGAGAAAAAACTTCCTAGGGATATTGTAATAGTCTTAACAAGATCACGGATGAAAGAGAGGATTTTACAACAAAGCTATAAAGAGAAATTAAGAATTGAATGAGAAGAAATTAAAATTTTTAAAGATATCCCAGCATCAATATTAAGGAAGAGGCAGGAATATAGGTTCATAACTAAAATGCTTGGAAGAAATGGAATAAATGGGGAAAGACTGAGGGTATTTCTTTTACATTTTGCCAAAAGAGATATAAAATAGATTCTATACAAAAAGCAAAGGATTTCTGTGAAAGATTCGATAGATAAATTAGGAAGAAAGATATGGATTTGGGAAAGGAACAAGAAAAGGGAAAGGGCAGAAAGGAAGAAGGAGGAGGAGGACAGCTGAAGAGATCAAAGGAAGAGGAAGAACAAGGAGAAGAAGAAAGAGGATCAGAAGAGGAAGCAGAAGCAGAAACAGAAATGGATGAGGATAAGGAGAAAGGGGAGAATAAAAGTATAGATGAGGTGAAGATAGGAGAAAAAGAATTTAAAAAATGGGAACAATGGTTAAGATAGGATCATGGAATGTTAAAGGGTTCCATGGAATACCAATGGAGACAAGTATTCCACTTCCTAGAAAAAATGAAATTTGACATCGTTTGTATTCAAGAGACAAGAATAAAAGAGGAACATAGCAAATATTTAAGAAACCCAAAGTAGGGATGATGTTCCACTCAGCAATAAGTAAGAAAAAGAAAAGAGGAGTAGCGATATACGTAAATCGAGAATATAAAATGACTGAAAAATTTAAAGATAATGGAGGTCAAAATATAGAAGTTGAAATTCAACTACAGAATTTAAAATTCCTGGTAGAAGGAATATATGCTCCAAAAGCAAGATAAGGAGAATTTTACAAACAATTACATAAGGATCTAGAAAACTATCCAGAAGAATAGTTGATTATACTTGGAGACATCAATGAAGTTTTAGATCCCCCAAAAGACAGATCAATTTTAAAAAGCAAGAAATATTGTGGTAAACTACAAAAAAAAATTTCATTTAATGAAAGAACTAAATTTAGAGGATGTGTGGATGGCCAAACATGGCAATAAAAAAGCTTTTACTTTTTATTCTGACTGTCACAAGACTGTTGTGGATTGACCTATTTTTGGCATCCAAAAAGCTGTTTGGAAATATTACAGACATGGAGACATTGCCCAAAGTTACATCAGACCATTATCCAATAAAAATGTCTTTGAAAATAAAAAAGAGGGAATATAATGAATCATTATTTAGAGATGAATTAATTAAGAAACCAGGTTGCAAAATAGAGAAAAAAGTGAAATATATTGGTTTATGGATAACCAAAAAGAATTCAGATTTATATGAGAATAATTACTTAAAAGTTTGGAAAGAAGTGATAGAAAATCTTGAAAGATGGGAGAAATTAAATCTATCTTTATTAGGGAGAATTTCAGCTTATAAAATGAACATACTTCTTAAGTTACTCTATCTGTTTCAAAACTTACCAGTATTAAGAAATGAAAAACCATTTGAGATCTGGAGAAAGGATATTTCAAAATTTGTATGGGGTATAAAAAAAAACAACCAAGAATAAATTGGCCATATTTAACAGATACAAAGAACACAGGACGATGTGAGCTGCCTGAATTAAGATATTACTATTAACCTGCAGTAATGGTTTGGGTGATAGACTGATCCAGTTAAAAGATGGAAAACTACTAGCTTTGGAAGGATTCAACAATAGGTACAGGTGGCATGCTTATTTAAGCTATAATAAAGATAAAATAAATAGGTAATTTAATAATCATTACATAAGAAGATCACTGCTAATAACATGGAAGAAAATAAAGAACAAATTTACACTAAAATTCCATTATGGACCTCTCCTCAGGAGATGTTTTATGCAAGATGGTTAGGTTGGTCACAATATTTGAAATAGAAGGATATGATGGTAATACCAATAGATGGTAATAAAGATTATGTGATAAAAACCAAGGAACATATAAATCAGGGAATGAATTTATTTACTTACTTTCAGCTGAAAGAAAGATTTAAAGACCAAAAAAACAGAAGGAATAGAATGGGAATACAATGACTTAGACAAATTGATTTGGGAAGAATAGAAAACAAGTAGGATAGCTAAACTGTACAAATTATTTTTGACTAGATACCTAGAACAAGCAACTACAAAAGAATATATGATACTATGGGCAAGAGACATAGGATATAACCTAGAAATAGATTCATGGGAGACTGCAAGAAACAAGACAAATAGGTTTACAACATGTCAAAGATTAAAGGAGAATTATATAAAGATTAAACATAGGTGGTATTATACACCAACTAGATTAAATCGGATGAAAACAATAAAGTCTAGAAATTGCTGGAAATGTCAAGCTAATGAAGGTACCCTAATCCATATGTGGTGGAGATGTAAAGTAGTTAAAAAGTTCTGGAAAAAAATGCATACGGTGATAAAAAAAAATCTTCAAATAGATTACGAAGTCAAACCAGAACTATACTTGCTAAACATGACAAATGTACTGGGGAAGAAAGACAAAATAAAGTATTGGAGGTTAATGTTGTATATGATAACAGTGGCTAGGCTAATTATAGCCCAGAAATGGAAACAGAAAGAACCACTGAGAATCAAAGACTGGTTAGATAAACAGAAATGGTAGAACTAGATAGCTGAATGAATAGATTGAGAAATGTTTCAAGTAAGAAATCCCTGAGTATTTGGACACATATGATAAAATACTGGGAAGTTAATCAAAAAGGAGAAGATGTAGAAAATATAATACTATTATAACTTACAAGGAAACAGCTAGAATTAGATCCAACTTTAATAATGGGAAAATATCTAAAGGAATGGAGTTACAAAGAATAGTTATAACAGATTTTGAGATGGAAAGATAGAAAATGACAGATTGATACAGTATAAGAAGTTCATTTGTTTGTTTGTTGATAATTAATCTAGACACATTTGGGATTTGGTGAAAGGAAGTTAGGGAAAACACAAGGAGAGTTTAATAGGAATGATATGCAAAGATAAGAGATTGAAGAATAGCTATAGAAGATTTGATATGCATAACGGAAAAAAATGAAGATATGGTTTTTGTTAAGTAAAGTAAAAAATGGAATCTGAAGGAATAAGTAAAGAGGACTGAAAGATATGTCTATATATGATGATAAAACATAAAGTATATATATATAAAAAAACTCCCTCACCAGGCAGGGAACCAAAAAAAAAAAAGGCATAGGTGTTATAAACTGTGTCAGAGCATCTTGCTTTTTCTTAATTCATTATTCTGCACTATTTTTAATGCAACAAAATACCTTTGTTCAGAACAAAAGAGAGAGAGATTCTTTCAAGCCCTTGGGCACTGGTGAATATGATTTTATGAAACCCTCAGGCATCTCCTTATCAAAGATTATTAGCAGAACAATGCAGAATTTAAACCAACTCTGCCACTTTATAATCTTTCTGTTACTTTATAAGCCTGTCTGATTTTCTCCTCCCATCGGGCCATCCTATTATTTTGCAAACTCAAACACCTTATGGCTCCCAGCCCACCTCACAGAACTTTTAACCTTCTTAGCACATAATCATTGGCATCCTATTTCTGTCTCTCTGTATTACATTGTCTAAGTCCTCCTGCCTCACGGATTTTCAGACCTTTTATCATAATAGCATATCTTTCCTGGTTTTGTATCCTAACACACTGTTTATAGAGTATTGAGCTGTTCTCCTTGCTATCTCTTTTTTTTAAAATGGAATCTTGCATGCATACATATAGTATTAATGTGGAGAAAATATTGTCAAGGACAAGGGAGGATTAACCTCCAGATGTAGATCTGGAACAGCCAAAGCAATATTATTTCTAGGACTCTCAGAACACCAAAATATACAAAATACATGAATTGGGGCTTTTCGCTACTGCACTTAGGTACTGCACAGGGCGGAAAAATGAAATGCATAGATATAGGATGGGGGAGACCTGGCTGAACGAGACTACGTGCGAAAGAGATCTAGGAATCCTAGTAGACCACAAGTTGAACATGAGTCATTAGTGTGATGCGGCAGCTAAAAAGGCCAATGTGATTTTGGGCTGCATCAATAGAAGTATAGTGTCTAGATCAAGGGAAGTAATAGTGCCACTCTATTCTGCCTTGGTCAGGCCTCACCTAGAATACTGTGTCCAGTTCTGGGCACCACAATTTAAAAAGGATATTGACAAATTGGAGCGTGTCCAGAGAAGGGTGACTAAAATGGTGAAAGGTCTGGAAACCATGCCTTATGAGGATAGACTTAGGGAGTTGGGTATGTTTATCCTGGGAAAAAGACGCTTAAGGGGTGATATGATAGCCCTGTTTAAGTATTTGAAGGGGTGTCACGTTGAGGATGGAGCAGGCTTGTTTTCTGCTGCTCCGAAGACTGGAACATGGAACAATGGATGCAAGCTCCAGGAACAGAGATTACACCTCAACATTAGGAGGAACTTTCTGACAGTAAGAGCTGTTCGGCAGTGGAACACACTCCCTCGGAGCGTAGTGGGGTCTCCTTCCTTGGAGATCTTCAAACAGAGGCTGGATGGCCATCTGTCAGGGATGCTTTGATTGTGATTTCTTGCATGGCAGGGGGTTGGACTGGATGGCTTCCCAAATCTCTCAGCCAGCATGGAACAGTCAATTAATCATATCCCTTTGAGGGATATGAGGGGCTTGTTCCTTGTCTTATGTGTTTCTTTTCCTCCCAGGTGACCAGCACTACATTTAAAATGGGTTTTCTTAAGGAAAAACATTGTATGAAGAAATGAAATAGCTATTAACGGCTATTTAGTCTATGAAGAATTATGTTCCAGCCAATAAAGGGTAGAGTCCACTGTCTAACACTGCAATCTTAAACACATTTGCCTAAAGAAATCCAGATTGAACTCAGTGGAATTTTTTTCTCAGCAGACATGCATAAGATTCATCTGGAAACTGGTTTCCTTTGAGGTGAAATTGTAGCACTGAGAGATAGTAGTCATTACAATGTTTACAATTAACGTATGCAGCACAGCTATGCATTGAGAATCAAGAAAGCTAACTATATATTTCCTAGGGCAGTTTCCAGTATTTCCATTTCAGTATGAATGCTCTCTGGGGCATCAAAGGACATGAGGTTGTACCAGAGCAATTTCCTTGGGAAGCTTTTAGTGAGTTTGATCCAGCTTTAGTCATACCTAGAGGAGCCCCATCCAAATGAATGAAAGTTAAGTTAATAATCATGACTAAATTAGGTCTTACCAACATCATTGTCTACTATAACTATTGCTAAGGCACCAGATCCTGTCTGCTCTTGGAAGCTAAGCAGGGTCAGCCCTGGTTTGTATTTGGATGGGAGACCACCGATGAATGTCCAGGTCCTTTAGGATGTATTTCAGAGGAAGGAACAGCCAAAACCATCTCTGAATATTCCTTGGCTAAGAAAATGCTACAAAATTCATGGGATCACCATAAGTCGACAGACAATTCGAAGGCACATACACACACACAAGGCTTGATCCAAGCCAATGGGTTTTCCTCCCACTAAGCATTTGGCAAATCATCAGGGCTAGAAAGACATTTGGGAGTCCCTGAATGGCGTTGTGGGTTGCAGAATTTGTCTTATTAGAGGTGAGGAGATTCAGATTCAAATTCCCACACAGTCATGAAGGTTACTGGGTAAACTTGGGTCAACAATACCCTTTCAGACTGACTTACCTCAGAGCTGTTGTAAACATGGGGTGGGGGGAAATGACACACACACTTTGAGCTCCTTGGAGAGAAGGTGGCATACAAACCTGATGAAATATTTGATGTTAGATTCACCTGTCAATCTGTTTCCATATTAACCTGTCCTCTATCAACCTGACCATCTAATGTTTGGGAGCATCTGGAGGAAAATCTCCAAACTCCAAGGTAATGCAGGTTACAATGCTTGGAACAGTTACTTTTCTGGACTGTGTATCCCAGAATCCCTCAAGCAAGATGGCCACTGACCATGCTGGCTGGAGAATTCTGGCAGTTGTCATTTAAAAAAAAGTAGGTTTTTCCCCAGTTCTGGAGGTGGCAACCAGATGTTGTTTTTAGCACTCCATGTATAGAATCACTTCCTCAAAGTAGTTTCTTTGACACCAACATGACTATCTGTTCAGCACCAGGCAAAGACTTTTATTTTCTCAGCTTTTTCATGCCTTGTCATTTCAACATGCTTGGACTTAACTGTTTTCTTTTAAGTTTCTAAACCACTCTGGAATCATTGCTGAAAGGATGGTATATAAATCTTTTATTAAAAAATAAATGTTTCTATTAAAAGTAATCGGAACATTGGAACTTACCGTGAAGGTTCCTTTTCAGCAGACATGGGGAGGGACTCCTTTCCTGGGTATTGGCTCCACCTCCTGCCAATCATAGGCAGGGCAACCTGTAACAAAACAGAAGAGACCATCCCACACGGAGGTGGAGCCAACCCCAGCCTCCCCAGGGATGATTCCACAGCTCCAGACGAAATATTAATAATACAATAGAAACAGAAAAGGAAAACACCACACTTTCACCCCCCCTTTTTTGGGGGGTGTGTGGGTAAGGAGTCCCTCCCCGTGTCTGCTGAAAAGGAACCTTCACGGTAAGTTCCAATGTTCCGTTTTCCAGCAGACTGGGGAGTGACTCCTTTCCTGGGACCTACACAAGCGGTCCGAAAAAAGGGTTGGGTGAACTAGAACTACAGAACTATATACAAAAAATAACTGTTATCCACATTACTGAACGACCTGCTGGAGCACCCTTCTGCCAAAGGCCGCATCTGCAGATGCATACTCATCAATCCGATAATGCCTGGTAAAGATGGACGACGCAGATGCCCACGTAGCATCCCTACAAATATCCATGATAGACTGTGAACTCCCCAAAATAGCTGAAGTAGATGCACTACGCATCGAGTGCGCCTGAATACCCTTCGGTACTGGGAGCTTACTGGCAATGTAAGCCTGTTCTATGCACAACCTCAGCCATCTAGCAATTGTGGATGAAGACACCTTCTTCCCCTTCGCCAACCCTGCAAAGGCGACAAACGGAATCTGTCCTGCGAAAGTCCTCAGATCTCCTCAAATAAATCTTTAACGCTCTACGCACATCCAACATGTGCCATAACCTCTCCAATTCTGTGACCGGTGAAGGACAGAACATTGGCAACACTAACTCCTGCGATCTATGAAAAGTAGAATTGACCTTGGGAACAAAGGAGGGGTCCAACCTCAGTCTCACCGAATCCTTAGTAAACACGCACAGCTCCTGACGGACTGACAGCACACCTATCTCTGAGACCCTTCTAGCTGATGTTACTGCAACCAGGAAGGCCACCTTCCAAGTTAAAAAATTGAGGTCCACCGATTTAAGAGGCTCGAAAGGAGCTGCGTCAGTGCCTTCAAAACCACATTTAGTTTCCACGAGGGAAACCTGTGAACCGTCGCTGGTTGCAAGGCAGATACCCCTTTTAGAAAACTGCGAACATGTGGGTGAGAGGCCAAGGCCTGGCCTTGCTGCCCTTTAAGAATGGAACCTAAGGCAGATACATGTCTTTTTAACGTATTTGCCGCCAGGCCCTTTTTCAGACCTGCCTGAAGGAAGGCCAGAACCGTACCCATTGAAGCCTTCAAGGGCTGAACCCTTTTTGGTCTGCACCATCTACAGAAGGCCCTCCATATGACTTCGTATAACCTAATTGTAGAAGGACGCCTCGCAACTAATATGGTATCAACTACCCCCATGTCATAGCCCTTCTTTAACAGATGGTGCCGCTCAACCTCCAAGCGTGAAGTCGTATCCAGCCTGGATCTGGATGAAGAAGGCCGTTTTGTGAGAGAAGATCCGGCCACGGTGGAAGCGGCCATGGTTCCTGAACCTGAAGATGAACCAGCTCTGGGAACCAGGGTCTTCTTGGCCACTTCAGCGCCACGAGAATCACTTCTGCTCTGTCCCTCTTTATTTTCCTCAGCACACGTGCCAGCAGGACTACCGGAGGAAAAGCATAGCACAATCCCTACGGCCATGTTATCGTCAATGCGTTGAATGCTGATGCTCCCTGAGTTCAAAACCTGGACACATATTGAGGTAGCTTGTGATTTGCCTCTGAAGCAAACAGATCCACCACTGGTTTCCTGAACCGGAACACAATCATTTGAAACACCAGACTGTTGAGACTCCATTCGCCGTGTGCCATAGTGTGTCTGCTCAGCCAATCTGCTTGAGAATTCAACTTCCCTTGCAGATACTCTCCCTTGATCGACAGGATGTTCTTCTCTGCCCAGATGAACAGCAACTTGGCCTCCTCCATCAGTACCCGGGAACGGGTCCCCCCCTGCTTGTTTATGTGGGATCTGGTCGATATGTTGTCCGTACAGATCAACACATGCCTGCCCTTGATCAGCTGTGAGAATTTCATCATGGCTAATCTCACCACACGCAACTCCAGGAAGTTTATGCTGCATTGCTGTTCCTGCTGCGACCACAGCCCCTGAGCCATCTGGTCTTCGCAGTGAGCTCCCCAACCTGTCAGGGATGCATCCGTTGTTACCACTATCCTCCTCGGTTCTCCAATTTGGACTCCCTCTAACAGCAAAATCGACTGCCACCACTTCAGTGATTCCTTCACCTGTAGAGGCACCTTGATAAACCTGCAAGCCTTCCGTGCTATAAGGTCCTGAAAAGGCAGGAGGAACCATTGTAGCTCCCTGAAGTGGAACCTTCCCCAGGGCACCGAATCTATGCAAGCTATCATAAGTCCTAGCAGCCGTGACAGAGACATGAGGGGGACCTTGGTCTGAACCAAAACCATCTGTACTAGTTCCTGAATCTTCATTCTCCTGTCCTCCGGGAGGAACACTCAGAAACTCTTGGTATCCAGCACACTCCCTAGGTGCTGAAGCCTCTGTACCGGCACCATTTGGCTCTTCTCTCTGTTCACCTTGAACCCATGGTGTTCCAGGCACTGAATGGTCCTGGCCACATCTTGATTCGCCTGTGCGTAATTTGGAGCTCTTATCAGAATGTCATCCAGATAAGGAAAAAGACAAACTCCCTGTGCACGTAGATGTGATACCAGGGCCACCAGAACCTTGGTAAACACTCTGGGGGATGATGAGAGGCCAAATGAGAGAGCCCTGTATTGGTAATGCTCCTTCCTGTAAGCGAACTGAAGGAACCTCCTGTGGACTGGAGGTGAATCATAATGTGGAGATAAGCTTCCTGTAAATCCAGAGATGCCAGGAAGTCTCCCTCCTGGATCCCCTCCACTATCGAACGCAAGGTCTTCATCCGGAACTTGCGTTGCACCACCCAGCGGTTGACTCCCCACAGATTCAGAATGGCCCTCCAGTCCTTGTTCTTCTTTGGAACTAGAAAGAGATGGGAATATACTCCCAAGAACCTCTCCTTCTCGGGTACCACCTCTACGGCCTGAATCTGAATCAGGTGCCTGATGGCTAACCTCATCTGTTGGTGTTTCTCCTTGGATGCGATCGTAAGAGACTGTACAAAGGAGTTGGGGGGCTTCTCTAGAAAATCTATGGTGTAGCTCAGACTGACCGTCCTGATTACCCAGGCATCTGAGGAGGTAACGCCCCAGATCCCCGCAAAACTGGCCAGCCTGCCGCCCACCGGAGTGTCCATATAGTCAGAGTGATTGGGCTCCCTTTCCTTCCTGCTTGGAGCCCTGGGAGGAGGGGACCTTACCAGAATGGGAATGTCTTGATCTGGGAAAAGGTTTGGGGGGGTTCCAGTTACTCCTGAAGGGCCTGAAGTCTCCTTGAGTACTGTTCCTGGAACCTCTGAAGTCACAGAAATTGGGATGGAAATTTCTACGACTCTCCTTCTTGGGTAAGGAAGGTAAGGCCTTCTTTTTATCCTTGGTCTCGACCAAAACCTCTTCCAGGGTGTCACCAAAAAGCTTTCCTCCCTTATAGGAGCAGGCAGACAAATTAGCCTTGGCCTTCTTGTCTGCGTTCCAGTTCCTCAGCCATAATTGGCGCCTCACAGCCACGTTCACCCCTACTGCCCTGGATGAAAAATATAGCACATCTAGACTAGCGTCTGCCACAAAGGCAGAAGCTTTGGCCATCTTGCTCATGCTTTGGCGAAATTTAACCTCGTAATCTGGGATATTATTCAAAAGATCCTTTGACCATCTGATAATGGCTCGGGAAAAAAGGGAAGCCGCTGCTGTCACCCTAATGGCCAGCGCTGACGCTTCGTGGGACCTACATAGGAAAACCTGTATGCACTTGTCATCTGGCACTTTGAGATTCTCATCACCATCGCGAGGAAATAGTGAGCTGGAAATCAGCACCACCACCGGCGCATCGATGGCAGGCAGCTTAAGCATATCCATCAACTCGCTCACAAAAGAGTACAATTGTTTGGCATAAGAGGGTTGAATCTTAGAAGATCCAGGGTGGTTCCATTCATCCACCATGGCGTCCCTCAAAATCTCAGGAAAGGGCAACAAATTACCAGAGCCCTTCCCTGAGGGCCTAAGCTCTGGGACCTTCTGGCTGGATTCCCCCTGGGGGTTTTCAGAAGTTTCCAGTGCTAGGGCTCTTAAAACCTTCTTGAGCAAAAGAGTGAAGAAGGCAGATTCAAAGAGTCTACGGGACCCTTGTTCCTCCCCCTCTCATTTTCTCCCTCGGAGGACAGCTCACCCTCCTCCTGGTCCTGCAGGCCAACCTCCTCCTCCTCCTCTCTGGGGACCCCTTCTGCCTCAGGGAGTAGGGTATGTTTGGCCTTCTTGGTCCATTTGCGCGGTGGGGGGGAATCCCCGCTGATCATGCTTCCCCCAACACGCCGCGGCTTGCCTGAACCAGCTGGGGCGCACACCGCAGTTCTGCGCCCCGTTTTGGGGCCCTATTGCTGAGCCCGACCCCCCTCCCCCTGCTGGTAGATGGGACCACTGGGTCACCTCCCCCTGATGGCGCTGGCTCAGGAAGCCCCGCCGTCCCCATGAAGCTCACCCCTGCCGCCAGAGTCTGTTGCGCTACCAGCGCGAGCCAGGAGGTGAACTCCAGCAGCAGGGTCTTACCTCCCAGGATGAGCGGGGGGAGATTGTCGCTGCTGGGGGCCTCCTCGACCCTTGGCCTGCCAGGCGTCAGGTCTGTCTGCGGGGTGCCATGCGGCCCGGTCTCGTCCTCCGCAGCATGGTCCGCCTCCAGAGAGGAAGCCCCATCACACTGGAGCAGCGGCCTACTCCCGGCCTCCAGGCTCGACGTGTGTCCCATGGAGGGTTCACGGAGCTCCTCCTCCAACAGCTGGGACCCGGTCCCAGTAAGATCCGAGGCTGAATCCTCCTCTTCCGAGGAGAGATCACCCCCTCACACATGCTTGTGCATGGGGGCCGCCATCTTGGATCCTTTGTTCTGAGTGTGGTCGTCCAGAGCACAAAGAAACCCTGCCTACTCTGTGAAGAGGCAGAACAGAACTGGGGAGGCTGGGGTTGGCTCCACCTCCAGGTGGGATGGTCTCTTCTGTTTTGTTACAGGTTGCCCTGCCTATGATTGACAGGAGGCGGAGCCAATACCCAGGAAAGGAGTCATTCCCCAGTCTGCTGGAAAAACTCTTATTCATATTCTCCATTCCTTCATTCCCTCCATCATGGCCAGGAAGAATTGGGAAGCTGAAGAAACTGTCTTGTCATTATTTAGTACATTTTAAAGAAGCCAGTGCTCTGAAACATCTTATTGTTCTGGGTACTAAAATCTAAGACAAACCTTCAGCCAGCAGCCTGAGGGTAGCTTTTACCTAAAGAATGTCTTCCTGGCACTTTAATTCTGACTACTACTTATATATGATAATGATAGGTTTGAAATGGGTTACTTTGAATCGTGAAAATGAGATAATCTGCCTATTATAAAAGGCTTTAGTGCCTCCCAGCAAGTTAATGGACTTTGGAATGAGTTTGCTTATGTGTCTCTACGCAGAAAGCGATCCAATGGCAAATGACAGAAGCAAGCACTTTGAACTTAATAGAGCAATACAGCTCACATTCTTGCCTGCCCAAAACTGAAGGAGAGGCGGAAGGAAGAGCATTCCAGGACCAGTTAGGATACCCTGTACAGCAACACTCTGCTAATGAAAACTTACTAATTTTTTTTCATGTACCTGTGGTGCAAAGGGGGAGAATTTGGGGGCCTACAGCATCAAGTGATAGCTAGTGGTGAATGAATCACAGTCAAACATGCCATGGAGATTATCAGAGACAGGGGAATGTGCCAAAAAATCACATTCCCAACCACTTCATAAGATTGCTACAAGAACAGAAAGGAAGGCCTTACCAGACTCTTGCATCTTTCTGCCGTTCCGGGGTCATAGTGCTGCCACAGATGAGGCTTCCCTTTTTTATTGATGGGGACAAGCTGCTAATAAAAAGGGACACCTTAGTCACAGCTGCGCCCGGAACACTGGAGGATGACATCATCTGATAATCTCGCCCCTTCCTGTTCTTGTCGCGATCTTTTGATGCAGTTTTTGCCACATCTGATAATCTCCCATAACTGCAAAAGCATGAACTGTCATTACCTGCAGCCATACAGTTCTGGGTGAGAAACACACTGTGGCAAGCTGTAAACTACAGGGCAAACCAAATACATATATATGTATCTTTATATACTTAAAAGTATGTAAGAATATATGTGTTGAGTATGTGTGTGTGTGTGTACACACATACATACACACACCCTTATAAGTGTGTGTGTGTGTGTGTGTGTGTGTTGAATAAAGCGCTTGAACAGCACTGGTTTCCAGAAGGATACTGTAAAACTGAAATAGATGTAATAAAATGATTGAAAACTAATAGCTCACCTCCTTTCATCCTCAGTAATATCAGCTGGAACATACACAGAGAGAGAGAGCTACACTATGGCTGCTACCCTGTGTTCAAGGAACTGCAGAAGGACTGGGCAGTTGTTGAAAGTTCAGGGACTGTGCAGGTAGGGTCAGGATGCACAAACACTTTTTCATTTCCATTGCATTCCTTCTTTCTCTGTCATACACACATACAGGGACTCTGATTAGGATTTGGGTAGCCTAGGCTAGAGGTGGAAATCATGCAGTCCGCCAGATGCTGCTGGACTATTTCTCCCAGCTATTTCTGCACATAATTTCTAGCTGTCCCAGTTTGACAGAGATAGTCCTGATTAAACCTCTGTTATCCCAATTTTTCAGCTACTTTTAAAATGTCCTGGTTTCTATCACCTCCTGCCACTTTCCTGCTTTAGTCAGCTTACCACAGGCCCTGCACCTCTTTGGGTAACAGTCCAGGCTTGCTGAACTTCAAACAGCACAATGTAATATAAGTCTAGTAGGAAGTAGTCTTCCTTATGTTTAGGTGGAATCTGTTTTCCTGTAGTTTGAACCTATTGCTCCATGTCCTTGTCTCTGGAACAAAATAAAACAAGCTTGTTCCATCCTCAATATGACATCCCTTCAGATATTGAAACATGGCTATCATCTCCCTCTTAACCTCCTTCTCCCAAGGCTAAACAAACCCAGCTCCCTAAGCTGTTCCTCATAGGGCATGGCTTCCAGATCTCCTAGCATTTTGGTTGCCCTCCTCTGGACAAGTTCCAGTTTGTCAATATTCTTCTGGAACTGCAGTAACCAGAACTGGACACAGTATTCCAGGTGAGGTCTGACCAAAGCAGAATAGAGTGCTACTATTACATCCCTCAATCTAGATAATGGGCTCCTATTGATGCAGCCCAGAATCACATTGGCTTTTTTAGCTACCGCATCACACTGCTGACTCATGTTCAGCTTGTGGTCTATTAAGACTCCTAGATCCCTTTCACATGTACTGTTGTCAAGCCAGATATCACCCATCATATATCTCTGCATTCATTTTTACTACCTAAGTGTAGCACCTTACATTTCTCCCTGTCGAAATTCATTTTGTTAGTTTTGGCATAGCTCTCCAATCTGTTAAGGTCATTTGGAATTCGTATCCTATCCTCTGGGGTAATTGCTACCCCTCCTCAATTGATGTCATCTGCAAATTTGATAAACCCACGCTCTATTCCTGCCACTTCAATGGGACTTACTCCCAGGTAAAATCAGAATAGGATTGCTACTTCAGTCTGTTTATCTTGGTAGAATTTGGGATGGAGGGAGGTAGGAAAGGGAAATGCTTCTGTATTGGGGAATATGAAGAAAGAAATTCCTGTTTTGTGAATTTTTCCCCACAGATAAAAATCCAACACTAGACTATTCAGAAGTAAGCTACCTTGAATCTCTCTTGAACTCAGAAGGAAATTCTTCTGCCCCCTCCAAGGAGAATGAGGTGCTGCCTGACAACTCCAGAGGGGTGGATGGCTGCATGGGCACAGTTTGGCCATAGGATGTGGCCTTTTCTGGCTGACAGTGTGGCCAGCAGAATGAGAAGAGGCAGTACTTTGCTAATGAGGCAGAAGGTCACCAATAAGGGAGGGAAACAAGAGAAGCAGAAGAATAAAACATGCACCTATATGCTCCAACATTGCAGAGAGGAAATCTGGGATATGTGAGGCCAAGCAACATCAGATTGGGGTCAAAATGGCAAAGCCATTTTTTTTAATGAGGAAGAACAGACAAGCTAGGAGAGGCTGCAGTTGTCTGCTTTTACCTGAGCCTACTGGGAAGGATAAGACTCTACCCCCTCTTGTCCTCCACCACAGACTTTTTCAGACGGGTTTTATATTCCACGGCAGACACAGAACATGGTTGAGAAAGGGTTTCCCTTTCAGATGACGTTGATCCCATCCCGTGCTGCCCCTGTGCTGCTTCCAATTTATAGTAATCACAGGGAAACATTGTGAATAGACCACCCATTCCATTTCTGTCATGGAATCATGGGTGGTCTGAAAGGCGCCCCGTTCCTTTCCTGTTATGCTAGCGCAATGCCAGCTGTGGGGGGAGGTCTGTACTGAACACTTCCAGTGGAGATCGGGAGGAAGAGATAAGTGACACCTTCCTTCCCCCACCCCTGTTACTTGTAAACTTTAGAGAGTGTTTTTGGGCTTGGTTTTTTAAAAAAGTTTATTTTGACTTTTATTTTTAAATTTCTCATGTGATCATTCTCTCACAAGAACAGGTGGGATTTGCTTTCTGGGTGGTAAATGCAGCTTACAATGGCTGCATTTTCTCCTGGCAAGCCAAGGGAAGGGGAGGATGTTCCTGTCCCGGCAGAAGGTAGGTGTGCGAATGTTTTCCTTTTATTCTGTTGCAGGGACGGGAGTGGAGTGAGAGGGTGTTTAGCAAGGCAGAAACAGGGTACAAGTCCCTGTCTGAAAAAGTCCCACCTTGCTGAGTTGAGTGCAAACTCCTTTTGGATTTTGAACTCAGCTTGCAGCCACTGAAGTAATCTGAGGATGAAGGATGAAAGTGGGAGAAGAAGAGAGAAACTGGGACATTATAAAAACAGGTGAAAGGCAGGATGACAGAATCTTAATCAGGACTGTTCCTGCCAAATCAGGACAGTTGGAGGATATGCACTCTTCAAAAAAGGCGACTGCAGTTGGGGGAAAAAAAGCAGGGTGTTTTGTTTTTTAAAAAAAAGGTGATGGTAACTGATGGTTACCAAGCATCACCTACATCATATGGATTTTGCACACTTAAAGGCAGGAAAAAGAAGTATAGATACTTCTAGAGGCTTAGCTTTAGCTCTGTTGAATTGTATGAAAAGAGAGAGAGTGCAATTTTTAAGCAATAGCTCATTCATAATGGGCATCTGACTTGTTAAGGTTGCCTCACCTCTTGTTTCTTTCTCAGTCTCTCTCTCTCTCCCCCCTTTTTTCAATTAATGAACAACTTGCCATGATGTTACTCACTCTTGTACGAAATGACTGTCTGACAAGTGTAATGAGCACTCCTTTTCCTGAAAGCTTGAACTTTGGAAAGCTTCTCTCTCCACAAATGGAAAGTTTACACCTCAAAGCCTTTATTTAAAAAAAAAAGACCTTATCTTTTTGTACAAAAAATACTGTATTCCATTGTATAATTGAAGTGTCACAGTACTGAACACATTGTCTCAATCTGGTCTGCGCAAAGGTTTTTACCTATCTATGGTACCTAGAGAACTGCAAACAATCCCCTGACCTTTAGAAAGCTAATCTTTAGAAAATTATTTTTAACTGGCCTCAGATTGCTACAAGTCTTTCATAGAAAGAGAATTCATGGATGAATCCTGCCCTGGATTAGCCCCAAGTTTGTGGCAGGCATTGTGTCAACACTGAAAGACAATGCAACATAAATAACGTACTTCATGAAAACCATGGTGTTTTCATGAGGAAAGGGAAAGGGTAGAGGCAAAATTCCCAAATCCCTGTCTGCTTCCTAAATTTTTTAGCCATCTGAGGGTGTGGTTCTGTACCTACTGACCTGGGACTAAATCAGTGAAAATTCAACGGGGCTTATTTCTCAAGTAGTTATGCATAGGATGGCACTGTAATATAGCAATTTTTGCTCCAGTAAGAAAATTGTTTTGGAACCTGCTTTTCCAAGAGCAACATACATTTTTACATGAAACTGGATACAAACACGTCACTCTAACACATCTAATTTAAACACTGATGAACCAGCCCTGTTGCATCAGTGTTAGAACTATCCTAGCAGGTTGATTAAGCAGTGTTTCAAAATGAAGAATTCATGTTGATCTAATTGTAGGCTAGACAACTCAATCAACCTGAAGACTTTATGTCTTATTAACAACCATATAACTATGCTGAAGCATGTGGGTTGCCAGTATAACTCAGTGTTTGCTTTTCAGCCAATACGTTGCCAATCCCTTTTCTCTCTTTTTAAAGCCTTTCTCTCCTGACCTATCCTTTCTCTCTCCCCACCTCATCTTTCCATTTCCTTCTCACTACTGCTGTATGTTTATTAGTTTTTATTTATTTATTTGATTGATTGATTGATTGATTGATATGATGCCTTTCTCCCAGAATGGGACCCAAGGTGGCTCACAATACATTAAAAAAAGCATACCATTTAAAATGTGACAATCAAAATCTAAAAACAAATAAAAGCATAACAATTTAAAATTATATAAAATATAATTATATAAATACATATACATATTATTATTTTCATTCTTCTTTTTTGCATTTCATCTTTTTCTTTCAATCACCCTCCCTCTTTAGTTCTCCTCAATGAGCAGAGCAACATCATCTCATAAAGCTTTCATTCACCCCACAATGAAGAACCCCAAAGATGAAATCTCAGATAAATGTAGTCTGGCCTTTTCTAGATATTCATAAAAACCAATACCGGCTCCATCATGAAATTCTGAGACCAAAAAGAAGTAATTCTGACACAGACATTCTCCCATCATTAGTTTGGATAAGCTTGGGCAGGCTGAGAAGCAAAAATTCAGAATTTTACCTTCTGGACTATAACTCCCACTGACCAGGTTGGCCACTTGAATCTGGGAGCTGAGGCCCATAATGTAAACTGTCCATGCTCTGAAATTAGATGTCCCTGAAAGAAATGGGAAGGGTAAGAAAGAACTGCAAACAGTAGCTTTGGAATGCCCCTGTGGGGCTGCAAATAGATAATATGGGAGCCACAAGTGATCCATGAGGAGTCCTATGTTTCCAAGCCTTATAGTTTCCATAGAGAAGTTGCCACAAGAGATGCAGGTGGTCAGCATGCTTTGCCAAATGTGCCCACCCCTGCTGTTCAAAGGTAATTTGTTTATGAAATATGAGGCTGTCATGCATTAAGCTAAATGTCAGTGGTGGGGCTGACCTTCAAAATAACAGACTAAATACTTGAGTGCAGGGGAAATGTTTCTGTGAGGTTCATTTAGCACAATTGCTTTTTGAACTATAAATACAAAGCTAGCAACCTTCATAAAGCTTAAGGGGACTTCTGTACAGAGTAGACAGTGGGCTATGCATCTTGATCCAGAATGCTTCGAGCAAAAGCAGATGCTCTACCAGGGACTGATTAACCATTAAGCAGTATAATACCCTGTCTGTGAAGTAGCTCAGTGCAGGTAGTGGCCATCTTGCTGTTCAGATGAAAGAAAGAAAAAAACCCTAAGAGCTCAATTCTGCCAAAGTGAAGAGCGGTTGAGATTGCTATCCCCCAAGAATACTTTGAGTTCTCTGACTTTGGGGGACTTACATTGAAATAAACTTCCTTGAGGCTGCACTGCATGGGTTTGTTTAGGCAGGACAAGAGACAATTAAGGAGAGCCATGAAAGTGGTTTTCGGCTCTCTGAGGGTCATCACAAAGAAGACGGAAGGTGCTTGTCACTGCTGCTTCAGAGGATAAGGGCCTGAATCAGGGGTGGGAAATGCTCAGCTTTGCCCAGATGCTGTTGGACAAAAAAATGTCCAGATGCTGTTGGACTTTAGCTCCCAGCTTTGTTCATCATTGCTTATGCTGGGTAGGCTTCAGCATTGGCCACTGGTAAAGGTTTCCAGAATCTGCAGTCCAACAACATCTGGAGGGCCACATAATTCTCAACCTGGCCTAAATCCAACCATTATCCCTAACTAGAATAGACTTATTTAAATAAATTAAACTTACATAAATGTTGACCTGCCAAGTTCCCATTGGCTTAATGGATCCACTCTATATGAAACTAACAAACAGATTCAGATCATTTATTACCACCAACTGGTAGAAACTGTAGGGAAGCAGATTTCAACTAAATAGTAGAAGAAACTTGCTAATAATATGAGTTGTTTGACAGTGAAACAAAATGTCTTGTGTGGTGGGAGGCTTGTTGCAGACTCTCAGACATTTCACAGATGAAAACCAGGGCTGAATCCACAACTGTAAAATAATTCGTACTTGCTCCCAATCTTGTTTGAACCTACAACGTTCCTCCGGATTCAAAGTGAAAGCACATGTTTTCAATGCCTGAGGGCTTTAAAGCAACTTTTAAAAAAACTTTTTACTATGCAGTATCTTTCAGAAACTGATTTTTTTTAATATGAAAAAATGTGTGTCCTGTGTTCCAACTTTGGATCAAGGTAGAATTAAGGGATGGGGTGGTTGGAGGGGAGGGAGAGACAGGTTGGTGGGAGGTGACCTTGGCATCCATGCCCGGCAAGCATGGTGTCACCATTTTTCCCCCTGTTGATGTGCAGCTGCTTCACCAGCTGCAGCCCTAGGAAAGCCCATGAAAAAAGGAGAAGGATGGAGGACAGAGAACAGAGTGGTGGGATGGGGGGCAAGAAAAAAGAGAAACAGTGGCTTTAGCTAAGGAGCAATGGGTGAAATGGAGGGATCAGAAGTTGGGGGCACTGTCTGGTCCCCTTTCAGCCCTCTTTCTCCCTCCAAGCACTGCAACATTTTGTGTTCAGTGTATTAGCATGTCTGAAGGAATACCTGTTTCAGAAGTCCTGCAAGCCTTCAGATATTTGAATATGCAGACATTTGCTTGGAGGACTGGAAGTTTTGAAGGAGGGGTCTTCAACCATTTTGCTGAGGACATAATGATAACAGTAATACTATTACTGGTGCTCCCAGAGACCTAGCCAATGTCCAGCGAGGAAGATCTAGATTGGTGGAGGGGTGGAAAGAGTTTTCTCCCCATTTGCAGAAATGTATAGTTTTTAAGAAAGAAAGAAGGGTGGAGATGAGAGGAGTGTAGTGAGAAGGAAAGAGCTAAAAAAGAGTTTGTTTCAGTTCCAGCTGCCCTCTCCCTGCAGCAAATCATGCAAATCTTCCCCCTACTCAAAGCTGCCATCTCAAGGTGCCTCACTTTGCCTTACAAAGGGGCACCCAGGGCCAAGAGGGTCTGGTTTGCCTTCCCATTCAAGCAGTTTTCCCCCTCGATCTCCCAGATTGTTCCCATTCTCTGCAATTCTTACCTGGGGGATAAACAGCATTTCTGTTTTGTTAATTTCTCAGCACTCACTCCCCCCCCCCATGATAGTCACTACTTGTGCTTCCATTTTTCATTCTTAATGGGTGGGGGGGTGCAAAAGGGCTGCCTGCCATGGGGCTTCCTTTCCTCTTTACACCCTCCCATGCCATCCTCCCAACAGAGCAATCTGTACTGCATTTGACAAGGGAGGCAAGTGGGGTTGGGAAAATGACCTGCCCAAGTTACCCATTGCGGGGCCCAGGGTGACGGCTGTATTGCCGCAGTTGTCGCAGATGCCGAAAGCTGATCCGCAAAGCTCAGCTCCCAAAGTGCCAGCCACCTTTGAACTAAGTTGTGAAATGGCTTCCCTTGGATTCTTGGCAGATGTTCCCAGGCAATCCTTTCTCATTCCCCACCCCTTACAGAGCTATCTTTTGAAGTTCACCAAACAGAAAGAAGAGTTGGAGAATTTTTTTAAAAAAGTTAATTGTGGGGATGCTCCCTTGTGTAACTCAGGCAGGTCCTCTTACCAACTTGTCGCTCCTTGCCTGTCAAATGTGGTGCAGTTTGCCATGGTAGGAGGATGGTGTGGAAGATGAAAAGAGGAAAGAAACCCCCAAGGCAGACAGTTGTGGGTCAGCCCTTGTACACACACACACACACACACACACAAAACAAACATACACATGCCCCCATCCTTTAGGAATGAAAAATGGAAGCAGAAGTAATGGCTATATGGGGGGAGGGACAAGTGCTGTGACAAAACAGAAATGCTGTTTATTCCTTGAATAAGAATTGAGGAGAATGAGAGAAACCTGGGAGGTCAGCGGGGAGAAGATTGCTTGAATGGGAAGGCAAATCAGATTGCTCCTGGCCCTGAATGCTCCTTTGTAAAGTGGAGAGGGCAATTTGAAATGGCAGCTTTGGATGGTGGCAGGAGGGGGGGTGCAGATTTGTGTAATTTGCTGCAGGAGATGACAAAAGGAACTGATATGAACTCTTTTTAGCTCTTTCCTTCTCACTAAGCTCCTTCCATCTCTATCCTTCTTTCTTAAAAGCTATACATTTCTTGGGGTAAGGAGGCATTTAATTCTCCCGGGTAAGGGAACCCAGTGAGGGAGCCATCCAATAGGAGTAGAGGTGGAGCCATCCAATGGGGGTTCAGGTGGGCAGTAAGAATGACAGGAAAACAAGAAAGGCTATTGGTTGATATAGCTACACATGCCTTGAAGAAAAAGAACAATGCAGCTGCTGCCATTGTGTAACCTAAAATAATCCAGTTCATTCAACACATAGACATGTACAAATGTCCTTTTGTACTGAGGTGACTTCATGGTGGGGAAACTGTGTGGCTTCCAAACACAGCTTCCAATTTGAGTTCAGATTAAAACAGCAGAATGTAGCATTAACAGAGTCTAACTGGGGCAGAATACTGTGCACTGGAGCTGACCAATTTTGCAGGTGTGGATTCAGCCTGAGACAAAAGTATCCAATCAACATCACAGTGTGGTCATGATGGTAAAAGTTATTAATAAGGAAGAAAACACATAAGAGAAGCTACAGCTCTCTTCTCCCACAGCCGAGTTAATTGAGTGCACACTACTTCTGCACTTTGAACTCAGTGTGCAGCAATGGGTGGAATCTAAAGTCAAAGGAAGAAAGTGGAAAAAGGAGACAGAAACTGGAACATTTTAAAAATGTCTTTAAAGGTGGAATGGCAGAGGAGCAATCAGAATTGCCCCTGCCAAATTGGAGCAGTTGAAGTGTATGTTACTGTCCCAAGATTTTTAAGTACAGGCAGGCCTGCCATCATTGAGAGGTGCTATACCTGTGTTCTGCATTTTATTCCCTGCATTGAGAAGGAGATTGGCCTAAGTCATGCCCAAAATATCTCTCTGTTTTCTGTGACTGAAATACGATCACCAGCAGCTTCAGTGCATGTTTAGAAAGCAAGATTTTATTGTTCATTTAGCTATTTGTATCAAACATCTACACCCATGGTCACAGAAGTTCTTATTCACATTGGGGATTCACACTAGCCTGAATCCACATCACTGGCTCTTAGTCATTTTAAGCACTTGTGAGAAGATATTTGATAATTACATGAATGACAGCTCAACACTCTCTACTTAGTCAGAGCTGGTCCAAGAGATTTTGCTGCCTAAGGCAGAGGTGCCTTCCATCCACCCAGTTCAGCATACATAGTATGTACCTGAACCTAGCCAAGTAATTTATGTACATGAATGTGAAAGTAGAGCTTGGAAATGTACCTTTTTTTACTATAACTCCCAGAATTCCCCAGCTTGCATGACATACTGGCTGGACAATTCTGGGAATTGTAACACAGAAACAGAGATTTTTAAGCAGAGGATGGGTGGCCATCTGTTGGGAGTGCTTTGATTGTGTATTCGTGCATGGCTGGGGGTTGGATTGGATGGTCCTTGTGGCCTCTTCCATCTCTATGGTTCTATGATTCTATGAAACATAGCTCTTCCAAGCTCTGCCAGAAAGTTCCACAATCATTTCTCCCACTCTCTGGCAGCAAATTAATCATTTGCCACCCTTTCACAACATCCAAAATCTTCTGCCTGGAGCAATTGCCTCACATTTTTGATGTGTGTCTTTCCCCTTAGAGCTAATGACTGTGTAATTTACTCTGCATATATTTCACAGGTTCCTATTTTATATTCACTTTTAGAATTAAATAAACTTTAGAACACTAAAGGTGAAAGGGATGGAGGAGTCCAGCAGCCTGAACTGGGACACAGTGTCCTAAAGCTTGCCTGTTCCTGTCTATGCTGCTCTTGAATAATGCTAAGGCAGCTTCTCCTGCTCCTGAATGGTTATATAGAAAGTGTTTGTCTTTCTGTAATTTAATCCCATTGCTTCTATTCTTCCCCTTGCTGGACATAGATAACCACTGTTTTCTTCCTCTCCTTTAACCACATTTCTCCAGACTAAAACACATAACTTTCAATCCAAAAAAAATTATCATCCTGTTACATCTCTTCCAAATTCTTTCATACTTGTCAACACTCATTTTCTGTTGCCTTCCTCACAAGTGTACAGATCATTCCTTGTTGGAAGAGGGGGCTTGTAAACATACAACCATCTCATCATAAAAGAAACAAGGAGGATGCTTTGTTTCTCTCTCTTATCGCAATGCATGATATCATGCCAGATGAACCAGAATGCTCACAAAGGCAATTATTTGTTTTACAAAACACAATTTTCACAGTGTTGAGCAATGGGAGAGGGGGGAGCCACTTTATTATGAAAATAAAATGCTAAACCACCAGATAAACCAAAAAGGCTCTAAATATGCTTTCTGAATTTTTGATTTTATATTTGTCAATTTGGATTGGGATTTAAATGCACTATGCTTGAATTTTGGAACCAGCATCAGTGATATTTCAAATGATAAAGGTCCATGGGTCATTTAGGACTTTTTCGGACGGTCAAAAATAACGCAAGCAGCCTCGTCGTGTTGCGAGGCTGCTGCGCTGCAGAGCGTCGGTTTCGGATGACGCTCTCCCCTGCTGGTACTGTTGCGGTACCGCGGGGAGATTTGAGCGTCATATTTCATCGGTTTTTACTCACGAAAGTTGATCGTGATTAAAAACCAACGAAATATGAAGCTCAAATCTCCCCACGGTACCGCAACAGTACCAGCAGGGGAGAGCGTCATCCAAAACCGACGCTCTGCAGCACAGCAGCCTCGCAACGCGATGAGGCTGCTTGCGTTATTTTTGACGCATCCGAAAAAGTCCTTATTCTGTCAGTGGGGTTAACATTCCTCCCCCACCCTCCAAAAACAAATTATTTTTTATTTTCTTCATAGAACTTCTGAAAAAATGGTTGAGAGATGAGGTAAGATGGCACTACTTAGAGGATTTTATATGAAGCTGGCATGAAAAGCTTCACTGCCTGGGAACAACATTTAGAAATCTTGTTTTCGGTTACTGGGTTTCTCTGCTTCTTCTGCTGCTGGCCCCAGGGGTATTGGGGAAATAAGGATGCCATTGCAAAGCAATTATTATTCTGCCATTTGCTTGCACATCATCAGTTGACTCCAGATCAGGGTCCTTTGGAGTCAGTGATGCAGTGGTAAATTTTGAACATCAGAAGCTCATTGTGACAGTGCCTTGAGCTATAGCCTTCCTGGGATAGTCTACCTCCTCACAAATGGAAACAGTGCTTAGTTTATTAAGATTAGATGTCGCCCCTAGAACACTGAGCTGGCGAAAGATGTTATAGTTGCTAGCCTATTGGACTTTGGCTAGAGAGACCAACATCCATGTCTCTCATTAGTCCTGAAACTCACTGGTCCAGTGACCATGAACAAATCATTATCTGTGCCTAGCCTGCTTTGTAGGGTTACTATGAGAATGAAGTGAGGTGATTCACAGTTACATATGTCAGCCTGAACTCTGTGAAGACTTGGTGGGGTATAAATATGAATATAAGCCCTTGTACATAAGGAGGCGGCATTTTAGTCCCCCACAGTCACATTTTGTTGTAAAATACAATGCAAAACGTAGCCTACAATGTACTGTATATTCTGGCATATAAGACGACTGGGCATATAAGATGACCCCCCCCCCAATTTTCAACTAAAAATCTAGGGTTTGGCATATATTCACCGTATAAGACCACCACCACCCCAATTTGGCTGGCTGGCTGACTGGCTGGGGGAGCCTTGCCAGCTGATCTTCTTTGTTTCCCAACTCACAATGATCTCCTCATGAATTGGGAAAGCCAACAGGATCAGCTGGCAGGGCTCTCCCAGCCAGCCAGCCAGCCAGCCACAACATTCGCCCCTCTCTTCCACCTTTGGTTGCTCCCCAAAGGGGGTGAAGGCAGAGGAGGGGGCCGAATGATGCCGGTTTGCCTCGACCCAGGCACCCACCCCCTCCCCGAAGCCACGATTGAGAGCCCAATCACGGCTTCGGGGAGGGTGGGAGGGTGGCTGGAAGGAGGGGGCTGGAGGGAGGGGCCTGATCGTGGCTTTGGGGAGGGGGTGGGTGGCTGGAAGGCATCCTGGGTGAAACACACCCACACCTGCACATACACCAATGACAGATATTTAAAGGATTTTCCTTCTCTGAACACCAAACAAATTAAAATAAAAGGTGGGATTTCTACCCATTTGGGTCAGAAGAATTTGTTCTCTTCTGAATAAAATGAAGTTACAAAAATCCATTTGGTGGACCTGTCAGTCATTCCCTGTTTGCACTCTGTTGGTTCACTCTCCCCACTGCTTCTTAACAAAGACCTTCTCACATCTTGGGGAGGGGGTGCTGTGAGATTTTATGGGGAAGAACTTGACTGTTGACTTCCACAAAAGACAAGTCTGGGAGGTCATTGAAGGCAAAAGCTTAGAGCTACTGCCATGCTATGGAGTGGACAGCTTATAAGTAAGGAGGTAGGTCTGGCATTTCCCTTAATGGGCAAGTCAAGAATGGACCCCAAGGGTAAGTTCATGCATTTATTCTGATGTGTAAAACTCCATACTGTGTTTTATGAAGGGAGGCATGAAAAGATTATTTGTGTTTAATAGATTTCCTTTTGAAAAGTATTGTTTCAATAGGGAAGAAGTGCCTCAAGTTTTTTTTCCCTCTGTGCTTTGACACATTACCTTTTTTGGTTTTTTGTCTCCAATGACCATGCTGGTTGGAGGATTCTGGAAACTTGCCTTAAAAAAAATATTTCCAAAACCTTTTTTGTCCATGAGGCAATAAACATGTCTATGATGTCCTTTAGACTTCATCTGGTGACCTGATGGAATGTTCCTTGACTGCCCGCATAAAAACTAGTGGCCAAGGAGAAAGATAAACTACAGAAATCATTCTCCTAAGAACTCTTTGAAAGTATGTTTGTGCCTGAAAGAGCATGCAATCATTTGCAACCCACCCTGTGCCTGTTGAACATAGTTAACCCCTGGATGCCTCACATTACTGAGAAGACCTCTCTCTGTGGTGGGGGAAAGATTACTTCTCTCTTTTTTAAAGGTACTGTGACATTTCCCCCCCTATGCAATGCAGAGGATTTATCTGTTTCAGCTTTTATCTCATTATTGTGTGATATAGAGTATAACAGTATCACTTATATGAAATTCCAGGTCTTGGTTATATTAAATTCCAGGCCTTGGCTTGGCAGAGGGTGGAAGGCTGGCTGGAGGGAGGGGGCTTCCCAGCCATCCACCTCCTCCCCAAAGCCATGATCAGGAGCCCAATCGTGGCTTTGGGGAGGGGGTGGGTGGCTGGAAGGGGGGACTGGAGGGAGGGGGCTTGGCGGAGGGTGGAAGGCTGGCTGGAGGGAGGAGGCTTCCCAGCCATCCACTCCCTCCCAGAAGCCATGATCGGGAGCCTGATCGTGGCTTTGGGGAGGGGGTGGGTGGCTGGAAGGGGGGGGCTGGAGGGAGGGGGCTTGGTGGAGGGTGGAAGGCTGGCTGGAGGGAGGGGGCTTCCCAGCCATCCACCCCCTCCCAGAAGCCACAATCAGGAGCCCGAGGGGTGGGTGGCTGGAAGGGGGGACTGGAGGGAGGGGGCTTGGTGGAGGGTGGAAGGCTGGCTGGAGGGAGGGCTGTATCAATAGAAGTATAGTGTCTAGATCAAGGGAAGTAATAGTGCCACTCTATTCTGCCTTGGTTAGGCCTCACCTAGAATACTGTGTCCAGTTCTGGGCACCACAATTCAAAAAGGATATTGACAAATTGGAGCATGTCCAGAGGAGGGCAACTAAAATGGTGAAAGGTCTGGAAACCATGCCTTATGAGGAAAGACTTAGGGAGCCGGGTATGTTTAGCCTGGAAAAAAGACAGTTAAGGGGCGATATGATAGCCCTGTTTAAGTATTTGAAGGGGTGTCACACTGAGTATGGAGCAAGCTTGTTTTCTGCTGCTCCAGAGACTGGAACACGGAACAATGGATGCAAGCGCCAGGAACAATGGATGCAAGCGCCAGGAACACAGATTCCACCTCAACATTAGGAGGAACTTTCTGACAGTAAGAGCTGTTCAGCAGTGGAACACACTCCCTCGGAGCATGGTGGGGTCTCCTTCCTTGGAGGTCTTTAAACAGAGGCTGGATGGCCATCTGTCAGGGATGCTTTGATTGTGATTTCCTGCATGGCATGGGGTTGGACTGGATGGCCCTTGTGGTCTTTCCAACTCTACAATTCTATGGTTCCTTATCCATTATGCACTTGAGGCATAGTGCGTAGGGCCTACGGAAATGTTAGGCCCTATGAAAATAGGATTAACAAAATTTACAGGAACTGGGAAGGAAAACAAAATTTCAAAATAAAGATATTTTATATTTTCATCCACAAAAACAGAGTGCCTAGGGCCTACAAAAACCTTAATGTGGCCATGCAGAGTACTGCTAAAGTGTCTTCTCACTCTAAGTTTAGCCACAGTGTTAACTTTACTGCTAATCCTCCAATACTGGAATTCTCACTGAGGACAGAGAACAACTCTTGCTGATGATACATTGTTAACAACTAAGGAGTTGATTAGTGGAATAGAAAAGATAAAAGTTCATTTAAAAAATATTTGGGGAGATGACCCGTTTACAGATTAATTGGAATAAATCAGACATTATCTTATTTAACTATACTAAGGAAGAAGAAAATAGATTTATAAAAGAGAAAAAATTAGAAGTAAGAGTAAAAAGTAATATTAAATATTTAGGAATAAATATTACAAAAGATTTAAAGAAATTAGAAGAGGAAAATATGGTTTTAAGGAAAAAATGGGAAAGAAGTTGGAAGAATATAAAAATATCCAATTATCATGGTTTGGAAGAGTAGCATTAGTTAAAATGAAAATATTACCTAAAATAATTTTTTTTGTTCAAAATGTTACCAATAAAAATATCAGAAGCAGAATTGAAAAAATGGAAAGATATGCTGAATAAATATTGTAACAGAGGGGGAAGAACAAGATTAAATAAATTATTTTGGTATAAGTCAGAGAAGGAGGGAGGACTTGGTCTTCCCAATATAAAAGGATATTATGAAGTTAATCAGTTGAGATATGTTGTAGAAGGAATTGTAGGACAGGGATATTTAGAATGGCTAGAGACAGATATAGGGAAAATAGATAAGAAAATATAGAATATATATTTTTGGTAATTTTAAGAAAAAGGAAATTAAAGAAACTGAGAACCCATTTTTGCAAAATATATTGGAAATATGGTATAAATGTAAGAAAGAATTATTGCCTACTGATTCAGTTTTAACACCAGCCATAATGGGAAAAAATTCCCAAACAATCTGAGGGAAAACAGAGTTAAGGAATTTAAGAAAAGACGACTAAAGAAAATAGAGGGATGGATAGGATGGATGTATAAGGAAGGGAGTATAACAGAGAAATTACATGGAATAAAAAAAAATCATGGTTTAATTGTATACAGTTGGAACTATGGATTAAAACTGGGAAAAGAATAATAAAGAAATAAGGGAGTTTACAAAATTTGAATATTTGGTGAAAAAAGGTGAAAAGATGGATAATAATGAAAGTTTGAAAGGTATCACGAGTGAATTATATAAAATAATGATTAAAAATAATGATGCTACTCACAGCTGCTGGGTGATGATGAGCGTCTTTCTCTTAATCTCCGGGAACGACGAAGCCACACCCTCTCTGCTCTTCTTTGGCTAAAGGTAGGTACCTGCTCTTCTACCTCTTGCTGTTGCTCCACTACGTCTCCCAGGCTTGGACCCTGTGCTGGGGGAAGGCTAGGCTGCTGAGGCCTGGGTTCTTCAGGGCTAGACTCAGACTCAGCCAGCTTTTCTGCAACTGGCTCAGCCTCCTCGCCTTCTGAGTCCTCAGAGTCCTGGCTGACCATGACACCTCCCTAATCAGGGAATATCTCGGTTTAGTGGCTTAAGCACTGTAGATAAATATGACAGTTCTGAGCCCATGCTGCTTACAGAACTTTAGTGGATATTTCCAGTTTTGGATGTCTGTCTGCCTAGGCTTCAGCTTCAGTTGTCCCTGTGTATTATCTGTCTCAAAATTAAATCTGATATAGAAACAGAAATAGCATTTTATTTATTAATTTTGAGTCCTGGCTTGCTGATTCCTTGAGAGTTTCATCATGTTTCTGCAAATATTAAAATGTTGTCCATACAACCAATATTATTTTGGTTTCCTTAAGTAGCATGAAACACCATACTAGGCATATTTACCGTGTAAAGTGATGCTTTTTTCTGTAGGAAGTGTATTTAGGAGGGTAGTCTTAGTTTCTTTTGGAAGATTTCAGTTTAGTTATCCCACAATTAGATCCCACAATATTTCAAACCAGTATCATCCATATAGTGTAATGAGTAGAGTCTGGCAGTCATTTTAGCTAGTGGAATTTACTAGACTCTACCAAACACATTCAATTTAGATAATACAGCTGCAACTGCTTTCTTACACTGTGGGAAAAAAATCTTTCTTCTAACCACTGCATGATTCATTCTTTTTTTAAAAAAAAATGTAATTTCTGATTTCTCTCTGTTTTACTTCAATATAGGTATCAAAAGTATGCAGTGTACCTCATGCACCATGCAGCTGGCTCTGTTATTTTTCAGTTACTCGTATTCCGTAACTCAGCCTGTGCTTTGCAGCAGTGGAACAGGAATTCTATACAGTGAATGCACGATCTATAGCTCAGCATTACTCTTCAAAATAATACCCTCTGATCAGGGTTGGTTTAAGGGCCCTGCAACACCTGCAGCCACAGGGGGCCCCATCGTTGTGGGGGGGACAACCTAACCCTCCTCCTGCAAAAACATTATTAGTAAGAAGGCTTCTGACCCTCGCCACATATTATTGGTGATAAATTATGTAATAATCTGAATATCCTGTATTGTGAATAGGTTAGGTTACATTGACCTGATACATATGGATCTGTCTCCCGTGAAATGTAAATAAACATATGGGCCCCCCAAAATAAAGTGTTGCAGGGGGACCCAAAATCCCTTAAACCAGCCCTGCCTCTGATTCTCCTTTCAGTAGTTATCTCCAAATACCTCTCTTTATCTGGTAAATCTCATCTTGACAGTTACACTATGGCTGAATTTCTAATTGTTACATATGCATTGAAACTAAAGCTTTTGCCTTTGTATCCTATACTACCAGAATTTCATGATGGAGGTTTCTTTCTGCATGAATGCCTACCCCTCTTCCAGGGGCCCTGAAACAGCCTGTGGAGAATTTCTTTTCACATAACCCTTGCTGGGTTGGAGAACTGCCTTCCTGGAACATGGAGTGCATGTCTACTATGCATCAAGGAAATAGTAATAGCACTATCCTCTTCAGTAACATAGCAGTAGGGATGTTTGTCAGTTGCATAGACTAAGGACTATCAGTCAAGCCTCTAAAATCATTATTTTGCCAGCATATTTTGTGAAAGGGATCTAAGAGTCCTAGTAGATCACAAGTTGAACATGAGCCAACAGTGTGATGCGGCAGCTAAAAAGGCCAATGCGATTTTGGGCTGTATCAATAGAAGTATAGTGTCTAGATCAAGGGAAGTAATAGTGCCACTCTATTCTGCCTTGGTCAGACCTCACTTAGAATACTGTGTCCAGTTCTGGGCACCACAATTTAAAAAGGATATTGTCAAATTGGAGCGTGTCCAGAGAAGGGCAACTAAAATGGTGAAAGGTCTGGAAACGATGCCTTATGAGGAGAGACTTAGGGAGCTGGGTATGTTTAGCCTGGAAAAAAGACGGTTAAGAGGCGATATGATAGCCCTGTTTAAGTATTTGAAGGGATGTCACGCTGAGGATGGAGCAGGCTTGTTTTCTGCTGCTCCAGAGACTGGAACACGGAGCAATGGATGCAAGCTCCAGGAACAGAGATTCCACCTCAACATTAGGAGGAACTTTTTGACAGTCAGAGCTGTTCGGCAGTGGAACGCACTCCCTCGGAGCGTGGTGGGGTCTCTGACTTCCTTGGAGGTCTTTAAACAGAGGCTGGATTGCCATCTGTCAGGGATGCTTTGATCAAGATTTCCTGAGTGGCAGGGGGGTTGGACTGGATGGCCCTCGTGGTCTCTTCCAACTCTGCAATTCTATGATTCTATGATTCCATTTTTATGCCAGCAAAAGAACCTTACCAGACTTTACCTTCAGTCCCAGTAAAAGGTATCCCAGGCAATAACGGAGAGTGAATGGAGTTCCATTCACTTCTGCGTTCATGGTCTCTGAGAATCTCACGAGAAGACATGAGCACAGGAAATTTTAAAAATAAAGAAAAAGAAACACACAAATGTTCATACAAGTAGAAAAGCACACTAAAAAAATTACAAGTAAACTGGGGAGGTAAAAAAATAAGAGCATCCCCTACCTGACTGTCCCGATTTCACCCAGAAGTGTTCTGTTGTTCACACTGCATTCAGGTGAACACAGTGGTGCAAAGTTTCAAACACCGGCAATACTAGCAACATAGTTCCAGGGGATCTATTGACGGCTAAAGTATGATCATGAAAGGATGATGTCATCTGGTATGTGCGCCCTTTCACAATCACTAAGCATCCTTATGATGCCATGTTTGCCGCATCTGATAAAGTCCTAAATTCCTCATCCACGACCCAAGAACACTCTCTCACAGTAAAGGGGCAACTGAGCACTGCCCTCTAGCTATGGAGCAGACTGTATAAGCTATTCTGATTCCCTTCAGAGTTTCAGCAGAGTGTCCTAATTTCATTCTCCCCACCAGAATGCCATGAGCAGAACAGTGATCCTCATGATTCATGGGACTACACAAACAAAACCAGTATTATAGTACTGGGAGACCATGGGACCCTTTCGCACTACACAGTTATAGTGCTGTGATTCCAAGGAGATTTTCAGACCGTGTTTTACCATGGCTCATGCGGGAGGAGCTGCCGAGAGAGGGATGGCGGTCTTGCGCGGCAGAGGGTCATTTTCGGATGCCGCTGTCCCTCTCCCGAAACCATCCGTGTCACTTCCGTGAAGCTTTGGAAGCCGCAGGGCCATATTTTAATCACTGAGGTTTCCCGTGATTAAAATATGGCGCTGAGGCTTCCGAAGCTTCACAGATGGTTTCGGGAGAGGGACGGTGGCATCCGAAAACGACCCTCTGCCGCGCAAGACCGCTGTCCCTCTCCTGGAAGCTCCTCCCGCATGAGCCACGGTAAAACGTGGTCTGAAAATCTCCCAACTTAAGTATCATCATTCCATGTACACTGTGGTGAGGCAATAGAGATTTTAGGGTGAGAATTCTAAACACCTTTTCCTAAACAGTGACTCCCAGGATGCCATAGGATGCAGCCGGGGCAGTTAAAGTGAGATCATAGTGCTACAATTGTGTAGCAACCATTGAGCATCATTTCATCAAAGGCAAAGAACAAGGGGGAAAGGAATTTATTGGTTTTCTGTGAAGTTTTCCCCCCAACATGAATTCCAACTTTTGTACATTGCAAATGTTCCTAATTATACAAGGCAATATGAGAAAACAAGTACCTCTTGTTCTCTATTACAGATCTTTCTCTCATGGTGTAACACAGGGTAAGCAAGAACTGTAAATAAAAGATCACACTGAACTCTTTATTGGTTTTAAATGGCTGCAGGTCCATTTTTCACAGTGGGCTTGCAGCAGCTTCTGATATGCTGTTATTAGAAACTTATCTGAATAGCAAATTGCTTCATAAAATAGGATGGTGGGTTGTTGCTCTTGTTTTCCCTTTTTCCTGCTGGTGGGGCAAATTTAAGGATAATGCATTTGGTAGTAGCTCCTCCAATAAGATAAAACACACAATGGCATTATGCAGCAATTTGGATATTTTACTGAGTATATATATTCTAGCGGTATATTTCATGCCTCATTTGCTGGAAAACTCATTAGATTAGTGCGACACCAAGCTTTAATGGAAGAGGTTCAGCCTTTCTCCCCCTGTTTCCTTCACCCCTCCTCCCACAAAGCTGAACCCTGCTTGTTTTCATTCATGCTTGAATTAATAAATGGCAAACCTTGGTTCTTCTGTTTGCTCTTTGCTCATTTATGTACCATTTGGTGGTAGATCTATATTTTCAGAGAATGGGAGGAGCTGTAAAATAAATTGTGCCCTTGGGCTTATGAGATAAAGTCCTCCTTTGCACAGTTTATATTTGCAGAGTACAATCTTCTTATCTATTAAACCCAACTGGAGTTTGCTTTTGACTCACAGGTTGATTATGCTGTTGTGTCTTCTGCTCTTTCAGTGTGTGGCCCAACAGCATGTTGAGCCAAAGCAAGCAACTTCAGTAAGCCATTGTCAGTGCAGAGAAAAAGTGAACAAACAGAAGAGGTGACCCAAGCATAATTTTAATCATTGACTCATGGAAAGAATTACTATTAGCCTATTGATGTATTAACACTTAAGTCCCAGGTGACTGGTTTTTAATTAATCAAAGCAGGAAACACGTGACAGAACAAATGATCAAGCAGTAATGATATAGTTAAATAGGAGCCATAGACTGTCAAGACAAGGCATTTCAATTCCCAAATGGGCCACAGTCTGGCAGAATTTGATCGCAACTGGACCCCACTATCAGTTGATTGAACTAAATGCCAGTTAATTCACTTGCAATTATTTTCCATGGGAGTTAGCCACAGCAATCATTTGCTGAAGAGCAACCATTGGTGAGCACTGTCTGGGTTCACTATGTCAATAAATCACAGATCCACCTAACTGTAACACTGTCTAGCCCACAGCTTACCTGAAAGAATATCATCAGCATTCCCCTGATCTACCAAGCTTGTAACTCTACCCCCACACCCCAAAAAAGAGAAAGATAAGACTAGTTTGGCTTGACTTGTTTTTGAGAAACCCAGGTTGGAGCTTAGTAATCACAGCATTTCTTTCCAAGTGCATGCAGATTGACTGTTTAATTATCTGCTCTAGAACTTTTCCTGGAATTGACATCAAACTAACTGATCAGTAATTGCTGAGGTCCTCTTTTTTGTCATTTTTGAAAATGGGGACATTTGTCCTCCTCCAGTTCTTTTACTGTACAGTGCTTTAAAGTAACTAGCTATAGATAAGTTATAATTAACTAGTTACTGATAATTAATTCCTCTTCCCACACACACACAGAATGAAGTTATAACAAAACTGCATTATATTGGTAACTTAACAAGGTCTTTTTGCAATGTAACTGTAAATTTTAGTTACTTTTATAGTTGGGGAGTAATGGAGGAGAAAAATCATATTTTCCAAGTACTGCTTTCTAATCTAATGGGTGTTGAGGTGACAAGGTGTGCTTTTATACTAAACAGTTAAAGTGCTATGATTCCACTTTAGCCACCATGGCTGCATCCAATAGAAACTGGGGATTTGTAGTTTGGTGAGATACTAGAGCTCTCTGCAGGGCCATTTTAAGGGCCCTGCAGCACCTTCAGCCACAGGGGGCTCCATTATTGTTGGGGGGGGTGTTGTAGTAACCCTCCTCCTGCAAAAACATTAGTAATACAGGTAATCTGAATATACTATACTGTGAATAGGTTAGGTTCTGAGATAAACATATGGGCCCCCCAAAATAAAGCACTGCAGGGGGGCCCAAAATTCCTTAAACCAGTCCTGGCTTTCTAGCTGAGAACTTTAAATGCCCTTCCCCAAATTGCAAATTCTAGGATTATCTGCTACCCAGGTTATCAGATTATCTGAAGTGCAGTAGTATTGCACCTGAGCCTCTCCATGTTTTGCAGTCTTCTTGAGAGACTGGTCTCTTAGTCCCACCACCAGTACATCTGGGGGGAACCCCAGCATTCGCAGGCTCTGAAACTCCCTTCGTAGAGATGTTAGATTGGCACCCTCCTTGTTGTCTTTCCACATGGAGGTAAAGACTTTGATGCTTCAGCAGGCCTTGAAGACTGATTACTCAAGAGGAAAGGGCCCTGCATACTGTGCTGTATCATCTATTTGTAGTTTTCTTTTTAATGGTAATGTTTTACTCTGTTTTATTTGCTGGAATTCTCTATCAGAGTTAGGGATGTATAACCTAGAGGTATACATCTATACAGTAATTGATCCATGTTCATGATCCCTATGTATTGTGGCATTACTACAACAATCATATAAGTCCCCCAATCCTGCTTTACCACGTAGCAGTCACTGTGAGTGACAGAGGTCTCTTCTCCTAGCTATCAAAGTGCAGCATATGATGTTTCCCCTCCTGCCAATGAACTCCAGTGCTAGGAGGATTTGCAACAAGGACCCTGCTTCTGATTGTCACACCAGAGATCGCTGGAGAGAGGGGTGGACGAATCAGTGTGCTGAGCCCTGATCGACAGAGGAGAGATCTCTGTTGCTCACAATGGCTACTGTCTGGGGAAGAGTTGATATTTTGTTGATAATTTAATTATAATTTTGTCTGAAGTGATTTTTAGTGGTCTTCGTTTTAACTTTTGTAAACCACCTTAAGTACTAAACTGGGGGAAAGGCACGATAAATATAAGTATCATTACCATTACTATTGTTATTATTCCCTAGGACGGAACTAGAGTGGAATCATACTGCTATAACTATATAGTGTGAAAGGGCCTAAGGAAAAAAGCATGTTTTGATGAGGCATTAGCCAGATGTTTTAAGCCATAGAGATCTGCAGCCAAATCCAGTCCCAAGATGGAGAGTATAGGCTTTTTCAATCACAGGTCCGTAGGTATCACATGAAATGAAACTCTCTGGATGATGAAAAGACTGCATAATCTCATGAAATGTCAGTTTGTGCTAATAAAATACTTGTGAATCTTGGATTGTGTTTTATTCTTATTGTTCAGCATGTTTGTTTTTGACAAAAGAATTACTTCTTATGAACATAAAATGCAGGGGTAGCCTGCATTACATTGGTTATACATATGTATCTTTGGTTGGCCTAATCAGGTTATTACCACAATATGGACTTTGAGATTTTTAAACACTGTAATTATAGCAATAAAGAATTACTTGTTGGGCCTTGGAACCAGAACTATTGCTAATTAGTCTTAAAGGTAACTTTCCAGACTTTGTTTTTTGTGCTTTTGGCACAGGTCTCATCTACATGGGCCAGGCTATTCTGGCTCCCCGCCAGCACATCCTGGCTGCGGGCAAGGTCTGTTCCTCCCCCATTACCATCACCAAATGGGAGGAGGTCCAGATGGGCATGACAGCCCATTGCTGCAGCTGCTACCACCATCTCCCTCACTCTCTTGGAAGCTAGGAAGCTGGCCCCCAACATGTGATCAAGGACCCCTGTACGTGACCCAACCTTGGTCAAATGTTGCGGGACTCCTTCCTGCTGCATCAGAGAGATGTCAGAGCAGCAGCTGCAGCAGGGCTCCTGCCTTAGCCCATCTTCCCCTCCCCCAGTCTTCACCCCATGAGGACTGCCCAGAGACAAAACAGGGCAAAAGCCCTGCATCATCTGGACTGCAGGGCTCTAAAATGAGGGCAAGATGGGGTAAATTGCCCATGAAGATAAACCCACAGTTAGTGTGTGAATTATATAAGGATTAGGAATTGACTTTGCTTCTGATGAAGCCATCATCCAGAACCCAAACAGATTGATTCAGAGTGGAGTATGCACAGAATGGAATGAAACAGAACTTCCCCAAAGTATCTCAAAGGCAATCAAGCAACTCTCGAAGTTTTCAACCCACATCAGAGATTAAGAGATTACACACAGAGTCTGACAGTCTCCGGGTGTGAAAAATGTTTGCATTTAAAGTTCACTGTAAAAGTAAAACAGGTGGGAGGGATGAAGGGAGAGGTCTCATTCTGTGCCTGTGACTGTCAGCTCTAGTTTCTAACTAGAAGCAAAGAGGCTTGTATAAAGTGATTAGTGAGAGGGAACTCTAGAGCGCATGCCTGCCTTTATGTTTCACCTCTCTGTTGCTTTCTTTGCCCTATGTACTCAAGCCTTTTTGCTTCTTTCCTGCCTGCAGAGGTTACTTCCCCTTCTTCCAAAATTAGTCTTTTGTCTCCCTTTGTCTGGGAAAGGAGCGTCCATGAGGATCGTGCCTCAGAATGGCTTACATCCACATATGAGAGCCAGCCTTTAGGGGCTCTTCTACTAAAATTTAGGTAATCTTCATTTGTATATCTCCTTTCCTATCCCAAGGTAGATTTCCTGAAACAATACATGTAAGTTCTTTTTTTTTTAACCTTACAAGAGTATCCTGAGTATTTTCTCGTGTTTTCTATTACAAGCTCATATTGCACTGGCTATGCTGCACTCTGCTTGATATAGATACCAAATATTCCTACACTAGGGAATAACTATGGCAGTCACAGAGTGCTATGACTGTGCAGCCCATTTCCAAGGGGTGAGAAGTTTAAGAGTTCCATGTATTTATTCAGGATTCAGATTCCTTAGAAGAAGGGCCCAGGAGACATATGGCATTTGTGTGACACACGTTTGTTTGCACAGGCTGAGCATACAATCATGGGGTTAATATTTCAACAGATCCCTGCTCCACATCTGGTGTTTAGGGAAACTCACATTCCCATAGGATTCCCTATAGAGAACAAAGCCAGCTCAGGATTCACTTACTAGTCCTTTCAGTTCCAGTTCCACTTCCAGTTCACACTGTCTTAAAATTACAATACAGGCTTGGCTCATTTCTACTGTTCTCAGAGGCCTCTGAACTAATACAATCCCATACCTTCCACCTATCCTGATTTGGCAGGGGAATTCCCAGTTAAGCCTCTGTCATTTGTTTTTTCAGCTACTTTTAAAGTATCCCGGTTGCTCTGTCCTCCGCTCATTTCTCCCATCATCCTCTGCTTATTTGAGTTGCTGCAAACTGAGTTCAAAGTACAAAAGTACAGTAGTTTGCATTCAATTAACTGGGGAGGTGCACAGAAGAGAGGGTGGAATTTTGTCCTTCCCAGTAGGCTCAAGCAAAAGCAAACTGCTGCAGCCTCTCTTAACTTGTGTGTTCTTCCTTATTAATAACTTTTGTCATCTTGACCACACTTTGATGTTGCTTGGCCACATGTGTCCTGGTTTTCATATGTGAAATGCCAGAGGGTATGCATCCCTTATGGCGGGGTGGTGGGGTGGTAAGCTGCCTTCCAGAAGAATCTAATATGTGAACGAAATGGCATTTGATTTTTGCCCATTTGCAACACCTTGGGCCATCCCAGTTCCCAATAAGAGACATTACTAGAATGTTACCGCTGCAGTGATCTGTCCTTAGTCAGATCTTAAGACCTATTGTCTCAGCTTCTATACTGTTAGATCTATTTACAGAAATCTCATAATTAAGAATCACACAGTTGAAAGAGATCCCAGATCTGTCTGTAGTCAGAGACACTGGGATAGAAGGAGCCCACTGAGAAGACTAACCCAAGAACAATTCGGTGTTATGGGAAGAGTGAAAAAGGAACTTTGTAGATGTTATGAATTGAAAATTGTGACATATTAGCGCTTAATTGCAGTATTACTACAAAGCTATAGGTGGTGTTGTGTCAAGCCTCCAACTGTGTGATATCTGCCATAAGTAAAACCTTGCATCTATCATTCTGAAATGTTGCTGGTTACTTACTAGGGAACCTCATAGACATTCCCCCCGCTCAAAAAAAAGTTTCTGGAGTAGAGAAGCAAATCACTTCTACCCACAGTTTGAAAGATTCCCCTTGCATTGTACCAATCTGAATCAAATAGAGCTTAGACAAAAACTGCCAGAATCCCCCAGCCAGCATGGTCAAGGGTCAAAAACAAGCATTTTTTTTCTAGTTCTGATTTGGAGTTTCGCTCTTTTAGCCCACTGAGAAATGGCTACAGTCCTACAAATCCCATCCAGCTCTGTGAGAAAGCAAAAACATTATAATAATTTGTTCACACACATCCCATGCAAGTTAATGGAGAGACATGACAATCCTTGGATTTTCTGAGGCAATGCTCTACAGATCACCCTGAAGCATTTCAAGTCAGATCAGTTTGTTTTCAAAAGCACTGAAGTAGGGTCTGAACCAAGTGTCATTTTTAATGCACAAGCCTAGTGAGTATTATCATGTTTGCCTAGTATCATATGCAGAAGTAAGGCAGCATCCAATATCACACAAGCAGACCTCCCCTTCCTCCTGTACCACCACCACCCATCTGCTCCATAGAGTTGAGGAATCAATCAAAAACCTTCTGCAAGCACTCAATTCAGGTTTCTGGCAAGAGCCTCTGACAGAGGAGCCTCTGACAAAGGAAGAGGGAGGAAGCGAGAGAAGCGAGGAGTGGCAAAGAAAAGGGGAGAAGAAGTGGCCCACCATATTATGGTGCTCTCCTGGCCAACTACCAGCTGAACAGATTATCCCAAAGGAATGGGGTCCTTAATTAGAAAGCTTAGAAACATCATCTACTTGGACTACTATATCCAGAACCCTCCTCCAGGACTACCACTGTCACAACAAGTACCAGCACTTTGGAATTTAGGACTGTACTCCTGGACATAACACCTGTGTCTTCATGGAATACTTCACTAGAAAAAATACAATCAAGTTTCTTGTTGTAATAAAATAGGTATTCTAATCCCACACTAAGCATATTTTCACATGGGAAAAGTAACCCCAGGGAAATCAGGAGAGAAATGGGGCTGTTCCAGTTGCAGCACTCTGTTTCGCATGCCATCTTCCTTCTCCCAATCTCCCGTCATCCTCCTTCCATCCTGCTTCCATTTCCCTGCCAGTATGTTCTGCAATTTTTTTACTAACGAAGAACTTTCATTAGTAAAAAATAGAGGGAGGAATATGGAAGCAGGATGGAGGGAGGACGGGAAATTGGGAGAAGGAAGGGGGTATGTGAAACGGAGTCCTGACAGTGGAACAGCCCCATTCTCTCCCAGTCTCCACGGGGGTTACTTTCCCCATTTGAAAATCTCGTAAAACAGCCATCAGACAAAAATGAAATCCACTCTGAACTCTTGTCTCTGAAAAGCAGGAGGAGGAACACTCAGTAAATCACATGAAGTGGTTGGCACTCCTGGCATAGCAGCCTGGTATTCCTGGAACTTTCAGAGGCTGAAAGACTGCTATAAAATTAAAAGGCCTGACAGTAACAGAGTTCATCAAAATAGGTTCTCTCTCTCTCTCTCTCTCTGGCTTTTCTTTGCAAACGAAGATTCAGGAAGGACTCATCCCACACTTTCTGCAAGCACGCTGATGACTAAAAAGGCCAATCCGAGATAAACAAGTCCGGTTGCAGAAAGCACAGCAGAAGGTCTCCTTGGGTGATGTTTCCGGGTTGTGATTCTTTCTGCATTGTCATTTCTCTTCAAGACTTGTTTGGCGTGAGTTCTCAAATAAGGCTGCAGCACTGTGGACAGTGCGTCTCCATGCCTCCCGATGTGAGGCCAGGGTGGACCATTGTTGGTGATCAATTTGGCTGAGCCTGAGATGTTGTTTCAGGGAGTCCTTGTATCACTTTTTGGGAGCACCCCTCTTACGCTGACCCGTGGCAAGTTCACCGTAGAGTACTATTTTTGGGAGGCAATGGTCCTCCATCCTAGAAACGTGCCCTGCCCAGCACAGCTGTGTTCTCAACATCATGGCCTCAATGCTGGTGATCCCTGCTTGTTCAAGGACAGCAACATTCATCACATAGTCAGTCCAGTGTATATTTAGGATTGTGCGTAGACAGCATTAATGAAAGCATTCGAGGAGTCGTAAGTGGTGGCAATAGGTGATCCATGTTTCAGACCCATAAAGAAGAATAGACAGTACAATGGCTCTATACACACTGATTTTTGTGCTTCTCCTCAGGTGTTTATTACTCCAGACTCTTTTGTAAAGTCTTCCAAATGCGCTATATGCCTTTGCTAATCTGTGATCGATCTCTTTGTCAATCTTGGCATCTGAGGAGATGATGCTTCCCAGGTAGGTGAACTGCTGAATGGACTTGAGCACAGATTTGCCGACGGCAATGTGGGGATGATGGTGTTCGTCCTGTGGTGCAGGCTGGTAAAGGACTTCCGTTTTCTTCAGGTTGACTTCCAGTCCAAACAGCTCTGTAGCTGTTGCGAAGCAGGATGTTAGGCGCTGCAGAGCTGCTTCTGTGTGGGCAACAAGGGCAGCAGCATCAGCGAAGAGCAGCTCGCGAACTAGATAGTTTAGAGTCTTAGGAGATTTTCAGACCTGTAAAAATCGCCGTTTGCCACGCAAGCACCCTCCGGAAGAGTATCGAGGCTGCTGCGCGGCAAGGGTCAATTTCGGACGACGCCGTTTCTCTCTCGGCGTCGTCCGTGACTGTTGCGGCCAGCACTGGAGGCGGCCGCGCTATTTTTTACTCACGGACAACTTCCGTGAGTAAAAAATAGTGCGGCCGCCTCCAGTGCTGGCCGCAACAGTCACGGACGACGCCGAGAGAGAAACGGCATCGTCCGAAATTGACCCTTGCCGCGCAGCAGCCTCGATACTCTTCCGGAGGCTGCTTGCGCGGCAAACGGTGATTTTTACAGGTCTGAAAATCTCTTTAGTGCAAGCCCTCAGACGGCTTAAGTTAAACAAGCTACCACCAGTACAGTAACGTATATAGATGCTGTCTTCTTCTTCTTCTTCTATATAGTTCTTTTCAGTATTCAGCCTTCTGAATTAAAGTAGCAGAAGAATGTTGGGGGAAATTAAACACACCATACAAGATTCAGCCTAAGAAATGTTTTATAGAGGGCTCACTTGATCTAATATTTTCAGGTCATTTCTTAATATGGGCCTCAGAAGATTTGGTCAACCCATGGAAGAGTATGTATAACCTGGATTTGTCTGGATGCTTGAAATCAGAAGCACAGATTGATTTAAATGAAGACCAAGTATTTATGAAGGAAATTATATGTGTGATAGAAAATGATGGAATCTGTTGGCTGTGGCTACATGACTAAGAGAAAGCTCGCAGGAAGTGGAAGAGTGAGAGGAAATTAAGTCAGACCAGCCTATGAGCAAGGAAGGAACTGAATAGCAAGACAAAGAGGAAACATTGCAGATAACCCTAACTATCTGTCCCAGGGATTCTAGGCCTCAGGGAACTACCTGTTCCAGGAATTATTTTAAAAGCCCTATTTCAGGATATAGCCAATTTTACCTCATAAGGTGATAGCAACCAAAGAACAAACACAAATCTGAACATCTTATTGGTTCATGGGAAACAGACACATCTAAAGAATGTAATCCTTCAAATAAAGAGCTCTGTTGCTCTTTACAACTTAAAGTTGATAGAACATAAAATGAATGTGTACAGACACATCTTCCCATACCTCTCTCATCCTCAATTAAATGATCAGATTGTTTCCATATCTAAAGCCTGGACATTTAAAATTTGAAAGGTCATGAAAGGACACAACTCATCTCTCTTTCCCCTCTCCATGTGCACTGAAATTCCGAGATAAAGGATTAATGATACGCAATAAGTGTATCCACATAAGTGCCACAAGCATTGTTCTGGGTCACAACACTATCTGGTATTCTCCTCAGAGGGTATTTCCAACAGTGTATTGCAATAAACGTATGTTCTATCTTTTTTAGAGGTTTGAAACTGAGGGCTTTCACCAATGACAATTCACATTCAAGTATCTATTGCTGTTACTATCTTCTGTTTCCTTAATTCTTTTCCTAGACCTTCTTCTTCTATGGCAGTGAAGACAGAATTGAAAAGGCAGGAGAACAGTGATTCCAAAGATAAAGAGTCCCTCTTTAGATAAAAGCAGAAGTTTCTGAGAGATCTGTGAATGTGTTCAGTCAAATTCGTTTGCGGCATGCAGGGACATTTCCCAACAGGCTATGTGTACACACATATACATCCCACCCTTTACTTTAGCCAAGTGGTGGGGAAACAATTGTTCCCCAAACATAACTTTTGTAGCCTCTGGAGCTCCCTGGAAGTCCCCCAAAGGCCCTCTCCATTTTTTTTTTAAACTGGGGCAATATTCAGGTGATTTTTGCTGTCCCCAGACTTCCCAAAACACACCAAAAACACCACATATAGATGCAGCAGTTTGTCTTCCCTTCCTGTTCCTTTGTTGCAGCTGAAAATGACAATCAGAAATCCCATGATTCTTGGAGTGTGCTGTAACATGCTAGTGCAGCCCATAGAGGTTCATGGGGTGAAACCTTCCCCTTGAGTACTTGCCCACTCCTTCTTTAGCCTTATATATGAGCACAGATTGGCACATCTTTAAAAAAAGGTTATTCTTTTTATTAAAAAAAACCTGCATTAGCTGTTACTCATTACTTTAGGAATAAAAGATTATGTTGTTGTTGTTGTTTTATGCCTTCATGTTGTTTCTGACTTGTGGCAACCCTAAGGCAAATCTATCACTGGGTTTTCTTGGTGAGATTTAGGAGATTATCAGACAGGAATTAAAAAAGTGTTCCCGTCCCACAATCTCCTCGCCCGCCCCTCTCCCGTCCCTGTCATGCCACAGTTACAAAAACTTTCAGACCTACCTTGGTAGCATCTTCGTTGCTGCCCAGGAGTGAATGGAGCTCAAACAGAGCTCCATTCACTTCCTGGATTGAAATCCCAGCTGCTCTCACGAGAAGACAAGAGTGTGAGAAATTCAAAAATAAAAAACAAAATAAACCCCCTAAAGTGACAGCAAGCACAAAAAACACACTTAAAACATAACAAGTAACCCAGGGAGGGTGCAAAAAAGTGTGTCACTTACCTGGATTTCCTGATCTCACCCAGAAGTGTTCTGGCACAGACCTCCCATTGACGCTGGGATCACACCAGCAAAACGGGCACCTGTTCAGATGCACAAACCTCCGTGATAGAAACGGAATGGGGGGATCCATTCACAACTTAGCTCGTGAATAAAAAGCAGTGCCAGAGTAACGACAGCCAAACAGGAACATTACGAGTTGGAAATGATGTTGTCTAAAAGGGAAGCTCTTTAGTGATCACCTGGCATCGTGATAACGCCATATTTAGAGCATCTGATAATCTCCTTATTCAGAGCAGGTTTGCCTTTGCTTTCCTCTGAGATAGAAAGTGTATGACTTGCCCAAGGTCACCCAGTGGCTTTCTGTGGCTGAGCAGGGGTTCAAACCCTGGTCTCATGACATCCTTGTCCAGCACTCATACCACACTGATCCTCATACTTTTTTGTTACATTACTATTATTTTACAAAAGAATACATTTAAAAATAGAAAATTACCCCAATAGTCGAAATCACCCTCCCTTAAAATAACTCCCTTCAAAAATGCACTGGAATCAATAACATTAGAAGTTGTTATTTTGTAAAAGGAATGATGTTATGGTATTATTATGCCAAAACATAAAGCATTACAGGTGATACTGTTTTTGGTAACATGTTTCTGCCAAGTTCTGTATGTGAGCAGGCAAATGCTTGCAATCGACTAATGGGAGTCAGTAAGTATATTTAACAATCTAATCAGCCTTAAAAGCCATGAACAACCTTGTAGAGATTTGGTTATATCCTACAGGTCTTTCTCAACATTTTGTGCACACAACTGAAAAACAATTATTTAGAGTGCTTCCTATGGCTACCCTGTGGTTCTCTGTCATTGCTTAGAGATTTCTTATTTTTCTTCAGAGGAAGACCTCATCTTACACCCTATATGAGACAATTTCCTCTGTATATTCCCAGTTGTATCACAATGCTGGGATCTTTTGATGAACAGTGACAATGACATAATCTTGTCATTTACCTCAGATGTCTCTGTTCCCTCTGAATTTAGCACCAATCTTGTCAGTGGTTGTGGCAAGGAAAGATTTCCCCAGCTGAACTGGCCCTCTTGTGATGAAAAATCCTTTGGGAAACTTGGTCTTAAATGATCAATTAAAACCCATTAGCTTTAGAAAAGACTCAGCACATTCGCACTACACAATTATAGCACTATTTTCCATTCAGCATCCTATCCAATCCTGAGATTTGCTGTTTGGTGAGGCACTACAACTTTTTGTAGAATTCTAAATACCTAAACTGCATATCCCAGCATTCCATAGGATTTTGCCATGGAATTTTTTCAACTTAAAGTAGAATCATAGCACTATAACTATGTAGTTATAATGGGTACTTGCTCCAGGTGGAGATGTAAACCTCTAAAAGATTTGCTGACTTTGAGATAAACTGAATCTCCCTGATGCTGTAAAAAGAAACTCCTGGCATGCCTTGCACTGGTGACACATTTGGGATATGCTGTTTCATTCCCTTTCTCAAGAAAGTATAAACCTCTCTAGCCAATGTCCAATATGCTCACTAGCACACTGATCTTTTTTTGTGGGTTGTTCAGATGGTGAAATTAATCCTAATAGAATTTGCAGGGAATACCTTTTGTTCCAATGAGATCTTGCAGTGATTCACCTTATTCAGAAGAGGGGGCAAAAACTATTGGGGGGAGCCTTCATGGCTTTTCCGCAAGCTTTTTAAATAATGCGTGGAAATGAGCATTACTGTTCATTTGGACAACTGATTCACAGCACAGTGCATTCTCAGCGAGGGCAGAAGTGGAAAGCTGATTGGTCAGACATGTGCAGGGGTGGGCTTACCAGCAATGAAGTGGCCGGCAGTGCCATTCTGGAGTTTCGCTTTGCTGACTGTGTACTTTTTTCTGTGCTGAGGCGACCAAACAGGTTTTTTAAGTGGAAGATGACACTCGTGCAACTTTGATTTTCAATTTTGTGCAGTGGCCAAAACTTGTTGAGAATAATAACATGAGTAATTCACTCTCAACCACCATGTTGATTTACAGGCATGGTTGATATGAACTTCAAACATGGATGGGTTTGCATACCAGCAATTTTGCCAAAGGACTGTGGAGACAAATGAACACTGCTGCGATTTTGCATTAATGTGCAGCAATCAGCATTATAACTTCTCATTTAGACAAGCCCTTAGGTTACTTGCTTTGTGACTGTCCACTGATCCTCATTTATTGGATATTATGTTTTATACTGCTGTTCGTTTGTGTGGACATACACACACAGAGACACAGAGATGGGCCAACACAGCCATATAGCTATGAGCACTGACATGATGAGCATTTGTACTTTAAAAATTGCCACTACATCACTAAGTATTTCATGTAGGAAAGCAAATATATACAGTTGTTCCTCCGTATCCACAGATTTGGTATCCACAGATTTAAGCAACCACGGCTTGAAAACATTCTTTAAAAAAAATAATCCAAAAAGCAAACCTTGATTTTGCCATCTTATATAAGGGACACCATTTTGCTCTGACATTGCATATAATGGGACTTGAGTATTCATGAATTTTGGTATCCATGTGGGGGTCCTGGAACCAAACCCCAGTGGATACCAAGGGCCAACTGTATACCAAAATGTGGTCATTATGATGATTAGAATGCAAAAAACCCAATGTATGTTCCATGTAAACACATAGTGCATTCCCTAATGTTCATTTTTGTAGCATCCCTTCATACCTCATGGACACCAAACTGAGTAGCCCCCAGATCTGTAGGCTCTGGCTAAGGGGAGGGGTATAAGACCCTGTCATAGAGGGCAGAGGCCCTAAATCCTCCATACCACCTTGAAACATCCTGTTAGTGAGGATACCAGTCAATTCTAAATCAAGCTGCCATCTATATAACTTACTGTTTTGGTCTGAATCTTCTACCAACCATGCAACATCCAACCCCCGCCACCACCACCCCAAAAAACAGCTTTTAGCTGCTCCATCCTGCCCCAGCACAGTCATCTACTGCCCAGTGAAGAGTGGAAAAGGGGGCAGAGTAGCACCCAGCTATATTCCTATAGCTGGCCACACAACAGTGACTTAAACCTTCAAGACCTATAAAGAACCACCAGGAGTCCCAAAAGATGAGATGGTGTAATTGCTGTGTAGCTAGCTATAGGGACACAGGCGGACACCTCTCTCTCTCTCACACACACACACACACACACACACCACCACCACCACCAGCCAGTAATTGGCTGTTAGGAAGGCTGTGTGGCAGTGGCAGCTAAATTGGTGGGGTTGGGGAGGGGGGAAACATAGTTCTGCCTGCAGAACCTTTATACTATATCTGCACAATGCAGCATCTCAGCCATTGTGCTTGGCACTCTGGATCACTGTTCAGCCTATTAACTACTGGGACTAGTGGTACAATGAAGACAGGGCTTGCAGAGTCAGAGCCCCAGGACATATTAATTACTAGAGAGTATGACATAACCTGCCAGTGATGTATTCAAGTCTTTTATTCCAAGTCTCAAGTCAAGACTCAAGTCTCTACCTTCAAGTCTTAAGTTAAGTCTCAAGTCCTTGCAAGATACTGTCAAGTTGAGTCTCAAATCTGGGAGCCAATATTAACAGAAAAAAGGAGGTAGTGCTGGGGTTGTGGGTGGAGTTTCAATAACTAGAAAATCATAGAAGACATGCACAAAGTTAGATTAAAAAATAAATTGTCAGCAAATGCATTAGGCAATGGGTTTGAGGCAGGGGTTGAGCTCTGTTCGGAGGACTGTCCCCACTGCATATTGGAGGATCCTTCTGCGTCAAGCCCATTGCTTAATACATTTGCTGTTACCGCTTCCATCATGTGACCGGTAGGCAAAAAGCAATGAGATCATGGAAGTGTTGTTCAAAGGAGGAAAACTGTTTTGCTTTTTAAAAAATATTTTTATTAATTTTTAAAATTAAACAACATACAATTTATTCACACAACTTAACAAACACACATAACAGTGATTCCCTCCACCCAGGGACTTCCCTTTGCATTCATCCCTCTTTCCAAAATGCCATTGTTTCCAATTCAGGTTTGCTTCCTCTCCCCTTTTATTAATACATATTCTAAGAATTTACTCCATTTTTCACCAAGAACATTCTTATTTAGCCCGCCTTTTTTTTCTTTAATCATATTTGTTAATTTCTCATTTATAGCTATATTCCATACTTCATTATACCATTCTACTATTTGGTATTCACCTTCTGTTTTCTATTTCTTTGCTACTATTAACCTAGCTGCTGTCAGCAGATTTGTTAATTCCTTAACAATTTGAGATTCTTGTATTTTTTCACAATATGATAATACTGCTATTTCAGGACATAAAGGTATATTTATCTCCATTATCTCACTTATTTCCTTCATTACTATTTTCCAAAATCTCTGCACATATTTGCAATTCCACCACATATGAATATACGTCCCCAATTCTTGACATCCCCTCCAACACTGTGCTGACTACTTTTTATCTATTTGATTCCATCTTACTGGGGTTAAATACTATCTCCATATAATCTTATAACAATTTTCTTTTATTCTTACTGATAATGTTTTCAAATTATGCATATTCCATATTTTCTCCCACTTGAATTTATCTATTACAATTGCTACATCTGTTTCCCATACCTCTTTAAGATAATCTTGTATTTCTTCATTATCCATTAACATTTTGTATATTTTACGTGTAATACCTTTTATATTAATTTTTGTAGTATGTGGGGAAATAATCATTGTAATGTAAAAGCAATCTTGTGTACCTCATTCACATCCTTAGATAAGTCTAGGGTTTTTCCCTGCATGCTTTTGTTCTCTCAAAATTCCCTTTCTCTTATTTCACTGGGCACTTCCAGCCAAGTGGAGTGCTGGGTCATTCCACACATGACCTAATTTAAATTTTATTGCTCTGTGTAAGTTCTTTTTTAAGTTTGAGTCTCCATGAGGCTGTGGCCATCTTACTCCATCTTAAGACATCTTAAACCATCTTTCCTGTAACCATGCAATGATGTTTACCATGCAGCCTGTAGGCTGGGTGAGTTTTTCCTACCCTAAATACCATTAGTTAGTTAGGAACCTCTTTTTAAAGTTTGTTTTAGTATGTAGATTGAGATTGATATACCTTCAGTAAACTTTGATTTGCATTTTAAACTGACTCCTTTGTTTTGTAATGAGTCTAATTTAACTGAGTGGTCTCAGACCTCTGAATACACTTTTTAAATGTTAATTGAGCTTAAGTCAGCATTCTTAACTTTGCACTCTGCATAAGTTAAAAGTAAATGAATGATTTTTAACTTTTTTTTAAAAAAAAGAAGACAATGCTTGTTGCTTTTAAAAAGGACTAGATCCTGGAATTTTTTAATACAATTTTATTTTTAGACTCATTACTCCTACAATTTTCTCTTGAATAGCTTGTATTATCAGTTCCTCAAATTTTGTATTTTCTCTACAACTTCCCTCCTTTAACCATTGTTTTGTCCATTGTTCTAACTGTATTAGTTTAAACCATGTGAATCCTTGCTCTTTTAATATTTTTTCCATATAATTCTTATTTTTCATTTTTCCCATCCATTCCTTCAACCTTATTATTTCTTGTCCTCCTAACTTTGCTTCCACTTCATTTCTTACATTTGCTGGGAAACGCGCCAGCAATATTACTGGCATTAATGGAGATATTCCTGGAACTAATACCTTTTTATATTTACTCAAATATCTCGTATATTTTTTAAGGAGACAGACCATACTTTTCCCTTAAATTCCTTTTTTGGTTTACAAAATATATATATATATATTTCTTAATTTTAAATCTATTTCTTGTTTGTTTATTTCCATCCATTCCATTTCTTTTACTTCCACAATACTATCAATAATATATCTCAATTGCTACATAATGTAGCTTCAAATTGGGTAGGCCTAGACCTCCTTTTGGGGGGGGATTTATACCATCTATTTTTATTAATTATTGATCTTTTGCATCCATTACAATAATTATTTATCATATTTTCCACATTTTTAATTCTATCTCTGATATTTTAATAGGCAGCATTCTAAATAAAAAATTTATTTTTGGTAAAATTGTCATTTTAACAAGTGCTATTCTTCCAAACCATGAAAGTTTAATTTCCTCATATTTCTCTATTTTTTTCTCCATATCTTTCCTTAATATAGTAAAAAAAAATCTTCTAATTTTTCTAATTCTGCCACAATATTTATTCCTAAATATTTTATTTGCTCCTTTATTTTAATATATTTCTTTTTACTCTTCATATTTTTGTTCTGCCTCTGTATAATTAAATATCATCATTTCTGATTTATTCCAATTTACTTGTAAACCTGCCATTTTCCCAAACATTTCCAAATGCTTCTCTATCTCTTGCATTTTTTCCAATGGATCTTGTATTGTTATTAAGATATCATCTGCGAACATATTCAGCTTAATCTCTTCAATATTTCCTATCCCTTTAATACCTTCATCCTTTCTAATTACATTAGCTAATATTTCTATTACCATAGCAAATATTATTGGTGAAAGTGGGCAACCTTGTCTTGTTCCCCTAGTTAAATTTATTTGTTCTGTCTTACCATCATTTACTATTACTGTAGCTATATTTTTTTTATACAGTTGGTCAATCACACCCCTAAATTTTTCTCCAAATCCAAATGTTTTCATTATATTTTGCCGGCCATTCCACACAATCAAAGGCTTTAAATATATCCACAGCTATAAGCCCTGCTTTAATTTTCTTTCTTCTAATTATATCTATTATATTTATTACACTTCCAGTTAAATTAGCCATCTGTCTTCCTGCTATAAATCCACATTGATCTTTTTGTATGTATTTGTGCATAAATTTATTCATCATTTTTGCCAATATTACTGTTAATATGTTTGCATCTTGATTTATTAATGATATTGGTCTATATGATTCTGGATCTGTCAGATCCTTATCTGGTTTTGGAATTAGTATAATCAAAGATTTTTTCCACCATGGTGGGATCTCATCTCCTTTTAAAATATTGTTATATAATTCCTTCATTCTAGATATTAATTCGCTTTTAAATGTTTTGTAATATTCAGCTCCCAAACCATCTTCTTCTGGAACCTTCCCCAGTTTCAATTTGTTTATAATATCCTCTATTTCCTCTTCTGTTATAGGTTGTTCCGTTAATTCCTTCTCCTCCTCACTAATTATATCCTTACAGTTTTCCTGTATATATTTCTCTAAATCTTTTGGTGGATCACTTGCTGAATATAATTTTTGATAATATTCTTGAAATATCTTTAATTTATCCTTCACCAAATTACTTTTTCCCCTTTTTCATTTTTAATAATTCCAATCAAACTTTTAGATTTCTTTGCTTGTGTGGCCCTTGCTAGCATTCTAGAATTTTTATTACTATATTCAAAAAAATCTCTTTTCATAAATAGCAGATTTCTTTTTACTCTTTCTATATCTTCTAATTCTTTTCTCTTTGCTTGTATTAATGCGTGGATCTGTTTATTTCTAAAATATTCTTTTTCTAAACCTTTAATTTCTTCTTCTAGTTTCCCCTTACTTTTTTCCTGTTTTTTTCCATAATGTATGCACTTCCCTAATAAATATTCTCCTTGCTACAGCTTTCATTGAATCCCACAATAAGGCTTGACTGCTTTGTCCTACTCTATTTATTACCCATATTTCTTTTAATTCTACCTGTACTTTTTCTACTATTTTTTATAACCTAATAGTTTTGTATCCAATCTCCATCTTTTTGCTTGTTTATAATCTTTTGTAGTCCTTATATCTGCTGTAACTACTGCATGATCTGTAATTTTTATAACTCCTATATCTGTATTTACAATTTGTGGGACCAGATTTTTTGATATAAAAATGTAATCTATTCTAGAATAGGTTTTATGTATTGGTGAATAATAAGTATATCTCTTTTCTTCTCCTCTCCATTCTCTCCACACATCTCATAACCCATATCTATTTATAATTTTGTTCAAACCAGTTTCATACATTCTCTTGTCCTCTTTAGTAGGATTAGATTTATCTTTCTGCTTATCCATTACCATATTAAAATCTCCCGCCATTATTGTAGATCCCTCACTTATTTCATTTGTTGCTTTAATAACTTCTTCATAAAATTCTATTTGATCTTCATTTGGGGCATACAGATTAACCAGAGTGAGTTGTTCCTTACCCCTAATTCCCTGTATAATTATGTATCTCTCTTTTAATTTTTTAAATTTTCTTGACAATAAAACCACATCCTTTTGACAAAAAGGTTGCTACTCCTCTTGATTTTGATGTTCCAGAAGCTTTTTCATATGTAGTTGCCCATTTCAACTTCAATTCATTCACTCCATCTTTATTTTGATGTGTTTCTTGAAGGAATATTATATCTGCTTTAGATTTACTTAATAAAGATTCTATTCTTTTCCTTTTAACTACATTTCCTAATCCTTTTACATTTAAGGTCAATATTCTCAATCTGGCCTCCATATTATGCATAAAAAAATTCTATTTCTATTAGTCCCCCATAGTGCACAAATACTACAACATACAAATAAACAACAATTCCTCTCCTGCACCTCCCTCCACCTTCCCCCCATTCCCCCCTCCTCCCTACTCTTCCCACATACACATTCCCTCACCCCCTCCTCATCCCAGGGATTACTATCCCCACCATAGCTACAAAACTTTGAGGGGGGAGGGGGTGTCACCCATCACTGATGCCACCTTTGACCTCATCTCTTTCAGGTATTTTTCAGTTCCTTGTCTTTATATCTTCAGTTCCCCTTTCCTCCTGTTGCACCTTTCAGCTCAGCTTGATCTTTTGCTGCTTCTTGCTCTTCCTCTCTCAATCCCAGCATTGTTAGTAATTGTAATCCTTTTTCCAGTGTTTTTATTTTATAGTATTACCCAGCATCCTTGAATTTCAAAAATATTGGGTATCCCCAATTGTAGTTAATGTTGTTGTTTTTTTCAATATAGCTATAATGGGTTTGATACCTCTCCTCCATTCCAGTGTTTTCACACACAAATCATTGAAGATCATCATTGGTGTTGATTCAAAAAGTATTTGGTCACCAAGTTTCCTGATTTCTTTCATAAATGTCTCTTTTTTGTAATAATTGGCCCCTTTCACCAGTACATCACTGGGAGTTGTTTTCCTGAATCCAGTTCTATGAATTCTCTCAAAATCATCTTGCACCCACTGTAATTGGGGTGTCAGTTGCTGGAACCAGTTTATTATTTTAATTCTCAGCTGGAATGCAGTTTCTCTTTCAAAATGTGGAACATTTTGAATTCTTATATTTGTTCTTCTATCTCTATCTTCCTGGGCAATAATCTGTGTTTGCATCTCAGAAATCGCAGCTTGATGCTTCTGAAGCTCATCTTTATTTTCATTTACAAATTTTTCAACTTTTTAAATTTCTTTACACAATCCTGCCATCTCCTGGTTAATTTGCTGCATGGCACTTTGTAGTTGTTTTGAAACCTCCTGTATTGTTTCCTGTTTCAAAGTTTGAATCTCAATTCTTAGCTCCAGAGTATGAGCTTTAAATCTTTGAAGCAATTTTTCATTGCTTTGTGCCAACAAAGATTGTAAATCCTCTTACCCTGGCAAGTTTTCTTTACTCTTTGGGATATCCGTTTTTGCTGCTATATCTGTTACTTTCTGCCCATTCTTTTCTCTCCCTGCTACAGTCACCATTTTTTAATGCATCGGTCTATGCTTCTCCCTCCACCTCTCTTGAGCTTTTAATCTTTTCAGTTACTATTAAACTTTCAGCTGAGACAGCTCTTTCAAGTCTTGAAATTGTTTTATCAGAGGGTTTACTTTTAGATCTATTCCACAAGGGAGCTTGTAGGGATTTTTTCTTTTCTCTGCCTCCCCTCAACATTCGCTTCACTCATAAATCTCTTAGCTTCAAGCTATCTTTTTTTTTAAGATAAGGTAGAATTTACTCACAGCATTCTGGCACAGGAGAAAGGTTTCATTTCTTTAATTAACTGCTTCAACAAGGTATTTTCTTTATTTCAAAGATATCGCATCGAGGAGAGATGGATTCTACAGCCACATCCGGTGGTGTGTGACTCCACCCCCCACCCCAGGAAAACTGTTTTGTGTTCCATAACATTTCTGGATGAATGTGTTATGTTATTGAGTCAAAGCCAGAAAGTTGGTTGCTAAAATATATATAAGTCACAAGTCAAGTCAAGTCAATGTATCATTTATTGTCAAGTTGAGTCCAAGTCAAGTCATTGAAGTGACTTGAGTTGATTGACTTGGACTCAAGTCAAACTTGAGTCTACATCACTATCTGAGGTCTGTCTATTAAATAATGAGAGTGCGTTTCTACCTTTCAGACAAATCAGGGAGAACTGGTTGTGAACACTTGAGTGGTGACCTTGAACATGTCTGTACCTGCATGACAAACATCAACACTCTCAGCCATTTAGTTAATTGTCAGTCATCATTTAAAGCAGCTGTGTTGTCTGTTGTGTGCCAGAAAAATGCTAAGTTTAAAACTTGAGCAACATGACAGTCTGCAGCAACTTGAGATGGACCCAAACCTTTTTCAAAAATCATCACTTGTGATGAAACCTGGATCTTCCAGTATGATCCTGAGACAAAACAACAGGCAATACACTGTGTTGTCTACTGTGTGCCAGAAAAATGCTTAGTTTAAAAGTTGAGCAACATGACACTCTGCAGAAACTTGAGATGGACCCAAACCTTTTTCAAAAATCATCACTTGTGATGAAACCCAGATCTTCCAGTATGATCCTGAGACAAAACGACAGGCAATACACTGGAAAACACCATCATCACACGAAAGAACAAAAGAAGCACGCCAAAGCAAGTCCACATTCAAAGCCATGCTCATTGGGGTTTTCTACATCAAGGGCGCAATTTTGGCAAGAATGGGTTCCAGAAGGCAGAACAGTGAACCACCATTATTATAAGTAAGTTTTCACAAAGCTGAAAGAGTTTGGGGGGGAGGCCAGAACTGTGGAACAATGGTTTTATTCTTCATCAAGACAATGCGCCTACTCACACAGCACTTTCTGTGAAGCAGTTTTTGGCCAATAAACACATTACTACACTTGAACATCCTCCATATTCACCAGATTTGGCACCATGCAACTCTTTTCTTTTCCCTAAAGTGAAATCGGTACTTAAAGGAACACGTTTTGAGTCAATTGATGTAGTACAAAGAAAATGGCAGATGTGTTGAAACAGCTAACAGAAACTGATCTGCTCTACATCTTCAACCAGTGGAAAACAAGACTGTATCAGTATGTGAACGGGGAGTATATTGAAGGGAATAAGCATTAGAATTGTAATGCATATAAATAAAGATGGGTTATTGTATCAGTCTTGTTATTTAATGGACAGACCTTGTAATCTGCCATCCACTTCAATTCCCCTCTGAATTTAATAAAAATACACACAGTGGCTGTAGAGGAAGTGGATTTTCCCAGCAATTATGTATTGTTATGCACTATCCCTGTTGTAATTTAAAGTAGTTTAGGGCAGTTTCGACTTTAGTGGATAAGACTCATTAGCTTTATATAAGACCTCCTAGCAGAGATGAAAACTGCTAGAAATTGTGTTTTTCTTTTTTCTTTTTTAAGAAAAGAGGGTCAACACAATTGCCTGTGTTTTGGACTCACTGGAGGAGGTGTCATTATGGGGATTGTCATGATGAGGGCCTACACTTCAAAATGTTATCACTGTACCACTGTTTGTAGTTGAAAGCACTGCATTTAATGAAAGATCTACACCTACATCCAATTGTTAGTCCCAGGAGATTAACACACGGGTCCAAAAAAACCTGTCCCTGTCTCACTACTCCCCTCCCATCCTGCTCCCATCCTTGTAACTGATTTTTTAAAAATTCAGACTCCTACATTGATCACGTGACAGAAACTGCTCCCCCTGCTCGGGCAGCCCAGGCATGAACGGTGCTCTCAGAGACTTCCATTCACTTCCTGGAAAAGCAAATCCCGGCTGTCCTAGCAAGAGGAATGCAGGAAATTTAAAAATAAAAACAAAACATCAAAAAGTAAAGCAAAGCACACTTAAAAATCCCCAAATAACCCAGGGAGGGTACAAAAAAGGCTGTCACTTATCTCCTTGTCCTGATCAAACCAGGAAGTGTTTTGCATGGACCTTATAGGACCTTACAGGGAGACAGGCATAGTGAAGGAAATTTAAAAATAAAAATACAACCAAATGTCAAAAAATTAAACCAAGTACCTAAACACACTTAAAAAAACAACAACAAGTAAACAGGGGAGGGTACAAAAAAGGCTATCACTTACCTGGATGTCTGATAAGCACTGCAAGTGTTCTTTATGGACCTTTTAGGACCTTACAGGAAGCCCAGATCACAATAAAAATACAAGCAAGTGTCAAAAAAGTAAACCAAGCATTTAAACACACTTAAAACTTCACAAGTAACCTGAGAGGGTACAAAAAAGGCTGTCACTTACTTGGATGTCCTGATCGTACCCAGAAGTGTTCAGCATGGACCTCCCAGATTGTGCCAGCATAACAGGGCACCAGTTTGCACACCCATGATTCCATTACAGAAATGGGAAGGGTGATCTATTAACCACTTTTGCCCATAAATAAAAAAAAGGGCACTGAATAGAGGCAGCATGGAGGCAGCACAGGACAGGGACGAGGTCGTCTGAAAGGGAATCCCTTTAGCGATCCTGTTGCATCCCTGTCCCAGATTATTAGGCTTGTGTGATAATCTCCTCAGATAGAGTAGATCTATTGGGGCAATGGGAACTTGTTTAGTCAAAACTTATGTAAATTCCATTAAGTCAGCAGATTTACTCTAGTTGGGACTAGCAATTGAATTTAGGCCCTAGAGTACATATATGCACAATCATCATAGCGTAATCATATTAATGTAATTTCATCCAAATCCAAAACAAATTTACCTGGGTAATGTTCCATTGAAGTGATTGCAAATTACTTCCATGTAGGTGGGTGTGAGATTGTGGTGAATGCTTTTGAATATGAATACTGAAAAACCCAGATGGGTGCATATTAATGTAAAGAGTCTACTTATTTTTTTTTAAGAGAAAGAATTGAATATTTTATGTATAGCTTGTATACAAGGAACAATAATAATGACTAGAATGAAAGCACTATAGAGAATCTGTCATGTCTCAGGGGAAAGGAAATGCAGGAGGGCATTATGTATCAATATGATTGATGGAGAAGAAACAAAGACTGACAATGTGGAAGAAACTATATTAGTGTGTGGGATAAATTCCTCTTGGGCATGGATGATAAAAGAAATTCTGTTGGGGCAATCTGTAAGGGTTCTGCTATGGATCCTTGCAGTTCAATCTATTTTTTTTTAAATGTAAGATAATGGGTTTGTAGCCTGGAAATACTGGTGATCTCATCTATTTGGATTTCAGCACACCTTTTGATACAACACCACATGGGAAATTAATAGTTAGACTGAAGAAGATGGGGATTAATACAGGTACTGAAAGATAAACAAGTGGTTAGATAAAGGTAAGAAGAGAACACTGGCCTGAAAAGCAAATATTCACACCGAGAGAGGATACTAACTCAATGATAAGAGAGCACTTTATTCAATATTTCCATCAGTCTTTTTGGCAACAGAATAAAGAACATGTTAATGGAATTTGCTGAGACCTAAGATTTAGAACACATCCTCAGTGAGTGGCTGAGGACTGGCATGTACTTGAAGAGGATGAAAATGATAAAAATGTTATAGCATACAAATTGTACAGTTATGCACAGAAACCTAAACCACCACCACATGCTTTACTTGGCATTTTGCTACATTCTTATTTAACATAAAGAAGAACAGAAAGGTACTGGTAGGAATTATATACAATTGTTAGTCCCAACTAGCATAGAGCCATAGAATCAATGGAATTTGGGCAAATCTTATTTTGCCAAGTTTCCCTTGATTCAATGGGTCTATCTGGTTCGGATGAACAAATGGATTTGCGCCTTCATATGTTAGTAGTATCTATGACAAATTCTATATTTTCAATATCTTAAAAAATATAAAGAATACAAAGGGACAGGCAGAAAAATCACACAAGATACCTTAGTGGGAGTAGCGTTCATTTTCTAGTTCCTTAGATTAAGGTACTGTGATGGACAGTAAGGTGAGTGAATGGGATAAGTGTGTCTCAGGAACCAATCCCAGGGCAGAAAACTGAAATGGGAGGGATTTCTGTATGTTTAAAGGTTGCATGACATTTAGCCAGGGAGGAGTTGTTCAGTTGAGTCCTGTTGCTGACAGTGACTGGAGCAGAGGGATCCAGGTGTGTGTGGTGTATGAGTGAGGTTTGGATGAAATATTTTGTGTGCAGAGGTTAACAGTTTGTATGACAAGATTGATTGGACAGAAATAGTCTGTGGAATAAGGAAGAATGTTATAGAGATTTAAAAACTGTTAAAGCACAGTTTCCACGTTACTGTATGTTTTATTTCTCTTTAATAAAGTTCCCCTATGTTGTTTGTTCAACTACATACTCTGGTCTATTCCTTCAAACTATAGATAAGAAAAGGCTACTATAACAAACAAACCATACATTTAGAGAAAAGATATATCCCTGACTCAGAAAAGAGGAACTAAGGGAACCACAGGAAATGAGGTGGAAGGAACAGAGGGTAAAGAAGTGGCCAGACTGAATCCTGAAGTAAAGTGAGGTTGGAGCTTTAAAGTTTGCTCTCGACCACGTTGTGTTGTGACTTCACATAATATTATAGGGTGGCATTTAATGTGAAGCATCACAGGTACTGATTTACATATTATACAAATTAAGCACATTAATTGTTGCATTCTTTTTCCATCACTGTTTCAGGCTTGGTACAATTCATCTAAATAAGCACTGAACTGAGATAGCCAATTCAACATAATGGTTAGAGTACTGGGCTTGAAACAAAGAAACCCAAGTTCTCATCCCTGTTTAGTCCTATAATCTACCAGATGACCTTGGGCCACTCATTGCTTCTGTTCAAACCTGCCTTTCAGGGTTGATGTGGAAATTCATGGGTAGAAGCAAATCATGTAAAGTTGCTGTGCATTAGGGATGGGGAAATATTCAAAGAAATGGTCGAAAAAAATATTTTTCAAGTACAGTTGCCCCTCCACATTCGCGAACTTAGCATTCGCGGTTTTGATTATTCGCGGTTTTGGAAGCCCCCCCCCCCCGCCCTCCCAAAACCGTGACAAGGGGCCTCTGGAGGCTCCTTGAAGGCCCCAGGGGAAGGGGGGAAGCCTTCACGGAGCCTTTGAAGACTCTGTGAAGGCCCAGGAGGAGGGCTGGGGAAGCATCCACAGGGCCTCGGGAGGGGCTCCGGAGGCCCTGTGAAGGCCTTGGAAGGGAAGGGAGGGGGGAAAGTGACTATGGGGCCTCTGGAGGCCCCCTGGTCGCTTTGGTGGGGGAGGGGGAAAATTTATTCATGGAATTTTCACATTCGGGGGGGTCTGGGGAACCTAACCCCCATGAATGTGAAGGGACAACTGTATTGAGAAACTGTGATGAAAAGAGTCTTGAACTGACAAGAATTTTCACAGTTTGGGGACAGATTCTACACAAAATGGACATGCGGTTGATTTGCACAGAAATCAGGATTTTCTGTACAGGAAACAGCCTTTTCAGCATGGAAAATAATATTTTAATGCAGAAATGTTAATTCCTGCACATAAAATGTTGGTTTTTGTACAGAAAATGCTGTTTTCTATACAAATCAGCTATGTGTGAATTTTACACAGAATAAATCTCCAATTACAGCATTTTCTGTGTTCAGTATACAAAGGGAGTTTGTAGCACCTTGAGACTAATTGAGAGAAAGAAATTGTTCCATATGCTTTTAGAGACTTGGTCTACTTTCCCATGCATCTGAGAGAGTAGACCAAGGGCTTTATCAAACTACCCTCCATAAAAGTTCTTTTCCTGGAATATTTTGAAATGTTTTTATGCCAGAAAAAAACAACAACCACCAGAGCTCTGTTTACTTCCAGATTCCAAATCTCGCCGATTCTCGCAAGAAGACGCAAGTGTGGCAAATTTAATAATAATAATAATAATAATAATAATAATAAAATTTATTTATACCCCGCCCCTCTGCTAAAAACAATCAGGGCGGCTTCCAACAATTAAAACATTATAATAATGACTAAAAACACCACCCACCCCCACCCTCCCCCATAAAAAGACATTAAACACTATAAAATTAAAACCTTCTAACTAAAACACATTAAAAACAAATATATACATCATTTTAAAAAGCAAGGAGACTGAGCTCCTGAGGCTAGGATCTAATCCTGAAAGGCCTGGCGAAAGAGATCCGTCTTTAGTGCTTTTTTAAAGCTACTCAAGCTTGTCAACTGACGGATCTCATTCGGCAGGCCATTCCATAAATTGGGGGCAATTACCGAAAAGGCCCTCTGGGAGGTTGCAGACAGCCTAGATTAAAAGTTAAAACAAAAAAAAAACCTACTTAAAATGTACACACAAGCACAGAAACAAACTTTAAAAGTCCCAAGTACACAGGGTGTGTGTCATAAAAAGAACGTCCCCTACTTGGCTGTCGTGATCTCAACTGGAAGTGTTTGCCCATTGATGCTGTATTCACATGAGCACAATGGCACAAGGATTCAAATGCTAACAATGCCAGCAACAAAGCAACACAGCAGATCTATTGATGGCTTGGGCTGTCAATAAAATACAATGGCTTTTTAACAGTACATGATCATGTACATACATTGTATGGTATGTGTGCCCTTTCGCGATCATAAGGTGTTGTTATGATGCCATATTTGCTGCATCTGATAAAGTCCCAAGTATACAATCACTTATGCTATTAATTCTTTCTCTCAATTAGTATCAAAGCTCCCACAAGATCCCTTGGCATACAGAAAAGGTTGTTTCCTATGCAGAAAATGCTGATTTCTGCACAAAATCATGTGGGATTTTTTTTTCATAGAATAAGCCCTGAATTTGCAAAGAGCAATTCATTGCAAATAGCCTCTGAAAATGGCATGGTTGTCAAAGACTTTCTCACAGTGGGAAGAAAACTGCTGAAATTATTCAAAAAGAAACTTGGTGAAATATCACATCCCTACTATATACTTTGCTGGTGCAGTTCAAATATAATAATAACAGTAACAGTAGCAATGATAATTACACATTGTCCTGCACAGGTGTTTCCAAGGGCATTCTCATAAGATGACTGTTGGCTTGGGTTTTTTTTTTTTTTATTGGATCCATGAGAATAACATAGGAAGCACCCAAGCACAACACTGCCAACTAATTCATAAAGGGAAATGCAGATGGAAGCAAGGGCAAACAGCAGTTATTGCAGGCGCGGAAAATAAAGTGTGTTTTCCTTCAGAGATACATATTAAATATTTTATTTTAACTAGAAAATTATCCTGTCTAATTTTATTTGTCCTAGCTGACTTATTAATCACAATACTAATATTAATTAGCTCATATATGCCAGGGTGTGTTTGTTAACTGTCGGTTATTTTCAGTTATTGTACTTTCTGCATTTCCATTTACTTAAGTGTTATGAGAGCTGTTTGGGCCGGAAGTCAACCTAAAGAAAACGGAAGTTCTTTACCAGCCTGCACCACAGGATGAACACCATCATCCCCACATTGCCGTCGGCAAATCTGTGGTCAAGTCCATTCAGCAGTTCACCTACCTGGGAAGCATCATCTCCTCAGATGCCAAGATTGACAAAGAGATCGATCACAGATTAGCAAAGGCATATAGCGCATTTGGAAGACTTTACAAAAGAGTCTGGAGTAACAAACACCTGAGGCAAAGCAGAAAAATCAGTGTGTATAGAGCCATTGTATTGCCTATTCTCCTTTACAGGTCTGAACCATGGGTCACCTATCACCACCACTTACGACTCCTTGAATGCTTTCATCAGTGCTGTCTACGCACAATCCTAAATATACACTGGACTGACTATGTGACGAATGTTGCTGTCCTTGAGCAAGCGGGGATCACCAGCATTGACGCCATGATATTGAGGACACAGCTGCACTGGCCAGGGCACATTTCTAGGATGGAGGACCATCACCTCCCAAAAATAGTACTCTATGGTGAACTCACCACAGGTCAGCGTAAGAGGGGCACTGCAAAAAAGCGATACAAGGACTCCCTGAGACATCTCAGGCTCAGCCAAATTGATCACCAACAATGGTCTGCCCTGGCCTCACATCGGGAGGCATGGAGACACACTCTCCACAATGCTGCAGCCTTATTTGAGAACTCATGCCGAACAAGTCTTGAAGAGAAATGACAACGCAGAAAGAATCACAACCCGGAAACATCACCCAAGGAGACCTTCTGCTGTGCTTTCTTGTTTATCTCGGATTGGGCTTTTTAGTTATCAGCGTGCTTGCAGAAAGCACAGGATGAGTCCTTCCTGAATCTTCATTTGCGAAAAAAGCCAGAGAGAGAGAGAGAGATAAGACCCATGTAAATATAGTGGGTAATATGTGTGAATAAAGTCATGCAAAAAAAATTTTAAATTGTAAAGAAAAGACTCTGTGGCACCTCAAATACTAATAATATTATTCTGCTACTACTAGCAGCTTTTACCCTGGCTTTGTTCAGGAACTTTGCAGGCTTGTCACACACACACACACACACACACACCCCATCCCAACATCATTTCTATGCCTCCATTGCTTTTTGTCAACTTTTGTCAGCAAGGGACTTGACTACACGGGGGTGGGGGGTTAAAATGCAATTAAAAATTGGACTTGTTTGGCCCAGAGCTGCACCACAGCTGCCCCACACAATGTACAGACCACTCTGGTCCAGATTTAAGTGCCATACCTACCTGGCCAAAAAATCCAAATCTCCTCACTAGATGTTTACCCCCTGTTGTAGGTCTGCCACTGCTGCCTAGACAGTCAGGTACATCTTCCCAAAGAGCTTCATGGATACTCTTTAACAAGGCAGACCCCCAACGTCTGTCCACTCCTTCCAACTCTGCCCAGCACAGTCTTTCCGTCTGACCTCAGAACAAGTGGCCGTACAGTGGGAAGGCAGACTCCCCACAAGCCGAGTGAATTCGCCCAGCACAGGACAACAGGCACCACCATTATTCCTCTCCTCAGTACTGTTGCTGCTGTCTCTTCCTTCCCAGTGCATAGTGAATGAGTGACTGAGAGCTGAGAAGACAGAGCCAGCAGTGGCAGTGCAATGGTGGTGTCTGTCATGCAGCACTTGTCCTGCCTCCCTACCTCCCAAATCCAATGTGGATCCTATGTCCACACTACAGTCTTCTCCGGAGTTTCCAGAAAACTCTTGAGAAAACTGTGAGTCTTTCAAAACTGGGTTTTAGGCGGTATACTCCAAGCCTTGTGGGGATTGGGCCATACATCATGTGGCACTATTGCACCAGAATTGGGAATAATGCTGCATATTGTCATGACCTGCTTCCAGAACATGGAAATGGACTCTGACTCAAAGAAATGGACATGCCAGGATCTGCTGAACTCTGGTTCTGCAGGAGGATGTTCCAGAGCCACAGGCCTCAGAGACACACAACAGTGCAGTACCAGCTCTGGTAGAGGATCCTGCCTCTTCAGAAACAGAGAACAACTTACCTATGCCTACCTTCTCAGCATGGAGACAAAAAAAGGAGGGCTTGTGATGGTCTCAGAGTATTTATAGCAAGCAGTAATTAGTTAAGAAACAGCTGCGCTAGCTGCTGAGTTATAAATATGCAGCCCTGACCTCCAAGCATTGTGGGAGATTATCTGAGCTACCTGGTGATCCATCTTGTTCCTGCTCACTGTGTTTGACCCAGAGTAGTTTGTTATTCTGAACTCTGTTTGCCTGACTTGGATTCTGCTGGACTACTCTGCACTCTGTTTGCTGGACCTATGCCTTGTTATTTGGATTTTGCTTATGAACTTGTATTTGCTTGCTAGTAAAGTAAGTGTCTGAATCCATGCTGCCTTGGTTCCTTTGCCTGTAATTAGCTTGATTGTGCTGTGTCTCTACTATCAGCTGTGTAGCAATCAGCCTTTGGTTGGTTGCCCAGGCAGTGCTTGGACACACATCATGTAGCATTCTCAGGCTAGATTCAGTGGGATTCAGATTTTATTGCTAGTGCAGACAAGGCCAAGATCTACAAAATAGACCTTAGCTAGGTTTTTGCTCAAAACCAGACTTCCTTCACAGATTATCACATTCACTTGGGTTATTGAGAAAAGGGAGTCACTTTGTGTTTAAAAATACCCTATTAAAATGGTAGCCACAGATGTGAGATTTCACTCATTGACCAAACATACTGAAAGAGAATAGCAAGATTGTTTTCTGCAAAGCAATTGAACAGAGTAGTGGCTGCACAGAGGCCAGACCAGCTACTGCTGCAAATGAGCATTGTGTAGCCCAGCTTACTTGCAGGTAAAACCCAATCAAATGGGTAATATGGAAACATTAACTCAGAGACTAGAGCATTTTTCACCCAGAAAGAAAATCATGGTAATGGGGAAACTGCTTTGGCTGTGCAATATGCTATCCAAGTACTAGCTATTGAAGCTTTTGCTCCCCTTCTTTATTTATATACTAAGGTTAGAAAAGATAGGCCCTCAAATAGTGTGCAGTACTCAGTAAAAGAGGGAGCATAGCCAAACTACAATCCTGTAGAACAGGAAGTTATCAGTGGCAATTGACACACACAGGAAAGCCATATGGTTAGCCTCCTATACCCTAAATAAGTAATTCAGAAGCTATGTGGCGCAATGAAATAACATGTGATTCATGGCATTAGAGCTTACTTTAAAACTTACTTTTTGAGGCTCAGCTCGCAGGATCCCCAGCCAATCTGTCCATGCTAGCTGTGGATTCTGGGAGTTGACGTTCAAAAAATGATTTCCCCAAATTCTGATAGCAATAGAAGGAAGTCTTTTCATATCAATACTGCATTAGTCAGACATTCTGACTTAAAGTTATAAACAAAAAGTCACCAAAAGAGAGCTTTATTTTCTTTGAAGTTGCATATAACTGTAGTATGTGGGGAAATAATCATTGTAATGTAAAAGCAATCTTGTGTACCTCATTCACATCCTAAGATAAGTCTAGGGTTTTTCCCTGCATGCCTTTTGTTCTCCCAAGTTCCCTTTCTCTTATTTCACTGGGCACTTCCAGCCAACTTGAGTGCTGGGTCATTCAACACATGACCTAATTTAAATTTTATTGCTGTGTGTAAGTTCTCTTTTAAGTTTGAGTCTCCGTGAGGCTGGAGTCATCTTTAGCCATCTTTAAACGTCTTTAACCTTCTTTCCTGTAACCATGCTATGATGTTTCACCATGCAGCCTTCTACCGCTGTAGGCTGGTGAGTTTTTTTTCTACCCTAAATACCATTAGTCAGTTAGGAACCTCTTTTTAAAGTTTGTTTTAGTATGTAGATTGAGATTGATATACCTTCAGTAAACTTTGAGTTGCATTTTAAACTGACTCCTTTGTTTTGTAATGAGTCTAATTTAACTGAGTGATCTCAGAACTCTGAATACACTTTTTAAATGTCAATTGAGCTTAAGTCAGCATTCTTAAGTGCACTCTGCATGAAGTTAAAAGTAAATGAATGATTTTTTAACTCCCTTTTTAAAGGAGATACTTCTTGTTGCTTTTTAAAAGGACTAGATCCTAGAATTTTTTAATACAATTTTATTTTTTAGACTCATTACTCCTACAATAACTGCAAACTTTTTAGTAAATTGTGATGCATATGACATAGTCTCACACTAAAAACTCTCCCTCAAAGTGTGAGGAAATTGTCATTGAGGTATATTGCGTTGGATGCAGGACATTCATCAACATTAACATTATGAATCTGTTAGGATAAAAACACAATTTTAAATGTTACAAGAACATTATATCCATAGCTTGTATTTAAATTTTAATTACCAGGAAAATGGCCAAGAAATTACTTCTGCTCAATTCCAAATTGTTTTCATGCTAATTTGACAGCATTCCCAAGCTATAAAGAAAGAAGCTTGCTTAATTGTCTTCTAACTAGCACTTTTGGAAAACAAAACAAAACAAAGATATTTACTCACTTAAAACAACATCATTTCAACAAACCTAAGTGTTTGGTCAATCTAATCCAAACTGTGAAAGTGGTTAACACCCGAATCCCACAATGCAACAGAAGAAAGTATAAAACCAAAAGACCAAATCCTTGTATGCACTTATAGGGCCCTAGCTAGTTTCTCCATGGCTTTCCAAAATATATCAACAAGGCACATACTAGCACAAGTCAACAGGTTAGATACTGACAGGAGTTACTATTCTGGGGATGGGAAATGTATGATGGGTTCTTTCATTAGGCTGCTTTAAAGTTAAAGAAGATGAAGGAAAAAGCCTTTTTCATAACTGGCATCCTACAAAGCTGCCTTCATAGGCCAGTCAACATCTGCATGGATGCAAAATATGAACGAGGCCTTTTACACCTGGAAAACCACTTTCAACTGAGAGGTGAACCACATTTATGAGCTATGCCGTGGGAAACCTGCAGTGCTATTATCAGTGAAGAGTTGATGGGGGATTGAGAACCACATTGAGAACTTTTAAATGCTTTTACAAAGTTTGGTTGGTGTTTTATTGCTTTTAAATTATCTGAACACTCCTACGTTATGATTAGCATAAAATCAAACCAAATATTCTCAGTAAATCAGCTGAGTCTGTGCTACACAGAATGTTTGTGATATTTTGTAAAGTTAGATTTTTGTTTTTACTGTGAAAGCTGTGAGAGCACTAAAGTCTGTGTGGGAAACTATATCTTCTACTCTTTCATGTATTTTTAAACACTTGCTTTGAGCCATTATCTTTCCCCAGCCTGTTGCTGCGTTGTTATTGTTGTTGTACTTGAAAGGGCTTCTTCATTTTGTGATCCCAGCCAATTATGAATCACATAGTGAGCTGGATGACATCATAGTACAAGGCAGCCAATCAGATTTGGCTATATGTCAGTATCACTGATGGTAAACAAACCCCTTCTGTTCTTATTCTTCTAAGAGGGGATGGAGGAGGTTAAGAAAATGCATCCCTGTTACCAGGCAACCAGGCTGATGCTCTTTGCATTGCTATTAGAGACACTAGCAAGCTGGACTCAGAACTAAAGATCAAAAGGGGGTGAGTTTTTAAAGCCCTGGACTTCTACTGAGATCAAAATATGAGTGAGAGAAGTCCCACTTTCACTGCCAACCACCTTTGCCACTGTCCCCCACCAAAAAGTCACTTGAAATCACTCTTAACCTAAAATACACTCTCCCCTTACCTTCTTTTACACCAGCAATAGCACAGGTATGATTGAAGAACTAAAAAGAAAGGCTTCTTCACCTCCTTTTCTCCTATCTGCTTTCCTAACTCACAGAATGACACATGTGGAGCGGGTGAACTTTTTCTACCAGTAGTCCTGCCTTGGTCTCTTGCACCCAGGCATGCTCAGAGTTTGGAAAGTTTTTTTTTTTTTTTAAGTAATTAATTGCATTTATAAACTGAGCCTCCTTCAGAAGTGACTAGTTACCAGCATAGTTGCAATCTGGGACAGGGAGGAAACCCACTTCCTTTCACATTTTCCAAGGCACTAAAATATTTGCTTTGAGTCACTGCTTTAAAAAAACAAGCACTAGAATTCTACAAGCCAGATGCTACAGTTTGTTTCCAGTTGTCTTAAAGTGATTTCCTTGATCATAACAGAGAGCTGCTGTTACAAAGTGAGTTAGATATTTTTTAAATAAGAAATGCACAAAGCGGCTAAGCTATGGTACAAAATATATTCTTCAGAACATGGAGGCATTAGTCATTTGCAGTACTATTTCCAGAATCCCCTGAACATACTGGCTGGGGTATTTAGGGAGTTGCAGTGTGAGAGCCAACATGGTATCTTTCGTGCTAGACTAGAACTCTGGGGGACCAGGGTATGAATCCCCGCTTGGCCACAGAAATCCTTTGGGTGACCTTGGGCAATTAATACTCTCTCAACCTCAGAGGAAGGCAAGGGTAAAAGCTCTCTGGGGAAAAAAATCTTGCCAAGAAAACCCCCTGATAGCCTTAGTCCCACCTCTTAAATGGGGCTAGTCTCTTGCAAACTGGTGTTCATGCGGCACTAGCTCTATATTGGATAAAGCTGGCTGGAAAGAGTGATTCTTGTCTTCCAAAAAATGCTTTATAGAACAATTACAATCTTCTGATCAACACGTGTGGGCAAAATCAGTTAATGCAATACTCCTCTCCTATGGGATCAATCCAGAGGCCTTACAAATTTATCCTTCTAACAAAATTAAACAACTGGTCAAGGAGAAAATATTTCTTGCTTCTAAGTGGGGAGATTTCTATATGCTTTCTCAAACTGCATTTTCATTGTGGCACCCATTTGTATAAAACATATTTTGGAACGGAGAGATATTTTTTTGATCTTACATTGCCTCCATTAAGAAAAGCATATATGGCACTACGCTTTCAGAGTATGCCGTCTGCTTGTTTGAAAGGAAGCTACAATAATATCCCAGTAACTCAAAGGTTTTGTATGTGTGAGACAGGGGAAGTGGAGGACCTTCAACATTATTTGTTGAAATGCCCTCTATACATACTTCCAAGACCAAAGTTTTTAGATTACATTCTTCATTCTTTGGTTACTCGTTCTCCTCTTGAACAAATTTGTGTCCTATTAGCTGGCAACAATGTGTACCACACTGATATGGTGGCAAAATTTGCTTTGGCCACTAATAAGATAAGAGCCAGATATCAAAGCTAGCAATAAAAATTTTACAGTGCTGATATGTAAACGGCTTTCTACAATAATGTTTTAATTCTTTATACTTTTATATTCTGTATATTCATGGTTTTATTTTTTGCATCTGTGCTAAATTGTATGGCTTTGTAATTGTTTGTGTATGCGTGTTTTAACTTATTTAGAGTAATTGCATTGTGATGGCTTATAGCTTTTAGCAATAAAGATTTATTTCAGCCATATTATTTCAGCCTTAGTCCCACCATAAGTCACAACTTGAAGGCACACAGCAACCAGTCCAAAAATGTAACTACTCCTCTCTATGATGTTCCCATCCACATTATTTTCACCCACAACAGAGCACAAGACAGTAACATGAGACACAGCATGAGCAGGCACTTAAACTGAGTGATATTCCTCTGCTGCCATTTGATGAAGCCACACCCCCATAACTATAAAAGTAAAAAGTTACTGCTACTTCAAAAGAGAAAGAAATAATCTCTTGTTAAGTTGAAATCATAATTTAATGCAATTGAATATTCATTATTGGGGAAAAGGAGTCACTAACCATTTGTAAGTCACTAGCTATTTGTAAACGGATTATTTCCTAGCTCTGTACATACAACCAGGTTGGAACTAGGGATTGGCGCCCCACATGTCTCAGCAATGGCAATGCATTCCCTCTTCCCTCTGATGCTCCCAACACCACCTGGGAAATGTTCTGTAAAAAAATGAGAAAGATCACCAAAGAAGGATAGGTAGATTTTGTAGGGAGCAACAATGTTTGTAAAACACAATCCCAATATTTGCCTTCCACCCATTTGCTTTGCTCCCATTCCCTTTGCTTCCCTGACTAACACGGAAAAAGGGGAAGGGAAATCCTTCAAAGAGATGACAGGAAATTAAGTCCATGCTCTTTTGGCTTTCTGGGAATATAACACCAAATGCCAGAAGGTTTCTTGCCCTCAGCAAGAAAGGACTATGGACTTTATCAGATGTGGCAAATATGGCATCATAACAACACCTAATGAATGTGAAAGGGCGCACATATCAGGTGATGATGTGCTTTTGTGATTATGTGTAAGGCATTCTTTTTTATTGATGGGCCAAGCCATCAATAAATTTCCCATGGTGGTTTTTTGCCAGTATTGCCAGCATTTGAAACTATGCACCATTTTTGTCTCGTAATTACATCATAAACTGCCAGACCTATCAGAACATCTCAGGGTGAGAACACAAAAGCCAGGTAGGGGATGCTCTTTTTATGAACCTCCCCAGTTTACTTTGAGGTTTTAAAAGTGTGTTTCTGTGCTTGTGTGAATGTTATGTATATTGATTTAGCTGTATTTTTTGTTTTTTTACTACACTCACATCTTCTTGTAAGAACCAACAAGATCTCGAATGCGGAAGTAAATAGAGCTCTGTTTGTGCTCCAATAATACTGGGGCTGCTTATTGGAGCTATTGAAGATAGCCTTGATAAAAAGGGTTATTTTGCCAGCAGAAAAACACTGCAGAATATGGTGAGAAAGAAACATTTATGCAGGTTTGTCTGATAAAGTCCTATATCTCAGGGATAAAGAAAGTGAAAAGCTTAATTGTTACAATTCTGCCACAATGAAAAGAAAAACATTCTCTTTCCACTTCCCATTCCATTCCTGATGCCTACTTATGTTTGCAGCTCTCCCTCAGTGAAACCTTAAATTAATAAATAGATAGCTTCTTTGTGGGAAGTGACCAGCTTCTACCTACCCGCAGCTGCTAGACTATTAAGACTCTCACAATAGCCTCTAGAAACTCTCATTATTATACAAATTAATAAGAAGAGGCAAGGTAATGAGATTTATTAAATGAATTTTGACAGAACACTTCTACATAAAGCTGCTAAAAGATGGATCTGGTAAAGGTCAGGGAGCTAGTCTCCATAAGCAGATGAACAAAGAAAGAGAAAAACACTTTTTTTCCCATGTTAACTTGATGATAGTGATAATGAGGATGAAGATGATTAATTCTTAAATATTAAATACAATATTTTACAACTACACATTGACATTTTCATACCATTTGCGCTTGAGTTTTTGTTTTTTTTGTCTAGGGCTGTGGTGAACTTTCTAATAGAGGTGTAAATCTTTGTAAATCTCATTCTTATAGGCAAGAAGAAATAATTTTAACATGTTTATCTCCACTGTAAGAAAGTCCTGAAAAACTGAACTATTTGCAGTTCAGGATTTATTCTATAGGAAAACCCCACATGGGTTTTTTGTGCAGAAAATAGCATTTTTTGGCACATCGGAAACTTTTTGGCACATTGGAAACTTTCTGTATTTTTCACACAGTATATATCCCAAATTACAAGGATTCTTGTCCATCCAGGATTCTCTTTGTTAGTGTTGCCTGACCCTTGGTAAATCCATTTTTCATATATTATTTCAATATTCTTTTCATAACTACTTTCAAAGAATGCATTTTTCCCCCCAGCACATTTGTGGTAGATGGGAGGGGAGCAAAATGGGGGTGGAGAACTTCTGATAGGGAGCCCTGGTGGCACAGTGGTTAAATGCCAGTACTGCAAGAGGACTTTTTATGAGTCTGATCCCAAAGGGCTCCAAGGTTGACTCAGTCTTCCATTCTTCTGTAGGTCAATAAAATGATTATCCAACTTGTTGGGGGAAATTAGCTAAAAATCATTGTAAACCTCTTAGGGAGTGCTTTGGCACTGATAAGTAGTATATAAATATCAATGCTATTGCTATATAACTTTGAGAGGCTATCAAAGAGGTAGTAGTACAGTTGGAGGCTTCTTTTTTAATTTTGTATATTCATTTTACATATCCATACATAAGTCACAATTCAACATCTCATTACAAACCACAACAATCCCAATAACACTATTAATAACTATTATCTCACAAACCTTCCTCTCGAGCCTTCCTCTATCACTCATCCTACAATTACCTCATTCTTTCTCAAAAATTCTCACCCCATTTCTGCCTTCCTTCACACTTCTTCTCTTTCTTGATTAATACACTCTTCACACTTCCTCTTACCCTCTCACCTACTACAACTTTATCTGCCATACCACACCAGGTTTTCTCACTCTAGAGAAAACCTTTCCTATTATTATCATGTGTTTGTTCTTTAACTTTCTGACTTCCTTTTGTACTTTCATTTCTCGGGGGTTGGTTTCCCAAATTGTTATTTGTCCTTGTAATACTCTTACTTTTGTTTAATTAGTCATAAACCCATTAAAATATTTTCCATAATGAAAGTCCATTCAGTTGCCCCTTCAGTAACTAACTTCCCTTACATTTGTATAACCCCAATGGTTTTACTAAACTCCATTTAACTCTATAATGTTTATAGGAAAAAAAATATTATTATTTGGCTAAATGTCCCATCTCTTTTTCTAATAATTTACAACCAAGTTCCAGTTACATAATTGAGTTTGCACAGGTTTTTCTAAGAGATCAAATAAAAGTTTATCCAAACTCGCCATGTCTGCTAAAACCCAGTCATCAACATTTGGTGTTTCTTGAGTCTTCCATCTTTGGGCCACGAGGAGTCTGGCAGCTGTTACCATGTAAAAAATTAGTTTCCAGAATTTTCTTTCATCTTCTTTTTTTAGAATATGTGTCATGTTCAGTAGGTAGAGCTCAGGTTTGATGGGAAATTGAATATTTAGTATTTTTGGATCAACATGTGAATATCTCCCCAGAATTTTTTTAATAGGTCTGCATTTCCATCACATGTGGAAAAGAGTTCCTACATGGTCTTGACATTTCCAGCATGATTTATTATTGTGTTTGGACATTTTCCCAATTTTTACTGGGGAATAATACCACCTATGGGCCATTTTAAAGTAATTTTCTTTTAAGTTCTGATTTGCCATGAATGTATCTGTTCTCTTTTTAGAGTTTAACCAAGCATCCGAATTCAAGTCATATCCTAAATCAATGGCCCATTTAATCATTGTGTCTTTAATTTAATCTTGTTCCAAGTTACTTGTTAATAATAACTTGTATATTTTGGTGATTTTTTTTCTTGTTTCGTCCTTGAATGATTTTATCTAATTTATTTTCTTCTTCTTCTTCAAATCCACAGTCTTTAGAATCCAATTTGCATCTTTCTTTAATTTGTGTGCAGGTAAGCCAATGGAGATTGATTTCCAGTTCCTCCTTGGGTTTTAGTTCAAAGACTTTTTCATCTGTCTGGCGTAATATGTCTTTATACCTTACCCAAGTTTCTGTGGTTTTCCATCAGTTCATGAAGGCTTCCTGGGGGGAAATTCAAAGTAGTATTTTCATGTAAAATCTATTTTTCACTATTATCCAAATTTTTAGCAAAGCTCTCCTTATAATATGGTCATTAAACTTTGTTAATTTTGGATTTCTTGTATCCTAAGTAGGCGTGTCAGCCAAATCTGAGACTAGAGCCTTCTAAATTTAGCAAAGCAGTATCCTCTAGGTTAATCTAATCTTGAATCCACATTGTAGCACAGGCATAACAGTAAGTTTTTAGATCAGGAAGGTTGCATCCTCCTCTTTCTTTTGTATCAATTAGTGTTTTCCATCTTATTCTTGGCTTTCTGCCTCCCCAGATAAATTTAGATAATTCTTTCTGCCACTGTCTGAATCGTTTCTCAGTTGGTATTATTGGTATGGTTTGGAACAAGCATAGAAATTTGGGTAGGATGCTCATCTTTATTGTTGCAATTTTTCCCATCATAGAAAGATTTAATTTGGACCATTTCTTGAGATCTTTTTTTATTTCTTTCCACAGTTTAGCATAATTTTGTCATACAGTTCAATATTCCTTTTAGTTAGCCATATTCCTAGATATTTTACTTTTTTTCACCTTGCATCCCAAAATATCTTGCAAAACCATTTCTTCAGATTTTTTTTTTTTTTGGTTATGATTTGAGTTTTCATTTTATTTAATTTAAATCCAGTTACTTCCCCGGACTCATTGAAAGATTTCATTAATTCAGCTACACATTGCTTGGGATTTTCCAAGAAGATTACACGGTCAACAGCGAATGATTTTAATTGGTACTCGTGGTTTTTCACTTTAACTCCTTGATTTTTTTCATTGTTCCTTAGATTTTGATTAAGAATTTCCAGTGTAGTTATAAAGAGTAAGGGGGAAAGAGGCATCCTTTTCTTGTCCCTTTTTGAATTGGAAAAGCATTTGTTTTGTTTCCATTTATTATTAAATTTGCTTTTTGGTCACTGTGAATATTGTCTATCCAGTTCATAAATTTATGGCCCATCTTCATTTTCTTTATTACAGCTTTCATGAAGTTCCATTGTACATTGTTGAAAGCTTTTTCTGCATCAGCAAAGATTATGGCTAATTTGTTTCTCACTGTGTTTTTCATGCATTTTGATAAATGTTTAAAACTGTTCTTACGTTTGTTTTAATATGTCGGTTTGCAAGAAATCAATTTTGGTCAGGGTGGATAATTTCAATTAAAAAAAAAAGTCTGTCCACAATTATGTTTGCATAGATTTTGTAATCAAGATTTAACAAAAATATAGGCCTATAATTTTCCAGTTCCATCAGGATCTTCCCTTCTTTAGGAATCAATACTACATTTGCACTTTTCCAAGACTTCGGTAGTTCCTTATTTTTGATATCATTCAAGGTTCTTTGGAGTGGTATAAGTAGCTCCTTCTCCATATATTTGTAGTATGCTGCCAAAAAAGCCATCTGGACCCAGAGCTTTGCCATTTTTAATTTTTTTTTTTATTGCAGATGAAATTTCTTTTAACAAGAAGGGGGCATTTAATCAGTCCTGTTCTTTTGAGATGTCTGGGATTATCTGTTTTGCTAAGTATTTTTTCTGTCTTTCCATTCTGTATCATTTCAGAATCATCTGTTTCTCTAAATAAATTCTTATAATAGCCATGAAACATTTGTTTGATTTTCTGCTGATCTGTATATATTGTGCCTCCTTTTCTTATTTGTAAAATAAGTTTCTTTTTGTCTTATTTTTTAAGTCTGTGCGCCAACCACTTTCCCATTTTGTTTGCATGTTCAAAGTGTTTTAATTTTGCCTTTCTCAGGTTTATTTCTATTTCATTTGTTGTTTCATATTCAAGTTGTTTCTGTAGAATTTTTATTGGAGGCTTCTTCTTTTAAAACTTCTACACACACACACATATTTTTATCTGCTGTGAAGTTTTCCCACCATTTTCCCACAATGGAAAAGTTCCTTCTATAAGATGCATCACAATGTTTCTGAAAAAGTGATTCATAGATAACCACCAAAAGCAGATACCAACTGCTGCCTCCCGTGCAGGGCAGTGGCTGCAGGTAACTTGCCTTGCCTGTGGGCTGAACTACCCAAGAGGAAGGCTATGCAAGCCTTTTCCTTTAGTCACCATATACTGCCATTTTTCTGGAAACAGAGGTAGTGGTAGGGACAATTTGGCTTTACATTTAATATGTTCTATGTCACTTTTTCTGTAGCTGAAATGCAGAAGCGCACACATCTCTAAAGAGTTTATTTCTAGTCTTTTGCTACAAAACTCATAAAGATGAATAAAACAAAACACAAGAGTTTGGGCTGGGAGGGGGGCTGGTGTCATTGTATATGCTTATGCATTACTGAAATGAGCCCTCAAAATCTGAACTTACTTGGCTTTTTAAAAAAGGAGGGGGGATATTCAGCCTGTTGGGTGCTTCTGTAAAGCAACTCTTAGGTTACTACCACACTGCAGAAATAATGCAGTTTGACACCACATTAATTGCGATGGCTCAGTGCTATGGAATTCTGGAAATCATAGTTTTCTGAGATGTTTAACCTTCTCTGTCAGAGAGCTCTGGTGCCACAGCAAACTACAAATCCCAAGATTCCATAGCATTGGGCCATGGCAGTTAAAGTAGTGTCAAACTGCGTTATTTCTGCAGTGTGTCAGCAGCTATAGAAGCTTTGAAATGATTTGCTCAGACTCACCTTCTGCATGGTAGTAAAAAACAAAACAAAAAACTGCCAGTTTTTCAGGGCACGTTCTTCCTGAAAGAAAGCTGATTAAACTACTGTATATACTGAAAAGAGGAATATCAGGGAGAAGAGGACATTCCTTCACTGAGACCAATCTTGCATAGACCACTGACCAAAATATAAAAACATAAATCAAAGATACTTTGAAACAAGGATATTCACTGGCCAACACAGGACACATTTACAATAACTGAAAACCACTGCATTTGTTGCCACCCAAAATTACCTTGAATTCTTTCCCCTAGCTCTCAATTTTGCACATTCCATTAGCACTCGGTTTTGAGGGGTTTTTTGTTCCTACAGAAAAAAAAATAGGTTTTGATAGTACTACTAACATTCCAATGGACCCCCAAATCTTGGTAATATTAAGCAGAAGCAGGTTGTAAATGGCTTTCTTAATTTGGGCTGCCACAGGCAGGCAAATAGCAGATTTCTGTAAACTGTTATCCCACCCTCCAAAAATGGGTGTTATCTCTGCTGTGTAAACCTCAGGCATGGATATCTGTTTTCTCTGTTGCATGAAGAAACAACTGCCTCATGATTGTAATAGGCTGATTTATCATTGTCATGGTCCTGGGTGGGGTGGGGGAATACTTTAAACAGCTATCATTATTAAAGCACTATTGGGAATGTATACATATTTAGTAATGTATTACTAAACCACATGCAGGCTTATCAGAAAGCAATATTAGGATCATGAAGTTTTTACACAGTATATTTGGTTGGTGTTTGTTAAGTGGTATTGGAGTCTTCCCATTCTCCATCTATGGTAATTGCTGCCTATAATTGAGAGCATCTGCTGCTGTTAATGCATCAGGCTTTGTTTTCATATTGATTTGCCATTTTCCTTCGGCCAAGAAGAAGATTTTTATCTTGATGACTAGCAACCACTATGCTTATTTTAATGTATCACAGCAAAGAAGAATGTCAAGGTGTCATGCCTGTCTTTCTAGGCATGCAAGCAGCTGTATCTGAAAAACACTTTTCTACTGCTTTACCTCAGCTATTCACTTCTATGCTATCCAGCAGTGGTGGTTGGTAGCTTCCACATTAGTGGGAGTGATGAATCTGTTCTGCGTTTTAGTCTGAACTTTAAAGGAGGTACCGAAGGTGTGGGATCTATCCAGAAAGTACTTCAGCCCCTTGGATGGCTCCTTTAAAGGTCAGACTAAAACCCAGAACAGATTCACTGCTCCATTGACATTAAAGCCACCAACCACCTCTGCGATTGGCATTCTAGACTGCTGTCACTCCCAGTTTATGTGCTGCTGAAGTGGTAGTCTGTAATCTGGGAAAACAGGTCTCCTAGTCAGGCCTGCTGTGTGCATTTACCTCAGACCTCACAAATCAAGAGCCCCCCACTCCATTTCCTATTCATACCATTGATGCCTGCCCTAGTCCTGTCTCTAGAACCCCTATGTACACCAAAGCCAGCAAGAACTGTTCAACATTGGAATGCACTGCCACAGAATGTGGTGGAGTCTCTTTTTTTGGAGGTTTTTAAGCAGAGACTGGATGCCCTTCTGTCAGGAGTGCTTTGATTGGGTATTCCTGCATGGCAGGGGGTTGGACTAGATGGCCCTTGTGATCTCTCCTAACTTTATGATTCTATGGAGATTATCAGATGCAGCAAAAGCTGCAGCAAAAGATCATGACAGGAACAAAAATGGATGACCTTACCAGATGACGTCATCCTCCATCGTCCTGGGGGTATAGCCCAACTGTCATTAAGGTGTCCCTTTTAATTTTCAGCTTCTCCCCATCAATGAAAAAGGGAAGCCTTAGTGGCGGCAGCACTACAATCCACAGATGGCTGAAGGTTGCATCATCTGGTAAGGTCTCTTTTTTTTCTGTTTTTTTTTTTTAGCAATCTTCTGGCGCGGTTCAGAATTTTTTTATTTTATTTTATTTTATTATTTTATTTTATTTTATTTTATTTTTGTTCCCCCACATCTGATAATCTCCATAGATTAGAAAGCCCCCATTAAGGGGCAGCAGCAAGGCCCTAACATGACAACTCCCCTAGTTTCATACCCTTTTGTACAGCTACTCCTTGCTGCTCCAGTCAGTGAGTACACTGTGAACCAGAACTTAAGCAGGCTTCACAGAGGTCATCACCATCACATATAATCTACTTTAGACTATTGATTATAGAATCACAGAGCTGGAAGAGACCACAAGGGTCATCCAGTCCAACCCCTGCCCTGCAAGAATACATAATATTGGCCATGAAAAACAGATGGCCAGTCTCTGTTTAAAAACCTCCAAAGAAGGAGACTCCACCACTCTATGAGATAGTGCATTCCACTGTCGTACAGCTCTTCCTGTCAGGAAGTTCTTCCTAATGTTTAGGTAGAATCTCTTTTCCTGTAGTTTGAACCCATTGCTCCGTATCCTAGTCTCTGGAGCAGCAGAAAACAAGCATGCTTCATCCTCAGTATGACATCCCTTCAAATAATAATAATAATAATAATAAAATTTTATTTATATCCCGCCCCTCTGCAACGCAATCAGGGCGGCTTACAATATAAAAACCCCATACTCACAATACCCTAGCCCACCCACCCCTTAAAATAATATTAAATTACAAAGGATTAAAAACACGCATTCATTAAAATATATATAAATTAGAAGGAAAAAAATTTAAAACATACAATCATAGCCTAGAAAGGGCAGCTGAGTCTTGGGCCAGGATAATTATTCAGGAAAGACCTGCCGGAAAAGATCCGTCTTGACAGCTTTTTTAAAGCTGTCTAAGGTGGTAATAAGACGGATCTCGTCCGGCAGGCCATTCCATAATCTGGGAGCAGCAGCAGAGAAGGCCCTCTGGGAGGTCACCGACAGCCTTGTTTTCATAGGCTGTAACAGATTCCTCCCAGAGGACCGAAGTGTGCGGGGAGAGTTGTACGGAAGGAGGCGGTCCCGGAGGTAAGTTGGACCCAAGCCATGTAGGGCTTTAAAGGTCATAACCAACACCTTGTACTGTGCCCGGAAACTAATAGGCAGCCAGTGGAGAGCTTTTAGCACCGGTGTTATATGCTCTCTTCTGGAAACACCAGAAATCAACCTGGCTGCCATGTTCTGGACTAGTTGAAGTTTCCGAGTCAAGCACAAGGGTAGCCCCATGTAGAGCGCATTACAGAAATCCAGGCGGGAGGTTACCAGTGCATGTACCACAGTTTCGAGGTCCCTAGTTTCCAGGAAAGGGCGCAGCTGGCAAATATTTAAACATGGCTATCATAACCCCTCATAACCTTCTCTTCCCCGGCTAAACATACCCAGCTCCCTAAGCCGCTCCTCATAGGGCATGGCTTCCATACCTTATACAATTTTGGTCACCCTCCTCTGGACACATTCCAGATTGTCAATGTCCTTCTTGAATTGTGCTGCCCAGAACTGGACACAGTATTCTAGGTGAGGTCTGACCAAAGTAGAATAGAGTGACACTATTACTATTACTCTCTCTCTCTGGCTTTTCTTCTCAAACGAAGATTCAGGAAGGACTCATCCTGCGTTTTCTGCAAGCGCGCTGATGACTAAAAAGGCCAATCTGAGATAAACAAGTCCGGTTGCAAAAAGCACAGCAGAAAGTCTCCTTGGGTGATGTTTTTGGGTTGTGATTCTTTCTGCGTTGTGGTTTCTCTTCAAGACTTGTTCGTTGTGAGTTCTCAAATAAGGCTGCAGCATTGTGGATAGTGCGTCTCCATGCCTCCCGATGTGAGGCCAGGGCGGACCACTGTTGGTGATCAATTTGGCCGAGCCTGAGATGTTGTTTCAGGGAGTCTTTGTATCGCTTTTTTGGAGCACCCCTCTTACGCTGACCCGTGGCAAGTTCACTGTAGAGTAGTATTTTTGGGAGGCGATGGTCCTCCATCCTAGAAACATGCCCTGCCCAGCGCAGCTGTGTTCTCAGTATCATGGCCTCAATGCTGGTGATCCCCGCTTGCTCAAGGACAGCAACATTCGTCACATAGTCAGTCCAGTGTATATTTAGGATTGTGCATACACAGCGCTGATGAAAGCGCTCGAGGAGTCGTAGGTGGTGGCGATAGGTGACCCATGTTTCAGATCCATAAAGGAGGATAGACAGTACAATGGCTCTATACACACTGATTTTTGTGCTTTGCCTCAGGTGTTTATTGCTCCAGACTCTTTTGTGAAGTCTTCCAAATGCGCTATATGCCTTTGCTAATCTGTGATCGATCTCTTTGTCAATCTTGGCATCTGAGGAAATGATGCTTCCCAGGTAGGTGAACTGCTGAACGGACTTGAGCACAGATTTGCCGACGGCAATGTGGGGATGGTGGTGTTCGTCCTGTGGTGCAGGCTGGTAAAGAACTTCTGTTTTCTTCAGGTTGACTTCCAGCCCAAACAGCTCTGCCGCTGTTGCAAAGCAGGACGTTAGGCGCTGCAGAGCTGCTTCTGTGTGGGCAACAAGGGCAGCATCATCGGCGAAGAGCAGCTCACGGACTAGATAGTTTAGAGTCTTAGTGTGAGCCCTCAGACGGCTTAAGTTAAACAAGCTACCATCAGTACGGTACCGTATATAGATGCCGTCGTCTTCTTCAAGCTCTGCCATAGCCCTTTGGAGCATCGTGCTAAAGAAGATTGTAAATAAAGTTGGTGCAAGAACACAACCTTGCTTCACTCCATTAATTATTATATATAGCAGAATAGACACAACACTGTGCAGATCTGGGTGATCATAGAGGATTTTATGAAGCTCTTAAAGCAGTGTTTGGACCTACTTATCAGATCCAAAGCTCCTTATACAGTACAGATGGTCAAATATTAAATACTGATAAAGCCTCCATCCTGAATCATTGGGCTGAACATTTTCAAAGTCTCTTTAGCGCCAACCGAGTAGTCCAAGGCTCAGTTATCCAACGTATGATACAAAAACCAATGAAAAATGAATTGGACATAGCTCCCACTTTGGAAGAGACCCTTAAGGCCATACAGCAGATGAAAAACGGCAAGGCAGCTGGGATTGATGGAATCCCACCTGAAGTTTGGAAACACGGAGGTCATGCACTCCATGAAAAATTCCACGAATTCCTTGTGAATTGCTGGGGAAAAGGGGAACTGCCATCAGACCTCCGAGATGCAGTCATCATCACCCTGTACAAGAAAAAAGGAGCAAAATCCAATTGCTCAAACTATCGAGGCATAACACTGCTCTCTATTGCTGGAAAAATCCTTGCAAGGATACTCCTGAACAGATTAGTTCCTGCTATTGCAGAAGAACTTCTCCCTGAAAGCCAATGTGGCTTCAGAGCCAATAGGAGTACTACAGATATGGTATATGCCCTTAGACAACTGCAAGAAAAATGTAGGGAGCAGAACAAGGGTCTCTATGTAACATTTGTCGACCTCACCAAAGCCTTCAACACTGTAAGTAGAAAAGGTCTGTGGCAGATCCTGGAAAGACTAGGATGTCCCCCCAAATTCCTTAAAATGATTATCTTGCTACACGAGGGCCAGCGTGGTCAAGTCAGATATGGCGATGCTCTTTCAGAGCCGTTTCTACTATTACTATTACTAGTACTAGTACTATTACTGCTGAGAGACTTCTTTGGCTGGTGTGTCTGTTTAGTGGAGCTCAGTGACAGCAGAACATGGACTACAGCTCCCAGACCCCCACATCTAGCATGACTCCACACACAGGTATACTCAGCTGCTTATGGACTGCCTCCACAGGTTTCACTGAATGGATAACATAACAGTCCATTATTCCAGGAAATAACAGTCAAGCCAAGAGGGATTAATAAGTAACTATTTGCTAACAATATATCAGCTGGTTAAAGCATACAAGATAAAGAAAAATTGAGATTGAGATTGAAGGGAGGGGGGAGAGAGAGACCTGAGCTAGATTCAGAATTCCCTCCTAGTCAAACTGCTAGAGGTGACATCCAAACTAGGTCTTACTTTTAAAAGTAGACCTCAGATATACAGTAAAATGTATCAACAGATCTTTTCCTAGAGCAGGAGTGGGCAAAGTCAGGCCCTGGGGTAGAGCCAGGACCAGTGAGGGAAACCACTACAAATTATTGGGACCCAGTGGTCCAGAAAAGGGCCCAGGGCCCAAAAGTTGCAGATGTTTTTGTCTTTGGGGCAGAGCAGCCCCAAATCTCATTGAAAAAAATTGATCCAGCGAGAGCAAGGAGAGTGGTGTTAGCATAGTTTCAACAGATAGACCCCCAACCATTTGGCATGTAGCAAAATTACCTCAAATTGCACACCAAAGGCTTGCGGAAGTCCAGCTGTTGTGTCTGGGTTTGTTGGCACTTTGGTGATCCACAAGAATCTCTGGGGACAGAAAATTGCCCCCAGACATGACACAGCTCCCCACCCTTTGGCCTAGAGTATATTCTGATTTGAAAATAGGGCTGGGCTGAGCAGGAACATCTTATCCTTTTGTTTTACATTGTGATAATGGGCTCTCCCCATTATCTGGACTTCTCAAAAGAAGGTTGTGTAAAAAGGTTTGTTTAAAAAGGTTGGATACCAACTTGCTGAATTGGAGTAGAGATCTCTGCATCAGTAGGGACAAGATTTGGACTTCTAGCCCTTTACTTGCACAATAAACTAGTATAAAATACTTTACACCATTACTAGCTGCATAAGAGAACACACAGGCAAAGTGATATTTGGTGGCCCAGTGAAGAGGACGGTTTTTCTGAGGCTTTGGTCCTTTGACCTTTTTAGCTACACTATTCCAATACCAGCCACAGAAAAGGACATTTGCAATTGCTACTGATCTAGAGAAGAGGATTCTGCTCTTGAAGGATCTTGCTTGGGCCTTATTCTATTCCTGGCCAAACTGTTACAAATTTCCTCCAGCTGTATAAAAGAAAGTTTATGTGTGGCTCAGTATTACTATCACACCCAATGGACTAAACTAACTATTCTATTTATAATTGTATAAACAGAAGAAGTAAATAGATTGTTTTTAGTAGTTTGGAGGGGAGCAGGGCATTTATTAGCAGGAGATAAACATCTTTTTTGAAGTGGGTTTTACATGAAGGATGAGTGTGAATGGTGCTAATAGTATTCTAAAGTATAATAGAAGTCAAAGAATTTTAATGATGGGTTAATGGTTGGATTGTTTTTACCTGTTGGCTCTTTGTTTACAGTGAGTATATTAGAATTTTTTGGATATCCTATTGAAGGGGTTATATTTTATACCTTAAGATATGGGGGTAGTTACGAGGAGGCAAAAAAGGATGCTCACAGAAAGCAATTCAAATCAAAACCAGCTGTTAAACTATTTTAGCTCTAAAGGTAAGAAGCGAACCAAACAGAAAAGTCTTAGGCACCTAAACCCATACAAAATGAAAAGAAACCCAATAATGAACAGCCTGTTACAGGATTATTAGATCAACAAGAAAACTTTATTGATCATTATGTCAATGATTTGGATATTGTAGCCATATCTTGCCAAGATTAAATCTTAATTTTTGAAGATAATGAAAAGCCAGATTCTTCAAATTTAGAACTTGTTAGCTCACAATGTTTTTTACAGGGGCATTTGGTAGAGAAATTATTTGGCAAAATAGAAGATTTAAAAACATCCTTTTATGGTCTGACTAGAGAACTAATACATAGAGTGCAAGAGGCTGGCTCACCTTCTGGATAAATCCCATCTAGGATGCACTCTTGTAGAGCAGCACACTGTACAGGATGTAAACTGGAACAAAAGTTACAGGTGAGGGATCCCTTTCTTTTGATTGTAGATGAGAATAGTGTGAAAGGGGACTCCTTTTCTAATTTAGATAAAAGAACTAGTAAAATAGAAATTAAAAATAGTAACTCTAACAAGCAGACTAGGAAATATACAAAGCCTAAAAAAACAAAGTCCCTAAAGAAAGAGAAAAGTAACAGCTTGAGAAAGAAAAATAATAAATTTAATTTTAACAGTTTATTTAAGTTAATGGGTGATAAAAATAAGGTCATTAAAGATAATTCTAAGGAAAGGAATAAAGTAAAGGATAACGATACATCAAATCCCAAAATAACAAAAAAGGAGGTACCAAATATAAACTCCGAGTTCTGCCACCCATCCAGGAAGATTCTAGTGCTCAAGATGCTAAACAAGACTTCATTTTTCAACAGGCTCCTTCGGAGAAGAAATGGAGATCCAGTCAGGACCAAAATGATGCTAAGAACAAGCAGAATTGGGCCAATCAATCATTTTTACTTACTTTAATGAAGAATCAAGTAGTTCTCTGCAACTATCCTAAACCTAAAGGCATCTTAAATCAGTTGGAGCGTAAAACTCATCTGATAGAAACCCTGCAGCAAACCAAGGTAAATTCTATTGTTAGTTATTATACTGTAATGGTGGAATACCTATACTATAACTATTACAATGTAAGAGCAATAATAACAGGTATCAATTCACAAGTGATAAGTAAGATCCTAAATTTTAGAGCCCAATTAAGTGAAAATGGTATTGGAGTTAAACTTTATTTTAAGCAGCTAAATCCCCTAATTATCTACCCCCAGCTCCAATCCCAATCCAAGGGTCTGTGGAAACAGTCAGAGGTATGCAAAACTAAGCAGTCAATACAAATATTACATCTGAATGGCACAGCTACATGCCCAGAGGGTTTATTAATTGACTTAGGCACAGAAATTAGTCCAATAGATGGAAAATTACAGGATTTGGAAAATAGAGGGTCACAAAAGATGGAGGTGATATGCAATGAGATGTCTTTAGCTCTTTTGCAACAAGCTAGTGCAGAAACATTACAAAAGATTGAGGAAGCAGTAAGTAGTGCTTCCATTACAAATCTTACTACTGAAGAGAAGTATGCAATTTATAATAAATTAAATACCCTCCAGTTAGATATCTTAAGAAATTGCAACCAAACTGAAATTTAAACACATGCTTTGCAGAAGCAGCTTGAAGAATTTGAAGGAGTTGCTGCATTGGTAACATATTTTGGTGCGCTCCCAAAAGAGGAGCAGTTAGTAATTATTGATAATCTGAAAATTTTGCAACTTAGACTTTTCAACATATGTCTGCAAAGTGATAAAACTAACCAAAAAATCTGGGTTGATCAAGATGATTTTCAAGATGCAACAAAAATTTAACAAGTAGTCATAGTCAAATGGAATTTGGTCAACCTTCTCCCTTTGCAGCAAGGCTACAAATCCACTCAAAACCAATAGCAGAACAAGGACAAGTTTATTTAAATGCTAATTGCTCCACATTAGAGGAATCAAGATATAAATTCAACATATTATAACCTGACATAAGCATCAATAAAATGTCCCTAGATGGACAAGCTATCACACATAGGAGGGAATCAGCATCTATTAGAAATATAGAGGTAGGAAATGTAACCCCCTTAACCAACAACCAGCTGACACAAATAAGAATGGCTAAGGATAAACAATGCATAAATCCTGCTAATTTGAGGGTGAACTGTTTATAAGCCTTCTGAAGGAGATTATTCCTTCTGCTTCTGAAGTAAATCTGGATACTAGAAAGAAATTTACACCATTAGGGAACTGAATTGGAGTAAATGGGCATATGACCAATAATCCCTCATCATATATAGATCAAAGGTTGCAGTTAGAACACTTGGTTGAACCTCTTAAATTAATGTCATTGAACATCTATGGTTGGGGGAATAAGATGAGGGACTTATGGTAGGCTTTATAGATTACTTATCCCAATTTCATATATTTGGTCTACAAGAAATGTGGACCCAAAAAATTGAGTTGGAAGGTTTTCAGATATTCTCATTACCAGCAAAAAAAAAGAAAAAAAAGAAAGGAAGAAGCAGAAGTGGCCTTGCTTTTGGTGTGTCTACCAACTTGAATATTGAAATTCAAATAATTGAATCTAATTCACCATATTTACAAGTTATTTTACTGACCAATTCAAATGGAGTTAAGATGATATGTATGAATGTGTACATTCCCCCAAGAGGTTCAAAATATTATGAGTCCAAAATATGGGAGTCTTAGAGTCTCAACTGGAAGAAGTAAACCAACAATTTCCCTCTTGCCCAATTATTATAATGGGTGATTTTAATGCAAGAATAAGCGATGAATATATGATAGCAACACAAAAGTTGGCCTTAAATATGGAGGACATTGCATACCTGCCAAACAGGATATCCAATGATAAGTTAATAAACAAAGCTGGAATTAGGCTATTTAAGTTGGTGTATAAATTCACAATGATTATAAGCAATGATACTGGCTCTGATGAAACAATGGGGAACTATACGTATAGTGCCCTAAAAGGGGGAAGTGTGATAGATTATTTTTGTTAACAATTTAAGTGCTGCTTATGTAAAGAAATTTACAATTGGAAAGCAACCTACAAGTGATCACCAACCTTTGTTACTAGAGTTATCAGGGTATCAGGACATCAAGAAGGAAAAACAGCAGGATCTTCCCTATATACAACAAGGGAAATGTAGGCTGAGATGGGATTCCAATTGCCAATTAAAGATTAAAAACATTTTATTAAATAAAGAAATGCTGATGATTAGAACTAAACTTCTTGGGAAAGCTACTGAGGATCCTTTACCCATATACCATGGCACTGTAAAGTATTTAGGCAACTTTTGTTCAACTGAACAGCCTATTAAAGCATGTTATCATCCTGAGGGATAGTTTGACTGGGAATGTAGGATAGCAAGGCGAGAGCTTTGTTCTCTGAGTTGGCAAATACATCATGGAGCCCACAGCTCTCTGCTGAGGGAGCTAACAATGAAGCGCTGTTTATATGAGAAACTGCTGAAACAAAAGCAAAATTCTTATTATATACAGTTGTGGGCAGATATAGAACCAGCTGAGACTACAAATGACTCAACAAAATTCTGGCAATTGGTCGCAAGTAAAATTAAAAGAATTTAAATATGGATTAGATGCACAGATTATGCCTAAATCACGGGAAACTTATTTCAATCAAGTTTTTAATTTCAATGATGGTTCTGACCTAGGCAATAACCATTTGCCAGTCCTACAACTTCCTGGTATTACAGAAACGGAGATACAGCCAGCAGTAACTGCAAGTGAGGTGAAGCACCTAATCTTAAATCTACATGGACAGAAGGCACCTGGAGAGGATATGCTCCCACCAGGGATATTCTTGCATAATTTATACTGATGGACTCCTATATTAACAAAGCTCTTTACTTTTATCAACTCATTTGGGAAATTTCCCAATGGGTGGAGACAAAGTATTGTGGTTCCTATTTTTAAAAAAGGAGATAAAGCCCCACCAGCCAATTATTGCCCTATTTGTTTGCTGGATGTCACCTCTAAATTATATACACATCCTCTTCTGTCTAAGGCGGAAGCCTGGGCAGATCAAAATAATGTGATTAGTGAGGAACAGGTTGATTTTTGACAGGGCAGATCAACTACTGACCATTGTTTTATATTGAACCACCTGAGAGAGAAATATACAAGTCCCCCCAAAAAGTATTTATATGCCATCTTTGTAGACTTAACTTCAGCCTTTGACAGAATAAATGGGGAGAGGTTATGGCACAAATTATGGAGGTTGGGGATGGATAAGAGCTTGTTGATTTTAATTAAGAATTTATATTTGGATATGAAAATTCAAGTAAGAGTAGACAAAAAGGGACAATGATCAGAAGAGGTCAAAACTTCAAAGGGTTTGAGACAAGGTTATCTCCTTGCCCCATTTTTGTTTAATATTTATGTAAATGATATAATTGCTCAATTGGCCAATGAGTCTAACTTTCCTGTGTCCTTGGGGAGTCAGAAAATTAATATCTTATTATATGCAGATGATATGGTCCTTTTGTCACAAAATTTAATAGGTATGAGAAGACTGCTTAAAGCTTTTGGGGAGGTATGTAATAAAGAACAACTTTGCATTAATTATACAAAAACCAAAGCTGTGGTATTTGGCAAATGCCCCCTACAAACACAAATGGTTATTGAATGAGTTTCAGCTAGAACAGGTTAGCAATTCAATTATTTAGGGGTCTGCTTTTCTCAAAATGGCTCATAGAACAGTCATTTGACAGCTATAAATTTGAAAGCACAAAGATCTATGCAAACTGTCTTAAAATTTGCTAGAGTGAAAGGTGGAAAAGCTGTTATTCCAGCTGTAAGGGTTTTTGTGGCAAAGGTCATATCACAGGTTACATATGTAGCAGAGGTATGGGGAAATACTAAGACAAATAAATTAGAGACTTTACAGAATAAATTCTTATGAGTGATACTGGGTCTTCCACCAAGTGTACCTGTCAGCTATATGCAAACAGAAGTTGGATTAATGCCAATATCTTATTTTATCTTATATGCGTCATTTCTTTATTTTACAAAATTAAAATATTCAGTTAATGAATTGGTAATTTTCACTGTAGATGAACAAAGAGGTTCTAATTATTGAAATTCATGGCTATTAAAATGTGAGGAAAATTTAAAGAAATTTGGCCTGGACCCTACAGTTCTAAAATCTAGTGATATTCAGCACAGCAGGAAACTGATTAAAGAAAGAATGCAAGAATATTATGCTTTGTGCGATATTGAGGCTATTAGAGTTTCAAAGTTTTCTTCCAGTTTCCCTTTTGTAAAGATATGCCTTTGGAGAGGAGAAATATCTATCGGAAATTACTCAACCTCTCCTTTGCAGGGCTCTTATAGCCCTATGGTTTCAGACAATGAAAACCAGTTTTATTGAAAGGAAATATAAAAAGATCCCCAGGGAGCAGCATGTTTGCATATGTGGAAGTGGGACATTGAAGACACCATACATTATATGCTACATTGTAGGATATATATGCTACATATGCTACAAATATATGCTACATTGTAGGATATATAAGACCCCAAGAGCTAAGTTTCTGAAGAGAAGTTTAGAATTAGTAGCTAAGCAAAATGATCTGGAGAAAATAATATATTTGCTATCCAATACAGCCAAGTCTGTCATGTTTAATACTGCTAGGTTTGCGGTGAAAGCAGCCAAACTCAGTTTAGATTTTTGAGGATAATGGTCCAGGTGGAAACTTGTGATAAATAAATATATATATATATATATATATAGAGAGAGAGAGAGAGAGAGAGAGACTGGTTTGAATGGATTATGTAACACTATGCCATGATTAATATTAAACACTTTTGTAATTTTTGTATTAAATGTTTATTACTATATATACATATATATATATATACAGTATATATATACAGTGTGTATATATATATATATATATATATATATTATAGAGCCAACAGTGATTTTAAAAGTTTTAAAATGGTTTTAATAATTTTTGCAAGATTGTAATTTGATGGCTATAACCTGTATATGGTTGTCATGAATAAAATTGTTGTTGTCTAATTGTCATTATCTGGACAACATGCCTGAGGGGTACAGCTGTCCCTCCAGGTAAACTTAGGGTTAATGAGGTGTTGGGTTAAGTTACATTTACTGGAGTCAGCATCACAGAGCAGTCACAAGAGACAATTACCTGATGAGGATGGCCAGTACCAAGCTTCTGGGATCCTTCCCAGCAAAGGTTATAAAAACCCCAGGTAGACCGTGAAGTGAAGAGCTGAACAAAGGGAGACAAAGAAAGACTGCCTGCTTAGTAGGATGGGCAGACACACCCAGACTCCCAGCCCCCATGAACATCCAAGATTTAGAACATCTGTATCATGAGTAGAATAGTCAAATCTTAGTTGTATTATGACATTATATTTCTTTTTAACTTCAGCTGAATATGACCACAAACTCTTTTGTAACTGTTTGAAGTAACCTCCTGAAGGAAGGTTGCCTTCATGTGAAAAATACCTTTTGCTAATGTAGTTTGCTTACTTAAACTTTCTTTAAAGATCTCCTTCTTTCCCACACTCCTTTTCCTGTGCATTTTGCTTGGTGTGTGCACCCACACATGCATGTAGGATTCTCATACCCCACAAAGGAGGGAGAGGGGAAGTCTCTGCAGTATCAGAGGTGTAAAAGCCCATGTCAAGTTCCCACTGAGCTACTGGTTCATGGGGGTTTAAATCAGTGGCTGGTGGTAGCTTAGATGACCTCAAGGGGTCCCATCTCCTGCACAGGAGCAAGCCCTGACAAAGGTGTTTTGAAGAGTGTGCAAAAACAGTCCCTATTATCATTGCATTCTTTGCCAAAAAATCAACAAGCACACTAGGTATACATTTCAATTTCTTTCAGTGATCAAGAAACCAGGTCTTATTGGCTACATAGCTTGACATGGAGCAGGATCAGAAATCTAGATGGAAATTTCAGCTCTACCAAAATAACTACACGTAGTTACACTTGGGGAAAAAACCAAATGGACAATGCTCAGCTGTCCCACAACTGCAAAGCTGAAAGGCAGTATAATCTGGCCTCATCCATCAAAACAAAGACCAAGGATCACAGAAAGGCTGCACCCTCTACCACTTGGGGAAATAGCATTATGACAAGGAGAATGTTTGAGATTCATCCACTAGACACCAAAGGAGCAGCTGTAATTAACTTGCTTTGCCCTTCCTTACCAGAAAGAAGACCTATAAGAACTTTGTAGCTAAGCACACGTCTCAGAGGGCTGCTTTTTTTAATCCGCTCATGTAATTCTATATCCTTTTGTATCATAGACTCTAAGCCTGAGTGCAGACACTGTCTTAATATTGATCTTTGGATTCCACTCTGGAGAGATTATCAGATGATCCCTTTAAAACATTCTTTTGCCGGCATTAAAAAAAAAAATCATGCCGGCAAAAGAACATTACCCACCGCAGTTACCTTCCTTTCCCAGCAAAGGCAGGCCCAGCAATAAAGAGGAAGTGAACAGAGCCCTGCTCATTTCCTCATTTGAAATCCTGCGAGACTTCATCATGTGGGAACTTCAAATATAAAAACAAAAATAAAGCCTAAAAAGTGGCACCAAGTTCTTAGACACACTTAGAAAGTCCCAAATAACCCAGAGAGGGCCATAAAAAGAGTGAAACTTACCTGGATGTGTTCACACTGGACCGGCCATTCTTGTTGCATTCACAAGAGTTAAATGGCCCAAGGTTTCGCATGCCAGCAATGCCAGCACCAAAACAAAACTGGGGGATCTATTGATGACTTCAGCCATCAATAAGAAGAAATGCCAGCATAATGCCAGCAGAACCCAAAAGGATGATGTCATTGGATATTGGTGTCCTTTTGTGTTCTGCTGGCATTCTGGTGGTGCCACATTAGCTGCGTCTGATAATCTCCTGGGAGTCTTTTCTGGCTAGTGGAGCTTGGGGGGAAACTAATTAAATATAACTAGCTTTCTGCTGATTGGTTATCCTTGCCCCAATGAGGTTTCGTGAGTAAATTTGCTGATTAACCATGCTCACTATCTAAGCTTGTGAACAAATTGTTGCATCACATAAGTTACATATGAATTCCTTCCCCCCTCCCACAATGAGGTTTAACTAACAATAATCATGAGTTCTGTTGTGCAATGAATATAAGCCTTGGTTTTTTCTGTTCATTGTAGGGGTGGTCTTAGGAGGAGGATCACATGGTTCAATGCTGTCTTGTTGTTTCATTTTTAAAAATAACTCTGCCTACTTCCTGATGCGAAAATGCAAAAAAAAAAAGAGAGAGAGAGAGACAGAGAGCCTTCTCACACTTCACTGTTATAGCACTATTGTTCCACTTTAACTCTTCTGGCTGCCTCCTGTGGAATCCTGGGGTTTGCAGTTTAAGTAGGGGCATTTAGAACTCTTAGCCAGAGGACTCTTAGGCCTCACTAAACTACAAACCCCAGAAGTCCACAGGAGGCAGCTGTAGCAGTTAAGGTAGAATAATAATGCTATAACAGTATAGCACAATAAGACACAGAGACTCCAGAGAACAGGTTGTTACCTGCCCTGACACCCCCAGCCCCTTATCTATATAATAATTGGCAATATTTTTTCACAACCTCAGTGACATACTTCCTGTAGAGTTTTCCACCACGAGCGATGCTATTGGCTGCCATAAATGTTTGCTCAAGCTTCTGCATTGGTCAGAGAAGGAAGGCGAAGGCAACCCCCTCTGCACAATTCCAGTAAAAAAAAAATCCCCTGATGGGCTTGCTACAGAGGTTAATGCCAAATAAATGTAAAAATCCATTTAAAGGAAGATTGACAGCACAGATACACAACCCTTTAAAAACCACAAGCCTCGGTGGTGCAGGGGACCGGGAAGGGAAGTAAAAGGGAGAGGCGAACGGGGAGCTCCGAGGTTGGCAGTGAGAGAATTTTTTAAAAAAATGTTCCTTTAAAGGCAGATTGACAGCACAGACACACAACCCTTTAAAAACCACAAGCCTTGTTGGTGCAGCAGACCGGGAAGGGAAATAAAAGGGAGAGGTGAACAGGAAGCCCCGAGCTTGGCAGTGAGAGAATCCATTTAAAAAATACAAGCTTCCGTGCACGGGACAGGGAGGGTGAACTGACCCCTTCTTCGCTGAACTCTGAGCCCACCCCTGCCCACCTCAATTTCCAGCCATCACCTACTCCTGAGATATTTTGTCCCGACCTGTTCACATATCCAATTTTCCGCAACCTCCCAAGACTTTTTTAAAAACACAGGACAAATTGAGGGACAGAAAGTCACGCTCCTTGGAGGATATATGGTGCACCCTTTCTGAAAAGCTCAAGTTCATCACGAGTTCATCTCACAACATTTTCGTTGTGTAAACTGCCCCCTAAAATCCTACAGTCACTTTCTCCCCTCCCCAATATCTAAAGTTCTTTAGTTTCAATTCATTCAAGAGACCTGGCAAGTCCTACTCCACACAATCGTTTTGACACTACTGCAGTTAAAACTTTTAAAGATTGAAATGCTATACATATCTACCTGAGAACAAGGTCCACTGAATTCAGTAGGATTTACCTTTAAGTGGTTATGAATAGAATTGCAGTAGCTAGAAGTTCTGTGTGTGCATTAACACACATAGGCAAAAAGGACAATCAAACATGCCAGGTTCTGTGAATCCCATTTTTTCTTTGACAACTAATGATTCATTAATTGCTTCATGATGAATGCAACAAATTAAATCTCTGCCTTCCCAACATTAATGACAATGAATTGTCCTTTTTCCACAATGTTAATGATTTTTTTAACCTAACATTCCCAGCTCTGCTGAATAGTGGGATAAAATGCTTTCAATAAATAAATAAAATATATTTAAATGCTTCATAAACTTCACTATGCAACTACTCTGGCTATATTGATTCCTCTTATTACTGCTAATCATTATCAACCCATTTGAAAGCTTTCTCAGTGTAATCAGTATTTCCGAGCTACCATTATAACAGATCATTACATCCCAACGATTATACATCTTATTCAAGGTCCACCAGTTCAGACAGGTGGTGGTGCTTCATTCTATAACTAATTGTGTCCATTATGCCTGTTACGTTACAACTGAAGCATGGGGATTCCAAAATGTTCAAAAAAAATTGTATGAATGTTTCCCCTTCACATCCAGTACCGACTGTTGCCGGCAAACATAATGTCCGTAATGGTACTAGTTAAGGCCTCTTCACTCTGGAGGAAAAAGGTTTACTATCATAAGAATGGTAAAATGAGAGCCAATCACAACCTGTTTTTGCTCCCTAATCCAGTGGTGCTTTCCATTATAGTATGTATGGAAATCAAGTAATTCTCCAGAGGTTGTTGGACAGCAATGCCAAGCACCCTTAGCCAGTTGACAGTAATGCTGAGCGTTGCAAATCATCAAAATTTGAAGGGCTGCATGATTCTGACTGCATCATCATTATCATATTGTCACCTCGAAACCTTAAACAAAACCCCTATTTAATGCCAAACTCCCCCACATGCACAAAATCAATATAAAATGGGTACAATATCCCATAGGGGTGGAAAGTATATTTGAAAATATTCCCCCAAAATATTGGGAAATCCTGATGAAGAGAATTCTAGATTGATTAGACTCTTTGAAATTTGGGATTTATTCTACACAAAATTCATCTGTGCTGTTTTGTACAGAAAACAGCATTTTCTGTACAGGACACTACACTTTCTATCCAGAATATTATTTTCTGCACAGAAAATGCTTTTGCTGGTACAGAATATGATGTAGTTGGGGACTTATTCCATGCAAAAGTTGCATGTGTTTGGGTTGTGTGTGTCTCTGTGTTAAGAAAATAGCAAATAATGCAAATTTGGCACACAATAAGTCCCAAAGTGTTAAAAAAAAAAAAGCAGTTTTTGAAGTCTTTCTCTCAGCAGGAAGGAAATGGATAAATAACGTGTTGCTTCCTTCGAGAAAGAAATTAGCAAAGAATTATATCCCTAATATCCCACTTTTCCTCTGAACAATAGGAGTCAATACACTTAAAAGAAAAACAACACAGCTAAAACATACAAAAGGCTAACATTAAAATGTAATTAAACTGTAAAATAACATTAACAACAATTTAAAATATACACATAACATTATTATCATTTATTTATATAGCACCATCTCTGTCCATAGTGCTTTACAAGTACAGCTGTCTCTTCACAGTCTCTGGAGTTTAGTTCCAGGATCCCCCACGAATACCCAAATCCGTAAATACTCAAGTCCTATTATATGCAATGGCATAGCAAAATGGTGTCCTTTATATAAGATGGCAAAATCAAGGTTTGCTTTTTGCATTATTATTTTTTTAAGAATATTTTCAAGCCGTGAATACTTAAAACCGTGAATGCCAAATCCGTGAATGTGGAGGGACAACTGTAAAAGAATAACAAAACAGTTCCCTGCCCTCAGGCTTACAGTCTAAATAAGATGTGACACAAAAGAAAAGAGGGGTGGCAGTGGGGGAGAGAATTAAGTCCAGCAGGTACTGCCCCTGCCTCTGGGCCTCGGCATGATGGAGCTGTAGCTAGATCTTCTTCTCTCCCTCCACGGCCAGGGCAGTGGCAGTTGGGATGGAGGGAGGGCTTTTCATCTGCTTGTGGGCCTAGGCATAATGGAGCTGTGCCAGGCTCTTCTTCTCCCCCTCCAAGGCCAGGTCAGTGGCAGTTGGGATTGAAGACATATCATGGAAACCCACAGGATGACTTTGGGCATGTCACATTCTCTCAGTCTCAGAGAGAGGCAAAGGCAGCCCCTCCCCCTGGAACAAATCCTGCCAAGAAAACCCCATGATAGGGTCACCTTCGGGTCACTATAATGTAGAAATGACTTAAAGGCACACAAGAACAGCTTTTAAAAACAGTGCAGCATCTTATTAAAAGCCTTTTCTTTTAAAACACAAAAGTTCTCTGGAGAAAGAAAAGACCCACTTCGGCTCACACAAACTGGGGCAACCAATTTTCCTCAACTCCTAAAAAGCTGCTCGTGCAGGCTGATGGGCCCTCTAGATATTAGATGGAATGCTGGAGAGGTTACAGAGGGAATTAGCAAAAATTGGGTGTCCTGCCTACCTTGCACATAATCCTATATATTTATGATACACTTCTTTGCATCAGAAATTTGCTTCTCTAGTTTTCTGTTTCCATCTTAGCATGTGATTAAGGAACCTGTGGCATGGCAGTAGCTCCCTCTACATGGACATAAGATGGAAAACACACATTTTGCTGCCTTATAACATGAGAAGCAGCATTCACTTTACTGGCAAAGAAAAATGGCTGTCATAGGGAGGGTCACTCCCGGGGAAGGTGGGTAAGAATTAACCACATTCTTTGTAGTGTGCCTTCAAGTCATTTCCAATTCATGGCAACCCTAACATGAACCTATCATGGGGTTTTCTTGGCAAGGTTTGCTCATGGGAAGTTGTCATTGCCTTCCTCTGAGATTGAGAGAGTATGACTTATCCAAGGGTCACTCAGTGAGTTTCCATGGCTGAATGGGGATTCAAACCCTGGTATCAACAGCGTCCTAGTCGTACATTCAAACCACTATACGACACTGGCTTGTATTAACTACTGGCCTTGCACAGTCCTTCTAAAAACTATGACCAATTTCTGTTCTTCTTTTGTACCTCAATGTCATTAGCTAAGTGTCTGCAGACAACATTTGATGCTCATTTACAATGGCCTGTATGTCTGTATAAATGTGACTGAGACTTAATCAACTTTATGGATGCACAAGCGCTACTAGACTCTCACTTATTCTCTTTGCTATATTGGCTCTGCATCATCAACTGGATTAAAAAGCAATAGAAGTGTTGGGTTTATCACACACACAAAAATCAGCAAATCTGACTCTTAATGCAAACAGGGAACAGATATTATCAGAACAAGATGGTGACAATGCTTTTAATAGCTACCTTTTAGAACAGAATGACACTTTCATAATATTACATTAACATTACATTGCATGTGAGAATAAATGTAAGTACAATAATCTGATGTCAGCTCAAGATGATCGTGCGTTGGTAAGTTTCTGACAAATCTATCTTTAAAACAGTGACTTGGAAGGCACCAACCAGCAAAAATTGTACAGCTATTCTATTCACAGCACTTTCTGTAGTATTAATGAATACACTAATGGGAAAGTTGATCCATTTTAACTACTGTTATCTCCTGTACATTGTTAAGTAGAAAAAGAACATCTTAGAGGTGCCATTAATTACAGTTTCTAGTCTTTAGGTTGGGAAAATCTTTTGGTTCTGAGATGAACAAAAGGCAGCTAAGATACGATTTGCATTTTACTTATCAGTACCAAACGTCTTGGGCCCTCAGCCAAGCAACTTCAGTGCAATGTCGTGGAAATGTTTTTGCTTTCCTGCAGAAGCTTTAACTTGCCAGCAACCATCAGCACTGAACTATCACAGCCTGTATTGGATTCTGTGTTGCTGATGATTGCAATGTTCTGGACTTCTGTCATAACATTGTTGTGTTTATATTGTAGAAAATAAGGTAATGTATTGTTATGCACAGATATGTACAGTATTGTATTATATGAAATGAGATAAATGGTCTGTTGGAAGGGAGTGAGAACATGGAATGTAGAAGGCTACTGGTGATTGGTTGGGCATTTGAATAGGATTTTCAAAATGCTGGCATGTGTGACAGCTACCAGGGGAAAAAAATGGAGACATGTTTCAAGGTGTTCAGTGGGTGAATGACTTAAAGAGAAAAGGTGCAATGCATTTCAGCCTGTACATGCTCTCAAAGGCATTCTTCAGGGGCTATATAATGTCATAAAAAGAGACAACGTATAAATATATAATAAAACAATGCATAATTTTACAATGGATAACATCATTATTACATTTGTACACTATATATGCCTGTACATATCCATTTGAAATTTCATTTCAGAAGTTTCCGGCGCTAGAGCAAAATCTAAGGTCTGTTGCAGGATGATGTTTTATAGTGTATTTGTGTGTCTTCTCTATTTATGATCTTATATAGCCCCTAAAGAAAACCTTTGAGAGTACAGTATGACCCCCATATCCATGGGAGATACATTCCCAGACTTACCATGGATACTGTAAACCACAGATAATAGCAAGCCTTATTAGAATGAATGACTTCTGGCCCAAGCACACCATAGAGTTGTGCTGGAGGACCTAGAATATGCCTAGATAGAACACCTCTCTAGGCATCGTCTAGGACTCTAGGTCTTTCAGCACAACTCTATGGTCAGCTTCCAGTGGAAGCATACTTAGAAGTACACTGGAGGACCTAGAAGATGCCCAGAGAGAACATATTTTTTTCAGACTTGGGTAAGAGAATCTGTGAGTACCAGTCCCATGAAGGCAGGGGTCATACTGTATATAAAGTCTGAAATGCATTTGGTTTTTATCAATAAATCATTCATCCAATGAGCATCTTGAAACATGTCTCCAGTTTTTTTTCTGCTGCTTTTATGGATGCTCCCCAATTTTTGCTTCCTATGTGTGTGACAGTCAGAGACATGAATTAGTTAGGATCCGTTAGTTAGAGAGTAGAGTTAGAGCTGGGACAGCAGTCAGAGCAGTCAAGTGGTCAGTTAGAGCAGAGAGCAGAACAGTGAGATGGGTTTCAGAAAGGCTAATGAGAATTATTATATAAGCATATAAGTAAAGTAACTGTAAGTACTAAGCTAAAAAACTGTTGTAACCACATGTATTTAAACAAGAACATGTGAAAAGTTTCACTATCTTCTTCTTCTCTTAAATAAATTATTTTATTAATACAGAGCCTTTTGGAGGCACTATGCTGAGTAATTTATATGAATTGATAACACCAGGCCCAGTGGTGTCTGTGGTGGCAGAGAAGGTACAATTGTGGTTGCTATCTTTGGTGACTGGTACAGGGAGAGGGCTGGATATGAATCTACAACAGAAGAATCACTAAGAGGAAACAGTAACTCTTTAAGATGGGTGTTTGCAGAAGGCAGTAACAACTTAGAGCTCATCTATACAGGCCTGAATATGCTGGCTCCCCACCGAAATATTCTGATTGCGGATCTGGCCCATTTCTTCCCTGTTACTGGAACAAAACAGGATGGAGTCCAGATCACCACAGCAGACAATCTCTGCAGCCACTGTCACTTCCATCTGTGTTACATTCTTTGAAGCCATGAGAGGGTTCTGCAGCATGTGATCAAGGCCCCCTGCATGTGACCAGCATGGTCACATACTGTACGCCTGCTTCCTGGCTTCAGAGCAAGTGATGCAGATGGCAGCTGTAGCAACGGGCCAGCAGACCAGTATGGGCCTCTGCAGATCTACAGGACCTGATCTGTTTCTTCCAAAAAGAAATATTTTTCTGAAGTGGTCAAATGGTCTGATGGGCAAATTTTCTCCTCTGAATTTTGTAATTTCCCCCCCAAAAGTTACAGTGCAAAAGTGCTGTTTCATTAATGCACTATATCACTATAACTCATTTTTTTAAATTAAAAAATTAAGAGTGGAAGTGGGAGAAGAGGATTCTTTTTTGTTTGCATATGTCTGAGAATCTTGCCCACTTAAGGGCAAGAATGAAGTTGCAGCAGGTGACGGGAATTGCCAGAAAATAGTTTGCTTTTGTAATTAAGACTTTCCAAAATTCACAAATTTCATCATAAACTCAACAGAAAGAACTTGAGGTGTGTTTTTTAAAAAACTGAATGTGACAGAAAGCAAAACTGCCCGATTCTTCTATCCATCCCTAGCTGTTAGGCATACCATTGTTCTTCCATATTTCTTATAATGGCAGCACATAACATTGAGCTTTCCAATACTGGATTTCAGTGCTGTATTCAGTCTTTTACCCCAGTTCTCAAGTCGAGTCTATAGTCCTTGCAAGATACTTTCAAATCAAGTTTCAAGTCGAGTCTCAAGTCTGGGAGCTAACTTTAACAGAAAAAAAGGAGGTGGTAGTGGTGTGTTGGGGGTGGAGTTTCAATAACTAGAAAATCAAGAAGACATGCTCAAAGTTAGGTTAAAAAAATGAAATTATCATAGGAAAGTTCAGCAAGGCTTTGTTTAAACAAAGCTGTGATGTTAATCAAATTTATCAAGATTTCATTTTAGAAAAACTATTTTTTCCACAAGAGTGGCCCCCAGCCTGCTGTTTGCTATTTCCCTCAAAGAAACGCTTCTGAAGTCTTGCTCGCTGCTGCTTTTAGGAAATGCCTTAGAAGGAGCCTCTGATGTGCAGTTGCCATTGGGCTTGAGGTTGGTGTTTAGGGCTACTCAGAAGCCAGTCTGTCCCTGCTGCATATCGGAAGAGCCTTCTAAAGCATTTCCTAAGAGAAGCAGCATACAAGACTTGCTCCCAGAAGCATTAGGCAAATGACTGAACATCCTGGCTGATTATTGGGGTCGGGGGTTGGAAAGCCTCAGTGAGAGTAAGGAGATTTTCAGACAGGCAAAAATCGCCCCTTGCCGCGCGAGCAGCCTCCCGAAACTGCTGCGCGGCAAGGGTCTTTTTCGGACGACGCTGTGCCTCTAGCGAAGCCGTCCGTGTCACTTCCGTGAAGCTTGGGACGGCTCCGCGCCATATTTCAAGCACGGAGGCTGCCCGTGATTGAAATATGACGCGGAGCCGTCCCAAGCTTCACGGAAGTGACACGGACGGCTTCGCTAGAGGCACAGCGTCGTCCGAAAAAGACCCTTGCCACGCAGCAGTTTCGGGAGGCTGCTCGCGCGGCAAGGGGCGATTTTTGCCTGTCTGAAAATCTCCTAAGACAAATGAAAGGGTGAGGAGGGTTGCAGGCTGGCTACGGAGACACTACCTTCATTTGAGTTGAGGAAAAAGCTGGAAGGATATGAGAGCAAACGGGAACACTAAACTAGAGGTTGATTTTGAGGTGGGGATTGGGATCTGCTTGAGGATTGCTTCCCACAAGGCTGCCGAGCAGACCTTGCCTGCTGCTTAGATGATCTTTCCACCTCAAGTCTGTTGGTGAGCTCATATGCTGTGTTTCCCATGAAGAAACTCTTCCCAAGCTCTTGGGGCAAGTGTTGCCTGCTGCTAGGAAATGCTTTAGAAAGCTTCTCCTCTTCCAAGGCCAGCAAGTCAGTAGCTAAAAATATACAAGTCTCAAGTCAAGTTGAGTCAGTGCTTGATTTATGGCAGGGTCAAATCCAAGTCCAGTCATTGAAGCAACTTGTGTCTGACTCAATTGCGAGTCAATCAACTCAAGTCTACAAGCCCGTCTAAATGAGGGAATAAAATGTGGATTGGTGCGCCCATACGCCAATTCGCAGCAGCTTTCATCTGTCTCAATGATCTTTAGGCAAAGTTGCTGGCGTGTTTGCTGTTCACATGGAGGAATGTCAGTGATTCAAGATGGCAGGCATGAGAGAATTACTCATGGTTCTATACTCCCCAACTTGCACCTGCCAAACAGTATTTTTTTAAAAAAAAAAACTAAATCCAAGGTGAGGAAGAGTGATCTTCTGCTTAAATAATGAAAAAAAGAAAGGCTATTTCATTGCCTCAGCACACAATCACTACAGCAACAATCCAACATGGCGATTCCCAGAGCTGCCTTCTTAACAAGCTCCACCCCCTGTGCACATCTGACCAATCAGCTATCTTCTTCAGGAATGTGCTGCACTGTGATTTGGTTGTCCTAATGAGTGGGAGTGTGCTTTTCCCCACAGTTTTTTTTTTAAACTCAGAAAAAACCCTGAAAGCTTTTCCCCCATAGTTTTCCTGAATTTTGCTCCCCCTCCCTCCAAAAATGATGGAACGCTGTGGGATCCCATTTGGACACATAGATTCTACAAGGATCTATTTTACCATCTGGACCAGCCATAGATCACTGTTGGATTTACAACTAGAGCAACCAAAATCTAGGCATCCAACTGCTAAGAATAAATCACATTACAAATTGTAGCAAACTAAAAATTCATGACTATGGTAATAACTGAAGTCATCATAACATAAAAATCTATTTAAGAAACTTTTCAGTTAAAAAAAACGGCAAGGCAAACCTACTCTTTGACTGCATCCCCTATGGACTGATGATTCATACCTCTACATGAAAAAACAATTGTGTGGAGGCTGTACCATGTGACAAGCCAAGCCATTAGTGTGAACTCTGCACAGCTGGAATAGTTTTTACTGTGCTATTTTAAAAATCCCAAGTAAGGTTGGTGTGATGGTGTGTGTTAAAAACTTCCCAAACCACACTTCACCCAAATTAGTGTTGCATTTCCAAATAGTGATCCATCTGGTAACTGTATGTATCAGCCAGGCTTCAGATACAGGCAGCAAATGAGAAAGGTAGGGCAGGGCATGTGTCCAGAACCAGAGAGGAGGCTGCCAGTAGGTCTTAGAAGAAAGAGGGTCATTTCCACCTTATCAATACAGTGTGCTTCAGACCAGTACGATAAATGTTTAGCAGTTCCTTTTGTACTTCAGCCAAGGCTATGTGGTTTCTTTGTACTCAGGTTTAATCTACACCTGCAAACAAGCCCTTAGGGCCAACACATTACTATTCACTTTGCCTAGATAGTGTTCAACATATCCAATATTAATGATATAATTGGGGAACAGAAGGGATTAACAGCTTGATCCTACCTTGGGGTTATGCCAGCTGGACGAGGATATAATCAGTTCTAAATCCCTTGTGCTGACACAACAAAACATTACACTGTTCTAAAGAAGCCCTTACACCAGTGGTAATCCCTAAACTGGCAGATCACTGCCAGAGCAAGGGGCAAACCGGGCAGAGTTGGCCATAGGGCTGGAAAAGTGGAACTCAGTCAAAGGTCAGTTTCCACCTCCAATGCCAGCATAAATTTATGCCAAGAAAATAGACAGCATAAGTAAAAATTTCAGTTAATGAAGAGCCTCAGGCAAACCCTCTGCTATCTTCAATTTCCCAGATACACCAATGCAGAAGAATCAGTATGTACTACCATGAGATATCAGCACCATCAACAAAGTACTTAGTTGACACCTTGAAGATGCATTACTCCACTCCCATGTCTATAGTAATATCAGCATACAAGTGACAGTTTTAATGATGAAGAGGTAGGTGAGAGAGACCACTTTACATACACAAAATGTCTTTGAGTCCCACCCTATATTAATACTCTTTTTCAGGATTTAGGAGATTATCAGATGGGAACAAAAAAAGCATTCCCGTCTTGCACTCTCCTCTCCCATCCCTGACCCAATACATTGACAAAACTTTTCAGACCTACCTTGCTAGCAGCATCAGGGCAGCTCGGGAGTGAACAGAGCTCGAACGGAGCTCCCGTCGCTTCCTGAAATGAAATCCCAGCTGTTCTTGTGAGAGGACAAGCATGTGGGAAATTCAAAAATAAAAGCAAAATACACATTGAAAAATTAAAGCAAGCACAAAAACACACTTAAAACATCCCAAGTAACCTGGGGAGGGTACAAAAAGTGTGTCACTTACCTGAATGTCCCAATCTCATCCAGAAGTGTTCTGGCACGGACCTCCCATTGACGCTGGTATCATGCCAGCATAACACGGCACCTTTTCTTTTCTTTTTTTCCCTCTTCTTTTTTTTTTTTGCATATATTTTTTATTGTTACACATAATCCATATTACAGATCACATTTTAGTTTTGTAAAGTAAACTTCTGCACATATTACACATAGTCTACAAACCTCTACATATATTACACATAATCTGCAAATTTTAACATATTCTATACATCTAAACTTTCCAGCTTACATTTGTAACTTTATTTTTCTTGTTAATCAAAAATTGGACTTGAAGAAAAAAGAAGAAAAAAAACCCTTCCCCCCCCCTCCTCACTTCCTTCCTCTAACCTTTATTGCTGGGGTTTCTCTTTGCTTATTTTTCCCCTTATTATTTCTGCCTATTTGCCTATCTTTACTGTTGCTTCTAAACTATATCCTTTTCTATAAGAAACTAAATTTCGTCTGTCTGATTCTCAGACCTTGTTCCTTTTCTTTTTTACTATAGGCTTAGTTCCAACCTTCCTCTTTTATTTTTCATTTGTTTATTTACTGAAATTATTTGTCTTCCAAAAAACGTACAATAGGTTCCCACTCCTTTTCAACCCTTTCCATATTTTTCTCTTTTAATAGTGTTGACAATCTATCTGCGTCCATCATTTCCCATAATTTAATCTTCCACTCCTCTATTGTGGGAATTGATTTTTCTTTCCATTTTTGTGCAAACAGAATTCTTGCCAGTGATATCATGTAAAGTATGATCCTCCAGTGATGTTTTATGTTACCTCCTTTCACCTCTCCTAACATGTTTAGCAGATAGATCTCTGGCTTCATAGGATAACGGACGTCTAGAAAAATAACACGGCACCTTTTCAGAAGCACATCATTCTGTCACAAAAACGGAATGGGGGATCCATTCACGGCTTAGCCCATGAATAAAAAGCATCGCCGGTGAAACAGCAGCAGCACAGGAGCATAACGAGAGGGGAACGATGTCATCTGAAAAAGAAGCCCTTTAGCGATCTCCTGACATTCATGAAATGCCATATTTAGAGCATCTGATCATCTTCTTAGATTCTCTAAGTCTTAGATATACAAACACACAGGGCCCTTTCACATTACACAATTGGAGTACTATGACTCTACTTTAACTGCCGTGGCAGCATCCTGTAGATTCCTGAGGTTTGCAGTTGGGGGAGACAGTTAAGCTTTCTGGCTGAGAATCCTAAACACTCCTCCCTAAACTACAAACCCCAGGATCCATAGGATGGAACCATGTCTGTTTAAGGGGAATCATAGTGTCACCTTTGAAACACTGCAGCTGGGATTGCAAGAATATAATTTCCACAAAGGTAAGTATGGGAGCATGCATGAAGGTGCTATTACACCATTATGCTTGTTGATATTGCCACCATAGGTCCCATTCTGATGCTGGATAATGCTAGGCTAGCTTTACTAGCTAGCTGGACTGGAAGAAAATTTCAGCTTGGGAAGGAAGAAAGACATTGTGCTGCTGGTAAGCCAACTACCTTTTGGCTCTTGTCAGGGCCAGTTTAAGGAATTTTGGGGGCCCCTGAAATGCTTTATTTTGGGGGCCCCATATGTTTATCTCAGGTCAATGTAACCTAACCTATTCACCGTACAGGATGTTCAGATTACAGTAGGACCCACGTATCCATGGATTCATTATCCATGGGACCCAAACAGCATACCTACCATAGAGTCTTCCTAGAAAATGTGTCCTCCCTAGCCGTTTTCTAAGCCCTCCAAGGCAACTCTATGGTATTTTAAACCAGAAGTCCCATTATTTTCAAAGGCACTCACTATTATTTATGGTTTTCAGAATCCACGCCCCCTCCCCGAACCAATCCCCTGTGGATAAGAGGGGCCTACTGTATTACATAATTTGCCACCAATAATTTAGTTTAAAAACTATATTATAGGCAGTAACATAATATTTCTTGTTTATTAGCAATTAACGTAATGGTGTAGATTTCCTCAAAGAAAAGAAAGAGTGAACTACAAGCTGAACATGAGTTAATAGTATGATGCAGCAGCAAAAAAATGCCAATGCAATTCTAGGCTGCATTAATAGGAGTAGTGTCTAGATCAAGGGAACTAACAGTATCACTCCATTCTGCTTTGGTCAGACCTCACCTGGAATACTGTTTCCAGTTCTGGGCAAAACAATTCAAGAAAGATACTGAGAAGGAAGGTGGGAGGTCTGGAAGCCATTAGGCCCTATGAGGAATGGCTTAGGGAGCTGGGCATGCTTAGCCTGGAGAAAAGAAGGTTGAGAGGTGACCTGATAGCCATGTTTAAATATTTGAAGGGATGTAATACTGAGGAAGGAGTAAGCTTGTTTTCTGCTGCTCCAGAGACTAGGATACGGAGCCATGGGTTCAAACTACAAGAAAAGAGATTCCACCTGAATATTAGGAAGAACCTCCTGACAGTAAGAGCTGTTTGGAAGTGGAATACACTGCCTTGAAATGTGGTAGAGTCTCATTCTTTGGCTTTTTTAAAACATAGGTTGGATGGCCATCTGTCAGGAATGCTTGGATTGTGTATTCCTGCAGGGCAGAAACCGATCTGATGGGATGGCTGTTGGGATCCCTTCCAGCTCTATGATTCTAGGCTGCATTCAGAGCCTGGGAAAGTTACTCTTGGATTACACCTCCCAGAATCCCCCTGCCAGCACCCTTCTCAAGGTCTGGTTGCATTGTTCCTTTTCCAGCATTCTCTAGCCTAGTGGTTCTTAACTTGGAGTCTGCAATATGCTCACAGGGGGTCCTCAAAGGCTTGAAGGCTGCTTGGCCCACCTCCTCCCTGTAGTGGAGTAGCCACATGACAGGAACCAAGGCAAAGGCTGGCTGGCTTGGCCTGCACATTGCCATTCAATCCACTCCAGCCACAAACTTGCAGGAAGAAGCAAGAGTGCCTCTGATGGAAAGTTTAATGGATGGTGTAATTGTATTGTTGTTGTTGTTAGCTATTATTATTAGCTATTATTATTAGGGTTTTAAATCTTGAGTTAAGTCTTGGGGCAACAAAAGATATTTGAATGGGGTCCCTGTAAAGAAAAGTTTAAGAGCCACTGCTCTAGGCCAATGCCTCTCACATAACACTAATGGGATACTGGTGTTTTAGTGACAACAATAAAACCATTGTTCCCAGTAATATTACTCTAAATTGTAATTTATATTCTTTATATTCTTCTGTTAAAAGAGCTAGAGTGTTGTAGAAGTTTCAGCATTGCACTATGACTATGGAGACCAGGGTCTGAATCCTTACTCAGCCATGAATACCCACTGGCTGACCTTGGGCAAGTCATACTCTCTAAGCCTCAAAGGAAGTCAAAGGCACGCCCCCTTTGAACAAACCTTGCCTAGAAAACCCCATGGTAGGTTCGCCTTGGTCAGAAATGACTTGAAGTCACATGGGCAAATACACACAAATTTCTTTTGCAGGTTGAACTCAGTTGGCAGCAAGGAGAGGAAGCTGAAGAAGACCAAGGGGGAAAGGGGGGGAGGGAAGGGCGAGAAACCAGGACATGTGAAGAGCAGCTGGAAAGATGGGCTGGAAGGGGATCTATGTGGAAGGAAGGAAAGGGAAGAAAGAAAGAAAGAAAGAAAGAAAGAAGCCCTTTTTGAGGGAAAGAGACAACCCTCAAATTCCCTTTCTCTCTCTCTCTCTCTCTCTCTCTCTCTCTCTCTCACACACACACACACACACACACACACACCCCTCTCTGACATGCCTGACTGGCTTGCATTTTGCAGTAGCATACTCCCGCCAGCTTCTGCCACAGAGGGCTGCTGCTGCTTTCTCTTTCTCTTTCTAGTCTTTGAGATGCTGGGTTTAAAAAAAAAAAAGCCAGCAGGAGGTTTTTGGAGGAGGAGGTAGGAGGGGACTAAAAAGCAGTGGCTCCTCCCGGCTGTTTCCTGGCTGTCTCCTTTGTCAGATAAGGAGGTCAGCAGGGGGGGGCCTTGACCTTGGGGCCCCCTGCCAATGCTGATTTGGCAGACTGATTAAACCGGCCCTGGCTCTTGTTCTGCTATATTTGTTGCCTAGCAGTAGCCATTCGTCTAGCTTATCTGAACTGATCCCATCCCAGCTGGTTGGTATAAAAGCTGGACTTTGAGTAAGTCTTGACTGAGTTTGTCTGTTTGTTGTTTCTCCCTCCCTCCCCACTCCTTTTTCACTGTCTGTTGTAGTATAAGCCTGAAGTATGGGCCATCCTGGTTTGTTACTGATCTGTAAATGGCTCTGGGAGCCTTTTTGCTGGTACAGCAAGGCGAAACATGTTATTGGTATTATGTGCCTTCAGGTCTCTTCAGGTCAACTCTGACCCTATCCTAGGGCTTTCTTGGCAAAGTTTATTCAGAGAGTATCTACCATTGCTTTTCTCTTAGGCTGAGAGAGAGAGTGACTTGTCCAAGGTGAGTTTCCATGGTGAAGCAGGGATTCAACACTCCTAGTCCAACACTCAGACCATTACACAATGCTGGCTCAATCTCTAAAGACAAAGCATGCTATTAATTGATTAATTTAACAGAGCTTGTGCCATCAAGTCCCTGTTTTGTTTTCTTTTAAAGCAGGAGTTGGCATCTGGGAGCCAATTTTCTGCCTCTGGGACTCTCCAGTAGGTGCATGGGCTACCAAAAGAAACTTTTAAAATAAAAGAAAAACAGAAATCTACTTTTGGATTTTGAAAAATTAATTGTTAAACATTGAAGAACATTGCAATTTATTTGAAAGATAAATTGCCAGTCCTGGAAGTTTTCAGAGGCAATTCATGCTTCCTTATTTATATTTTATTGTGTGCTTTTTAATTTGGGGAGGGCAGAATAAGGTGGTTCAGAAGAGTCTGGGGTGTGGTCGGTGGCTGCAATGACAGCCTTAAGGTCTCAGAGCCACACTTTGCCTTCCACTGCTTTAAAAGAGATATCTGTATTTGTTAGCCTAGTGGTACAATGGAAGGAAACATGGGACTTTATCAGACACATCAAATACAGCGTCATAACAATGCCACATAACTGGAAAAGGGCACACATATTAGATGACATCACCCTTTAGCAGTTATGTCCCTGTCAAAACCCATACTTTTTAATTGTTGGCTTAAGCCATCCATTGATCCCCCCTGCTGGTTTTTGCTGCCATAGCCAGCATGTGAAACCTCACATCCTCCCCCCCCCCTGTACTTACCCCATCAGTGGCTGGTCCAGTGCAAACACTTCCAGGTGAGATTGCGACATCCAAGTAAGTGACACAAATTTTATGACCCTCCCCAGGTTACTTACAGAATCATAGAATTGCAGAGTTGGAAGAGACCATGAGGGCCATCCAGTCCAACCCCCTGCCATGCAGGAAATCATGATCAAAGCATCCCCGACAGATGGCCATCCAGCCTCTGTTTAAAGACCTCCAAGGAAGGAGACCCCACCACACCCCGAGGGAGTGCGTTCCACTGCCGAACAGCTCTTACTGTCAAAAAGTTCCTCCTAATGTTGAGGTGGAATCTCTGTTCCTGGAGCTTGCACCCATTGCTCCGTGTTCCAGTCTCTGGAGCAGCAGAAAACAAGCCTGCTCCATCCTCAGTGTGACATCCCTTCAAATACTTAAACAGGGCTATCACATCGCCTCTTAACCGTCTTTTTTCCAGGCTAAACATACCCAGCTCCCTAAGTCTCTCCTCATAAGGCATCATTTCCAGACCTTTCACCATTTTAGTTGCCCTTCTCTGGACACGCTCCAATTTGTCAATATCCTTTTTTAATTGTGGCGCCCAGAACTGGACACAGTATTCTAAGTGAGGTCTGACCAAGGCAGAATAGAGTGGCACTATTACTTCCCTTGATCTAGACACTATACTTCTATTGATACAGCCCAAAATCGCATTGGCCTTTTTAGCTGCCGCATCGCACTGTTGGCTCATGTTCAACTTGTGGTCTACTAGGACTCCTAGATCCCTTTCGCATGTAGTCTCGTAAGTTTTTAAGTGTGCTTTGTGCTTTAAAAAACTTTTTTAGTGTTATTGTTTGGGTTTTTAAAAAAAATTCCGCACAATGAAGTCTCACGATATTTTGCAGGACTTCCAAGGAGGAAGTGAACGGAGCTCCATTCACTTCCTCTTTTATCGCCAGAGCTGCCTTTGCTGGGATTAGTGGTAAGTGCGGGGGAAGCGTTCTTTTGCTGGCATAAAAATGGATTTAAAATGATAGTCTGATAAAGCCCATGGTCTAAGCAGAAATTCTGTTCAATGATGTTATCTCTGCATATAGCTATGACTCATCCCAGTTTCTAAAACCTCAACTAATTCCTTCCATCCCAGGCTTCTGAATTTTAAAAAATCTAAAAGAACCAAGAGATAGAAAAATAGGAGCCAAGCATTCCCTTTTGATCTAACATTCAACAGTAAAGAACACAGGCTATTGAGGTGGACGTATGGTCAGACAGACAGATGCAGCATGTAGAAAATAATGTCTATAATTTTAAAATATTTCACTTTCTAATTTACTTTCCTTCACTTTCCCTTCGAGATTTGTCAAGCAGTTTGAAAGCATGGTTTCAAAAGAAATGTTGAAGGAAAGCCAATAAAAGGATTTAGCATGAAACAAGCCATGGCATTCTGAAGCCTCAGTAATGACTATGTTACAAATGGCTTAATAAGTTTGTAGACACAACTGAAAACAGTAAAAGTAACACAATTACTTTCCTGCAACAGAGAGATGGAAATGCACAGTAATATTTCCGAACTCTTCAGAACACGATCAGGACTATCAGTTTTGTTTTCAGTGCATCTGGCATATTGTAGGCACAGCAGGAAATAAATTGTCCTATTTTATGATGACATGCATAGTTTGATTAATTGTTTAGCTGAACTTGTTTATGAAGCTACCCTGTGTGTTTACTAAGAAAGAAGAAGATTCTGCAGCCAGTAGAATAAGTCCTTCCTATGATCTGCCTGTCTGCACAGAAATAAAACAAATGAATTCCACCCCATTAGAATTCATGCTGGGATTTTGGGATTTGTTCTTCTCTCAAAGCAGGAGGGTGTATCCAAATCTGTGCTGATATTGAGTGCAGCCATACTCATTCAGGAAGTTCTGATCCAGCTCTGCATCAATAAATGTTTTATATTTTCACAACAGTTTTATTTTTATCTATGTTAATGCTTGCAAACTAATCACATCACACAAACCCATACGGGCAAGAGCTACTCTTTGTGAAGCTTTAAGGCAGTCAAGCCCATAATGAGTTGTCACTGTTTGAAACATGCATGTGTGAAAACATCTGGGGCTCTCTAATTTAAGCAAATAGTTTATAATTGTGCCAACCATATCAAGGCAAAAAGAATCAGCTGAGACCTGAAAAACCAGAAAAATCCCTCCAATCCCACCCCTGTGATCCAATAGAAAATCCATGCTAAAATAGTTTTCAAAACAAAACTATTCTTCCAGGTTTTGCACATTTCTATGCAAACCATCTAAGAACTGGTTGAGTAGTGATCGATGATCTACAGTGCATGCTAAGGCCATCCAATAATTGCTTTGGCAGAGAATCAGTACTCACTGTACCACATATCCTCCATGACTAAAAAGGTCATAAATCAAGAAGAATATTTTTAGTTTTCTTTTGGGTCATTTCAGACACCACAATAATGTATGGGTTTGTGTGTTTCTTCCTCATTTGGGACATCCTTGAGGAGAACATCCAAAGCTTTTCATTTTTATTTTCACTGAATCCCAGTTTAGTGTTACTTCTGAATCCTAATGTGGTTAATCTCATAATCTGGCTTCATAATCAATGGCCAGAAGCTGGTTAGCTTCAAAGAAAACAAAGTCGGGGACTGGCATATCTATAAACTGTGCTTTGTTTGTTTGTTCGTTTGTTTAGGTATTTATACCCCGCCCTTCAGCCACAATGGCTATCAGAGCGGCTTACTAATTGTTTTAAGCAATAGCGATTTACACATCTACACTGCATTAAGCAGTTTCCAATGTGTATTAGCTAATTGTCCCCACAAGCCGGACACTCATTTTACTGACCTACGAAAGGATGGAAGGCTGAGTGAACCTTGGAGCCCTCTGGAATCGAACTTGCAACATGGTGGCTTGCAGTACTAGCATTTAACCACTGCGCCACCAGGACAAAAAGTGAAGTTTCTTGGAAGTGCTAATTGGCTCCCCAGGCCTTGCTTTAATGCTGAACTGTCTTGTGGTGGGGCATCAGGGCATGTGGTGGTGATGACAGTATGGACCTTTCAGAGGACCTCAAAGATGGCCAGGGCAGCCACATGGCATAGACACTACACTGGGTCTCCTCTAATGCATTTAACAATGGGTTAAATCCAACATTAGACCTACCTATAGCAGATTTATTTAACTGAATAGAACTTGTTAATCACAACTAATTTACATCTAAATTATTTCAATGGGTCTCTTCTATGTAGGGCTAGCATTGGATTTAGCCCAGTGAGAGTACAGCTGTATTTCTACAGTATGGATGTCTCTGATTCATTAGCCACTGATTCAGTTATCTGCAGGACACAAAACAGCACACCTACCATAGAGTCTTCCTAGAAAATGCCTAGAGAGGCATCCTCTCTAGATGTTTTCTAGATCCTCCAAGGCAACGCTATGGTATTTTAAACCAGAAGTCCCATTATTTTCAATGGTGTTCGTTGTTATCCATGGTTTTTGGTATCCACAGCGAAGGGGAACCAATCCCCCACAAATACAGGGGTCCTACTGAATTCCTATATGTACTTATGCAGGAGTAAACCACAGCCAAATTCAACAGGGCTTATTTCTGAGAAGAGCTGCATAGTATTCTGTAAGCAATAGTCTTGGATCTAAGTTTACAGAATAATCCTGATCCAGCCCAGGAAAGGCTGGAAATTTCTTAAGACTCCCCCTGCTCTGCTTAACTTTGTGATACATTGCAGCTGTGTCCCTGGGCTGCAGTAGGTTTGGCTCTGGCCTCATTTGGCTCCTCCTTCACCACTTCTTTTCTCAACTTCCTTCCCCATCTCCCTCATCTTCTGCAGGTAGATCTTAGCCAGCTGAGCAGTTTGGCTGTCAAACTGGACTCTTTGAAATGTGATCAGCCATGAAGAGAGGCAGATTCTGTGAGGAGGACATTTCTTCTGGCAGGCTTCTGATTAATCCTAACCCCCAATAACTGGTGCATTTTTGGATTGGATTAGGATTGCATTGTAAGTCCCAATCTAACCAATTATTTGCTTCATGCTAGGAACCTGAAACCTGCAGAGCACACTGTTGGAAAAATGTGATTAGGAAAATATCACAGTAAAATTGGATGGCCTTTACAGAAGCTGTAGCTGTAGCCTTATTCCCAATGCCTGAAATAATCTTTATGTTTTTAGAAAGAGGATTGCAATTAAAATGTATTGATGGCTTCATCAATAAAAACATTGCCTGTTGTTGGTCTATCACATAACAAGTCAAGGTGATATTCTCCTTTCCTTCTAAAAGAATTAACATGCTAAATCTGATGAAAGATATATAGAATTAAATCTTTGAGTTCATCTATTTTCACATAAGTATCGTGCCATTTTATAAAGTGCTTAAATTTTATCTTTCTACAATTTATATTGTTTTAATTCTTCCTCCATCACAGACATATATTCAGTTCCTCAAGTTGCATGGACCGTTATTAGACTGTATGAATCAGTCAGCTCCGTGGCAAAAAGAAAGAGAGAATATGACACGCCATCAAAAATCTAACACCTCTAGTCATTTCTCTAGTCATAAATGACAAGAATATTAAGTTTTCATCTAGCAAAAAGCTTTACATTTTAGAGTCTCAAAAATGAACACAAATGAAGGAAGAATTTCTCTGTCAGTTCTCCATTTTTAACAGCCTGTCTAGATCTGTGATCTGTAGTGTTTATTCCTTCATTTTCATATTTCTGTCTATTTGAGACAAAATGGTGGCAGCCTAATGAAATTACAGATCATGCACCATTGAGGCCTTAAGTCTGAAAAATCTTACAGAGGAGCTGTCATTCAGTATGCAACCAACACTTAGGCTGTCTCACATGCAGGTGTGTGTGAGAGAGATACATGCACACATGTGTGTATATGTGTCTTCTAATACTGTGGAGGTTGATGTTTGAATATGATTAAAACAGGGCATTGAAGATGCTATTTTCAATCAGTTTTTATATCCAAATTAATGTGGTTATTTAATTTGGATGTCTACTATAAGCAGACTTTTTATGTTCCTATAAACATAGGAAGCAAAGCTCAATCATTGTTTAATCATGTTTGTGGAATAAGCCAAGACACAGATATAGAGATGGGCAAACAACCTCGCAGTTTGTTTTACTTAATGCTGACTTGCTCCCCCACTCCTCATCAACTTCTCCTCTGTGCCTATCTGGCTGTTGTACCAAACCTTTTTGTGATGCCCAAGGACTGGCATAATATCACTACATTACTGATTCTCTGACCATTGGTCAGCTGAAAAAATGGGTGGGGGAAATTGCATTTCCTGAATTTCTGGGATGAAGCTTTGGGTGTACAGCAGAAGGGTTTCTAGTCAGTGCCATTTTCTTGCATGTAGCATCCTTTTTCTTCCCAAAAAGACTTGCACAAATTGTGCAGACTTTAAGAAAGGGCAACCAGTCAGGAACATCCAGGTTCTTGGGGTGGGACCTGTAAGAGCCTATTGGACTGGAGGCAGGACAGTTGTCTATATGACATAGACCATGAATTATAGTTATGCTTGCAGCTCCAGGAGACTAGCAGGAGGTGTGCACATGGGTCCATCTCTTGTCAAGGTTTTGGTATGTCACTGGATCTATTTGGAGAGAGGTGGGGCAGAGTCCTCCTTATATAAACAATTGGGAGTTCCTTTACAGGACCTTGGTGGAGAGGAAAGGTTAGTCATGCCCAACTCAGGGACAGGTGGCTCCAACATCACTTCCAGGTGGCGGAGGAAACATGAAGTCCTTCTGCCAGATCTGTCATCCCCAGTATTCCCAGCAGGCAGGCTGGGTGTTTGCTCTCATCAACCGGCATGTGGGTAAACCAATAACTGAATCTGGGCCCATGCTAGGGTTAAGCCTCCACGGCTGTAACCAATGACATTGTAGCCTTTTCTACTCCAATGATAATTTGTCAATGTGTTGAGGGAGGCACACTCACTGCTGATCCCACAATATGAATATTCTCTTCGTCTGAAATCTTTGGACAGACTTGGCATACCTCAGCTTAAATAGGGTCCTGAAGCTGTTTATTCTTCCATGTTCCCTGACAGTTTTCACAAAGGCTGGCTGATCCCTTTGTTAAACCTGTCCTTCCAACCATGCTAATGAAATCAGAGATGGGAACTAATATATGTTTATGTTTTGTATGATTTTTTTAAAAAAATTAAAACATTCCATTGCAATGGTGAGCAGCAAGCACAGTGTGTAGCAAAGAACAAGAGAGAAGCAGGAAGAGGAAGTTCACAGTACACTGCCTCATGCACACATGGGAAAGAAGCTACAGAATGAGAAAGAGATGTGAAGTGGATGGAAAGATGACAAGAGTGAGGGGACAGATGAGAGAGAGTAGACATGAACAGAGGAATTCAAGAGAGTAAGAGGAACAGTAGAGAAAGAAGAGAGAAAGAGGTACACAGAGAAAGAGGAAAGATCAAATGCAGAGTAATATTCTCAGAGGAGACAAGGTATCTACAGCACAGAACAACATCTAAGGTGAACATGAAGGAGTAGGATAGAGGAAGCAGAACATAAATGATGGATGTCAATGATGACATATATATTGCTGAAAATATGGGAAGAGAAGAAGGACTTTATCACAGGGGAATGCTAAAGCAGAATTTCAGCAAGATAGTAATGAATTTGGCCAGTACTTATCAGACAGCATTGTGGCTATCCTGTTGCTGCTTCGCATTCTAGTTGTTACTGATGCATACCTTTCACTTAATGGAAAATAATACCTGCCAATATTGCTATTGTTCTACTGCTGCCCCGGTACAATAGGTCTGTTTTTGCTTCAGTTCCAGGATGATTGCAGTCATGTGGCATGAGGGGGGCTGATTCTCCTCCTCTCCCCCATCCTCCTCACTATTCCAAAACAGCACAGTCTGATTTGGAATATCAGGGGGGAGAGGGGGAGGAAGAGAATCAGGCCCCCTCATGCCACATGACTGCAGTCATCCTGGAACTGAAGCAAAGGGACCTATAACACCAGGGGGTTGCCAAAGGAGCACAGTTGCACAAATTAAGAGAGGTGTGATAATAAACATTTTACAACTGGTATGTTTCCATTTTCTTTAATAACGTGATTGCCATGAGACACAAGGCTGGTGTGATAACGTCCGAAGACTTTCAAACAGGTGAGGTAAGGTTCATAAGTGAGCATCTGGGAAGGAAAGGGAGGAGAGAAAAGTTGAAGGAAGAGTTCAAAGATAACTTGAACGAAAAATAAGAGGGTCCATAAAATCAGGGGTGACTTTGTATGTAATGCAAATTAATATTCAATCTTTTAGCTAGTGTATTTTTGGTCAGAAATAGAGAATAATGCAACAGTGGAAAATAAGATATGCCCAATATTGAAAGATTTTAAAAGAAATACTGTACATTTACTTCCCCCGCCCTCAGGAACAGAACTGCTTTTACTATTATTATTTTTGAAGTGGGTTAGGGAGGATTTCAGGACAGGACTAACTATTTCAAATACATCCTAGTCATTCTAACCAAATGGAGATCAAAAATACTATAGACCTAGTTAAGAATCATACATGCATGTGAGCTTGTGTCTGATTATTTATTTCAGCATCCAGTATTTAATAAGTAGAAATAGATACAGGAATCTTTGTTTTAGTACATGACTGCATAACTATGGCTCTTTATGACTGTTAGAAATAAATTGATTTAAATTGAAAAATTAAGTGACATATCTACCTTCTTCAAGGCACTCCTCCTCCTTTTGGTGCTGCTGTTCTATACATCAAGCAAAAAGGGCCACTCCTAGTTTACTCTTGGGTTCACTGATGTGGTGGGGCTATGATATGGGTATGAAACATCAAAAGCCTCATAACCAAGAAGGGAAAAGATCTAGTGCTGAAGTGTAACTCTTGCTGCCACCCAATAAATATGTCCATTTGTACAGAGATAAATTCTTCAGCCAACGTGGATCTGCATTTTGAGGTAAACTTTGCTCAAAGCGGCAATTTCCTCTTAGGTTGTTTTTGGTTTTCATAGGCTGTAATAGAGAAGGATGTGTTTGGTGTTTTGAATACGTTGTAAATGTGAAGTACCAATCTTTCCAATTTTATATCAGGATTCATTTCACTGTTTTTTTAGAAAGTACTTTCTGACAAATGGAAGGAAATTGTGGAGGTAATTGGAAGGAGGAGGACACAGAGAAAAAGAGGTAAAGAGCAACAGAGTGATTGCTGTGAAGTCAAAAGCTTTCACGGCTGGCATCCCTAGGTTTTTTGTGGTTTTTTTCTGGGCTGTGAGGCCATCTTCTGGAAGAGTTTATTCCTGACGTTTTGCCTGCACCTGTGGGTGGCATCTTCAGAAAAGTTCTCTGAAGATGCCAGCCACAGATGCAGGTGAAATGTCAGGAATAAAGTCTTCCAGAACACAGCCTCACAGCCCAGGAAAAAACCTATAGAGTGATTGCTCCCACCCACAGGAGCAGCAGATACTGTGCAGTGCCAGTATGTTGAGCCATCTGTTTCTCCTAAATATTTCTCACTAAGAATATGATAATTCTTCTTGTTGGTTGTTGTTTCTTAAAAATAAATATTTGTCAATCATTTGTGTAAGAGTCTGGTGTTTATTATGGAATATTGTTGATGGGGTGGAGGTCTGGCTTTTAAGACATACTTATAGACAGAGTTTGTTTCATGTATCTTGTGTGTATATCTTTCTTTCTAATTTTACTCATTCTTTTTCAGCAGGTGGGTGGGTGAGAAATGGGATTTTTCCAGAATTCATGCAGCTATTTCCTTCTCTCCCAAACTCACACCAGGGATGGGGTGTGGGGAATAAAATCATGGATGGAATTTTTCACTTTAATTCCATAAAGGCCTTCAGTGCCAGAAAATAACATCAATTTAAACAGTACGATAGAATTCATCTAATTAAAATTATTGCAAATGCTCCCTTTCAACTTAAACGTCATTAAAACACCTTTAAAGCTTTTTAGTGTAAACAGAGTAATGGGCACTTTCCCACCAACTTTTCTAAGTCTGGGCCAGCTATCCTTCTCACTAGAAGAAGCCTTCTGTGACACATACCTGAACTTTAACACTGTTTGTCAGTGGCTCAAGGTTTCTTTTACTTAGGACATTATCACATAGGCTTTACCAGTGCTACTAGAGTAGGATAATAGCATATGCAACCATTCCTTATTGCACATCATTGTTTCTTTTCTGTTGCCAGTGTGCATTCAAACCATTACTGTAGGGCACCATTTCAATGACAGGGAAACCCATCAATAGGCCATCAATACCTCTGTATTTCCATTATTGCCTCCATGCGATAAATCCTCTTCTGCTTCAGTTCCCATACCAGCAGTCACATGGGGTGAGTGGATGTGTTTGTCCTCTTCTTCTCTCTTCCCTTTTTTTCTCTGTCCTTCTGTCTACCTGATCTATTTCCCCTCCCGTCTGATGTGTCACTCCCCCGCTTTCTGCTACCTGGTCTTCTCCTCTCTCTTGCCTGCCTGATCTGACTATTCCCCCTCCCATCCGATGTGTCTCTTTCCTCCCCCTTTCTGCCACCCAGTCTTCTCTGCCCTCTTGCCTGCCTGATCTGACTATTCCCCTTCCTGCCCCATCTCTCTCTTTTCTTCCCCTCCCCCTCCTGTCCCCATCTGTCTCTTTTCTTGCCTCCACTCTCCCACCAATATTATGCAGCAATTGCATTAGTGAAGCAAACAAAATATACCAGTATTGAAGTGGAGGTGCGAGAAGAATTACTTCAATACCGGTATGTTTCTGTTTGCTTTACTTATGGGATTGCTGCAAGTTAGAAGCCTGGTGTGATAATATCCTTATACCAAATTTGATTGATCACCACTGAAAGGGCACTGGCCAGCTTACATTAAGCTTTTGTCACCACACACCTGACCAGCCAGTGCTGACACATTTGCACTCTTGCTCTCTCTCATATTTCCTTCTCTCATGCACGTGCATGCACAGAGAGAGAGAGAGAATCTGAAACCTCCCACACCATGTACAATGGATGTTAGCTAATATAATCCCACCAGATCCTGCCTAAAGCACTCAAACATCCTATCACACTCATAATTATCTCAAAAACTCTTAGGACACCACACTGAAAGTGCATATGTGCTTCTACATCCAAGGGTAAGCCATGCAATACACTTATCCTGCATGGCATTCCAAATTATATAGGTCTCCCCAAGTTTACATGGGATCAGTACCCGCAGTTTCACTTACCCATTACTGAAGAAAAAGGTCTCTCGAGGCATCTGGAAGATGACAGAGTCATGCTGGAGGTTGTCTCTCTAGGCGTCAGGAGGTCCTCCAGTGTGACTCTATAGTCAATTTATGCTGGAAGTTGACCATAGAGTCATGCCAGATGCCTAGAGAGGCATTCTCTCTAGGCATTTTCTAGGTCCTCCAATGTGATTCTATTTATTAGATTTATACCCCGCCTTTTTCCCAAGAAGGGATTCTATGGTCTAATACAGTGGTTTGCATTAGAAAGGAAGAGGGACACATGCAGCACAAGAAGTGCAAACTGCCCACACCTGGATGCTCCTATTTGTTTTTCCTGATTTGCTTAAAGAGCTTGGGTACTTTCACATGAGCAATTACCAAGTTAAGAGTCCACTTTAACTGCCATGGTTCCATCCTATGGAATTCTGGGATTTGCAGTTTATGGAGGGCTAAATTGTCAATCAGAGACTGTAGTGCTTCACTAAACTACAAACCCCAGGATTCCATAGGATATTTTCATGATATGTAAAGGAGAATCATAATGCTATAACTGTGTAGTGTGAAAAGACCTCAGTATAGGGTAGTGGCTAAGAGCTAAAGTAAGATGTAGCAAAATCTGTAATTTGAGTCTTGCTTCTGCCCCAAACTTACTAGGCAACCTAATCACCTTAACTAAGTAGGCAGGGCTCTCAATCTTAAACCTTCCATCTGGGGGTATTGTATGCACCAGTCTACCTTGCAGGTAATCTATGTGAAGCATTTTTTAATGTTCTATATAAATTCCAACTTGGCTGTAGAAAAATGGGGAAGAGGGGTGTCAGCTATCTGGAATACTATAAGGCATGGCTGGTTGGGTCTGTGGGTTCAATATATTGGTGTTGGCCTGAACTTAACCATCACTAATCTAAAAAGAGGAGCTGAAAATCAATATAGCTGTATGTATACGATCAGCAGCATCCTAAAGAAGGATGTTAAAAAATGGATGTGTAAAAACTAGTTTGGTTCTACATCCCCCCCCCACTTGCATTCACATTTGTCCCACAGTCACAGAGTGGAACGAGAGGGCATGCATGACTGATGCCACAGGAAAGCACTTTTGTGTGCAATTCTTCAGAGAAATTGTTCAAGAACACTTCAGCCATGGAACCAATTACCTCTAATTCTTCAAGGTTGGTGTCAGTGTGGGTTATCTGCCAAGTAATTGTCAGTCAGTTATGCTGAAAAGAACTGGAGTCATTTTAAAGATCAATAGAAAACACAAATATTTTGTGTCATTTTCTACTCATTTTGTATCATTTTTTTGTATGACAGTACATTACAAAATTGTTGCTTTGACAAAACACATTAGGAAAATGTACTATGCTGTCATTTTAACCACTGAGGGAGCCAAGTGGAAAGCAAAATTATGTGGCTAGCGCTAGATTATTTCTGCCAACTTGGGGTGGGGAGTTGTACCTTCCTTATCCTGTAAAAACAAGCCTAGGCTCTCACTGGTTTTATTAAAAAAAAAAACTTGGCACTTCTTAAAACAAAAGAAATATTTCAGTCAATTACAGCTCAGTTAGGAGCTAAGAACCACATGCTAATAGAGATTCCAAGTCTACTCTTAAGTTCTGGACACCACGTTACTTCCAAACCTCAGGCCAGCTTCATCCTAGTATAATGTTGTCAGGAGAGCTGAGCAAGAAGATCTGCAGAGGATGAGGCCAGGTACTGAGTGTGAAGGGAAGGGCTGGTACTATGATTCTAGCACTCTGTTATTTATCTTTATGCATTTATTTTTTTAAAAATCCTCCCATCACAGGATTTCAGGGCAAGATACAAGTAAAATAAATGTAAACAGGTTGAAACAATATAAAACTTAAAACAATAAAAATAATAACAAACCTGATCCTTTAGGGGAAGCATCATAAATAATCTTTAGAATAGCCTGAACATGCAGTGGGTGGAGGGGTGACAATGGCAGAGGATGTGTCAGAGACAACAGCAGTGGCACCATAGCTACCATATATTCCTGTGTATAAGACTGCTTTTTTACACTTGAAAATCTCCTCAAAAGTGGGGGGGTCATTTTATATGCCCAGCAGATCTTTTCCCCTGCTGTGAGAATGACTGCCTTGCCTTTGGAGTGTTAATTGCCCTCCATTTAGGGATTGTATTTTGGTAAACTTGCCAGGAAGATTTCCATTTGCATAGTTTTGGGGATTTCCTCTCCAGGAGTTCGCAAGTCTGCCAATGTGGCTCTAAAATCATTAATGTACTCATTCAAAAATTTGGGATTTGATAGCTTCATATTAACCAACTTCATTATTAATGCAACCTTACTTTCCAAAGATTGAACACCACAGAGATGTTTCAAAGTATCCCATGCTTTTTTAGCTGTTCTCAGTCCTTTAATTTCACAGACTATACCATCATCTACAGCCACTGAGCTGGCTGGCTGGTGGGGGGCAGGCTTTCCTGGCTGGCTGGTTGGACGGGGGGAGGGCAAAGTCTATATTTTAACTTAAAAATTGGGGGGGGGGTCATCTTATGCACCCAGTCATCTTATACGCTGGAATATACGGTAACTCTGCTAGTACTGCAGAGAAGAAGACAATGGCAAACCACTCCTGAAGCCTATTACCTTGAAAACTTTGCAATGAGACAATTAAAAAAAGAGAGAGATAATGGAGATTATCAGACAGGGACACAAAAAGTGTTTCTGTCCGACAATCTCCAATTCCGCCCCTGTCACAGCACAATAACCCTCCCCAGTGCACTGACCTTCTCTCCCATCAACAGGCAGCCCAGGAATGAACAGAGCTCTAATGGTGCAAAAAGACCTGAGTGCAGGAAATTCAAACATAAAAGCAAAAATACACCAAAAAAAGTTACAAAAAGCACATACACACACTTTAAAACTTCCAAGTAAACCAGGGAAGTTTTTAAAAGGGGTATCACTTACCTGGATGTCCCGATCTCACCTGGAACTGTTCTGGCAGGACTGCCCATTGATCCTGCATTCACAAGAGTTAACTGGCCCAAGGTTTCACACACCAGCAATGCCGGCACCAAATCACAATGGGGGATCTATTGATGGCTCAGCCCATCAATAAAAAGAAATGGCATAATGACACCACTGGAATGCAAAAGGACATTGTCATCTGATATTGCCGTCCTTTTGCATTCCTCTAGCATCATTATGCTGCCACGTTAGCTGCATCTGATAATCTCCAATGACAGAAGATGAGACTCACAGATTGGAAGGTAGTCAATGAGTTACTGAGGAAGAGCAGGGGACAAGTACAAGTGGTGCTGTGTCTAGTGATCCAAATGAACTCAAGCCAAAAGGACATTCAATTGCTGACATGGACAGAGAAGAAAGAAAAGCCCAAAGCTGTATATTATAGAAACATGGAAAGTGGGATGCATGAATCAGGGAAGACCAAAGAATTTTCTACAAAAAAAAAGATCCTGTGGAGCCCTGGGACCTACATTTTCCCCAACCTTGACTTAAATGGACAGATGAACCATTGTAAACAAGTTTTTCTGCCTAGTTTGGTTGGAACCTCAGTACATTGGCCTTTATCCTGTCCATTACCTTGTCCAAGCACTGGTTCCCAGCATCAACTGTCTCATCTGTACAAAATTAAAAGAAAAGGTAGTAGGTCTGGGTGTCATCTGTATACTAGTGATTCCTCAGTCTATTTTGGACAACTTCTCTTAGTGATGTCATGCTCATTTTAAAAAGCAGGGAGGATAAAGTAAAACTCTAGTACAGTACTGAGTCAGTTAAAGAGCCTGGTACTATTCCTTTTCTCAAAGAAGAATGTAAACCCTTCTGGAACCAGCCAGACATTCTTTCCCTGTCAAATACAATAAGCCAAATAAAGGTAAAGGGCAAGCATGCAAGTGGTAGGTTGAACATGACCAAGCACCTTACTAACATCCTTAGGTCTCAATAGCAAAAACCCATCCTACATAACAAACTAGATGATTTTCTGGACACCTCTGCTATTGAAGTTGCACTAATTGTGGAGTCCAGGTCAAGATGAATGCAAAAAAATAAAAATAAAAATTGACCTTTGAAGTACCAGAACAGCCCTAATTACATGCAGCTAAAATAGACAAAATTAGTTACAATGTTAGCATATCTCTGATGCAAACCTCCACACTGAAGGAGAGGTTCATTTTAGTGTTGTCCCACTCAGTGCTTCTCTTTAGAAAGAGCATGCTGGGTAAATACTTTATACAAGAAAATTTGCTGCTATTGTCTCCACCCACCACATGAGAAATATTTAGCAGGACTCATTGGTTCTGCCAGGTTGCACAGATGTTACAAGAGAGAGATGTGAGCTACAAGCCAGCTTCCATCTCAAAAGACAGTTACCTAGATAATGCAATAAAACTTTTGCTGTAAAAACAATGGTTTTGCAATGAAACGGTAACACTCACATAAAAAAAATAACACTTTCTGAAATTAGCAAATTGCATGGGGGGTAGTGTTGGGATTATGTAAATTTATGCAGCCTTTTCATTACAGTTCCTGTGGTGAATATTTTATTTCTTTTGCAACTAGGGAATCCTCAAGTTCTCAAGTGGGAGCACTCTTTCAGATTGCAGGGTTAATTTTATTCATCACTGACAGCTCAAGTCTGAACCCCCAATTCTGAAAACAAATCTTTCTGGCTAACTAAAGATGCTGTACATAAACACTGCTGTCTCCTATTTTCCATCAATTTAGTAGAAAGTAGAAACTCCACTGGAATAAATTGAGGGTATGTAACAGCAGTATGGTATAGTGGTTTCAGCACTGAACAATGACTCTGGAGAGTACGATTCAAATCCCCACCCATCCATGGAAACCCATTGGGTGACCTTGGGCAAGTCACACTTTCTCACCCTCAGAGGAGGGCAAAGGTAAACCCCGTCTGAACAAATCTTGCCAAGAAAACCCTATCATCGGTTCACCTTAGGGTCACCATAATTCAGAATAACTTGAAGACAAAACCACAAATGTAACACCAGTATTCACTGGATTGCCCTTTGCTGTTATTAAAGGATACCGTACCATCATTTCTATTAATTAACATAATTTTTCCCAATTCCCTATCAATACCCTTTTATCCTGAACACGATGCAGGAAAAAGCAGTTCTTTATTCCTTTAACAATCTACTGTTTGCTTGCTTTTCCTATCAATTTCTCTATATCTCCACTTACCCAGTCTCTACAAACTGTGTTAAAAGACTCTGATTAACATCACCCCATTGGTGCAAAATCATACCTTGTTGCTCATTAATGTTTGCTTTGAAAAACAGATCCCTGTGGAAACCAGGCACTCTCCCCCAGATTGTACAATTAGTTAGGCTGCAATCCTAGGCACACTTACTTGTGAGTAAGCCCTGTTGAAAACAGCGTTTCTTATTTCCAAGCAAACCTGGATAGGATTCTATTGTTAGATTGACAAAGCTACTTCATTTTCTGTTTTCTTTTTCAAATCCCAAAGTCATGGGTTCATATTGATTCACTCTGTTTATCTTTCCAACATAGTTACAAGTCAAGGAGAAATGTATTGTGCAATTGGCAGACCTTGCTTCAGTTACTCATGTCCCAATTACGCCCAGGTAACATGCTATACACATTTGAAATGTGGTGCTGGAGATTTTTGCAAATACCATGGACTGCCAAAAAGACAAATAAATGTGTCCTAAAGCAAGCCTGAACTTTTCCTAGAAGCCAAGACAACTAAGCTAAGACTGTCATACTTTATATGTCATTTACTGAATTTATATCAATAATATTGAGATAGTATTCAAGGCAGCATATCATATATCATATACATGAGAAGACATGGCTCATTAGAAAAGACAACAATGCTTGGTAAGGTAGAAGGCAGTAGGAAAAGTGGGAAGGCCACATTTACAGGCAGATAAACTCAAGCAAGGAAGCCATGGCCCTGACTCTGCAAGACCTGAGCAGTGCTGTTGATGCACAGGGTGACTTGAAGGTCATGACAGCTATCTTCAAATATCTGAAGGGATGTCATATAGAGGATGGATGAAGTTTGTTTTCTGCTGCTCCAGAGATATTTGCCATAAGTCAAAGTTGACTTGACAGCAGTTAGCAACAACAACTTGCTATAAAATGGGGTTACCTTTGAGGGCATTTTAGAAGCTTCAGTTGATAAAAGAATGGATGTTCCTGGGGGCTAAGCATTTAAAGCATATATAGAATCACCTCCCAAAAATAGTACTCTATGGTGAACTCGCCATGGGTCAGCATAAGAGGGGCACTCCAAAAAAAGCAATACAAGGACTCCCTGAAACAACATCTCAGGCTCGGCCAAATTGATCACCAACAATGGTCCACCCGGGCCTCATATCGGGAGACATGGAGATGCACTATCCACAATGCTGCAGCCTTATTTGAGAACTCATGCTGAACAAGTCTTGAAGAGAAATGATAACGCAGAAAGAATCACAACCCGGAAACATCACCCAAGGAGACCTTCTGCTATGCTTTCTGCAACCGGACTTGTTTATCTCGGATTGGCCTTTTTAGTCATCAGCGTGCTTGCAGAAAGCACGGGATGAGTCCTTCCTGAATGTTTGTTTGCGAAGAAAAGCCAGAGAGAGAGAGAGAGAATCATAGAGTGGAAGATACCAGAAGGGCCATCTAGTCCAACCCCTTGCCATTCAGGAATATACAACTAAAGCACTCCTGAAAGACGGCCATCCAATTTCTGTTTAAAGATCTCCAAAGATGGAGGCAATATATTCCACTTGGGGAATATATCCCACTGTCAAACACCTCGTACAGTAAAAAAAAAAAAGTTCTTCCTAATGTGGTATCTCTGTTCTTGTAATTTGAATTAATTGGTTCATGTTCTAGTCTCTGGAGCAGCAGAAAACAAGCTTGGTCCATGCTCTACATGACATCCCTTCAGATATTTAAAGACAGTTGTCATGTCAACTCTCTGTCTTCTCTTCTCCAAGCTAAACATACCCAGCTCCCTAAGTTGTTCCTCATAAGGCGTGGCTTCTAGACCTTGGTTGTCTTTCTCAGGTTGCATTTATACGGCAGATTTATTACGGAAAATTGCGCTTTAGCACTTTTCCGTAGCTGTGCCGTCAGTTACTTTTCTTTACTATTTCGCTTTATGGTTCAGACATGGCAAAGTGCGGGGTCATGGCCTCCCAAGCAGAGACCAAGCAGAGGAGGGGCTTTTGGGGGAGGGATAGATCCTCTGTGGATGAAAGGATTGGAATCCTGCATTTTCTTGCCAAATAAAGAATCACAGACTGCCAAACTAGCAGGGGGAAAGATCAGAGAAAAGTCTCTCTCTCTCTCTCTCTCTCTCTCCCTCTCCCCCTCCCCCAAGCAGAGACAGCGATCACAGCTGAGGAGAAGGAGGAGGGGCTTTATGGGGGAACAGATCTTCCCCTGACTGAAAGGACTTGGGAATCCTTTTTCTTGGCAAACTGGATTCACATACAGACTTGCAAAATAGCAGAGAGGATTTTTCAAAATTTCCTAATCACTACTGAATCTCCCTCCATCACTCCACCTCTTGCAAGCCCACCCCTTCATCATAACAACCAATCACAGTGCAGCTTTGCTGCAACTGTATCGGAAGATTTCTGGTAAGTCACACAGCCCTTAGTGAAATGGTTGTTTACACTAGCAATAATGTGCTACTTTGCAAATAACTCGGCAAAAATAGCAACATCCCCGTCACGCTATATTTGGGTGTTTTACCTTCCCCCTTTCTGCATGAGGCGATGCTGTGGTGCGATCCGTGGGAACAATGAGCTATCTTTGTGGTATATTTAGGGGAATATTTGCCCATGTAAACGCAGCCTCAGAATATGTTCCAGCTTGTTGATATCCTTCTTAAACTGTGGTGCCCAGACCTGCACAGAGTATTCCAGGAGAGGTGTGACCACATAAGAACAGAGTGAAACTAATACTTCGTTTGATCAGGACACTATACTCCTGTTGATATGTGGCAATTCTGGACCAGGTGCATTGGTAACAAATTTGACTTTGGGTTCCAGTTAAGTTCCAACCAGTTTGGATCCAGGTTATCTTTGCCAATGTGGACTGGGCCATAAAATGGACTACAAAGAGACCTTGCTCACAGGCCCACCATTAATACCATTTAGGTTACTAAACGCAAGAAAAAGAGCACTCTCAATAGGGGGCTTAAAGAGAGATATTTTTGATAACTCTCTGTTTGCTTTTAAACTGATTTTAAATTCCTTATTATTTCAACCCATTTTTTAATTGAAATTATGAGCTGGGTTTTTAATGACATTTCTCTCTGCTTGTAATGGCAATATTCTTCTTAGTACTGTGCTTGAAATTACTTTATACTTTTAGTTAAACAGAGGTAGAGGTAGAGGTAAAGATAGATAGATTTTAAATATTTTATGTTATTAGCTATATGCCACTTTGAGATGGCTTCTTATGAAAAGCAGTACATTTAAAAAAAATTATGTAAATAAATATCTTCTGTTTAGATACATATAACTTAACACAGTATATAACCAGAGCTTGGAAAATTTATCTTCTGGACTGTAACTCCCAGAATCCCCCAGCCAGATTTTAGGATTCATAGCCCCACAAAAGTAATTCTCCCAGTTATGGGTATAATTCAGTTCCTTTTAGTCATTTTGATGCATTTGTCCAAATGTGAGGGACTTATAAGTTATGGTGTTCCGCTATAGTAATGAGAAACACAAAAAGAATGGCAAATTGTAAAGAAACAAACAATGTTCATAGAGAGAATATGAAATGTTCCAGACAGACTGCTAAGCACTCAATATTATTGCCAGAGTTAAAAAGAAACACTTTCATAAAACCTTCATCTCCTTGTACATTACCAAAAATGGCATCCCACTTTAATCCAAGTGATAGCACTGCAAGATCTAAGAGACTCCTATTCATATGCATCAGGCAAAATGGGTTTATTGTTTTCAAGAAAGAGAGCAAGAAAGACAACAAATACCATATGGCCACTTACAAATAAAGACACTATCGGTGGGGAGGGGAATAACAAGAGTGTGGTATGCAAGTCACTCTCATATCAAGAACCTCACACTGCTCCTAATACTCTAACAGAAATACACAGTTGTTGTGTGCCTTCAAGTCATTTCTGACTTATGGTGACTGTAAGACAAAACTATTATGGGGTTTTCTTGCCAAGATTTGTTCAGAGGAGGGTTGCCTGTGCTTTCCTCTGAGGCTGAGAGAGTGACTTGTCCAAGGTCTCCCAGTGGGTTTCCAACGCCAAGTGGGGACTCAAACCCTAGTCTCTAGCGTTGTAGTCCAACATTCAAACCACTACATCATGCTGGCTCTCAGAATACACGGCACATACAAATAAAAAAAAAATAGATCTACGACTCATTAGGTATCACTAAGGGCTCATCCACATGAGCCAGGATATGCCGGCTCCCCACCAGCATATTCTGGCTGAGATCAGGCCTGTTGTCTCCCCCGTTCCCTCCACAAAATGGGAGGAAGTCCTAACGAGCACACCAGCCCATCACTATAGCCACTGCTGCTGCCATTTCCCTTGCTGTCTCAGAAGGCAGGAAGGGGGCCCACAACATGTGACCAAGGCCTCTTGTGTGTTACCAGCCTTCATAATATGGTGCAGGACTCCTTCCTGCCTTCCGGGAGAGCCAGGGAGACTGGCAGCTGCAGTGAGGGCCAGCCTGCCAGAATGGAATCCTGCAGACACGTGGGGCCTGATCCGTTCTCTCCAAGCAGAAATTGGGTAAAACAGATATTTTTTAAAAAATGTTGAAACGGGCTCTACCCTGCCTTCCCCCTTTGTCTGAGCCCCTTATCTGCCCTGGGGGTGGTGAGGACTGTCCATGGGCAGTACAGGGCAAAAGCCCTGTGTCATCAGGACTGCAGGGTTATAAAATGGGGGGCAAGACAGGATATATTGCCCATCTAGACAAGCCCTAAGACTCCATAAATCACAAAAATTTATACCTGGGTTCCATTTCATTTGAAATATTTATTTATATATTACAGTTATGCTCTACCGTTATTCCAATTCATTTAATGTGGCATGCATGGCTGTCTACTACCCTACTTTATACTCACAACCATTCTGTGAGACAGTCCAGACTAGGAAAAAATGACTGTCCCAAGGTAACTTAGTGAGTTTCATGGTTCAATGGGGACCAGAACCTGGATCTACTATGCCCCAGATCAACTTTCTAACCACTATACTGCACTGGTTCTCATTTTGGGTCCACATACACTGAATGACCAACTTCTATTTTACATGCTCAGTCAGCATCACTATCCTATATCTTATTCATGTGCTTTACATTGGAAGGGTGATTTTTCTCTTATTTGCCACATGAAGAAAAGTAGCAATGCTACATTTGTAGCAATGCCAGAAAGGTAATGGATTGCTGGCCAGAGACTAATGTTTGGTCAGATATTACAATGTGGGAAGCAAGGATTAAATCCCAAGGACAAGCCACAATCTCTGTTTCTGCACTAGTTCATAAGGTTACTTTGGAACTACAATGCTGCTCTGAATTGTTCAACAGCCCATGGTATTAGTTGGTGGCCTCCCATCCAAATACTAACCAGGGCTGACCCCGCTTAGCTTCCAAGATCATACAGAATCTGGTTGGTACCTTTAGGGTAAGCCCTGGATCACATTTGGGAGAAAGGTAGGATATAAATTAAATAAAATACATCTAGAGGCAGCAGTGGCAACAATAAATGGGATGCATCTTTGTCCCTGATAACTTGAATACCACTTCTCTTTGTCCCTGATAACTTGAATACCATTTCCCCACAATCCAGGAAAATATATATTCAAGGGCTTCTGGTGTTCTGGATACCTGAGACAGAGGTGGTTTAGCATTCAAAGTGCATTGCAGAGTACTCCCTTTGACATAGCTGTCATCAAGTGAGTTTTGAAAGAAGGAAAGGTAATACAATACTGTGAAAATGAGCTACTTACTGCTCTTCTGATGAGCTAGTTCCCAATTTCACTGGAATTTAGCCTCTGTTTATAATGAATTTAGGGAAATCCTACATCTAGCCTTATGAGTTCCTTCTTGTTCTGAACTATGACACTATCACTTACATCAGTACTTTTTATATGTAAACTAGAGACTCAGTGGAATTAATTCCACCACCAGTTATTTTATCATAAATGACTATTGACCAAATTTGATACTCTCAATTTCTGAGAGAAGAGTGTCTCGCATTTTAAAAACCATATGGGTAAGGGTCTCCCATGGCTCATCTGATCCCAAATTGTAGTCCTCTTAAAGACTGTACAAGAAAATAAATGAAAGAAACCCTGGGCTCAGCTAGGTGGGAGAATTAATTGCGGAAAATAGCGCATTACCTCACTATCGCAACAATATTAATTAGTCCCTACGATTCATTCGCAAGATCGCTGGAATGGAAAGCTATCTAAGTTTGCACTCCACATGGAGCATGCCCATGAGAAAAGATGATGGCTACAAGTAAATTACCTGCCTTATTAGCTCCTGAAAAGCTCCCTCCATTCCTCCCCCCTTTTTGCCATTAAATGACATATGCGGAAGAGCGATCTTCTGCATAGGAATGTGTGTGTGTGTGTGTTTTGTTTTGTTTTTTGCTCTGCCACTTGAAAATAGTACTCGATCATGTCCCCAAAAACAACATTGGCAACTCCAGCCGCTTCGTCATCAGCAAGCCTGCCCCTGCACACATCCCATCAATCACGCTTTGACTTCCTGGGTGTGCCCGAATTCGAATTGGTTGTTCAGACAGCCTGTTATGCATATTTTTGCATACTTAAAAAAAAAAAGATCTCAAGAAACAGCAAAAGCTATTATCACTAACTACTTGGAGTTTTCAACACCCCCCTCCTTCCCAATATGGCAAATTCCAGTAGGAGCTCATCTGGACAAATGGTATTCAGCTCACATTCTTTGAGGGTTTTTTTCATAATCTAAACACACACACACCCCAAGAAAAAGTTGAACACTGATTTGAGGAATCAGGATACAAGACTTCACCAAAAAGGTTTTTTGTCGTGTATTTCTGAGTACTGTATAACTGTATATTCTAAGGCTTTTTATATCACTGATGTTTCAAAAACTGCTTCACTAGTGCAGGTTACACAGTGCAAATCAATGATGAGAGTTTCATATTATAATTTAATATAATATAATGAGTATATTTGTTTTAAAAATGAGGAAATACAAACTGTAAAACATCATATCGAATAGATAGCTTATACCTTAATGCGTCAAAAAAATTTCAAAAACTTGGTAAACCTATGTTATGACATTTGTTGTCTACGTCCAGGGCTATAGTATGTTTAATGCTACAAATTTAAGATGGCTACTGGGGAAATCTCCTTGAATTCATTGGTGCTTACTTCTGAAAAATTGTGATTCAGATTGTGCTGGAGACTGTGCTTTAAACATCTGGCTTATACAAACCATGAAAGCTAAGTGAGCAAGAACAGTGGACTCTTTCATAAAGTTTTGCTATTTGTTCCTTGATAAAGTGAGGCTTCAGGCCTGGATGTGGTCCATAAATAGCCTTGGTCACTCTGGTTGATGCTCTTTACTGGGAGAGAGATTGGGGAAGTATTCCGTTGTTGACTTCTTGTTGTCTCACTAGCTTTCAGTACTGCTGCTCACAGTACTCGTAAAGAGTGGCTCTATAAATTGGGAGTTGCAAGCAATCTGTTACAGTCATTCTGACACTATCTGCAGGATTGATATCAGACAATAGCACTGGAATAATACTGCTAAGCTTTTTGGCTCTGGAGTCCAGCAGAGTTCAGTTCTGTCCCTCATGTTATTTATTATATACCACTGGGGTGAGATCGATCACAGATCAGCAAAGGCACATAGCACATTTGGAAGACTTTACAAAAGAGTCTGGAGTAATAAACACCTGGGGCGAAACACAAAAATCAGTGTGTATAGAGCCATTGTACTGTCTATTCTTCTTTATGGGTCTGAAACATGGGTCACCTATCGCCACCACTTACGACTCCTCGAATGCTTCCATCAGCGCTGTTTACGCACAATCCTAAATATACACTGGACTGACTATGTGACGAATGTTGCTGTCCTTGTGCAAGCAGGGATCATCAGCATTGAGGCCATGATATTGAGAACACAGCTGCGCTGGGCAGGGCACATTTCTAGGATGGAGGACCATCGCCTCCAAAAAATAGTACTCTACGGTGAACTCGCCACAGGTCAGCGTAAGAGGGGCGCTCCAAAAAAGCGATACAAGGACTCCCTGAAACAACACCTCAGGCTTGGCCAAATTGATCACCAACAATGGTCCGCCCTGGCCTCACGTCGGGAGGCATGGAGACACACTCTCCACAATGCTGCAGCCTTATTTGAGAACTCATGCCGAACAAGTCTTGAAGAGAAACGACAACGCAGAAAGAATCACAACCCGGAAACATCACCCAAGGAAACCTTCTGCTGTGCTTTTTGCAAATGGACTTATCTATCTCGGATTGGCCTTTTTAGTCATCAGCGCGCCTGTAGAAAGCGCGGGATGAGTCCTTCCTGAATCTTCGTTTGCGAAGAAAAGCCAGAGAGAGAGAGAGAGAGAGAGAGAATCTGTTGTCTTGACTGTTGGTGAGCAGTGTCATCACTATGCAGATGACCTCTACAGTTGTCCCTTCATTCGCTGGGGTTTGGTTCCAGGTCCCCCCCCCCCACCGTGAATACCCAAATCCGTGAATACTCAAGTCCCATTATATGCAATGGCATAGCAAAATGGTGTCCCTTATAGAAGATGGCAAAATCAAAGTTTGCTTTTTGGATTATTATTTTTTAAAGAATATTTTCAAGCCGTGAATACTTAAAACTGTGAATGCCAAATCCATGAATGTAGAGGGACAACTGTACTTCTCAGTTCTAGCTGCATCAGAAGATGCTGTTTATGTGCTGCACTGATGACTGGAGGTAGTAATGGGCTGGATGAAACTCCCCAAACTGAAGCTGAATTGTGAAAGAACAGAGTTGTTGTTGGTTCTTGCGTCCAGGAATTAGGGTGGCCTACTGTGGATAGGGCAACATGCTACCTGAGGGATCATGTGCACAGCTTGGGTTGATTCTTGATTCCAAACTGTTATTCCATGGCCTCAGTGCTGAGGGAGTACCTGTGCCCAGCTTTTGCTGGTTTGGTAGCTATAATCATTTCTGCATGTAGATACCCTGGCCTCAGTGGTGCATACTCTAGCATCATCCTGAATAGATTACTATCATGTAGTCTACTCGTAAAGATGGTTTGGAAGATGCAGCTGATCCAGTATGCAATGGCTGGCTGTTGATCCCAAACACTTGGGATCCAATAGCTATGGAAGCACCACCCCATTACCAACAGACCTATACCCCATAGAGTGTCTTCCTCGTTGTTATGCAAACAGAAGAAGCTATGAAGATAATGACATGAGAAAGGACATATTTCAAAGCAGTGCCTCATTAATGGAACTCTCTCCCATGTGACATTAGATCTGCCCTTACGGTCTAGCCAGTTAAACGATTTATTTCTTCAGACATTTCGATCTTTTTACTTAGTGCATTTAGATGCACTACACCAAACAGGTGTATGACTGCTGTGTGACTGTATTTTTAATGTAAGTATTGTAATTTTCAAGGTGCATTATTATTTTGTGTTGTTAGCCACCCAGTGTTTCAGAACTGAAGGGCAGGATCCAAAAGAATGAGATACCAAAACCCTGAATGAATGACTTGTTTGTGGTGATCTCTACCTATCTTACTTGGCTTACAAATACAGAAATAAGACCAGCACAGGGACAGCAGCCCAAGAGAAAGAAGTAGAAATGTCCCAGCCCAGCCCAGCCAGGGCAGGTCTCGGCCTTCTCTTTTCAAAAGGAGGCCCAAGTTAAGAGTTTCCCTACACTCTGGGCAAAATTGTTGCATGTTGGTTTTGCAAAGGCTCAGAGCCCAGCAGCTTTCTTTCAGCACACTGAACATGTGCATGTATGCACACACCTCTGCATTCCTTCCATTTTGGCATTTGGCATTTTGACTGCTGTGCCTTCTTGGGAGGCATGTTCCACCTATCTTTGTCCTAATGAATGACCGTGGAGGGAGCCGGCCATGCCTGGTTAGGCAATGCTAGTGCTGGTATCCTCCTTCACACCCTATGCCTGCTGCTGACCCAGTGATGCAAGATTGTGTCCCCTTTTTTGAGCTAAGTGATTTAGCTCTGAGCGCCCCCACCTTGGAGCCCAGCGATTTCTGCTCTGAGCTTCCCTCGGAGCCCAGTGATTTCAGCTCTGAGATCCCTTTTGTACCCATAGACATCAGCTCTGAGACCCCCGCCCCCACTGGAGCCCCAATGATTTCAGCTCTGAGCCCCTGTTGGATCCCAGTGAGACTATGTTCCCGCCGCCATTGCTGGCCACCCTACTAAGACCCCCCTAGAGCTCAGAGATGTGAGCTCTGAGGTCCACCCCTCACTGGAACCCCAGTGATTTAGCTCTGAGCCCGAAATGGCCTGGAGCAGCGCCTCGCCATTCCTCCTAGAGCTCAGAGATGTCGGCTCAGAGCCCTCCCCCACCCTGGAGGCCCAGTGATTTCAGCTCTGAGCCCCAAATGGCCAGAGTGATGCCACGACGCTCCCTCTGCCACCTCAGCTCCTTCTTGCTGAAGCTGCCTTCATCTTGTGTCCGTACCACCTACCATCTTCTCCACCGCTTCTGTTGCAGCTTCTTCCTGCTGCCAATGCCTTTGTCTGATGCCTCAGTCACCAGCTTGACCCACTGCCTCATCTTCAATCTTCGGCTTGTCTTCAGTCTTCAGCTCTTCTAGCCAGGTCCGTTCTCTTCAGGTTGCAGAGAGCAACTGGCTAGTCTGGCAAAGTGACCGGGAATATATACCTGGTTGCTGGACCAGAAGGAAGCCTGCCGAAAGAGGTGGCTTCCCTTTTTTCCCCAGCCAATTAGACTCAAGCTGGATGCTTGCTTCTGATTGGCTGCAAAGGGAACACTCCAGCCAATCAGAGCAGAGCATGCTGTACTCTGATTGGCTGCTGCTCCATCAACCTTCCCCAGCCAGGCATGATGCTTGCTGGGAAGGAGACGGACGCATGGCGATGGCCATGCTCCTGCCGCGGGGGACGAGGCCCTTGCCGGGACCACAAATGGCCACCAGGTGAGTCCGGCAGCCTGATTTTGGCATTTGAGTATTGCTGAAGTTGCTACCACTCTGTTCCTTGTTCCTCCTTCCATGGCAGGGACTGTGGGGTGGGTAGGCTGCTGGCATCTGGCAGCTTTGATTGGTTTGTGGTCCAGGAACCTTGCCTTCCCTAGCCCAGCCTAGCTTTGCACCTGGGTTCTGGCTAGGGAAGGAGGGAGAAGGGCGCTCATTCACATTTAAAAGGACATCAGTGTAATTTCTTAGACTACTACATGGATCAGAATGCCATTATTCTATGGATTGTGCACTATAGCAATGCAATTCTCAACTTAAAAATGCATTCAAAATACATACATTAAGGAGAAATGTGTACAACAATAGATATTTAGGGAAACTTGTGAACAAAATAGAATATGAAAAAATGTAGACAAAAAAATTATGGGGGAATAATGCAATTTTAACCATACATTCAGTGAGAATGCATTTTTTTTTTTAAAAAAATCAGACCTATGATAAAACTCATGCAAAACTGACAGACTAGAAATAGACTGGTCCATTTGTCCTAGCTCTGTCCCATGAAACATAAAGACTAAAACTACTCTAGATGTTTTTATCTTCAAAGTATTACAGAAATCTTTGTGCTCTGCCAGACAGGCAACTGTGTTGTGTTCCTGAGTCTGCACACCTTGTATATATGTATGTATGTACCATATGTATTTTAGGTATTTATATCCCGCTCTTCAGCTACAAAGGCTCCCAGAGCAGCTTACAAATAGTTTAAGCAATAGCAATTTACATATCTATGCCACATTAAGTAGTTTCCAATATGTGTTAGCTAATTGCCCCCACAAGCCGGGCACTCATTTTACCAACCCACGGAAGGATGAAAGGCTGAGTGAACCTTGGAGCCCTCTGGGAATGAACTTGCAGTGCGGTAGCTTGCAGTACTGGCATTTAACCACTGTGCCATCAGGGCTCCCTAGTGGTTGTTTCCACCACAGTATTCCTTCATGCCTAAAATACACAGGCGTTATGATGTTGTATCCTTCCCCTCCCCCTTGGAATCTGTTGTGAGTGGGGTTTCCTCCCATCCCTGGAAAAGTAATGATAGAAGGAAGATCAGAGGAAAACCTCCATAGGAAAGATTGCATCTCATTCGACACATCATGTGGGACTGCCCAAGAAGTATAAGAGGAACTGAGACCATGAAGACAGATGTGGGACTTTCCCCCTGCCTCTATCAGAAAGCCCCTGAAGAGAAAATAAATTTCACCTCCTGCCCTGGCTTTAAAAAATTATGCTTCATCCCAGAAATTTACAAGAAATACACCAGGACAGAAGGTACATCATTTGGGTATTGAAAAAATCTTGATACCAACAGGTACAACTCCTGCCAAATCCTGAGGCTTTTCTGATAAATCCCAATTGCTTTCTGTTGCAACAGTTTAACATGAATATCCCCTTCTGAATTGTTCTTAGTAAATAAATTAAAGATGTGGGGTTAGCTAACCAAGATAATCCATGAAATGACAAGGCTGGATAAAGATGGATTTTTGTCCTATATATCAGTTCTGTTTTCCCCCTGTTAAAAAGGAAGCCAACAGAGTAAATCAGCTGAAGAAGCACCGTAACTCTAGAAAACCAGGACTAAAAAATAATGTAGAAGTCCTTGATTTCATTTGGAAGGAGACAAATATTCATAATGATGTGGCCTGAACAGAAATATCCCAGCTGCATTAATCAACCAGTGGCAGTCTACCCCTTGAGAACTGTCATCTCATGACTGATTGCGCTAACTGAAAATCATGGTGCTACGCTAAGGATAACAGTACAAAACTGACCTATTATAATAGAGCCTCTATAGTGAATTAGATTGTGTGGCCTACTGAAAAGAACACTTCCAAAATAACGCTTTTAAGGATGAAAAGTTTAAAGACACTGAATACCATAAGCTATGCAGTGAAGCTAGGCAAGCAGCATCCAATCTTTAAAAGTGCAAGGTTAATTTGAAGTAGAAAATTCTTTACTGTCATACTTGCTATCTATGAGAATGTTGTGCCAGTTTATGAGGATGGCAGTATGCTAAAATGTGAGATATAAGGGAAATACCAAGAGCAGCAGTGAGAGGTTAGAGCAAAGGAAGAATGAATGATGTTGCTGGGCTCCCAACATTCTTCACCATTGCCTATGCTGGTTTAGGCTACAAGGATGTAATAAGAGACCATAGACTGAGAAAGGGAAAGAAGCAGGATAATGTTAATAATAAAGAATAACAGGTGATTTTTAAAAGATAATTTTTAGGAGAAGCATTGTTAAAGAAGTAGATGTTATATAGGATTATACTCAATGTTTAAGAGGGACATTTTGGGATGAAAAGGAAGCTTTAGGAAGGCCAGAAATATTCCCCAAAAAGCAGCTCAGACTTTTCACACCCAACTTTTACTGCCTCACTGTCCTGCTTCCAACCACTTTTTCTCTCTACAGCATAATCTCAGCCAATCAGGGATTGCATTATGAGTGTGATGATGCTCTAAAGCCAAACAGATGCTGTATCATGACAATATCTCAGATGATATGCATAGCAAACCCAGAGTGAAGCCCAATGCTTCCTTCATGGCACTATTTTTACTCTGTACATACAGAGGAAGGAAATCAATGTCATGCAGGGAAGAAGGGGAGCATAGCTGCAATTGCTGCATTCTCAGGATGGAAAGAATATTAAAAATATTTCTGAAACTGTAAAAAAAATGGTTTTTTAAAAATAAATTTTGGGAAACCCTGATAAGGAGAGTTATTCTGTGCAAAATTTGCAGGGAGGGGTTGCCCAGAAAACAGTATTTTCTTTGCAGAAAATAATATGAATAAAACCATGTACAAAGTATGCACAGTATAAATCTCAAAAGTATGAAGTATGAATATTCACAGCAAGAAAAAAATGCTAAAATTACTCATTAATTCTTTCAAGAATGAAATCAGCAAAGAATTATATCCTTGATACATCCTCCTCAGCAAGACAGACAAAACTTAGAATCATAGACTCATAGAGTTGGGCCACACAAGGGCCATCCAATCCAACCCCCTGCCAAGCAGGAACACACAATCAAAGCACACCGGACAGATGGGCATCCAGCCTGTTTAAAAACCTCCAAAGATGGAGACTTCACCACACTCTGAGGCAGCATGTTCCACTGTCAAACAGCTCTTATGGTCAGGAAGTTCTTCCTAATGTTTAGGTGGAAGCTCTTTTCCTTCACAGCACTGATGCTGCTCCATATACACCATCAAATGTGTGGAGGGTGGGAAAGGGGCTTTTCTTGTCTGTGAACAGGGTTGTGAAATCCAAAGACATGTCTTGACTTAGCCCCAGTTCCACATGGATAGTAGGAAAGGGAAGCAGTTCTGTAAGTGAAAGGGAAAGGATTTCACAAATGGAAGGAGAAGCATAACAGAAACACATGTCGGAAAAGGGGGTCAAGACAGTAGATGCTGCCAAAGAGGAATACTGTACAAGAAAAAGGATGAAGGACGTTATAATCAGGGTGGAGTAATTTAAGGACTAGAAACTTGAAGATGGACTGAAGAGTGAAAGCCAGACCCAGTAACATACTTAAAGGACCCAGGTACACTACAAATTAAAGCCTGAATCTGAGAAACTAACTTAGAATCTGAAACAATTCTGGAATATAAGAATATAGTGCTTGCCTGTGCACAATGTCCTCATCTGTACAAAATGAGTATAGTGTTATAGAAACTATCATCCACAGTAGTACCTAGTTCAGATATGGGAGGCAAATATGAGACATTGATTGCACATTAAAGTAATTTCATGGGCAAGGGAAGGAAAGACATGGGCAATAATAACTAAAGAGAAAATTGGGAAGATATCATCCATATATTGTTCCGCAGGACACAGCATAGCATCATCTCACCCATCTGGCTTTTCTTCATAAACGAAGATTCGGGAAGGACTCATCCCACGCTTTCTGCAAGCGTGCTGATGACTAAAAAGGCCAATCCGAGATAAACAAGTCCGGTTGCAGAAAGCGCAGCAGAAGTTCTCCTTGGGTGATGTGGCGAGTTCACCATAGAGTACTATTTTTGGGAGGTGATGGTCCTCCATCCTAGAAACGTGCCCTGTTCAGCATACAATGGATAGAAAAAATAATTAACAAACTCTGAGTAACTTTGAATAACACTGTTCCTTTTAGAGCGAGATTTCCTAAACATTTTAGGCAATATAGTCATCCCTCCACATTTGTGGGTTAAGCACTTGCAGATTTGATTATTTACGGATTACTGTATTTGCTGCTGCCTCCACTGCTGCCCTACGCCACTTTTAACAGGGACTTTGATAACACCAGTGCCACTGGGAGAAAATCAAACTCACTCACTCACTCACAGGGGGGGGGGGAGAAAGGGGATGGGGTTGGAGGAGCACGAAGAGGGAGGGAGTGCACATTCCCTTGCTCACTTGCATGAGCAGGTGGGGAAAGGAAATGGTATAGGGGGAGCACAAAAAGAGAGGGTGTATACGTTCCCTCACTGACTCATGCAAGTGGGCTGGAGGAAGGGGATGGGATGGTGGCATACAAAGAAAGAGGGTGCATGCATTCTTTCACTCACTCTCATGGATGGGCAGGGGGAAGAGGATGAGACAGGTATCTGCTTTCTCCCTCCTCCTGCCTCTCATTCTATCCCCTTGCCCCCTCTCACACTAGTAAGTGAGTGAGCAAACAAGGGAAAACATGCACAGCCAGGCCCAGCAACCCCACCAGTACAAGTAATTGTGTGTGTGTGTTAAATATGGTTTGGGGGGGACTGGAGATATTTGCAGTTTTTCCACTGGGTCCTGTGCCCCTAAGCCCCACAAAAGTTGAAGGCTAAGTGTAATTGCTTGAAGACCATTTGTGGTCAACAGTGTGGTTCCAACAAAGGCCTCCAAAATACAAAGATATAATACAAGAAAATAGCTAATGCCTTTCCAGATCAAACAGTGATAATACTGAAATAAAATTAATGATGTATACTGGTCTTTGACAGTAATAAATATTTACTTACTTATTTAATGATGTCTTTACTTTAAAACAGTATCTGAGAGACAATCTCCACGGACAAACCAAGCATGCAGTCCATGCAGTTTGTCCTTTTTTTCCTTCACTCCACTGATCTGCTGCATTACGCTGTAAAACAACCTGGATTTTAATTGGAGGTGTTTGTAGCAGTGCTCTACATTGTAGCCATAACATGAGAAAATGTGGTGATACACACAGAGCAAGCAAACTTAAATAGTGGTCCACAGTAAAAGAAATCATTAGCCTAAGGCACAGCTGAAATTTTGCTGCTTGATGCAAACATGATAACCTCCTCCTTTCAGTACAGTAGTCAACTAGACTACAAAACTTACTTCAGCATTAGGAACTGCCAGGATGTGCACCTGAGGGCAGTAAGCTCAGTTATGGAATGCAGAGAAGACGATATGGCATGCATCACTACTGTCCTCCAATACTTTGTCACCACGACCCCAGCATCTCCTGTTTGAGACAGCTACCTCAACTTTGCCTAATGGCAGGGACGAGGGCTGCTGGCTGTTGTTGTTGTGTGCCTTCAAATTATTTCCAACTTATGACTACCCTAAGGCAAACCTATCATGAGGTTTTCTGAGGCTGAGAGTGTGTGACTTACCCAAGGTCACCCAGTGGGTTTTCATGGCCAAGTAGGGATTCAAAACCTGGTCTCTAGAGCCATAGTCCAATGCTCAAACTACTAATGTCCTGGTGACTCCATGGAGCCTGCCTAAGAGATATATATTCATTATTCTCTTGAATAAAGGCTGCTATAGCTTTTCTCTTCCCCCCTGGTAAAATGCTACCCACAAGGAAGGAAAAGCAGGAAGAAGGAAAAAGAAGGAAATCTGCCAAAACACAGCTACTTTTCTGAAAAATATACACAAGGAAAGTGCTAATAAATCTTACAATGAAAAACTCTAACCCTCCTTTTTTACTTACTTTACTTTAGAGCTTACTCAGTAGGTACTGAAATGTATTAGGTTTGCATATCTTTACAGAAATACCCATTGCAGTGACTGAAGTCTGTTTGAGAGATTGGCCACACTATGAAGTACATCTTGCCTTGGGCCTCCAAAGCTTGTGATGCATGTCAGAGGGGCAGACACAAAACTTTGCATAGTCTTGTCCAGTATAATGCACAGCACTCAAAAAGTGGTGTGTGTTTTAAAAACATACACAAACACATTTTAGGCAATAAAAAAACAAAAACACACACAAATTTTCATGCTGAAAGACAAGGAACATCTTGCAAATTGATGAGGAACTTGGATGGAATAAGAATACAGTTGAGATTTTAAGAGATGCAATGAGAACAAGACTGGCAGATTTTCCCATCCCAGATTTGGAATTGTTTTGCATTCCTTACCACATGCTTTCTTAATCATAGGATGAAGAGAAGTTACATGAAGTCTGAAATAACTGTACCATAAATGTGGTTTAATGTCAAAGACTTTGCAGGCTATTGTTAAACCATTTTATAGCTGTTTCTTTCATTTCTGTGGTCATTACACCACTACTGTATAATTTACTGCTTGGCAATGGACTTTGGGCATAATGCCATGTACAATAAATGTGTAGCTTTACATAACTTCTTAGAGAAAAACTTATCTTTGTAAGTTTGGTAAAATGTTGACTCATTGCTCAGCACAAACTTTTAATTTAAAAAATGGTTCCATTCAATTTCTTTCTTTCTTTTTTTTCCCCCTTGCACAATGTATCAGATAAAGCCTATCCTTTATTTTAAGTGCTTCCCAGCCTTTTCTGCCAAGGAAACCCTTTGTCTTCCTTTCTTTGTTTTGCTTAAGAACTTGTGGATGCTCTGGCTGAATCCCACTCACACCATGCATACTTTACAGTCTCATCTCAAATGAAAATTCCACCCAAAATTCCCCTAGTCTCTCTTGAAGGAACTTGAAATTATTGTTCCTTAACATATATAGTGGGCCCTCTGGATCCACAGGGGTTCAGTTCCAGAACCACCACCTCCCCCAGATGCCAACAATGCAGGTGGTTGTGTCCCATATTGTTAAATGGTGGTGACATGCACACAGATGCTTCAGTGCATCTGCATGCACATCACCTCCAATTTAGGTATGGGATGCAACAATCTGCGGTTGGTTGAATCCACGGATCCAGAGTCTGCAGATCTGGAGGGTCCAATGTATATGTTTAATCTTTCAAGTACAATAGAGCACCACAGCAGATGTGCATCAGACATAATGTAATTCTTAAGGTGCCTGAGAGTCCTGTCTGTTAGTAAACTGGGGTAACTAGATACTTTTTCCAGATCCTCCTTTATGATAATTCAAAATGTCAGTCAATGCAAAATCCTGCAGCCCACCTTCTGATGATGTACAGTGATGCCGAACCTATGACACGCGTGTCAGCACTGACACGCGTAGCCATTTGGGTTGACACGCGGCCATAGGCCTCCACCCCCCCCACCCGCAACCTCACCACTCTCCCTAAAGTGGCGATCGGTTGCCACTTTAGGGATGGTGGGAGGCTGGAGGAAAGTGTCGGGTGGGGCTACAAAGCCCCGATCGCCACTTTAGGAAGGTGGGGGGTGGAGCCTTCGCCCCACCTGGCCACCCTCCCGAGGCCTGCCATGCTTCCCTGGAGCCGCCTTGGAAAGGCCGGGTAAGGCAGCCGGCAGGTGGGCGGAAGTCTGCCCAGCCTCTCCCCAGCCTTCCCAAGGGGGCTCCAGGCTTCGAAGCCCTGGAGCCGTCTCGGGGAGGCCAGGACAGGCAGCGGGAGGGAGGGAGGGACTCTGCCCAGCCTCTCCCCAGCCTTCCTGAGGGTGCTTTGAGGCTTCAAAGCCCCGGAGCCGCCTCGGGAAGGCCGGGGAAGGCAGCAGGAGGGAGGGAGGGACTCTGCCCGGCCTCTCCCCAGCTTTCCCAAGGGTGCTTTGAGGCTTCGAATCCCCGGAGCCACCTTGGAAAGGCCGGGGAAAGGCAGCGGGTGGGCGGGACTCTGCCCGGCCTCTCCCTGGGCTTCCCGAGGGGGCTCCAGGGCTTCGAAGCCCCAGAGCTGCCTCAGGGAGGCTGGGGAAGGCGGCAGGCAGGTGGGAGGGACTCTGCCTGGCCTCTCCCTGGCCTTCCTGAGGGGGCTCCGGGGCTTCGAAGCCCAGAGCCACGTTGGAAATGCTGGGGAAGGCAGCGGGCAAGCGGGAGGGACTCTGCCTGGTCTCTCCCTGGCCTTCCTGAGGGAGCACTGAGGCTTCAAAGCCCTGGAGCCACCTCAGAAAGGCTGGGGATGGCAGCAGGCAGGTGGGCGGGAGTCTCCCCAGCCTCTCCCCGGCCTTTCCGAGGGGGCTCTGAGGCTTCAAAGCCCTGGAGCTGCCTCAGAAAGGCCGGGAAAGGCGGCGGGCGGGCAGACGGGAGTCTCCCTGGCCTCTCCCTGGCCTTCCCGAGGGGGTTCCAAGGCTTCGAAGCCCCAGAGCTGCCTCGGTAAGGCCGGGGAAGATGGCAGGCAGGTGGGCGGGCGGGAGTCTCCCCAGCCTCTCCCTGGCCTTCCCGACGGGGGCTCCGATGCTTCGAAGCCCTGGAGCCACCTCGGAAAGGCCAGGCAAGGCGGTGGGCGGGTGGGTGAAAGTATGCCTGGCCTTTCCCCGGCCTTCCCAAGGGGGCTCTGAAACCCTAGAGCTGCCTCGGGAAGGCCAGAGAAGGCGGTGGGAGGGAGTCTGCCCAGCCTCTCCCCGGCCTTTCCGAGGGGGCTCCAGGGCTTTGAAACCCTGGAGCCCCCTCAGGAAGGCCAGAGAAGGCCACAGGAGGGGGGGAGGGAGTCTGGCCGGCCTCTCCCCAGGCTTCCTGAAGGGGCTCTGGGAATTGAGAGCCCCATATACCCTATTCGGGAAGGTTGGGAAGGGTGAAGGGAGCACGGCGTAGAGGCTTTACAGCCACCCCCACCCTCCCAAAGCCGCAACAAGGCTTAGAAAGCTCAATAGCGGCTTTGGGGAGGGTGGGGGGGCTAAAAAGCACCTTTCCTGCCAACTCCCTGCTCTCCCGGGGCTTGGTTCTCCCCCTACACACACCAAAATGGAGCCAAGCCCCAGAAGAGCGGGGAGTTGAGTGCCTGGCTTGCTCAGCAAACACTCTGTTTAAATCAGCTCCTCTCCCTTGAGTGGGAGGGAGAGAAGCTGATTTAAATGGGGTGCTTGCTGAGCAAACCACAAATGATCAAAACCGTGAGAGTGAAAGCTGCGAATGTGGAGGGGCAACTATATACATTTATGTTATTTAAACAATAAATATTGGGAAATAATGTTTTTTCCTCAAAGTGACACACCACCCGAGTTATGCTCAGTTTTTTGGTGAAGTTTGACACACCAAGCTCAAAAGGTTGCCCTTACTTATGTAGGCCATCCAAATCACATTCGACCTGTGCTACAGTATATTCACTGACTCCATAAAAGTTTTTTTTTAAAGCTATTAAAAAAACAACCACATTAAAAAATTAATTTAAAAGACAGTTAAAACATCATAATAATGGTGATAAAAATACAGCACACCCAATTAAAAGACTTCTTGCAATGGCCACTTAACAGTCAAAGGTCTGAGTAAAAGAGCTTTGTCTGGTGGCTGAAAGAGTCCAGAGAGGGGGTCAACATAGCCTCATGTGGGAGGGAATTCCACAGCAAGGGAGCATCCACCAAGGAGGCTACCTGATTGCAATTCCATACTATCTTCTAAGCCCAGTTCAATTATTTTGTTTTGCTTTGTTTACCCTATTTATATGGTTAAAGTTAATAATGACAATGTTCTCCGCATGTCTTACAAGCAACAAAACTTTGAAATACAATAACTGGTAAATTACTATAAAAACAATAAACAAATCCCAGCACAATAATTTTAGCAGCAGTAAGTAAAACATGCTCTTAGGGCCTCAATATGTTAAAGGTACGAGATCCCATCTAATCTTGGATGCTAAGCAGGGTCAGCCCTGGTTAATACTTGGATGGGAGACTGCCAAAAAATACCAGGTGCTGTAGGCTATATTTCAGAGGAGGGAACGGGCAAAGCCACCTCTGAGTATTCCTTGCCTAAGAAAACCCCAAGAAATTCATGGGGTTGCCATAGGTCGACAAATGACTTGAAAGCACATACATAAGTTAGGCTGCTGCCACACTGCAGAAATAATGCAGTTTGACACCACTTTAACTGCCTTGGCTCAATGCTATGGAATTCTGGGATTTGTAGTTTTGTGAGATATTTAGCCTTCTCTGTCAGAGAGCTCTGATGCCCTGGAGCTCTGAGGCTCCAGAGAGCTCTGGAGCTCTGGTGGTGCAGTGGTTAAATGCCAGTACTGCAAGTCACCACGATGCAAGTTCGATTCCAGCCAGCTCTAAGGTTCACTCAGCCTTCCATCCTTTCGTAGGTCAGTATAATGAGTACCCAGCTTGTGGGGGCAATTAGCTAACACACATTGGAAACTGTTTAATGCAGTGTAGATGTGTAAATAGCTATTGCTTAAAACAATTTGTAAGCTACTCTGATAGCCTTGTGGCTGAAGGGTGGGGTATAACTAAATAACTAAATAAATAAAAAATAAATGCCACAACAAACTATAAATCCCTGGATTCCATAGGATAGAGCCATGACAGTTAAAGCAGTATCAAACTGCATTATGTCTGCAGTGTTGCAGCAGTGTAAAACACTCTAAATAAATGTACTACATCACTAAAAGGATATAAAAGAACTAACATTCAGTGGATTCTAAGTTTACTGTTTGAAAACTTGGGAAAATAAAAATGTCTTCACCTCACTGAAAAGTCCAAGCAAGCTTCCGAGGGCTTGTCTACCCTGGCCAAATACCCAAGCTTGTCCCCATTCCAGAACCCTACAGTCCAAAGGATGCAGGGCATTTACCCTAATCTGCTTCCAGGCAGTCCAAATGACCCCTGGGGCAGATATGAGCCTGGAACTGGGACAAGCCAGGATAGGGCCCACTACTGCATTTTAAGAAAATACCCTGTTGAATCTGTTTCCACCAGATCAGGCCCCAAGTGTCCCAAAATGGCCATTCCTCGCTGCTGCTGCCAGCTCCTTGACTCTTCTAGAAGCCAAGCAGGGGTCCTGCAGCATGTGACAGAAGCTGGTCACATGCAGAGTGCCTGCAGTCACATGTTGTGGGACACTTGCCTGGCTTCCATATTAGTGAGAAAATGGCGACAGTGGCAGAGGCTTCAACAACGGGCCAGCATCCTGTTTGGACTCCAGCCCATTTTCTGCAGGTAATGTGGGGGAGGGGGACTGGCCAGCTCCAGAGGCAGGATACGCTGGCAGAGAGCTGACAAAACCTGCCTGGTGTAGATAAACCCTCAGTAACTGAGTACCACCACTAAGAAAGCCCTTTCCTCCACAGTCACCCATCACAATTGCTACCCAACCAACTGTGGGGAGTGAAAAATGACATGGGGCTGGTTTACACAGCAGATTTATTGCGGCAACTTGCATTTTAATTCTTTTCCGCAGCTGTGCCAGTCAGGTTTTTTTTCTAATTATGCCGCTCTTACGTTCAGACTTGGAAAAGTGTGGGGGGTGTGGCCTCCCAAGCAGACAAAGGCTGTATGGGGAAGGGGATAGACCAAGACTCACAGACTGCCCAAATAGCAGGGGGGAAGATCAAAGAAGTGGCTCTGTCTCTGTAAATCTGCCTGTAAATGAACTCACTCCGTGAAGCAGAGGGACAGTAATCTCTCTGCTAAAAGACCTTGCTGCCATGCCGTGGATCCTAAGGTGAACCTATCACAAATTTTTCCAATCTCCCCCCTCCCTCCCCCCTCTCTCGCTCATGCTCGCTCGCTCTCTCTCTCTCTCTCTCTCTCCCTCCCTCCCCCAAGCACAGCTGACATATGGGAACTTTATGACTGAAAGGTCTTGGGAATCCTTTTTTCTTGGCAGACCTTCTGCAAAATAGCAGAGAGGATTTTAAGTTTCCTGATCGCTACTGAACGCAGTCCCTCTCTTTTAAGCCCGTCCCTTACATCATAGAAACCAATCACAATGCAGATCTGATGCAGCCCTTGGTTTACACTGCCAATAAAGCACTACTTTGCAAATATACCGGCAAAAGTAGCGACATCCCCTGGCACGCTATATTTGGGTATTTGACCTTCCCCCCTTCTGAATGAGGCAATGCTGTGCTGCGATCCATGGGAACTATGAGCTATCTTAGCAGTATATTTAGAGGAATATTTGCCCGTGTAAATGACTCCATGGCCTTTCAAATCTGATTTGGGATTAGATAATGAAAAAGGGGGATAGCGCCATCTCCCACACTTCCATTTTTTTCTCTTTTACATTACGTACAATCCTCTGATTCTTCAGCAATTGCCAGGCTCCAAACCTAGCACCACCACTGACCTGCTGAAGCAAAGAATGTTTGGTTTTGAGCTGGCAGAAATACAGTTTCATGTTTAAATGCCTTGCTTCCTGCACATTCAAACCAATTCTCCCTCTCAGGAAAACTATCTGTGAATGCCTACACCTCCCCCAATACTTCAACTATGAAAACCAGGGCACACATGGCCAAGCAACATCAGAATGTGATCAAGATGGCAAAAGTTATTAGTGAGGAAAAAAACACAAACTAGAAGAGGCTACAAAAGTTTGCTTTTGTTTAAATTTACAGGGAAGGGCAAGATTTCTCTCATTCTTCTCCTTTCCCACTGCTGAGTTAATTTAATGAAAATTTAATGTCTCCTTTAAGTGGTACACAATTTCTAAAAAAAAAAATTTCTCCAAAGGAGACCAGCAAAGGAGGTTTTTGCTGGCAAAGATTATTATATTATTTTGTTAAAATATTTATATCCCACCCTCTATCTAAAGATCTCAGGGCAGCTCACAATAAAAATAAATATAAAACAATAAATAATAACAACAATTTTAAAAGATTAAAAATATATATTAAATTATCAGTTCAAAACCAGACAATTTAAAATTAGTTAGAACAATTTGAAATAATATAATCATAGGACATGCATAGCCTGGATAAAATCAGTTATGCCCAAAAGCTTTAATAAAAAGTCAGGTTTTGACTTGGCACTGAAATGATCCCAATGTTGGCACCAATCAGGCCTCCAAGGGAAGGGAATTCCACATCTAGAGTGCCACTGCAGAAAAGGCAGCGTTTCATCTCCTCTCACTATGTATTCCTCCTACCAATGGGAGAAGAAGAGGGTCCCTTCAGTAGATTTCAGTTCTCAGGCAAGACCTTCAAGTACTGAGGTCTCAAGCCATTTAGGGCTTTAAATGTTATCACCAGCAGCTTGAATTTAGACTGGAAGCTTATCGGCAGCCAGTGCAATTAGTTCAGAATTGATATTATATGGTATCTGTATGGAGTCCCACTGAGGAGTAACATGCTGCATTTTGCACTTACTGCAGTTTCCAATTTCCCTTCAAGGGCAGCCCCACATACAGCACATTGCACTAGTCTAACTGGGAAGTTAGCAGTGTGTGGACCACTGTGGCTAAGTTATTCCTGTCCAGGAAAGGTCATATCTGGTGGACCAGTTGAAGCTAGCTCCAAGCACTCTGAGTCACCACGTCTATCTGGTCCTCCAGAGACAGGAATGGATCTAGGAGTATTCCTAGACTATGCACCTGCTCCTTCAGGGGCAATGCAACCCCATCCAGGGCAGGTAACCTACCTAATTCCCAGACCCAATAGCCACTAATCCACAGAGCCTCCATCTTATTGGGATTCAGCTTCAATTTATTGGTCCCTATCCTGCCCGTTAAAGTATTCAGGCACTGCTCCAGCACCTGCTCAGCCCCAGCTGACTCAGATGACAAGAAGCAGAGCTGAGTGTCATCAACATACTGATGGTACTCCACTCCAAACCCTTTTCTGATTTCCCACAGCAGCTTCATGTAGATATCAAATAGCAATAGTGAGAGTACTCCCTTCCTAGTGATGTTAGACTTGCACCCTCCCTGTCATCCTTTCATAAGCAGGTAAAAACCTTTTTTTTTCCCAAACAGGCATTTGAGGGCTGATCCGTGTGTGTGTGGGAGGTCCTTTCAGAACATGCTGTACTGTTTATTACTTGTTTTCTTTGTAATAGTCTTCCTGTTAACTCTATTGTTAGTTTAATTATATTTTAAATTTTTGTATTGGGAAAAAGGCAGGATATAAGTAAATAATGGTGATGATAGGGATGGGAGTTCCAGTCCAAAAACATCTGGAAGGCAAATGCTGCCCATCTTGGGTGTGCCTTAATTTCCTCTTGTCATAGAATCAGAAGAGACCATGAGGACCACGTAGTCCAACCCCCTGCCCTGCAGGAAAACACAATCAAACCATTCCCAACAGATGGCCATCCAGCCTCTGTTTAAAAACATCCAAAGGAGACTCAACCACTTTCCGGGAGCCCATTTACATAAGGGGAAAAAATCCAAAGTACCTCATAGATTGGCATCTTGCAGCAGCAGTGCCACATCTAAACGTTTTTTCTGGCCTCAGAAGTCCCCATAAGCCTCACATTTCTGATGGCTGCCGCAAGTGATTTATTTGCATTAGTTCTTCACCACTGCCATTTTTTAACAAAAAAAGTTGACCCAAGGTACACTGATGTGATAGAGTGATTTTCCAATTTTATAGGAAATCAAAACAGGAAATATTCATCTTGTTTTATCGCCTTAGCGATCACTTGCTAAGGTGAAAATCCAACATGGCGGCAGTGGGTGCTTGCCCTGCTAGCAAGCCCCACCCCTGCTTTCACCCAGCCAATCAGCTTTGTGCTTCCCTTTGAATTTCCTGTACTTCGATAGTCCAAATGAGCAGGAATGCACGCATCCCCTCGCAGTTTTTGGAAAAGTACGGGAAAATCTATGAAGGACTTTACCCTGTTGTTTTTGCTGTTTTGGGCCCCCCTCCTTCTGAATACTGTGGATTGGCACTGGATCCCATTTAGACAGGTAGAATTTCCAGCAAATTCCATGAGGGGTATTTTCATCGTTTAGATGGGGCCAAAGGGAGTGTATTCCACTGCCGAAAAGCTCTTACTGTCAGGAAGTAATGTTTGGGTGGAATCTCTTTTCCTGTAGTTTGAGTCCACTGCTCCGTGTCCTAGTCTCTGGAGCAGCAGAAAGCAAGCTTGCTCCATCTTCAGTATGACATCTCTTCAAATATTTAAACATAGCTATCATGTCCCCTCTTAACCTTCTCTTCCCCAGGCTAAACACACCCAGCTCCCTAAGCCACTCCTCATAGGGCATGGCTTCCAGACCTCCCACCATCCTGGTCGCCCTTCTCTGAACACGTTCCAGCTTCTCAATATCCTTCCTGAATTGTGGTGCCCAGAACTGGACACAGTATATTCCAGGTGAGGACTGACCAAAGCAGAATACAGTGGCACCGTTACTTCTCTCAAAGAGGTAATACACACATTTAAAGGCAAAGACATTTTATTACCAGACCCTTTCAGGTGGAGAGAATTCTGCTCCGTAATTATCGCTGTGTGCACATATGTGCCTTCAAGTTGCCTGTCAGTTTACAGTAACTCATCTGGAGCCCAGCGTTCGAATCCCGCTTGGCCATGGAAACCCACTGGGTGACCTTCGGCAAGCCACACACTCTCAGCTTCAGAGGAAAGAAACAGCAAGCCTCCTCTAAAGAACTCCTTCCATGAAAATCCCGTGGCAGGTCCCCCCCATAGGGTCGCCATAAGTCGGACACGACTTGAAGGCACACAACAGCGAAACCCCATTACCCTCAGCGGGGCTGCATTCTGATGAAGCCAACGCAACCGGGCTGCCTGTGCGACTGCGGGATAAACTTGTTTAAATACGCCGTCCATTTTGGACAGGGAAAAAGGCAAACGCCCCCGAGACCCTAATCCCGACTCCCGCCCGTTATTTCCAACGGCAAACCGAGCCCCGCCCCCTCCGCTTTCCTGTGAGCCTCAGGATAGGCTCCTCCTCCGGCCCCGCCTCCTCCCCGATTGGTCCGCTCCTTTCCCCGTGCCGTGGGCCCGCCCCCTTCCTCGCGCCCCTTCTCTTCCTCTCTACTCTGGCCTCGAACTCTCTCTCGCGGCTGCTGCCGCCTCAGTTCCGCGCTCCGCGGTTGAGCGAGAAGCAGTTGGCTCTGCGCTGGGGTGGCTGAGGAGGCGGAGAGCGGGCAGGGGCGGTGGGTGAGGGAAGGAAGGAAGTGCCACTCCTTATGAACTGGCTGGGCGCCTATTGTGATAACAGCGGCGGCAGTTGTCCCGCGTCCTCCTCCGGCCGGATACTTCCTGGCAGCGGCGGAGGCACCGACATGGGCAGCGGCAGCGGCGTCCACAACCACGGGAGCGCCAAGAGCTAACGGAGAGCCCGTCAGCCAGCTCGGCGAACTTCGCCTCAGGCAGCGAGCGAGTGGGGCGGGCGGCGCCTCGGAGCCACGGGTCTCCTCCGTCCCCGCTGCCGCAAGTGAGCCCGAAAGCGCCCGCCGAGGGGAGAGGCGGCGGCGGCGGCAGGAGGGCTCTTCCGCGGCAAGGGAACTTCCCCTCGCGGGGGAGGGCGAGCGAAGTTTCCTCCTCGCCGTCCTTCGCCTCCGCCGGCCCTCCGTGGCTCAAGCTGCCGCGGGGTCGTCTCTTGCCCCGGGGCCGCGTCCGGCCAGCCGGGGGCGCTGCCTTGCGGAGGCGGCGGTGGAGGCGGCGGCGGCGGGGGGGCGGCCATGCCGGCCGTCAGCCTGTTGCCGCTCTTCGGTAGCCCTCCGGGGCCGGGGCCCTTAGGCGGCTCCTTGGGCGGGGGGCCCCTGGGCGGCGCCGGAGGGAGGAAGGCGCCCGGCCCCAGCGGCGGCGCCTTCCGCCTGACCGAGAAGTTCGTGCTGCTGCTGGTGTTCAGCGCCTTCATCACGCTCTGCTTCGGGGCCATCTTCTTCCTTCCCGACTCGCCCAAGTTCCTCAGCGGCGTCTTCTTCCACTCGACCGCCCTCCAGCACCAGCCCCAGCAGCAGCCGCCGCCCCTGCCGCCCCTGCCGCCCGCCCAGGGGGAGCCCCGCGCCCAGCCGGCAGCCCTCCCGGGGAGCAGCAGCGGCGGCGGCGGCTATGGAGCCGGGGCGGCGGGAGAAGCGGCGGAGAACTTGGCCAAGATCCGCGAGGACCACGAGCGAGCTCTGCGGGAGGCCAAAGAAACCCTGCAGAAGCTGCCCGAGGAGATCCGCAGGGACATCCACCTGGACAAGGCGAAGTTTCTCCTCCAGGACAAGCTGGGCAGGAGGGAGACCGGGGGCACCGGCTTGCCCGACTTGCCCTTCCGGAAACCCATCGGAGCCGTGGGAGGGGAGCCCGCCGAGCCCGCCGTCCGGGAGAAAAGAGCCAAGATCAAAGAGGTGGGTGACCGACCCTCTCCCAGCCCCAGGGCTCCTCTCGCCTACCCTCGCCCGGTGGTTTTGGGTGTTGCTCTCTCCCCCTTTCACGTGTTTTCGTCGTCCTCTTCTTTTGCTGGCTGTGATCTTCCCCAACCAACCCCCTCCTCCAGTTCATTCCGCTGCTGCCCTTTCTTTGTCGGGTGCGGTTCAGCTATAGGGATCTCTTTTGACGTGGCCAGGAACTTCTGATGGGGAAGACAGAAGGACACGTGTCACTCCTAGTAGACAGGGGCTTCCTAGAGTTCACAATCTTGGCCCTCTTCCAAAAGGCGGGTTGACCCAATCTGCCTTCTCCAGAGTTGACGTGTGAGAGAGGTGCTTCTCTAAATGCTTTAGAGTTTGGGAGTGAGAACTAGAGAGTTAATGGTGGAACGTGATGTCTCCCACTCCAGTCTGCGCTGATGGAGAGAGATGGTCTTTCACTCCAGCCGCCTTGAATTTTGCCCATCTCAAGAGTATGCTAGGAAAAAGAGATCACCTATTTCTCTGCCAGAAATTATTTTTGTTCAAGTGCTACTTGAGATCCCAGTGCTCAAAACCGAAATGTAGTGGACATGTAGAAGGGTAAAGACAGAAAAGTAGATTATGTAATTTTCTAAACTAAATACATTTATATTATGTAACTCATTTAGCTTTTCAACTAAAAACATAAAAGATGACTTGTACTGAGTGCATGTATACATGCATACAAGACCCATCACAATGCATTTTAAAACCGGAGCTTTTCATTTGTCATTAAAGCAGACATTGTATTAAACAAGCTCTATGCATTTGCTTACTTTCTAGTGTTTTGAGGGGATTCTGTTCATCCCCTGCTAGTACTGAAAGTTCTTTACTTTGAAGATATTTTTGTACTATTTGGAGAAATACAGCAGGAATTGTATTCACTAACCTGTAAGCAGGTCCTTAAGTTGAAGAAGTGAGGGTGGAATTTTCTCTAAACCACTTCTTAAACATCATACTATAGATAGCATAGTAATGGCTGTTCATTGGGTGTTGCTAAACTTTTAAAACTTGGTGATAGTTGAAAAATGGTCCTTCTGTCTAGCACGACTACTGGATGTGAGGTATTTTTATGTAGCTGTTAATGTGAAACACACATATTGATTGTGACAATTCTGTGTGTGCAGTCAGGGAGAAATTGTGCAGAACTGTTGCACACTAATTCTGACTTGCCTATCAGAATTATTTAACTGATAAGTCCTACATGCAACCCACTTCCAGTTTTAACATGTGAAATGACTGAAATGAGCAAGAACCTGGAAGACAAGCTTCAGATTAGGGCACTAAAAATGTACATAGCAAAACTTCATGGTAATATAGCCGGTTGAATGTGTGTGTGTCTGTGTTGCTATTGTTCTAGCCATAAGCAAAACAAAACAGGTATAGCAGGCTTGGATGAGATCCACGGTAGATGTATGGTGTCTTGGACTCATTGCCTTTGAGAGGCTGGTTCTGAGTGGGCATCCACAAAGTGAAGGGGTTGATCTATGGAGATTTGATACTTGCTGCGTTGGTCTCTGGGGTGTGGGACTTCTGAATTTGAAAGAAGTAAACAGATTTGGTGAAAAATGTTCTGGTGACTGCATGCAGCAGTAGTGATTGGTGCAGCCTATCCCTAGTTGTGTGCTTGCTGCTTGAAGTTTTTTTTTTTTAACTTTTTACAATACTGAATAGCTTGAATTTCCCAATCTCTGTGTTGTTACCCTTATTAGGCTGAATCGCTCAATAAATTATCTAATTAAAATTTAAGATCAAAGTGTCTGCTGTTATCAGTAACTATTTGGCTGACATGTCAGGCTTGTAATTACAAGAGACAGATTTCATGGGTCTGTGATGTTCTACCTGTGCTGCGTTTTTATATGATAAGAGCAAAGTGCTTGTTAAAGCTTATGTTTCAGACTATTAGGGAAATAAAATTGGAGCTACTTTCAAAGCTTTTGGAGTCAGTCAAAGAGGACACTGTCAGTGATACAATATCATAACTATTGCCATTTTCTTGATTGCTTTTTGATATTTTGTACAGCTTATACTAAATACTGTATTTACGAACAGTTGACAGTTAACCAAACAAGCCAACACCATATTAGGAATATATTAATAAGTGCGCTGATACTATGTTCTGTGTTTTAAAGAGACTGCTGTAACATTTCTTGCTTTACCAGTAATCAGATAGTATAGCCTGAGGGCAGGGAACTGTTTTGTTGTTCTTTTACTTGCAAAGTGGATGTACAGCGGTGGTGCTATATAGATAAGTGATAATAATAATCTTCAGAACAACTGGTAGGATCATATATCCAATTAGATTATTTTGCAGGCATGTTGTATTGTTATTTATGTTCATAGTACATGAAGAAAAGGGAAAGAATGAGGAAAAAGGCAACAGTGGCACTGTAAAAACTGTTCACACTGTTGACCATGAACTGTGAATCTCATTTGTCAAATTGTAATGACAGAAGATTTCCGTAGGTGCACGCTGCCTGGAGAGCAGTAATTTACCTGTGCTCACCTGCCTTCTGAACAACTCAGCATCTTACATTCTGTGCATCTTTACTTATGGGGCAGGGTGTAGAATATGTAGTAATCTCACCCATGAGGAGGTTCACTGTTCTGTACCCCTCAAATTTATACTGTTGTACTAGGGGATACAGCAGCAAAAGTTGGCAGACAAACATGCTGACAGAGAGAGCACAGATGTTTATAGTTAATACTGCTGCCATATTTGTTACCACACTGGATAGTCCTGATGATTCTGTAATGGTGCCTTGAAAGAGGCAAACATAAGTGTGGAACATGGCCTGTCTGCTGTCATGTTGTGGTGGTCTTTTTGCAGAATGTTCAGTAACTTCAGGATTCTGCTGGAACCTTGATTCATCTGATGTCATTCTTCTCACAATCTTTGCTATGTTTCTTAACATGCTTTTTTAACCCTTAAAATGATGTTTAGCCAGTCCATTCTCTGTTGAGACACCATGCAAATTAGAACATTTGAAACTATTGGCTGGATGATTTCAGTATCTTTGTTTTATTAGTATTCAAAGACAAAGCTGTGTTAGTCTGGATCAGTACACAAAAATATATTGTAGCACATTTGAGACTTCACTGAAAGAAAGAAGTCTGATACATCTGATGAAGTAGACCCAGTCTAGGAAAGCTTATCAGTTAGTCTCAAAGTTGCTACAAGATTCCTTTGATTGCTTTATTACATGATCACAAAAACAGTACCATAAGATTATATCCTTACAGGCTAGTTTTCAGTCTGGAAATAAAGGCTAAGATCAGAGGGGGCCAATATTCTGTGATAGGGCATACACTTTCTAAATGCAGTGGTGGGGAACTGTGGACAACTAGATATTGTTGGATTCCATCACAGGTGTCATGGATAAAAAAACATGGGAGCTGAAGTCCAATCACACCTGGAGGGCCACAGGTTTTCCACACATAGCTTAATGGGACTCTTCTAGATGTGTGTACCTAAACTAAAATCTTATCTGCATCTACTTGGAAAATCAGTCTAACTGGAACTAAAGAAATCCTGAGTGGTCCTGTTTTTTTCTAGTAAACTTTATAACTATCACTGCTTTATTATAGCTTTGTTTGAACTCCAAAGTTAGATATGCTTACATGGATCTAATTGCCCATCTCTATTAATCAGAAATCCGGTATTGACATCACGTATAATCTTTTCCTGTACTTTGGTGCCAAATTCACACATTTGCAGGTAGCCTTCATAACTATTTTTTTCATGAATCTGATAGTGAACACGTTCAAAGATTTTCTGGTCTTCTTTTGGTTTTTGCAGTAACTTTTTTAACATTTTATGTTAAGCAAATGGGGAACTGTCCAAAGACTGGTTTAGGTTCTGGGATCTACATGGTGTTCTGGTACTAAAAGCAGTTTGTGTATGTTGTCATTAACATTTCCTGCAATCTTTCACCTTTCTCTTAATTGTTAAAAATGTGTTACATGGCATAATAGTATGTATTAAACTGTTGTCTGTAGCTATCACTTTTAAAAGCTGCAACTGCAGTTGTCCCTTCATATTTGCTGGGGTTTGGTTCCAGGACCCCCGTGGATACCAAAATTCATGAATACTCAAGTCCCATTATATGCTCTCTCTCTCTGGCTTTTCTTCGCAAACGAAGATTCAGGAAGGACACATCCTGCAGTGGCATAGCAAAATGGTATCCCTTATATAAAATGGCAAAATCAAGGTTTGCTTTTTTGATTATTATTTTTTTAAGAATATTTTCAAGCTGTGAATACTTAAATCCATGGATTCCAAATCCGTGAATACGGAGGGACAACTGTATACAGTTTTGCTTGTCATTATGAACTTTGTTAATCTTCAGCAAAAAAGAAAGCTGCTTATAGCATGGATTGCTTCTGAAACAACTTTATGCTTGGTCTTGAGCTGCATCATGCTAGCCCTGCTATATATTCTCTTTTTGAGACTTCTCTTCCAAAGCAACAAAGGAACTAGAAACCATGCAGCTTGACTCTGCTCCTAATGAATGTATCTTGCCTTACTCAGTACATGATTACTTAGAAATCCTTGCTGAGTTCAATGTAACTTCTTAGTAAGGGTATGTACAATGTACTTAAGAGCAATGTTGCATAATGTTGAGAAGTGCTTCTGGCAGCAAAAGCAAGCTTGCTAGATAAATATTATATGGCCATCCATATGGCATGAAGGCAAATGTGCTGTGGTACATGTTGATGGGCACCCTTATGGAAGCTGTTTGTCTATATTATATAGTTTAATATGTGTTGGTGTATGATATGTTGCAGTATCTTCTCCAATTTAAACGGGGGCGGGGACTGTCATAAATACAAACCACAACTTTTATAACTGGCTTTCCTATCATTACAGTCTTGGTCACTCCAAATTTTATTTTATTTTTAAACAAATTGTTCCATTGTAGATCTGGAAATTAGTAGTAGAAGTAGATTTGTAGCTTATTTTTGAGAAAGTTAAAAGAAATGGAATTCACACAATAACATAGTGTTCTTAACCTACCAAAATTACAAAATTGGTTGTAGTTGGTATCATCGCATAGTAGAAAATTAACATTGTTGAATTGCTCACTGCAAATCTTTAGAAGTATTATAGTCAAGTTACATTACATTGCTTTTCCTTGTAAGATTGTCTAGAACATTTCTCAATGGAAGCCCGCTGAGTGAAAAAAAATATGCTAATATCACAAAGTCCTGTAGTAATACTTTAAAAACCTTGTTTGCATTTAGTTGGGAGAAAAATACATTGTACTTATAGGACTTCTTTCTGTGCATGAACATATTGCACATGTTTTCTAAATTTCATTATAAGCTATTTCCTGTTCCCTATAGCATACAAATAGCTTATGACTAACATCACATAGAGGTTAGGACAGAGATCTAGTATCTTGCATACAGTATCTAGAAGTATGAAAACAGAACTCCACCCTGTATCACATCTGATAGCCTTATACTACATAGTGCATCAGAGACTAAAATTCACATGTAGACTATGTGCTAAAGCTGTTTCCTGATTCTGTTTTTTATCTCTAGCATAGGTTATTGCTGAATAATCAGTAAAATGTAGCATTGCTGGTTCTGTTGTATAAAAGAGTAGGACTTGCTTATGTGGTTCTTGTTCTCCACCCATCTGCAGCTCTGAGAAATGCACTTCATATGTAGGTTTTCAAGATAAAATTAAAGTTTAGGTATTAACATCAGACTTTCAATATTATAGTCAGTACATTTTGATTAGTAATATATGCTTAATTTTACAGCTGTATGATTGTTATTTCTATTAAATATCAAATTATTGAAATGCACAAAAGAGTGAAGCCTTTATTGGCCAACTGAAATGCACAAACTAAGTCATGCAAGCTTTTGAAGCTCCACTGGTTCTCTTTTAGGCAAAGATGTTTTTAAAAATCATACAGGTGAAGAAAACTGACTATGGTAAAGTCACAGGCCTATCTTTTATATCAGATGTTTTTGCTGAAGTTAAGTTGTTCTGGAGGGATCTCAGTACAGGCAAAGGCCACTCCCCTTCTTGTATTTTGTTGTATTTTGCTGTACGGCTAACACAGCTACAGATGATTAAAGCAATTCTTCTCAACTTTACTTTTCAGTTTACCTGCTGGGGAAAGCCCACCTACCCCATCTGTTTTTCAGCAGTTTTTCAAAAACCAGCACAATAGTTATGACTGTACATCTACCTGCTGTACAAGGCCTTCTCTTCCTCCCAGCCACTTTTTAGTTGGTAGCAATAGCACTCTATAGGAAATGTGATCTTACCTGAGCAGCAAAGGTACCCCAAAGTAGCATGCAAGAGGAAGAAATTTGGCATTATAGTATCCGCTGGGGATTGGTTTGGGGGGGCTGGGTACTGGAAATCATGGATAATAGCAAGCGCCATTGAAAATAATAGACTTCTGGTTTAAAATACCTTAGAGTTGCCTTGGAGGACCTAGAAAATGGCTAAAGAGGATACATTTTCTAGGAAGACTCTATGGTAGTGTGCTGTTTTGTGTCCTGTGGATAATTGAATCAGTAGATAATGAATCAGTGGATATGGGGGCCCTGCTATATGTCTTCAAAAACATTTTAGAGGCATTAAACTTTCATTTTCACTCACAAACACTTAGTGCAATCCTTACTGTACTCTAGACAGTACTTGTGGCATAATTTTTTGTACTTTGACATTTCAGGCTAGGTTTGAATTTATTGATGACCTATTAATTCTTTGAACATGACAGCATATTGTTTACCCAACTTTCTTTGATGGAAAGGGATGTTCATTCTTTACGGTGTCACAAATAATGGGATAACTAGATAACTTTTAAAATGGCATCTTATTTGGAATACAAATTATTTGTCTAGCCTTATTTCTTCTCTCACATTCCCATTTTAACATAGTAGATTTGATGTAGAGTTGGTTTAGATAAATAGTGGCTGAATAATGCAGGATTTTGTAGGCAATTGTTCCTTCCACTTTTCCTTGTTTGAGGGAAATTATAATTTGTTATTTCATTTGAACTTGCAAACTGTGGTTGGCAAATCTCATGCATGGTTTGATCCTTCGAGTCCTGATTTGCAGAATGCAGTCCTGGTTTGTGGCTCAGATTTAACGGTAAGCTGTTTTGCCTCAAATTAGGGGGGAAAGGAATGGCCATTTGAGGGGAGAGAGGAGTTGAAGAGCTCAATATTCCTTGAAAGCTTTTTTAGGTTTTCAGTGAGCTAACAAAAACCAGTGAGCCCAAGATCAAGTCAGGAATAGTACAGAAATGATCTTGTTCCAATTTGGATCAAACCACAAATGAGCCCCTTTTAGTTTTCCAAGTGCTATTGAGTGAGCCAAGCAACTAGGAGGGAACTACTGTACGAGAAAAGTCGGACATAGATATTTTAATATTTTAATTTTATTTATTGAAGTCTTAAACTTAATTTAAAAGATTTTTGACTTAATTTAGGTTTAAATAGTATAATTAGTTTAGAATGTGTGTGTGTAGTGGTTGTTTGGGGGGGGTTATGTTGGAAGCTGTTTTGCATCCCATTCACCCATCAATAAGTCAATAAAATAATTACTTGCAGTTTTTAGTTATTGAGGAGACATTGAACTGAGCACAGTTTGAGAGAACTGTAGTTTCTATATGAGTGTGACTCCTATTGCCTGTTTCACTTTCATCAGAGTAGAAGGCAAGCTAATCTGTTTTTTTCCTCATTGAAAGAATTATTCAACTAGAACAATGATGTATAAAGTCTTAGTGAAAGGCAGCTTCATTGAAAGAGAAGGGGAGCGGAGTAAGGTGTTATTCATTTAACTATAAATGCAATGTAGATGAGATTCTAACTACAGATGCAGTTTAGACTAGATGCTACATCTGCTTTATGCACTTCTACAAACAGTTGTACAAGGGAGCTTGGATTTGCACTTGTTTAATCATCTTAAAATGGATGGGCTTAAATCAGATAACTCTGCTTTAATTGGCTTGTGGATCATAGTCCTAATCAGTCACCCCTTCCAAGTGATTTACCTTATTACCATCGGATACTTGTCTATTAGCATATGGTAAGAGTGGGTCTCAATCTGTTTTGTAGTTGACAGTTATGATCTTAGCCCATGGCTGTCAACAGCTGGTACCCTAATAGGGGCCAAGACTTCTATTAACATGAGGATGTTCAGTCCATATGTGGTCTGAGTCCAGTCTTGGTACATGCTTGAGGGGATTATGATGGAAGACTGGCATTCAGAAATTGAAATGTGTCTTCTAAATACATGCACACATGAGTTATCAAAGCTTCTGACAAAGACACTACTTTCTACAAAGTCTTTTTACACCTGACAAGCTGCTGTTTCAATTTTGTCCTCTATTTAGCTGGAGGTTTTTTAGCAACACGATATTGGAAAGATTGGGAAGGAGGGCTGGAGAATAACAAACTTTTAGTATCAGGTTGCAGCAGTAGCATGGGTGCTGTAAAAATGCAATGAACAAAGCCTGAGTTGAGAGAGACTGGGATTCTACAGTAGCCTTCCTACTGTAGCTGTATGTGCCTGCCTGCAACAAGCAAGATTACTGAAACTGCTTCCAGAATTCCTTAGCAAGTATGTGTGAACAGAAAACAGAGAGCGAAAGAGAAAGCAGAGAAGCCTGCCTCAGAGCTTCCCCCAGCATGTTAAATAAAATGTATAGATCTATAAGTTTGGCCACCAAAATAAAAATCATAAGAAAAGTAAAGACTGGAGTAAGAAAAAAGTCTTTATTTATGCAACACTTACCTGATGTGGTTGTTTCATTTCACAGGTGCATACTGTGTTGGTTAAAAAGTTTGCTGAAACACCTTAAACTGTTCTTCTTTTTTGTGACGTAGGACCCTATCACTATTCTTTCCATCTTATTTCTACCCCTAGTACCATTTTTTTTGTTAAAGACATAATGCCCAAGAGCAGATCTACTTCATTAACTGGGGTATACTGTAAATAGCTCTTTAGCCATGCACTTGATGCCGTTGTTTCTCTAATATACAATTCTAAAAAGAAAAGACAGTATTCATAAAACCCAGTCATATAGTATTTCTATCCTGCAAAAAGTGTATCAGGGTATTGTGTATCTGTATCCAACTCTCTACTCTGGAACGGGATGAATATTGCCAGGTTGTAACATGAGTTAAACATGAGTTCTGTAACCTTTCATATAATTTGTACACAATTTACCATCCAAGCTAAAAAAGAAAAAAGAAAAATGTTGTCAAACCTAAAATGTAAGTCCTTGAAGAACCCTACAAATACTCAAGATAAGATTTGGTGTGGAAAAGAACTTCTTATATACTCAGAATCCTTCAAATATGACACCATTTTGAAACAGTTTGCTTGTGAAGCTTTTCTGGCACTACCTTGAAGTTGCTTTCTCTTAAGCCTAAAGAGAGCACCAGACTAAGGTTTGGCAGCTGCATGGGGGTGGGGGGTTTCATTCATTTGGGTTACACTTTCCTGCACATTGGCAGTAATACTTATAAATTCCACTTGCCACTTTGGGGGGATTTTCAACATGAAAAGGGTAATTTGGGGGAGTTGATGGGATTAGTAGAATTTTTAAAAATGTATTTACTTTCAAAAGGGATCTCAGTGACATACAATAATGTTCCACTATTAAAAAAAGCAGGAAAATAAAAACACAAAAGAAAGAAAAGTAACCACATTATTCATAAGTTTCTATGCTGACCAAATGTCCAAATATAAGTCTATTTGTAAACTTCGTCTATACCGGTATTTCTTTCAAATGTTGCAAGCATTTTTAGATCACAAATGGAGAAAAATTATCTTTCCAGTAATGAAGTATCAATCTTTTAGCAGTCAAAATGGTGTGAAAAATCCGCTTTCATGGGCCATATGTTAATTTCCAATAAAATAAACAGGTAAATAATTCAAAAGAACGTGTGCATTCCTGAATATCAAGGAACTTTCCAAAACCAAATTTACTAATGTGATTACTGCCTCCCAAAATATAGCTGTTGTGGGACAACTCCAAAACATATGTATTCAGGAAAGATTAGCAGTACAGTATTGCATTTCCAACAGTTCGTTGATTTGGAAAGCCTTTTCTTGAATAGACAAGGCAACCAACATACCTGAAAAAGCAATTTCTGCTGTAGAAAATATAGTCAGAGATGTATAGCCATACCAGTTACAGGTGTTAAAACTGATGGCCATTGATTAGTCAGAATTGAATATTCCAATTCTTTATTCTATTCTTGCTGTAAACCTTGCATGTTATATTTATTTATAGTTTAACAGAATACACACACACAGACAGAGGAGTTTAAACTGCTCTTGCAAAATGGAAAAAGTCAAAAACTCATCAACGCGAGATGTCTGATTTAAGGTAACAATTCCATTGTCAGCCCAAATCTTACATAAAAATGGTTCCTTACCAATTTTCAAATCTGGATTCCCCCATAAAGTCAATTTGGTGAGTGTATGGGTCAAATTGCAATTGATGAGACAGTGTTTGCCACACAGTTCTAACTTGTTGACAAAACACTGGTGTTTTTTAATAAAATGAGACTCAAATACTGTCCATGTGAATAGAGATGCTAGGAATGAAGACTTGCTTTAAATGGCTGCTTCATGCAAGATAATAGATATGCCCAGAAGATCTGGAAGGCCAAACCGTCCCTCTTCGATAGGAAGATTTGGGGTGGGCTCATCTCTTAGAATTTCAGAGAAAAGGATGTAAATTCTTAACAGTGCATTTAGTTTTTGAAAATACAGGTTGATCCCTGTATTACATATGTTACATATGTTCAAAGACAACCCACACCCACATGGTTACCTGAAACTGTGGATAATAGTGAATCCTTTTATTTTCAATGAGACAAATGCTGGATGTTGACCATAAAATCACATTGAAGGACCTAGAAATGGCTAGAGAAAACACAAATTTTTCAGATGTGGATAAATGAAAGAGTAGATACTGAATATGGGCATGGAGTTTGACCTGTACTTGCAAGGTATAAGTAGATGAAGTCCATGAATAACAGAAACAATTCTAGGTATAACATTCATTTTTTAATCATGTTTACCTTACCCACAGACTCATCTTTAAGCCCACCCATCTCTCTAAACCTTGCACAGTATCTTTTATCAGTTTACTTATATTTAGATTAATCATCTGAGATAAGCCCCTAGGGATAATTAGTGGCCCACCATATCTTTGGGCTTAGGATCCATAGATTCAACCCACTGTACATTCAGACTACAGTACTGTATACAACACAATATGGGAGATGTGGATTCCCACCAAACACTGTGCTGGGATTCATGCCATTTCATAGATCGTTGTGCCTCTGCAGCCTTATCTGCGCCACTGGCTAGTGCAAGAGAAAAACGCCATTGGGTATGAGTGTGGGAAGCTTTGGGCTGTTGCCTATGCAAATCTTTAAAAAGAATATTTTTATTCAACACAAGTTTTAAACATACAAGGGAAAAAGCAAAAAAGGGGGAAGCAATAAATAATATACACACTAACAACAAACAAATACATTTTAGCCCCCACACCTAGTCTAACCCCCTTACTACTCTAACCCCAATACCACATATAACTAAAAAAACCAACAACAACACACACACACACACACCAAAAAGGGACTTTTAGATTCTAACTCATTAGCTAAAAGGTTGTAGCAAAATAACATACTATCCCCTTAAAATTAAACCTTATCAAACTATTTTTATTAAATTACGAATAAAATTAAGTGAAACTGTATTTCAAATCTAACATTTAGATATAATTTCCTCCATCACTCGCTTGTTACCTCATTTAATAGTTATCACATATAATTATCACTATATTACTGTTAATTTTCTTCAAAAACTCCATGGTAGTCTTCCACATTTTCTTAAATTCATCAATAGTTTTATCATTCAACAAAGTGGTTAATATGTCCATCTCAGACATATCAAAAAGTTTTAATTTCCACTCTTCTACTACTGGAATGGTCTGTGGTTTCCAATGTTGAGAGTAGATTAATCTTGCCACTGTGGTAATATATCTTAAAATAATATAATAATATTTCTTATCTGCCTCTTTCTATGGATTGAGGTGGAGAACAGTAAATTAACACATAAACATAACATTGGTTAAAAACGTATCATTTAAAAACATATATCAATTTAAAAAAAACAAGTAAAACCAAGATGTTTAAAACAATCAATACACAATTTAAAATTCACACTTTAAAATCATCTGGAAAGGCCTGCCAGAAGAGGCTGGTCTTTAATGTTGCTTTGAATTCAGACAGCATATTCAGCTGTTATATCTCTTTTGGCAAGCTGTTCCAGAGTCTAGGGGTGGCTGAAGAAAAGGTCCTCTGGGTGACAGTTGCCAACCTAGTCCTGGCTGACTGGAGCAAATGTCCCTCAGAGGACCTAGGTGTACAGACACATCTCCAACCCCAGGTTAGGGCCCTTTACAGTAAGCACCTCCATCTTGTCTAGATTCAGCTCCAGTTTGTATTTCTGCAGCCAGCCCATTACCTACTCCAGAAATATGTTCAGAGGAGACACACTATCCTTAGCTGAGGCTGTTTTTTAATCTTCCTGTAGTCTTGTTCTAGAGGGTCTTCCAAAAGCGCCCCCCCAAAATCCACTTTCAATTATTTCTGTCCAGATGATTCTTATAATACATCATGATTTACCATTTAAACGGTGGCAGAAAGAGTTATTTTTTTTCCATATATTTTTTATTGTTACACATAATCCATATTACAAATCGCAATTACAAATCACATTTTGATTTTATAAAGTAAACTTCTTCACATATTACGCATAGTCTACGTATTTCTACATGTATTGCACATGATCTGCAAATTTTAACATAATCTGTACATCTATACTTTCCAGCTCACAATTGTAACATTGTTTTTCTTGTTAGTCAAATTTTGGAGTTGAAGAGAAAAAAAGAAATCCCTTTCCCCCCCCTCCTCACTTCCTTCCTCTAACCTTTATTGCTTGGGTTTCTTTTTGCTTATTTTTCCCCTTATTCTTTCTGCCTATTTGTCTTTCTTTTCTGTTGCTTCTAAGCTATATCCTTTCCTATAAGAAACTAAATTTCTTCTGTCTGATTCTCAGACCTTGTTCCTTTCCTTTTTTCACTATAGGCTTAGTTCCAACCTTCCTCTTTGTTTTTTCATTTGTTTTGTTTATTTGAAATTATTTGTTTTCCAAGAAGCGTACAATAGGTTCCCACTCCTTTTCAATCCTTTCCACATTTTTCTCTTTTAATAGTGTTGACAGTCTATCTGCATCCATCATTTCCCATAGTTTAATTTTCCACTCCTCTATTGTGGGAATTGATTTTTCTTTCCATTTTTGTGCAAATAGAATTCTTGCCAGTGATATCATGTAGAGTATGATCCTCCAGTGACGTTTCATGTTACTTCCTTTCGCCTCTCCTAACATATTTAGCAGATAAATCTCTGGCTTCATAGGATAACAGACGTCTAGAATCTCTTTAATCTTTACATGTATTTGTTTCCAGTACTTTTTTGCTTTGGAACACCTCCACCACATGTGAATTAGTGTCCCCATAGCCTCACCACATTTCCAACATTTTTTCTCCCCTGTTTTATACATCTTATCCAATTTAACAGGTGTGAGATGCCATCTGTAAAACATTTTAATGAAATTTTCTTTTAGATTTTGTGCTAATGTAAATTTTTGGGTATCTATCCAAGCCTTTTCCCAATTGCTAATCTCAATACTATGACCCAGGTCTTGCATCCATTTAATCATTGGTTCCTTCACATGTTCCGTCTCTAATTCTCTTTCTAATAGTAGTTTGTAAAAGTTAGCTACTTGATGTTTTGTTTTTTCAAAAAAAATCTTGTCAAGATCATTTTTGTCCAATTGGAACTGTTCTAATTTTAGATCCATCTTAAATTTCTCATATATTTGTTTATGAAGGAACCAATTTATTCTGAAACCTGCTTTTTCCAATTGTTCTTTAGTTTTGATCTTTTTTATTTCTTGAGTTTCTTGAATTATCAGATCTTTATATCTCATCCACTTTTGTTCTTCCGATTCCCATTTCCCGAAAAAGGCCTCATGGGTCGAGACCCACCAAGGTATTTTATTATAAAATGCCTTTTTATATATCTGCCATATCTTTAGAAGCGCTCTCCTTACATAATGGTTGTCAAATCCCCTGTTTTCTTTTTTCTTACTGTACCAAAGGTAAGCGTGCCATCCAAACACCAAATTGTCCCCCTCCAGTGCTAACAGTTTCTTATTTTCTAATGTTACCCAGTCTTTTATCCCTGACAATGCACACGCATGATAATACAATTTTAGGTCTGGAAGGCCACATCCTCCTCTGGTCTTGTAATCTGTTAATAATTTCTGTTTTATTCTTGGTCTCTTCCCTTCCCAGATATACTTAGATATTTCGGTGTTCCAATTTTTAAAGCATCTCAAATTTGTTATAATGGGAATATTTTGGAATAAGAATATAAACTTTGGAAGTATTGACATTTTAATCGAGGCTATCCTACCTAAGAGAGATAGGCGAACTTTTGACCATTTTTCTAAATCCCTTTTTACCTCCTTCCACATTTTATTGTAATTATTTTCAAACAAGTCTGCATTTCGTTTGGAAATCCATATCCCCAGATATTTTATCTTTGTCACTATCTTGTACCCTGATTTGACCTCTATTTGGTTTTCCTCTTTTTTTGTGATGTTCTTGGTCAGAACGGCTGTTTTTTCCTTATTAACCTTGAATCCTGATACAGATCCAAATTCCTCCAGTATTTTATTGAGTTCATCCAGTTGTTCTAAGGGGTCTTCCAAGAATATTATTATATCATCTGCGAAGGCCTTCATTTTAAAATCCATTCCTCTAATCTTCGTTCCTTTAATTCTCTTGTTTTCTCTTATATTATTATTGAGTACCTCAATTACTATGAGAAATAACAGCGGCGACAAGGGACATCCTTGTCTCGTTCCCTTCCTTACTTTGATTTTCTCAGATTTCTCACCGTTAACCAGAACTTGGGCATTTTGATTTTCATATATCGAATCAATCCATTTTTTAAAATTATCACCAATGTTCATTTTTTCTAAGACTGCTTTGAGAAATGGCCATTTGACATTGTCAAATGCCTTCTCTGCGTCTAAAGAGATCATCGCTAATTTCTTTTCGTTATGGGTCTCATAATACTCGATAATATCTAGTACTGTCCTCATATTATTTTTCATCAATCTATTAGGCAGAAACCCATTTTGATCTTCATGAATGATCTCTTTTAGGATGTTTTTTAGTCTCTGCGCCAGAATTGCAGTAAAGATCTTATAGTCCAAGTTCAATAACGAAATTGGTCTGTAATTCCTTGGGTCTCTAATATCTCTCCCTTCTTTTGGAATTACAGTAATGAAGGCCTCTTTCCATGTATTTGGTAGCCCCTCTGTTTTTATCTGATTTAGGGTTTTCTGTAATGGGAGAAGTAGTTCATCTTCTAACTTTTTGTAATAAATTGAAGTAAAGCCGTCGGGGCCTGGCGCTTTGTCTAACTTTAATTTTTTTATGGCTTCTGATACTTCCATGATTGTGAAGTTTTTGTTGAGAATGTCTTTTTGTGTGTCTGTCAGTCTGAGTATTTTTTGTTCTTCTAGGTATTTTTTTATTTTTTCTTCTAATAATTTGTCCATAGATTTCTCCTTGTATAAATCCGAATAGAATTCTTGGAAGCACTTTTTTATCAGCTTTTGTTCAGTCACTATCTTGTCTTTATATTTCATTTCCGTTATTATCTTGTTTTCTCTTAGTTTCTTTAGCCTCTGACTCAACCATTTACCTGATTTGTTTGCTGATTCGAAGTGTCTTTGTTTAGCCATACGCATTTTCTGTTCAATTTCTTTAATTGTTTGTGAATGCATTTTTTTCTTCAATATGTTAATTTCATATTTTAGTTTTTTATTTTCTGGTTGCTGTCTCATGACCTCTTCTTTATTCATTATTTCTTGAAGTGTATTTTTCCATTGTCTGGTTTCCTCCTTTTTCTTTTCATATGCCTTTTTTATAAAAAAGCCCCTCATCACAGCTTTGCTAGCTTCCCATATTGTGTTCATAGTCACTTCTTCTGTTATGTTTTCTTTGAAATACTGCTTTAGTGCCTTTTTAGCTTCTTTTACACTCTGTTCATTATCCAATAAATTTTTGTTTAATCTCCAGTTAAACTCTTTCCCTCTGATTGGCATTGTTAATAGAATAGGATTATGATCTGATATCCATTTTGGTTTTACCTCCATGCTTTTGATATTCATAGTTATATTTTTTGATACCAAGAACATGTCAATCCTTGACGAAGCACGATGAACATCGGAATAGAAAGTAAATCCCTTCTCTTCGCCTCGCTTCCACCTCCAAACATCTGTTAGGTCAAACTCCTCCATCATCTCAAAAAATGATCGTGGTAGTTTTCCCTGGTTTTTCTTTATTTGTTTATTTGAAAATCTGTCCTTTAATGGATTGATCACCCCATTATAATCCCCCATAAGTAAAAATTTGTTCTTTCCTGTTTGTTCAATTTCCTCCGTTAGCTTCCTGAAAAAGGTATCTTGCTTTTCAAAGGGCGAATATATACCAACAACTAATATACATTGGTCTTGTAGTTTAACCTCTATACCTACATATTGACCCTCTTGATCTTTGAATATTTCTTTTGCTTGGTATTTCCTATTTATATAAATTGCGACCCCTTTTTTCTTTTTATTGTTAGATGATACATAGAGTTGACCTAATTTGTAATTTTTTAAGAATTTACTGTCTTGTTCTTTTATTCTTGTCTCCTGCAAGCATATTATATCCAGTCTTAATTTCTCCAGATAGTGGAAAATTTGTTGCCTTTTGTAGCTTGAATTCAGGCCTTTCACATTCCAGGACATAATTTTTGTATCCATTTTCAAATTCTTTTGTTCTTGTTTTCCTGTATATTATTTAACTCAGATGTCGTCGTCTTCTTCCTCTCTTTCCTCTTCTGTCTCTGTTTTCCCTGTGTTCTCTTCTGATTTATCGTCTTCTTCAACCTCTCCTTCCTCTTCTTCCGAATCTTGGTCTTCTATTCCTTCGTTGTTTCGTTCTTCTTCTTTTTTTCTTTGTTTTCTTGTCCCATTCAGCCGCTTTATCTTATCTTCCTCGTCTCTTCTTTTCTCTTTGGCTAATCTTTTACTGAATTCCTTAGCCTTTTGTATTGAATTTATTCTATATCTTTTACGTTGATATGTAAACGCCACCCCTTCAATCTTTTCCCATCTATAGTTTATTTTATTCTCTGTTAGAAGTCTTGTCAGAAATTTATATTCTTGTCTTTTCTTAAGAATTTGTGGTGGTATGTCTTTAAACACCTTTAACTCTTCCTCTCCAATTTTAAGCTTTTCCTCATAGCTTTTCTGTATTACCTTATCTCTTGTTTTTGTTCTAGTAAAACATACTACCACATCTCTCGGAAGCTTTTTTTCCTTTGCTACTACCGAGCTAATCCTGAATATCTTTGTGCTTCTAAATTTTCTTGAGTTACATTTATATATTTAGGCAATAATGGGATCAACCTTTCTTCCAAACTTTCGCTTTCCTTCTCCGTTAATCCCCTTATCTTTAAACACTTCTCCCTGTACCTCAATTCATTTAATAATATTGCATTTTTTTCCAATTTTTGCTCTTGTGTTAATGTATTTGTTGTTGATTCCAATTCTTGCGTCTTGGCATGTATTTCCTGTACATCCTTTTTTATTTGATCCATTTCTGTCGTCAATTTCTCCAATTTCTCTCCAAATTTATTCAATTCTTTCTTCAGATCTGCCTTCATTTCTTCCCTCATCTCTTTCAACTCTCCTCGAATTTCTTGTCTCATCTTTTTCATTTCTTTCTTCATTTCTTCTAAAATAATGGAACTCAATTCTGTAGCTTTGCTGGGCCCTTCTATCGATGATCGCCTCTGTGTTATTACTTGTGTCTGAACCTGGGCTTGGGTAGCCTTTCTTGTTCCTGTAGCCATTCTTCTATAATTGTGCGTTATGTGTTATGTGTATATAGGTTGTACGTTATATATATGTAGATATATGTATATAAGTATGCTGGTATATCTATATCCTTCTCACCCTACTTCCTCTTTCCTTTTACTTTGTGGGTCCCTCTAGCTTTATGTAATGTCTTAGAATTCTCTTCTTTAAGTTTTGTAGTTTGTGTGTGTTTCCTTCCCCCTGTAACTATTGTTACTGTTTTTTTCCCCCTCTCTTCTTCTTCTTCTTCTTTTTTTTTGATGTTGATATTATTATTGTTGTTATTTATTTTTATTATTATTTCCTATTATTTTCCCAATTTTGTTTGTCTGTTTACCTGTATATCTATGTCTATTTTATTTCAACTCATGAAACACATATTTACAGTTTATCCAACTTTAACCCTTTGAATATTTCACACCCTATATTCAAAACCCATCACCCATCAATCACCCCACTTATTATCACATAGAGACAACACAACTTCACTCCATTCTATTCTTTACATCAATTCTGTCTCTAGTTAATTTCTTGTCAGTTGTTACCAGCAAAACTCAATTTATCTCTGACAGTGTAATACACATAAATCTCATTTGTCTTTTTAATCAATATATTCCCCTAATCCACCAAACCCAAGACACATTCACATATATTTATAGTATGAGATGAACAGTTAATATTTGTATAATATCAATTGTATGCCTCTGACATATATATACAGGTGTAACTTATATTTTTATATAGATATAGATATAGATATTTAGATGGACCTCTGCAATTTGTACCACTTTCTCCTTCTTTTCTTCTTCTTTGTTAGTTTATTTTCTTCTCTTCATTTGTTTATCCAGTATTTCACTACTGTATATTTCTTTATCTTTTGTCTCCTCCTTCTCTCTTTCTTACACAATATTATACTGGCAGCGTTTTAGGCAGAAAGAGTTATCTAAATTTATTTGGCAATTGAAAAAACAAGAATTAGATTTAAACTAATGCAAGATACAAAATAAAGAAGACATTTTGGCTTACCTGATTTGAAATTGTATTAGTATTATGTAGCAGGTTTAGTGTGCATGAAAGACTGGATTATGTTTTAAAAAACACAAAGACTTTACAGTTGGAAGGTTGGGATTTGAGATTTGGAGGGCATGGCTTCCTATCGTATGACAAACTGTAGGTAGAGAGGGAATGATAGCTAGTCTGTGGCTTGTATTTTATTTCAAAACACTTTTAAAAGCCCCTCAGAGCTTTCCAAGTAATGGACAGCAACACATTAATAGGAAATCTCATCCTACTTACATGATGATCAGAAAAGATCAGTAGAATCTCTCTGCTAAGAGCCTAAAAGGAGTTAAATGTTTATCATTACATGTCTTCGATCATAAATAGCTTAATATACTCGTCCCCAGTCTACCATCCTTTAGGTGTTTTGGACATCCACAGCCCCATCCAATATTGCCAGTGGTCAGGGATAATGACAGTTGTGGTCGAGAACATCTATGTGGCACCAGGATGAGGAGGCCAGACTAGAAACTACTCTGCCCAAAGGAGGAGGAGAATCTGCCTTTAGAGAATTATAAAGAAAGGAAAGCCATTACTATTAATATCAAGATGCAGAATAAAATAGAAAATCTGTTTTACAGCTTAGTTCTGCATTTGAAGAAAGTTATGTGTGCTTTTGTATTATGTATCTGTTCTATCACAATCCATCTTTCAAAGGCAATAGCATGGTATCCAGTATAATTTGGGGGCAGGTGGAGGGAACTGGAGAGATGTCTCTGTAGGCATTCCTGAATTGGTGGTATTTAGTCTAAACTCCAAAGTCACATCAACCTAAGGAAGGAAAGATTAGTTGCTTTGGAGCTGGCATTGGTTTCTTTTTGCGTCCTCCCTAGGAAATATAGCCCAAACTTGTGCAAAACCTATGATGCACATTCATGAATAGGATAGTTTTACTCTGCTGCTACATAGTGACAACAACAGAAAGAGAAGAATGGAGAAGATTGGGATATGAGGACATGAGTGCTGGAAAATATAATACCAGTTTTTCAATTATGAAATACTGGAAAGTACAATGGGTCCTCTGGATTGTTGAGGTTTTGGTTCCAGGACCCCTTATGAATGACAAAAGAAGCAGATGATCATGTCCCATATATATATATATATATATATATAAAATTCTCTTGGGTATGTTGCCATTTCCTGTGTGCTGATTGGCTGCTTCGGAAACTGACCAACCAATCACAGTGTGGTTGGGCAGCCAATCAGCACACTGGAGGTGGGAACATGTCGAATTTTACCTCCAGTGTAAACATGGCTGCAGGAAAGGACTGAGTAGAAGGGTGGGTGTGTGCACCCAGGGGGAGGGGACGGGAGGGCTGTGGAGGGGCAGGTGTCATGTGTGGGGGGAGGGAGGTGGTGGGAGGAGGGAATGGTGTGTGTGTGTGCATGCGGTGTGTGGGGAGGGCAGCAGGGGATGGGAGGGCCACGGGGGTCAGGTGCTGCATGGGGGGGAGGAAGACAGGGAGAGGAGCGGTGTGTGTGTGCGTGCGTGCAGGGGGTGGGAAGGGCGGCAGGGAATGGGAGGGCCACGGTGGGGGAGAAGGAGCGGTGTGTGTGTGTGTGTGTGTGTGTGCCCATGCAGGGGGGTGGGGAGGGTGGCAGGGGATAGGAGGGCTGCGGTGGGAGGGGCAGGTGCTGCATGGGGGGGAGGAAGGCAGTGGGGGGAAGGAGCGGTGCATGTGTGTGTGTGTGCGTGCGTACGTACGCGGGGAGGGGCGGCAGGGGGAATGGTGTATGCTACGCCGGGTATATAGCTAGTATTATTAAATTGTCCTATTATTAAATAGGATGTGAAAATTCACGGTGACTTGAAATGACAGACCTGGAGCCCACAGATCAGGAGGGCTCACTATATGTTGTTTGAGTTTATTCTTAGTATATTATGCCTCCACCCGTGAATGGTCAATCCATATTTTATACTCTCATGCCCTTTAATGGAAATATACTCTCACCATTTATTGTTTCCTTCCCCAACCTTCTTTTCACCTAGTCAAGTTGTTTCAGGTAGCTAGATTGTAGCAAAACTTGCACCCCCTGCAAGCCTTTGGCTTTACTTTCTGTAACTTTGTAAATGTATGTTATGGCTGAATAAAATATCTAAGCTTTGCTAAAGTATCTTCAGAAGTCTGTGATCTTAAAGAAAAATTCTTAATGCAATTAACAGTCTTTTAACTAAACATCTTAATGAGAATTAATAGGAAGTATTACAAATCCCTAATTAGTGATAAGAAATGGAATTGGATAAAAGCAAGCATATTACTATAAAAATATCACAACAGCAACATTCTGCTGCTGCAATGTTTAATGTTAAAACATTACGTCTATAATATGATATGGATTGAATTAACCACTGAGTTAAACGCATGGCTCTTTGGTGTACAGTATATTTTCTGCTAGTATTTACCGTAGTGGTTTCTTGCTAAATCAACATTATAATCCTGCTTTCATTTCCCACCAGATGATGAAACACGCCTGGGATAATTATAAACGTTACGCATGGGGATTAAATGAACTGAAACCCATATCGAAACAAGGACACTCAAGCAATTTATTTGGTAAGTAATATGTGCTTTTGTGCTTAGTGACATCAGCTGATTTACTGCTCTGAAGTAAGAGATTACATTAGAAACATGTGTGCTCTTAACCAGATGTTATGACACGTGGATATCTTTAAATGGTTGATTTTTTTTTAAAAAAAGCAGCATTGCTTTGTCACAGTCTTGTCCTTCAGATACAGGACATATCATACCTACAATACCAGTGGAATGCTGTAGTGTTCCATTCTTTATTTCTGAGATTTTTGTTCTATAGCCATGAATTTTTGGATCCCATGAGTGACTTAAAATAACATATAAAACCTATAAAAACGTGACATGTTAAGGGTGGAATTCTGTCAAGCTGGCAAAATTGTCAACATCTTTTTATATGCTAAAAAAACAAGGAAAAACAATATTGGTTCACCAGGAACAAAAATGCACAGATGGGTAATACCTCCAGACTGATGATGCAAGCTTTTGAGTTCTCCAGAACTCTTCATTTGGCTGATAAGTTTACTTACTCCATGAAGAGAGTGCAGTCCTAAATGCTCTCTAACTTTGACTGTTATGTTCTGCTTCTTTGTTACTTTAACAAGTTTTGACTATATTCAGTGTTTGAACGGCTAATAATTTTTTGTAGAAATGTACTGATTACTTGAAGAGGAACTTTACTGATATAAGTTTATAAAGAATAACAAAACCATCCCCTTGTATTGTAGAGTATATTTTTTTGTTCACTCCCTTCTCTTTTGCCATTACAATAGTGGAGTCCTAATTTTTATATCATCTTCTTCTCTCCTGCATCCAGCTAAAAATCCAAAGTGGAAATCTCCCCTTGGTCCACACATTCTTGTGAAGCCCTTTTTTTTCAAGTTTTTATACTCTTTAGCCACTTGGAAGTACAGAGCCAAGGTGATTTAGTAGTTAGAATATTGAACTGAGGGAAGCCCGTGTTCAAAGTCCAACTCATCCGTGATCGTTGGATGACAAGGAGCCAGATGTTTTCTCTCGGGGTTGCTGTAGGGATAAAATGGAGAGGCTGAGCCACATATACTGCCATGAACCATTTGAAGTAAGGGTGACATGTGAATTTAATACATAAATAAAAATGTAGCTAACACAGAGTAGCCCTGTGTCTGTTCTCCTATAATGCATTGGGTGGTGTATTGCCCATTAGTTTGAACTGTGTTCCCAACCCTGGTGTGCCAGATTAGTTCTTTCCTGTTCCTTGGATCTTCACAAAATTGTTTGCTTTGTTCTTTGTTTAATCATAATCTGGCCCAGTTCAAATATAACAGTAAACAGTTGTTTATTGTTATTGCTTTAGTCTTCAACATGTGCATTCCCCTGTGTCCCTCGGATGTCCCCGAGGGAAGATGAACTTTGGGATTTTCAATTAACCAATTTAATATTGGATTTAAACTCTGAATTGTGGCTGCTTGTTGTTGTTGTTGTTGCTGTCATCGTCGTCATTGTTGTGCGCCTTCAAGTTGTTTCCAGCTTATGGCAACCCTAAGGCAAACTTTTCATGGCGGTTTTCTTGGCAAGATTTGTTCAGAGGGGGGTTGCCTTTGCCTCCCTCTGAGGCTGAGGAGTGTGACTTGCCCAAGATCACCCAGCGGGTTTCCATACTTAGCATGGATTTGAACCCTGGTCTCCAGAGTTGTAGTCCAGCACTCCAGCCATTACACCACACTGGCTCTCATGGCTGCTTCTACCAACCATAAACCATAAGGTTTGAAATTATATTATTACCATTAATCATAGATAGTCTTGACCATAGTTTATTTGGATCCACATATACTGTAATGCTCAACTGCTGTTAGTCTAAAGCAGCAGTGAAAACTCCAGCTTGTTTCTGCATCAATAAATTGATTTGTAGTTATGGTCAAACAAAATAACTAAGCTAAAGTATTTTGGAACCTTACTTTAAGATAGTACAGGTTGACCTCCGTATCCATGGGGGAGTATGTTCCAAGACCCCCTGTGGATACCTGAAACTGGATAATAGGGAATCCTATTATTATTTTCAATGAGAAGAACATCAGAATTTAAACATAAAATCACACTGGAGGATCTAGAAATGTCTAGAGAGAACATATATTTTTGGACATGGATAAGTGAAACCATAGATACCAAATCCATCGATATGGGGGTTGACCTGTAGTCTCTAATCTTCAACCATGCTACAGTGTAAGTCTGCTCCAGTTTCCTGCAATGCCATTGCAAGTCATCTCCTGCATATTTCTCTGGGAGAAAACAACTCTAGATCAAATGCTTGCTGCATGCATAAAGTAGGATCTACTTTGAGGCTGTTGGTATGCATCTCTCATAGAAGACTCAAGAAGTTCTGTCATTGCAAAGCCATAATACTTGAAATATGTATTCTCTGACACTTCATATGATTCTTCTACCAAAATGCATTTTCTGCTATTAACTTTGTATCCTCATTCCTGGCAGAATTTTTAAATATCATGATTACCGAAGAAAAATGTTGGTGACTTACTCTTTAGATTAGCAGCTCAGGGTTACTCCCCCCACCTCTTTTTTTTTAAAGAGCTGTAGTCTGAAATGTCAAGGTTGGAATGGAAAGTGCAGATATTCTGTAGGGCATTACACACCTCTACCTTGGTGCATGTTAGTAATTATTTGGTTTGGGCAAAATAAATTGCAAACTAAACTGCAAATAGCAACAATAAATTTATTCTGGATTAGCCAATCAGACTTTTGCAAAAAGTGCAAATAAGGAAAGGCCTAACAACAGGAACAGCAAGGGAAAGCAGGGTATTGGAGCCGATTGTTCTTAAGACATCAGCACAGGAAGAGTTTATCAGACTACTTATTGCTACATTTCCATGCTTATTTTTCTTTTAAATTTGTTCCTCTTTCTACTGCTTCATATTCTGGCCCAGTGTGGATGGTTTATGTGGCTTAGTCCTGGGCTAATTGTTGTCTTCAGCATCCCTTAGACCAGCGTGGTCTATAATTGTTCTTGATTCTACTGAAGGTACAGAATGACACTGGTGAACTAAGTGGCTTTGAGTTCCAATGTACTAACAATGAATTATAATTTGCAAGCCCAGAAAATTAAACTGAAGGAAGGACAATAAGCATTCTTCCCATCACTAGCATGAATACTTCATTGACCAGTTTAATTTTGGGGACTAGGTTGGCTACTTTTGTCTGTTTCCTTACAAACAGGAATTGTAGAAAAAGATAAGAACTGAAGGCAGAGAGAGGAGACAAAGGACTAGAGAGACAAATAAATTGTTCAGCTGAAGTAGGCTCCCAGAGTGATTAAGAGAGATTCACTTAACTGTGTCTTGTAATGCATTTCCTCTTAATTCAGTCTCTGTTCCCTACCACTGCCTTGTTGTTTGGGATGCAGGCATGGGACAGGCCCACAACAGTGATGATAATTTTGCAGGAAACTTTCCACAAAGCTAAACCAGGTATAAGTATTGTTACAAGTGAGACCCGCAGCACCTTGTTAGGCTGGACCCCTCATGTTCATAGTTTCAGCTACCCATTTCCAGGATATTGCATGTCCTCAGAGCATGCTTAGTCTTCATTGGGCTGGTGTGTGTGCGCGCGCATATGCGTGCACACATGCACATTTCTCCCTTTTTTTTCTTTGTCTCTGCCAGTTATTTTTCTTCCCTGAAATGGTGAGGAAATGACCATGCCAAGAAGGAAATGACCAAGAAGGAACTTGGCAGGGTAGAAGCATCAAACAGAATAGGATGAGTTGAGGAATATAGGTTGAGTGGGAGGCAGGGTGCTGAGGAGGTGAACAAGGGATGGAAGAAAGCAGGATAAATAAAATGTTATTTTCCCAGTGGGGAGGGCTCCAGAGCATCCGTCATGCTTGGGTTGTCCCTCCCCACTTGCTCCTAGTAGGCAGGAAAAGAGAGACCTTTGGCACTGCCCACCGGTGAGGTCATCTGAGAGGGACGACCCCCCCGGTTGGTCAGTCTGTTTCCTGCCTACGCTCCTGGTAGGACGCTTTTCTTTGTTCTCTCCCTCCCTCCACATGGCCAGAGCCATTTTGGACTGCCCCCCCCCCAAAAATTTAAATAATAATAACAATAATAATCACAATAATAATAATAATAATAATAATAATAATATAGACAATTTACTTACCATGGGGTCTCCAGGCCAGTTGGAAGGAGGAAGTTTTTTGTCCACCTCTGAAGAGGTGGATGCTATTATTGCTGTGATCATCGGCGGCGAGAGGGCCAGAAGAGGCCAGGCTGGCAGCAGCCTCGCTGCTGCCCAGGTTTCCTCCATCGGGAGGAAAGGGCTCCCAGCACCGGCCGCTCAGAGCGGCAAGAGAAAGGCAGCCCCAGCAAGCAGCGGCAGCAGGAAGAGGCCGAAAAAGGGGGGGAAGACCCCCGCCTCGGCCGCTGCCAGCTGCGACCCGGTCCTGCTCCGCCCGGAGGGGCGCGTTAAGGGACCGGGTGGCCAGCCAGCCCAGCAGCCTCTCTAGGCGGAGGAGGAGGAGCAGACCTTCCCCAGCACAGGGGAGACGACCGCGGCGGCTCAGGCAGGCCTTCCCGCCCCGAGCCACTCCAACGAGGAGGAGGAGGCAGCCGCAGCAGCAGCGGTGGCGGACCCGGGCGATCCCAACCTCTCGGGCGAGGAGGGATCAGCCGCGGTAGCGGCGGCAGGCTCCGGCGACCCAGGACTTCGGTGAGGAGGAGGACGTGGAGACCCTGGAGCCGTGCGTGGCGGTAACCATGAGTGGGGAGAACCGGGGGGAGGCCGCACCGGGAGCCGAGGGGACCACAGCGGCGATGCGGGCCTGGCTGAGGCAGGCCCTGGCGATGGAGGCCGCGCGCTGGATCACGTCTGTGCTGGGCTCTCCAGACGAGGCGGAGGTCCCTAGCACCGGGGGGACTGGGGGCTTCCCTACAACGGGACCCCTTGCATCCCCCCCACTACCCCTAGTCACTGGGAACCCGACCGGGCATGCCCCTCCACTGGAACAGCGGTCCAGGAACCCACAGAGGGGGGGCAAGGGCAATGGCAAGGACAAGGGCAAAGCCAAAAAGCCCTCACCTCGGGTGGTCCCGGTGGACAGGGGGAGGATCGTCGCCCAGGCCTCCACATCAGGCCATGGCACGGGGCGCGCGATTCCCATTACGCAGGAGGCTAGGCCCATCAGCGACGATGAGGATGGGTAATGGGCGGACGGGGTACCCCAGTCTACGCTTCCCCCAAAACGCCCCAGGCTAATAGGGGAGCCCAATGACACCCATAGGGATGAAGACGCAGTTTCTCTCTACTCCTCTACAGGTGGTTTCTCTGACCACTCCGACCTCTTGGATAGAGAGGAGGGGGAGTTGTCAGAGGAGGAGGAAGGGACCCCAACTCCTGCCCCCACGTGCCCCTCCTCGCACCACTTCCTTGCTGAGGATTTTTCTGTCCTCATCAAGAAGGCGGTTCGTACCCTGGGTCTCAAGCTTCCAGTAGCCCAGCAAGCCCAGGTGGACCCTGATTTACCAGAGATCTCAGATGAATTCTTCCCCGACACCCAGCCGACAGCGTTGGAGATGCCAGTACCGGCAACCCTAATGCGCATGATATATGATGAATGGTGCTCACCAGCGGTGGCCAGACCTCAGCCCAGCCTGGTCAAGAAGCTGTACTCACTTCCAAAGAAGGTCATGGATAAACTACAGATCCCGCTCATCGATGCGCCTGTCTCGGCCTTAGTTTCTTCGGCGATCTTCTGTAAAGATGGTAAAGATACCCTGAAGGTTCCCGAGGATAGACGCATGGACGTGACCCTTAAGCGTGCAGATGAGGCCATTTCACTGGCTATTATGGCCTCAACCACGGCCACCATGATGGCAAGAGCCGCCATCCATTGGTCCAAGGACACACTGGCCGATGTCCCCAAGTCACAAACTAGAATCAGACAAGACCTGAACAAGCTGACGAAGGTGTCTGCCTTCCTGGCCGATAGCACTCTGGACGCAATCCAATTCTGCGCCAGGGCCCAAAGCGCAAACTTGGCAGCCAGAAGACAGGTATGGCTGAAGCCGTGGAACGCCGACTTCAAATCCAAACAGAACTTGGTGTTGTCTCCGTTCCTGGGGGAGAAGCTGTTCGGAGATTCACTGGAACCTATCCTGGTAGAGGACAAGGATAAGAAGAAGAAGACTCTTGCCTCGGCTCGCAGGAAAGAAGAGAGGAAGTATACAAAACGGTACCATTCCTTTCGCGGATCAGGGGCCCAGCGATCCTCTAACACGCCATCCACATCTTCGGGATCAAGGGACTTTCACCCAAACAAACCAAAGTGGGGAGAGAGTAGATACCACCGTGGGCATCAACAAGGGACTTCGGGAAAGACCTCCCAGTCCCAATCTACTAGAAATACCAACAAAAATCAACAATGACGGGATCCCCCCGGTGGGGGGAAGACTTCAGGCCTTTGTGGGGGTATGGGGAAACTCTACCTCGGACAGGTGGGTCCTGCAGTCCATACGTCAGGGCTATCGGATAGAGTTCTCTCGGAGACCTCCACATTGGTTCATCCCCACACCACTGCAGTCAGATCCGGGAAAGCACAACCTGATGGACAGCGCAATCCAACATTTCCTACACCTCGGCGCAATAGAAGAGGTGCAAGGATCGCATTGAGGAAAGGGTTGCTACTCCATACTGTTCCTGGTTCCAAAGAAGAACGGAACATGGCGAGCCGTCCTAAACTTGAAGGGCGTGAACAAGTTCGTACAAAAGCGCAAATTCAGAATGGAAACACTGCGCCATATCCTGGACGCCATTCAACCAGGGGATTATCTGACATCCTTGGACTTACAGGATGCATTTTTGCACATTCCAATCCATCAGGACCATCGTCAGTTCCTTCGGTTCTTCTACGACAGCAGACATTACCAGTACAAGGCCCTTCCCTTCGGTCTTTCCTCGGCACCGAGAGTCTTCACAAAGATAATGGTCGCCTTGGTGGCATACTGGCGACGCTCAGGCTTGCATGTCTATCCTTACTTGGACGACCTCTTGATCCGCTCACCATCAGCTCAGGGAGCCCAGAGAGAGACCCGGCAAATCCTCAGAGACCTCAAAGTGCATGGGTTCCAGGTCAACTTAGAAAAGAGCTCCCTGATTCCCGCCCAGTCCATCCAGCACCTGGGGGCAGTGGTGGATTCTGCCAGGGGTCTGGTATCGCTACCAGCAGACAGAATCAAAAGAATCCAGATGGCAGCGCGAGGGATAACATCAGGGACCAGAGTGGATCCAATGCAACTGCCCACCTACAGGGTCTCATGATAGCAGCCATCGACTGCCTGCCATGGGCAAGATTTTACGCCAGAAGGCTGCAGTGGTTCCTATTCCCCTTCCAAAAGGAAATTGCACTGAAGAAACACCGACTGGTCAGGACCCCGAAGGAGGTCCTAACCTTGCTCCATTGGTGGCTGTCCCCAGCAATCCACAGGGGCCACCTACTGTGGGTTCAGGACCATGTTCAGATTACCACAGACGCCAGCCTCAGGGGTTGGGGAGCCCACTGCGGACCTCACCTGGCACAAGGGTGCTGGACAGAGGCGGGGGCGGCACACAGCATCAACTGGCTGGAACTCCGAGCCATCCGCCTGGCCTTGCTAGCATTCGGGGACATGATCAGGAACAAGGCGGTCCTGATAAGGATGGACAATGTCATGGCGAAAGCACACATGAATCGACAAGGAGGAACGAGATCTTGGCCACTGATGACGGAAGCCACACGACTTCTAACCTGGGCCGAGGAGAACCTTCTGTCCTTGAAAGCAGAGCACCTCAAAGGAACACTCAACCTCAAGGCTGACTGGCTCAGCCGCACAGACGTCGATCAGGGGGAATGGAGCCTGCACCCGGATGTGTTCGCAGAGGTCACTCAGTCATTGGGATGCCCGGTGGTCGGATCTATTCATGTCTCCGGCGAACGCAAAGCTTCCTCGGTTCTTCTCCCGTTACCTCACGGAGGGGGCAGAGGCAATGGATGCCCTGACAACACCATGGCCTCAGGATCTCCTATATGCGTTTCCCCCTTGGCAACTCATACCGAGGGTCCTCAACAAGGCCCGACGCGAACGGGCAGAGGTGATCCTCATAGCCCCACGTTGGCCGCGGAGATCCTGGTTCCCGGACCTTCTGGAGATGAGCTCGACATCACTGCCACTCCCAGACTGCCCTGACCTACTACTACAAGGGCAGTTTCACCAGCCAGACCCAATGTGGCTTCAGCTTCACGCCTGGAAATTGAGAGGCAGATGCTAAGAGGCAGAGGCTACTCTCAGCAGGTGGTAAACACCATTCTAGCTTCCAGACGGGGCTCCACACAGAGGATATATGAATACACTTTCAGGGTATTCCGTAGATGGTGCAAACGAAAGGCCCTAGACTTCAGGGAGGTACGGACACCTTTGCTCCTCCAGTTCCTCCAAGACGGCGTAGAGGCGGGGCTGAGACCGAACACGATCAAGAGACAGGTTGCGGCTATCACTTCGTTCTTACCACCTGAGAAAGCGGCAAGGATAGCCGGGGACCCACTTCTTCGGCGATTCCTGAAGGGCCTATGCAACTTAGCACCCCCGATGGTACATAGATTCCCCTCCTGGGACCTGCACACAGTACTCAAGGCTTTAACTGCTCACCCCTTCGAGCCTCTCAGGGAGGTGCCTTTGAGGTTCCTTACTTGGAAGGTTCTGTTCCTGGTGGCGATAACATCGGCACGCCGAGTGTCAGAACTTGCAGCGCTGTCGACCCGCAGGGATCTATGCATCTTCAGGCCAGACTCCGTGGTCCTCAGACTTCATCCGGCCTTTAAGCCCAAAGTAAATTCAGCGTTTCATAGGGCCCAGGAAGTGGTTCTACCCTCGTTCTGTCCTCATCCTGCGAGGGAACTCGACCGGATTTGGCATACCCTGGATGTTCGCAGAGCGGTGCGCATCTACATCAAGAGAACCAGACCTATAAGGTCCTCAGAATCTCTGTTCGTCTCACCTCATGCGAAGTACCTGGGGAGGCGAGTGTCTCCATCTACTCTGGGATGATGGATAAGGAAATGCATCGTGACATGTTATGAATTGTTGAACCTGACCCCCCTCACGGCTCATTCTACAAGGAGCGCCGCCACATCAGCGGCATGGGATAAGGATGCACCATTAGAGGAGATTTGCAGAGCAGCAACGTGGAAGACTCCATCCACGTTCATCAGACACTACAGGTTGGATAAGCTGCAGTCAGCAGAAGCGGCCTTTGGCAGAACAGTTCTTCAGCACGTAGTACAGCTGTAACCTATTGAACCTCGCTGGACCCACCCGGGATCTCTTCTGGATAGCTTTAGTACATCCCAAGCATGACGGATGCTCTGGAGCCTTCCCCACTGGGAAAGGGAACGTTGGTCTTACCTGTGATACGTTCTTTTCCAGTGGTGAGGCGAAGAGCATCCGTGCCCACCCATGGGCGAGGTTCCCGTTTCACTGTCTGGTGATGGTATTCAAGATGGAACCAAGATACTCAGAGGGAACCGGCTGACAATGGCGACGGCGTCGCGAGGCTGTTATATAGACTGACCAGCCGGGGGGTCGTCCCTCTCAGATGACCTCACTGGTGGGCAGTGCCAAAGGTCTCTCTTTTCCTGCCTATGAGGAGCAAGTGGGGAGGGACAACCCAAGCATGATGGATGCTCTTCGCCTCACCACTGGAAAAGAACGTATCACAGGTAAGACCAACATCCCTTTTTGATTTTCTTATTTAAAATATCATAAATGCTAAATTTATCTCTTGACGCTTGTTTCAAAATAACAATTATAGCTATACCTCATCAGAAACATGCTAGTTGAACCTTTACTCACAGTCTGACAAAAATTAATCAGGGGCTCTATCACACTCACACACTGAGTTATCCATGGCAATTCATTTAAGCTTTTCAATTCATTTAAGCTTTTCATCTCATGAAAACAGTTCTAGTCTCTCCAGCAGTGAATAGTATTTACCAGTTCTTCAGGTTATCAAATTTCTGTTTCTCTTTCTCAAAACATTAAGCTAACATGATATACAAGGACTAAGGCTGAATGAAATCATGCTATCTCAGTGGACCTAGATCAGAAGGCAGATGAGTTAAGGCACTGAGTCAGTATAGGAAAGATCTAAAGGATCCCACAACTTTGCCATAAAAAAAATCCAATAAACAGTTTATTACCATATTTTCCTATAGTTTTTAAAATGCTTTGCTGACTTGTTAATTAACACATTTAGTCATTAGATTTGCACCATTATTCAGGAATATGTCAAAAAATATCAGGGGAAATTTTATTTAAACCAGTGACTTAAATTATTACTTTACTTTAGTCATTTAAATAAATGGTTTGAATTGATTTATTTATGTCTTTATTAGGAGCCAGCATGATTTGTGGTTTGAGTGTTGGATTATGACTCTGGAGATTAGGGTTCAAATCCCCGCTCGGCCATGAAAACCCACCGGGTGGCTACACACTCTCAGCCTCAGAGATTGCCATTAGTCAGAAGTTACTTGAAGGCACATAGCAACAACATTTTTATTTCTTCTTAAACTGTCAAGATCCCTTGAGGTGATGCACAAAAGATGAAAACAGATAAACAAACAGATTCTTTCAAACAAACAAAAAATTACATTTTAAAACAAATGTTTTTTTTTTAAAAAAAAATTTAAATGTCAAAAACACACAACAGTAACAAATGCTAACACTGGTTTTGATAACTAAAGACCAAGCAAAATAGTATGGTTTTGAGCTGCCTGCCAGAAGTTTAAAAGGGATGGGACAAGCCTGACTTCCACTGGAAGGCAGTTCTGCAACTTAAGCGACTGCTACAAAGCCATGTCCTTTTTACTCAGCAGCCTGTTCTGCCAGGTGGTGGGGCATACAGACAAGACCAGTGATGTATGGTTTCTAAAGCATCCACTAGACACTCACCGCATTTCTAGTAGCTGTAGCCTCTAAACAAGAGCAGCCCCAATTAGAGACACATTACTATAATCTAATCAGGAAATAATTAAGGCATGTATCACTATGGCCTAATCCACCTCCTCTAGGGACTAATCTACACGTGCAGCAAAAATCCAAATGGACTTCTGCCCCCTCACTCATCCCAAAGCCACACTGCAGAATTTATTCTCCACAGGGACTTCAGGTATGTTATCTTCACTACCTGGATAATCCCTGCAGAGTTTTGCCCTCACCCGCCACCTCCTCAAGTCAGGTCATATCTTGGTAGGCATGACATTTTAAGCTGTGTATTTAAGCTCTGGAGGCAAGTTCCCTGTTGAAGGGAGAGGTTTTTCTCTTCCTTCCCTGCCCACTCTCACCTTCACTTGCTTCAGTGCCTCCTGTTTACCTCATTGCAGTGGGTGAACAGGCGGGGGAGGAGACAGAGTGTGGCTGAGGGAAGAGGAGAGAAGAAAACCTCTCCCTTTGGCAGGGAACTTGTCAGGCACTTGCCTCCAGAGCTTAAGCACACGCCTTAAAATGTTATACCTGCCAGGATCTAACCTGGCATGTGTGGTAGTGGCAGGAGTGGACAAAACTCCAGAAAAGAACCTGAAGCAAAAAAACCAAACCAAACCAAAACAAAAACCCTTGCATCAAGGTAAAGTGCCCCGAATCTGGAGCAAATACGTCAAGTGGCCTTATCTCCCCAAATTCAGGGGAAAGAAAGGACACACATCATGTGGCCCTATCACTGCAAATTCAGGTGGAATGTGGGGTTTTAGAGGAGTTTTTGTCATAGTGTAGACAACCCCTAGAAAGGGGCATAGCTGGTGCACCAACCAGAGCTGGTCAGATGCTCCTGGCTACAGCTATCATGACATCTTCTAGGAGGAATATTGGATCCAAGAGCACTCTCAAGTCATCTGGTCTTTTCTAAGGAAATGGAACTGTAACTAGAATATCTATTCATTCCAGTGCCATATTGTCTTTTCTGATCACTGTTTAGTCTGGACTGAACCTCAGTTTGTTCACCCATATCCTATCCTATCCTTCACTGCACCCGGACAACAATTCAAGACTTCCACATCCTTTTTGGCATCCATTCCAAAAGACAGAGCTGGATATCATCAACATACTGGTGAAACATGTTGGGGTATGATAGGACACTCAATCCCTGGCAGAAGCCAAAAATATCTCAGCAGACTTATCAGCAACCCGTTCCAAAGAATACTCACATACAAAGTATTTGTCGTCCAAACAAACAAACAAAGCCTCTCCAGACTACAGACCCCAGGATTCCATAGAATGTAACCAAGGCAGTTAAAGTGGTATTAAAATGCTATAATTTTGCAGTGCAAAAGGAGTCTGCTATGGCAGCAGCAGTCCACAGTCCCAGGCAGAGAAAGAGAGCGTGTATCTTTCCCATCACCTGCTGCCTGATCTTTTTAACTCAGAGGTGGGTAACTTCTTCATGGGGGACCACTGTCTGCCCTGCAACCCTATAAGAGCTGCACCCTCCCCTTACTGCTACTACATGTTGGGGGATGATAGGACACTCAATTCCTGGCAGAAGCCAAAAATATTTCAGCAGACTCAGCAGCAACCCGTTCCCAAGAATACTCACACACAGAGTGTTTGACGTCCAAATAAACAGGAGGCACTTTATCTTCAAGCTCAAGACAGTTGCAATATGTACAGATATAAACAGCAGACAGACAAACTGCTTTGCCAGACATCAAAGTATTTCAAGAGAAAGAATGTCAGGGAAAATAGATACTGTAATTAGACGTTTGTCTCCCCCCTTTGGGTAATTTTATTCACCAAGGCATTGGAGACGCCAGCTTGTCTACTAGAACTCATAAATCTGTCTCTTGTTGTTATGTTTTTCTTTTCTGTCCTTCGGAGTTTGAGAGCGAGAAACGAAACTAAGGGTCCAGTTTCTTGTTTGCTTCTCAGAAGGATTGAATGTTTTGGAAAGGTATATAACTGGGAGGGGATTTTGGAGCTTGTATGTGCGCCTCCTGCATTTTGGGGGCTCTTTTCATTTCTTTTAGCTCCTGAGGAACCTTGGAGCATACAGAAGCATGGATGAATGTCTTCTGCTGTTTATTTTATTTTCCTTTACCTTTTAATAAAGCCATAAAAGAAAAGTAATATAGTCCCTTTTTTGCACCAGAGGTGTGCATGGCTTTGCCCAAAAGCCCATGCTACTTCGCTGCATGGATGGGCAGAGAGTGAACGCAATCTGCATATTTTATAACAAAGAATGCTCTGAACTGAACCTTCTTTTATACAGACTTACAGGGCATTGGCTCCCTCAACCACATGGGTGCATTACATCAGATTTTGCACTACAGACTCTGTCCTGATGCTATGCCCTGCAGTAACCTTCTTGTGCAGCTGTGGCCTCAAGGCTAGCATGACTTGGCAGTTCCTTGGCCTCAGCTGACATGACTTAGCAGTTGTTTGGTCATTTTCTATGGAGTTCAGTCTCTGACTCCTAACAAAACATAACTCCAAAACTCTGGATGAACTTCCACAGCAGCTTCATATAGATGTTTAAAATTATAAGGAGTCAGCATTGAGTCACAGGGTAATGGCCAGAAGGCTGAACAATATTGCCCCACCATCTTCTTGGAATGTGCAGCTAAGAAGGAGAAGAACCGCTTCAGAACAGTGGCCCAAGTCCTGTATCAAACAAAAGGCCTAGAGAGATTGATGGTGTTGAATGGTGCTGAGTGATCATGTAGAATCAACCCGGAAACTCTCCATCTGTCTGGTTTCTGGCATTAGTCATTCACCAAGGCTTTTTCTGTTCAATAAGCAGATCTGAACCCAGATTGAAATGGCATCAAGTAATCAGTTTTTATTCAAGAAAACTTGGAGTTGTGCATTGTTATATGTGCTAAGACCTTACTTTTAGGAAGATTATTAGAAACTGGCAGATAAGATCGTAGGATTCAGTGAAGGTCTCCTCAACAATGATCTTATAGCAGCTTCTTTTAGAGGAGTTGGAACACAGCTCTCTTTCAGAGAAGCTTGTATAGTGTCCACCATGCAATTGGCCAGTGCAAATTGGAGGGAGGCAGTTTACAAAAAGATTTAATAGAAGGTGTGTGGTTAGGCATAGTGAACAGGAGATGAGGAATGAATGAGAGGCTAGGCTCTGGGCAATGGGCAGGAGGGGGATAGGTGGGTAAATCAAACTCAGGGATAGTAGGAAATTTTGGGAGGGGAAGTGGAAGTAGTAAGTGAGAACTAGACAAAGTAGGCAGCTACTGTGGGGAATTTTTTTGCTTGCTTTCTAAAATGTTTCTGCAAGTCCCATTTCTGGAAAATAAATCTTTAAATATAAATTCTCCACTTAGAATCATAGAGTTGGAAGAGATTTCAAGGGCCATCCAGTTCTACCCCCTGCCATGCAGGAATACACAGTCAAAGAATTCCTGACAGATATCCATCCAGCCTCTGCTTAAAAACCTCCAAAGAAGGAGACTCCACCATAATCCCAGGCAGTGCATTCCACTGCTGAACAGCTCTTACTGTCAGGAAGTTCTTCTTAATGTTTAGATAGAATCTCTTTTCCTGTAGTTTGAACCCATAGCTCCATGTCCTAGTCTCTGGAGCCTCAGAAAACAAGGTTGCTCCATCTTCAGTATGACATCCCTTCAAATATTTAAATATGGCTATCATGTCCCCTCTTAACCTTTTCTTCCTCAGGCTAAACATACCCAGCTCCCTAAGCCGCTCCTCATAGGACACGGCTTCCAGACCTCCTAACATTCTGGTCGTCCTTCTCTGGACACGTTCCAGCTTGTCCATACCCTTCTTGAATTGTGTTTGCCCAGAACTGGACACAGTATTCCAGGTGAGATCTGACTAAAGTGGAATAGAGTGGCACTATTACTTCCCTTGATCTAGATACTATACTCCTATTGATGCAGCCTAGAATCACATTGTTTTTTTAGCTGCTGCATCACACTGCTGACTCATGTTCAGTTTGTGGTCCACTAAGACTCCTAGATCCCTTTCACATGTACTGCCATCAAGCCAGGTGTCACCCATCCTGTATTTGTGCTTTTCATTTTTATTGCCCAAGTGTAGTAGTCTACATTTCTCCCTGTTGAAATTCATTTTGTTAATTTTGGCCCAGCTTTCTAATCTATTAAGGTAATTTTGGATACTGATCCTGTCCTTTGGTGTATTAGCTACCCCTCCTGATTTGGTGTCATCTGCAAACTTAATAAGCATGCCCTCTGTTCCCTCATCCAAGTAATTGATAAAGATGTCGAATAGCACTGGGCCCAGGACAGAACCCTGTAGCACCTCGGTAGTCACTTCTTTCCAGGATGAAGAGGAGCCATTGTTGACTGCTCCTTTGGATTCGGCCCATCAACCAATTACAAATCTACCTAACAGTTGCATTGTCTAGCTCACATGTTACTAACTTTTTTGCAAGGATATCATGGGGGACTTTGTCAAAAGCTTTACTGAAATCAAGATACGCTACATCCACAGCATTCCCTTCATTTACAAAGTACGTAACACTATTGGAAAAAAGAGATAAGATTACTTTGGCATGACTTGTTTTTCAAAAACCCATGTTGACTTTTAGTGATCATGGCATTCCTTTATAAGTGCTTACAGACTGACTGTTTAATGATCTGCTCTAGAATCTTTCAAAGTATTGATGTTAGGCTGACTGAGTGATAATTATTTGGGTCTTCTTTTTCCCCCTTTTTAAAGATGGGGACCACATTTGCCCTCCTCCAGTCCGCTGGGACCTCTCCTGTTCTCCAGGATTTCTCAAAGATTATTGCCAGTGGTTCTGAGATTACGTCTGCCAGTTCTTTTAGTACCCTTGGATGTAGTTCATCTGGCCCTGGAGACTTGAACTCATTTATACTGGTCAGGTATTCCTGAATAACCTCTTTACCTATTCTATGCTGCATTCCCCCTTACTGCATCATCTGCTCCATTTTCTCCAGGTTGAGCACTGTTCTCCCTTTGGGAGAAGACCGAGGCAAAGAAGGTGTTGAGTATCTCTACCTTTTCTCTAATCCCCTGTTAGCATTTCGTCACTTTCTTCCTGCAGTGGTCCTACCATTTCTTTGTTCTTTCTTTTGCTATGGGTGTATCCAAAAAAAGCCATTTTTATTGTTTTTAACCTCTCTAGGAAGCCTGAGCTCCACTGTGCTTTTGCTTTTCTGATTTTTCCTCATCCAAGTTGTGAGCTGGCTATTTGTTTGAATTCTTCTTTAGTGATTTCTCCCTTTTTCCGTTTCTTGTACATGTTCCTTTTAAGTCTTAGCCCAGTTGAAAGTTCTTTAGTTCTTTAGACATTAATATTGGTTTCTTTAGACACCTGCCATTTTCCCTCTTCATTGGAACTATTTGAAGTTGTGCCTTTAATATCTCGCTTTTTAGAAACTCCCATCCATCATGTACTCCCTTCTCTTTTAGTATTCCTGACTATGGGATTACCCCCAGTAATTCCCTAAGTTTTCTGAAGTCACCTTTCTTAAGGTCTAGAAGGCATGTGTGACTATGCTTGGCCTCCCCTTTCCTCTGTGTAACAAACTCCAGGAGAACATAGTCACTCCCCCCTAAGGATCCCGCCACTTCCACCACATTAACCAACTCATCTCTGTTGGTTAGAGATCAGATCTAAAATAGCTGATCCCCTTGTTGCCTCTTCCACTTTCTGGACAATAAAAGTTTCTTCAAGGCAAGTGAGGAATTTCTTAGACCTTACATTTTGGACAGAGCTGGACTTCCAACAAATATCAGGATAGTTAAAATCCCCCATTATTACTACATCGCTCCGGACTGAATGTGCAGTCATCTCTTCTGGGAAGGCATCACCCAAATCCTCAGATTGGCTTGGAGGTCTGTAGTAGACACCCACAACAACATCCCTGCTGTTTCTCTCCCGCTTGATTTTTACACAGATGTTCTCAACCTGGCTCCCAGGATTTAGGTCATGGATCTGTTCACAGGTGTACACATCCTTAACATATAATGCTATTCTACCACCCTTCCTGTTTGGTCTAATTCTCTGAAATAGGTTATACCCCTCTATTACTAAATTCCAATCATGAGACTCATCCCACCAGGTTTCAGTGATACCTATTAAATCATATTTGCTTTGCTGTGCTAAGAATTCAAGTTTATCCTGTTTATTTCCCATGCTTAGTGTAGAGACATCTGAGACAATGAGCTATTCCCCCTATCTTTTAAAGGTTTTATTCCTCCCACTGTTGAGTTCTTGTACTATTTGCCTTGTTGTCTGTATAACATTTGGGCTATTATCTCCAGCACTTGATGAACTCCTGTCCTCATGAATACTGTCTCCCTCCCCCACACAACTGTTTAAAGCCCTCTTGGTCAGATCTTTCAGAGTCTTAGCAAAAACATTCCTGCCTACTACTGTGAGGTGCAACCCATCCCTTTTCCCAGTAGTCTACCTCCCTGAAACCACACCCCATGGTTCAGGAAGCCAAACCATTCCTGGCAGCACCCGTCTGTGCAGCCAGTTGTTCACCTCCACTATCTTTCTCTTCCTTTCTAGGCCATGCCCTTCCTTGGAAGGACAGACGAAATGACTACCTGGGCATCCAAGTCCTTCACCTTCCTACCCAGAGCCTCATAATCCCCTTTGATATTCTGAAGGCTATGCCTTGCAGTATCATCGGTTCCCAGTGGACCAAAAGGAAGGGATAACGGTCAGTAGGCTTCACAAGTCTCGTCAGCCTCTCCAGTACATCGTGGATTTTTGCACCTGGGAGACAGCACACCTCTTGAGACATCTTGTCAGGCCCACAAACTACTGATTCTGTACCCCTCAGCAAAGAGTCTCCTACCACCACCACACACCTCCTCTGAGGATTGACAGAGGCCAATCTGTGTGCTGAACCATCCAAGGTCTCATGCACATTCTCTGAGGCCTGGCTCTGCTGGTCTCTTTCCTGTTACTTGTCATCACTGACAAGGGAGAGAGCTTCAAACCAGTTCTGTAGTGCCAAACTCATAGAATAGCCCCTGCTCCTTCTTCGATGAGTCACATTCTTCCAAACACTAACCTCCTGTGTATCAGAACTACCGTCCTCCACAGAGACATTCCCTGCGTGTTCCTGAACCAGGACCTTCTGTTCTGCTCTGTCTAAGAAAACCTCCTGCTCCCTAATATGCTGTATAGTGGCTAATCAGGCCTCAAGTTGTTGGACCTTCTCTTCAACAACACAGCCAATTTGCACTTGCTGCATGTGTAGCTCTGCACATCCACAGCCAAGAACACAAACATCCCACAGCTGTTGTAAGTGACTGTAGTAGTTCCCTCACTGTCCATGTTGAATACTCTGAAGTAGGCACTACAACAGAACTCTGTGCCTTCCCCTCAAACTCCCCCGCTAAACACCCATGCCAAACACCCCTGTTGTCCTTCCTCTCTCCTGTTCACTGAGCTCCAGAGACTGAAGCTGCAGCTATAGAGAGAGAGAGCTACTGGGTGCTAGCTCCTCCCTCTGCCTCTCACCCACTTCCTTTCAGCAGTCTCTGACTCACTTGTCTCAACACAAGCAGCTCACCAAACAAATGCTAATGAATCCCCCCCAGGCAAGCCTACACTCAGCCCACACAAACAAACAGCCTTGACCCAAGCAAGCACACTAGTGTTAGCCCAACAAACTCTCTGGGGTTGAAGAAGTTTAATTCAACAGCCACAAGCTTACCTTACGCTGTCTCTTCCACCACACCCACACCAAACACCCCTGTTGTCCTCTCTCCTGTTCGCCTTGTCATGCATATGTCTTTCATTTTTCTGTGAAACCAGCCATCCCCAACCCTTGAAATTTTCTGGACTGCAGCTCCCATCATCACAAGCTAGCATGCTCAGTAAGAGTTGCATCTGTGGATCCCTGGATACAGTTGTCCCTCCGTATCCACAGATTTGAGTATTCACGGCTTGAAAATATTACTGAAAACAATAATAATCCAAAAAGCAAACCTTGATTGTGCCATCTTATATAAGGGATACCATTTTGCTATGCCATTGCATATAATGGGACTTGAGTATTCACAGATTTTGGTATCCATGGGGGGGTCCCAGACCCCAGCGAATATGAAGGGACAACTGTATATGACTATATAGCTATATGTAGCAGCATTGAACTAGATAATCACTTTTGCAAATACTCAGTTATAGAAAATAGCATGCATGGTAGTAAGTACATATAAGATGCTATGAAAGGTAATTGATTTCAGGTCCTAATTACTTTTGAAGAGGCTTTATATTTTAAAGTACACACAGAAATAGTAGTCAGTAAAAAGTTTTTTCTCTAATCAAATGTGTAGGTATATGTCAAATACAAACAACCTCTTTCCTTCCCACCAGCATGATAGTTAAGTAAGCCAGAAACAGTTTTAGCATGCTGTCCAAACTGCAGCCCTACCTTTTGCTCCTTACATAAACTAGAGTTATATATCAATTTATTCTTGATTGATTATAATTTCTGGCTTGTTTTGTATTAACAAACCAGGAGCCCCAAATTGGCCTGAATTATTTAACTTCAAGATAGCAGGAAGGAGTAAAGCAGTGGAGAAAGAGCTGCATGTACTAGCACACATCTAGTTTATGTTGTTCCAAAACTGCCCAGAATTTTGGCTTACCATTTTTTGGCTAAGGTATCTGATGTATAAACTGCAGACAGTTGAATACAGTCAATCTGCCTACTTCTACTTTCCTATGAGCCCATGAAATCAAATTGCATGTATTGTAGCAGCCTCCAGTTTATTACTACCCCGTTTGCAAGTAACATTTTTTTGTAGAAAATGCACACTCACACTGATGTCAACCTGCTTGCTCTATACATGTCATGCCAGTCTTCCTTGTACTGTGCTGTACAGTATAGCTTAGATGGTCTGAGACTCTTTTGCAGCAGCTGAACATCTCTATTCTGTTTACTTGCTTTTAGAGACAATTAAGAAATTGGATCTTTTAGTACTTGAATTGTCCTACTGGAACTGTAAACTGACATTTTGTATTTATAGCTTGTGCTGATTTAATATGATAAAACTTTTTAAAATCCAATAACACTTCCTTCTGGCAGCTTAATTAGTTCCAAGATTTATTGATAAATCAAATAACTTTATCCTGTTTGTACTTCATTCATTTTAATTGGATTAACCTATTTTGTCCTGTAAATGATGCTATATCAAATAGTATGTTTGTCTCTTAAAGCACCTGTCTCAGTTTATTTCAAAATATTCAGAAAGAATATGATCTAAGATGTATGTGACTGACCCAAATGGAATCAGATAGTATTTGTCTTCACAAAATATCTAGTATATAAATTGTTAAACATCTGTGAATAGTAGCACCTAGTGATACGTTTCTCTAGTTCACACTCATTGACTGCAACAGCAAGCCATTTTATCCAGTACATTAACACAAATAACAGTTCTCTTTGATTTTGATGAGTGCTATCTTACAGTTGGAATAGACACAGAGACCAATGCAGTACAGGTTTATTAGAGAGTAAGTCAATGGGAATTATCTCCATCTAAGTGTACATTGGTTAATACTATTCTACAAGCTTAGAGAATTAAATTCAAATCCTTATATTATCCATGATAAACTGTGTCTGTTCTTACTGGAATATTTTATTTATTTGCTCAATATGCACAAATTGCAGCCCTTGCTTTCTTTTTTTTATTTAAGAGTTTAGAATGTTAGGATTTTGAATGTGTAACTCTTGGAAATTTATGTCATAAAGAGACATTCCATTTATCTGTAGAGGACAAAGCTGAAGGCTAAACAGCTACACAGTAGAGTAGACAGCTGATGTTTTCTGCCCTCTTATCTCAGTATGACTATTAAAAGGGAGATAGCATGCTAGGGATGATGTCAGATGATGTCACCAGTCACCAATTGAATGAAGGGGAGTTGCTAGAACTTGCTAGAACAGCTAGGAAACCCTATATAAGTCATGGTGCAAGGCAGCCCACTTCACTTCTTCAACTGACTTCTTTGACTGATTGCTAACTGTAAGCTTAGCTATTAGAGCAATGATTTTGTTTGTAATTTAGGATGTAAACAATGCTGTTAGTGTCCATCTACTCATTGAACATTGAACATGCTGAAAGCATCTGAGCATAGACAGACTCCAGCAAGGTGTAGCGCAACATAAAATTCCTAAACATACTGGACCATCCACACTTCCTGTAGTTAGTGTTAGTCTTGCTTTGCAATTAACATTCAGTGATTGAGAGCCCATCATCCAGTTCTTCATTTATCCAAGTTCAGTTTATTGAAACCTTCATTAGCATACAGTGTGCTCTTTCTTTCTTATATTATCCTAAGTGAGTGGATAGGAAGCAGTGTTTTTTACACAGGGTGTGTCTGGTATATCCAGTATTTCTGCTTTTATAATTAATTGAACAGAAAGATCATTAATGCTTATTAATGTGGATTTTCTTCAAGACCTTTGTATAATTCCATACATGCCAATAGAAGGCATTCTAGGTGGATGATACTTTCACAAAAGTACAGTTTTTTTTCTAGACCTACTAAATGTTTACATTGTCAGCAAAGTATTTCTCTATGAATATTCAATATTGTGCATGACTAGGGTACTTCCGTAAGCAAGGGTGTTTTGTAGCACCTTTGAGACTGAGAGAAGTTGTGGCGTAAGCTTTCATAATCTTGGGCTGCTTCCCCAGATGCATGGAGAAAGTAGACCAAGTCTACAAAAGCCTATGCTACAACTCTCACTCTCACAGGTGCTACAAAATCCCTTTGCTTGCTAATATTCCTGACTAATACAGCTATATCTTTGAATTCTAGGGCATTTCTGTCATTAATAGATAAACAGGCACACCTTCAAAGGTAACGGTTTTGTTACTGAGGGCTCACTTAAGGTAGAAATAATACAGATGAACAATGTGGGTCAGAATTGAAATATTGGTCCTTTAAAATCACTGATACAGTCCACTTTCTTGTCATGATAGATATAAAATCATAGCAGTATATTTAAATTTTAAATAAATGAACATTACAGCTCAGACATTAGAGAACAGAATTGAAGTGGAAAATAAAACCCAGCATTGATAACTTGAATAGTGCAGAGTGTGAACAGGTGTAACATACTTTTGGAAGAGAATTGCAAGGGACTGAGAGTAAAGAATGTAGTTTATAGGAGCAAATGATGCTCTAAACAGTATATAAAAGAATATAAAACATAGTGCTCTTTTGCTAAAATTAGTCCAGCCACTGTATGGAATTTGAATTTCCATCCATTATCCCTGCAGATCAGTTGTGGTTAATGATATAAAATGGAACATATGCAAGTTGATTCAGCAGAGTCTCATGACACCAACTAATAAGGAATGACATTAATATTTGTTTTGATGGCTATTTTCAGGGAATATACAAGGAGCAACAATTGTTGATGCCTTGGATACACTATACATCATGGAAATGAAAGATGAATTCAAAGAAGCCAAAGATTGGGTGGAGAAAAATCTAGATTTCAATGTGGTGAGTATTAGTCTTTATGAACCTTTGGATGTGGTATATACTGCTATGACTATGGTCTAAATATCTAAGCCATTTTCTCAGGAAAAACAGACATGTTTTCTGCCAGTCAAGTGGTTGGTCTTCCATTTATACGTGTTTTCCCCACTCTTCATATAAACAGAACATTCAACTAAATTCCCAACTACGTAACACAGAACTGGGCATCTGCATCCCATTTTTGCTTGAGTTGTTTGAATGTCAGATCCTATATGTAGGAATTGGAGCAATATAGATGATGTCTCAGATTTTGAACAGTTCAAAAAAGGTACTCTTCTAGTAAAAGTGTGGGTTTAAAGCTGGAAAGTTGTGATCAGTTTGATTTAGACCAAAGCAGAAACTAATTAGTTGTTTAAAGTTGCAAAGTTTGTTCTTGTTGAAGTTTCAAAATAGATTTATTACAGTCTTTTTCAGCTTGTAACAATTAATTGCAGGAAATCCTTTGATGCAGAATTACAACTGGCATCACCTCTCTTCACTTATCTGTTTCCTGCATAATGTTTCATGGAAGCTTAAACCTTTCTGCCAAGATTGTTTTGTCATGTCACTGTGGAATTAGAATTTATAATCATCTAACTTTTGTCCAAAACTCTTTATGTGCTTAATACTGTAATTCTGCACACATCTTCTCAGAAAAAAAAAGTCCCTGGATTCAGTATGATTTACTTCGATGTGTCTATAGGACTGCTGCCAAAGTTTAGTCTTGTCTGCTTAATGTGATAATATTATCCAACAGAACATCCAAGGAGCTAATCTCTAATTTTAATCCACCCAGATAAATAGGAGTATCCTTTATCATGGGATCTCAGGGCTGTGTACAATGCAGACAGTTAAAAACAGTTCCAGATTAAAAGCATAAATAATTTAAACAAGATAAAACAATTAAATATAGCAACAGTTAAAACCCCTTTAAAAACTACAACAGTTAAAAACTATGTACATATATTCACTGAAATAAATTGGTTTCTAAAGACTTTAATAAAAAGCAGTATTTTGGCTTGGCACCAAAAAGAAACCAACATTGGCACTTGTTGGACCTCCAACCAGGCAAGGAGAAGGCATTCGGTGTGCTGTATCAAAGAAGGCCTTTCCCCATGTCTCCCAATGCATATGGCCCCCACTGGTAAGAAACAAGGGAAGGCGTCTCTTGCAGACCAGAGTTCTTCAGCAGGTCTACATAGAAAGAGAGAGACAAACCTTCAAGTATCAAGGTCCCAAGCAATTTACAGCTTCAGATGTCATCACCAGCACATTGAATTCAGACCAGAAGCGAATTGGCAGCCAGTGCAGTTCCTTTAAGACAGGTATTAAATATTGTCTATAAGGTAGTTTCTTCAGCAACATTGCTGCTGCACTTTACACTAGCTGTAGCTTCCATGGGTAACCTCATAGTGCATTGCAATAGTCTTTATTTAATTTTTTGAAATTTATTTACTTTCAATAGGGATCTCAGTAACATACAGGAATGTTCCACTATAACAAAAACACGTGAAAAACACACTTCCATTGTCAATTTGTTAATTTCCAAGAGATAGGTAAACAATTTTAAAAAAAACATGAACATCCCTGAATATCAAGGAACTTTCCAAAACCAAATTTACTCATGTGATTACTTTCTCCCAGAAGGTAGTTTACTGTTGACAACTCCAAAACATATGTGTTAAGGAAACAATAGCAGTACAGTATTACATCTCCAACAATTTCCTGATTTAGAAAGCCTTTCTTGAAGACATTGTGGTGACCAATATATCCGAAAGAACAATTTCTGCTGTATAAAACGTACTCGGAGATCTATAGCCATACTGGTAACAGATTTTTAAAATGATGGCCATTGATATAGTCAGAACTGGATATTCCAGTTCTCCATTCCATTCTTGCTGTAAACTTCACATATCATATTTATTTATAGATTAACAGAAATGTGTGTGTGTGTGTGTGCACGCACACACACACACACTCAGAGTTGTGTGAAAAAGAAAATAACCCTATTTGAATTCTATGGTTTTACATATCAGGACATAATAACAATCATCTGTTCCCTAGCAGGTCTTAAAATTAGGTAAATACAACCTCAGATGAACAACAACACATGACATACTACACTGTGTCATGATTTATTCAACAAAAATAAAGCCAAAATGAAGAAGCCATGTATGAAAAACTAAGTACACCCTTACTGCTTCCATAGGAATGAAAATGCTAAGCAGCAGATAGATGCTGCTAATCAAATGCTCTTGATCAATTGATCATCAGCAAGTGAGACTACCTTTTTAAAGGCTGAAGTTTTAACAGTCTGCTGGTCTGGAGCATTCAGGTTTGTGTTAACCTGAATTCACTCCAAGGTCAGAGAAATTCCCCTCCCCCCAAAAAAACAAAGAAACAAGAGGTACATCTCAGACTGTATGTACAGTTAACACGTTAAATGTTAAAAGTTCATGACAGCACAATTAGAAAAAGGCTGAACAGACATGGTTTGTTTGGAAGGGCTGCCAGGAGAAAGTCTCTTCTCTCTAAAAAGAACGTGGAAGCACAGCTTAGGTTTGCAACATTACATCTGAACAAACCACAGAACATCAATGTCATCAACATTACATCTGAACAAACCACAGAACCACAATGTCCTTTGGAAAGATGAGACCAAAGTAGAGATATTTGGCCATAATGCACACTGACACATTTGGTAAAAACCAAACACCTCATACCAACTGTTGAGCACAGTGGTGGAGGGGTGATGATTTGGGCTTGTTTTGCAACCACAGGACCGGAAACTTTGCAGTCATTGAGTTGATCATGAATTCATCTGTATACCAAAGTATTGTAGAGTCAAATGTGAGGCCATCTGTTCAACAGCTAAAGCTTGGTCGAAATTGGGTCATGCAACAGGACAATGATCCCAAGCACATCAGCAAATCTACAACAGAATGTCTGAAAAAGAAAAGACTCAAGGTGTTTGCAATGGCCCAGTCAAACTCCAGAACTCAACCCATTCGAAATGCTGTGGTGGGACTTTAAGAGAGCCGTGCATAAACAAATGCCCAAAAACCTCAATGAACTGAAGCAACATTGTAAAGAGGAGTGGGCCAAAATTCTTCCACAACGATGTGGAAGATGTGAGAGACTGATAAAGTCATACAGAAAATGATTACTTCAAGTTATTGCTGCGAAAGGTGGTTCTACAAGCTATTGAATCATGAGGTATACTTTGTTTTTCACACATGGCTTCTCCATTTTGGCTTTATTTTTGTTGAATAAATCATGACATGGTGTAATATGTCATATGTTGTTTTTCATCTGAAGTTGTATTTACCTAATTTTAAGACCTGCTAAAGAACAGATAATTGTTATTATGTCCTGATATGTAAAACCACAGAATTCAAATAGGATGTGCTTTCTTTTTCACACAACTGTATATATCCTATTTGAAGTGTTGCAAGTTTTGTGTAGACATGCTCATCAGGTTAAAAATGCATTTAGTAGACATGCACAAAATAAAATTCAGTTCAAAACTTCTTCCCAACATTTCCAAAACCGACAAAAAATGTCTTTTACAAAGGGCCGGTTTACACAGCAGATTTATTGCGGCAACTTGCGGTTTAATTATTTTCCGCAGCTGTGCCAGTCAGGGTTTTTTTCTAATTATGTCACTTTGAAGTTCAGACTTGAATAAGTGTGTGGGGGGGGTGTCTCTGTAAATCTGCCTGTAAATGAACTCACTCCATAAAGCAGAAGGAGAGTAATCTCTCTGCTAAAAGACCTTGCTGCCATGCCGTGGATCGCAAGTTTTTCCAGCTGCTCTCTCTCTCTCTCTGGACTTTTTCCGACAATGTAAAAATAACGCTAGCAGCGTCGCGACGCTGCAGCGCAAGAGGGCGTCAGTTTCATACGACGCTCCTTCCCAGCGGTACTGTTGCAGTACCGCTGGGACATTTGACCATGATATTTTTGCTTCTACCGTCATATTTTACTCACGATCGAGTAAAATATGACGGTAGAAGCAAAAATATCACGGTCAAATGTCCCAGCGGTACTGCAACAGTACCGCTGGGAAGGAGCGTCATACGAAACTGACGCCCTCTTGTGCTGCAGCGTCGCAACCTGGCGACGCTGCTAGCGTTATTTTTACATTGTCCGAAAAAGTCCATAGTCTGTCTCCCCTTCCCTCCCTCCCCCAAGCAGAGAGAGAGAAAAAAAGAAATAGGGGGAAAATAGCAGTTCAGCTTGCTACAGCCCTTTGTGAAATGGTTTCTCTCCCTCCCCCGTGCACAGGATAAAAGTGACGAACAAGCTTTTACATACTTTCAAAACAGCAGAGAATGAGAAGGAATACTCCCTGAATGAAAGTTGTTGGGAATCTTTTTTTTTTTTTTTTTTTTTTTTTTTTGCAAACTGGCTCGCAAAATAGCAGACAGGATTTTTGCAAGTTTCTTCTCTAATGGCTACTGTCTTTGCCTCCTCCCTGCCCCTCTTTTAAGCCCACCCCTGAATCATCAACCAATCACAATGCAGCTGTGCTTTAACCCTTAGCGGAATGCTAGTTTACACTGCCAATAAAGCACTACATTGCAAATATTCCTGCAAAAATAGCGACATCCCCTGTCACGCTATATTTGGGTGTTTTACCTTCCCCCCTTCTGAATGAGGCGATGCTGTGCTGCAGTCCGTGGGAACTATGAGCTATCTTAGCGGTATATTTAGGGGAATATTTGCCCGTGTAAACGACCCCAAAGAAACTTCTCTATCTTCATTTTATTGGAATAGGTATAACCATTAAAAGAAGCCTAGAATATCACAAAGGGAGGAAATATGATGAATGCTTACAGAGAAGAGTGTCAGTATACAGACTGGGTCTAATTATGATGTAAAACTGATAGAGAAAAGAACTTTTGGGCACAAAGAATTTGTGTTTGAAATGTTCTTGTTTTCCCTTCCCCTTTCCAGTACATTTTTCTTTTAGTGTCCTACCTTTTCAGATTGTAAACCTGAGGGTATAAATTGTTTGGCCTTGGTTTCTCCTGTCATGCAAGCCACTCTGAGACCTGCAGGGAATAAATACTTTAAATAAATAAAGTAATTGCCATGGGGAAAATGATCCATTACTACTACTACCTGTCACCACATACAGCTGCTGACTGGCTGTGAACAGACACAAGTGTGCCTAGTCACTAGGGCTGGAGCAACTTCTGCTGTCTCAGCTGGAGGAAAGAATCCAGATCCGAGCTGGATTTTTTAAAAGATGTTTGCTCTGTAGCTTTTACCAGCTCATGAGTAAATGACTATCCTCTATTCTACCCTTCTAGTATAGTTATTCTGTATTTATATGTAATAATTAAAATATTTATATTCAACACTATATCTGAGGATCTCCAGTTTCATACAAGAAAATCAAAATGGACAGTTTAAAATTATTTAAAACAGTATAATTTATGTAAACACTAAAAACATATTAAAACATCTAATACTTAAAACAAGACAAATTAAAAACAGTTAAAACAATTTAAAACCACTCACATGTGCAAATTTGGATGAAATCAATGATGTCCCAAAAATGTAAGTAAACATCCATCTTTTTTACTTAGTGCCAGAATGGCAACATTTTTGGTGTATTCCACAGTAGACAGGGACCCACCCATGTCCTCCCACAACATATTGCCCCAACTGCTGGAACATAGAGGAGAGTCACAGGAAAAAGGTAAAAAGTGAATTTTTTTACAAAAAAAAACCTGCAAATCAATATGCCATATAATGAAAAAATTGATTTGCAGTTTTTGTTTTGTTTTGTTTTGTTGTTTTGTTTTTTTGGGGGGTGGGGGTGGGGAAGACTTTAGAAAAGAGTCTGGAGTAATAAACACCTGAGGCGAAGCACAAAAATCAATGTGTAGAGAGCCATTGTATTGTCTATTCTCCTTTACGGGTCTGAAACATGGGCCATCTATCACCACCACTTACGACTCCTCGAACGCTTTCATCAGCGCTGTCTATGCATAATCCGAAATATACACTGGACTGACTATGTGACAAATGTTGCTGTCCTTGAGTAAGCAAGGATCACCAACATTGAGGCCATGATATTGAGAACACAGCTGTGCTGGGTAGGGCACGTTTCTAGGTTGGAGGACCATCGCCTCCCCAAAATAGTACTCTACGGTAAACTTGCCATGGGACAGTGTAAGAGGGGCGCTCCAAAAAAGCGATACAAGGACGCCCTGAAGCAACATCTCAGGCTCAGCCGAATTGATCACCAACAATAGTCCTTATAATTGTTCCAAACTTTTTCCAAGCATACTTTTAAGAAGACATTGATTTCTGAGATGTCATTAATAATCCTCTTATAAAGAATTCTAATACAGTGTTCACTAAATTCCCCGTTCCTCCAATACCACTCCATTCACCTGTGTAATGCAGACTTGCTTCCTGGATATCAGGTTAAAGACTTTTCAGCAGCTCTTCAAATCTCTCTCATCCACATGCTTTCCCAGGGTGATGCTAGCTTGCCATAATGAGCTTAGGGATAACTATCCTATTAAAGATAGGGCTTTCAAATCTATACTGAATACAATCTCATGCTCCATTTGTTCCATATGCCTCAATGGATTGTATAACATACTCCACAAGAGTTGTGGTTTGTGTAGTTGTTAGCTTCAGCACATCTAGTAGAAGCTTTATTTGGGGCTGACATTTTTAAATGATAAAATCTTCAGATAGTTTCATATTTTGGTAACTCATTACTTGTTTAGTGTATGATAAAGGACAACATTAGTTTTTACAAATTCCCTTTCAATTTTTTCTCCCCACATTAAAACTAAATTTGCCTTTTGAAGGAATCAGTAAAGTATTCTGTCTAGCACAAGCAGCTTTTTGCTTTGAAGCATCTGATCATTTTTATACCAATCAGTAAGTAATTTAAGGGCCAATTTGCACATTATGTTTTTTTTTTTTTAATCAGCTTAAAGTAGCTACTTTGTTGTTGAAGAAAAAGCATTTTTTTCCTGCAGGGCCTAGATTGGGAACATATGTCACAGTTTCCAATTTCCTACCAGAAAAAGACATTCATTTGGTTGCAGTCCTCATCAAGGTGTTGTTTGTAATAGATGGTGTCTGGGATGGTGAGGAGTCTGGAAACCAAGTCTCATGTGCAATGGTTAAAAGTGACGTGTACTTTTAATCTGAAGAAGAGACAGTTAGAGGGAGATATGATAGTGGCTTTAAAATATCTGAAAGACTGTTAAGCAGAAGATGGAGCAAACTTGTTTCCTGTTGCTCCAGGGGTCAGGACTAGATGCAACAGGGGCAAACTGAAGAGCTACAGGTTCCACCTAAATGTTACTAGATTCCAACTGAAGAGAGACATTCAGTAGTGAGGGGAATGCAACTGCCTTGAAGATGATAGGTTCTCCTTTACAGGAGGTATTTAAGCAAAGGCTTGGTCATCATATCTTAGGAATACCGTAACTACGTCCTGCATTGCAGAGCTTGCATTGAGCAAAAGGTTGGATTAGATGATCTTCAACATTCTATCAGGGGCTGATGGAGTCTGTGATATCTGGTTTAATTTTATGACATTTTCCAACACAAGTAAGACTAAAATGGTTCTTCCACAATCTCACTGAAATTTATTTATGGAATGACCTGTGTGGCTAATTATACTTTTTAGTTTAGAATGTATACTAATACTATAAATTTAATTTGGATTACCTTGTAAAGCTTTAGAATTGGTGCAGTTCAGAATTAACTGTTGTCTATCCATCTTGGTTTAAACTAATTGTTCTTCATTGTTTTGTAATGAATTGGCATGGCTGAGGCTCCTAGAAGCAAGGAAGAGGTTCTAGTAACTAGCTCATTTTCTATGATACAGGCCATTTCTAACCATGATTACAACACTGAAATATAGTATCATCTTTATGTTAGGGCTATACAAGAAAGATATACTAAAATGCATTGGAGACTACCATTGGTATATGGTTAACCTTTTCATGTAGAAAATTAACTTGAAACTTAAAATGTATTTGTATTCCTAGAATGCAGAAGTCTCTGTTTTTGAAGTGAACATTCGTTTTGTTGGTGGGCTGCTTTCCGCATATTATCTTTCTGGAGAAGAGGTAAGGTTATATATGGTCATAAATAGTAACTAATTGCTGCAGAGCTATAGGTTAAAGTCCAAAATTCTGTGAGGGTGATTGGACAACAGCCAATAACATGTTCTTGACAGACTAGCTGTAAGAATACTGCTACTCATAGCATTATGAGTAGCAATTACGAGGTTTACAAATTTGGAAGAGATTACCTGTAAATCTATTTTGGGGGGAGGGAAAATGTGTTCCTGATTTATATATTTTTCCTGTTGTGTTATCTGCTTAGGAAAGCTTAAAGAAAAATCTGAAATCTACCATATAAGAAGAAATCAGCATAGTACATTAGATAAATTCATAGTGTTGGGTTCAACACTCAAAGGGCAGCATAGCCATAGATTCACTGAATATGATAATTCTTCATGTTGAATATTCAAAATGAACACGCAATATCACCTTCCCATTTATGTGAGAACCTTTCCCCATGACCTGGTAGTTTTCCATTTCATTGGTTTAGCTGATTTTTTTTTCCTTTAACCAGGGTGGGAACATTAAAACATCATCTTGCAGCCTGTGCTTTGAAATAGTTTGGTGCTTCTGGAAGAAGCTGAACCATGTGCTTTTTTTCTGAATATTTAAATCTATTTCTAAGGATTGTTGTGCTGAATCCTTAGATTCTACCCTTGGAGGTGTTTGTAGCCAATTATTATTATCAGGGTTAAAGGAGGTCTGTGTCTGTAGGGTTGCAGACCTTTCCCTTTGATGAAAAAATACCACACCTTATTTTGATGTTACCGCTGATAAATGTTTAGCATAAATTGGTAAAGGGGAAGGTGTTCTTCTCCCTGCTAGTTTACATTCAGTCTGATCCTGGTAAGGGAAGGAACTGGAGAGAGAGGGTTTGCTCTCTTGGTCTGCTCTTAAATGCTTAATTCTCCTTAAAGACTACAGTCTGGCTGCAACTGCCACAAGTGCTATAAAATAATTGCTGTAATATGGCTAATCTTTTAGTGTCTCAATTATGGCAAGAATTGTCTGCTATGTATAGGAGATCTACAGCACGCGTATACAAAGTGCTCTGAAATCCCACATTTGGTACAACCTATCAGTATCAGCAAGGAGGAAGTTGTGTATTTTAATTTTTTATGGTTCCTGTGAAGGATCTGGCATCATCTTTTTAAAATTATTCCAGATTGATTGCTCGTTCTAGACAGTTCTGATTAATTAATATGATAGCTGGGCCTCCTTTACTGCCAAAATATTCTGTGTACAGATCCATGAAATATTAAATGAAACATTTAATATGTAAATGCCTCATTACCACAATCTGCATATGCATTATTGTCCCCTTCTCTTATGTTTTCAAACTGATTATTTGTCCATCATGAAGACTTTTTAAAATAAAATCAGAAGTGACACAACTCTTAACCTGCTTATGAAAATGTATCAATATTTACCACAGTAACATGTTTTGTCTGCTGAAGAGATGCAATCCTGCTCAGGTGATGCCATAAATTAAATTAATGAATGGAAGTTGAAGTTTTACCATTTATTGCTTAGCTTTTACAACTTATTAGAATGGTTAAATTTCAGTTTGGTTTCCATTTCTAGAAGAGTAATTGAACAAGTATGTTTGTCATCAAACACTAATATATAGCCACTCTTTCTAGTAATGAAAGGCCATGTCTGGCTTGTGGAGAAAGAACAGTGGACTTCCAATATAGCACAAAAATGATTTATTTGTATCGAAACCAAAGGTGACTGTGGGGATGGGGGGGGCAGTCTCGGGTTGCCTGTTGCTGCGATACCCACATGCACAAATTTATCTTCCCCATTGAGGCACCAGTGTGCTGCCAACACTATGAGAGGCATCACCCATTCTGTCTGCTGGCTTGGAACAAGCCAAATGCGGAGACAACCCAGCTGCAGAAAAGGTGGGGGCGGAGCTAGTGAGGATGGTGGGGGATTTAAACAGAGGGAAGACACAACACTAGGAGAGAGAAATGGGAAGAGAGGTCTTGGGATGGAGTGTGGAGGACAGAAGGAATGGAGGCAACATGAGCAGCTTGGAAGGTTGAGAGAGAAGAGGGACAGGTGGACGTGATCAGCTGGAGAAGGAGGGTGAAGGAAAAGGACAGAATGAGGGAAAGTGGAGGATGATGACAGTTTCAAGAAGAAATAGAAGGACAGATGAGAGAATGGGAAGTGGATGGTATTAGGACTGAAAAAGTGGAGGAAGAAGATGGGAAGCCAGCACTTAGAAAGCTGGAAGGATAAAGTTTGCAAAGCACCAGAAGAAGGGGTGGGGGAGGAAAAGCATGACAGACAGAGGAATGCCAAGGGAAGAGGATAAAACATGGAGGCAGGGCAGGACACTATACAAAAGCGGAATGAAAGGACAGTCCAAAGGGATGCAGAGAGCTTGAGTTTGGAATAGACAGATACAGACAAGGAAGGGCAACTAGGTGATCTTAGGGGAAACAAAAGGTTTGAATGAGAAGACACCCAGAAAGCTTGTTTTAACTCTTGAATAGACTAAGTGGAGTAGGAAAGTCGCTTCTGTTCATGTTTCAACCTGTATTTGTGTGTGTAGTATTCTCTTAAGTCTTATTGGGAAAGCCTTGGCTCGTTATTGTGATCTCTACACCCCTACTGGGAGGTTGGAGACCTCTTGGACTGGCATTATTCTTATAAAACCAAAGAAGAATAAAGTAGCAAGTTTCACAGTGCAGTTGTCACCTTCTTATGGACCTGCCAGTTAGGACTTCCCCCAGCCCAGCGGCTAGAGGGGATGGAGTCACAGTGACAGAATATTTTTAAACACAATATAGGGATCATTTTACTAAGTCATTACCACAGCAGTTCACTTTTCCCCCCACATGGATAAAAAGATAAAATAAGCTTCTATTTTTTTAAAAAAAACATACTTACCCTTTATGAAAAGGTCAGATTTATTATCCTTTCTAGGTGGTGTGCTCAATGGCATGTATTAACTGTTAAATATATGAACAATTACATATATTATAGGACCCAGTGGAAAGTGCTTTTTATTAAAATGACAGTGTAAACAGTTAAAAGGAAATGTGTTGCTGTAAGCTGCTTTTTCATTATCATTTATTTCCTGCCTTTCACCTAACAATGAATCCAAGATAGCTTACAACATAGTAAAGCATCTGAATAAAACACAGTAAATTATAAACATATGACATTAGACCCATCAATCAAAATATCCATTTAAACACTTTAAAACTCTACATTATTAGAAACATAAAAATATTTCATATCCAGAGCCTCCATTTACACTCAGTTGTTGAAGGCTTGCCTGAATAAAATGGTCTTTGTCTGTCAGTGGAAGGACAACAGGCAGGGACTAGCCTAACAAGCCTATTTTGCAGAAAATACCATCAATAAATCAGTCTTGCTGTCTAGACGTGCTACTGTAAGTGCTTATTCTATTCTCCTAGTTTAATTTTGTAAATTTGTAATATTTGGTCATTGTTTAAAGTAAAATCCACAATAAAGGATCAAACCCAAGATTAAAAGAGAGAGTTTGCATTTCAGGGGAATGAGAATGCTAGGCCAGGTTGAGAAAAGTTCTGGATTCAGATCCATTTATATATGCTCGTTATATGTAGGTTCTTTATACAAGCATGTGTCATTTCTTAACCCACTGAACATCACAGATGGTGGTCTTAGTTCTCTCTGGGCCTTTATGTTGTGCACATGAGTTTTCAGAAGAGAAAAAGAATTTTTTTTCCAGTTTAAACTGTTTCTTCCATGTATAGCATTAACAGGCTTCATAGGGCTCATCTACATGAGCCAGGATACACCTGCTCCCTGCTGGTGTATCCTGGCAACAGATGAGGCCCATTTGTTCCCCGTTACCTCCTCCAAATGTGCCATAGTCCAGATAGGCAAGCTGGCCCATCACTGCAGCTGCCACCATCTCCCTCAATGTCTCGGAAGGCAGGAAGCCGGCCTTCAACCTGTGCCCAAGGCCTCCTGTACGTGAGCAGACTTGGAGAGTGATGCAGACCAACAGCAGCGGCAAGGGCCTGCCTGCCAGCATGGGCTCCTGCAGTCCTGCGAGGCCTGATCTGTTCCTTCTTGGCTGGAACAGATTAAAATAGGTATTATTTTAAAACATTGTATTGGGACCTACCCTGCCTTCTGCCCATCTTAGCCCTGTCTCTGCCTCGGGGGTGATGAGGACTGTCCGGGGCAGAACAGGGCAAATGCCCTGGGTTGGCAGGACTGCAGGGCTCTAAGACAGGGGCAAGATGGGGGGCTCTCAGACAGGGGCAATATTGCCCATCTAGACAAGCCCATATTGTTAGTGAAGAAATATAAACTTGTACATAATAATGGGAAGACAAAAGTTATGTTAACTCTTCACATTACATATATTCATGGAAACAAGACATGGAATTAACTAGTATATGCATTGGCCCATACAGTCAATAAATAGTGAATAACATTTTAAAAGTAGAGAAATCATAATGAGCTCTTCTGAATAAATTATATTTCTTCTTAGTCTCTGTGAATCCACACAATTGGGTATTTGTGCCTGCACAAATCACTGTTTGGAACCTTCTGGAATAGTTACATAAGGCTTTTGTGTGGTAGCTTGCCCACTCTCTCCTCTGACCTGTATAAGGTCCCTTCCTTCCCAAACACCTCAGTTCCTTTTTTTCCCATCATGCTAGCAGCTTCTAGGAACGTTCTTTGAAATCTTGTTTACCTCAACAAATTTTTGACTTGGTTTGTTTATTGACTACTCTTTCTCTTCAGTGTTTTTGGGGGTTGGTAGCTTTCTGGTTTGACCTGGACTGTTTGATGATGATTCTTCTGCTCCTTTTCTGGACTGATTTTTATGGCTTGTTGACTTGGCTTTTTAATTTGGATTGGCCCTTGTCTATCCATTGCTATTGCGTCCACTGCCTTCTTTAAGAGGTACTCTGACTGTGGGGGTAAGATGCCTGATAGGGATGGACACTGGAAGTGTCTCTTGTATCTTGGAGAAGAGCATAATGTCCGTACTTGTCATCACTGTACAGCCTTTACCCCACAAGTGAGGTGAAACCATGAAGTTCAGCTCAAGGCTTTACTATATGAGTATGCCTTGTTGGCCGTGACTCAGGAGAGATTGGCTAGTTCTCAAACTGGTAGTCCATCCTGCTCCTCCTCACTCCCCTTGGCCTCAGACTCATCGATACCAAAGCCCTTCAGCTCGTCCTCGACCCCAGGCGCCAAACACTCAAAGCTCTCGGACCCGTTCTTGACCCTGGGCTGCACAGGCTCAAAGCCATCATATTCATCATCAATGTCGGGAGCCAGGTATTCTTAAGCCATCAAGCTCAACCTTGACACACCTTTCGGATTCAACAGCAGGTGCTCCAGTGGCGTTGACGTCCTTGGGACCAGGGCCAGTCCTCTCCAGAAGAAGATTAAGGAGAAGAAATAGGTTCGTGAGCCCTCTCCACTTCCCATCATTCTGGCTTCCACCCCAGTTACATTGGAGGACGTGATAGTCAAGGTTGGTCCATCTCGTGCCCTTGAGCCTATGAGAGCAACATCCCCAGTGCAGGGATCTACTCCCACTCCTCCCTGGTCCTGCTTCTCCGGTTCCAGTCCCGTCACTGCAACAGCTTTCACCGGCACTTCATCCTATTGTAGCTTTGGATGGTGAGATACTGGACATGTCTCAGGATGTGGATGTGACTATGCTGTCTGCTCACTTGCCATCTGGTGTGTCTGATCGTCCTGACGTTCCTCCAGGTCGCCCGCTATGGCTGTTACCACTGCTACTGACTCCTCTACCAGGTTGCACTCAAGATCCTGCCACACACGTTCGTCTCAGCCAGCCATGTTGTATTAGTCATTGAGATTGCCTTCTTGTAGCCGGGGTAGACGTTGGCCCTGGTCTAGATCCTGCAGTAAGAGACATTGTCAATTGCGTAGTTGAGCATGATGGATCAAGAGGCCACATTAGACTCCGCTCTTGATCTCCTGACATGCAGAGATGTTGCTGTTGTCACTCCTCTGAGTTGGACAGATTGCCCTGCCCACACCTTCCATGATGGTTCTACAATGATGTGGGATGCCCATTTCAGTCTTGTGATGAGGCGGAGTTCTACTGGGGCTCTTGCCATCGGCCCTGTAGCCAGCTACCTGGTTGCAACTGCTCTGTGTACTCTGACAACTGTCCATGACGGGATTGGCATCAACCATGGTCCCCATCGGCAGCTGTCCGGAGCCAGGTGCTGGTCTAGAAGGTCATCAAGGGCAGGTAGAGGACAGTGCAGTACTGCCACAACATCCTGTGAGGGTCCCTGTACTACTGGAGGAAGATTGAGGCCCTGTAACAGAAGGCCGCGACATTGTTCATCCTCAACTGAGTTGGGATTGAGTGGGTCCATGGGTTCAGATGGATGGATGTCCCCGAATCCACACACGGCCAGGACGGATGCTCTGTCCCTGGCAGATGATGTTTTGTCCTTTGCTGATCAGATGTCCCACATGGCAGCCTCCTTGGGCCTTCAGTACTCCCACCCTAATGTTGACCATCGAGGATTCAAATTTCAGAACTATCCTGAGGCAAGCCTTGTCATTGTCCTCCTTGCCCTTCCTGCCATATCTACAACAGGTGGTGAAGAGCTTTTGGCTGAACCCGTCGACGGTACCATCTACATCAAGACGGTTTGACAGTTTATATCACGTTGATCAAACTGACATGGACTGGATTTCTGCTCACTCCAAGCCAAACTCCATCAAAGTAGATGCAGCTCAGTCAAGGTCATCACAAAATATCCACACCACTCCTGTGGATAAGAAGGGGAAGAAATTGGCCACAACGGGAAGAAATTTTTTACTCTACTACATGTTTACTGGGTAAAATTGCAAATTACACTGCCTGCATGGGGGCATACCAAAAAATTTTATTGGAAAAGGTTGCCCCATACTTTGAATGCATACCAGAACAAGACAGATGGGTCCTCACAGTCTTAAAGGATATAGCATTCACTGGCTTCTCAGCAAATACAGTCCTCAAAACATGTGGCTGAATGCACGGGCAAGATCATTGCCAGTGCTATCACACTTAGGAGGCATGCATGGCTTCAATCATCTGGGCTCTCCTCCACCGCCCGCTCAGTCATCAAGGATCTTCCCTTTGATGAGAAGGGTTTGTTTCATGCTGAGACTGACACTCAGCTGGAGCACACATAGTAGATGAGGACCACTGCTCGTAAGTTCAGGTTCCTATCTAAACCCTACAACTACTCTTATCCTGCTTACAACAGTTCCAACCATATAGATGTCATTACAGTCCTCCTCAAGGGAGATCCCAGCGTTCTACAGCTTTCCCGCTTCCTTCGGCATCCAGGAAATCTTAAATCTCTAAATTTAGACCTCAGTACAAGAAAAAGCAGCCTGACCAACCTAAACAATGCCTTTGACTGCTTTCTAGACACCCCCGTTGCCATCCATGCCACTACCTCCCATGGCCCTCCTTTTCAGGACAAGCTTTGTCACTTCTACGACGCTTGGTCCGCCATCACCACGGACAAAAGGGTTCTGGACATTGGCTACAGAGACTATGCTATATTTTGCCCACTGACACCTGTGGGTGCATACCACTCCACCCTTCCATCGCCACCATTGCTGGAGGAGCTCCATGCTCTTTTGCAAAAGGGCACCATAAAACAAGTGCCTCCTATGCAATGTCATCAGGGATTTTTTCTCTGCTACTTTTTGGCACCCAAGAAGGATGGAGGTATGCGCCCCATCCTCGACCTGCAGGATGTGAATACCTTCATACACCCAGAATGATTCAGAATGGTGACCCTGCCTTCTATTCTCCCACTCTTGCAAGAAGGAGACTGGTTTGCCAGTCTGGATCTCAAGGATGCATATTTTCTTATTTCCGTACACCCGTCACAAGCACTTCCTCAGATTTGCAATAGGGCTGGATTGTTACCAGTTTCGCATTCTTCCGTTTGGCCTTTGCACGGCACCTCGCATTTTCACAAAGTGCATAGTGGTAGTGGTGGCTTGGCTCCATCAACAGGGGGTCATCTTGTTTTCTTACCTGGACGATTGGCTTTTTGTGGCCAGCTCTTGGGCTCAGCTACTGTCAGGCATAAATCTCACCCTGGACCTACTTCACCAACTGGGCCTCATGGTCGGCCACAAGAAGTCCAGGCTGCAACCTATGCAAAAAGCACGGTTCATAGGGGCTCTTTTGGACTTTGTGCAAGCCGTGCCCTCTTACCAGATGACTGGTTCCTGGCACTAAAGGCCTCAGTGTCCCATTGCCTCCAACACAGGTATGTTATGGCTCACCTTATCCAGACTACATTCAGTTTCATGGCGTCCACGATAGCAGTGATGCCTTTCACCCGCCTTCATATATGCCATCTGCAGTCATGGTTTCTGGCCTCCTTCACCTGCATGCTGGATCACCCCATGAAGTGGCTGACCATTCCACAGCAAGTCTTCTGTTCTCTGCATTGGTGGCTGAAGCTGACAAATGTCCAAAAGGGTATCACGTTTGCCCCTCCACAATCAGCAGTGGCAGTGACCACAGATGCCTCCCTCAGTGGGTGGGGAGGGGAGCACACTGCTTAGATTTGACTGTTAAAGGCAAGTGGTAAGACGCAGAGAAGGCCCTTCACATCAATGCCCTCAAGCTTCTAGCAGTCCTAAAAGCATTCCACGTATTTGAGTCCTCACTTTTGGGTCGTCCTGTACAAGTGGTTTCAGACAACACCATGGTGGTGTTTTATTTGAACAGAGTGGAACCCTGCTCCACCTTGCTCTCGATCTGTGGGACTGGTGTTTCCAAAGGGACATGACAATCTCTGCCATTTACCTGTCAGGCCGTCAGAACGAACTTATGGACGTACTGAGCAGATCATAAACCTCCTGCCATGAGTGGTCGATCCCCCTTCATGTTCTTTAACTGATTTTTCAGGATTGGGGCTGCCCATTCATAAACCTCTTTGTGACACCAGAGAATGCTCACTGTTCCCTTTTCTGCTCGAGGGTGCTGAGGAAGGGCAGTTGTCTAGGAGATGACTTCCTATACAAGTGGTCTGGTCCAGTTGTGTACGCCTTCCCGTCATTCCCATTGATCACTTGGGTCATCACCAAAATCCGTCAGGATGCCACGAGATGCATCCTGGTGACCCGTGGTAGCCAAGGCAACTATGGTTCGTCCCTCTTCTTCAACTAGCCAAGAGCCACTTCATTCGCCTATCTCTGATGCCTGACTTACTCACCATGCAGAGAGGGCTTGTCAAACATCCGGACTTAGAGACCCATCAGACCGACAATCTGGAGGGTGTTTGCGTAGATCTCCTGCTGCCAGCCATTCAGGAAGTGCTTCCTGCAGCACAAAGACCATCTACACAGTGTTCTTATGCCTGCAAGAGGACTAAGTTTTCCCACTTTCTGGTGGAGAAAGGGGTAACTCCAGCGGATTTTTCCATTATTCACATACTGGACTTCCTTGTCTCCCTTTCAGAAAAGGGTCTGTCCCTTTCTTCTTATGTTGCTATCTTGCTGTCAGCACCTGGAACCTCCGGTGCCTTGGTAAGCGCCCATGGTTTTTGCACCCTGACATTAAGTGATTGTTGAAAGGTGATAAGAATCTGCTCCCTCCGGTTGCGGGTCCAGTCCTGGCATGGAGCCTGTCTCTTGTGCTTTCTGCCCTGATGAAGACTCTATTTGAGAGCCGCTTGCAACATGTGATCTCAGGTGATTCACTGTCAAAACTGCCTTTCTAGTAGTGGTTACTTCAGCTAGGAAGGCCTCCAAACTTTGTGCATTGTGCTCTGACCCTCCTTACGTCTGCTTCCACAAGGACAAGATTGTCCCTGCGGCCCAATATCACATTCCTCCCAAAAGTGGTCTCTTCATTCCATCTCAATCAGGACGTTATTCTACCTCAGTGGTTCTCAACCTGTGGGTCCCCAGATGTTGGACTACAGTTCCCAGGAGCCCTCTGAGGTCCCAGTCATTAGTGAGGCTGTAGGATTGAACTCACAGCCTCACTAATGACTGAGAGGACCACCTGGCTGTCAAGGCGAGACCTCAGAGGGCTCCTGGGAACTGTAGTCCAACAACATCTGGGGACCCACAGGTTGAGAACCACTGTTCTACCTGCTTTCTTCCGTAACCCCATATGGAGTGTTCACTGCACTGCCTTGATGTGAGACGTTCTCTGGTATTCTATGTTGACAGGAGTTCTACCTTCTGGAAGTCTGTTCAGTTGTTTGTATGGTATGAAGGCAAGAAAAAGGGTCTCCCAGTTTCCTCACAGTGGTTCTCCAAGTGGGTGGCATTGACCATGTCAGCTGCTTATGAGCTCGTTGGACAATGCCCTCCTCGATCCATCCGCGACCACTCAACAAGGACTATGGCTGCTTCCACAGCATTCCTTCCTAGAGTTCCGTTACAGGACATTTGTTGGGCAGCAACCTCATCTACACTGTCAATTTTTATCTCCCACTACAGGGTGGACACTACATCTGCTGTGGACACTTCCCTGGGGAGGGCTATTCTTTTCTCCTCAGTGTTGTGAGGCATTCAGTCATCTTTTCCCCTTTTGGGGGGGTTCTCAGTGCCTTTCATGGCTTTGTTACAATACACATGTTTGAACTTGAATTGCTATCTGGTCTTTATTTGACTTCTGGTCTGCATTCCTTTATTGGGGGGCTTTTATTGTATGTTGCAGGACACCTGCCATCTGCTGTTTGTAGCTTGCTAGTCTCCCAGTTGTGTGGATTCACAGATACCATGAAGAAGAATAGGTTGCTTACCTGTAACTGTAGTTCAAGTGGTCTTCTGTGAATTCACACAAATCTGCCCATCCTCCCCTCTTGTCCTGCCTACCTTGGATCCGTTGGATGCTGCTGCTGGGGCGTTCAGGGAACTGAGGCATTTGGGCAGGAAAGGATCTTATATAGGTCAGAGGAAAAGGTGGGCAAGGCTACTGCCCAAAAGCCTTATGTAACTATTCCGGAAGGTTCCAAACAGTGCTTTGCACAGACACAAATACCCAATTGTGTGAATTCATAGAAGACCACTTGAAGAACTACAGTTACAGGTAAGAAACCTGTTCTTTTTGCTCTATCCATCTCTTACTACAGTCTAGACTGAGACTGGAGAACAAAACATATGAGGAAAGGTTGAAGGAGCTGGGCATGTTCAGCTTGGTGAGGAGAAGACTGAGGGATCACATGATTGCACTCTTTAAATACCTCAGGGCTGTCACATAGGAGAGGGCAAGCCTGTTCTCTGCTGCTCCAGAGGGTCAGATAAGGTCTAACGGTTTTACGTAACAAGAGAGCAGATTACTATTGAACATTAGAAGGAACTTCTTGATAGTAAGAGCGTTCAGCAATGGAACCAATTGCGTAGAGAGGTGATAGGGTCTCCTTCACTAGATGTCTTCAAAAAGAGGATGCTTTAGCTGGAAATCCTGCATTGAGCAGGGAATTGGACTTGGTGACCCATGAGGCCCCATCCAACTCTATGATTCTATGACAATTTTCTTAAGGAAATAATAGTCTTAGAGTAAAAAAAAAAAAAGTCTTACACACCAAGTATTTACAGAAACTGTAAAATGAAGCAAAAGAATTTGATTGGAATATTAGAAAATGAATGTATACCTGATCCCATTTGACAGTTGTTTCAGTGGCTAAAAAATAAGTAGTGCAAAGAGTGAATGGAGTGCTAATACTCACCACTGTGAAAGATGATAAAACTAGGTATTTATATACCGTAACATACTCAGCAATTACCACAGTTGAAATAAATGGTAATAAATAGCTCTTCCAGCTCTCCTATGTGGTGGGCTGCTGCTCTAAGTGTGCTTCACCACTGCCCTCATAAAAAGTATGTGAAGAATTATGGAAGCTTAAGGAGGAGAACATCTTTTCCCCGCTTTCTCTCTACTTCATATGCATAGTACATGAAAAGATAAATGAGGATTTTATTTACTTATTTATCTATTTTGCTTTTCTTTGTGGGGTGTACACTGCTATCAGTGGCTAGTAAACATGATTGCTGTGTGTTGTCTTCTGTATTAGAGGTATTTTTTGCAACCTGACATGGAAATAAGAGGCAGAGAACAGTCTATTGGATTGAACTAGGGCCACAATTTAGTGAATTAATGGCAGAAGGTCAGCAGTGGGGTGAAATTATACATGGACAGCCTACTCAATCTAACAGGCCTAATTCCTACATCTGTTCTTGGGTGAAAACTCACCTGAGAGAAAGATAGGTAGGGTAGTTTTTTAAGCATCCCAGCTCTCTGTCTCACTACCGTAAAGGTAGATTCTTCAGGGTGATGACAATGACAATCTATATCTTGCACACAGGTTCCATAGCCCTCAAGCCTCAGGATCTAGAGTGGCCAGTCATCAGTCAAAATGTGCCTCCTGGGTTGTTCACTCTTTTATGTCCTGCAAATCATGCACTGACAAATGCAAAATCTAGGCCCCGTGAGAAGCCAACTAACGGCACCGTCTGAGGTGCTTGTCCCCAACAGTAGCTAATGACAGCAGTGCAGAAGAACAAAACCCTCTAGCAGTATTTGGCAATATGGCACTGAACAACCTTGAAGTGAAGCACATACATAGTTGGGTTCATCCAAAGTCCTTGGAGGCTCTTTTATCTTCTTGTTGCAGAATATATACAAGATACAAACACACATTTGACTTTCACCAACAGTCTGATATGATGCAAATATAGTTAACTCACTACTCACAGTATATATACACAATAACTCACCAACAATCCACTACAACAACCTACTATAACAACAACCCACTCAGACTCTGGCTCTTAGCACTCTGATATACAGTGGTGATTACACAGGGCTAACACCTGGTGTTACACACCCTTCCTAGCCATACAAAGTATTTTAACCTTGTTTAAAGGAACAGTGTTCCCAACATGGGTCTCACCCACATCTCATTCCTACTGTACTATCCATTCCTAAATCTGATAAAGTTAACCCATTTAAACAACAGCAGCCAAAAGAAGAAACCAGTTAGCCTGTGCATAGCAGCCTACCCCCCCCAAAAAAAATGATGAGTCAAGAAAAGATTCTTATGTGTAGCTAGCACTTCAAGAGTTAACTTCAGAAGGTGACTAGCACTTTCTGGTTCTTGTAGTACACAAGTTACATGTAGAGATGTATTGAAATCTATAGCTTCTTCATGCATTATGTTGTCTAAAATGTATGGTCAACCTACTTTTTATTCAGCTAAGAAAACTGCAGTGACTCTGCTATTTGCCCCAGTTCAGCATCTTTTAGTAAAAAAGAATGGGAACCTCTTTTTAAATTTAGATTTTTTTAAAGTTAATTTTGAAAAAGCTGGCTTTATTTTAAGTATCAAAGATCATTTAACTGTCCTGGTGAAAACCCACCTGGTTCCATCTGCCTGTTTAAATACTGTCTGTTTTCATTTTCTTGTTTCATATTTATGAAGGTTTTTCACAGGTTGTTTAAACTTTGCATTGTATTGTAAATTTGTATAGACATTTTTCAAGATCTTTCTTTTCTACATATTGATCCTGACCCCCAAGGATAGCAATCCCTAGCAGATTGTAATATGCAGTGCTTGGGAATGTAATCTGAACATAAACATATTTCTCTCACTGTTGATTCTGCCTTATGCAATGACCTCAGATGCTGATGAAATTGTTATAGAGGACAAAAAACATGAGCCTCTAGCACATTCTGAATCCTACATACCATGGTTTGATGGCTTACTGTACAACTTCTGAACTGAGCTTGATTCATAGTCAGAAAAGTAGTTTCATGTATCACATAGCCATTCCTTGTTATAATTTTACAGATATCACATGACTATTGCTTATTATAATTTTACAGATATTTCGAAAGAAAGCAGTGGAACTTGGAGAGAAGCTGCTTCCAGCCTTTAACACTCCCACAGGAATTCCTTGGGCTTTACTAAACATCAAAAGGTAAAGAGTTACAGGTTCCAAATAAAGTAGCTTCTTTTTATACAGCTTAGCATGTAAGACTGACATACTTTCCTGTATCGTCTCACCTTTTTTCTCAAGAGCCTGAATCAGCGTTGGTGTCGCTCCTCTTCCCTTATATTTTTGTTGCAAGTTGTGGACATTGTTTCTACTGAAACAACCTTTCTTGTTCTCTATGATAGTAGTTTAAACCTTTCACAGTATGCTCTGAAAATATATAAGAAGGTAATAAAGCTAAACACATCATAGTATTCCAGGCTGAATGTTAACCCCCTGAAATTCATACTTGGACATGTGTGTGAATTCTATTTCTGGTTCACTTACTTCTTATATGAATTAAACTGTTACTGTATTGGTAGTTAATATATAACTTAACTTGTTCAGATTTAGCTATGCTTATTGGAGAAGAGGTGCATTGTAGTCCAGCAAATCTGGAAGATACCAGAGAAGGACTGACCTAATTTGTGTAGATCTCTTACACACTTGCACTTTTATAAAGGTCTCCATTTTGTGTCTCAGATAATAGTAAATATTTCAAATGATAACAAAATACATTAGTTACACTCTTTTACACTGAACAGATATTTACTAACCTCTCTGCTGATTATTAATCCCAGAAAACTCATTCTCCAAGTGTTGATCCTTCATCTAGCCAAATTATGTATAACACCTTTCATGCATAAGAGGCAGGTCAATGAAGATGAAGCATGAGTATATTCCAGGGCCTGGAATGTAATTGAGGAGGGTTGGCTGGAAAACTGGGGAGCAGAATGAAGGATCATTGGAAGGGGTATACCTACCTGTAATCCTGGACATGTGTGCACCACAGTATACCATTTTGTTGCAGTTCCCACTTGTACTCACTCAGTCCTCAGTGTAGAATGATTGTACAACTACACATTGTTCTCTGCATGCCAGAAAAATTTATCAGAAATCCAGAATGGTTGTAGAAACTATTGAATATCTGTGTTAGGAACTATAATCTGTATTTGGAAGAATAAATAAAACATTTTAAAAATAAGTTACATTAAATAGTTCTTAGAAGATTTAAATTATGTAATTTTTTGGCTGACTGGAGCTCTGTGAGAGTAGTTACACACTTTGACAAAGTGGTTATTTATTTAGGCCTTGGTCCTTTTTTAAACACCAGAAAAGAATGTGCAACTTTCTTATTCTAGATGTGGCAACTGATTGTATGCATGAAATTATTAACCAAACACTCTCACATAGTGCCAGCCTTGGTGTTTCTCCAATGTGCTGTTTCCCTCATTCTTGTTTAATGGGTCTCTCATCATTGTAATGTTAGAAGACCTTATAGTGAGGAGGAAAAATATAAACAAAAGCTGCTCCCTAATGTATGTTAACCAATATTGAGAACATAAAAAGAAAACTGTGAAAAAATACATGGAAAGCATAACTGCCACCTACCCGAAGCAAGCTTCTGTTACAATAAATTAAGACGCCTCTGCTTAGCTCTGTTTCTTTTACAGTAAATTAAGATTCTGTACTTCTATCACAGGAGCTTGCATAACAAGGTAAAAATCAAGTACTTGCCTTCTACTTGTCTATCATATATTGATAGAAATTAAAAACACACCACTTTGTCAAGATTAATCTAATAGAGAGGATTATATATAATGGAAGCATGAGATGTCAGTTATAAATTAGTCATAATGAATGTCATAGTTATAAGTATAATGATAAATGATCCATATTACGCAGCTAACATTCTTGCAACTTCTGCATTAAAGAAAATTTATTGGGTAATGGTCAAAAACATTGATGAATAGACATCATTAGGAACATAAAAAATGCCATATTGGGACATGAAAGCTCCGTAAGTTATAAAATCAACTTATAAAATGTTATTACAGAATGGAAAATGATAGGCATTGCTGGTGTACTTGAAAGATTTCTTCTATAAATTTCACAGAGATGCAAAATGATACATTGTATTAGTGTATTGTGCAAAGTTGCACTTGAACCGTGCAAAGTTCAGTTCAAGAACCACAGGATTGAATTATCGAAAGCTAAAGAGATAAGAATTTTTGTTCAACTAAAAGTTTGACCAAATTATTATTTTTTTTTAACACATGCACTTTCTTTTTGAAACTGAGTCTCAGATGAGCAGGTCCTAGAGATAAAAATGGTCACTTACAGACAATTATTTTCTTCTTCCTTTGAATTCTGCAGTTCCTTCCACAATTATGCTGTCTGACACTAAGTTGTTTACATACAATTGTAGTACCAGCCTTTCCTATACTAGTGATCCATCTGATCAGCCAACCAACCTACCAGAGTCACTGATTCCTCTCTTCCACTCCATATTTTTCAGTGAGGTGTTGCCTTCTTCAAGCACTTTTTAATTGTTTATTGTTTTTTCAAGTGTTTATTGGTCACTCTTCAACCAAATCTTTAAGCAGTTTATAAAATCACAACAGTGAAACAAAAATTATAACCAGCTTGACGTCTTTTGTAATTTTACACTACCATTTCTATGTCCCAGAAATACTGGCTGCATATTTATTGATACCCTGTGGCTTCAGAGAAATTCTGAGGTATTACAATGATTTGTCATAAATTCTCCTCCACAACTGAGTCTTGTTCAAATCTCCTATTCAAAACTTTTATTCTCGTTCAAGAGCAGTCCCTCCTCATGCCTCATGGTAACTAAATATATATTTTTGAAGTACCTCTCTTTCTTGCCAGTCTTAGATTTTTTTCCCTCTTTATGGCATGGATCATCATGCTTCAGTTATTTGAAATAGGCAGTGTATCTGATTCCAGAGCTTCTGAGATTATGTTTTTTTTAAAAAAAATCTTGTCAGTTCCTACCTGGAGAAAAAAAGTGCTAAGTGAACATTTCAAAAAAACATGTCAGGCTCTCAACACTGGCCAGCCAGTTTTCCTTTTGACACTTCAATTTAGGTTCTGGCTGAGCTTGGGATCATTCTGTATGTTAGACAGGGATGTTAATAACTTTTGTCAGAAGAGTGCTGCTGTCCTCCATACATGCATACATGTGAACGTATGCATACAGAGAAAGAGATGCCTTAGAACCTGGGTAGTCATTGTTTCTGGGAGGTACAGCATTTACTTTAACAGGAGAATCTTACGTAGCCTCTCTTTCCTTTCTTGGATTTCTTGTAAGCATAAAAGGAAATAGAACCAAATTTCTGATTCTACAGCTTCTCCACTCTGGGTTTGGAGGGGATGAGTAATGGTCCCAATGGTCATTCTCATCTTCTGTCAAGAATGATGTAGGTTATGGCTCTATTTTCCAAGAAGAAGAAGGAGGTGTTGTAATGTCATTCTGTCTGTGTTTCCTACAATGGGCTGGTAGCTGGTGAGGAAAGTTATGATGTGGGGCTGCTTGAGTGCCCCAGGTCCAGGTTTTGTTTTTGTTTGTTTTTTACAATGGGGCAGTGTTAATTTTAAAACCCTACAACATATTGTTGCAAGTCTTATAGGTCATGTATCCAAGCTTCATGTGCACCGTAGATATTTTTTAACTATTGTATGTTTTAAATTTTTTTCTTTCTAATTTATATATTTTTAATTATTGTATGTTTTTAATCTTTTATAATTTAATATTATTTTATGGGGTGGGTGGGCTAGGGTACTGTGACTATGGAGTTTTTATATTGTAAGCCACCCCGACTGCATTGCAGAGGGGCGGGATAGAAATAAAATTTTGTTGTTGTTGTTGTTATGTAGAACTGAGTTTGTTCCTTGCCATGGCGGTTGTCATTTGCTCCTCGAATTAGTGTAATGCTTCTTAAGATCTGTTTTTAATGTAAACAAAATTTGTTTGTCAGCCAATGTCATAATCCAATTTAGTCCAAAGTAGAGTAGACCCATTAAAATCAATAGAATTTATATAAGTGTATACTTAATCATTTCCAATTAATTTAACACTAGTTGGGGCTAACAATTGGATTTAGCCCTCTGTTTGTAACATACTATCTTCTTAGACTGCTAAGATTTGAGTATGAACATTGTTACACACCTTTAGAGTGTAACTCTGTTTCATCATTGCTCACAAGTTTTATCAACTTGTTTTATCAACTACAACTGTAGAAGAATAGCACATTGTAGTTTTATTCCCTAAAGTGGGGTCTCTCAAATACTGGTTCTGTTAGTCTTAAATTAGATGTAACACACACACACACACACCCGGATCTTTAAGAATGGTAGATCCGGGGGAGGTGTTTTAATGATGGGCAGGGAGACGAGAACGGGGGTTGGCCAGGGCGTAGACACACCCTGGGTAGGAGGAGGCAGGGGCGGAGTTCAAGCAGGGCCTATTTTACCCTTTGGTATAAGCATTGTGTCCTTATCTCAGCTGTTGTTAGCGAGTTTCCATTTAGAGCCCAGTGTACTTTTCTCAGCTTGAAATGTAATATTTTGGTCATGATAGTAAATTATTCTATTATACTATATTATACATCAGGCTAAGGTAGGAATTGTTAATCTAACAGCTTTCTTGTTCAGGTGGTGTAATTTATTATCTCATGGATGATAGAACAGTAGGCTCATATTCATGACTTTCTGATTTAGTTTGCTTGTTGTTGTTGTTGTTGTTGTTGTTTTTAGGGTACTGACTTAAGCCTCTCACTGATGCATATGATCTTGCAGTTTTCTTGTATTTTATTCCCTCCTCCTTTGTTTAACTCCTGGAGAAGAGATTAATTAAAGCCTTAGTGGATAAAGCAGTAGGAAATCTATACTGCTTATTTTTGTTCATCACTCTTACAGTCTTTTCTATCCTGGTAAAATATATGCATGTGTTTTACAGAATTTGGCATATACCACCTATGAAGGATTCAAATTATAATTTTACTGCCTTAAAGTGTATTCATGAGCTCAAGGTGCACTGCCCCCTGACTTTTATAATAATTAAATTGCCTTTGTGTACCCAATTCTTAAGTTCCTGTCATTTGAAAATGGATGGGCTCTGTGCTAACTTGGAGATGTATTGATGTATTTTAAAACAGTCTTTCACTTGTCTCTACCATTCTGCTGATGTTGAGCATGTTTCTTCTCATTTGATGCATCATCTTCAGATATAATGCATTTATTAACAAAAATAAGTAACAAGCCAAGGAAGAGAATAACAGGCTAGTTCCCTGTACATCTGAAGTGACTAGTATGACACTTGCCCTGATATCAGCACCCTTAAACGAATTCATCTTGTGCTTGCTCCCTGGCCTTTATAATAATTAAATGAGATAGCAAATCAAGCAAGAAAATGGGGAAAAATCAAAACAAGCAAGACTAAGAAATACTACTTGCAGATTCTTTGCTAGGAGTCATCATCTAAAAAACAAACTGCATCATATGAGTCATTTTGAAAAGACTAAGAATAATATAAATTGCTCAAATAATTAGTTTCAGGCTTAGCTTTGATGGCTACATGTCAACAAGGCATACATGCACTCGCTGCATCCCTACCACAAGTGAAGTCTATTCATAGTAAGCTTTTATCCTCCCAGCAGATTGTAGGAAAATATAATACTCACAGTTAAAACTTTGATAGTACCCCCAAAGAAACAAGTTCTTGTGGCCTGTAAAAATTTTATGTAAATTTTGGCAAATATTTATGTTTTTGTTTGCTTTTAATTATGTTTCAGCTGCCAAAACATAGTTGTATTAATGTGGGTTGCTGCTGCACTTAGCACATACATTTTTACAATTTTAGCAATAAAGTATCTAAATAAACCCATGTTATCCTAGAATCATAGAGTTGGAAGAGACCACAAGGGCCATCCGGTCCTACCCCCTGCCATGCAGGAAAACACAATCAAATCATTCCCGAAAGATGGCCATCCAGCCTCTGTTTAAAAACCTCCATGCAGCAGCCCTACCATTTCCTTTTTCTTCCTTTTGCTACGGACAAAACCAAAAAAGCCCTTTTTATTGTTTTTAACCTCTCTAAGAAGCCTGAGCTCCAGCTGTGCTTTAGCTTTTCTGACTTTCCCCCTATATGAGCTGGCTACTTGTTTGAATTCTTTGGTGATTTGCCCCTTTTTCCATTTCTTGTACATGCCCTTTTAAGTTTTAGCTCAGTTGAGAGTTCTTTCAACATCCATCCTGGTTTCTTTATACACCTTCCCTTTTTCCTCCTCATTCGAACTGTTTGAAGTTGTGCCTTCAATATCTCACTTTTTAGAAATGCCCATCCTTCATGAACTCCCTTCTCTCTTAGTATCCCTAACCATGGGATCACCCCCAGTAATTTCCTAAGTTTTCTGAAGTTACCTTTCTTAAGGTCTAGAAGGCATGTGTGACTATGCTTGCCCCCCCCCTTTCCTCTGTATAAGAAACTCCAGGAGAACATGGTCACTCTCCTCTAAGGATCCCACCACTTCCACACCATTAACCAGGTCATCCCCATTGGTTAGGATCAGATCTAAAATAGCTGATCCCCTTGTTGCCTCTTCCATGTTCTGGACAATGAATTGTTAGTCAAGTTCTTCACGGCTTTTTATTGAGTTGTTTCATTGGACAAAGTAGATGAAGGTTTATAGAGGAAATACAAATAAAAGAGTTGGAATTGTTAAGACCCATTCATAGTCTAATGTCTTTAGCTGCTTGAAATTTATCCAAATTTAATTACCAGTGGATGATTAGAAATACACCCTTCACGAACCTTATTTCTGTAATTTCTAACAGAAAACCAAACTTAAGCCCTTACATTTTGCAACTATATCTGGAGAACTTTAATGAGTGCCCCTTTGGCAGGAAGAAAGAGTAAATCTTATTAGTCTCTGGTGCTTTTTTTCTTTTCAAAGGATAGAGTTTACTGCTTTTAATTCAGATTGTTAATATGAATTTAAAAAATAGATTTTAACTTCTTAAAGAACACTCTCTGGATGAAATGATATTGATTCCACAAAGGCAATGGTGCACATTTTTCTTTTGATTCCTAAGTAGGCAATTCCCATGTTGCTATGATGTTTCTTAAGTCTGTTGAGGAAAGATACTGAAGCATCCAAAGCTCAATGAAAATATAGGCAAAAATTGTGTCAACCCATGTATGGTTTAATCAAAAGAGCCACTATATTCATTGGAACTTTCTCCCAAGAAGTATGCACTGGATTTCAGCCTAAACAATTTGCTTCTAACGCCAGTTATGCATCCTTGCATAAACAGTGACAAGACTACTAAACATATTGAAAAACAAACATTAGAGACCAGTGCATTGATTATGGCAAAAAAATTGTGGACTATTGCAGTTCATCTAATCAGAAGCATAAAATGTTATCCTAGGTTACAATCCTTAGTGAGGTTTGTAGGTTCCTACAAGACTATAGCAAAAAAAAAAAAAAACTTGCTATGTTCCCAGTATGCTTCACTTTCGGGATGTGTGGCCATGTTAGTCTAGTGCAGCAAAAGCAAACTGTCTTCACCATTTTGTAACCATCTGAATTCCATTTTGCTCATTTGAATCCTGGAAGGAATTTTATTCATCACTTTCGCTAATAGAATTTGTCAGAATTCTTAAAAGCATTGCTTATTTATTCCATTGAGATTTTTTGACCTGAAAACTTTGGAAGTTTAGTATTTCAAAAGTTTGCTTTATCAATTTCTAAAGTAAAATTAACATTATTTAATAATTTCTGGTAGATTCATACAGAATCCTTTTACCCTTTCTTATTGTAGCACTAAGGATTTTTTCACTGGATGAGAAGTTTCTGTTCTTCATCATGGCCTCTGTGCCTCACACAATGGGTCTTGCGCCTGTGCAGAGACTCAGTCCAGAAAGTTCTAGAGCTGAGTTGCTTGACGGGAAGCCCAACCCCCCTCCTCCTACCATGTATGTGTGAGCCCGCCAAGCTACCTTTCACTCAGTTTCTTTTCATCTGCCTTTAGAGAAGCTGATCCCTTCACTTCTCGCTGAGTAACTTGGCTTCCCTTAGCCCCTTTCTACTTCTTCTTGCTCTTTTCACCTATTTTCACTATCCTCTGCTTCTTTTTTTCTTTAAAAACAATAAAAGTGTTTATTGTCCGTTCTTCCCCACCACCACCACCGGTCCTCTCTCTTGTCTATTTCCTATGGCCTCCACTTCTCTCTTTAAGCTTTGTTCTTGTTGCCATAAGGTCTTAGAGGGGCATATTGTTGACCACTGCTCCATCTGCCGTGGGGTCACCTCTTAGGCACTGAAAAATCACACCCAACATCTGAAGATCCATTGTTCAGAGAAGTCCCTCTAAATCATGGACAAGGTCACTCTCGACAACCTGTTGTTTCCAGCCTCGGTTTCTGGTTCCTGCTCTTCAAAACTACCTCCATCTTCAGTTGCGACATCTGTACCAGTGGCATTACCAGTACCATCCTCTTCACTATCGATCATTGGCCTATCCTCAGTATCATACAGAACCAAACCAACCTTGATATCATCGGGAGTTAGTTATCCGCCCAGTACCGCCGACCCTCCGTCTTCGGTGCCTCCTCCTTCCGTTTCAAATGGGAAGTCAAAGAAAAGACGGGCAGCATCCCCAGGCAATGATAAGCTATTGGGCATGATACTTACTTAATTAGTATAACACATAAAATTACTATAAACATCACAATTTTTCTATTAACTAATTTCAAAAGTTAACATAAATTCTTTACTATATTTCTATTCAAAAATATTAATTCCCCTACCCCCCCACCTCAGTGCTCCCCTTCACCAGAGCCGTTATCCCTTACCTAATCTTTCCAGAATCTCATTTCTTCTCGTGGAGGTAACCTCCCATCTTTTGTCTGTAATACTTTTTTAACAAATACTTTCCAAATTTTATCAAAGTCACTTTCTTTCCAACTTCCTCTTCTTACTTTGATTCGACATGTTAACTTATCATTTATTGCCATCTTCCACACTTCTTTATACTACTCCTCCACTTGTACATTTATTTGCATTTCCCAATGTCTTGCTATAATTAATCTTACTGCCATTAATAAATTTGTTATTAAATCCTTTTCTGCTTGGTTCCCATTCTCTCCATTATAAATTGACATCAATGCTATGCTCAGTTCCTTTCTATATTTCTATTCAGAATATTCTCTATTTCTATGAAAACCATTTCCCAAAACTGCTGTACAAATTTACAATTCCACCACATATGCATATATGTACCTATTTCTTGACAACCTCTCCAACAATATTTAGAGTTATTCTTATGTTAAGGAAAATGCAACATGGGACATACAGTGAAAGAAATAAAATATGTATGTGAAAGTCACAATGACTAAGCAAGAGCAATTATGAAGCTACACAGGTGAAACTGCTAATGTAATCTAGAAGGCCTGAGAGCCAAGGACAGAGGTACTGAATGCAGATTGGAAACACCTGAGAATCATTAAGTGTACAAGGTGAAATGTTGAAATACATGGGTTGGTCTTAGGCATGGGTGGAACTATGTGGACCAATCAGAATGGAAGTACACACCCACTGGGTGGAAACTAACTAGTGGGTGGTGATAAACAATGGCTATAAAATTGCAATGTTTGCCAATGTATTGTTGTTGAGTAGAGGTGCAGTAGTGTGGAGTAGAGGTGGTGTAGTGTATAGAGATTGTGATTTGTTAACCATATAGTATATTTATATAGAAGAATAAAGTAGGTTTTATATAAAACTACTGAGTTGCCTGAGTGAATCCTGGAGACGTTTTGGAGACACCTGGAGAAGAGTGAGAAGGCTTGGAGAGTTTGTCAGGATCTTCAGCCTATTCTCTGAAACTCTGCTGCTTTGGAGGAAAGCATTAACCACTGATCTAAGCTGGTCAGCTCTGCTGCATAACAAGGTGGTGAGTTTGAGCCAGAGGTGAAGAGCTACAACTCCCATCATCCCTGACACAAGGGTTATGGGCCCAGTTACTAGAGCACCCAGCATCCACAGAAACTGAAAGTTCCAGAGAGTGGAAGAAAGCTTTGTGGACGATAGATCAGAGCAAGCTGTTTGTGCTGCACTGATAAGCCTTGGAAGTAAATCATTTTGTGTTTTGCTTAAGCCCAGAAAGGTCGGTTGTGCATACTCAGAAGGACTGTGTCAAATTGAGTCACTGCACAAATCAAGATGGAATTTCTAAAGTTTAGTAAATTGAATAGAAACAACTACTCTACCTGGAAGATTTATGCCCAATCTCTACTAGTAAAGGAAGGTCTGTGGTCAACAGTTGAAACAGGGATGGCAGCTGATGCTAATGAAGCCACTAAAGAGAGAGATAGTAAAGCAAAAGCCTGTCTTTATCTCATGCTTGAAGAAGACTTAATTAATGACGTCAGAGATAAAACGTCCGCCAAGGATGTGTGGGATACCTTGCAGAGATTACACACTCCTTCAACTGCTTTTGCAAAAATGCTATGGTCTAAAAGAATATACAGGCAAAAGATGGCTAAAGGACAGTGTGTGATAGAACATTTAAAAGTAATGCAAGATTTATTTGTGCAAGCTGAACTGAGGGGAGTGCAAATTAGCAAAGAGCAGCAATGCTACATTTTAGTAGAATCGCTAGACTCTTCGTGGGACAACATAACGAACAGCTTGCAGAACCTGCCAGAAGCTGAGCTTAATAGAGACTTAATTGTGGCCAGAATACTGGAAGAGAACCAGAGAAGAATGTCTGAGCAGGGTGACTCAGCAAGCTTAAAGACTGTGCCAAAACAACAAACAACTCCTGTCTGGCGAACGCAGGAGGAAGCAGCCTCTACAAGGGAGCAACGGAGGTGCTTTTATTGTAAGAAGATTGGTCATCTGCAGAGACATTGTAAACATTTTGCAGCTGAGAGACGCAAGCAAGCAGAGAGCAGATGGCAGCCGCGACAGTATCAAAAACAGTCCAGACCTCCATTTTTGAGGGACAGTGGTAATAAAAAGGGGGTTGCAGCCATGATTAAGGAAAAACAAAATGCAAATTCTAAATGGCTAGTTGATTCAGGAGCCACATCTTTGATGTGTAATGATATAAATTTAATAAGTAATAGAAAATCAGCTAATGTAAATGCTGTAGTTTTGGCTGACGGGAAAGAGCTAAGTACTGTAAAACAAATGGGTACTGTGTACATTCCAGGGCTAAAAGAGAATTTTAATGATGTCTTACATGTAAAGGAGTTAGAAAATAATTTGTTATCAGTAAGCAGATTAACAGAAAGAGACTACACAGTCATCTTTGAAAGGAACATGTGTAAGATAAAACTGAATGGGGAATTGCGTGGCATAGGTTTGAAAAAGGACAAACTTTATTATTTGGAGGACAATATTGATAGCTACAGGGTTGAAGAAGCTAATAACATAGAAAATATTCCAATCCACAAAGACTGCATACATGAGCTTCACAGAAAATTTGGCCATGCGAGCTTCAAATGTTTAAAGAATTTAATCAGTATGTGTCCAGATTTAAAAGTTGCTGAATGCAAAAACCACTTAGATTGTACGGTATGTCATCAGGTAAAGGTCAGAGCTTTTCCAGTAGCTAAGAAAACAAAAAGAATTGCTCAAAGACCATTTCAGTATGTACATGCAGATGTCGCCCAAGCTAATTGCTTGTCCTTAGGGGGAAGCAAGTATTTCCTAGTAATTGTTGATAGGTATACAAGGTTTGCATTTGTGAGAATAATGAAAAACAAATCTGACGCTGGGCAAAGTTTAAAAGCATGGGTAAGAATGGTGGAAAGACAATTTGATAGCAGAGTAGGCACCATCATTACTGATAGAGGAGGAGAATTCTTAAATAAACAATTGTTTAACTGGTTTCAAAAGGTGGGAATAAGGCATGAAACTACAAACCCTGCTTGTCCTAGTGAGGATGGGTTAGCAGAGAAGAAAATACAAGATATAAAAAGAATTACTGCTTGTATGATGGCAGATGCAGGGGTGAAAGATAGTTTTTGGGCAGAAGCAACTTTGACTGCAATACATATCAGTAACAGATTGTATCATTCAGAAATTGAAGACATTCCCTACAGGGTATTGTATGGGAGAATGCCAAATTACAAGTACTTAAGGGTTTTTGGACAATTTGCTCATGTTTACACACCTGCTTGTTTCAGGAGGAAAGGAGAACCCAAAAGCAAAAGGCTTAGGTTTTTGGGGTATTCTGGAAATAGCTACAAGTTTCATTTGGGAGGAAAACAAGTGCAGTATTCTAGGTCTGCAAATTTCGAAAGACATGCTGGTTGGGACAAACTGCATGCCAATAAAGAAGTGTTTTTGAGATTAGGGAGTTCAAATGAACCAGAAGCACAAACTGAACCAACCTCAGGAAACGGAGGGGTTTCAGTTAAGCAGGAAGCATCACCTAGCAGCAGTGGTAGTTCTTCTGATGATGAGATAGCATCTAGGCCTACTACTACTCGAATGACTGAAGACAAGAGATTTAGTCATAGAACTACAACTCCCAGTAGAGAAAGTGAGGATGAAAGAGACAGAACAGCAGATTTTATTCCCAGGCGTAGTCATAGAGTTAGAAAGCCTCCAGATAGGTTTGTTGTGACAAAGGCAAGAGCTTGTTTAGCAGTAGAAGAGCCTGAAAGTTTTGAAGAATTGGAAAGTTATTCTAGTGAAGAACAGGAAAGATGGTTTGATGCAATGGATAATGAGTTTGGTTGCCTGGTAAATAAAGATGTTTTTGAAATTGTTGACAGACCCAAAGACAAGAAAGTAATTGGTTGTAAATGGGTATACAAAAGGAAAGAAATGCCAGATGGAAGTATCAAATATAAAGCTAGGTTAGTGGCTAAGGATTTTGCACAACAGCAGTATGAGAACTTTGATAAGACATATTCTCCAACTGCAAAGCCAGAAAGTCTGAGAATGGTTCTAGCTGTAGCAGTAAAAAGGAATTTAGTTGTAGAACATTTTGATTTTGAGACAGCTTACTTGAATGCAGTTTTGGATGAAGAAATTTTTATGGAACAGCCACAAGGTTTCGAAGAAAATGGTAGTCAGAGAGTATATAAATTAAAGAAAGCGTTGTATGGTTTAAAACAAAGTGCCAGAGCGTAGAATCTGTGCATCAATGATGAGCTAGTTAAGCTAGGTTACAAGAGGAGCATTGCAGATGCTTGTGTTTATACAAAAGGAGACATAGTATTAGTGATTTATGTAGATGATTTGTGTGTAGCAGCAAAGTCAAAACAGGAAATTGAGTCAGTAAAAAGAGAATTGTCTGAGAAGTTTGTTTTGAAGGACTTAGGTGTATTGAAGTCTTATTTAGGTATTTGCGTTGAATGGACAGAAGAAGGACATTGTTTGTTAAGTCAGAGAAATAAAATTGAAAGATTGATTGAAAAGTGTGGATTACAGAATGCAAAAATAGTAAGAGCTCCAATGACAACTGGTTTTGTGTCTGAGGAAACAACTAGAGCGTTTGAGGACAAGATTCTCTTCAGAAGTATAATAGGATCTTTACAATTCATATCTTGCCACACCAGACCAGACATTTCTTATGCTGTAAATGTATTGTCTAGAAGGGTTAATGATCCAAAAATTGAAGACTGGACAGCGGTAAAACATTTATTGAGATATTTGAAAGGAACCTTAGATAGGAAATTGATAATAAGAAACAATAGTTCAGATCTAGATTGTTATGTAGACAGTTCATTTGCATCAGAATTAGGAGACAAGAAGTCAGTTACAGGAATGATAATTAAATATAGTGAAAGTCCAATAGTTTGGAGAAGTAGAAAACAAACTAATGTAGCGTTAAGCACAACAGAAGCAGAATTCGCTGCTTTGAATGAGATAGTAAATGAGGTACAGTGGATTAAGCAATTGCTAAATGATTTAAATGAAAGTTACAAGATACCAGTGGAAATTCTGGAAGATTCACAGTCATGCATAGCGATGGCTGAAACTGAAAGTTTGAAGAACAGAACAAAATATGTTGGTGTAAGATATCAAAATGTGCGAGACATGGTTCAGAAGGGTGAAATAGAATTGAGATATATAGAAACACAACACAACATAGCAGATTTGTTCACAAAAGCATTGACAGCAGAAAAACATGAAAGGCTGACACAAATGGTTGGAATGACATTGTAAGACACATACAATATTTTATTTCGGAGGGGATTGTTAAGGAAAATGCAACATGGGACATACAGTGAAAGAAATAAAATATGTATGTGAAAGTCACAATGACTAAGCAAGAGCAATTATGAAGCTACACAGGTGAAACTGCTAATGTAATCTAGAAGGCCTGAGAGCCAAGGACAGAGGTACTGAATGCAGATTGGAAACACCTGAGAATCATTAAGTGTACAAGGTGAAATGTTGAAATACATGGGTTGGTCTTAGGCATGGGTGGAACTATGTGGACCAATCAGAATGGAAGTACACACCCACTGGGTGGAAACTAACTAGTGGGTGGTGATAAACAATGGCTATAAAATTGCAATGTTTGCCAATGTATTGTTGTTGAGTAGAGGTGCAGTAGTGTGGAGTAGAGGTGGTGTAGTGTATAGAGATTGTGATTTGTTGACCATATAGTATATTTATATAGAAGAATAAAGTAGGTTTTATATAAAACTACTGAGTTGCCTGAGTGAATCCTGGAGACGTTTTGGAGACACCTGGAGAAGAGTGAGAAGGCTTGGAGAGTTTGTCAGGATCTTCAGCCTATTCTCTGAAACTCTGCTGCTTTGGAGGAAAGCATTAACCACTGATCTAAGCTGGTCAGCTCTGCTGCATAACAAGGTGGTGAGTTTGAGCCAGAGGTGAAGAGCTACAACTCCCATCATCCCTGACATCTTATCTATATTATGCAATCTTGCTGGTGTCAAATACCATCTCCATATTATTTTATACTAATTTTCTTTTATCCGTATCGACATATTTTTTCGATGTCTTTGTTTCCATATCTTATCCCATTCATGATCTCCAATTTTTTGTTTCAAATCTTCCTCCCATATTCTCCGTAAATATTCCCCTTTGTCTTTTTTCCCCTTATTTTTATCAATATTTTATATAATTCACTTCTAATACCTTTCATACTTTCATTATCACCCCCCTTTTCACCTTTTTCCACCAAATTTTCAAATTTTGTAAATTCCCTTGTTTCTTTATGATTCTTTTTCCAATTTTTAATCCATTGTTCTAACTGTATGCAATTAAACCATGAAATTTTCATTCCACATAATTTCTCTCTTATACTCCCTTTCTCATTCATCCATCCTATCCATCCGTCTATTTTATCTAGTCCTCCTTTCTTTAATTCCTTTCCCATTTTTTCCTTCTAATTATTTGGGAATTGTTTTTCCATTATAACCGGTGTTAATACTGAATCAATAGGCAAAAATTCTCTCTTATATTTATACCATATTTCCCATATATTTTGCAGAAATGGGTTCTCAATTCCTTAAATTTCCTTTTTTGTAAAATTATCAAAAAATATGTTCCATATTCTCTTTTCTATTCTCCCTGTTTCTAACCATTCTAAATCCCCCTGTCCTACAATTCCTTCTATAACGTATCTTAATTGATTAGCTTCATAATATCCTTTTATTTTGGGAAGACCAAGTCCTCCCTCCTTCTGTGATATATACCAAAATAATTTATTTAATCTTGTCCTTTTCCCTCCATTACAATATTTATTCAACATATTTTGCCATTTTTTCAGTTCTACTTCTAATGCTTTTATTGATAACATTCCAAACAAAAAAATTAGTTTAGGTAATATTTTGATTTTAACTAAAGCTACTCTTCCAAACCATGATAGTTGAATATTTTTATATTCTTCCAACTTCTTTTCCATTTCTTTCCTTAATACCATAATATTTTTCTCTTCTAGTTATTTTAAATCTTTTGTAATATTTATTCCTAAATACTTAATATTACTTTTTAATCTTACTTCTGATTTTTTCTCTTTTACAAATATATTTTCTTCTTCCTTTGTATAGTTAAACAACATCATATCTGATTTATTCCAATTAACCTGTAAGCCTGTCATCTCCCCAAATACTTTTAAATGTTCTTTAATTTTTTCTATTTCGTTAATCAGTTCCTTAATTGTTAACAATGTATCGTCAGCAAACAAGCTTATCTTATGTTTTGTTTCTACTCCAATTCCTTCTATACTATTATCATTTCTTATCACATTTGCTAGAATTTCTATTACCATTGCAAACAATATTGGAGAAAGTGGGCAACCTTGTCTTGTTCCTCTCGTTATTTTTATTTCTCTTGTTATTCCATCATTAACCATCACTATAGCTGTGTTATGGGAATACAATTAATCTATTAATCCTCTAAACCTCTTCCCCATTCCAAATTCTTTCAATATTATTTTTAGTGTTGGCCATTCCACACAGTCAAATGCTTTAAATATATCTAATGCAAATATCCCTGCTTTTACTTTTGTTTTGCCAATTATATGTATTTTATTTAACACCCTTCCTATTAAATTTGACATTTGTCTTCCTTTCACAAATCCACAATGGTCCTTTAATATATATTTATACATACAACTATTCATTCTCTTTGCCATTATTGCTGATAATAACTTTGCATCTTGATTTATCAGTGATATAGGCCTGTATGATCCAGGGTCCAACAAATCCTTATCTGGCTTTGGTATCAATATTATCAATGATTGTTGCCATGATGGAGGGACTTTGTCTCCCATTATTATATTATTATATAATTCTAATAATTTAGGTATCAACTTATTTTTAAATACTTTATAATAATCTGGTCCTAACCCATCCATTCCTGGAGCTTTCCCGCTTTTTAAATTGTTTATTGCTTCCTCTACTTCCATTTTCCCCTACGTATTTTTCTATTTGTTCCACTGATTTACTCCCTGACTGGTACAGGTCTTTATAAAACTCTTCAAAAATTGTTAGTTTTTCCTTCATTGTTCTACACATTTTACCTGTTTTATCTCTAATCCCATTTATCATATTTTCTATTTTCTTCTTCTGTGTGGATCTAGCCAACATTTTTGAATTTTTATTACTAAATTCAAAATACTCCCTTCTTATATAAATTAAATTTTCCTGTACTTCATCTACTTCCATTTTATCCAATTCCTCCCTCTTTGCTCGTAACTCAATATAAGTTTGTTTTTCCTTGTTTAATATATATTTATTTTCCAATAATTCTATTTCCCTTTCTAATTTCCCTTTTCTTTCTTCTTGCCTTTTTTTTAAGTTAAAGGTTTCTTTTATGCATATCCCCCTTGTCACAGCTTTCATAGTATCCCACAAAATTCCTTTTGATACTTCTTTATCATTTAATTCCCATAATTCTTGCCATTCATGCTCAATTTTTTCTACTATTTCTCTATAATTTAAAATCTTTGTATTCAACCTCTACCTTTTCACCTATTCATAATCTCTCTTCATTATAATCTCCACATTGACCAAGGCATGGTCTGTTACTCTTATATTTTCTATCCCTGAATTTATGATTTTATCAATCAAATTTTTTGATACAAAAATGTAATCAATTCTTGAATAACTCTTATATACCATTGAAAAGTATGTATATTTCCTTTCATCTCCCTTTACCAATCTCCACACATTTTTCAACCCCTTTCTTTTTATTATTTTATTTAAATTTGTAATATTATCATATTTATCCCTTAATGAATAATTTGATTTGTCTTTTATTCTTTCCATTTGCATATTAAAATCTCCTGCTACAACAATATTTTGTTCTGCATATTCTCCATTTCTTTAAATACTTTCTCATAAAATTCCTCTTGTTTTTCATTTGGAGCATATTCATTCATTAGAACATATTTATCTTCTCCCATTTCACCTTGCATTATATCTACCATTTTCATCTTTTTTCAACAATCGCAGTCCTTCTTCTGATGTTTCCATTCTATATCTTTTTCCTGCCCATTCAAATTTCAAAAACACTGGTTATCCCCAAGCATATTTTATACCAGCTTTCAAAAGAGTAGCAATACAAGGCTTCATCAATTTTCTCCAAATTACTGTTTGTGAACAGTAGTCATTATATAATTTCACCCTTACATCTCCATACTTCAGTCTCTCTGGATGTTTCTTGACTGTTCTCATCAATTCCGGCTTGTTATTGTAATTAATAACTCTAACAATAGCATCTCTTGGCAAAATACTTCTCCTTCTTGTCAGTTCTCTATGGATCCGCTCAATGTCCTCATCCCTCCATTTCACAGTTAGGGTCACTTGCTGTAGCCATTTCAACACTTCAGATTTCAGATTAGATCCTTGATAGATCCCACAGATTCTGGCAGGAACCTTATTCTAAAGTTATTTCTGTGTTGATAATCTTGCATGTATATCAATGTTTTCCCATATCCGTAATTTTCTTCATATTGTCCTGGATCTGACTGCTTTGAAGTGTTTGGGTTTTAATTATTTCTTTGTTCTCTTTTACTATATTAAGAATATCTCCTTGTATTCCTTGTATTTTTGTACTCATTTCCACAAATCTTTCTTCAGATCTTTTCCTCTCCTTCTGCATTTCTTCTCTTATACTTGCAAACTCTGAAAACATTCTCTTTTTGTCTTCTCTAAATTCTGTCATCATTTTTGTAAAGAGAGAATCCATATTAGTTTTCATATCCTCGGTGCTTTCTCCCCTTCTTTCCCTCTCCCTTGGGGGTAGAGGATCAGGGGCAGAAGCACTTGAAAGACCACTCTTTTGGGGGCTTGTTTTGGGGCTTGTTTCCTTTTCCATACTTAGCCCTTCTGGATCACCCTTGTTATTCTGTACTTCCAAAGAAATCCTTTCCAATCTCTTGTGAGATCTATCCGATGGCTTATCTAATGTTTGTGGCCTCAACCAACTTTTTCCTGCAATATTTCTTTTTTTTTAGACATAAGAAAATCAAAACATTCCAAACTTTCGTTCCTCCCCTTCTATGTATGGCCCCTCCTTCCTCCACCACTTATTATTTTTTAAAATCTTTCCACTTATTCTCCAGTTAGATCAATTATTCCTTCTCCTGTTAAATCATCCTTTTCATTTGCCTACATTTGTTCGCTGCATCCTCCAATCTTAGTGATTTATTAGCAAAATTTTCTTTTTAATTAGGCAGCTCCAATATCGGGCAAAACCGAAAGTAATTATTTGTTTACTTTAGGCTTCTTTGAGCTGCAGTTTTCTCTTCCATTAACATTCCTTAGTGATTCACAGCCATAAATCTTCCTTCAAAGCTCTCCTCATGCCTTTTTGAGGGGAAATTATTCATTTAATTCCATTACCTTGAGCACCCGTCCTGGGAAATTCTTCTTATGCCATGGAAGCTTGGCTCCTCCTCCCCCCCTGTCAATGTCGTCTTCTACCGAGCTCCCGGCCAAAGTTCCAGTACTTCTGGAGCCATCTGGTATGGGACGCCCACTTCTCTCTCCACGCCGATACCGATCTCCTTCTCTCCAAGACCGCTCATTCTCCCCTGGCCATCATGGGGATGGACAACATGGTATCTCGCCTTATTCCTCCGCTTCTTATCTCGATCAATACTGGCACAAGGATCTCTAGAGGGAGCTTCCAGCTTCTTACTGATATTATTCCCCGTCTTATCATGACTGGTACCATTGCTGGGAACACTCCGTCCATCATTCACCATGTCAACATTGCAGCCACTCTTGCTCCTCTTCTTGGCACCGCCACTTCTGTTCCGATATCTGTTCCAAAGTGCATTGCTGTTGTCATTTTCTACCTCAGGACTCAAGGAATACAGATATTTCCATACCTTGACAACTGGCTGATGGTGTCTCCCTCCCGGTCTGGACTGTTCAGAGACATCCAGTTTACTCTTCACCTTCTGCACGAACTAGGTCTCAACATCAATAGTCAGAAATCCATTCTGGAACCCACTTGACAGATACACTTCATCAGATCGACTCTGGACATCCTCTCCGTGAGGGCATTTTTGTCTCAAGTGTGCAGTCACTCTATTCCGTGCCACCCAGACTCTCAGTCACCCATGCTGCATGACTTGTGATATCCAGTGTCAGCTTGGCCTCGTAGTTGCAACCACTGCTATTACTTACCTGTCTCAGCTCCACTTCTGGATGCTCCAGATCTGGTTTCTGTCCGCATACAACCCTCTACATGGCCATGGTTCTCATGGTCCCTCATAGCATACTCCACTTCATCCTTTTGTGGCTCCACCCCTCACACCTACTTTCAGGAGTGCCCTTCCAGATCCGGGACCCATCCCAGCTTGTCATGACCGACGCTTCCAGGATACGGTGGGGTGCTCACTGCAATGGCTTCCTGGTTGAAGGGATGAGGTCTGTCTGGGAGCAGCATCTCTATATAAACTCACTGGAGCTCCTGGCAGTCCTGAAGGCTTTCCAGGCATTTTGGAATGTCATCGCAGGCAGATCAGTTCAAGTGGCAACAGACAACACAATGATGATCTGTTATATAAACAGGCAGGGCAGTACACACTCCATCACCCTGCTTTGCCTTGCAATGTTTCTCTGGGACTGGTGCATCATACACCATATTCACCCTGTCACCCTTTACCTCACTAGTGAAGACAACATTCTGGCAGACTCTCTGAGCTGCTCAAAGATCTTTCTACACAAGTGGACCCTTTCTCAGGATGCATTTCGTCTGCTAACCCAAGCCTGGGGCACCCCCACGTCAACTTCTTCACTTCCCCCATCAACATGAAGTGTCCATGCTTCTGCTGCCGGGCCGAATCTGCCTTTCTACAGACCTAGAGTGTCCCGTTTCTGTATGCCTTTCCACCCATACTGCTCCTCATGAGGATTGTCACCAAGCTGGCCAGGGATCGTGCCAGTGCCATCCTGATCATGCCGTACCGGCTGAGGCAACCCTGTTTCCCTCCCCTCCTGCATCTCTCCAAAGGAGCATTTCATCACCTTCCCTTGAAATCTGATCTCCTCTTGCATGCTTGGGGACAGGTCCTCCATCCAGATCTTCAGAGCCTGCACTTGACGGCATGGCAAATTCACCCTTGAATTTCCCATGACTGCTCTCCATTCTCACATCCTCGTACAAGCTATCTATTTGACACTCGTATCTTTAGAAGTGGTGCCGCTTCTGTTCCTTTGCTTCAGCCCACTCGGAACCCTCTTCTCTGGTCCAGCTCGGCATGGTCCTTCACTTCCTGCTGCAACCAAGGCTTGTCCTGTAGTTCACTCCGGGTATATCTCTCTGCTATAGTTGCACACCAACCTTCAAATCACATTCCCAGAAACACACAAAGTGGAATGGAAGCAAGCTAAAATGAAACATACAGTTCTATTTTGAGGTGGCTTCTTATTCAGCATATTCAGTTGTATCCTCAAGTCAGTGTGGTTAAGGGTCATGATTTAATTATCACATTAGTCAACTCTTGATATAACTCTGAACAGTACCACAAATGGTATTTTCTTTCCTCAACATGCTTCAAGCCATCTTGACAAAACAGTCTTTATTTTCAAAATCAGAATTACAGTTGTCCCTCCAAATCCACGGATTTGGTATCAACGGATTTAAGTATTTACGGCTTGAAAATATTCTTAAGAAGATAATAATCCAAAAGTAAACCTTGAATTTGCCATCTTCTATAAGGGACACCATATTGCTGCGCCATTGCATATAATGGGACTTGAGTATTCACGGATTTTGGTATCTACAGGAGGGGGGTCCTGGAACCAAACCCCAGTGAATATGAAGGGACAACTGTATGTAAAAATAGTCTCTCTTACTAATTATTATTATTATTATTATTTATATCCCGCCCCTCTATGAAACGCAATCGAGGTGGCTTACAACAATTAAAATATACATCATGGACCCTCAATCCCACTCACCCCCTTAAAATACAATTAAATAAATCAGGAATTAAAGCATACTTTAAAACAAAATACAAAAATTAAAAATAAACAACAGACAGTGGCCGTAGTGAGGTCGGGACAAGCTAGATTTTCTTTTCTATTTTAATGGCCGGGTGTCTATTCAGGAAAGGCCTGCTGGAAGAGATCCATCTTAAGAGCTTTTCTAAGCTATTTAGGTTGGTGATATGACGGATCTCATCCGGCAGGCCGTTCCATAATCTAGGAGCAATAGCCGAAAAGGCCCTCTGGGCTCAAGTTATGACAATATATATAGTACAAGAAAGGCCTTAGAGGTCAAAGTTATGACAATATATATAGTACAAGAAATTTTCTGGAACAAAACATGGGCTGTTAAGAACCAGTTGCTTACCTGTAACTGTGGTTCTTCGAGTGATCATCTGTCATCCTCCCATGGAAGATAGTTCGATTTCCCTAAAATCTGGTCAGCCTCCTGACTACCAGAGCTTGTCACATGTACTTTTGCCGCATTACATTTTAGTTTATCGGAGGAAAAACTTATGTGGCAAGTAGCTGAAATCTGGGGTTATCATTTACAGCAGGTGACAATACCATGGCATCTCTATGTTATTTTAGTTCTTGGCATGTTCTGCAATAAATTGTGACTCTGTGGGACTGAAATGCCCTATCCTATTGCATGAGAGTTAACGTGCATAAAAGACGTAAGCATTTAAAGATGGTTAAAATATACTGATATTGAAATGGAAACAAATAGTGGCATTCACAGTGTAATCAATGTTTGTGAACTCTAACGTTGAAGTTAAAATTAAATAAGAATTTTAATTTTTGCCTGGATTTAACTCAGTTGATGTGAAGAAACATTGCAGTTGATGTTTTATAAACTATCTGAGGAGTATGATCAGTGATGCTATTATTAAGTATCAAAAGTAGCAAAGCAGATGTGAAGGAGACAATGCCATTATTGACTTTTAGAATGTCCCAGCTACTGGGAGGAACTGGATCCAAGCTGTTGACTAACTGGAGTTGTTAATGGCCTCATTAAGGGAGAAAGGACAGGACCCTATATTGATCTTTGGGTTGTAAGATGTCTTCTATGGACAACATTCTCAAGGATGCTAAATATAGGTCACCAGTGGATGCCAAAGATTTTCAAATACAAAAATTTAAAGTGGGACCATATTTCCCAGCTCACTGCTTACTAAACATATTATGACAAATGCATTATTGTTAATTGCCATCAAGTCTGCTTCAACTTACGGTAGCCCTATGAATGAGAGCCCTCCAAGGCATGCTGTCATCAACAGCTCTACTCAGCTCCTACAGACTAAAGACTATGGCTTCCTTGATTGAATCAATCCACCTGAACTGTGGTCATCTTGTCTTCCCACTGCCTTCCACTTAACCAAGCATTATCATCTTCTCTACTGAGTCATATTGTCCCATGATATGTCCAAAATATGACAGTCTCAACTTAGTCATCTTGGCTTCTAGGACCCATTCATTTGTTTTTTTGGCAGTCCATAGTGCCCTACAGCACCACATTTCAAATGAGTTTATTCTCTTCCTGTCAGCTTTCTTCACAGTCCAGCTTTCTTAACCATATACAGAAATTGAAAATACACTGACAAATTCTAAGGCATATTAAATGGTAGTTTATATTAATTTCCCTTTGTGAGATTGAAACAAAATTTTTTACACATATCAGCTACATTCTTGCCAAGATAATGTTATTCCATTAATGAAGTGTCTAAAATAAGCATTTTTAATGTAATCCAGATAGAAGTAACCTTTCCTGAGAAAAACACAATTTAAAATAACAACTGTTAAATGTTAACTGTATGAAAAGTGTTTACAATAACAACAATGTTGTGGGTGATTTAGAATGGTGCCCCCTTGTATAATAAGCAGGGTTTTAAAAAAAAAGCAGTAATGGGCTGGATGAGGAAAAACAGATTAAGATTAAATCCAGACAAAACAGAGGTGCTCACGGTAGCGGCCCCAAAACCAGGAGTTGGGTTGCAACCTCCAGTCCTGGACGGGATCACGCTCTCTGTTAAGGACTGTGTTCGCAGTCTGGGGGTGCTCCTTGATTCATTGCTACAGATGACTAGTCAGGTGAATGCGACGGTCAGGAGTGCCTGTTATCAGCTTCGGCTGATACGCCAGCTGCGCCCTTTCCTGGAAGTAAAGGACCTCGAGACTGTGGTGCACGCGCTGGTAACCTCTCGTCTAGATTTCTGCAATGCGCTCTACATGGGGCTACCCTCACGCTTGGTCCGGAAACTTCAGTTGGTACAAAATATGGCAGCCAGAGTGGTCTCAGGAACATCTCGGAGAGACCATATAACGCCAGTATTAAAATCTCTCCACTGGCTGCCTATCAGTTTCCGGGCCCAGTATAAGGTGTTGGTTATTACCTTTAAAGCCCTAAATGGCTTGGGTCCAACTTATCTCCAGAACCACCACCTCCCATACAATCCTCCCCGTGCACTCCGGTCCTCTGGGAGGAATTTGCTTCAGCCACAAAAATCTAGGCTGTCTGCAACCTCCCAGAGGGCCTTTTCGGTAATCGCCCCCAAATTGTGGAATGACCTGCTGAATGAGATCCGTCAGATGACAAGCCTGAGTAGCTTTAAAAAAGCATTAAAGACGGATCTCTTTCGGCAGGATTTTCCTAATTAGATCCCAGCCTCAGGGGCTCCTGGCCTCTTTTGGTCCTCTGGCTATTTATTGTTTTTAAATGTGATTTTAGATAGTTGCTTTTAATTTATATTTGTTTAATATCTTTTTATGGGGGAGGGTGGGGTGGGTGGTGTTTTGGGATTTTTATCTGTATTGTATTTTAATTTTTGTAAGCTGCCCCAATTGTTTTAACAGAGGGACAGGGTATAAATAAATACTATTATTATTATTATTATTATTATTATTAAGCAGCCAGCAAACCTAGAGGCCTGTCCAGTTTAAATGTATCATCTGTGTAGTTTTGGCCACTTCTCCTTTTCATCTTATTTTGCATTTTATTTTTAAATCAGATGTCAGATATAGACTGTCTCTTCAAAAACAGCTTCACTAGTAATGGTGAGGTCTCAAACTGAAAATGCTTTAAGCAACAAAGCTTCCTTGTTTCTATCAAGAACCATAACTGTCTTTCACATGCTCTGTTTACAACAGAAAATGGAAGTCTACCTCTAGTTGTATAAGATGCTATATTTGGTTAAGTTCCAAATATTGCTGTCAGAATATTATCAAGTGTTGGTCACAAAACAAAAAAGAGAAAGACTGTCTAATTTTGAAACATTGATAAAATGGTTCAATTCCAATTAAAATCCAGTTGAATTTCAAAATTTGATATTTGAAAACTCAAATTTCCATCTTGTTTATGATTTGCTGACAATCTTTGTTTCAGCCTTAATTTTCAATCATAAATACTTCATTTAAGGGAGTAGCATTCCATTGGTGGGAGTATTTATGGTCACCCAAAATGTTTCATAATGCAATTCTTCTGGAGGCTTTGAACTAGGCATATTCTTATGATCACATTGCAGCAATGCAGGAGTATAAAAATCAAAGGACATATGCACAGCACACATAAAAGTGAGTTATCAAATGAAATGCTGCCAAGCCTGACTTGCTGCTAATCTCTCTCTCTGGCTTTTCTTCGCAAACAAAGATTCAGGAAGGACTTGTCCCGCGCTTTCTGCACGCGCGCTGATGACTAAAAAGGCCAATCCAAGATAAACAAGTCCGGTTGCAGAAAGCACAGCAGAAGGTCTCCTTCGGTGATGTTTCCGGGTTATGATTCTTTCTGCATTGTCGTTTCTTTTCAAGACTTGTTCGTCGTGAGTTCTTAAATAAGGCTGCAGCATTGTGGATAGTGTGTCTCCATGGCTCTCGATGTGAGGCCAGGGCAGACCATTGTTGGTGATCAATTTGGCCGAGCCTGAGATGTTGTTTCCGGGAGTCCTTGTATTGCTTTTTTGGAGCACCCCCTTACGCTGACCCATGGCGAGTTCACTGTAGAGTACTATTTTTGGGAGGCGATGATCCTCCATCCTAGAAATGTGCCCTGCCCAGCACAGCTGTGTTCTCAGTATCATGGCCTCAATGCTGGTGATCCCTGTTTGCTCAAGGATAGCAACATTCGTCACAAGATAGAAGTGGGAAACCTGTGACCATCCAGATGTTTGTTGTTGGGCACCAATGCCTATGTGCCCCATCCAGCATGTCTAACAGATAGGGATGGGAGATGAAATCCAGGAGCAGTTAGACAGATGCAGGGTATGCCATCCCTGACTTAAGGCTTTCTCTTGTCAAACTGTTATGCTGTGCATGATATTAGAACCATGTTGTGCCTCAGCTTCACCTATTTGTGTTCACTCTTATTTTTTAGTGGCATTGGTCGAAACTGGCCCTGGGCTTCAGGAGGAAGCAGTATTTTGGCAGAATTTGGAACGCTGCATTTGGAGTTTATTCACTTAAGCTACTTATCTGGAAATCCAGTGTTTGCTGAAAAGGTTAGACCTTTTATGAGTATCCACATTTTGGAAGTATGACAAATAATTACCAAATGTTTAGAATTTCAGTTAATTTTAGTTCTCTAAACTTACTATTGTCAAAGAACTAGTGACTATCACTTGCTAGCACTCCTGTAAGTTATAGAGATGTTTGATATTTTGGTGAAAGATCAAAGCATTTTCTGTTTAGTATCTTAGAGTGACCTTGTACTTAAACAAGGGAGAATTGGGAGTATTTTAATTCCTGGAAAGGTAGCTTGTTCCATTCAAATCAGAGACTGTCCGTACAAAGCAAACTCTTTGATGTTCAACAAAACCAACTCTAGAATTCAAAGGGACCCAGGCTAGCTGCTGTACCATTTAATTTCTGCTATTAGGCAAAAGCACCTTTGTTCAGATAGGCGCATTGTATCTAAGTTTTTTGATACTGAAATAGGTTTTTACCCTGGTGGATGCTGTTGTTTCTGTCTTACTGATGTGTTTTCGCCTTATCTGTTTAATGTTTTAATTATAACTTTGTACTTTAGCTTGCACAAATAGTGTTAAATCCTGGTTTATCACTATGTGTACACCAGCTCAGAATTTAATGTGGATTTTGTCAACATTAAAGCCCTATTAAGTCCTCCTTTGAAACATGTGGATCCGACACAAGAGAACAAGTGTTGCCCCTTCCTATTGCTCACAAGTTCTATCTCTCCTTACATAGAGTGTGAAGTGATGAACTTTCACTGTGTTCAGAGATTTAAATATTCACTTTGCATACAGATTGCTGGGATCCAAACCCCTAAATAAACAGGACTCTAAATTAGATGGAAGCCTCCAGACAAAACAGACACTCTCCAGACTCATTGCTGTCTGTGTGAGGAGAGCAAAACACACAAACTGACAAAGGAGGGTACAGGGCTAGTGCATCCCCCCTTCTTATGTGCATAATGCATATTCTTTAAAGAATGACTGAACTGGACTTTTTTGTCCAACTTGTAGCAATTACATAAAGGTGGTGGTCTTCCCAAAATCAGTCTGTGCTTCCATAATGCCCATTAATGACATAATATTCTGTTGTAGTTCCTGAGTCAGAGGAAATGTTTTCTAAGAGCCAGCATGGTATCGTGATTAAAGTGTTGGACTAGGATTCTGGAAGAACAGGATTCAAATCCCCACCCAGCCATGAAAACCTACTGGGTTACCTTCGGCATGTCATGCTCTCTCAGCCTTGGAAGAAGGCAATGGCAAACCCCCTCTAAATAAATCTTGCCAAGAAAACCCAATGACAGAGTTGCCATAATTTGGTGTTGTCTTGATGAAACATAACAACAACAATGTTGCTGAGCCAGAGGAAATATATTGTAGCAATCTTTTGGGTGGGGAGTCTCAAAGAGTTATTGCCTGAATGCATCCTGTATACAGATTCTCAGACATCATTGACAGAAAAAGAACAAGTTACTCAAGAGATGTATGGCCAACACTCATCACATATTTGCTTCTGTAGCCACACCTAGTGTGTGTCCTTTCTTAAAAAGGAATGAGTATTGTGACAGGAAACCATTGCATTAGTATCACAAAAGATCTCTGGGGGCAGTGTCCACCCAGAATTCAAAAACTATCTCAAAGGAGTTGTTTCCATTAGGTTAATGTGGTTAAAATAAATTCAAGTTAGTATATTTACATTAAGCATAAGGAAATACAGTGATTGACTTTTTGTTTGTTTTGCAATAGGTTATAAACATTCGGAAAGTTTTAAACCGGCTGGATAAACCAGAAGGTCTTTACCCTAACTACCTAAATCCTAATAGTGGCCAGTGGGGTCAACGTAAGTACAGGGGCACACAAAATTCAAACATAGTTTGTAGAAGTCATGTCAAACTACACTAAATATGCTCTGCACCAGAAATCTTACAGTCTTGTCTTCTGGAAGTTTGACGGTTTTCCATTAATTTACATGATTTTAAATGCAACAGTGATGATGTTAGTAATAAATACTAGGATCTTCTTTGTGGTCTCTGTGTATCACACAGTTGGGTTATTCCTGCGCTTGCACAGAGCGTTCAGAACCTTCTGGCATCACTAGGCAGAATGTTCATTGATACATTTTTGGTGGTAACTCCGCCCACCCTAACAGTCCCTTTTAAGGTGCTCCCGCCTAATTCCCCTCAGTTCCTTTCTTTCTGCCGCATTAGCAGCTTGAAGGAACCTTCATTCGCTAGTTTTCTCTTTCACTTTCGATTTGATTGGATTTTTGACTTGGCTTAGGTTTTTGACTATGATTTTCTCTCACTCTTCTGGATTTGGCATTCTCTCTGAATTTGGTGTTGATTTGGATCAGTTATCTCTACGCTTCACGTTTCTCCCTTTCGATTTGGCGACCGATGAAAATGGCTGCGAGAGGGGCCTTTATGAGATGTGTCATCTGTCAGGCTAAACTTCCGAGCGCAAATGGCCATTCCTGCTGCCTGATTTGCCTTGGTGAGACCCACAATGTTGACTCTTGCGTGCACTGTAGGGCCTTCATATCTCAGGCATGTAAGCACAGAATGTCCCGTTTGAAGTCCTTATACGAGAGAGCTTTAATTCTGGCCTCTACTTCAACTCCGGCCTCTACTTCACCACCTAAACACGGCCGTTCGCCTTCTCCAAAGACCAAGACCCAAAAGCGTCATTGGTGCTGTAGCCCTTCCCGATGGCATTCGGTTGCCTCAGATCTGGAGGCAGTGCATGGTTCGCAAAACATGCTTCTTCCTCGGATTCAGCTCGGGTTTGAGCACACTCGACGCCTTAAACATCGGCACAGGACCAGGAACCCTCCACCTCGAAGGCTGGCCCTCAGGGCCAGGCACCTTCTGAAACCACCAGTCGGGTTGGTGCTTCTGGAGAGGCTGTACAGTCCTTAAAGAAGAAGAAGGAGAAACACTCCTCGGCATGAGGACAGCTCTAAGTCAAAGAGCAAGCTGAAGGATGCTTCGAAAAAGTCGAAGCCAACGGCCGTCCCACCTGCGGTCTCTACTGATAAGGCTGTCGATACTGCGGAGCTGCCATTTACCGTCAAAGCCGAGGCTGTTTCCACCCAACCATCCCCAGCGACAGCTGCTGAAGGAAACGTTCCAACTCCTGCGGGTTCGGTAGAGATTGTGGCAGTGGAGGTGCCATTGGGTATCTACACGGATGTGTCACCCCAACAAAAGGGCCAGTCACCAGTCCTGGTCATTTTGAGGGCTCAACTTCTAGAGCGTTCCTCCTTGGACATCGAAATTGAGGTCATCAAATCTGTGGACGCTATACGAACCTGACCATTCCCATCCAGGATCCATGATGATCCACGCTTACTATGACCTCGCACGCTCTGTATCATGCGGACTTCATGTCTCCTACTGGCTCTCATGTCCTGGCCACCTGAGTGTTTGACCTCAGGGAGATGTGTACTGGTCAGAGTGTTTGCCATTCCTTGCGACACCTCGGATCCGAGGAACCACGGGCTGTACCTACGAAAGATGCGGAGAGCCAGGTATCCCCACATCCTGACCGACGTCCACTACCACCGACCCCACCTACACCACCGCCTCGCACCACCTCTGTGCTGTGGCGAGATCGCAGTCCGTCACCTACTGCTTTGACATCGTCCTCGTAGGATTCATGGGATCCTTACCGGCCCTACCTGCCATCTCCACAGCCGGACCTGGTGGAGGATGATTCTGCGTCTCAAATGGACAATATCCAGGCCTTCTCTGAGCAAATGGCCCATACATCTCATGCCTTGGATCTCAAGGTTGTTGAAAAAGAGTCGGAACCGGTGGATCCTATCTTCCACCGTATTCAATCAAAGGCGCCTCCTGTTGCCAGCCTCCCAGTATTGCCATCCCTTCTGAAACTCGCGCAGGGTTCATGGGAAAACCCTTCCTCGATCCAGCCTACTTCAAAAAAGATTGACAGGCTGTATCGGGTTGGCGGTGACCACATCGAATGCTTCAATCCCATCCTCGCCTGAATTCAGTGGTGGTTGAAGCTTCCCAAAACAGGAAGCAATGCCATCCGCAATCGACGCCACCTGATCCAGAAGGATGGAAGCTGGACATAATTGGAAAGAAAATCTACTCTGCTGCAGGCCTGAGTTTCCGTGTGGCCAATTACTCTGCATATATGTGGGCGTACCAGCAGGTACTCTGGAAAAGGATGATGCCTCTCATCCAAGATCGCCCAGATGAGAGACGACGGATGGCTGAAGCAATTCAATTAGAGGTGCAGTTACTGGCAGGGCAACAAATGAATTCTGCCCGACATGTTGCGGACTGCGCCACTAAAACGATAGCCGGATCCATCCCCCTGTGCCTTCACGTGTGGCTCTGATCCTCGGACCTCACTCCTCAAGCCTCAGCTACCATCGAGGATTTGCCTTTTGATGAGTCAGGCCTTTTCAACGGCTCCATGAATGAGAAACTGGAGTTTACCCAGAAGATGAGGACAACCTCCAGGAAATATGGTATGGCCGCTTCCTCATCTTCTCTTCACCACTCCAGGAGCCGCACCAACTGGCAGGCCTCTACATCTGGCCATCAGTTTAGGTGAGGGTATACTGGCCTATCCTACAGATGCTCCTGATACATGCCATCCCCTTCATCGGCGTCATCGGTGAGGAGCCAGGGGTCAACATTGCGGTACCGACCCCCTACAAAGCAGAGGTCAAAGGATCAATCCAGAAGAAAATTTTAAATTGCCACCTCATTCTGTCTCTCTCTTCCCTTTAGACTCTACTGTTTGGAGATCGACTATCGACTTTCCAAGAAGCCTGGTCTTCAATAACATCAGACCACTGGGTACTTCAAATAATCCAGAACGGCTATTGGATCGAATTCGACTCACTACCTCTGACAGGTCGGGTTCGATCAACACCGCCCTCCCCTCTCCTCTTTGAGAAGGTGCAGACGCTCCTGCAAAAGGGGGCTATCGAACCCATGGACTCCACACTTCACCACCTCTGCTTCTTCTCAAGGTGTTTCCTGGTCACGAAGGACAGCGGTCTCAGTCCCATTCTCGACCTTCGTGGAGTAAACTGGTATATAGCACCAAAGAGGTTCAGGATGGTTACGCTGGCTTCCATCCTACCACTCCTACAACAAGGTGACTGGTTCGCTTCCATAGACCTCAAAGACGCCTACTTCCACATTGGGATCCATCCGGCCCACAGGCGGTTCCTGGCATTCCAAATCGGGACCAACGTGTTCCAATTCCGGGTCTTGCCATTTGGACTTTCAACCACTCCGAAAGTCTTCATGAAGTGCATGGCGGTGGTAGCAGCTTTCCTACGGCAGCATGGAGTGGTGGTTTTCCCCCTACATCGATGACTGGCTGATTGTGGTGAATTCTCAATGTCAGCTTGAACAAGACATCCTTAGATGTGTTAGACACCCTGGGACTTGTTGTCAACACGGAGAAGTCACAACACCAACTAGCACAATCCACCCAGTTCATTGGAGCTTGGTTGGATTTGATCACGGCTGCAGCCTACCTGCCTTGAGACCAGTTCGAGACTCTTCAGTCCCTGCTCCATGCCTGCCGTCGATCCCGGAGACTTTCCGCCCATGCAGTGCAGGTACTCCTCAGTCACATGGCAGGTACTACTTATGTGGCCCACTTCTCCAGACTCCGGTTTCATCCGCTCCAACACTGGTTCCTACAAGTGTTCAATCCCCTGCACAACCCCCCAAACAAATTGCTCACCATGCCACGAGCAATTCAACGGTCGTTGGCGTGGTGGTTTGTCCCGGAGAACGTTTTGTCGGGTATGCCATTCAACCCTCCTCAACCAGACGTCTCTCTTACAACTAACGCCTCGATGATTGGATGGGGAGCCCACCTCGACTCCTACGAAATCAAGGGCACTTGGGATGCCAACGAATGGACTCACCATATCAACGTCCTAGAGCTTCTTGGTGTCCAGAAGGCATTGTGTGCCTTCGAAACCCTGGTAAAGGACAAGACAGTCTTCTTGATAACAGACAACACATCAGTGATGTACTACCTGAACAAGCAAGGAGGGGCGAGATCCCCTCAGCTTCTTCAGCTCACGCTGGACATTTGGGATTGATGCATATGCAGGAACATTTACCTCCAATCCATCCACCTCCTGGGGGAGGAGAATACTCTTGCAGATGGACTCAGCTGTTCCAGCCTCTCCATCCATGAATGGATGCTGCACAGGGCAGTAACGTCAGACCTGTTCCGATGATGGGGAACTCCTCAAGTAGACCTCTTTGCATCACTAGAAAACAGCCGGTGCCGCCATTTCTGTTTGAGACATCGCGCCCAGGGTTCGAGGGGCGACATGTTCCTCTTCCAGTGTACGGGACCCCTGCTCTACCTCTTCCCTCCGTTTCCACTGCTGACGAGGATAATCACAAAACTACATCGAGACCGAGCGGATGCCATCCTCATCACTCCATGGTGGCCCTGGCAGCCTTGGTTTGCAACCCTCCTGCGTCTAGCCAGGCACCAATTCATCTGCCTTCCGACCCGTCCCAACCTTCTCACCATTCAGAACGGGAAGGTCAGACACCCAGATGTAGAGACTCTACAGCTAACGGCATGGAGACTACAGCCTTGAATTCATCCTCCGTTCAAACTGCCAGTGTCAATATGGCCTCAGATTCGTCCTCGGTCCCGATGGGCCAAGTACTCTCCATCCTTCCCCTCAGATGTTCAGACTGTCATCGATGCTGCCTGGAGAGGTACTACACGTAGGTCATATCACTACAAATGGAAGAAGTTTGAAACCTTCGTAGCTAATCGAGGTTCGGCCACTGAACCGTACTCCATCCCAACGGTCCTGGAATTCCTTCTCCACTTGTCTGCCACAGGACTTTCACTTTCGTCAATCCACTGCTACTTGGCAGCCGTATCTGTTGAATTCCAGGCTAGAGGTCATCTGTCTCCCTTTACTGATCTGATGGTCAAGAAGTTCTTTAGAGGCTACCCCAACCTTCATCCTCTGGTACTCAAGCCTACCCCAGCGTGGAGCCTCAAACTGGTCCTCTCACAACAGGTTCGACGTCCCTTCGAACCCATGGCATCCACTGACTTGAGACTCCTGTCTTGGAAAACTGCCTTCCTTGTTACCATTACTTCGGTGCGTCAAGCTGGAGAGCTTTGTGCATTGCGATCGGGCCCTCCGTACACTGCCTTCCATAAACATAAGGTAGTGCTGCATCCCGACATCTTCCTTCCGAAGGTGGTGTCGAACTTCCATCTGAATCAAGCTATCACTCTTCCTGCTCTGATGCAGGATCCCAAGGACAAATTTGAGCATACCCTCCACTCCATGGATGTCAGGAGGGTGCTCGCCTTTTACATTCAAAGAACTGCCTCCTTCAGGAAGTCACCTAAACTGTTTGTTGCCTATGCCAACTCTTGGAGAACCTATTTCTCCACAAGGTCTGTCAAAGTGGGTGACATCAACCATAGCTCTCTGCTATGAACTGGCGAAAAAGCCATTAACGCCACGGATTTGAGGGCACTCGACAAGAGCTGTCTCCACCTCTACAACTTTCCTCTCTGGTTTGCCTCTAGAGGACATTTGCAGAGCAGCAACTTGTTCATCACCTTTGACTTTCATTTCCCATTACAGACTTGACACTCGTTCCAGGAATGAGGCTGCCTTTGGGGAAGCCGTACTTTTGTCTTCTATTCAATGAGTGAGTGTTAATGTGTTGCCAAGTTACTTGATTGATATCCTTAATATGATAAGTATATAGAGTTCATCAGTTTTGCTTAAGAATGTGTTGTCAATAAATCCAATTGATGTTTGACTGTGCAGCATGGTCCTAGGGTCAATATGTATAGGACATAGCCTTCTCCTGGAGTGAAGCTTGCCAGTCTACCCAACTGTGTGATTCACAGAGACCACGAAGAAGATGGACAGGTTGCTTACCTGTAACCATAGATCTTCGAGTGGTCTTCTATGAATTCACACAGACCCACCCATCCTCCCCTCTATGTCCTACCACATCATATAAACATGCTTAATGTTTCTGATGCTGCTGGTTGCGGTGTCATTCAAGGAACTGAGGGGAATTAGGCGGGAGCACCTTAAAAGGGACCGTTAGGGTGTGCGGAGTTACCGCCAAAAATATATCAATGCACATTCTGCCTAGCAATGCCAGAAGGTTCCGAACGCTCTGCGCAGGCGCAGGAATAACCCAACTGTGTGAATTCACAGAAGACCACTTGAAGATCTATGGTTACAGGTAAGCAACCTGTCCTTTATGAAGGTTTGTATGCTTATGGGGAAACATAGAAATTCTTTTCAGCACTTCGATTTCCCTCCCCTTTACTGAATATATGCAAAATGTTGTCACTGCAACTTTAAAGGAACAGTGAACTCAAACATTAGCCAAAGTGAGGCAAAGTATATACCCTTAGTTTATCAGCACTAGATGTCTCACAGGTGTTACTGATTTTATTGCTATTGTTCCTGTACATTTATTTAGCCTTTGTTACTTTGGTAGTAAATTGCAAGTGATTTGCACCGTCATAGGTCAATTAGATTTGTCTCTAGCAATAATGGGTATAATAGCAGGACTTATTATTGATGAGACTCTGCTTCTGCTATTTAGTCTGGAAATGTCAAGAGTTTCTGAGGTAATTCATTTAGAAAACTGTAAAGGTCATTTAAATGCTGCTAGTCAGAGATCAGTCTTCCATCACATAGAATGCATTACCTCTTTTGAGGAAGGTTTCTCTCCTCTTTCTATTATGGTGACTCCTGTAATTAATTAGGTATTTCTGCACTTCTAAAAAGTGCTGTTTTATTAGCTCTTCACAATCCTATCTAGTCATCACAGAACATTTCTTTAGTAGGGTAACTTCTTTGGAAAGGCTAAGGTAACATTTAAGAAAACTAAATACTAGGTCATAGACTGATGAGCAAGGAAGCAAAATATAAAGGTGAATCTTTTGAAGAAAAATAGATTCTATACTTGTATATTTTCCAACATTTAGAAAAAAATATACATCCATATATTTACTATAGGAGTTAAGGAGTAACTTTACAGAAAACAAAATAAAACAAGGTATTAATCTAATTTCAAGTGTCTTTTTATCTAAGGGGGTTAAATTGCATTTCTTATCAGGAGATTCTGTGTAGGCTTAACCGTGAACTTTAGTCCTTTTAAAAATCTGTCATGTCCAGTGTCAAAACAAAAATGTGCATGGTACATTATTTAATGATAATTATTTACAATTAACAACTAATACAGATTTGTTTTTATTTTATTACTTTGTTCTTATCATGCATGGACAGCTTGACCCACTAAGTAGTGTAGGATTTGAACCAAAAAGTACTTGTAACTTAAAGAAGCAATCAGTTTGCCAAGTTAAGAAGAGATTTAAAATCAAGTCAACAAAACTGACTTGGATTTTAGACTTGATTCACCACTTGTAAGTCAGAGGACTTCGTCCATTTTGTTTTAGTGTGTGCTGGTTCTACAAATAGAATATGAATAATAGAGTAATTTGTAGTCTCTTATCAATAACAGATTAAATAATAGATTAATGTAACTCCAATTGAAACTGGAGCCTAATAAATATTTTAGGGATATGTGAACATGGGCCAAATACAGAGCTGTTTCGTGTCTAGTGGGCACTACATTCTAATTGGATTTATAGGGAATCTCCTTATCCATAAACAATGTATTTTTCGTGGAGGACCTCATGACAAAAAATGGTTAAAACTATTTTCAAATGTTTTGGGCTTTGGCATTCATTATGTTGCAGTTCATCTGTCTTACTTTAGAGTCAGGTGTGTCTGTGCATGTAAGATGGAATTACTATACAGTGTTTTTCTATTTTTTTTCTTCCAGATCATGTCTCCATTGGAGGACTTGGAGATAGCTTTTATGAATATTTGCTTAAGGCATGGCTGATGTCAGATAAGACAGATGAAGAAGGCAAGCAAATGTATTATGATGCTGTTCAGGTAAACAAGATATATAAATCTTTTTTAAGATTGTTTTAGAACACTTTAAGGAAGTCTTTTAGAGCTAAAGTTAGGTGTTTATATATTTTAAATGTTCTGCACAATAGATGTCTTAAATATGAATTCCTTTAAAAATATTAAGTGGCCTCATCTACAATTTTATATAAAATATGTTGCTATTTCTTATTGATAGCTTGGCTCCAGACTACAGGAGTATTCCCTAAGTGGTGGTCTACTTAGGTTCTAATCAGTGGAAGAAGGGAGGTACATTGTGCCCTTCAAAAATCTCTAGAGGGTATCAGAGGTGGCACCAGGAGCTGCAGGAGGAATAAGAATCAACCCCTCCCATTTCATAAATGTGATCCTTCCATTGGATCAAAAGTCCCTTTGTCAATCAACCAACCACGCCCCCCCAGAACAGCATCAGTGGTTGCACAGGGGAGGTGTTTTAATGGACACATTGTGACGAGCACACAATTGGCCATGGCGTGCCCCACCGTGGCTGGAAGGAGGCAGGGGCAGAGCTTACCTTATTTAGGCTCCTGCCGCCCCTGGCCACCTCCTCTTTCCTTGCGACGAATTGTTTGCTCCATTACCACACACATTGGAAACTGCTTAATGCAGTGTAGATGTGTAAATTGCTGTTGCTTAAAATAATTTGTAAGCCGCTCTGATAGCCTTCTGGCTGAAGAGCAGGGTATAAATAAATAAATAAATAAATTAAATAAAATACCACAGAGAACAGCAATAACCAAATCACTATTTTGAATGAAATCTTTGCTTGCAGTTGTGGCTAAGATGTATTTTGTAGTGTAGATGGGATTTTAAATTGATTTATTTTGATTATGCAAAACCGGAAGTGTGTTATTCTGAAATACTACAATAAATGTAAATCTGGCCCACAGATTAAAAAAGAGCATAATATGTTAGGCTGCCATCGCTTAAACAGTTTAGTCAAACTCAATCAGCTATGAGGCCAGACTCCAAAGAGGCCAATCTGCACTAGCAAAGTATTTATGCACACACTGTTACCAGTGTAGACTGCCATTGCCAGGGCAGCCCCATCTCTTCATGTAATTCTGCTTTTGATGTCTATCACCATTTGGAAGCAGCTTTGGGTGGGCTTGCAATTTATTGTTTGCAAACTAACAGACATCCATATTCTAATATTTCTAGTCTATAGACACCCATCTGATCAGGAAGTCTAGCACTGGTTTGATGTACATTGCTGAATGGAAGGGTGGCCTGCTTGAACACAAAATGGGCCACCTTACTTGTTTTGCTGGAGGAATGTTTGTTCTGGGTGCAGATGGAGCACCAACTGATAAAATTGGACGTCACATTGAACTTGGTGCTGAAATTGCCCGCACATGTCATGAGTCCTATGATCGCACAAGTAAGCTTTATCAGCTTTTGAATAGCTTTGTTCAAGAATGTTTCTTCAAACTTTTCCATATTCATATTTATGCTGTTTATTTTTCTTTTTTCCCATGTAGTTGATATCCCAAACTTAAGAATGTCTGTGTTGAATTTATACCAGATATAATTCCTAACTTCTTATGTAAAGTGGGAAGGATTTTTAAAGTCTGTGGAGAATTTTAACCCTGATAATAGGGCACGGAGCATTCCATATTCTCACAGACAAATTGTAGGATTTCCTTTACTGACTTCCTCATGTGTTTGGACTAGTCAGACACACTACTTAAGGAGGTCTGGAATAAATGCTATGATTATGTCTAAAATGTGTGTTCCAGTTGATTTCAGTCAAAAATCTATTTTCTTTTCAATCAACCCCCTTAGTACTTTTTACAATTTTTCTTTTCTTATTAATCAGTCCTAAGTATGTAGGAGAACAGAGAGTATGGAAAAGGAGAAACTTCCCCCTAAGATATTTTTTAAAAAACAAAAGAAAATAGCAAACCCTATAGTGGGTCCAGCAGATACTGAGTGCCTATACAGTGGGCCCTCAGTATCAGCAGGGGTTTGGTTCCAGGACTCGCTGTGGATACCAAAATTTGTGGATGCTCAATTCCATTATATACAGTGGCATAATAAAATGGTGTCCCATATATAAAATGGCAAAATCAAGGTTTGCTTCTTGGAATTTAGTTTTTGTTTTTGTTTTTTAAATATTTTCAAGCAATGGATGGTGGAATCCATTGAGGTCACATCCATGGATGCAGAGGGCCAACTGTACTAATATGATAAGCATATGTGAAATAATAACACACATATGCAGCCTGCAACCTCATTTTTGCCCATATACCATAGATATCATAGTCTTCCAGTGTCTATGTAGGTTAAGTCAAATACCAATGTAAGTGTTTATTTTTCCAGTTCTTTTTTTAAAAAAAACTAAATGTTACAGCATGTTCCCAGAAAACTTCTTGTATTCCTATATCTAGTTTAACAAATAATTCTTGTGTGGGTTTAATTAGAGTTTGACTAGATTTTCCTTGGGGTTTTTTTCTGGGCTGTAAGGCCATGTTTTGGAAAAGTTTACTTCTGATGTTTCGCCTGCATCTATGGCTGGCATCTTCCGAGAATGGTTAGGTAGGAGTGTGGGGTGGGGGGGTTATATACTGTGAATCCCCGTTGAGGAGGATATGTAAATTTGTGTATTTGAAAGGTTAGTTTCTGGGTGTAGATATGCAAGGAGGATTAGTGCCTGTTTGCCTAATGGTTTGTTGATGGCTCATTATCTGCTGGAAATCCCCCTGTCCTTGGATAGAATTCATTGACATGATAGTTGTTGGCCTGGTCTAGAATTTTGGTTTTTAAATAACATTTTGTGTCCAGGTTGGTTTATAATGTATTCTGCTACTGCTGATTTTACTGGCTGGCCAGAAAAACCAACCTGGACACAAAATGTTATTTAAAAACACCAAAATTCTGGACCTTGCCAACAACTATCATGTCAGAATGCACAGAGAAGCTATTTAAATCCACAAACACCTGGACAACTTCAACAGGAAAAAAGAAACCCTTAAAAGTAAACAAAATCTGGCTTTCAGTCCAGAAAAACAATAGAATCAAAACTCAACACTTGCAAATGAATTCCACCCAGGGACAGGGGGATTTCCAGCAGATAATGGGCCATCAAGCAACCATTAGCCAAACAGGCACTAATCCTCCTTGCATATCTACACCCAGAAAGTAACCATTCAAATATACAAATGTACATATCCTCTTCAACAGAGGTTCACAGTATGTATACCCCACACACACAGTCCTACCCAACCATTCTCTGAAGATGCCAGCCATAGATGCAGGCGAAACATCAGAACATGGCCTTAAAGCCTGGGGGAAAAAAACCAAGGAAAATCTATGGATGCCAGCCATGAAAGCCCTTGACTTCAGAGTTTGAATAATTGTTTAGGGTTCCTGAGAAACCTGTTCAACTGAAATAGTAGCCTATCTTGTACTCAAGCTTCCAAGTTGAACAGAACTTATTCCATGTGCTATAACAGAAATAACAGAAATTATTCCATGTGCTAAGGAAGAGTAGTTAGCTTTTGTAGTAACTACAGCAACCAAGTATTATCTTTGAATACTATATCTTAATTAGAAACTGCTTCGTACTTGAAACAAGTAGAAATCAATATGGACTAGGCTGTTAAGGCATATAATCTCACCTGACTAATTAATTGGATTCATGTACTCAACAAAATTAAGATTTTTAATTCCTAGGCAAATGTTTTCTCAAGTACCTGTTTTCATTTTAAAATAAGATTAGAAGAAACACTCAGTGATTGTTCAGACATGCCAGTTAATAGTTCAGTGTTATATTTGAAATAATTCTCAGCATACAAGGAATTATTCTTCTGGTTTTGTTTCACCCACACTGCCTCTGGAATATTAAGTATACTATATAACTGGTTATGTAGTCCCCTTTTATCCTGCATTATTTCCTTTTGGCAATGACAATAAATGTCATAGGGTAGATGTGTTTTGTTTGGATATTTTTCAAAACATTGATGCCCTTAGAACAAAAGGATGGATTTTTATACAATAGTAGCTGTAGTAGAACTGCTGAATTTCAGAATGTTAAATATTTACCTAATATTTATATAATAACAATGTAATATTTATATAATAACAATGTAATACACTATTTATTTATATTTATAATATAATGTTATATTATATAATGTTATATAATGTTATATAACATTATATAATTATATAATAACATTATATATAATGTTATATAATGTTATAAATATTATAACATTATAATATAATGTTATAATATTTATATTTATAATATAATGTTATTTATAATAACAATGTAATATTTATATAATAACAATGTAATATTTATATAATAACAATGTAATACCAATTTCCATACATTTATATGGCTCTTCTACATGCTGAAGAGCTGAAAGTCCTTCATGATTATGCTGATTTTTGGATATTTAATATTGTGTCAGGCATGAAGCTGGGACCAGAAGCCTTCAGGTTTGATGGCGGAGTAGAAGCAATTGCTACCAGGCAAAATGAAAAATACTATATCTTGCGTCCTGAAGTTATAGAAACTTACATGTATATGTGGCGATTTACTCATGATCCAAAGTATCGTCAGTGGGGCTGGGAAGCTGTAGAGGTAATGTGTTCATGCTTATTTCTTTCAATGTTTTTGTTGGAGATGTTTTATTTCAAAATACAATCAAAATCAAATGAAGATTCCGTAGGGTTTTTCTAACTTTGAAGATTTGTATTTAGCCCATCCTTTGGTCCACTGTGAATCCCAGTCTGACCTGTGGAGAACCTGGTAGATGTGAGTTATCTCTCTGGCTTTTCTTCGCAAACGAAGATTCAGGAAGGACTCATCCCGCGCTTTCTGCAAGCGCGCTGATGACTAAAAAGGCCAATCCGAGATAAACAAGTCCGGTTGCAGAAAGCACAGCAGAAGGTCTCCTTGAGTGATGTTTTTGGGTTGTGATTCTTTCTGTGTTGTCGTTTCTTTTCAAGACTTCTTGGCGTGAGTTTTCAAATAAGGCTGCAGCATTGTGGATTGTGCGTCTCCATGCCTCCCGATGTGAGGCCAGGGCGGACCACTGTTGGTGATCAATTTGGCTGAGCCTGAGATGTTGTTTCAGGGAGTCTTTTCTTAAATCAGTTATCAGAAGTAACAGTAGGGTTATCTTCTTAAACTCCTCATTTATTGGAACAGTGAGGGATGCAACAAAAGGACTTGCCTGTGCAGAGAGAGAGATGGAGAAAGCAAGCATCAGCAGTCGGAAATATGCTAGATGATGTGAAGGGAAGACCTTGGAGAGAAGTCCTCTAACAACAACACTATTACCTGGCCCACTGGGCTGTTTCAGGGGGTATTCTGGTCTGGAGAGCCCAAACAGCTCATTTCCTCTGGCTTTAATGGAAATCTGAAAGCAGTTTAACATAAGCCTACAAGTGAAGCTAATTTTTAAAATAAAGCATGTAACTAGGGTCTTCTAATATACAGTATTCTACAGTATATATTATACTGTATAATATACAGTAGGACCCCCATATCCACTGATTCATTATTCACTGATTCAGTTATCCACAGGACACAAAACAGCACACCTACCATAGTCTTCCTAGAAAATGTTTCCTCTCTAGCCATCTTCTAGGTCCTCCAAGGCAACTCTATGGTATTTTAAATGGAAGTCCCATTATTTTCAATGGCGCTCGCTATTTTCCATAGTTTTTTATATCCACAGGGGGCCCCAGACCCAATCCCCAGCAGATACAGGGGTCCTACTGTATGTCAGTAACTCACTCTCTTAATACGGATATATTCAGTCTCTGGTTAGTCTGTCAAAAGTTACACACTTGTTTTTCTACTACTCATATATATTGGGATATAGTTTGATGGCATTCTGTGCCCAGTTTACTATCCTTGACTTTTGTCAAAAGGGTTAGCAAGCTGAAAAATGTTTGAATGCAAGAGTAGCTTTGTTACATATGAAACAAGAAGACTCATTTCACTGTCTGAAACGGTAATAATATAATCATGAACTTCAAGTGCTGGAATTGTATCCCTCTGAAGAAATAACAATGCCTAGAATTTAACGATTCGTTTTTCTGAAACAGCTTGTCAGTTTAAAGGATGAAATATTCAGTTGAAATCACTCTCCATAACAATTTTCCCCTCTAGTAGAGGGTTTAAATCCTCAGTCTTGGTAAAACCTTCTGTGTTTTTGATTAAACAGTATAAACATCTATCAACTTCTGTTTTCCCACAAATGCCTAATATTATCACTTTTTCTCATATTCATAAATACTGTCTGGTTTAGGTTTCTATAATCAGTTTATTTAAAATTTATGCTAAGCTTCCAGTCAGTATTGGACAAACCTAGACCATCCAAAAGGTGATGGCACCTATATGAAAGCTTTGTGTACCATTTTTCTTTTTTGGTCTTAACTGTAATAATTTGCCTTACACTTGAGAACGCTAGCACTATAAATATTCAGAGCATTCCTAATTCACTTGGATAGTTTCCAAAGAAAATAAGATGCAAGGTAGACAGTGGCTGCTGGCATACTGTAGTTGCACACTGTAATGCAGTTTGTCACCACTTTAACTGCCATTTAGCCTTCTCTGTCGGAGAGCTCTGGTACCACAACAAACTACACATCCCAGGATTCCATAGGGTGGAACCATGATAGTTAAAGTGGTATCAAACTGGATTATTTCTTCAATGTGGCAGCAGCCTGTGTCTACCATGAAGGGCCCTCTTCCACTCATAGGAAGATCCACTGTACTTTAGAGTTACTCTAATAGGTAGCTGTATTACCTACAGTGTTATTGAGAGTGATAAGGTTAAAACAGGGTATTCTGAAGATGGGGTATTGCTGTGTTACCCTATGAGCTTGGGGGGGAGCGTTAAGAGTCCTAAAGGGGGCCTGCAAGAGAGGGAGTAACTTCGGGGATCTTTTCACCTATGTATACCAGTACTAACTGCAGAGGTCACTCCAGTTAAAGTTAAACAAAGTATTTCAATAGAATTAACATAGGGGATACACTATCATACAAGAATATACACTCTTACGACCCATACAAGTCTATTGAAGAGAAGGGAGAGAAGAGTTGGATAGAGAGAAGTCGGGGTAAAAAGGTGATAGTTACCAGTCTCAGAGAAAGAGGTCTGTGCAGTGGAGGGGTTCAGAGAATGTCTGAGGGTGGCACAGAGGATGGTGGGGCTAGTCTGTAATGCAAGTCTATGACACACAGAATGACGGGTCTGGTCTGTGGCACACTAGCTGTGGCACACATGGTTGGAGTTGGAGCTAGAATAGTTATATCTTATTTCATACCCTGGAGGCGTGCATTAGTTATGACAAAGCCTGAATGGCTTTATCATGGAACGGACAAAAGGGTTCAGAATGAAGTTGATTGCCTTAGCTCCAAAGAGACAAAACATTGATGGAATTTGCAACAACCTCTTAATGTTTGGACAGGTATGGTGTATAGGAAAGATTTCCATAGGTCAAGGGATGGTCACTGATTGCATGATTGAAAGGATTAGCATAGAGCCATTAACTACTGGGTTTTCCTCATAATCCAATCTGAGTTTTCCATGATTCTGGACACATCTCATGTCATTGTGACCTCTGCTGTCCTCCAAGTCAGCTTAACCCCAAACATCCCTGGTCACTGACCTCAAAAGGTGTCCAGTATGTACAGTTATGATCCAAAACCCTTCCACTCCCCTGAGCAGGGCCTAGATCTGGCTGCTTCACTACACCAAGTGGTGTAGCTAAACTCATCTCACTAGTGTTGATGAGATGGGATTTGTTTAAAAAATAATATATAACCATGGTAGAAAGCCCAGTGAAGCTGTATAACCACTTTCTACCCTGGCTGGGAAGAGCTAGTTTTGCTTTGGAAATGGTGACCAATCCACCACTTCCATGGTGAATTAATTAAATTATTGATTTAAATATCTTTGATATTACACATATTTGTTGGGAAATAGTGTAATTCTAATCATGAAAATACATTAATTTACAACTCAGTAGAATTACAAAATTATTTTATTATTTTTATTTATTGTATTTCTACCCTGCTCTTCAGCCAGAAAGGCTATCAGAGCAGCTTACAAATGGTTAATTTAACAGTTCCCTGCCCTAGGCTTACAATCTAAATAAGACATGACATATAAGGAAAAGGGAATGGCAGTGGGGGTAGGGATTAAATCCAACATCTAAGAGGATATCATTTGTAAATTTTAGATGACTTTTTAAATTAATTTAGGAAATAGTACTAGCCAATACCTTGTCGGGTTGCCTTTTATTTTATTTTTGTTTATAAAATCCAATTAGAATTTCTAAAATCTGAGTTGAATTTTTTTTGGAAAAAAAAATAAGTTTCCACCCTGAATCACATCACTCCCCAACAACACCACTAGTTAGGAATACTCTCATACTTGCTTTCGTTACCAAGTTTATAGCCAGTCTGAGGTGAATTTAAACGACTAATGCTACCAAGTTGTATAATTGGTCTGTTGTGCGTTAAAACTTCAGTAGAATTGAAGGGTAATGAATAGCCTTTACCATAAAATTGAAATGCAAAATTGTAGACATATAGACCTACCGGTTTATTAGTAATTGGTATTGTGCCAGAAAAATATCTTTAAAATATTGTGCTTAAGTGGGACCACACAGTATCTGCTTCAGCCCATTACTCCACAAAAACTGGGAACCATATACAGAGAAGGATGATTCTGCTTCAGTTGCACTGAAATGAATGGAAATTAAGATCCATGTGGTTAATTATCCCATTAATTTCAACTGGACTTAATTGTGCCGCTTTTTTGTATTACTTTTTCTGATTACTGTTTTATTGCTTTAATTTTTATCACTTTGTTGCAAGCCACTCTTGCAAATGTCTTATACTGAAGGACAGGATACATGTCTATGACATATCTTATCAAACTGTTTTCTCTCTTGAAATTAAGGCATTGGAAAACTACTGCAGAGTAGATGGAGGTTATTCTGGTGTTAGAGATGTGTACAGCAACCAGCAAAGCCATGATGATGTACAGCAGAGTTTCTTCCTTTCAGAAACACTCAAGTAAGCAATTGAAACTTCTGCTAAAAAGTAGAAGACAAAATGTGAGCATTCTTCATCTGGGCAGCAGAACGGAAAACTAAGAAAGGGGTGCTTAGCTTATCATGGCTGTTACTTTTTATTTCTGAGACATGTCTAAACTTCTAAAGGAAATACTTACAATTAAGAAGCTTCCTAGTGAGGCACATGAGGGAGTCTTTCAACAAAAATGTCAGTCTGCTCATGGAGCAGATCTGGCAGTGAATCTGGCAAACTATCTAATCAGAAGCAATAATTTCTTTTAGCCTGGACAAATGATTTGTTAAAACTAGAGTACATAAGAGTGTCTAATGGGTTTAGAAAGTAAATAATGTCTTCAACATTTATCTTCATGTTTACTGATTTATACAGTTCAAGCCCTGGAGTGGAGGAACTACTCTGACCTCTGGAATGTGGGAGGGGCAGAAGATTAGCTTGGGAGAGGTGATGAATTTTGTGAATGCAGAGTTTTTGGAATGGAAAGAATGGGACTAAAACAGTCCCATTCTTAGGGATGGAAAGAATGGGACTAAAAACAGGGGTGCATCCAGGATCTTAATCAGCTACTTCTTATCATCCTAATGCTTAAATTCATTACTCCATTATTGATGCAGAGAGTTGTTTTGGTTCATAGAAATACAAATAATTTTGTTACTATTTCTACCTGATCTTCCAGTTTAATGGCATGTTTTAACATCCTTTTTTTGTTCCTTGCTAGGTACCTGTACTTATTATTCTCTGAAGATGATCTTCTTCCATTTGAACATTGGGTCTTTAACACTGAGGCACACCCTCTTCCAGTTCTAACAAGAGAAGAAGAGCAAAAAAGAAAAGTCAAATAAAATAATGCTGAATTTTGTTTGGGGCACATAATAGTACTTATTAATATTCCAGAGACATCACTAAACCATTTTTTTTCAGTCTGCAGTCAACCCATGCAATATTTATCAAGGGACCTAAAATTATTATAATTAATCTTATTTATGTTATAATAGAAATAGTAACTTGTCATCTCTAGATTTTGTTAGGCCACAGTGTGTAACTGGCCAAATAGAATACTGGGGTCAGCATGTTACTTGTTTTCTATTTTATTTTTGACTGCAAAATTCTATCCTCCTCTGTGAGGAGATGTCTGCTTTAAGCTGTAATACTTTGCTGTGTTGCAAAAAGCCATAAAGAATTAAGTATGAAGAGCTTTTTCTTTTTTTAATCTGTGTTAATGTGGTTTGTCTGATCACTAGAGACAAATCTAACTGTGACAGCCTCTTCTTATGCGGGTCTATCATTAATTGGTAATTTGAATACTTAAGAAGGTATGCATTCATGAAAACTACATAAGAATATTTTCATTTCATCTGTGCATGCTATTTTGTTAAATTGTGACTCATCTTAAAGGGCAAAGCCTAGATTTTGAAACTCTTTCCAAATATACTTTGAGAACATATTTGAAAATCAAATCTAACCACGGCTAAATTTGCTACCCAGTGTTTTCCTGTGCCTGTGTCTACTTCCACAAACAACCACAAAGTCAAGAGCATTGAAACTGTCATCTGGGCGTAGCTTCTGAGACTGAAATTCTCAAAGTCTTCTGTTAGTGCTGGTGGAATTTCAGCAGAAACTGCACTGGAATGCAAAACTTTATCTCTTAGAAATCTATAATATTATATCCGAGGTGAGTTGATCTAGTGTAATGAAATCCTATGTATGTTTTGAAACTTATCCTCTTTAAAGGTTTAGACAGGCTAGTCCCGTAAATTTATTACTGCAGTTTCAATATTCCAATTGGCATTGTGTGAAATCTAATAGATACCAGGAACAGTATTGTAAAAGCAAAAGAAAAACCCATCTCAAAGGTAGCATGTTTCAGAAATTGAAATGTAAGTTTTAATTCATTTTTGAGAGATTGAAATTGACCCACTGCTGCTCTAAATGCTTGATTTAAAAAAACAAGGTTCTACTCTGTGTCCTTGTTAATAAAAGTGACAAAAGAAATGTTGGTTGCTAGGGGGCAGTTTTGTCATGAAGCAGCTCTTGTCGGCTTCTGCAAGCAGAATGGCTTTAATGACTGAGATTAAGATTAAAATATGACCAGTCACTTTAATGCAGAAATGGAAATTGACCATATTGCTAGAGAGATTTTTTTCTAGACATTTTGAAGAACTCAGGGGATTGGGGAAAGAAATAATACAAAAAGTTAAGGCAAATAGTTGCTTCCTATCCAATCTTATACCTTTAGTGGTGTATGCAGCACTGGACAGCATGTAGGTAGAAGAATAAGTCACATTCCTCATTCTGTTTTATCTACTGCTAGTGTGTTTATACTGTCAAAAATGACAACCTTGTGTTTAAGCCAACAGCTTCTGGGAATGGAGCATAAAATGAGTAATCTATAGATACAACATTATTGACTGTACCTGATCTTCAGCCCTTTTCCAAGTGCAGATGAGCATAATTGCATGATGCTGCATTTCAGTATAATAGCAGACATTAACCATGCTGCAATTTATATTGCAACCAAGCTACAACATCAAAGTTTCACATGCAAAGGTCCATAACACTGCATCCAAGATTAGGCCATAGGAATAGGAGTGACATTTACAATGTGTGATCTGGCAGTCTGAATGGTGAGAGCCTATAAGCAATAATTCTAACATTTCCCCACCCAAGATTTTACCTACTAACTGTTTTGTGCCTCTACATGCCAAATCACATAACCAGTTCTTAACCCTACTCCAAGTTTTAAAAGATGTTTGGAGGAATCAGGTATAGAAGTGGCAGATTTGAGAATGAGCAATGTGAGGAGTGAGAAGCTGACATAGGACTTCACTGGCTCTTCAGTGCTACTTATACTAAAGGCCTAACTTCCTTGTCATTGTGTATGATGTTAGTGTATAGCTAGCTCATTGTAGCCATCACAAGAACTTGTATAATAGAATCATGAAAATATTGTTCTCATTTAATTAGAATAGGTATTTGTTTCTATTTCAAGATTTCTCCTGACATCTTTATTGTTCAGAAAATCTGTCAAGTTGAAAGAAGCTTTTCATATGTTCAGTTCTTGTGTTCTATATTTGATTCTTTACAGGATGTTTTTTTAATGAAAAAGCCGTTTGAAAGCATGATGTTAGAAAAAATGTTGTGGTAAATATTAACTTGAATCTTATTTCATTGGTCCTTCTGAGATAACAAGTATGTCTTCATACTATATTTAAACATCCTGTTTCCCATTTGGAGGTGCTAGGGACAGTTTAATTCTAGATCCTCATTCCTATAGGTGTGACTGAAGAAAGCCAAATGTAATTCATCTTCCATCTTTTTTCCATAAATAGCCCATCTCTAGCTTAATTATTTAAGCACTAAGTAATATTTATGCTTGGGCACTATAGCTTCTACTGCTTACAGTAATGTGTTTCTCCAACAAAGTGTGCATTTTGTCATATCACAGGCAACAGTAAATTAAAAATAAACACCCTCATGTTTTGAGCCAATAATGATGGCTTCTGTAGCTGCACAGCCTGCCATATGAAGAGAAAAATCTGCAATATATAATTACTGGATAGGATAAGTTCAAAATGCCCACTGTGGTATAGGTTTTCGAGTCTTGGAATTCAGAATTATGTAGCTGAGAATGATTAAGAAACCTGTTTTCAAGATTCACACGTTTCAAAAGAAAATGCAAGGCAGCAATTACTTGCATGGGCTAACCATCTGCAGTACTATTGGCTGCAGATTTTAATTTTAAGATCTTAATTTTAGAATGTTAATCTGTGTAGCAGCTTTAATTCAATGAAAATGGTTTCTGTCAATTTTCTAAGCTTATAATAATAATAATAATAATAAAATTTTATTTCTCTCCCGCCCCTCTGCAATGCAATCGGGGCGGCTTACAATATAAAAACTCCATAATCACAATACCCTAGCCCACCCACCCCTTAAAATAATATTAAATTATGAAGAATTAAGCTTAAGAGTGAAGCTCCACTCTAACTCTCTTTTGCCTAAATCCAACATTGTGTTGATACTGGAACTGTAGCATTACATAACTTCCCTCCTTTTTTTCTTCCCTCCTCCCACAGCTCCCCACAAAAAACAACATGGCTCTAGAGTTTCTCGGACCTCCCAGGGTGATTTCAAAAGTGCACAGGGAACTGCAGTGGGGAGCAGGGATTGCCCCCTTCTGCTTTCATTCTGTTGTGATGTTGTTCCAGCAGACATCTAGCACTGAATATTGCCCTTGGGGAGCTACCATTAATACTGGAGACCATGATGTTTACCCATGGCAGATACTCAAAATCCTTTTCCCTGCACAATAACACACAAACATCATTTCTCACAGTTCTACCTCAGGGCTCCACTACCAGTCCTTTCTTTGCTTCATCCTCTTGCTAGCACCATCCACCTAGGTAAGCATGAACTAAGCTAACTGTTGCAGGAGATCTTCTAGGTCTTCTAGTGTGGGAGAACAGACCTGGCTCAAAAAGCAGGATTGTCCTGTCCAAATGCACTTATTTTTCAAAACAATCAATACAAAAAGATTCTTTTTTATCCATCATAGTTTTCAGTTCTCTTGGGAATATCCCATTTCTGCCTTCTACTCCATTTTGGATGTACCGGATACCAACTCCTTTTCTGTGCCAATCAGTTGCTTCTCCTTGGAAATAATTGTAGAATATTTCATTTTTAAATAAATATTTTGTAGATATTAGTTTCATCTGTACATACCTACTTACATTAAAAGAAACTTTAGTACAAGTAAATTGTCGTGACCATATAGGCCACTGCCTAGAAATATTTTTCATCTATTTATTAGACATTCTGAGCAAACATATTATCATTGGACTTAAGTAGCCTCTGCGTGCAAAAAAAAAGAACAAAAAAAACCTTGGCCTTTCATTATCTACCCTATTCAACACTTTTGTGCATATAAAAGCCTAGTCTGCTTTAGCAAAGTTCCAACCCCTATGTATTAGTTGATTTTAAAGAACTGAATAATGTCATACACAATAAATCCTAAATTTAATAGAAGTAGGATTATTCTAACCTCATGCCCTAAGGCAGGGTACTCTATATTCAGAAGATTCTGTTTTCCCAAAATGTGATTATAGCAGTCCTCTAAAGGGGATTTGCCCAAATCTATCTAACAATTAAAAAAAATAACATTTAACACTTATTTTGCCTGATACATAGATTCTCCTTGCTCCCTCTATTTTTGGTAATATTAGACCTCCAGTATGTGCCACTGTCAAAATGTGCTGGTTCCACATTGGGTAAACCTGATTGTGTGAAATGGTCATTATGTCCCTGTGATATATCTGTGCCTGTCACTAAAAATAATTGAAAATACATTTATGAATGTAGCAGGAATTGTACTAGTCATTTTCCTACCCACCACTCCCTTGGGAGTAATTCACTCAAACAAGTATAATCTCCTTAAAGCCATCAACATATATTTTCATTGGCTTCATGTTTTCTTTTTACAGGAAGTTGTGGTTATGGTAATTTCTTCATGGGTGTTATTATTTGAAAGAGCACAAAGTTTCTATGGTTCTATAACATACAGTAATCAGGTTGTATGTATAAGCTGCACTATAATGTACCTTTTTTGTAAAGTGATATAAGTAGACAAGAAGATTGTATACCCTGTAGAACTGCTAAAGTAAAAGAGAAACATGTTTTATATCTTCAGAAGTAGTCATGTTGTGTTTCACACAAAAACACCAAAGTATAAAACTTCAGAGTGATCACCGTTTCAAAAGTTATGGCTACAATCCTGAGATTATTTACAATGATGTAAATAGCTTCAGAATTACCTTTTAGTGTTTATGAACAATTGTCATATAACCACCCTGGGGGGAAAATCTGTTACCTTGTATATTTAAAGAAAATAACTATGGGGTGACTGATTAAATGCTAACCACTGTATATGTATTTTAAAATTAAGGCAATTTTAGTTTTTAAAAGATCTGTTCATGTTTAGACAGTGTCTAAACGTCCATTGCTCTTTATCATATCATAATGCAATTGTTTAAATATCTACCTATTCAGTCCTGAAAATTACTAACTTAAATACCGTATGTGTTGTATGACATTATGACAGCTCTGATTCCCAAACAACACCTTGTTGATATGGTATATGTATCATGCAGTCATTTTGTGTAATTAAAATCTTCTTTTAATTTGTGCATATCCCACTTTGTCGTTTTCCACCTTTATAGAAATCTCTGAAGTTATAAGAGATCAAAATGTTTAATTTTTAAGAACTATATTTGTAAAAAAAAAAAAAAAAACTATTGTGAATAAAGCCTTTTAATACACCTTTTGTTTTGGCAGACATTTTTCATATATGTTGGTAACTGACAGATCTAAGTGTCAAATTTTGGCTGTATCTGCTGATTTGGTTATTTCCACTACAGCACTCCCAAAATGAACATATGAAACTGTCCCCATATGTTAGTTGAACTATGGTCCCATTTGGTCTAGAATTGGTAGGAGGCCTCCAGGACCCCAAAACAGGTTTTTGCAGATCTGCCACCTAAGTATTTTAACTAGAAATGCCAGTAACAAAACCTTTCATGCTCAAAACATATATTATGTCACCACGTTGTGCCCCTTCTTATTTCATCACTGAATAGTAGAAAGTACAGGTGCTGTCATATAGATGCTAGACAAGAACAGGTTCATATGGGTAGTTTGGTGTAGGACCACAATCAACACACCACTCCAAATTATCAGGAAGGGATATTTAGTAGTGACTTGCTGAAATTGGAGTTCCTAAATAGAAGATGCTTCAAACGTTTGTCTTCCATGTGGTAAAAATGAAAGCACTCATCCTTGAGTAAAAAGAATATAGAGGGATGTAGACATACAAGTGAGATTGGAGTTAAAATGTCATATCCGATATGGTATAGTGAGTAGCTTGGCATCACTTAACATGGGGAAATGTATGTACTGATCAGATTTCATATGACCATTGTTGGTTCAGTAACTTGTTTGCCCAGTTGAAGGCTTAGCTCCACCATTTCGTTTCCCAGTCATAGGCTTCTGAGTTCATACTATTTTGTGGTTTTCTTGAGTATTTAAGATGCTATTTTTTTATATTTGCTGCCTTCCTCCCAGAGGTGGCTTACCAAAAAAAAAACAATTAAAATCTACTAATACAATTTTTAAAACAATTAAAATCATCACAAAACAATTTAAAATATACAAAAGTTTCTTTAAAAACACACACCCCAATAAAAAAGCCTCCCTGGGCACAATTACATCTTAAAACAAAAAGGGTTTTGCCTGCCAGTGAAAGGAAAACGGAGTGGGTCATGGAAGGGAGTTCCAGATGGTGGGAGCCACCACTGAGAAAGGTCTCTCGTGTCCTCATCAAGTGAGCCTTTGATGGTGGTGAGGCCGGAAGAAAGCCTTCCCTTGAAGATCTTAGAGCACTTACAGGTTCATAAGAGGAGATATGGTCTTTCAGATAATAAGACCATAGCCATATAGGTCATGACCAGCACTTTGAATTGTACCCAGAAATAAGCCAGTGAGGCTGTTTTAACAAGGGAGTTATATGCTCCCTATAGCTGGCCCCAGTCAGCATTCTGGCCACAGCATTCTGGACCAACTGTAGTCTCGATTAAGTTTCCATTTCTTTGCCCTCATCCAGTCCATTATTGACAACAGGCATTGGTTCAGTACTGAGACAGCTTTCTTAGACTTAGATGGGAAGGAGAGAGTTGGGTGTCATCAGCATTTGACACCCCAAAACTCTAGATGACCTCTCCCAGTGGTTTCATGTAGATGTTAAATAATATGGCGGAGAGAACCCTGACGGGACCCCACAAGCCAACAGCCAGGGCATTTAACAGGAGTCCCCCAGCACCACCTTCTGAGTCCACCCCTCCAAGTAAGATTGGAAACACTTCATAACAGTGCCCCAGTCCCATCCAGATAGTCAACCCAGAAAGATACCATGGTCAAGTATATTGAAAGCTGCTGGAGGTCCAGCAAAACCAACCGAGACACACTCCCCCTGTCCAGTTCCCTGTGTAGGTCATCTACCAAGGTGACCAAAGCTGCCTCCATCCCATAACCAGGCCTGAAGCTAGATTGAAATGGAACTGGATAATCCGTTTCATCCAGAAACCCATGGAGCTGGGAGGCCACCACACACTCCAGAACCTTGCCCAAAAATGGAATGTTAAGAGGCTGGTGGGGTTTAGGGAGACCCTTTTTTAGTAACAGCCTCTCTTAGGCAGGATGGAAACTTCCCTTGCTACAGTGAGGCAATCACCACTCCCTTTACCCAGTCAGCCAGTCCCTTTCTAGCTGCTTTCAGAAGCCAGGAAGGGCAAGGATCCAGTATACTTGTGGTGGCTCTCACCTCTCTGAGGATCTTGTCTAAAGCCTCAAACTGCACGAAGTGAAACATATACAATAATACAGGACAGGTAGGCACATAGATTACATTAACTGGACCTGTCTCAACTACAGCATCCAAGTCAGAGCAAATCCAAGCAATTTTACCTGCAACGTGTCTTGCAAATTCTTCAGAGTGGGTTGTTGAGTGATCTTTGTTTTCTTCTTGTGGGCCAAAGTGTAAAAGGCCCCTGACCACTTGAAAGCTGCATGAGACAACACTGTGCAGATGCAATGGTGGCAGAAAAGTTTTTTTTTTTCACTGCCACCATCACCATGGTGTAGGCTTTCCAATGAGCTCTAGCCTATGTTCAGCTGGACTTGCTCCAACTCTTCTGCCATCATTGCTCTAGTCTCCATCCCACTTGTTTCATTGCCACCAGCTCCCTAGTGAACCCAGGAGCTCACTTGCCTCCACTTCATGGGAGGGGATGCTTAGGAGCAATCATGTCCACTGCTCTGGCCATTTCCCTGTTACAGAGTTCAGTCCGGGCTTCGATAGGGTCACCTGCCAAGACAACAGGAAACTCCCCAAGAGCCATCAGGAATCTATCTGGATCCATCATCCTCCTGGGGGGGAACCATCTTAATCAGTACCCTACCCCTGCAGAGTCCCATGAGTCTAAACCCCACCAGGTAGTGATCAATCCATGACAACAGAGCTACAAAAAGTTTCTTCACCATCATCCCATCCAGAACAGAAAACCAGGTCCAAAGTGTGTCCTGCAGCATGGGTGGCACCAGATACTATTTTGGACAGCCCCATGGTTCTCATGGCAGACGTGAAGTCCTAAACTGTTCTAACGGAACAGTTTCCACATGGATGTTGAAGTCCCCCAGTACAACCAAATGAGGGGGCTCCAACACTGCTGCAGAGACCACCTCAGCCAGCTCAGACAGGAAACTGTTGAGTAGCGAGGTGGCTGGTACACCAACAGGATCCCTGTTCTGTCCTAGTCACCCACCTTCACAAACACACATTCAAACCCATCAGACTGTGGGACAGGGCACCTAGTAAGGGAGATGGAATCGATAGACTGCCACTCTCCCTCCCTGCCTTGCTGTACAGAGAACCCAGGTGGACTACCAAGGGGATTACTAGAGATTACAATGCTACTAAGAGGACTACTAGGTAGTGGAAACCATGTGGGCAGCTTTATTTAAGTTTTGTAAGCCTTAAAATAATACAGTCAGACCCCTGTATCTGCAGAACCAATATCTGTGATTTTGCGGAACACAAAACAGAGACACATGCCATAGAGTCATCCTAGAAAATGCCTAGAGAGGTATTGTCTCTAGACATCTTCTAGGTAATCATAGGCAACTCTATGGTATTTTTTACTGGAAATTCATTACTTTTTAATAGAGTTCACTGTTATCTGTTGTTTCTGGTATCCGTGCTAAGTCTAGTAACCGAACCCCTGCAGATACAGGGGTCCAAGTGTACATCACCTCTGGGATTTTTACTGTCCACTTATCTTAAGCTAGGGCTTTTACTGATTAGAAATGTAACCAACCTGTCCCTGCTGTCATGATTTTCAGTTCACTGCCATGAGTGATAAATGTTAACTTCAGTGAGCCCTGTGGTCTGAAGCCAGTTTAGTGAGAGCTTACCCACTCCCCATTCTACTGCACAAGATATTTGTTAGAGTTATTGTAAGATTATAACATGAAGTTATCATAGGGCAGAGAGAACATATTGCACCAGCTAGTCCTTAAAGGGTAAGTAGAAAAATGCTAAATAATATCCCAGTACTCTTGTGTAGGTAATTTGCTAAAACATTAAGTGATGGCAGCCTCTACTTACCCTAGCTGTAGAACTGAAAATATCTAGGATGAAATGAGAAATGAAATTATAATTATAACAATTCATAATAACTAGCTGTACCCAGTGTAACATATACCACTTAAAAACCCCAAAAAACACCCAGTAGACCTCATGACAACCATGTAAGGTAGGCTGGTGGATTTTTAAATTCCTCCTCCCCCTTCTCAGCATTACACACTTTTCCATGCCACTGCCACCGCCAGTGGACTGCCTGGGTCCCATCACAGCCCATGACTGGTGAGTGGCTGAGGGACGGAGAGGAGAGAGGGACCCTTGTGAGGCTGGGGGTGTAGATGCAGATTGCATGGCAAGAGTGGATTGTGAGGTGGAGAGGGAATTTGCATGTGGGTGGTGATTGGTTGGGTGTGTTTCCTGAGCAGCCAATCAGCACACACAGAAAAGCAACATACCCAATACATACATACATACGTGTGTGTGTGTGTGTGTGTGTGTGTGTACAATTAATCTGCCTATTTGGTGAATGCAAACAGGATCCAGTCACTCCAGCACAGGACATTAATTTCTGACATCACTGTGTGGGCAAAAGTAAAGCCATGAGCTGGACTGCTAATAAAAATAGTCATCTTTCTTAGAATCATCAAGTTGGAAGAGACCATGAGGGCCACGCAGTCCAACCCTCTGGCATGCAGGAACACACAATCAAAGCACGCCCAACAGATGGTCATCCAACCTCTGTTTCAAAACCTCTAAAGAAGGAGACTCCACCACAGTGGTTTCTTGCTGGGTTCATAAAAATAATATGAAATGAAACGTTCCACAGATGCCAGGTTATTTAAATCATTTTGCATCATTCACTAGATGCTTATTAAAGAGCTACATGATTGGAGAATTCCATATACCCAGATTATATCCACATAGATGAATATCCTCATCCAGACCAGTATCAGCAATATGGAAATAAGGTTTGAGTAAGGGTGCAGCATTTAGTGGGTGTATATAGTGCATAGGTATACTGATCTATATAATTTGAATACAGTCAGCCCTCTGTATCCTCAGATTTGCCATCCATGGATTCCACCACCCACAGCTGGAAAATATTAAAACAAAAATCAAAGAAGCAAACCTTGATTTTTCCATTTTATATAAGGGACACCATTTTACTATGCCATTGTATATAATGGGACTTCAGTATCCATGGATTTTGGTATCCACGGAGGGGGTCCTGGAACCAAAGCCCAGTAGATACCAAGGACCCACTGTATAAAGTGCTTATGAAAATAACAGGTGAAAAACACCAATTTAGAGAAGGTATTCACTCTTAAGCAGAGTGCCACTTGAGTTTAGCCACTAGGACACACTCACAAACAACTGAAAACAAGGTATGTTTAATAGGTTGTATGTTTTAATTATTATTTATTTATTAATTTAAAGCATCAACACTAATTCACTAACAAAGTAATATAAGGAAGCACGGTGGGCCCTTGTTATCTGCTGGGTTTTGGTTCCAGGATCCACCGTGGATACCAAAACCATGGATGCTCAAGTCCCATTACATACAATGGCATAGTAAGATGGTGCCCCTTATATATAATGGCAAACAGCAAGGCTTGCTTTTTGGGATTTTTTAAAAAAAATATTTTCAGGCCACGGATGATGGAATCCATGGATACCAAATCTGTGGATATGGAGTGCCAACTGTAATATACATTCAGGAAGTAAAGCAATAGGGGGGGAAAGAACAAAGAAAAGAAACAAAAGGAACATATAACTAAAACACAGTAAGACTGACTCCCTAATCCTAATCCTACATGTAATGAAAAGAAAAATAAAAAGAGAAAAACATATATTCTACCATTACAGATCCAACTAAATAGTCATAGTAATAATCATAACCACAGATTATTACATTGTTAAATTTCTTATTGCTGAAAAAGTCCATAAACTGTTTCTAATCTTTCAAATAGTCTACAATTGGTTTATCCTTTACAATCCACAAGTGATTTAGCAATTTGGGCCAACTGAGCAACCTTAACAATCCATTCTTCTATCATTAGTGTTTCAGTCTGTTTCCAAGGATTTTTTCAGATGGGATGGTGCTGTCCCACTTCCAGCACTCGGTTTCGGACGCCGCTGTCCTTCTCCCATCCTTCATTTGTTTTGCCTTTGTCCTTCTTTCATTTTGCCTCCGCCGCTTTTTATTAATGGAAGTTTCCGTTAATAAAAAGTGGCCGAGGCAAAACAAAAGGATGGAAGCAGAACAAATGAAGGATGGGAGGAGGACATTATCATCCAAAATGGAGTGCTGGAAGCAGGACAACACTGTCCTCCTCCCAACCTCCACGGGTTTTTTTACCCCATATGAAAAAGTCCCAAGTTTGAGCAAACAATATTCTTGCTGCTTTTGTTATGTAGCAAAAAAGTAGTCCATATTTACTATTGAATTCTTTGTCCATAATACCCAACAGAAACATTTCTGGTAACATTACAAAATCTATCTTTAATTTTTTGGGGGGGGGGTATTTTTTGGGGGGGGGGGATTAACATATAAATCTTAGACCTATAACTCTTCACCTTCACAAGTCCATCACATATGGGGGTGGGGGGAAAGAGCCTTCCATATCTTAACATCCCAAGCATTGGTTTAGATATTTTCAACAATGTATCTGGAGTTAAATTCAATCATCTTATACAAGTTGTCTTTAAATTGTTGCACAAAGTAAATTTTATGTCTTTGGACCACATTTTCCTCATACATCCATATTAATGTTACGCCTAAAATTTGGGGCCCACCTTATCATGTATTGCTTCACAGGTTCATTTTTGTTTCTCAAATTTCAAAAGTCCTGTGTGTGTGTGTGTGTGTGTGTGTGTGTCAGTCATCATCTTTACATAACTCTAAATAAAATTCATTTTCTCTAACCTCTATGGCTACATTTCTCTTAACTTGATTAAATAAATCTTTAAGTTGCATATAAGCAAACTAATTAAAACCTTTGCCTTCCTTAAGAAGCATCTCTCTTGATTTAAACTTCCAGCTATCTTGTTCAAAGTACAAAAGATCATCATAAAGCAACCATTTCACATTTTTAACCCATTCTTTCCTTTTTTAAAAAGGCTTCCTGCAGTTTGGTGCCTAATATTATTTTAGCAAAAAGTCTTTGTTTATATTTATACTAAACTCTTAGAAGAGCCTTTCTAATACATAAGCACCTCCGTATCCATGGGGGATTGGTTCTGCAGGTGCCTCTACGGATGGTGAATTCTGCAGATAATAGCAAACATTATCCCAGGGGCCATCTAGCCTCCCCCCTTGCCCCCTCCATGGCCCCGCTGCAGTAACAGGAGTCGTCCCGAGGGAAGGGGGGTGAGATCGCTCCTCCACCTCCCTTCGCCCCAGTCATGGACCTGCAGCAGCAGTGATCACAGGAGCAAAGGGGGATGGGGAGCAAGCTAGATCACTCCCCCCTTCACCCAGCCATGGCCCCACTGCAGCAGTGATCATGGGGACGAAAGGGGATGGAGAGGAGGCTAGATCGAGCCTCCCCCTCCCTTCCCCCTTCGCCCCCACAATCACCACTGTGGTGACCAGGTGCCCTTCCAGGGGAGGAACAGGGGAGGGGAGGTTCATCCTGCCCCCTCTCTTCCCCCTACCATCGCCAACCACAGATAATTGACTCCACAGTTGGTGAATCAGCAGATGTGGGGGTGCTACTGTACAATTATTTTTAAATTCAGCATGTACCCTAATTCCATGGTGCATTTTAGCATGGTGGGCTGAACAAAATGGTTGTGTCTGTGATGGGGAAGACCTAGGGTGTTTCCAGACTAGACTTCTATTGTGTGATCTCCCCACCCTGTCTCTGTCCCAGTTATTTTGCAATGGTATAGCCTGTCATCTTTCACTTAAAGTCCCTTCCCTCTTGTTTTCCTTCACTGCTTCTATCTTTCTTTTCACAGTCTTCACAGATGAGGGTGGGGGTGGTTGGATCTTATATAGTAAAAGACAAAACAGCTGCACAAGGTATGGAGCTAGAAGCCATCTGACTGGAAGTGCACCTGTTGAAACCTGATCCTCAAAGCTTAATCAGTGACCTTGGGCCAATTGCCATTCCTTATCCTGACTTGCCCAACTGCAAGGTAGTGAGGAGCAAAGCAATGCGAAAGAACATTTGGCTTCAGGAAATAAAACATTGGTTAAATGTAATACAGTAATGGGTTTGGCCACAATTTGAATTAGGTTGGGACCACATTCTTTGGAAAATAAATTGCAAAATTCTTGTCCTCAAATTTATCCCCAATGCCCTAGGAAGTATGGGGGAAATTTTGCCATAGCAGGGTGGGGGGAGGGCCATTTTAGACCATGGCAGTGGTGTGCCTTCAATTCATTTTCAACTTATGGCAGCCCTAAGGCAAACCTATCACACTGTTTTTTTTGGCAAGGTTTGTTCAGAGGAGGTATGCCAATGCCTTCCTCTGAGGCTGAGAGAGTGTGACCTTTTTGCTTGGCCTTTTTACAAACAAGAAGTGACCCAGAAGACACTGCTCCCCTCCTGTTTTTACAAAGGCCTCTCCTAAACCTACAATAGCTTGGGGCCCCAAAAACATGGTGAGCTTGACCACTCCTTCCTAGGGAACACTGGAGGCAAAAAAAATCAAAATATTGGGCCACATATGATCCTGAGAGACCACTCAAAAACAGCCTCTCAGAGTTGCACGTGGCCCACAGGCTGCAATTTCCCTCCCACTGATATAAATCCTAATAGCTGGTATCTTTCCTATTCTAAGCTGTATCCCACTTCTGGCATGGTATTCTGGTACAGCTGGTACAGTACTCAATTACAATATCAATTGTAATACCTACAATACCTCAATATCATTTTGAAAAACAAATATGTTCAGATTAATTTGTTACTGCTTTTCCTTCACTGAGGACTAAAAAGCTCAAGGTCTGTCTGGGGAATAAAAGCTTAGTGGACTTGGATTTTCCACTTTCCTAACCCAAATGGAACCAAAGAAATTGCTAAAGGTGTCATCCCTTTCAGCAGTTGTCCAGAAAGGCTGAGTTTAATCAAGAATCTGGAGCAAGCCTGAGGGTCCTGTTATGAGTTTCAAAAGTGGATTAGGAACCATGTGGGAATTGAAGGAAGGCTACAGAGTTCTCTTCTAGCAGCTGGTCCATGAAGTTGCTTTTATTTCTCTGTGTATGGAATCAACAAAGGTGTCAGGAGGACAGATGCTGGAAGGACAGGAGGGAAGGATGTGGCTTCATAAGAATAATGGAATTAATTTAAAAATGTAAATTGAACAAATAGAGGAACAGATGTGAAGGGAGTTGGAGCTCCTCTTTGGGTTATATCTCCTCGCATCCCTGCGTTCCCATTCAGTTTGAAATGCCACTTTATTTACATGACCCAAATGTTATTAACTGAGCAATAAAATACCACAGGCACTTTAAAAAGGCACATTTATTTGCACAGTGTGGGTGTTTGTGGTCTTTTAACACCCCTCCTTTGAAGCCGATATAATCTTTGGGGAGAATGCCTTCTATTTCTCTAAAGCAGAACTATATGGCAGAGTGAAGCAGCTTGTATAGAATCTTGATTACCCAAGAAGGCCAGAGAAATATACTAAAAGGAGGATTCAATGCCTGTGTTTGAATTCATATGTGATTTGATTATTTTGCTTGATTTACTTTCTCATGGTCAGTCAGTTCAGTAGTTCTGCAACTAAGGGTGCATCCCATGTTGCTTGCTTGCACAATAGCCTTTTCCAGTTCCCTCTTCCCTACAGCAGCAGCACCACACACACACACACCGCAATCTGTTCCAGAGGGCTCTTCAGTCCTCCGGAGCAGACTTTGGGGGCGAGGCTGCAAAAACAGCAAAGCTAGCAATATCATTAGGCAGAGTGAGGTACCTGCCTCAAGCAGCAGGGACTGGGCAGCAAGCAAGGGGGGCAGAGAATTATTACGGGGTCAGAGCTGTGTATACCAGGAAGCCTGCTCTGAACCTCTAAGTTGGCCAGCTGTCCTCAGTTGCAGTAGAAGACACTGTCCTCTCACCAGTATCGACGTAAGACTCTTCCATACACAGAACAGCTGGGCACTATCTTGTCCTCTGCCTCATGCAACACAATGTTGTAAGCAGCAGGAAGATCTTTTCCTCTGGTAGAGCCTGTTCTCTCAGTAGGTAGACACAATTCAGTTTCGTGTCTGTCTACTTTTATGAAGAAGCAAGAGGGCAATTGTCTTAGGACCAGACCCAAAGAACTATTTTGGCCCAGCACAGGGAGGATCATGATGTGGATATTTTAAAACTAACACACACAAACACATTGTCTGACATGGATAACATTGTTGCAGAGATTATGAAGTATAGTGGGAAAGGAAAACAAATACTCTTAATGCACACCTTTCTTGCAACTCAATTGTGAAGCTGATAGACCAGGGGTGGGCAAAGTGCAGTCCACAGGCTGCATGAGGCCCTTGGGATCCCTAAGTATGGCCCTTGGTACCCCCACCCACCCAAAGACCTCTCCAGCTCTCAGTCCCATCAAAACAAAATTTTTAGCAGGATGCAATTTTCAGGCAATGTTTCACCACCAAACAAACCAAAACTGCTTTAAAATGCCATATTTGCCTTCCCCTAACCCTGCAGGGAAAAAACCCAAACCTCCCCAACACCAAAAAAGAGGGGGGAAACCACCTCCAAAATCAGCCACAATGGAGGCTACAAGTGAAATCATTTCACTTCAGACTTAATTAAACTTGCTGGTGCAACCTGCCAAGTGAGCAGAGGAAAGAAAAACAACGCCCACCCCCTGTGTAGACACCCCCCCCCACTGTTGTAGACTATTCAGAATTTCCAACCAAGGGGAGAGGGATCAGTATCTCAAATCAGCAAATATAGTATTGTACCTTGTTTCTCCTGTATTCAGTGATCACATTCAGACATACAGTAGAACACCTATATCTGCCGGGGATTGGTTCAGGGGAGGGCGTGGATACGGAAAACCGTGGATAATAGTGAATGCCATTGAAAATAATGGGACTTCCAGTTTAAAATACCATAGAGTTGTCTTGGAGGATCTAGAAAATGGCTAGAAAAGACACATTTTCTAGGAAGACTCTATGATAGGTGTGCTGTTTTGTGTTCTGTGGATAAGTGAATAAGTGGATAATGAATCAGTGGATACAGGGGTCCTACTGTACCTCAGCCCACTAAGATGAGATGTGAAATTATCTTTTACTTGGAGTTTTTTGAACCCCAAGTTCCCCTAATGCTCTAGCAAGTATGAGCAATAGATATATTGCATTGGGGTTTCTGGGAGCTGTAGTCTTAAAAGCAATTTTTACAAGTTCTGCTTTTACCACATACCAACAGCCCCTTAGCCCACAGGATGATTAAAAAAATTTCCATTTCACCGGCACTGGGAAACTAACCAGATTTGGAACAGGCCAGAATCTTTAGTCATCTTAAAACCTTTCTAAATAAAGAGCAACTCCTACCTTAATATGATCAGCATGGTTTACTGAAAATAAGGCCCCGTCTACATGACCAAAAAAAAAAAAAAATACGTACGGCACTCAAAAGATCAACGATCTGTACAAATGATCATTTGAATACAAATATATCGGGGGGGGCGTGAATTCCCCCGTAAAGTCTGGCAGATTGGCTTCGGAAAAATTTCCAGATCTCAGGGATTAATCCATGTGGCTTCTGAATGATTGGTTGTTTGTACACTCCTGTTCGCACAGATACGAACAGGAGTGCAATCTGATTGGCTGGCCGGGTAGAGGGGACGGGACTAGGAAAGAGGGAAAGGAGCTGCATCCGCCATGTTGGATTCACAGCTTGGCGAGGGTCTGGTAAGTCTGTGCTATGGTTTTTTGTGTTTATATTTAATTATTAAAACGTAATCACAGACATCCAGATCACAGGCACCTTTGTAAATAAAAAAAAAAGGCGGCAGAAGATTTAAAACTGCCGCTTGCATCGCTCGCTCCGGCCAGCTGGGCAAGGAGGGTCATATGGAGTTTAGGGGTTAGGGTTAGCCCACACACTGGGAGTGACTCCCATACTCTCCAGCTGTCTCCATTTTGTAGGGACAGTCCCAGGTCATCCTCTCCTGTCCCACTTTTTCAGAGCCTTTTAAAATGACCCAGTTTCCCTCTTCGCCTCCCACTTTCACCTTTTATCATCAGCTTACAGTTGTCCCTTCATATTCGCTGGGGTTTGGTTCCAGGACCCCCCGTGGATACCAAAATCCATGAATACTCAAGTCCCATTATATGCAATGGCATAGCAAAATGGTGTCCCTTATATAAGATGGCAAAATCAAGGTTTGCTTTTTGGATTATTATTTTTTAAAGAATATTTTCAAGCCGTGAATACTTAAATCCGTGGATACCAAATCCGTGGATACGGAGGGACAACTGTACTTACTGCCATTCCTGCAAACTGAGCTCAATGTACAAAAGTAAATTGCATTCCATTTACTTGGCAGCAGGGAGAGGAGCAGAGTGGGTGGAACCATGCCCTTCTTAGTAGGCTCAGGCAAAAGCAAACTGCTGCAGCCTCTACTAGCTTGTGTGACCTTTTTCATTAATAACTTTTACCCATCTTGACCACTCTCTGACTTTGCTTGGCCACATGTATTCCAGTCTTCATCTATGAAATGTTGGAAGGTATTATGCACCCCTCTTCAAATTCCTCCTGCGAACTCTACCTCCCTGCTACTGCTAGTTTCATTTTCAGGCTCACCAGACAAAGTTCACAAAACTATATTGTCACAAAATCATTAATGCCCAAACTGGTTACTGTAGCTTCCGAGTTGGGGAAGAAAGAATGGTAAACATCCTATTTTAATTGTTGTTTAGGCAAAGGGGCTGTGTGTACACCCTGCAGTCTTTGACATATCAACTTATTCACCTGAGACACAGTCGTCTAAACCAGGCAGACTAATATTGTTCTCAACCTCAGCTTTTTTAATGCCAAAGGATCTTGTGTTATGTGTCCATCCTCCTGACAAAATAGTGCCAGGTATGGGCTGACAGTGGTATGTTAATTTCTGAGGCTGGGATGGAATATTACACAGAAAGAAAGGGGTGAGTACAAAGGATAGGTAAGCAATTTTCCTGCACAAGACTAAATCATTTCTTATTTTGCTTAATTACAAAATTATTCCCCTCACTAATTAGACAATTTTATAGCTTCAGCCTCCTCCGCTGTCAGGGAGAGGTTAATGGACCTAACCTCTCTGCCTTTACACACAGAGATGAACAGAACAGCAAACGTTCATTTAAAACTTTTCATGCACTGAAGTTTCAAGCTTGCTATAAATGTTAACAAGGCAGGTGATTGCTGAATGTTTGCCTTCTTGACATCTTCAAGATGAACTTACATTGAAATCATTAATTCCACACATATTTTGGTTCTATGAACTTCGGGCTAAATGACAGTGTGTGTGTGTGTGTGTGTGTGTATGTGTGTGAAATGTGAAGTGCCACAGGAGCAATTGTGTTAAAAAAATTAAATCTCTGAATTTGAAAATGACATTTAACTGCCATATTCAGACTTCAGCCTAAACCAGACTCTGCATTTTCTTTCCCTCTAGCACAGAACTCTTCTTGGTTCTGCTGGCAGATGCCGTTCCATGAACCAAATACCCTTGTTGGCTCATCACTTTAAAACCTTATCTTCTCAACAAGATGGTGCAAATCCACAGGTTATATGAAGGGCAGAAGTCTCTGGAAACAGGGATAAATATCCCCAAGTGTCCTAAATATAAATCTATCTTAAATAATTGTGGCAATATCTTCAACAGGTTATGATGGTAACCAAGGGGACAAAATGAAGGCATTGTCCCTCCAAATAAGCATTCTGCCCCTCAAATGACATTTTCCTTCAGACCCCAAATTTCTAACATTGCCAAATTTCAGTTGGACATTTAGAAATAAGATTTAGGCCTCACAAGAAAAGGGACAAAGTTAACAAGGGAATGTGAATACAACTAGTACAGGGTATGAATTATTTTTAAAGTCCTATTCTCTCCAATGCTAGAAGTTTGACAGCTGAAGAAAAAAATTGGGAGGGTGGGCGGAATTCTTATTTAGATGGCATTGCCATCATTTTGCCCCCTCACTCACTCTACATCCCTTCATAACACTTACCAAGTACAGTTGGACCCCCATATCCACAGAACCATGGTTTTGGTATCCACGGGGCACAAAACAGGGACACATACCATAGAGTCATCCTAGAAAATGCCTAGAGAGGCATCCTCTCTAGACATCTTCTAGGTCCTCCAATGCAACTCTATGGTATGTTTTTACTGGAAGTCCATTATTTTAATAAGATTCGCTGTTATCTGTGGTTTCTGGTATTCACGGTAAGTCCGGGAACCGAACCCCCATGGATACAGGGGTCTGACTGTATAAATTTACTTATAGAGGAGAAAGATTAAAGTGTTATGCAGAAAGAGTGGGAAACTTCTCATATGCTTATCTGAGAGTAAACAGAGCTATGACTGATTGCTAGGCATGAAAAGTAGAATTTTCATTAGGCAGCCTATCCAACAGTTGCAGGAATCTGATCTAATTTCTAGAATTCAGAAATCTAAATTGATAATTAGGTGTTTTAAAACAAAAATCAGAACAGTTTATCCTAATTTAATTAGAGTGTTTGGTTAGGAAAAACTAATAATTTGATGAGAGGAAATTTCCCTTGACCCTTCTGAGGAATCAGCATAGCTTATCATCTAAGTTGTCCTGGATTTAAACCTAGAATAGGGAATTTGCAGATCATTAGATGTTGTTGAACTTTGTTGTTTGTTGTTTTTGTGTGCCTTCAAGTCATTTCTGACTTATGATGACCCCAAGGTGAACCTATCACAGGGTTTTCTTGGCAAGATTTGTTTATTTTTCCCCAATATTTTATTTATACAACTTATGTCCAATATTAGGCAAATCGTGCCTAATATGCATATTAGGCAAGATTTATTTAGAGGGGGGGATTGCCATTGCCTTCCTCTGACTCTGAGAGAATATGACTTGCCCGAGGTCACCCAGTGGGTTTCTGTGGCTAAGCAAGGATTCAAACTCTGGTCTCCTACTTGAACCACTACACCATGCTGGCTTACATTGTTGAACTACATATCCCATAATTCCTGAACATTGCCTTAGCTGATTGAAGCTGATCTGAGTTGTTCCTCACCCTTGCCTTAAACATCCCCACTTCCTATGGTATTTTTTCAGCCTAGTATTCAAGAGTTGCTTCAGGAAACAGTTAATCTCTCTGCAACAGAAGTTCAGGCTATCATCCATTCAGAATCACGGCAATAAAACCAGAATTTTGTAGGCCTAGTTCTTACAAAGAGCAAGGACAGGTGAATAGGTTAGATGAGTTCTTATTCATGGGGATGGCAAGGACAACCATGAGAGAGGAATGGCAATACAGTGGGCCCTCTGTACTGGCGGGCTCCGAATCCATGCACTGGACGTGCTAAATTATGCTCATTCACGTTGCCACCATTGAAGAATATGGGGCTTAACTGTCTGCATTTTTTGGCATCTGTGTGTGTGTGTGTGTGTGTGTGTGTGTCCCAGAATCAAACCCCTGCAGTTTCACAGAGCCCACCATATATGGCAAGGTCCACATTGAGGGGGGAAATAGGATTACATATTAACAGCAGTTAGGAGAGTTCAGGTGAGCCATCTCAAGTATTAAAATCTCATGGGAAGAGGGAAGAGGGGTTCCCTAGTCTCCTCTGGTGACTTATGTGCAGGTTTAGTGGCTGTGTGAACAGGCACTGCATGCATACTAATGTATAGCACTCCTCCCCAGGAGTTGGTGATCAGAATCCAATCTAGGCTGCCTCTTCTATGGAGGAATACATCTCTAGGTTAACTGAAAGTAATACTAATATTCAGGTAAAATACAGATTTGTTAATAGCTACTTCTTGATTGTCAGTCCCTCTGTAGTGTTCATTATGACTGCCTCTTATTGCTGTCTTGAAACCTTGACAACACTAACAGACACCACTCTATAGATGTGTTTTTAATTCTTCTTGTTTCTGCTGCCAATGTTGTTGGATCTATGGTGGTGATGGCGAACCTATGACACGCGTGTCACCACTGACACACGTAGCCATCTGTGGTGACATGCAGTTAGGCCTCCCCCCCCCGCAACCTCACCACCATCCCTAAAGTGGTGGGTGGGGCTTCAAAGCCCCAATCACCACTTTAGGGAGGGGGGGAGGGGAGAGGAAAGTGGTGGGCAGGGCTATGAAGCCCTGATTGCCAGTACCACACCTCAGGCCTCCTGCTTCCCCAGAGCTGCCTCGGAAAGGCCAGGTAAGGTGGTGGGCAGGTCGGCGGGAGTCTGCCCGGCCTATCCCTGGCCTTCCTGAGGGGGCTCCAGGGCTTCGAAGCCCTGGAGCCACCTTGGAAAGGCTGGGGAAGGTGGTGGGCTGGTGGGAGGGTGGGAGGGTCTGCCCAGCCTGTCTGTGGCCTTCCTGAGGGGGATCAGGGGCTTCGAAGCCCTGGAGCCACCTTGGAAAGGCTGGGGAAGGCATCAGGCAGGTGGGAGGGTCGGCGGGAGTCTGCCTGGCCTGTCCCAGGCCTCCAAGAGGGGACTCCAGGGCTTCAAAGCCCTGAAGCCACCTTGGAAAGGCTGGGGAAAGTGGCGGGCTGGTGGAAGGGTGGGCGGGAGTCTGCCCAGCCTGTCCCCAGCCTTCAAGAGGGGGCTCCGGGGCTTTGAAGACCTGGAGCCACCTTGGAAAGGATGGGGAAGGCGGTGGGCTGGCGGGAGGGTGGGTGGGATTCTGCCTGGCCTTCCCGAGGGGGCTCCGAGGCTTTGAAGCCCTGGAGCCACCTTGGAAAGGCTGGAGAAGGCAGCGGACTGGTGGGAGGGAGGGAGGGAGCCTTGAAAGCCCGTTGGTGTCTTGAGAAGGGAGGGGGGAAAGCGTGTGGGTGGGAGGTCCATCTGTGGGAGGCCTGTTGGCTTCATGAGAAGCCCGTCAGTGCCTTGAGAAGGGAGGGGGGAAGCGTGTCGGTGGACGGCTCTCCACCCTCCCCTTGCCAAGGCAGCGACGGGCTTCATGAGGAGCCTGTCGGTGCCTTGGGAAGGGAGGGGGGGAAACGTGCGGGTTGTAGGCTTTCCGCGAATAGTCGAAGTTGCGAACGTGGAGGGGCCACTGTATACATTTCTGTTATTTAAATAGTAAATACCGTGAAATAATTTTTTTTCTCTAAGTGACACACCACTCGAGTTATGCTCAGTTTTTTGGAGAAGTTTGACACACCAAGCTCAAAAGGTTGCCCATCACTGATCTATGGGCTGGTTGAAGCTGTTCCATTTGACACAAGAAAATCATAAGTATGCCTGTACCTGGAGCAACTACCTTGCTGGACTGCAACTCCCAGAATCCCCAGTCAGCATAGCCAACAAAATTACTTTTTTCCAGAATTTCAAAATAAACTAGTGTCAATTAATGCTGGTTTGCTCCTCTTATGTTTTTAACTGATTGGCTTTAATGGGGCATTTCAAGTAAGTTTTTGTTTTTAATTCTGTATATCAACATTTGTTAGCTTCCTTAAAGAAAGGCACGATGCAAACAAACAAACAAACAAAAATTAATAAAGAAAAAGATTAAAAGGTCAAAGCTGTTTCATACAATACACTGTATATATCCCAACTGCATACAACTTTGCAATATCAGCTAGCACTATCTACTAATATCTTTGAAACAACTCCTTGTTGTTTAGGGAGCCGGCAAATACAAGTCTTTTGCCAGAAGTGTGGGAAGGCACACTGTTCTTCCTTGTTTAATTCCAATCACCAAAATTAAAACAGGTGAAGATTAGGCACTGCCCCAATTATAAAACAAGTCTCACTAAATGAAAGCTAATCAGAATTACATCTATGAAAAAGCAGGGGAAGGCGGGCAAGCCAGCAAATGACATCCACAGATGCTGTCCTAGCCTAGATTCTGAACTAGGCAACCAGACAGCTCTATGCCGCCACCTGCTGCCATGTTTTAGAAATACTCATCTTTCCAGAGGTGTGTGTGTTTGTGCACCTTCAAGTCGCCTGTCGACCTATGGCAACCCCATGGGTTTCATAGGGTTTTCATTGGCAAGGAATACTCAGTGGTGGTTTTGCCAGTTCCTTCCTCTGAAATATAGCACACAGGACCTAGTATTCATTGGTAGCTTCCCACCCAAGTACTAACAGTTCTGCATACCGATGACAAATTGACTCATGTCACCCTCCTCACCTTTTCTACATCTGTTAAGGTTCAAAGCTAATTAATACAAATTATTTCTACCATTAGTACTCCCCCACCTATCCGCCAAGGGTGAGCTTCTATTTGATTCCTATACACAATAATTTTCAAGATGGAATGAAGTATTTTGAAAAGATAAATTCTAACAGGAGTACAATTTCTGACCATTGATTTGTTTAAAGCTGAGGGTTTCTTTGGAAGAATATGTTCCCTTGAATGAGAGATGTGGCTGGAGTCAGAGGTCTGACAAAATCTAATAGTCCCACTCATAACGAGGCAGTTCAAATTGCAATACTCTGCATTGGCATAATCTTTTCCCACAGATGATCAAATAATACCACAAAAATTGGGGCAGATTTTGGGGAGAAGGTGTGCCTCTAAGTTGCCTGCCCACTTATAGCAACCCCGTGAATTTAGGGTTTTCTTAGGCAAGGACTACTCAGAGGTGATTTTACCAGTTCTTTCATCTGAAATATAGTTCACATCACCTTGTTTTCATTGATGGTCTCCCATCCAAGTACTAACCAGGGCAGACCCTGCTTAGATTAAAAGATCAGATAGAATCTGGTGCTTACGTTGTATTTGGCTGTGACATATGTAGATCTTCTTTAAATTGTATTAGGATTCAAAATACAGGACGAGAGATTCCACCTAAACATTAGGAAAAACTTCCTAATAGAAAGAGCTGTTTGACAGTGGAATGCACTGTGGCATCAGAGTGTGATGGAGTCTCCTTCTTTGGAGGTTTTTAAACAGAGGTTCGATGGCCATCTGTGGTGGGTGCTTTGACTGTGTATTCCTGCATGGCAGGGGGTTGGATTGGATGGCCCTTGTGGTCTCTTCCAGCTCTATGATGTTATGATTCTAAGAGGAAATAGCTATAGTGCTGCTGATGTAAGAAGCCAAGGGAATTTTTTTAAAGGTACAAGGCTGGAAGATTATAATGGTGGCATGGCAAAAAGCTGTTCCACCTCAACCTTTGGAGTTGCCATTATCTCCACTAGGTCTAAACTTTGCGGAAGAAAGAACACTGGACTTCGAAAAGAAAATAGTATCTTTTTCCCCCAGCAAAATGTTCCTTTCTCCATCTGTTTCCATGCAAAAGAGTAGATGTGGGCCTTAACCCAGATACAAAGCTGAGGACTTCTCAAGAGTCCTGAAAGTATTAAGCATTTTCCATGAAGATCCATAAATGTATCTCAAAGTGAGTTCATACTGTATGCCTCAAAGCAACAGAGTGCTTCATTATGTCACAGAAACATTACAAATATCTCACAAGCACATTTGTAACATATCATTTAGAAATCACATCACATCTGTAAATGGAGTCAAGAGATCATTTTTTTTGCAAGCCATCCGGAAATCTGTTTGTCTCTCCCTCCCCCGGTACATTCCACCACCATCACTTTGCCACCTTATGATCTGTCTATTTTTATTCTCATTTTTCATCTTAATTTGCCTGGCTTCCACATAGCACTTATTTGCCTTATGATGTTTGTAAGTCTAAAGTGCCCTTTTGCACTCATTAAACTCTCAGCAGAAAATTGCTGTAAGTATAAAATGACTCAGACTGCCAAAGTGCCTGGTGAAAGGGAAGAAAAGATTGCTGAAGTGTTTAGTGCAAGGAAAACAGGAGGGGTGGCCCTGGCTCTCCCTTCATGGTGCAGAGGGGAAGGTTAATAAGTAGGCCAAAAAGCCATCACAAAATGCTAATGTAAAAATCCCTCTGGCCAGTTCTTCAGCTCTTGATCATGCTGCTTCCGGCTTCCTGAGTAAACCTTTGACAACTGTGTATTGGGGGCAGAAAGAGGGCAAGCATTCCTTTCTCAATCTATGGAGGACACGTGAACAAATAGGTCTGTGGTGTGTACAGTAAAGCAACAAGTTTGATCCAGACTCAGTTGTGCTTAATGTAGATTAAAATCCATGGGGTATAAATTAGCTGTGACTAAACCAGAGCTGGGGATGATGCAATTCTCCAGATTTTGTGAGACTGCAACTCCCTTCAACCCTTGCAAGCCTAAGGGATTAGGAATGCTGGGAATTTTGGCCAGACAAGATTTGGGGGGGGGGATCCTCATTCCTGCCCCTGGAATAAACTTGCCCCATTGATCCTAATGAGATTATTCAAGGCTTCACTGATTCTGGATCCAACCTAAAGTACTCCTGCAATCCTATCAGTGCTTAGAAATGTTACATTTTTTAACTACGTGCTGGCTGGGGGATTTTGGAAACCAAGATATAACTTTCCCATGCCATACCCAGAATCCTGCATAAGTCTACTCAGAAGTAAAGTCCCACTGAATTCAATTAAATTTTCAGATTAGTGGTGCCTGATTTGATCCTAAGGCTCTTTTCAAACTGATAACTCCCAGTGCTTAAGACTTGTTATCCATCTTCTGTAAGTGTACAGTTCATGGCCTTAGTCTCTTCCTGAGAGCCTCCTTTGTGACACCTGAGGAGATGATTCTAGCTTTTTTAGCTTCACCACTTTGAATCCCATTTCTGCTGGAACTGCTGGCTGAAGAACAAAGTGAAGCTAAAACTTAAATGTTCACAAGAGGGGCTACATGTGAGCAACAGAGCACGTTCTCTATTTGTAGGAGGTCCCAACTCGGTCTCTTACGTCTTCAGGTCAAGCTGGGAAAGACTTCTGCGTGGAACCCTGGAGAGCTATTCAGAGTCAGAGCAGAAGTCTACTCTGTCTATCACTCTGCACTGCTCAAACATTACCCAGAATACTATGTTGGGTTCCAGGCACCCAATTTTAAGCAGAGGTTGGATGACTATCATTTGAGGATGTTTTAGCTGTGGAGTATTAAACTGGCAGGAAGTTGGACTAGATGGCCTTTACACTCCTTTCCAGATCTCTGATTTTATTATCATAGACAATGCTAAGGTTGAAGAACTAATAGTATAAGGCAGTTCCTTATCAGTGGCTGCTGGTGGCTCCCATGTCAGATGAATGTTGAATCCATTCTGTGTTTTAGTCTAAACTTTAAAGGAGCTATCCAAGGTGCTTAACCCATTTGGATCACAGGGTTCAGCACCTTGGAGAGTTCCTTTAAAATTCAGACTAAAACCCAGAGTGGATCCACCCCTCCACTAGCATGCAAGCTACCAGCCACCACTGTTTCTTATCTTCCAAGGAATTAAATAATCAGGAAAATACAGAAGCAAAAAAAGCAAACTATTTTTCCCCTGGGCCTCTCTTTAACATTTTCACCCCAACTAGAGTTTAAACAACAATCACCATCTTTTTCTAGTATAGTCAACCAGGCCCAGCATTTTTTTTTAACTGTGGAAGAAAGAGGGGCATGAAGAAAAGCTTACAATACATTTGAAGGGTGTAGCCACACTACACAATGATAGCAATTTGATATCACTTTAATTGTTGCTGGGCAGGGCACGTTTCTAGGAAGGAGGACCATCACCTCCCAAAAATAGTACTCTACAGTGAACTCGCCATGGGTCAGTGTAAAACAGGCACTCCAAAAAAATGATACAAGGACTCCCTGAAGCAACATCTCAGGCTCAGCCAAACTGATCATCAACAATGGTCCGCCCTGGCCTCACATAGGGAGGCACAGAGACACACTATCCACAATGCTGCAGCCTTATTTGAGAACTCATGCCGAACAAGTCTTGAAGAGAAATGCCAAAGCAGAAAGAATCACAACCTGGAAACATCACCAAGGAGACCTTCTGCTGTGCTTTCCGCAACCGGACTTGTTATCTCAGATTGGCCTTTTTAGTCATCAGCGCGCTTGCAGAAAGCACGGGATGAGTCCTTCCTGAATCTTCGTTTGCGAAGAAAAGCCAGAGATAGAGAGAATTGTCATGGCTCTGTCTTATGGGGAGAGATTTGGGGGAGGGATTTAACATTCTCTAGTGCCCTCTCTTGAAGTATAACACTACAGCTCATTAGTTGAGAACGATTCCATGGGATAGAACCACTGCAATTAAATTGGTATGAAACTGCTATAATCATACAGTCTGGATGGATAGGAAATCGCAAGGGAAAGGAAATATTACTCCTGCACTAGATATCAAGCAAGAGAGTCACTGATTTCAATGGAATGCAAGCAAATTTCATTGGTTCAGAGTTTATTGGAAGGAAGGAAGGAACTCACATAGGGCAAGAATAAAGAAAATAAATTGGGTTTATGTTTAAATAAATATACGTACATAGACATACTCACATGAAATGCATTTCCTCTTTTGTTTGTTACCTATCAAGGTCCCTTGCACAGGTACTATTAATACCTCCAAAACATTCCTCAGGATGCAGGGAGTAAACGTGATTTATTTAATTTAGTAACTACATACATTGGTTGTATAGGAAAACCTTCAGCAAGCAGACTATCAGATGCCTGGCAGTTCTACAGACAACATAATTATTTTTAGAAGTGATATTCTAAATTCCTTGTAACAGAAAATCCATTTGGACCCTAACCCCATAATTCTTCTCCTTAATGGACCTTGAGAGGCACCAGCCAGCCTCTGAACAAGACCCTGCTGTTATTAGCAGGACACTTTTTAAACTGTGAAGAATGGTACATGAAAAGATGGCAGAACCAGCAGGAAGTGATGACTAATGCAGGGTAATTTTATTTTGCATCTTACAGCATATCATTTAGCAAATAATAAGAGGCTTCTTAAATCAGATCTTGATTCCCCCAGCAACTGGATTAACACAATTTCATCTGAGGCGACTGGGCTGGAGCTGGTGGTTATATATAGTATTTTCATCAGACTGTTTGATCTTGTTAAGAATTTGATGGAAAATGCATGAATGCCCCTGCCATTTCTGCTAGGCTGCATAGATGTAGTCAAACTGTGATTTTTATCTGCACTTTTCAGTTGTTTCAGCCCCTACACATGGTTGGCTTTAAGAGATGTATTTTAAAACAATGTTGCTACATGACTAAGCTCTGTCAACCCATGATGATGACAGACTGAGAGATAGGAACAACAGGACTTGGCTGGGGTAATTGGTTCAAAGTGCTTATAACAGGAATGTGTGGGAGGCTTCTATAGAGCAGGAGGCTCTGTAGAGGTGCTATTAGTCTTGGGGTATGTTACCATGAGGACACGGGGAACCTGCAAACTTTCCCTCTTTAGGGGAGCAAGTTTTGTCCTTTTCCCTCCCCCATTCCATGAATGAAAATGGCAGATACTTGGCAGAAAGTAAAAGAGTGCCCTTGAGAAAACTGGAAGAAAAGCTGTTTATTTCTTGGAATTATATCTCCCTATCCATCAAAGAAGCTCAGGACAGGCCTGATCTCTCCTGCCTTTTTTATTCCCACAATGATCCTATGAGGCAGGTTATGCTGGTGAAGAGCAAAGGCCTTGGGTTCAAATCACTGCTTAGCACAAAGTCCTGAGGGTGCACACCATCCAGGCACTGACTGTGACAAGATTAAAAAGCCCATGGGCACAGGCAGGCAGGCAGGCAGTTTGATTGTAGTTGCCAACAAAAGAAGATAGCTGCCAGCTCCAAGCAGCCTATTTCTCCCATGCTGGTATTCTGAAGCATTGGGTGAGGGAGGAGAATCCTCGGAGGTAAAAAGAACTCTTGGAAGGCTGGCTTCTAAAATGTAGGCAATTTTGCAAGCCAGCTGTCCCAGAACATGTTTAGCTCTGGGGGCAACCTCCACTTCCTAAAAGGCTAGCACTGGAGAAATAGGATGCCTGAAGCTAACAACCACAACAAATCCCTTCCTTTCTCCGCACTGCACAACCCAGGGAAAAGTGTACCAGCAAGATTCCAGCCATATGAAAATAAAACAGCAAATATAACTTCCTCTATGAGCAAAGGTCTTATCTTTTTATACAGTGGCTCTCAGGTAGTTTACGGTGTTGGAAAAAACACTCGCTTTTGCTGCTCTCTTCTTTCCAGCTTGCTTTTCCTTCCTCTGTCAGCAGCCTATCCCAAAAGCATTATGGGCAGAAAACATTGTTTGGTCAAAGTTAATGAAGTGACTGCCCTCAGTTGTAAAAGTACAAGAACCAGCCCAGACTGAACCCCTCCACTCTCTTCCCATCTGCTCTTTGATGAGGGAGGACATGCTGCAACATGTCTCCCCCTCATCACCCTCTTCTCTTTTAGATTAATTTAGATAGGCTCAGGCTATTGCTACCCAAGATTGTACAGAGGGCTCTTGGTATGCACTGGGGTCTGGTTCCAGGACCCCCCATGGATACCAAAATCTGTGGATGCCTGTGTCCCACTATATACAATGGCATAGTAAAATGGCGGCCCTTATATCAAATGGCAAAAACAAGGTTTGCTTCTTGGAATTGTTTTTTTAAAATATTTTCAAGCTGTGGATGGTTGAATCCTTAGACAAAGAATCTGTGAATACAGAGGGCCAACTGTACAGCTGGACCCCCCTATCCATAGGGTTTCGGTCCCTGGACTTACCATGGATACTGGAAATCACAGATAACAGTGAACCCTTTTAAAACAAAGCACTTCTGGTACAAACACACCATAGAATTGTGTTGCAGGACCTAGAAGATGCCTACAGAGGATGCCTCTCTAGACATTTTCCAGCACTACTCTATGGTATGTGTCCCTGTTCTTTCAGCCTTGGATAACTGAAACCAGGGACCGTGGATGCAGTGGTCCAGCTGTATTTCCTTAATAAATCTTCCTCCTGTTGAAGATTCTAAACTTATTTTTCTGCCTGCAATTTGGTTTATTTTCAAATTCACCATCCTAAAATGGGCACTTCCACTGTGAATAAGGGGTCTAACAGGCCAATAATAATCTTTCACAATCCTTCTCTTCTAACATACTGATGGCTCTCATACATTGAGTTTTTGACATTGTTCAGATCAAAAGACTATCACAAAACTAACACCCCAGAATCAGCCCCTATGTGAATGGGTTGCAAACGAACTCAAATTCAAAAAATGCAACATTTTTAGCCTGGTTCACCCATGTATGTTCACTGCTTAAGGACTGAGGACTTTTTCAGACAAACCTAAAATCCGGAAGAAGCCATCGGGAGAGGAACGCAGCTGCTCCACGGCAGGTGGCAGTTTCTGACAATGCAATCCCTCTCGCGTTACCCTCCGTGTCCCTTCCGTGCCACATGGAAGGAAAAGGCACCACTTTTTATTCACGAAGAACTTCCGTGAGTAAAAAGTGACGCCTTTTCCTTCCATGCCATACAAAGGGACACGGAAGGTAATGCGAGAGGGATTGCATTGTCAGAAACTGCCACCTGCCGTGGAGCAGCTGCGTTCCTCTCCTGATGGCTTCTTCCGGATTTTAGGTTCATCTGAAAAAGTCCTGAGTGCAGCATGGTTCAAGTGACACGTGTGAGGGAATAAACATAGATGAAGGGGCACAGACAGAATCGCCCCTGGGTTTTCGCACATTCCATTGCCTGTCATCAAGTGTAGAAGAACTGGTCAAGGAAGGGGATCAAGATATTTTTGTGAAGGGCTCCACCCTTTTCTTCTGTTCTAGCATTTAAACACGGTCTTCTCAACATCCCAGGGGCTATACAAGAGTATCAGATGTGTGGGTGCTTTCTGTTGCTTGATTTTCTTTTTCTCTGCCTGGTGGTGCAAGGAAGAAGAGGTTAGCAATATTTTGCTGCCATATCTGCCTGCCCCCTTGAAAAAAAAATCCAGTAAAGTTATGCCATGTTATGAGCATACTTGTGTCTGATGGACATGAAGCAAGATCCGGAACGGTAACCAATTTGGCAAGTTACTTTGTAAAGTTAAAGTTGCGGTTCAAAGCTCCCTTGGTAGTTAGTTGCCATTACAGCAACAGTTTTTAAAACTATATTATTTCTTGGCAATGATTGAAATAGTTATCACTTACCTTTAAGAAAAATCTGATGTTTACTAGCTTGTTGTACAAAAAACACTTCTCTTGGCCATTTCATGGTCACCTCAGGCACTGCAACAGAGCATGAGGCAGCAGCATAGAGCAAAACACATGCCAGAACTTGAACCACGGGCTGTTCCTCCTCCACTATTGAGTGATACCAAACCCCCATAACTATAGAAGTAAATTAAAGGTTTCAGTTTTGCCACACAATAAGTGAAGTTATCTTTCATGATGTTACCACTCATAATGTAATGTGGCTATACCTTCATTATTGGCAAAAAAAAAAAAGAAAATAGTACAAGTAACTAGTACTCCAAGCTGTACTTTACCCACCATCCTCTCAAGTAGGGATATCTGTAGACCAAGGAATGTTAACAGTAAGTCATTCCTGTGGGAGTTTGGTAGCTTAACTGTATTTTGTGCCATGGATCATCACAGTTCAAGGAGGTTGGGAACCTGGCATGTGTTCAGAGGCTCAAGATCAAGATGGTAAAATGTCTGAAAGTCAACCCCTATAAGGAATGGCTTATGGAGCTGGGTCTGTTTCAGTTGGACAAGAGAAGATTGAGAGGTGACCTGACAGCCATTTTTAAATATCTGAAGATATGTCACTTAGAACAGTGGCTCTTAACTTTTTCTTTACCAGGGACTCCCTTTAAATATCTTTTGTTGCCACAGACCACCAAGACTTAACTCAAGATTTAAACCAATAATAATAATAATAATAATAATAACAGCAACAATTACACCGCCCATTAAACTTTCCCTTAGAGGCACTGGAGGGGGAGGGAAGACATTTCTCCTGTTTCTTCCTGCAAGTTTGTGGCTGGAGCAGATTGAATGGCAATGTGCAGGTCAAGCCAGCCTGCCTCTGCCTTGGCTCCTGTCACATGGCCACTCCACTGCGGGGAGGAGGTGGGCTGAGCAGCCTTCCAGCCTTCACAGACCCCATATGAAGACACTGTGGCCCCCTGGGGGTCTGCGGACCACAGGTTAAGAACCACTTATCTAGAAGGTGGAGCAAGGTTTCATGCCCCGTGAGCCTGATTAGGGTATAGAGTCAGAGGAGGAGGAGGACATGGCAGGGAATGGCCCTAGGGGCCCTGGCACATGTGTAGATAAACCTGTGCCAGCAGGGAGTCCTGCTAACCTAAAGGCTCAAGCAGAGGAAGAGCCTGGTCCAAGTGGGTTGGCATCAGTCCCAGCAGAGAGTCCTGCCAATTCAGGTAAGAATGAAAAAGAAGAGAGGGACTTACCTCCACCATCATATACCCAGCAGTGAGCTCAAAAGGAAGCTCAAAGGAAATCTCTGAGCCTTTATGAGAAAAACCTGCTCATTAAGAAACACCTGACAAAGCCTTAATTGCTTTATATATGCTGGGAGAGGTGATGGGGGCTTCGTCAGAGATCAATTGATCTTCCTGGTGAAAGCTTCCTACTGACTTCGGTGCCTGGATTCTGGTTATCTTGACTTCTGTTACCTTGACTTGTGCTTAGACTTGGACTGTTCCTGACTACTCTGCTGCCTGCTGCTGTTGACCCTCGGACTATTTTGGACCCACTCTGACTGACTGCTGTAAGCCTTTGACCTTTTGGACTGTGTTACTGGACTAAATCTTTGACTGTGTTGGCATTCCTGTGAGCTAATTAACACTTGGCTCCCTTCCCAGACTAGTGCTGTTTATACTTTGCTGGTAACTAGTTGCTTTCCGGGCACAAGGATTTTTTCTGCTGCTCCAGAGACCAATGGATTCAAGTTACAAGAAAAGTGATCCCACCTGAACCACAGGAAGAACTTGTTGACCGTGAAGCTGTTCAAGAGTAGAATAAAATCATAGAGTCATAGAATAATAAAGTTGGAAGGGGTCCTATAGGCCAGCAGGTCCAATCCCCTGCTCAATGCAGGATTGCTAGCTAGAGCATCCCCATCAGATAGCTGTCCAGCATTTTTTTCAAGACATCCAGGGAAGGAGACCTCACTACTTCTCTAGACCATTGGTTCCATTGCCGAATCGCTCTCACTCTCAAGAAGTTCCTTCTTACGTTCAATCGAAATCTACCCTCCTGTACCTTAAAAGCATTAGACCCAGTTTTATCCTCTGAGGAAGCAGAGAACAAGCCTGCACACTCCTCTTTGTGGCAGCCCTTGAGGTATTTAAAGAGTGTGATTGTGTCACCTCTCAATCTTCTCTTCACCAAGATGAACATGCCCAGCTCCTTCAACCTCTCCTCATATGTTTTGTTCTCCATAACTCTTATGATCCTTGTTGCCCTCCTCTGAACTTGCTCCAACTTGTCTATATCCTTTTTAAAATGAGGCACCCATAATTGAACACAGTACCCCAGATTGACCAGTGTAGAATACAGGGGGACTATTACTTCCCTTGATTTGGAAGCTATGCTTCTATTAATACTGGCTAAGATAGCATTTGCCATTTTTGCTGCAGAATCACACTGCAGGCTCATGTTCAACTTGTCATCAACAATAATCCCAAGGTCCTTTTCACATGTAGTACTGCTGAGCCAAGTAACCCCCCCCCCCATTATAACCCTGTGCATTTGTTTTTTGTGGCCAAAATGTAAAATGTTGCATTTATCTCTGTTGATTTTCATTTAATTTCAGCCCAGTTTTCTAGTTTATTAAGGTCCTTTTGAATTCTGTTCCCATCTTCAAAGTGTTAGCTGTTCCTCCCTATTTTGTACCATCTGCAAATTTGATGAGGATTCCCTCCACCCCATCATCTAAATCACTGATAAAAAATATGGAAGAGTGTCAGCCCAAGAACAGAACACTGTGGCTCCACTTCAGACCTCCTTCCAGTTTGAAGCACAGCCACTTCAAATGTGCTTCTTTGAATATAGTTTTCCAACCAATTATGGATCCATCTGAGGGGGTTTCCATCTATTCCATATTTAGTCAGTTTGTTAATCAAAATAGCATGGGAGACCTTATCAAATGCTTTGCTGAAATCCAGATAAATGACATCCACAACATTCCCACCATCTACTAAACTAGTTACCTGATTTAAAAAAAAAAAAAGATATATGGTTAGTTTGGCCAGATTTGTTCTTTGACAAATCCATCTTGCATCCTACTAATCACTGCATTGTCATCAAGATACAGTAGACTGCTTAGGAGATGGTAGACTCTTTACTTTGGAAGTTTTTAAACAGAGGTTGATGGGTCATTTCTCAGGCATACTATGGTTATGCATTCCTGCATGGCAAAGGAATGGAGCAGAGGGCCTTTGTAGTCCCTTCCAGCAATATAATTTAATATGGTAAGGGTAGTACAATGGTTTAGTTATAAAGGCACAAACACCTATGCTACTTCAGCTACAATAGATCCTAGGGCTCACATTGTGAAAATGTCCCTTAACCTTTCTAGTCTTTTCTTCTCTTGTCTGACTCTTCACTAAAAGAACAACAGAGCCAAAGCACTTAAAATCATTAATGATCCATCCTAATGATGGCATCAAGCAATGCCAAAACACAAAGAGTGAGCTCCTCTGAGGGTGGACTGGTCACAGGAGATGCTTTATCATTTATATTCCACATTTCTTCAGTATGGTCAAAGCAGCTTATAAGCAAAACCAAAACAACAAAAGCATACTATGGATGCAAAATATGAAAAATAATAGTACAAGAGACAATAAGAGAAAACCACAGGTCCATCACAGAAACACTCAGCAATAAATTACATTACTGAGCCTGGCTAGCCAAAGCTTGGAAGAGTTACTTTTTTATGACTACAACTCCCAGAATTCCAGTGGCCTCGCTGGCTGCAGGACTCCATTATAGTTCAAAGAGCAATTTTTTTCCAAACACTGCCCAAGGCTTTTAAAAGATACAGATTTTAGCCTGACATCTGCAAGAGATAAATGTTGGTGCTTAATAGATCTCTCTGAGGAGAATGTTCTAGAAGAAGGCCCTGCTACTGGTACCTCCTTGCCAATGTGCTGCTGCCAAATATTTATTTATTTGGCAGCAGCACCTAAACCAAGCACTACATGGAACAAAGCTTTCCTTTTCAGCTAGGAGAATGAATTGTGCTTTCAGCTTTACTTGGTAAAATGTAGGCCTCAACAAAGTTTGGGAAGTATCAGCTTAATGGATTTCACCCAAAATGGGAAATGAGGCCACATAGTTCTGTTCTTTACCACACAAACTTTAGTAATTTCCTAAACATTTATGAAAATTTGGCTTTTTGTTGCTCTCAGGGCATCCCTTTCCCCTTTCATGCCTCTTACCTATGCTGTTTCAGCTCATTGCAGTTATTTACCCATTGATCCTTCTATCACATTTCTGGAAAGGTCAGCACCACAAGGGATGGCTCTCCAGTGCTCTTTAAAAACATTCCATCCTCTTACAGAATAAACAGCAACTCTCTCAGGTGACCAGCTAATTAATGCCACCTCCCTCCATCCCCCACGCTAGATATGCTGAACCATATGACATTTACAATTTATTCTAAAAAGAATTTTTTTAATAACTCAGCCTCATTTAAAAAACCAACCAGTCACTTTTCTTTTAAAAAAACAACAACAACGATACCTTACAACCATGCATGCAGCTGACAGATCAAATGCCATTGCAGCATAAATTCTTCGTATTTTGTACCAGTGTCAGTTTAAGAACCTAAAGAACTACTACAAAAATAATTTTCAAAGAAGGGAGAAAATGCTGGTATCATGTAGTTATAGTTTCAGACATTGAAGCAGAACTGGTGGACAATATATAAGCTGACCCCTGTATCTATGGGGCCAATACCCACAGTTTCGCTTATCCACATCTGAAAAAAATATGTCTTCTCTAGGCATTTTCTAGGACCTCCAACACGATTCTGTGGTATACTTCTGCTGAAAATTGGGCCAGAACCGAGTCATTTCAATAGGGTTCACTGTTATCCACAGTTTCATGTATCCACAGTAAGTCCAAGAATGTATCCCCTGTGGATAGGAGGAGTGACATGCATTTCAAAAGATGTGTTTTTGTACTGTATACATGTAATACCATTCATCTCATTTCTTAAGGCTTTTTAACCTGATTAAAACCTAGGAGATTATTTATTGGGAAGAAGGTAACTTGTACATGCTATCCTTTGGCCAACTGTTCCCACGTGATGTCCAAGATCCTTTTGTGCCTTTATATTAGCATAACCAGATGTCATTCTGGCATAACTCCTTTTCCCCAACATTGCCATAAAGGGTATCTAGTGCTTCCTTGTGCAGTGGTTTTGCTAGGCTGCACAATGGCAGTTAAATGGCACACAGGCAGGGCCGGTTTAAGGAATTTTGGGGGGCCCTGCAATGCTTTACTTTGGGGCCCCCATATGTTTATCTCAGATCAATGTAACCTAACCTATTCACCGTACAGGATGTTCAGATTATAGTAGGACCCCCATATCGATGGATTCATTATCCATGGAACACAAACAGCACACCTACCATAGAGTCTTCCTAGAAAATGTGTCTTCCCTAGCCCTTTTCTAGGCCCTCCATGGCAACTCTATGGTATTTTAAACTAGAAGTCCCATTATTTTCAATGGTGTTCAATATTATTCATGATATTCAGAATCCACGCCCCCCCCCGAACCAATCCCCAGTGGATAAGAGGGGCCTACTATATTACATAATTTGCCACCAATAATTTAGTTTAAAAAACTATATTATAGGCACTAACATAATATTTTTTGTTTCTTAGCAATTAATGTAATGGTGTAGATTTCCTCAAAGAAAATAAAGAGTAGACTACAAGCTAAACGTGAGTTAGCAGTGTGAGGCAGCAGCAAAAAATGCCAATGCAATTCTAGGCTGCATTAATAGGAGTAGTGTCTAGACCAAGGGAAGTAATAGTATCACTCCATTCTGCTTTAGTCAGACCTCACCTGGAATACCATTTCCAATTCTGGGCACAAGAAAGATACTGAGAAGGATGGGGCAAGGTGCCCTATGAGGAACGGCTTAGGGAGCTGGGTATGCTTAGCCTGGAGAAGAGAAGGTTGAGAGGTGACGTGATAGCCATGTTTAAATATTTGAAGGGATGTCATATTGAGGAAGGAGCAAGCTTGTTTTCTGCTGCTCCAGAGACTAGGACATGGAGCCACGGGTTCAAACTACAGGAAAAGAGACTCCACCTGAATATTGGGAAAAACCTCCTGACAGTAAGAGCTGTTTGGAAGTGGAATACACTGCCTTGGAGTGTGGTGGAGTCTCCTTGACCTCGGGGCCCCCTGCCAATGCTGTTTTGGCAGACAGGTTAAACCAGCCCTGCACACAGGCAGAACTCAGCCCTCACCCAACTGGCCAGTGATTGGCCATGGTGGTGTTCTTAGAAAGCTCGCTCATGCAGTCAAGCTGGCTGCCTCCATCCTTCCTATCTGGCACCAGGATACCCATCTAAAGAACTGGCAAAACTTTACTATCTACAGGGGAAAATAGAGACACGTCTCAAAATGCTCAATAGGTGGCTGTTTTATTTTAGAAAGAGGCCAATACATTTCAGCCTACAGGTCGCTCTCTCTCTCTCTCTCTCTCTCACACACACACACACACACACACACCATATTCATTGGCGATACGTTCCTGGACTTGCCGTTTATAAGTGAAACTGCAGATAATAGCAAATCCTATTAAAATAAAGGACTTCCACTACAAACATACCAAAGAGTTGCATTGGAGGACACCTCTCTGGACATTTTCCAGTGAGACTCTATGGTATGTGTCCCTATTTTTTCAACCGTGGATAACTGAAACCACGGATATTGGTTCTGCAGATGCAGGGAGTGACCTGTGTGTATACAGGTCTTCTTCAGAGCTGCTATGAAATCTAACTGTACAAATTTCTGAAGCTCAGAAGCTCATTCCATTTGTCTTTTCCTTCCAGCAAATGGAATAAAATTTTCAGCTTCAGAAATTCCTGCAGTTAGATTTCATATTGCCTCTGAAAAACACCACAGAAATATATATAGGGCAAAATATGTTGGGCTAAAATAAAACAGCCATCTATTGGCGCACTTTGAGATGTGCCTCTGGTTTTCCTGTGGGTTCTATTGGATGCTTTCCAGTTTTTGTCTCTTCTAAAACTTTACTATCTGCTGGCTTCAAATAAGATCTAGGCCTAGGCCATGTTAAAGAGGGAGAACAGAGAGGCACAGTGCACAATCCTTAGGTTTGTGTAGCTAACAAAAAAAATACAATTTGGCATAATATCTCCAAAGGAATTCTTAAGTAACATTTCCAAACCAAGAATCTTCTAAATCAAACTTGAGTGCATATGAATCAAATGTAACTGAAGTTGCATAGGTGAAGGGCATATACAGTTGTCCTAAACATGTACATTTAGAAGTTAGCTTCACCTGCTACAATGGAGCTTATTCCCTAATAAGTATGTTTGCTGATGCAATCTGAGGCAGGATGCAAGTTCAGTTTCCCTATGCGGGAAGACACAATGTTGTTGTAATATCTGATGTATGCCTCCTTGAGCATCTTCTTTACAATAGAAAGGAAGGATACAAATGCTAAATCTCCCCCCTTTAAAAAAAACACACCCAAACTTCATTAACTCTGAAATCTAGAATTGTTACAGAGAGGCTGGATTATTGCGAGACCTTCTGTTTCAGATTTCATCTGTTCCTGCTGTGAAATTCTCTCTGAAGACAAACTTCTCTATCCCTTATCACAAGTAAGAGCAGAGTACTTCTCCAGCTGAAGAATGGATCTAATTGGGTGGTTTTCCCTTAGGCTGAAACAGGAAGTACCCCTTTATCTGTTAACTATGAGATTTGTCACACCTGGAGACCATGCTAGCAATACAGCTGCTGGCGTGTGAAGCTGATGAATGCAAACCTTTCTGTGAAGAATATGCTTGTCCCTTGTCTCCAGTATCAAGAGATCTGGACCCCAGGAAATCATATCACAGAGCCACATCTCAGGCCACACATGTAACAAACAGCAGACTTTTTACAGAAAATGTTCACTTCCTCATTCTAGATTTATAATCATCAATGTTGATTACAATATTATGCTGAAAAATATTATTATGCTGTAAAATATGCTCTAAATATTGGCCAGAATTCACTAAGGCAGCTATGAATACATAACCTAGAGTTATGCATTTGTGACTGGTTTGTATTCATGATCCCATCATCATCTGCTAACATGGCCAGTTCCCCACTTCCATGGCTTTCCTAGAAGAAGAAGAAAAAGTGAAACAACTTTCTTAAGGCCTAATTGGGACCAAGATGAAGAGACCAAGTGGGGAATTGGCTGGAAAACCTGTGTAAATTTCTTTTCCCTAACTGGTTTTCTAACTTTTCAGCTTTTTCTTCACCAAGACAGCATTTCAATCTTTTCAGTATTTCCCCCCTTATGCTGGGACAGGATATGGTATGCTGGATGTAAAGTAGTGTACAGTAGAGGAAAAAGCAGGATTTTAAGTAGCTTGGAAAAGGATATAAGAATGTATTTGAATGCTGACAGGTCTATAAGCAGTTTCAGCTGCAGAGGGCAGCAAATACTCAAAAATTAACCACATCATTAACCCATGTTATCCTATAGGTATGGCAGCAGTGCAAGACAGCACTGCTGCAACATCTACAAGAATCAGAAATTCATTTATAAGCTATACAATATTTCCCAAATTCCATAATTATGTAAGACTGGGGTGGGGGAAGCATAAATATAAATTGGAGATGGTAATTTCCACTAACCTCTGATCTCTTCAATAAAAGGTACTATTACAATGAAAGCTGAACTCCCTTTTAATATGATCATACATTCTAAAGTTTGTTACCACTCTTCCTAAAGCCCTGTTTGGGTGTTTAAGGACTGCATAAACATATATGAGGAGGGCTCTGCTGGGCCCACTGCCCTGCCTGCATGTTTCTAATGCTCTTCCAATATAGAAAGTGATTTTCTGAAGAAGAAAGCCTTCTCTAGATATAAGTACTAACAGTTAAGACAGCCCCATGTTAACTGAAGCTGTGAGGAACATAGCCCATCAGCCATATACTGTACCTGCCCAAAGCCAGAGAAGACCTATAGTTTTGCTGTCCTAAGCAGGCCAATAAATCAGCTTTACCAAGCTGTCATACATGGCTAGTGGGCTATGTAGGATTTGGCAGGTCACAACCAGTTGTAGAAGCCTGAGCTAAAATGAACTTTACAAAACTGCAAATGCACAGGTCATGGTCCGTTTTAAAATATAGGCAACATATGTTGTTGGTTTGTATTTGAATAAGAGACGTTCTATGTATTTACTATAGTAAACAAGCCTAGCCTGAGCAAAAAAAGGGACCGAAATTAACAGACCAGGACCTAAATATTAGCAGAAGCCAGCTCTATTAGGTAGCTTAAGACAGATGTTGTAAGGGTAATAATTGTGGTAGCAGTGCAGCATAGGTGAAAAAAAAAACTGTTAGAAATGTAACTTTGCTTATCACTAAAGAGTTATATGTGTCTGATATGGAGCAGTAGTAATAGCATTAAATAGTTTAAGTGACCCAGTCTGCTGACACCCTATAGAAATAATGCAATTTGACACCATTTTTATTACCATTGGTGGGTTCTATGGAATCGTAGGATTTGTAGTTTGTTGTGGCACCAGAGCTCTCTTTGACAGAGGAGGCTAAATATCCTGGAATTCCATAGCATTGAGCCATGGCAGTTAAAGCGGTGTCAAATGGCATTATTTCAGCAGGGTGTCAGCAGCCCCAGTCTTCTCATTTCTTATCCATCTATCCTGATCTCGCTGCAGTGTATGATGATAGTCTTAGGGATCTTTCCACCTCTTCTCTTCCTGCCCCTTTCTACTTTTCTCTTTCTCTCAGCTTCTTCCATAACCAAAACTAGTTTGGATCAGAATTAGCTTAGCACCCTAGACAACTATCTTATCTTAAATGGAGCTGCCACAATAAAGCCTGTAGTTGCAATTTCCCCAGAGCACCTGCCTTTGTGGTACAAATTCAAGCATTTTGAAAATTGGCCTTATAGAATCATAGTGTGGTAGCCATATTAAGGAACTTGCAAAAAGTATATTTTAATATGCCTTTTCATATGCTATATTGCTAATTGCTAACAAATAACAAGATGTGCTGAAATGCTGAAACTGCAATGCTAGAAAGAACTATGTCTGAGGTGAAGCTTAGCTGCCAAACACTGCCAAGGTTTTGTAAACATTATGGTCACAGAGACCTCAGTGAAATTATTGCAATATTTATCTTGTTTTCGTCTGTAACTGAGTTCCTGAAATGTAAACAGTATTGCAAGAGGAGAAGTGCCAAATATGGAGACAGAAACCACAATATGGGAGGAGGGAAGTGCTCTTGTTTGTATCTCATAACACACACTGTATGTTCTATAAAAGATTACATTCAATGTGGCTCGGGGCTCTTGGGCTTTTGGAAATTATTCCACCAAGGGCCCGCGCATAATTGGGAATAAAGCTCACTTTCTCAACTTCTCTGTGGTCCTGAGTCTGGTTCCTGCAACAATAGATTCATAGAGTTTGAAGAGACCACAAGGACCATCCAGTCCAAGCCCTTGCCTGGGTGCTGCATAGCCCTGAAGGCAAGGGAGAAACACGGCAGTCAGCAGGATCAGTCTGTAACACAGAGATGGGAGAAGAGCAACCATGAGCCCCATGTGGTCTCAACCCCAGTTTTGTCGCTACCTGGAAGCCCCCGAAACCCATTGCTCACAAAAACAATTTAAATATTTTCAGCCAGCCTTTGGGCCAAAATTCCCAGCTAACCACATAACCACCACCACCCAAAAAAACACAGTTGTTTTGGGTCCCATTACCCTCCACAACCCTGGCAGACAATCAGACAAAAACAAGATCAGAAGTGATATAAGTTCACTTCTGGTTCAGAAAAAAATATGTCTGTGTGGCAGGTGATACAACACCTATCAGAGGATCAGAGATTTGTGGAGCAGAAGGTTCTCAGAAATGTGTTCTGAGGGTCTCACAGTAAACCAGCAGTGTGAGTGTAGGAAGAGGAACTGTGGACATTTTGGTGGTTTTATTTTAATTAATTTCAAAAGTTAACATACATTCTTTAGCATGATTCTTTTCATGAATATTACTTCCCCTACCCCCCACCACCTCAGTGCTCCCCTTCACCGGAGCCATTATCCCTTACCTAACCTTTCCAGAATCTCATTTCTTCTCATGGAGGTAACCTCCCATCTTTTGTCTGTAATACTTTTTTAAAAAATACTTTCCAAATTTTATCAAAATCACTTTCTTTCCATATTCCTCTTCTTAACTTTAATTCTACATGTTAACTTATCATTTATTGCCATTTTCCAAACTTCTTTATACCACTCCTCCACTTGTACATTTATTTGCATTTTCCAATGTCTTGCTATAATTAATCTTGCTGCCGTTAATACATTTGTTATTAAATCCTTTTCTGCTTGGTTCCCATTCTCTCCATTATAAATTGACATCAGTGCTATGCTCGGTTTCCTTTCTATATTTCTATTGAGAATATTCTCTATTTCTATAAAAACCATTTCCCAAAACTGCTGTACAAATTTACAGTTCCACCACATATGCATATATGTACCTATTTCTTGACAACCTCTCCAGCAATATTTAGAATTATTCTTGTCTATATTATGCAATCTTGCTGATGTCAAGTACCATCTCCATATTATTTTATAGTAATTTTCTTTTATCTGTATTGACATATTTTTTAGATGACTTTGTTTCCAAATCTTATCCCATTTATGATCTCCAATTTTTTGTTTCAAATCTTCCTCCCATATTCTCCTTAAATATTCCCTTTTGTCTTTTTTATCCTTATTTTTTATCAATATTTTATATAATTCACTTGTAATACCTTTCAAACTTTCATTATCATCCCTCTTTTCACCTTTTTTCACCAAATTTTCAAATTTTGTAAATTCCCTTGTTTCTTTATGATTCTTTTTCCAATTTTTAATCCATTGTTCTAACTGTATGCAATTAAACCATGAAATTTTCATTCCACATAATTTCTCTCTTATACTCCCTTTCTCATTCATCCATCCTATCCATCCCTCTATTTTGTCTAGTCCTCTTTTCTTTAATTCCTTTCCCATTTTTTCCTTCAAATTATTTGGGATTTTTTTTCCATTATAACCGGCATTAATACTGAATCAATAGGAAAAAATTCTCTCTTATATTTATACCGTATTTCCCATATATTTTGCAAAAATGGGTTCTCGATTCCTTTAATTTCCTTTTTTGTAAAATTACCAAAAAATATGTTCCATATTCTCTTTTCTATTCTCCCTGTTTCTGTCTCTAACCATTCTAACTCCCCCTGTCCTACAATTCCTTCTATAACATTTCTCAATTGATTAGCTTCATGTTATCCTTTTATTTTTGGAAGACCAAGTCCTCCCTCCTTCTGTGATATATACCAAAATAATTTATTTAATCTTGTCCTTTTCCCTCCATTACAATATTTATTCAACATATTTTGCCATTTTTTTCAGTTCTACTTCTGATATTTTTATTAGATTTTGGTGGCGTTTTAGGGATAAATATCACCCTAAAACACCACCAAAATGTCACATATAAATATGTGATAATTTCCCTGAAGGGATGGGATTTAGAGTGGAATACAATGTTTCTCAAAGTTTCCCAGGACTAGACAAAGGGTGATCCGGAAGAGTTAATGATCGTTAATGGGTGATGTATTTAGAATTGAATAGGAGCAGGCAAGGTCTATTGTTGGAGGGGAAGGGAGGAGGAAAATCCTATTTTGCAAGCATTAAGGAATCTGCTATCTTTGAATGGATTAGTGGATTATTCATCTCCAGGTGTTGACTCTGACCTGAGTATTACTTGTTTGGAGAATTTCCAAAGGCCTCTCCCTTGGTTATATGTAACTCTAACTTTGGTATTTGGGGGTCCCTGGTTTACTTGCTAACCACGTGGTAGGCCACATCAAGCCAAATTATTAAGTATTGCCAATTATGTGATAGTCCAAGATGGAGGCTATTAGGGTAGGTAACACAGTGTCTCCCAATAGCAATGAGAGTGATGGTTCCTCAAAGAGCACCTTTTGTATTTCTTTACTCTCTGGAGAAGAGAAGGATGAGAGGTGACATGATAGCCATGATTAAATATTTGAAGGGATGTCATACTGAGGATGAAGCAAGCCTGTTTTCTGCTGCTCCAGAGACTAGGAAATGGAACGATGGACTCAAACTACAGGAAAAGAAATTCCAAGTAAACATTAGGAAGAACTTCCTGACAGTAAGAGCTGTTTGGAAATGGAATACACTGCCTCAGAGTGTGGTGAAGTTTTCTTCTCTGGAGGTTTTTAAACAAAGACTGGATGGCCATCTGTCAGGAATGATTTGATTGTGTATTCCTGCAGGGCAGGGGGTTAGACTGGATGGCCCTTGTGGTTTCTTCCAACTCTGTTATTCTATGATCTTGATAAAGGAAAGGGTATGACAGAATTAGGGCCTTTGCTTCATCCCAACAATGGAGCGAGAGCCAGTGTGGTGTAGTAGTTTGAGCATTGGATTGCAAATTTGAAAACCAGAGTTCAAATCCTTACTTGGCCATGGAAACCCATTAGGCAAGTCACACTTTCTTAGCTTCAGAGGAAGGGAAAGGCAAACCCTTCTGAACAAATCTTGCCAAGAAAACCCTGTGATAGGTTAGCTTTAGGGTCGACATAAGTTGGAAACAACTTGAAGGAACATAATAACAATGGAGCATTTAGACATTTTCCACACATATGTAGCCAGCACAATACTGATTATTCTACAATATGGATTGTTCAGGACCCCAGTCAGCCACATGATAAATGAGAGACTGGATTTATATTTCCTGAAAATGAAGTATTTCTTGAGAGAGTACCATCAAAATCATGCAAGCCTAACTAACTGTGAATCATAGTGAAGCCAGAAACTCAGCAGTGTATTCACTGCAGTATAGTGGTTCCAGCGCAAGAATTTATTGGAGCAGAAGACATTTCAGGAGGGAGGGGGAGAAACAGAGTCACCTTATGAGTCAGAAAGAAAAGAGAATGGCCTTGTGCATGGATGACACAATGGGACAGGTTTGCTCCATGAGCAGAAATGTTAGGGATCACTTAACACTGGTGTTTCTGATTGCAAAAAGTCCTTTTTGTAATGTATCCTGAACTGAAAAAATCTGTGGAGCCTAAATTGATGTGGAGGAGCTAATTGGGAGTAATAGGCCCTATGGTAATTGCTGTTTTCATTCCTCTGAGCAAGATATTTGGACTGGCTGTGGAGAACTGAGTCCCAGCCATTGCTCTGCTGCAGCACACCCAGAGCAGAAAAGCACCTGGCACAGATCAGCAAAGTCCGTCGCAGTGGTCATCACTTGAGCAGGCAGGGGCCAGGGGCAGAGAGGGGCAGAATTCTCCAGAGAACCTGCTTGGCTGCATCCTGCCTGTAGCATTCCTCTCAGCTAGAGTGATTCCCCAGAGCAGAAGCAAGGCGCCCCTGAAGATGGGGACAGCATGATACACTACCCCACACACTCTGTCCCTGAGGTGGGTTGGAGGACCAGCCCTGCCTCTGAGCTCCACCCAGACTGGCTAGTAGTGAGGGAAGATAAGTGCTCTATTTCATCCCCATCTGGAGAGATGCAGGTTCTTCCTCTCTGCCCTGATGAACTCTTAAAAAGTGCTTCCTTTTGTCTTTTCTGAACTTATCAATCCAATCCATTTTATTTGGCGACCCCTTGTTTTAATATGACTATAAGAAGGGGAGATATTCTCTCTTTCAACATAATTCCAAAAATCACTATCATGCCATGACAACTGGTGGTTCTGATATCAGTAGGGCAGCAAGTCTGCTGTGGGTTTTTGCCTTTAGTAGGTCTCCCTAAGATTCTGAAGCTATTTTGGTGATAGGGTTCAACACTCTTTACAGTTCAACAACATGAAAGACAGCTCCTTTAAAGTTCAAGCAAAAACCTGAAGCAGATTCACCTCCTCACAGAGACCGGAGCCACCAACTTCCACGGCTATCATGTCTCTTTCCAAAAGACTGCCTGGGGCATTCAGCCAACCACAGCTCACATAGCAGCCATGAGTGTAACAGAAATGCTATCTGGAAAAGAGCAAAAATTCCATTTCTCTGGTGACAAGGAGTTTCATTTTGTTCACTAGTGGAATGTGATCTAATCAGAACAGCAGTGTCTCCTCATGAGAAAACACCTGGATACTCTATACCAAATCACTGCATTGGGTCAATTGGATAACCCCCACAAAACAAACCTCCCTCTCTGCATTAACTCTTAATGCTTTGATAGTTAAATACTTGGTATTTCTTTTCTTTTTCTTTACAATTTAGGCTTTTAAAAAAAAAACTTGTGCTGCCATCTGTGATTAAAATCTATTGTGATTGTGCTTACAGTCAGTTGATTCATTCTCATAAATGCAAAACTGCTCCACTGTCAACTTACAGCAGTCTTTTTTTCATCTTGCACACAGAGGCTGAACATGAAAGAAGCTAAATTGGCAGAGAAGATATCTGTAAGATGTCAGCTAGAGATTAGAAGGAAGAATAAATGGACAGGAGGAGAAAAACAGTACCATTTGGATTCTGCATCATTTACAATGTACATTTATCACAAAAGCAAATTCTGGTTTTTAGTTCACTTGATGAAGTGATGCAATTCATTCTGCAAAGATTTTGCCTCCAGAGCAACAAATTTAAAACTACCTTATTCTGGATACTTTCGGGGGGGGGGGGTTCTGGAGGGGGCTCTTGTACTATCTGGTGTAACTTTCCATTTAGCACAGTGCCTCTAGAGATTATCAGATAGGAATGCAAAAATGTTCCTGTCCCACAATCTCCACTCCTGCTCCTGTCCTGCCACAATCACTCTCCCCACTGCACGTAACTCCTCTCCCGTCAACAGGGCAGCCCAGGAGTGAACAGACCTCTAACAGAGCTCCGTTCAATTCCTGGAGTGAAATCCTGCCTGTTCCCACAAGAAGACATAAGCATGGGATATTCAGAGTTTAAAAGAAAAATAAAATATAAGAAGTGACACCAAGCACAAAAACACACTTTAAAATTAACAAGTAACCCAGGGAGAGTCATAAAAAGAGGGTAGCTTACCTGGATGTCCCGATCTCACCCAGAAGTATTCTGCCAGGGGCTGCCCACTGATGCTGGGATCTCGCCAGCAACATGGGGCACCTTCTTGCACACACGGAAACCCGGGACAAAAACAGAATGGGGGATCTATTAACAGCTTCTCCCCTCAATAAAAAACAGTGCCCACAGAACAGGAGCAGAACTAGTACATAACAACATTGTCTGGTAAGGAAGCCCTTTTGAGATCTCCTGGCATCATTGTAATGCCACTTTTGACACGTCTGATAATCTCCTCTATCAGTAAACTGTGCTTCATATTTCAGTGTTCGCTGTTTTTCTTCTCTGAGATGGCAAAGAAAATGAGGGACACCACTAAGTCGCTAATGACATCTTTAGATCACCTATAAGATTAAAGAACATAGATATACACTGACACACCCAGACTTTGGAATGAAATGGGAAGCTTTGAATTTGGAGAGATCTCTGTTCTTACACAGGTTTTGCACATTTGTAAATTTTGTCACCTTGTCGTATCTCAAGTGCTCATGCTAACCATGTTTCCAAATGGACATCCTAAGCTTTCTGGGGAGGGGGTGGAGTGGCTTGAACTAGGACAAAAGATTTTAAAAGGAAATAATTCCTACTGAACCCAATCCTGGTTATCAAGATCAAGGGCATTCAACTCTGGTTACTACCACATTGCAGAAATAATACAGTTCAGCACTGCTTTAGCTATCATGGCTTCATCCTATGGAATCCTGTCATTTGTAGTGTGTTGTGGCACCAGAGCTCTCTGAAAGAGAAGGCTAAATATCTCACAAAATTACAAATCCCAGAATTCCATAGGATTGATCCATGGCAGTTAAAGTGATGACAAACTGCATTATTTCTGCAGTGTGGCAGCAGTCTATATCACTGATTTGAAAGGGGAAATGGAGGCAACCTAATCCAACCCCATTTGGTGCAGAAAGTCCAGAATTACAGTTACTCCAACCAAAGGCTATCCAATCTCTACTTGAAGACTTCCACCAAGGGAAAGGCCTATATGCCACTAAGTAACTGGATTATTGGCAAATTGCTCTTGAGATTAGAAACCTTTTCCTAAGGTTCAACCAAAATCTACTCTCCTGTAGTTTGAGCTCTTTAGATTTAGTTTTGATCAAATGCATGAAATGCTTGAAAACTTAAGTGTCTCTTCAAAGGTGAAAGAACAGGGTCGCACATAGTTAATTCTGATGTGATATAGTTGTGATATGGGCAGGGTGTGGCACAGTGATGCATCCTTCTTGATAAGCAAGGTAAAACAAGTGTATAGGCCTACAAACAAGATTGCATGAACACAGCAGTCACAAAACAAGAGCATTCACTATCAATTATTTGAGTCCAGGGCTGCTGACATAATGAAGAAATAATGCAGTTTGACACCACTTTAATTGTTATTGCTCAATGCTATGGAATTCTTGGATTTATCGTTTTATGGGATATTTAGCATTCTCTGTCAGAGAGCTCTGGTGCCACAACAAACTACACGTCCCAGGATTCCATAGGAAGTTGACCGTGATTAGAAAATCGCCAAATATAGCGCTGCAGCCTCCCAGCTCTTCCAGAACAGTATCAGCAGGGGGACAGTGTCATCCAAAATGGCCCCCCTGCCACACAGCAGCCTCGCAACAGGGATGAGCCTGCTTGCGCTACAAATAGCGGTCCGAAAAAGTCCGAAGAGTACCTAAAATGGATACAAAAAGTTACACTACATTCAGAGGAAAAGAGATACTGTATTTAAATACCTTTTAAAAAAATAATAATGGGACAACATACTTTAGAACAGATGCAGGACAATATACGTAATATCTGTAATGTAAAGCCATTTGAAAAACTCAGCAGTAAAGCTCTAATGAAATATTCATCCCTCTGCAGCAGCTCATTAGCCAAGGCACTGTTCAAGCAACAAGTGGAAGCTACAGAAACACAGACTCAAAGGTTATAAAATTTCAGTGAAACTGAATACAGGTACACGTCTGTTAATAAAGTAGATGTATTTCTAGGCATTACTTCTTAAACAGAACATTTGGTACCAGAGGTAGAATTAACATGGAGAGAATAGTGATAGGTTCCTACACCACAAAAGAAGAAGAAAAATGAGGAGGAGGAGCCACAGTTCAACATGTTCGATCAAAGTTTTTATCCAAAACTAATAATGCACACATGTGAATTGAATTAACCAGGTCAGATAAGCTTTGCATAAGTAAATAAAACATTTCAAACTTTCTATAGAACCCCTGAAAGCTTCTTCCAAAAAGGCATGCTGGAATAATTTTTTCTTTCACTCCACCTTTGTGAAGATTTCCATTTTAGTGGCCAAACTTATAGATATAGGACTTTATCAGACACACAAAATACAGCATCATAACGACACAACATAAATACAAAAGGGCGCACATATCAGATGATGTTGCCCTTTCGCGTTTATGTACCGGCCATAAGCCATACTTTTTTATTGACTGCCCAAGCCGTCAATAGATTGGCCATGGCGATATTGTGCCAGCATTGCCAGTGTATGAGACCTCACACCAATGTCTTTTCGTCATTCCACTGTCAATGGCCGGTCTGGCCAGAACACTTCTGCATGAGATCATGACATCCAGGTAAGTGATGCACTTTTTATGACCTTCCCCAGTTTACTTGGGACTTTTTTAGTGTGTTTAAGTGCTTTTTGTAACTTTTACTGTCTTATTTTTGTTTTTGTTTTTGAACCTCCCGCGCTATGTATTCTTGCAAGAATACACAGGATTTAAATAGAGGAAGTGAACGGAGCTCCATTCACTCCTCATTCATTGCCAGGAAGCCTTTTGCCAGGTTGGAAACCAGTGTGACATGGGGAGTTCTTTTGCTGGCATAAAAATGGCAGAAGTTATGCCAAGAATGGGTTTTAGCGTGGTGTTCTGATAAAGTCCATAGGCTTTTTTTTTAACATGCTGGGGGATACTTGGTGAGACTGGTCTCCACTTTTCTTTTCTTGTTCATGTGTGCTCAGTAATCAATTCTGGAGGTTGCTGTTGTTTATCTTGACTGTTGTAGACAGGCCACACATAGCTACAGTAGGATTGTCAAGAGTAGAATCCTATTCTTTCCCATCTCAAGCTTTATTGCATTGTTTACTGCAGACATGTTGTTGTAAGCCGACAATGAAAGTCTGTGTTTCTCCAGACCTCCTTCACCATCCTCTCAATCCTACTGTTGCTTTAAAAAATATATTACAGCTAGACAGAAGACAAGGAAGAAAAGGTGGGACTCGGAAGGTATAAAAAGGAACTTCTTCATCAGAGACTTTGTTAACTGAGGCATGTCTGAACAAACAATAGAACATAGAAGCATGTAGGTGTCTTCAAGTTGCCTTTTACTTCTGGCAACTATATGAATTTCACAGGGTTTTCATAAGCAAGGAATACTCAGAGGTGGTTTTGCCACTTCCTTCCTCTGAAATATAGCCTACAGCACCTGGTATTCATTAATGGTCTCCCATCCAAGAACTAACCAGGGCTGGCCCTGCTTAGCTTCCAAGATGAGAGAGGATCTGGTGCCTTTATAGTATTTAGGCACTATCATAGAGACATGTTATGCAATAATTCTTAGGGTTTTTGCAAACCAACAACCTTTCTGAAAAGTGTTTTAACAAAATCTTTGTCCCTGCACACTGTGGACTTTATCAGACCAGCTGCCTAAACCGCATTCTTTTGCTGGCATAACTTTGCCATTTTTATGCTGGTAAAAGAACTCCTCCTGCCACACCTACCTCCTATCCCAGCAAAAGGCTTCCCAGCAATGAACGAGGAGTGAACAGAGCGCCGTTCACTTCCTCTTTTGAAATCCTGCATATTCTTGTGAGAATACATAGAGTGGGAAATTCAAAAATAAAAACAGAAATAAAACAGTAAAAGTTACAAAAAGCACCTAAACACACTTAAAAAGTCCCAAGTAAACTGGGGAGGGTCATAAAAAGTGCATCACCTACCTGGGTGTTGCAATCTCACCCGGAAGTGTTCTTGCTGGACTGGCTATTGACGCTGCATTCACGTGATTACAATGACGCTGCATTCACGTGATTACAATGGCGTGAAGTTTCAAATGCCAGCAATGCTGGCACAAAAGCACCACGGGAATCAATTGACAGCTTGAGCCATGAATAAAAAGTACTTTTTTAAACAGGAAATGATCATAAAAGGGCAACATCATGTGGTACACATGCCCTTTCACGATCATTAGGCATCCTTATGACACCTTATTTGCCTTATCTGATAATGTCCTGTGAAGGGAAGTGTCCATATGTTCAAAGACCAGAGCTTAATTCCAAAGAAAGGTGTCAGCACAAAAGCTAGCAGATTATCATGCCATATGCCCTGGAAACCATGCTACTTCATTCTATCATATAGGTCTGTGGCTTTCCTTCCAAATATACTGAGAGGAGGGATGGGCAAATTCTTGGGATCTAGGGGACACTATACGCTGCACAATTCTTCCACCACAACACCTCCCCCAAAGCCCTGGAAGTATACATAAGTCCATTTGCAGTTTTGTAAAATGGCTTTTGCATGTAGGTAGAGAAAACAAGGCATGGGCATATGTGTCACTGCACCTTGTTTTAAAGGAGGATTGCTACTGTTAGAGGCTTCCAGGAATGGCAATTCTCTCCTGCTTTTCATGGGGCAGGGCTAGGAGCGGTCCAAGGCTCACAAAAATGAGTGGGGAAACATATGTGACCCACAGACGATGTGATTCCCACTCCTGATTTAGGGGATCCAAAAAGACTTTATTATTAATCACTTGGCAGTGAAAAAGAATGGACACATAAATATTCATTTAGCTTCTCTGTGATCTCCCTATCCTCTTCTAGCAATCCTTTCTCATATCTTTCATTTCTGCAAATTGAATTTTTTTTATTTCTATGAAGTCATCAAAATAATATTTGGGTTCCTCCAGTTGTCAGACAACTTTTCTTTAGAATCAGAGGTTTAAGCTAATAGCTAGTCCCTGCTAGAGTAGATCCATCATGACAATGAAAAATGCATTAGTGTTGATTTACCAAGTCCCCATTGATTCAGTGCATATACTGTAGCGGGGATAAACAATCAGAAGTAGGTGAGAGATGGTAAAGTGGTTATTAAGGAACTGTCTTTAATCACAGCTCAAGGAATGCTGTGAAGAGGGCCTACGAGGGGAGAAAGGATTAAAAAAATGAGGCTTGTCTCTGATGGAAGGCAGATAGGGGAAAGATGGCTTCGAGATAGGCAAAGGATTGCAGTGAGAGACGGGACATGTAGCACAGACATAGGGAAAAGATTACAGAGAGATAGGGGAAAGATGGCCTAGACAGATAGGGAAAAGATGACACAGAGATAGGGAAAAGATGTAATAGAGATAGGACAGTCAGTCAGCTGGGAGGAAGAACTGAATAGGGTTTTGGGGAGCCATGAATTGTGAAATAGTTCAAGGGTTAATGTTTTATCTAAATGTCTCTTAATAAACTTCTACTTGTTTGTTCTTTTTTTACAAGTGTGTCTGGCTCTCCTGATTAAGTTTGAAGAGAGTCTGGCCACACTTACCACAGCAAGCCCACAGAACAACACATCCACGTAGGGATCACCTTGTGGCCCAAGTACCCAATCCAGGGAGGAATTTTGAGGAGAAAGGGGGCAGAGTGAGTGACAGGAGCCCAAGGGTTGAAACTGCAGAGGGGGTTCCATCACAGGTATTTTGACTCCAACTTATGGTGTCCCTATACAAGGGTTTTCTTGGCAAGATTTATTCAGAGCAGGGATTTGAAGCCTAGAGTCCTAGTCCAATGCTCAAACCACTCCATCATGCTGGCTCTAAGTATTCTAAGTACAAGATTACTTAGTAAAATTTTATTGATGTTTATGTATTATGTCACATGCAGTTTGTGCCAAGCAAAACTAATGAAAATACAGTAGCCCCCATCACCTTATCCATGAGAGGTATGTTCCAAGATCCCCAGTGGATGCCTGAAATTGAACCCTATATATGCTACTTTTTCCCTATATATACATAACTATAATAAAGTTTAATTTATAAATTAGACACAGTAAGAGATTAACAAAAATAACTAATGATAAATACAATAACTAATAATCAACACAAGCACTGTGATACCATGACAGTTGAGCTGATAACTGAGACAGCTATTAAGTGACTAAGGGACTGGTAGTGTATACAGCATAGATACACTGGACAAATCATAGAATCATAGAGTTGGAAGACACCACAAGGACCATCCAGTCCAACCACCTGTCATGCAGGAATAAACAATCAAAGAATTCCCAACAGATGGCCATCCAGCCTCTGTTTAAAAACCTCCAAAGAAGGAGACTCCACCACACTCCGAGGCAGTGCATTCCAAAGGGATGATTCACATCCCAGTAGGGTGGGACAGCTCGAAATTTAAGCACACTACTGAGAACTGTGTGCAATTAAAAACTTATGAATTGTCTATTTCTCAAATTATTCATTTAATATTTTCAGACTGCAATCGACTGCAGATAACTGAAACCACAGAAAGTGAAACTACAGATAAGGGGAAGCTACTATAATGCAGATCTAAAATCCACAATATTCATCATATTTTCAAGCAAATGTAGGTCACTTAAACTGCAATGAAAGCAGCTTCACAGTTCACTGCTTCTTCACCTGGATTTTACCTGAGGGAGTCTGTGATGCTAAATCAAAAGACATATTATATATTAAATGGTGGTGAACACACATGTAAAACTCTACCATTATGTCTTTGATCTCTGTGAAAAATGAAAGTGGGGCCTGTTACAAGACAATTGAACAAGCAGGAAAGATACTAAACATTTGTAATGGGAATAAAACCTATAATTTAATTTTAAAATAAAAGGTCATTGCATATTACTGTGTAATCTAAACAAATTTGTTCCAGACTTATTTAAAAACATTTTTTTTCAACAGCACACCAATACATTGATGATAAAATTGCCAGATGATCTCCTCTTATGGATTCGTACAAACATTAACAGAAGAGGACAAGATAATCTTTGGAGTACCCCACAGGTCAGTTTGTTTGGGATACAACAGACATAATCACCCATACTTTCTCCATCCATCTCAACACAAAGATTTTTGGTAAGACAAAACAAGGCAAGCTCTCTTCCCAACCCCAGCGTAAATAGTATTTCAGAACCTGGAAGAAACTGTTTACAAATAGAGAGTTGTAATTAATTGATTTTCCAATAATTATTGCATAAGAAAGAACCATTACAATTCGATCATAACAAGGGATAACATGACCTCTTTCACGGTACAACTGTAATTGTTACTTTGATAGCTACAGGGGTACTATTACTAAAAAGCAGAAGAGAAATATCACAAGGTTCAAGCCCTGGCTTATGCTCTGCCTCATGTTCACTTCTGAAGCACCAGTGAGGTAAACAGGAAAACAGTGTTTTGTACCACAGGCAAGTAGTTGTAGCATGCTCATCAGAAGTGCATGTGTATTCCAGAAATGTTTTTAGTTGCTTTTGAGAAAAAGGAACATGAACAGTTGCTTTAGAAATTATAACTATGGTAGTAACTTTTGAAACTAAAACTATAACACAGGTTGAATATCCCTTATCCCAAAATCCGAAATACTCCAAAATCCAGAATTGTCCACATGGGTGGCTGAGATAGTGACACCTTTGCTTTCTGATGGTTCAATGTACACAAACTTTGTTTCATACACAAAATTATTTAAAAATATTAAAACAAACAAACAAACAAACTAGGCTATTGTCCAGGAAAGCAGCTAGCCCAGAAGCTGACAAGGCTGCATGGCTTGACAGTAACCCAAAAGTTATTCTAAAGCACAGTACCAGTAATTCAATAGTTCCGTAGCAAGCCAAAGATCCAAGAGTCCAAAGAGCAAATTCGCTAGTTCAGTCCAGGGTCAAGGGTTCCAGAAGGCAGGTCAGTGAATCCAGTCCAAGGTCAAGAGTTCCAGGTCAATCTAAGGTCTAGAAGGCAAGGTTTCAGGCACCAAGAAAGTCAAAGTCAGATGCTTTCACCAGGGAACGCAGATAAACTCCAACAAACAAGCTAAGCATCTCACAGCTGTTGATATTGGCCCAGCTCCTAATCACAACTGTTTGGTGACTGCTGAGCATTTCTCAGATAATCTCCAGGATCACCACAGGCACACCCTTTCTGATCTCCTCTGGCTGAAGGTAGGTACCTCTTTGTCCTGCTCCTCTATGTCTCCCAGGCCTGGAAACTTGTGCAGGGGAGGAGGCTTGGCTACTGAGACATGGCCTTTGCAGAGCTTTCAGGCTCAGCCAGCTCTGCTGGAGCTGTCTCAGCCCCCTCGTCTCCTGAATCCTCAAAGTCCTCAGCCTGGCTGGACATGACAGCTATGTGTATAAGATGTATATGAAACATACATTACTTTAATGTTTAGACTGTCCAAAATATCTCCTTATATGTATACAAATATTCCAAAATCTGAAATCCAAAACACTTCTGGTCCCAAGTATTTCAGATAAGGGATACTCAACCTGTAGTACTTTGGGGGAGGGCTTGAAACTGCAACTGTAACTAACTTTGCTTTCAGAAGTAACTTTCAAAGTTCTGGTTGTGATTAGTATGGGTGGGGGTCAATATCTGAACACTCTAGTTTAAATGTGTTATTGCCAAACAGGAAGAAGGTGAGAAAAATGATAAAAGTCCTTTAAAAGCAACTTCTATGATGAGAGGGGTTGGTCATGTTTAACCAAGAAAAGAGGTGATATGGTATCTCAAATACATGAAGGGTTGCAGCATACATAATTGGGCAAATTTGTTTTCTGTTACTTGAGCTGGTAAGACTAAAACTAACTTGTTCAAATTACAACAGGTTCAAAAGAGATTTTGACTAAGTTTAAGAGAAATTTCCTGTCAAGATGCACTATTTGACAACAGAAAAGATTCCTTTGGAAAGTGATATACTTTCCATTATATATTTTAAGCTGGGTTGTTACCTAACCTGACACCCCCAGTCCCACATCTATATTAATAGTTGGTAATATTTAATAATTAGGTCAAATGTGGCCTTCCACACAGTATGACCATTAAAGCTGGAAAATTCCAACAAATTATAAGGACTAGCATGCAGACTCAGTCAGGTAGGCACTTAAGGATGGGCCACCTAAATTCTAAAGAAATGCTAATTTGTAAGGCAGCTGGAGGCATGTACACCTGGCTAATCCTATCAGCCAAGGCTGAGAAGCTCAAACCTGTAAACAACCCTCATTCCTTCACCCTTCCCAAACAAAGAAGCTGCTTCCCCCCTTTCAATTGCAAAGTATCCATACATTAAGATCCCATTAACATATCCAGAGTGCCTTTGTCTCACCTTGAGCAACTCCGAGAAGCATTGCCTCCTACTATAGATTCCATACCCTAGAGGCAACTATTGACTATAAAAACCCTTCCAACACTCAAGTGCACACAGTTCACTCTTCTACCTACTTCACATCAGGCTGGGTCACCGTTCCAGCTCTGGGACCCCCATTCCGCTGGTTTCCTCTACAACCTCATCTTTACAAGACAGGTGTCGTATCTCCCACAAACAATTCCCTTCTCTATTCCCCTATCTCAATATCTCCCACTTCATTCGCTAGTCTTGCATGAATGCTTGAAACCTGAATGTGTATGTGAATGCTGTTGTCACTGTTTTTCTCAATAAAGATCAATTTATTGTACTATCTAGCTTAATGTCTCCTCCTGGTTTACAAAGGTCAAAAGATCTGCTATTTGTTGCCCCCTCTTGCATAGCCAAGCTGAATACATTAATTCCCCAAATTAATGTCGATATTTTGAGAGTCTTTAAAACCCCCAAGCATAGAGGGTAACAGTGTGGCCACCTGGCAGAGATAATCAGAATTAGATTTCCTGCATTACCCAAGGGTTAGGACCTCTCAATTTTTTTCCAGTTCTATGATTCTAAGGTAACCCACTTCATCCAAAACCACTGGGAGTTGTTCCACCACTGTTCTATCAGGCCCCATTCACACTACAAAATAACAGTGCTATTATTCTACTTTAACCTCCATGGTTCCAGCCTATCGAAACCGTGGGTTTGTAGTCTGGCTCTGGAGCACTCTGGCTGAGGATTCTAAATGCCCCTCTCTGAACTGCCAATCCCAGGATCCCACAGGACAGAACCATGGTAGTTAAAGTGGAATAACAGTGCTATAATTCTGTAGTGTGAATGGGCCCTCAATTATTTTACCCCAAAACAAAATGTTTGAAACTTGTCTGCAATTATTCACATCAGCTTAATCCAATGATTGGAGTGTGTGTGCACGCACTTGTTTTAAGTCAATAAAACCTCTGTGTCACATCTGTACAAGAGAAGCCAATAACTTCTGTTAGCAACAGGCCAAGTGCTTCTGGTCACCCTCCAAAATGGCAAAGGATAAAAGGGACACAATTCCCAGGAAACTTATCTGCTTCCTCAGGATGAAGTATTTGAAACACACCCAACCTAACTGTAGAAGCAGTAGTTTCAGACCCATGCACAGGAACTGCAACAACAATAGCATCCAAAGTGAAGTACAGATGAAGCATTTTTATCTGCTGAAGACTCTGCAAACCAGAAGTATTGAACTGAAGGCAGGCAATCCCTCTTCCCAGATAAACCAGGTCATAAAAGTTCATGCGAAAGAAAATATCTTTGCTAATGATATCAGATACAATGGTGGCAGAGAAGCCTACAGGACACGGGGGGCGGGGGGAATTCCTACACTGGTTTTTTCAGCAAGTTATATAACTGAAAGGATTTTGCTGGAAAGCAAGATGAAACACACCATATAGCTTAAGGGTCAGTGGCTAAAGAGGATACATATTCGAGGAAAAGCACAGCTTCTGCTTTACTAGATTTTAACATCCCAAGAGAAATTCAGTCTAACTGTGGAAATTGATATATATCAATAACAACTGCCCACTAACAGCAATGCGGGTCAGAACTGCATGTCAAGTGGACCAAAGTACAAACAGAATGTTATCTTTAAGAAGCAAAATCATAAAATCAGAAGATAGGAAAGCATACCAAACGTTTTAAAGATATATATATTCATAGGTTTATGTGGCTCCAATGGGTTCCAACAGGTAGCCTTGTACAATTGTCTCATCCACACAAGTAAAGTGGAATCCATTCCAGTTCTCTCTTTTAAAAACAATTTCAGTGCCAAACAAAAGCAAACAAAGCAAGCCATTTCATGAAAATGTTACTCCTTGAAGTACTCGGTCAACTTTCATGAATATTTTGACTGAAATGTTTTTCTCTCTCCCTAGCCCCAGCAGGGCCCAATTCAGCCACAAGAACATAGCATGCTGGATTCAGCCAAATCCTGTATAGTTCAGTATTCTGTTTCCACAGTAGACAACCACATTCTTATAGGAAAGCCCCAAAGCAGGACCCAAAGCAGGACCCAATCACCCTCATTCATGTTTCCCAGCAGATTTTTTTTGAGATACAATACAGCCATCATAAGTAGTAGTCACTGAATTCCTTATCCTCCTTGAATTTTTTTTAAAGTCACACATGTTAGTAGCCTTTATTAGGCCTGGTGTCAGCAAGTAGAATCCCAGGGCACCTACAAAGAATCCAAGCCCTCCAAAGGGCACATCAGTCACCACCCTTTCTCCCCTTCTGTTCCCCCTCCCCTCCCCTTGTTGAAGCAGGTGCTGTTACCACCAGCAGTGGGGCTGCACCCCCTATTTTAATTCCCCCCTCCCATGGGAGTCCCAGTGGAGCAATGCTATGAAGCGACACTCTGGGAATTAAAATGGTGGTTGCAGACAGTGATCCATGTTTGTTGTTCCTGTTTTGTTTTACTGATGGTGCTGGAGCCCATTTCAACAAAATAAGAGATGCAGGTGAATGCAGTCACTACTGGCCTCACCCCCTTACTAGGAGAAAGACTTTCACTAGGCTCAGCACACTTGCCACTGCTGGGGGGGGGGAGGGTTCTAAAAGCCCTGAACTTTCTAACCTTCCCTCAGTGGGAAGTTGTTACTGTGAGGCTCCTGCTCCTTATTCCACCAATTTCCCCACCAGATATAAGGTTCTGCCTAAATCTCCACTGTCACCATATGTGGTACATATACCACATCTCTATCATGCCTAGCCCCAGAAGCAGGAGTGAAGAAGAGGCAGGCAGTGCTCCATCATACCTAGGCCCAGAAGCAGAGGCAGTATCTGCTGGACTTCATCCCCACCCCTGCACTTCCATCCCCTTTTCCTTTTGTGTCATGTCTTAATTGGTGTGTAAAACTGAGGGCAGGAAACTGTTTTGTTGTTGTTGTTGTTTTACTTGTAAAGTGCCAGGTACACTGTTTGCACTGTATAAACAAATAATAATAATGGTGGTGGTGATGACAATAACAATAATAATGTGAAGACTTTCACAAATCTCAACACTACCACCAAGAGGGAGGGCTTTCCCTTATCCCTATATCTGCCAGGAATGCAAGGAGCTTCTCCTGTCCCACTGATATGTACTGGAGACCTACTGTGGAGACCTACTAGATGCCCTCAAGGTCCCTGTGCAACTTATTAGGCAACTTCTATCCCAACTGGACACCAATTATCTCTGTTTTCTGCTGCCGCCCACAGACACTGTATCTGAATCCAATCTTTATGTCTGTAGCTTTCCTGGAGGCCAAAAGCATATGATACACAATCACAATACTTTATTATCAAAAGAGGAACAAAACAAAATAGATTAATAATTTAAATCATTAAAAGCAAATATTTTACTCCCACTCTTCTCTTAAAACTATTAACTCAGAGTCTTAAACCTCACTCATTAATTCCGAAACCTGACTGATTTAAGCCTAATCTTCACTCATTCACCTCACCCCAATATTTCTCAACTCCAACTGTCAACCACCTTTCTTATTCAGATCCCTGCAAACTTTCCACCAATTATCTCTCATGCTCAACATTCCATTTGCTCACACCTCCCACCAGCTCCATACTGGATTTCCCCTACAAAACGAAATTACCTTAATATATAAAACAACATTTTCTATAAAAAGTCCATGGCATTACAGTTCCTCACTCCTGCTTTTTTCACCTTTTCCCCAGGTCCTGGTGACTGGAGTCACTGCCAACACACACACCTCACTACCTGGAGGAAGATTTTCACGGGTTCCCTTTTGCTAGGGGAGGGGGTGTTCCCATTTGGGGAAGACGCTTCTGCCACTGGCCTGAGGACTTTACTAGCACTCAAGGAACCACACAGGAAGAGCGCTGAGGGCTTTGACTAACCTGTTGCCAGGCTTAACCATTACTACATTCTGTGGCAGCAAATTCTGCAGTTTATGCACATGTGAAGCCCTGAGTGAGTCTCTCACCATTCTGCCACACTGGATGACCCTGGGTTCCAGAAAAAATGTATGAGCGACAAAAAATTCCTCATCTGCTTTCCCTCCACCATGCATAATTTTGGACACCTCTATCCTGTCTCTCACCATTTTTCTGAGTTAAAAAGCCCTGAAGATTATAACCTTCTGTCAGTGGGGAACTGTTCCCTGCTCCCCACATCATTTCAGTCACCATTTTCACCTTTGCCAGTTTTACAGGATCCTTTTAGAGATGCAGTGACCAGAACAGTACACAGTACTATATATCAAATATGGTTGCGCTATAGATTTGTAGACAGATATAGGAATATTGGCACTTCCAGTTTCAGTTCCTCTCTAATGGTTTGCAACATTGGGCTTTTCCTTTTCACATCAACTATACACAAGATAAACATTTTAAAATTCCATTAATTCAAAGGGGCTGTCCTAAACTTTTCCGTGAAATCAACAGGAATTCAAAATGTTTGACTCAACCCGGGTTTTGCCTATAGTCTGATTCTGTCCTCAAACTATTATAATAAATTTGGTCATACTTGTTATTTTCTATTGCAGTATGCAGCCATGACAGCTGCTGACTGTGACCTTTAGATGAAGCTGGTTAACACTAAGAGAAACTCAGCTTTCACAGAGATCAATGTGAAATGCTAAATACTTGAGCAAAAGGAAAACATTCTGTTTCTATTTGCGAGCAAAGTATGAAATTATGGTTTGCAACTGTTCAACATAAAAACATTGATTAAATTTGACAATTCTTTCCCCAAACCATGCATCTAAAAATGAAGCACAGCTCCTGTGAAAATTCCAAGACACCTGTATGTAAATATAACATTTATGACCCATCATTCTGAAATAGCATTTTGTGTTTTCAGGATATACACTGGCTTACATCTAAGCAGGGGCGATTACTTTCCAAACAGTGTACATTGCAGTATCTGCAACTAGATTAAAAAATTAAATAGGGCATGTGGCTTTATTCCAATGAAATGTCTTATTGTGTTTGTGTGTGTACATGTGCTTAAGGATGAAAGCATTAGTGCAGGCAAGTAGATTTGTTTAAAGGCCACTGTCGTTTTAAGCATTTGGTTTATTCTTCTGAATAATATAATATTACATATGCTCTCAGAGAGAATGTAGATACTATTTTTAATTGCACGTAGTTTATTCTTCTTTCTTTAAAAATGCATCTTAAAATTGCCCTTTCCCATGCTGCTTTGAAGCTTATCTATCATTTAAAAATTATTATTACTGCTGCTTTTATTTGGACTTTTCTGTTTCTAAAGGATCTTACTGGTTTTATTGTGTTTGTTTTTTATTATATACATTTGAGAGTTTGGTAAAACTAAATAAATATGTGTAGGACTGCAAGGTTATACCATCTCATTTGTACTGCCATGACCAGTGCAGTTGGACTCCGAGTGTATGAACTAGTAATTCCAGTTCTTTTAAAGCATCTGTATTTTATGTTAATGCTCTTGCTACATTTCTTTCTTTGGCACCTCCTCTTTCTAGGAGATTTGCCAAGGAGAAGAGTTGACGTTTCTTCTGTAGGTCTAAAAAACTAATCTTGGTTCCACTGTGATTACAGTGGGCCCTCAGTATCCACTGGGGGTTGGTTCCAGAACCCTTCGTGGATACCAAAATCCATGGATGCTCAAGTCCCATTATATACAATGGCGTAGTAAAACGGTGTCCCTTATATAAAATGGTGAACAGCAAGGTTTTCTTTTTGGAATATATTTTTGGGGGAATATTTTCAAGCTGTGGTTGATTGAATCTGAGGATAGAGAATCCATGGATAAAGAATCCATTCTTGTACTACATGCTTCCTCTGCTTATTCAATGGGTTAAGGACCAGAGCACTGTCAAAAACTGGAAATTGTTGAAATGTAGAACCCAGTCCTTTTACATATTATATATAATTTTTATTATATATTATAAGCACAAATATGAGTATTATAACCAAAAATGTAAGACAAGAGACACACCATAAATGTCCCCCCTCCCTCCCCGACTCCTCCAGCGCGCATGCGTTCACCGACAACGGGTTTTAAACTCGTCACCCTGGCGAGGGGCTCCCCCTATTCAAGAAGTCAAAAAAGCCCCTTTCCGAGGTTCTGAAAGGGGGCGGGAACGAAAGGCCAGCAGCTGGCCGGAAATGACGTTGCGCACGCGCGGTGTAAACAGTTTGGCGAGACCCTGGTAACCGGGGAGTTAGCCTCAGGGGCCGAAAGCCTTGCGGGGGGGGGGCGTCGCCGCGGGTTTTACGTTTCCGTTTGATTTTGGGTCGAGCGGGCTGCTTGTTTTGTTCTGTTTATTTATTTAGCTACCCCTCTCTTCCTTTTCTCTGCTCAGGGAGACGAGAGTCCGGAGAAGGGGGAGCCCGGCAGGGGCAGCAAGGCGGCGTCGGCGTCAGGCGCTCCGCTTGGGCTCCCCCTTCCCTGGCGGGAGCTGGGAAAAGCGTCCCCTCAGAGGGAGCCCCGCCGCCGCCCTCTGAGGGGGAGCGAAGGGGCCAAGCCGGGCCTTCCCGCTTCGTACCCCCCCTCCGCACTCCCTAACCCCACACTCCAGCCTCCGGAAGAAGAAGGAGGAGGAGGAGGAGAGGGCGGCAGGGAGGGGGCGAGAGAGGGGGGGCGGTCGGAGCTCAGAGCTGCTCAAGACTGTCTCCCCTCAACCTCCCCGGGGAGGACGAGGGGGCGAGAGGAGTCGGGGCTGCTGGCCCCTTTCCCCCCCTCCTTCCTTTCCTACCCGCCCCTGTGTCGAAAAAGATGATGCAGAAGGAGCCAGAGTGACAAATTCAGGTCAGGGAGGGGGGGCAGCGGTGTGAATGCCAGGTGTGTGTGTCCGCCCGCCCTCCCGAGGGAGGAGGTGGCAGTGAGAGTGGGGGGGGGGTGAAGAGGTAGTTTGACCTGCCCCCCTCCCCTCCTCTCCTCTTTTTCCCCCTCCCCGAAGCACCGGCATCCCATCTCTCCTCTCCTTCTCTGCCTCCTCCTCCTCCTCCCGGTTTTTTGTGTCGCCCTCGCCATCCTCCACCTCCTTCCCGGTGCCTGGCAGAGCACTTGGCAAGGTCTCTCCCCCTCCTCCTCTGCCGCCGCCACTTGCTGTGGAAGATGGCGACACCCGGGATGAGCTGGCAGCAGCACTACTACGGCGCTGGCTCCGCGTCGAGCGCTGGGAAATTCACCGCCGCCTCGTCTTCCTCGGCTGCCTCCTCCTCCTCCCAGCTTGGCATGGAATATAATCAGGATCTCCATCTCAAAATGAGCAAGAAAATAGCTCAGCTCACCAAGGTAAGTGGCGGGGGGAATGGCTTCAACTTAATCTCTCTCTGCATTCTTTCACTTGCACATAGGCCTTATTCTCACCTTTTTCTTTTTAACTATGTATGTATGTTAGAAATGTTTATTTAAAACCATGAGTAGGTTGGAGTGACACAATCTTGCAGCCTCTTAAATCTGCCAAAATTGCTGTAACAATAGGCTACGTTAATTTCGCAATGGCTGCTTTGTCACTTATTATAGAGAAGCCTTGGTAGAACATATATCATCTTTGGTATTCTTCCTTCAGAGCTGCTTAATAATAGTAGAGTAAGGTATATCCCAAGAAATGCCAGTTTCTGAATAAGGTGTATGAAGTGACTGTTGCAGTCCTGCACATGCTGGCAGTCCTGCACATGCTCGGAATCAGGCTTCATGTTTGTTCTTTGTATGTGTAGAATCTAGCTTTTTACATTCTTGTGTGTTTTCTTTGCTGTCTTTTCTTCATTTTGTGTTGGTTACACTTGGTCATGATGCTAGCAGTAACTTTTTTTAGACAAAAAACACTTTTCTACATTAACCTTTTTGCCTAATAGTTCCACAGACCTATTATGTTTGGAAATTGTTAGAATTCCTATTTTTTTCAAAGAACTAATCCTAGCTAATCATCATGATTTTCATAAAAATATCATAGCCGTTCCAGTAATTACAATAAAATAATGCAATTTGTAATACAACTTACATAAAATAAGAAAATAAAATAAAATGCAAACTAAAGAAAAAGCAGCAACACAGCAACACAATATAGAATTGGCATGATAATAGTGCTCAAAGGGGAACTGAAATGAATGTCTTACTTGCCTTCAGAAAGCTGGCAGGAAGGAGTCTGTGCTGTGGTCTCATTGACAAGAGTTCCATGTCCTCAAGGCTACTACAGAAAAGGCCCTGCTCCTGATAAAGACTGTTGTTTAGTTGTAATCTGGAACAGAATCTCATTGTGCAATCTTACATAATGTATTCTAGCAATCAGTGCTTTAACTACAGCTTGTGATATAACCCCTAATTCCAAATACGTTTGTGTATAGTTTTCTAGTACCTGTTATAGTATGTGTGTGATATTTCAGACTTCACAGTGGCTTGTCCTAGGCACCCATGCTGTGTTGGTATCAAGTTCAGATTCAAAGATAGGTCCTGTTAAGTTATGGATGTATCAGAGAACCAAGATTGGTTAACATTCGTCACTTGTACATAGTTATAAATCTGAGCTTTGTGCTACATAATGTGCTGAAAGGACTTACCTTACATTGTAATTTGTTGTCAGTAACAAGAGTACATGCAGTATTTTGGCAGATCCAGATGCCTGTATGTTGTTAGTAATGGAGTTACACTCCCACTGAAGACTCAGATTCACAGTTTGGGTGTACTCCTGGACTCAGCCTTCAACTTTTGCATATTTAAGACTGCACCCATTCCTGGAGTTCCCTGATCTGGCCACAGAGACACGTGCTCTGGTTATATCCTGTTTGGTTTACTGCAACATGATCTACATAGTAAGCTAACATTCAGAAAGTACATTAATTCCTAATGCTGGTATTTTTGTTATTGTGTGCCTTCAAGTGATTTCTGACTTATGGCAACCCTAAAACGAACCTATCTCAGGGTTTTCTTGGCAAGATTTGTTTAGTGGCCATTTGCCCTTGCTTTCCTGAGAGAGTGTGACTTGCCCAAGGTCACCCATTGGGTTTTCATGGCTGAGCAGGGATTTGAACCCTAGGTTCCCAGAGTCCCAGTTTAACACTCAAACTACTACACCATGCTGATTCCCATACTAGTGTTATGAACTTACATATGAGCCCTACACTGTCTTACCGGAGCTAGTTCATTTTTTTAAATGATTTTAAAGTGGAAATTAGACAGATTCTTGGAGAATAGCTCTTTTAGTGGCTATATAAATGTTCAGATTCTTATGCAATATGCTGATGAACATAGTTTGGGAGGAATAATTTGGGAAAGGGGCATAGCCTTCAAACCCTGTTTGTTCATTTTCCACAAGGCAACTGGTTGACCACTGTGGAAAGCTGGATAAGATTCAGGGACAGTCAAAAGTGTTTTTTCTGCTTGTGGCAAAGTGGCAAATGGCATCTCACCCACCCAAATCAAGGTGCTTGGTACCCAAATCCAGCCAAGTTATTTTGGCACATGAAGCAGAAAATACCACAAGTACCTTCCCCCATTACTGGTAGTAAAAATGCAACAATAGCAAAATAAATGAGTTATTTGCTGCTCTTTTTTTTATGCCCCAAATCTGTTGACAAAGGCATTCGTTCCACTCTGCCTAATGATGGAGGTGGCCCCATAATATGTGACTTAGTATGATTCAGCTGGGTTCTTTGCTCAACAATTATGAAATATCTAAGGAAAAATCAACTTTCTAGTACCTTCTCCCTATCATATGATAATAATTGCAGGGGGAAATAATGGTTATTTAATGGTTTATAAGTATTACATGTGTGTGACAAAGGGGAATATAATGGGACAAGTGAAGAATGTAATACACACACTAGAGTTGCCCCAGTTCCTCCCCTCCCTGAAACATACCTTACACTTTGTATGGAATGCCTATCCCCTTTCTTTTCTTTTTGAAAAATCCAGTGTATTTGCTACAAACTGAGCAAGGGGATTGAGTTCTAGTAGAATTTCATGCCTTGCTTACCCACTCACAACAGTGTCCTGAATTTGGTGAGCAAATTCCCACTTGCAAAGCAGCCTAGAGTCCAATGTTCATTTCTTGTGTGCAGTGACTCTTTGCCACTATTGAGGGTGTTCTAGGTGCAGCACTGTTGCCTTAGAGATTCATTCACATATAGGTTGAGTATCCTTTATCTGGAAATCCAAAATTGTCCACATGGGTGGCTGAGATAATGACACCTTTGCTTTCTGATGGTTCAATGTACACAAAGTTTGGTTAATGCACAAAATTGTTAAAAATATTGTGTATAAAATTACCTTCAGGCTATGTGTATAATGTGTATATGAAACATAAATGAATTTCATGTTCAGACTTGGGTTCAGTCTTGAAGATATCTCTATGTATATGCAAATATTCAGAAATCCAAAACATTTCTGGTCCCAGGTATTTCAGATAAGGGATACTCAACCAGTATTATCTTCATAACAGGGAAACACATCTATTTAATCCCCTCTGCTAGTCTTTCCCTGCTACCACTACTATAGACAGACTTCTCAATTGGAGGGTCTTGCAGAAAGGCTTGCTTTATTATGCTTTTGGCTCCTTGGGAAGAGAAGGAGCTCTGCCCTTGGAGGAGCTGGAACAGCAGCCTCTAGCTCTCTTCAAGCTGCACGCATCTTTAACCGCCATTGCCCACCAGGGAAGATTGAACAGCAGTTGTCAGATTAAGGCTGCAGAACTAAACATACTTACTAGGGAGTAGGCTCCACTGAGTTCAGTGAGGCTTAATAATGCAGTCCTAAACATGTTTTCTTGGTTATGTACTAGTAAGGAATTTTTATTGTAAGTGCTCCACAATGAAATTAACTCATAGACCCTACCATAGGGTTTAAATCTAAAAAGAAGGAATTAGAAAGAAGGGAATAGATCCTTTATTGTTAATTGATTACAAAGTACATTTTTGTGCAGATGAAAGTGAAATGTATGTCAAATTAAATTGCAAAACTATTGTATGACAAGACTAGATGCAGCAAGTTCTGGAGCAAACCAGCTTCAGCTCAGAGGAAAATAAGTAACATGCATTGACTGGAGTCAGGTGCTATGTATGCATTATCAGGCACCTGAAAATGTGTGTGTACTCTCCATTAGTACGTCTAATTTATGGCTCTTTAACAGAAAACTTCTAGACAGAGCAGCATGACTGAACACTGTTGCCAATCCTTTCAGCTGTACATACTAGGAATAATGCAAAGCTTCTGCAAATAACTAGAAAAGGTTTGAGCAGTAGCACAGATCTCTTCATAATTGATTGGCTATTAAGAATTGTGGGTGGGCTTTTGCTTGTAGACTGGGCTTTCCCTCCTTCTTCTGACTTCATTGCCCTGCCACCTCCTGGACATTCCCATGAGTTGCAGAACCCTTTGGAACAGTATGTGGTAAAGGGGAAGGTCATGAGAACTAAGACCACCATCCCTACCAGGAGCGGAAATGTCTTTTCTTATGTAAGCAGACAATGAGTTTTGATGGCTGTTTGTCATGTCAGATATATTTCATGGGTTAGATTCTCATGTTAGCCATTAGGAACTGTGTCACAGATGAGTTGTGCATGCAGTCTTGAATAAGGATCACAACTTGTGCCATCCCAGGGTTGCATGAACGAAGAGAACTTGTATACATTATTAAATGAAAACAATGAACTCAGTGGTTGTGCTTTGAAATACCTTAACCTTACACAAACATAATGTTTGTCCAGGCTTGCTGTAGTATTTTTTTCCTGACTTGGGAGAAGATGGGTGGTTAATACTACTACTGTTATACTGTAGAAGGAATCTTTGTTCTTTTTATCAAGGAATTCATTGGAGTGGAAATGCTGGCAACTTGCCTGGAATGTAACAAACATTTCAGACTGAAGGGCTTGTCTACATGAAAATGCTTATGATAGAGTTCCTTTCTTTTTCTTTATGATAGTTGGGATTTAACGAGAGTAGACACTTCTCCAAAGTGAAATTTCAAAAGAATCACCATATTGGTCTGCGACAACCATGCAAAAACTGCTGTGGCATCTTGGAGACTGATTAGTTTATTTGATCTGTCCCTAATACATCACAACATGCTTAGTTTTTCTGTAGTGGACATTGGATTATATGTACATGTGCCTGTGGGTGGTTTTAGTAAGCCAACAACCATGCTTATTTGTCTTAGAAATTTTACTTGGTTGTTAGCAAATAAATCCTGAGTGGTAATGGACCTCTGTGACTGCTTCCTTTAGTCATTTGCTAATTAAATGAAAGTGTTTTCCCCTTTGAGTAAATTGGGTAAATTACTTTTTTCCTCTTTGAGTTATACGTCTGAATTATGGACCTGTAGTTAGAATCTTATTGACTTATTCTCTGCTTATAGTGGACTTTCCAAGATATGCTCATTTCCTCAACTTTTTCTTATGGAGACTTGGTTGTATATCCTTGTCAACTTTGCAAATTATTTTCTTCGTGGCAAACACTATTCAGTTACTCTAGTAGGACCAAATGTTATCCAACATAATTTTTTGTAAAGTAAAAAGTTAATAGTTGCTGACGTGAGGTCTCTTGTCTTTTATCAGATTTTTTAAGGGGAAAAATTCTAATTTTTAAAGAAAACTGTTATTTTCTTTATTTTCTTTTTTAACACTGAACAAATTGCTCCAAATGGTAGTAAAATGCTCATCTGTGTGCTTTAGTTTTTGCTTAGCTTGACAGTTTTGTTGTTGATGAGTTTAAGTATTTAAGCATTTTGTAGAGATTTGGATCATCTTTGTAGTAAATATGGGGAAATCAATTGCCATTAATTGCTGTTAACATCTTTATGAAATGGAGGGGTAGTCCAGACAGTGAAATAAATCCTCATAGAATCGGGCAGGGGGATCCCATGTGTCCAAATGGGATCCCGCAGCATTCCGTCATTTTTAGAGGATGGGAGAGCAAAATTTGGGAAAACTGCAGGGGAAAAGCCTTCGGCGCTTTTCCTGAGTTTTTAAAAACTACAGGAGAAATGTGCACTCCCGCTCATTAGGACAATCAAATCGCAGCACAGCACATTCCTGAAGAGAAGAGCTGATTGGCTGCATGTGTGGGGGGGCGGAGCTTGCTAAGAAGGCAGCCCCTCAGAACCACTGTGTTGGATTGTTGCCATAGCAATCATGTGCTGAGGTGATGAAATAGCCTTTCTTTTTTTATTCTTTAAGAAGATCACTCGTCTGCACCTTGGATTTAGTGGTGTTTTTTTAAAATACTATTTGGCGAAGGCAAGTTTGGGAGTATAGCACTGCAGTTAATTCACTCGTGCCCACCATCTTGATACAGTGGCATGCCTCCATGTGAACAGCAAACACAGATAGCTTTGCACAGCAGTGACTTTGCAAAAAAATTTGTTGAAATAGATGAAAGCTGCTGCTAATTGGCATAATTTCACACCAATCCACATTTTATTCCCTTGTCTAGACCAGCCCTGAATTTCTGCAAAACTTTACAGAATCAGAGTTGGAAGAGACCACAAGGGCCATCCAGTCCAACCCCCTGCCATGCGGGAATACACAATCAAATCACTCCCAACAGATGGCCATCCAGCGTCTGTTTAAAAACCTCCAAAGAAAAAGACTCCACCACACTACGAGGCAGTGTATTACACTTCCGAACAGCTCTTACTGTCAGGAAGTTCTTCTTGATGTTTAGATGGAATCTCTTTTCCTGTAGTTTGAATCCATTGATCCATGTCCTAGTCTATGGAGCAGCAGAAAACAAGCTTGGCCCATCCTCAGTATGACATCCCTTCAGCTAGCTACCGCTTTGTCTATTCTGTGAAATTTTATTTTTGTTTCTCTTATATTTGTTCTTGGATGTATTCTAAATGGCAAGCTGTTTTAGCTTATGTTGTGAGCTACATTTGAACTGAAAACTGAATAAATATTGGCTCAACACTAGTTAAGTAATCCACCATGCAGCCACTCTGTCTTTCTTAGAGACATATAGCTGCAAGTACTGTATTATGAAGGTCCTGTGAGTTATTGGTTTTATCCAGTTAGCAGTTTCTGCTACGGGAAAAGAATTGACCCCTGCAGCCACTCCACAAAATTTGCTCTGGAGGGTTGTAGGAACCACTGGAGCAGATTTTGAGGGGGGGGATGTAGAGGCTTGCAAGGGCAGAAGGGAAAGGGGAAGTTCAGTTGTACAAGAAGTCTGTTTGTGTGATGTTGGATGAAACTTATTGTTTTCATCATCAGTATTGTCCATCCTCATGCAGATTATCCAGTGGGATGGAAACAGAGATTAATCAGTAGAATTTGTGTTGCACAGTGAGTATATTCAGAACCCTATCTACCACTATAGCTCCCTTGTTCCATCCCAAAACACTCCTTAGGCTCAAATCATCCTCTGGAATATGATTTGATGGCATACTGGGAGGGATGGCCTGCCTAATGTATGTGGAAATTATTTTCTACTTATATAAAACATCTCTAGATCAATGTCTCTGTGTTGGATGTGCAACTATTTGTATGGAGTTCCACACATTTGCAGTCTGGTTTATGAGTGCTGGTATGCCCACTTATTTGTGCTGTGCAAACAACTGAAACCTCTGGGAAAAGCAAGCATTTAAAGTCTTAACTGTGTGCGGGTGTGTGCGTATATATGTGCCTTCAAGTCAACTGTCAACTTAGGGTGATCCAATGAAGAGGTAGTTTCCCCATATCTGTTCTCTGAAATATACCATACAGCGTGAAGTGAAAGTCTTTCACGGTTGGCATCCATAGATTTTCCTTGGGTTTTTTCCGGGCTGTGAGGCCGTATTCTGGAAGAGTTTATTTCTGATGTTTCACCTGCATCGGTGGCTGGCATCTTCAGAGAATGGTTGGGTAGGAGTGTGTGTGTGTGGGTTTATATACTATGAACCCCTGTTGGGGAGGATATGTAAATTTGTGTATTTGAATGGCTAGTTTCTAGGTGGTGATATGCAAGGAGGATTAGTGTCTGTTTGGCTAATGGTTGGTTAATGGTCCATTATCTGCTGGAAATCGCCCTGTTCCATGCTCATGTTGCCCTCCCCACACTTGCACCACCCTCTTCGCATCCCTTGCCACCATGTGCCACTTGCACTGCCCTCCCTGCACCCTGTGCTGCCTTCCCTGCATTCTGTGCCACTCTCCCCACGCTTGCGCCACTCTCCCAGCGCTCGTACCGCCCTCTCCACACCCTGTATATGCCACACACACACACGCACACCATACCACATCCCCCCATGCTACTCACACACCCCTCTGCCTCCGCCATGTTTAGAAAGGAGTGAAACTTCTAAATGGTCCCGCCCCCAGTGTGCTGATTTGCTGCCCAACAGAGCTTTGATTGGTTGGTCAGTTTCCTACGCAACCAGTCAGCACACTGGAAACAGCAACATATCTAAGAGCAATAGATACAGATATAGATATGCAACTCCCCTTCTATATGCAATAGGGATACTTGTATATGGATCAGTGGGTGGTTGAGCACTCGTTGCCACATGTGAGGGAAAATCCCACTCACTTCTCTTACTTGTGAAAACCCATGTACTATCCTGTGTAGGTGACTAATAGAAGAATCCTACACAAGCACACAAATCCATTTATGCATGAACAGGCTGGGTTGTTTGTTTTTTTAACATGCACAGTAGTGATGCAGTGTAGACAGGTAGTCATCTCACCATCTTAGGTTTTGTTTTGTTTTTATCATCAACCTAACATAAGGGCAGGTGTAACTAGATCAAGTCAATGGTGGTTTCCATGTAAGGAATAGTCAGTCTACTGTGGATTTTATTCAGAACTTTAAAAGGGGTGTCCTGAGTGCTGAGCCCTACCCCTGAAATAGGTTCAGCAAATTGGATAGCTATGTTGTAGTTTGGACTAAAACCTGGAGTGGATTCCCTGCCCTACAGATTAAAGTGCCACACAACACTGCTTCACTTGTGCACTGCATTTTTACCCAAGTATCTCTGGATAGAACCTATTCATCTTCTAGACAAATAAATCTGTGCATATCTAGAATTTTAATGGGATCACATTTTGGAGGGGATGAGCTATCTTTAGTAGTCAAACACTCCAGAAGCTAAAACTTTGTTCCTACGCAAAGGAGATAAACGGATGACAAAACGCTATATTGAAAAGACTGCAAGTTTTTTTTAAAAAAATCTGGTTCTGTACAGTGCTGAATCACTACTGCTGTTAAGATGCTTATTTCCTTAAACAATGGTAGGATTGGGGTTTGACAGTTCCCATAAAATATCTTTTTTTCTTTTCTTCCCCCAAATAGTTCTTGATAGCAGAGATAGTTTTGGTTCTTAGAAAAATGTTAGAGATAAATGAACAAACTGAACAAACTAAACTTGCTAAACATGAATATTGTGAAGTTGTATGGCCCAATATAATATATCACATGCACGGGACAGCAAAATGTTAAGCTGTGCATTGTGTGGAGTAGATAGGAAGAAGCGTTTCTCCTTTTTAAATACTAGGACCCAGATTCATCCATTAGACCTAAATGTGGGAGATTCAGGACAAATAGAAGGATGTGCTACTCACAGCATATATTTAAAAAGTGAAAATCAGTACAGTTCAGTGCCACACAATTTACTATGTTTGAGGCTGCCAACTCAATGGCTTTAAAAGATGACTTTCATGGAGGATGGAACTATCAATGGTTATGACTTAAGATGGCAATGGTGTTCCTTCCAGTATCAGAGGCAGTGTGCCACTCTCTATTAGTAGCAGGGACGGAGAGTGCAGTTTCAACTCATGTTCTGCTGGCAGGTTTCCCATAAGCAACTGATTGTCCACTGTGTGAACAGATTGATGAAATAGATAACATAAGAACAGGGTGCCGTTTACACAATGAAAATGCCCCGGGAAGAATTTGTGTCGATCCCTGGCAGTTTACACGTACATCGGGTCGGGTATGTGATTTTTGGAAGGGGGGCCACCTTTTATCCCTCAACCTGCAGGACTTCCAGTCCCGCGGTTTGTGCCGGTTTTTAAAAAGTCACTGGAGGCTTCGGAAAATCGGAAATGTAAACAGCCTGGGACAAAATATCTAGGTACTAGGGGATGACCGGAAATGGTGACTGGGGGCGGGCTTAGAGATCAGCGACCAGAAAAGGAGGGGTCAGTCACCCGTTCAACAGATCCAGCCTCACCAGCTGAAAACAAAGGCATCCCTTCCAGCTGCATGTAGGTTGATGTGTGTGCGCGCGTGCGTGTGTACTCAATCACCTTTTTAAATGGATTTCTACACTGCAAACCCTTCGGCTTTAACCTCTTCCTCAACTGCATGTTACAAAGAGATCGTGGTGGGCAGAGGGTCTCCCATTCATCCCCTGCCTTGATCACCTCCCTGGGTCTGAACGGGCACAGTAAAATATTCCAGCCTCTGAGCGAATGAACACCCTTTAATTCCCCCTCTCTGTGTCTGTGTCTTTCAAAATGCCTGTCTGTCCCTGGCTTGAAATCATTCAATCAGCAAGTTCACTCTGCTGCTAAAACTCTGCTGTAAGGGTTAACATTTTAAAGAGGCAAGGGGAAACCCAAGCCTCCCCCCCCCACCTCACTTGGCTTGATTTCAAAAGGAAAGCACTCCCTGTATCTGAGCAAAAGATCTCAGTCTGGTTCTTTCAAAATGCCTTCTGTCTCTGCTTAAAGGGTTAACATTTTTAAGAGACAGGATAAACACAAGCCCCTCCCCCCCAGCCAGCCAATAGCATCGCTCGTGGCGTGGAACTCTAAAGGAAGTGCGTCACCGAGATTGTGAAAACACGAGTAATCACATCTTTGAGTGACAGAAAAAAAAATCACGGTAAGCTAAACATGTGTAAACAGCAAAAGCACGGGATATAACAGTGCGGGACCAATAAAGACTTTTGTCGTGTAAATATCAATCACGGGATCTTCCAATATTTCCTAAAGAGTGACAAAAATTGTATAAACAGCGAGGGACGGATACAGGATCAGGAAGTCACGGTAAGCCCCGCGACAATTTTTGTCGTGTAACTGGCACCCAGCTTTGTTGGGATCAGACCAAATAGCTAACTAATACAGCATCATGCTTTCCACAGTGGCCAGGCAGATGCCCATCAGAAGCATGAAAACAGAACTTGAGAATAACAGTCCTCTTTCATGATTCCTAACAACTAGTATTCAGAGGCATGCTACTTCTGATCCTGGAGATGGCATATAGCTTTTTTAATTACATAGAATTAGGGGTGTGCCAGCAGTTTAGCCAGACCATGAATGTTGTAGCAAATTGGCCAGCTTCAGTCCAGTTTCAGATTTGGTCCTGATCAGATCATGCCTGATAGCTTCTGGATTGGACTGTCCCTCTGCAAAGTGTTTAACAGATTATTAACAGATGTTTCCCTGCAGCAGGGAAAAAAAAGCTTGTGAAAGTGCTTCCCCTCCCACTCCCATGCAGGATGTTTCATGATGAGTGTGATGAGGAGGAATTGGGGCAGAAGTGAGTGATAAACCTGGTTTCAAATCCAGGGGAGGAGTTTCCTATGACATTCTTCATCACAGTGTTTCTGAGGTGGGTTGTGTGATGTCACTTATATTACAGATATTCAACTTGTTTACTGCTTTTCCCATCACTTAGCTTAGGGTCCCCTCAGGCCTAGGGAAACCTGTAGAGGATGACATAATTTTGATGTGCATTTGTGTGTGCAAATGCAAAAACACAAGTTTGTATATTTGTTTGTTAGGAAGATGGGAGGGTAGGCTGTAGCACTCCTTTCTTTGTACATGTGCAAATTCATCCTTAATTGCATCCTAAGCTTGTGTTAGGTGGTGGGTAAAAGGCAGTATATAAATAAATAAACTTGCCCACTGCCAGCCTGGCTTCTGGGTGAGCTTTGTCTTTCCTCTGCAGAAAATTCTCTCTCTGTCTATGTCTACACACAAAGGCATTTGACCATCCTATCATTCCTACTCTATCCTTTATTTCATAGTAATTTCCCATTTCTAGTATTCCATTGAGAATGGGTACATTTGCCTGCTGCCATCCTGGCTTCTGGGCAGATCTCTGGAGAACTCTCTTTCCCTTTGGGAACACAATAAAAAGTGAAATCTTATGGCAGACTTCTCCTCCTCCCTCTGTCTCAGTGAGCCAATGGAGTGCCTTAATAATGCCCATCTTTTCCTCCCTAAGATCAGTATGGTAATATCCTATGTCAAGTGACTCAACATATTTAAAGTTCCCTTTTGTTGGGAGAATCTCACTGTGCCACTAGTACAATGTCCTGTTCTTATTCTTCCCCTACTTCCTTACCTACATCATTGGATTTCACTACTTTGGTTGCTGATACAATAACAAAAGTTAAAAAAATAAATAAATCCACTGGTGAGTGCTTTTGCCTTCCTGCTAGACAAACCTTTGCTGTTTTGATGGAGTTCTTTTGTTATGAAGGTACTTGGAGATACTCTTGAAGCTTTAGGAATGGGCCAAAATAGACGGAGCAGAGAATTGAAGAACTAAGCTTGCATGAATTAGATAGGTTAAATGGTCCATATCAACAGTTTATTTCTTTGTACTAGTCAAAGTAGATAAAAATGATACTCTGAAGCTGCTGAACCAGGATAGGTAAAAATGAATGTTTTTTAAAATTAAATTTTAAAATTTTAAATATATAATTTTTTTATATAAACTAGATTTAATTGTTTCTTTAAAACAATTAGTAGAATAAAAAGAGTCTAAGTCAATGATACAATTGGGAATACTGATGATAATGGTTTCTAATTATATTCCATGAATATGTTAGCAGTTTATGGAAATGAGAGATTATCTGCAGGTGGGGTACATGAAGTATATGATCTCACGTTTGTTCATTCTCTCAATACATAAACTACTGTTACAGGCATAGGTCAGCTTTTACAAAGCTTTTTAGGCCCACCCAGCTCCCTCCTTTGCTCGTTTTCCTGTGTCTAGCTGAAATTTTGTCTAGGTGTGATTCTGCTGTTTTTATTAAGGTGAATGTCCCAGCTGTTGGAAGAGACTGTACTCTTTAAATGTATGCATGCATGTATGTATATATTACATATTTTTGTTTTTACAATTCATTGCCATGATTTTAAAATACAAGTGAATCTCTCAACAAATTACACATGTTGGTTCCATTAGCTCAAATAGCTTCCCCGCTTTAGACGAAACAAAGTTCAAGCCACTGAAGAGCAGCTTCCCTCTGTTCCCTTAGCACCCCTTTCTTCCTTGCAGAGCTACCTGTATATATTGGAAGTTATCTTCAAAAATTATAATCCATCTTGATAGGATTTGTGGGCAGACAAGAGAATGAACCAAAATTGGTGAATGCATTACATGAACAAAAAACAACTACAGTGTTCAACACAATTTTCAGAAAATATCCATACAAAATGATTTGTACATCTTTTATGGCGCTCTGTCTTCTTTATGTTTGTTCATATGCAGGTTGGCTCCCCATAACCATGGAGGATATGTCCCAGGACTTCCTGCGGATACATGAAACCATGGGTAAAAGCAAACACTCTATTAAGTGATCAGAGCAAAAATAGAACATTCACTATTCCCCCTCCCCCCCCCGCTGCCCCATGCTTTGTCACCTGAGAGAAAGTGGGTCAGTGGGGTGGATTCACCTAGTGAGGAGGTTCTTGTTGTGCTTCATCACCCAGGAGACAGAGGGGTGGTGGGGCGGCTTCTCACAGGCAGCAAAACAATTGCTGTGTTTCATTGCCCGAGAGAAGTTAGGGCAGCTCCTCCCTGGTGATGAAGCAATAGCGGTGGAGGGGGGGGGGAATTCTTCCTGCTTCCATCCCCAAAGCATGAAGCTGTTCAGTGAAACAGTGAGATCAGTGAAACCACGGATATGGGATCCATGGATATAGGGGTTGACATGTATAAATACATGTTGACTTGTATAAAGGAGGACCAAATATTTCACAATTAATTGCTTTTGCCAATGTTTTCTACTGCTCTAGCCATACATATTAACTTTTCCATCAGTATAATCTCCCAGATTTTATTCTAGCAGTATTCCTCTACATTTTCCAAGTATTTCCATATACTGAAAATGTAACCACCATAACTGAATTAATAAAATGGGGTTGTACCTGGGAATGAATATTAGTACGACTCTCAAAGATGAGAGAAAGAGGTAGATGGTCACTTTCAAGCATGTCAGTTATGGAAAATTTGACTATAACATTGAAAAGAGCCCCAGAAACTAAGGCATAGTCGATAGTACCACTACCTTTTGCTGATATATGTGTATATTCTCCACATGGGTCAATTAGCGGGTTCCCATTGAGTATTCTTAGAGCAAAGCGCCCCACCATCCGAACAAAACATATGCCAGAATAAGTAATCCCAGATCTTTGGAGTATCTATCAACATTAAAAATGTATTCCTCCATTTCATCTAGATACCAAGCGCAAGAAGAAAGAGGCACCTCATTGTTATGTCCATTGTTATGTAATACATTTTTTATGTTGTAGGTTTTGTTTTTGTCCAATAAACATTGACAACAGGAATAATTTCCCCCAAAACGGTACATTTTGATTTGTAGTTTTTTGTCATTGTTATTATCCCTAGAATTTCTGAACTACTGGACAGTGTAGCCAAAGGTAAACATAAGTCTCTTTTTGTCAATATTTCCTCCAGTATCAAGAGGAAATACTATTATTTATTTTATGTAATTTGACTGGTGTATAGTGCCACTTGTGAAACAGTTTTAGTGTATTTTCCCTGGTTAACGCTGAGATGGATTTCGGAACAGGAGATGTAAGGGCTTGTGTCCATTCTTCTTCAGATATAGGGTATCAGCCTCCCATAGTAATCAAATACTCATCTGTCTGACAGTTTTTTTTCCTGTTATATACCCTTCATAAAATCCCTGTGATATTTTTTCCTCATTATAATATATATGTTCAAAAATGTTGACAGCCTCACATTATCTGCACATAGTACAATTTCATTAGCTAAAGCCAAGCTATTTGTTTATTTATTTATTGAATTTATAACCATCTTTCTCTCAAGATGGGATTCAAGGTGGGTTACAATACTTTTAAAAATATCCAGCTAAAATTAATTTACAAAAGTTAAAGAAGGATTAAATAATAATGTTATTTAAAAAAAACATGATTAAAAGCAGTTATGAACACTTAAAGCATCTTGCAGAATTAATTTAAGTAGAAGATGAAAAAATATGGCATACCACTTGGCACACACACTTGCTCTGTAACTAAAATACAAAGGCATGCTTGAATAAAAACTTCTTCACCTGCCAGGGGAAAGAGAGCAGGGAGGGGACCAACAAACCTTCCACAGAAGGGAGTTCCACAGCCTGGGAACGGTCACAAAGAAGGATCTCTGTCAAGTCCTCACCAACTGCGCTGGCGAAGGTGATAGGACTGACAGAAAGCCCTCTCCTACAGATCTTAAAGTTTGCACTGACTTATTATATAAGGAGATGGTCTTTCAGATAGTCTGGACCCAAGCTGTGTAGGCTTTAAATGTCAAAAGTGGGACTTTGGATTCCGTCTGGACATGAACTAGTAGCCAACAGCGTTGTTTCAACAGGTGAGACTGGGGTTGACCTCTCCAGTCAAGAGTCTGGCTGCAGCATTTTAGACCCATTGAAGTTTACAGTTTCCAAAGGCAGCCCCATATAGAGCGTGTTACAAATGGAACGTAATCAAGGAGTGTGTTACCATGGCCAGCTCTGACTTCTCAAGGAATAGGCACAGCTTGTGCACTAGTTTTAACTGTGCAAATGCACTCCTGGCCACCCCCAAAACCTGGGCATCAGGCTCAGATCCAAGTACAGGAGTATACCCAAACTGAGAACCTGAGCTTTCAAGGGGAGTGTAACCCCATCCAGCACAAACTTACTCCCTATTCCCTTCTGCCTTCTGACTGTCCAGGATTGTCTGGATTAATTTTCAGTTTGTTCTGCCTCATCCAGTCCATTACCGACAGCAGACACTGGTTTAGTACAGAAACAGCTTCCTTGGAATCAGATGGAAAGGATATATAAAGTTGTGTACTGATGGCACTGAACCCCAAAACTCCAGATTACCTCTCCCAGTGGTTTCATGTAAATATTAAACAGCATAGGGGACAGATCCAAGCCCCGAAAGACACCACAGGGTAGTGGCCAGGTTATTGAACAGACATCCCCCAGCACCACCTTCTGAATCTGCCCCTCCAAGAAAGACCAGAGCTGCTGTAAAACAGTGCCCCTAAGCCCCATCCCAGAGAGACAACCTAGAAGGACACCATGGACAATGGTATTGAAAGCCACTGAGAGGCCCAGGAGAACCAACAGGGACACACTCTTCCTTTCCAGTCCCCTGTGTGGGTCATCTACCAAGGTGACCAAAGCTGTCTCTGTCCGATAACCAGGCCTGCAGCTAGATTAAAAGATATGTTCTATCTGTAAGTAGGTTGTACTTTGTCAACTGTTTGCTCTTTTATAAATTGGTTTGCCAGAACTAATCAGATCTCTTACTTGTAATATGTCCACGAAGGAAACTCTAATCAAACCTACGGCCCGAGGACCTCGCTGCCACGTCCATGCTTGCAAGCCCACGGCAGATGAATCTCTGGTTTAAAGGGTGAGGCCAGTTCTGTGCACGCTGCGCTCCACCAGAAAAATCCATTGCACAGGCTCGAAGGACAAATCCAGTTCCAAAAAAGCCCTGTAGCGACTGGCGAGGGACGAAACCGGCAGGTGTAAAGATGCACTGGAAGCCGCAGCCCCAACCCTGCATGCAGGCGGTTCAGGACATTGGTCGCTCGAGGCTGACCCGGGAGATGACAGTCTTGTTCGGCAGCATCCTGAATGACCAATCTCGGATTGGCCTTTTTAGTCATCAGCGCGCTTGCAGAAAGCGCGGGATGAGTCCTTCCTGAATCTTCGTTTGCGAAGAAAAGCCAGAGAGAGAGAGAGAGAGAGAGAGAGAATATGTCCACTGAAGACCATTGCTTAAAATAATTGAGGTTTTCAGAACTATTGATTTGTGACAGTATTAGAAAGGGTCTTAAAGGAGCAGGAATGGGAGCTGATATCTTGGAACATTTATTCCAAGTTTTCATGGATTCTCTCAAGAAGGGGTTTGTTTATTTTATTTTATTTATTTATTTATTTATTTATTGAGTTGCCATTTGTTTATTTTTTTAAAGTCAATCTATGGGATCCATTCTTTTCAGCTTTCAGAGACTATACTCTTACCAACTTTTTAAAGTTCCTTGACTTTTTCTGCTGCTTCTTTTAGTCCCTAAAAATTTTCTGTGGCCCAAAGTGATCATTAGTTAGAGGTGAATAAAGTCATAGCTTGGCTCCAAAGTCTTTCCACTCAGATTGTGGATATACTTCAACAGTATGAATATATTCTATAGTTACTATTTATTTGAGAGACAGAAACAGTTCTTAATCTGAAGTCGAAGGCTTTCACAGCCAGCATCCATACTTTTTTTGGGGTGGTGTGTTTTTTTTTCCCCAGGCTGTGAGGCCGTGTTCTAGAAGAGTTTATTCCTGATGTTTCATCTGCATCTGTGTCTGGCATTTTCAGAGAATGGTGGTGTGTGGGGTTTATGTACTGTGAGTCCCTGTTGAAGAGGATTAGTATGTAAATTTGTGTATTCAGTTGTTGGATGTTCAGTTCTTAGGGTGGGAGGATATGCGAGGGGGATTAGTGTGTGTTTAGCTAATGGTCCATTATCTTCTGGGAAGCCCCCTGTCCCTGGGTGAAGTTCTGAATACAACAACTGAATACACAAATTTACATACTGGCCTGAGAGCATTTTGCTTAGGGTGTAATATGAAGTTTTAAAAAAGTTGATCGTGAGTAAAAATCAACGAAATATGACGCTCAGCTCTCCCCGCGGTATCGCAACAGTACCGGCAGGGGCGAGCGTCATATGAAAGGGGCGCTTTGCACCGCAGCAGCCTCGCAAGCTGGAGAGGCTGCTTGCGTTATTTTTCTTCGTCCAAAAAAGTCCCAAGAATCTTATAGATAGATACTCAGAAGTGTAAGTCCCATTAAATTCATTAGGGCATACTCCATGCATAAGATCAGACATGACGTCACTGTAGATTTTACATTTATAGGGGGTTCTGACATGGGAGCCACATCTTTAGAAGGCCCTAACTAGTTGACATTACACTTCAGCACATATGGAAAGTAACCCATGGAGTCATGATTGTGATTGTAGCACTTGTTGAATGTTCACAAAAATCCATTGAAAAGTCTTGACTACATATATATTTTAAAATGTAAGTATGCTTATTTATGCAACTTGTTCTTTATTTTGCTCAGTTTACTTGCATGTTAATATTGTACTTAATATTTATACTTGATATCTGTTTTTCTTTCTCTCAGTCCTAATATTGTTTGGTGTTAAGAAGGCCAATCAGTTAATATGATCTAATAATGTGAAACCTAAGGCAATCATGTTATCTTCTAGCTAATACAAACTTTGAAGTGAAGTAACCAGGCGTATGTGTCTAATGACCTCCAAATATGCCAATAACCACGGGCAAATTTTCCAAAAATAACACTTGGAAATAACTTAGCATACATAAGCAAGCCAAGCTGTTCACCATCTCTGCTTACTTAGCATATATTACCACTGGTGCCTCTTTTTCAGACTTGGTATTTCACTTTGGGGAAAAAGATATAAGGAAATGTCTCTTCCCCACCCTTATTTAGACAATTAAAATATAAGTTGAGAGTTGTTTTGGTTACACGTTAAGCAAGTTTAACATTTTTTTAAAATTTATTTTTATTGAATTTTCATTGCAACATACAGTATACAAACAGATAGAGAAGACAACAAGAATATGAACAGTAGGCCAAATCTAGAGTCTTAAGCAAGAACATTTCCCCCTCCCCCCCCCAGCATTTTATTAGAAAAGTTTATACAAGTTCAAATGATGACAGTAACTGGAGTTCCTTTTCAAATAGTTGTTTTTAATATTCTGCAAAGATGATAAAAATCCATACAAGAACTAAAGATCTGGGTCTATACCATTTAGTAGGCACACTGTTAGTGAAGGTTCAGATTTGTAATCTGCCAGAATTTGTTGCATGGTGCCTATGGTATGGTTATATTCTAACAATGAAAACAGCAATTACATTAAAGGTAGCCTGCTGGCTTCATCTGGAATCTGAGCCTTTTTTTCACAGCCCCCAGACTGCCCTATGAAACCTTCAAGTCTCATAGCCCCATACTTTGTGGGGGAGGGTCCCCCAAATGATCAAAAGTCACTCCTGGTGGCATACATTAGTGGTATGCGCCTTCAGAATGCCCTTCTGTATCCTCCATCCCAAAACCAAGAAATTCAGCCCAAACCAAAACCTGGAAATAACTTCTAGTTTCGTTTCCAACTACCGTACTCATTGTCTGACAATGAAATGTAGTTTTCATTGTAATACAGTATATGAAGTTTTGAAACTTACAATAGCAAGTTTAAAAATTTACAGATACTACTTTTAGTGAGCATCAGATGTGAAATGTCACATATGCACATTGATATGTGATATTTGCATGTACCTACTTGCATGATAGATGCTTGTAAAGCTCTAAAATATTCCTACTAGACCACTGCATCCTGTCTCAGTCAGTAGTCCTCAAACTTAAAGTTGAGCCTGAGGTGAAGACTGAATTAGAGGGAAGTATGATAGAAGCAGAAGTGACTGACACCTAAAGCAATTTTACATAAATCTTTTAAAATACTGACTGCATAAAAGCAACAGTAGAGAGCAAGTTTATTCTTTTACTCTTTACTTCATGCAGGTAAAACAATCAGAATCTGTCTAGAAGGGTACATTGCATGAAACAGACTACACAGACCCATGTGTCATGTTTTTTCTTATTTGCAGTGATCAGACATGAACTTACTACAACCCCTATTTTCCTGTTGTCCTGGAAATTTCAGCCTGTACACTTAGATCTCAGGCCACCAGAGAAAACCTTCCAAAATCTTCTCCAAGAGCATTCTGAATAGAGACAATATCTAAAATTCTCAGCATAAAGTATGCTAATTAATTACTGTTCCACTTTCCCCCCCAGGATTAAGTTTCAAGGTGCCTCGTAACATGATATTAAAAAAAGAGGTGAAACCACAATAGTTAAAATACTAAATACAACTGAACAGATAATTGTATTAAAAGGAAAAGGAAAACTGATTTTAAAGTAATTTTAAGGGCACATAGAAGAAGGGGGCATACTGCAGCAGCACCCCTCATCCCCTCATTTAAAAGTGCTTTCGTTGGGCACTAGTTTCCAAAAGTCCACTTCAGTAAAGAGTCTTTGCCTGATTGTGGAAAGACAACCAGCATAGCATCCATTGAAGAGACTTCTTCAACCTAGGAGCAGCCACCAAGATGACCCTTTCTTGTGTCCTCATTAAATTTATCTGTGGGGGTGGCAGGATTGAGAGAAGGCCTTTCCTGACAGTATTAAAACTCCAGCAGGCTTGTATGGAGAAATAGGGTCCTAAAGATAGTGCAGACCTAAGTCATATAGAGATTTATAGGTCATGACCAGCAGTTTAAATTGTGCCTGAAAAAATATTGGTAGCCAAGGAAACTGTCAGAACAAGGAAGTTGCATTTTCCCTGTAATAAGCTCTTACCGACTGTTTGACCACAACATTTGGGATCCACTGATGCTTCTGAATGCTTGGAAAAGGTAGCTCCATGTAGAATGCATTACAGTAATCTACGTGCAATGTAACTGAGGCATGTGTCACCTTTGCTATTATGCAACATCATGAGCTATCACATTAGCTTTAACTATACAAATACTGGTCAAAACTAGCTTCCAGTCTCAGGGCTAAATAAAGGAAGTACACCCAAGCTATGAGCCTGAGTTGAATCCCTGTTCTCTGATCTCACTTTTAGCTAATCATGCATACTTCCATCTTGTCTTGATTAAAATTCTATTTGTTCACTCTCATTTAGACCATTACTGACATCAGACATTGTTTTAGAACTAAAATTTCAATGGGAATAGTAAATAGTTGAGTGTCATCAGCAACACTAGTAACACCTAACCCCAATATTTCTGACAGCCTCTCACACTGTACTCGTATGTTAAATAGCATGGGGAGGAAAATAGGACCCTGAGATACCATAGAGTAATGGCCATAATGGTGAACTGGAGTCTCTCAGCACCATCCTTTGTGTTTACTCATCTGAGAAACATCACTGCTACTATAAAATAGTGTCTCCAAGTCCCATTCTAGAGAGCAGCCTAGAAGGATACTCTAATAATATTTAAAGGCTCCAAGAGGTCCAGAACCAACAGGGACACACTCCCAAATCCAGTTCATGGCAAAGATTGTCCACCAAGGTGACCAAAGCTGAGTGTCCTATGACAGGGCCAGGCAAAATTGAAATCGATCTAGATAATGAATTTCATCCAAGACCACCTGGAGCTAGGACCCCACCACACATTCTAATGCCTTGCCCAAAAACTGAATTTTGGAGGCTTGCAAGTAGTTATCTAGTATGACAGGGTATGGCATACTTGGCATTAGTTATCTAGTATGACAGGCTTTTTCTTCCAAAGTCTTACCGCTGTCTCTTTTAGGCACATGGGAACCCTTTCTTACTGCAGAGAGGCATTCATTCCTCTTTTTATTCACTTGACTAGTCCTGCTTAACTACTCTCATATGCCAGGAAGAGCAAGAGGCTGGCAAACATGTGGTGGTTCTCCTCTCTCCAATGATCCCACATCATGGGGCTCTATAAGCTGAAGGGATATTTACAGCAGTGAAGAGATCCATGACATCAGTACTGGAAGCCAGGTGGAGAGCATCTGGATAAAAATTAAAGGGGAGGGAAATAACAGGGATGTTACTGTGGGACTCTACTACAGACCCCCAAGTCAGACGGAGGAATTGGATGATGCCTTTCTAGAACAGATGACCACACACGCAAAAAGGAGAGATGTAGTAGAGATGGGTGACTTCAACTATCCTGATATTTGTTGGAAATCTAACTCAACCAAACCTTCAAGGTCTAGCAAATTCCTTACTTGCCTGGAAGACAATGTCATTGTCCAAAAGGTGGAAGAGGCAACAAGGGGGTCAGCTATTTTAGATCTGATCCTAACCAACAGGGATGACCTGGTTAATGGGGTGCAAGTGGTGGGATCCTTAGGTGAGAGTGATCATGTTCTCCTGAAGCTTGTTATACAATGGAAAGGAGAAGCCAGGCATAGTCAGACACGCATTCTAGACTAGAGCTGATTTCAATAAACTCAGAAATACTGGGGGTGATTCCACGGTCAGGAATACTAAAAGAGAAGGGACTTCAAGACGGATGGGACTTTCTATGGATACCAAGTAGTGCTGGACAAAGCAGGAACGAGGGTTACATCCACTGAGCCTGTATCAACTAAACATCCAAATCAGAATAGACTGCAGCAATTTTATCTGCAGACTGTTGTGCAAAATGTTCACAATAGGCTGTGAAGTAGTCTTAAATTTTTTTCTCACTGGCTAGAATGTAATAAGCCTTTGACCACTTTGTGTAGATACTGTAGTGGCAGAGAAGAATAATTTCTTTGCTGCCAGCACTGCTATGGAATAGGTCTTAAAATAGATGTAGCCCATTTTTGATCACACTTATTCTGAGTTTTTGACAAAAATCACTTTAGTTGCTGTCTGATTCCCTAGAAAACCAAAGACCTAACTTGGTTTCACTGCATGGGAGGACATTCTTAGGAGTAGTTCGTCTACCATCCTTGCCATTGCCTCATTCCAGAATTCAGCCAGGGATTTGACAAAACTGCCTGCTCAGCCAAGAGGAAAATGCTCTAGATAGCCATCAAGAAGTCATCCAAATCTTTCAGCCTCCTGGGACAGAGTCTGTAAATTGTCTTTTCCCTCACTGCAGACGTTCTGAGTTCCAGTGAATCAATATCATATCAGGTAGTTTCTGTCCAAGCAACAACCCAGTTTTTATTCCCTAGTCCCAGGATCTGGTGTAATCTGGTTTGGGAATGCAGTGAAAGATCTTGGCTTTACTTGGGATGTCCAGTCCAGCAAAGAGGTATGCTCATGAATTGGAAGTCACACTGGTGAAGCAGCAGGCAAACAGCAACAAGGAACTAGATGGCAAGCTTGCCCTCCATCAGAAAGATGCTCGTATAGAGCCTCTTCTCAACTAAACAACATTTTGTTGAATTGTTTATACAGTTGTCCCTTCATATTCACTGGGGTTTGGTTCCAGGACCCCCCGGGGATACCAAAATCCATGAATACTCAAGTCCCATTATATGCAATGGCATAGCAAAATGGTGTGCCTTATATAAGATGGCAAAATCAAGGTTTGCTTTTTGGATTATTATTTTTAAAGAATATTTTCAAGCCATGAATACTTAAATCCGTGAATACCAAATCTGTGGATATGGAGGGGGAACTGTTTTGCTACATGCATGATTTTGATATAAAGTATTCACCACCTTTTTGTAAGGGTTTGTTCTTTGTTTTTAAGAAGTTGAGAAATTATGAGAGGGATCTGATGATGTGGAAAGCACTGAGAAAGTATGGATATTTAAATAAGTGCTGGGACAGTTGCAGGAGAGCATTGCAGAAAATGGAAGGTAGACAACCTTCACAGGTGATAGATGTTGGGCTTCAGTTATTAAACAGACTCCACTTATTTCGCTGATATCTGTTCACTAGTGTACTACCCATTTCTTTCGAAGGTGAGATGCTTGGATGAAAATGCCTTTCCTTTGGATGAGAGGGCAGTGGACACTTGGGATGTCTCTGTAAATTTTGCTTTATTTACAGGTATACAAAGAGCATAAGTGAAAGCAAGGGGTATAGGCACATACTATGGTTGTGAACCATTGTGAATGGATGCATCAGCACAAAAGGGGCAGAATAGAAATAAATACAGTAAAGTTGTGGATCGGGCTTCTGGAAGATTCAATAGGAAATTTTGCCATCCAAAGAATTTTTTTTACTGCTTTAGTATAGTTAATCTCAGAGTTCGATGAATGGTTATTTATATGGAACTGTGGGAAACTGACTCTTCCTAATTCTTGCAGATCTCATTTTCCACTGGAACATGTCCCCATTTTTATAGAAGGTATGCAAGGTTGCTTTTGCTAGCCTTGTTGCACATGCCTAAATTTGAATCCAGTCCGTTATATAGGTGAAAAGACATTGGGACTTTCTCCTGTTTAAGTAGAATACCTTCTCCTCTTGCCCTAAGGACATCTGTCAGCTGTGGAAAGGCGCTGATGAAGTTTTATTTGTTGATATTTTTTGTTGTGATTGCATTTTGATTTACTTCTAAGCCAAATTACACATTTTGTATTCTGAAAGTAGGCATATAAATAAATGTAAAAATTTATAATCTAATAAATATACTATACGGGATATTCTGCTGCATTATGGACTATTACCTGAGCTTGTCAAAGGAAGTTAGACTGAGGTGGCCTCCCAAACTTTTTATTCTTGGGGACATTACATGCAAAGGTTAGAGATGGCTTGGAGCATCATGGTCTTTCCAAGATTAGCATTAATCTGTAACTGGCTACATGCATGGGACAAATGAGACACTAGAACTTTTGTTTTGCAGGGGTTTACTGGTAACCCAGTACCATGCAGTTTAGCTGTTTCTTTCTCACACAAATATATGCACAAAGAACACTTTGGTACATTTTCCTTCAGAGCAGAAGGCAGATAGAAATATGTAACTGAAATTCTGAATGTAAAGGAGCAAAAGTTTTCCCAGATTCCACAAGCACCACTTGATTTTGAAGTGCTGCTGAGTGTCTTTGGGAGAAGAAAGGTTTGTGGTTCAGAGCCACCAATATGCTCTGGGATCACTAACAACTAGGTGAACAAAAACAGAATTAACACTATATAGGAGACAGCATTTTTGGCCAGCTGGATAGCTAAGATTAAACATTTAGATAGTACTGCACTCTTCATGAAGAATTCAGTTTTCAGCTTGGGAATGCTTTGGGATAGCCAGGTCACAGGAGCGGATAGCAGTGTTTTGTTCCGCTTAAGCTAAATTGTCAATTGCACCCTTTTCTGGAAGAGGCAGGTATACAGTTGTACCTTCATATTCGCTGGGGTTTAGTTCCAGGACACCCTGTGGATACCAAAATCCATGAATACTCAAGTCCCATTATATGCAATGGCATAGCAAGATGGTGTCCCTTATATAAGATGGCAAAATCAAGGTTTGTTTTTTGAATTATTATTTTTTTAAGAATATTTTCAAGCCGTGAATACTTAATTCTCAGGATGGTACGGAGGATCAAACCACCACTTGTGGGTTAATCCCTGCGTGCTAATGTAGTGTGTGCAAGATGTGACAGTGGAAATTCTAACTGGAGCTCATGTTCAAGATTACAAGACTCTGCTGTTGGACCAGCTTGACTTACTCCCAATTCCACGTGATTCTGCCAATGTAACTAAGATCCCTGAGAGACATGTCTACTGTTGTGACACTTGCCAACAATTTAGAACTCCATGCCCTGAAAGACTTGCATATTCCCTTCTTTCATGACATCCTAACACTTTTTAAAAACAATCTCAGAAACCACATGGCATAGACTATTTTTTTTGAAAAAAAATACTCATTATGCATTGTCAGCATGTAAAATGTAGAATATAAATACTTTTAACAATAGTTCTGTATTAAAATGACACCAATCACTGCTCCAGTTAGCTCACATGTAGCTCCATCCACACTTTTGCCTGATGTTTCCTGCTTAATTTATAATTTCTAGTTTTGCAGCACACAAATGCTTGCTTTTACTTCTAAACCAACACCCTGTTAAGTAGGAATAATAGGAGTTGTATCTAACACAGTTTAAGAGGTTTAACACATTTGGGGAAGCAAATATCAATTTTGAATTTACTTGTTTAACTCTGTAGAACAGTCATATACAGCTTTATCAAAAGCTACTACCAGAAATTATTCTATTTTCATAGAATCATAGAGTTGGAAGAGACCATAAGGACCATCCGGTCCAACTCCCTGCCACGCAGGAATATATAATCAAATCATTCCTGACAGGTAGCCATCCAGCCTCTGTTTAAAAACCTCCAAAGAAGGAGACTCCACCACACTACGAGGCAGTGCATTCCACTTCCGAACAGCTCTTACTGTCAGGAAGTTCTTCCTAATGTTTAGGTGGAATTTCTTCTCCTGTAGAAGAGGATCCATTTGAATCCACTGCTCCGTCTCCTATTCTCTGGAGCAGCAGAAAACAAGCTTGCTCCATCCTCAGTATGACATCACTTCAAATATTTAAACATGGCTATCGTGTTACCTTTCAACCTTCTCTTCTCCAGACTAAACATGCCCAGCTCTCAAAGCCGGTCCTCGTAGGGCATGGCTTCCAGACCTCCCATCATCCTGGTCGCCCTCCTCTGGACATGTTCCAGTTTCTCAATATCCTTCCTGAATGGTGGTGCCCAGAACTGCACACAGTATTCCAGGTGAGCTCTGACCAAAACAGAATACAGTGGCACTATTACTTCCCATGATCTAGACATTATACAGTTGTCCCTCTGATAAAAGCATGCACTGTATAATTTAAGAACCTTGAACAGCCTAACATTACAAAATGTGAGTAATAAAATGGAAGGCAGATTTAAAGATATGATCCCTAGTGCCCTTTTTCTGTGTAGTTCCTCATCTTTACAAAAGTACTGGTGCTCACACACTGACAAAAACTCAGAAAATTAGGCTATTACTTTCAAACATTTAAAAGCTTCTCACATTAAAAGACAGAGAACTGTTGTAAATATTAGTACTGTACATAAAGCTTGGATAACAGTCTGATTAGAGGTTGTCATATTACAATACAGTTGTCATTATATGCCATTGCATATAATGGGACTTTAGTATTCACGGATTTTGGTATCCACGGAGGGGGGGGTCCTGGAACCAAACCCCAGCAAATATGAAGGGACAACTGTACTATTGATGCTGCCTAGAATCACACTGGCTTTTTAAACTGCTGCATCACACTGCTGACTCATGTTCAGCTTATAGTCCACTGAGACTCCTAGATCCCTTTTGCATGTATTGCCATCAAGCCAGGTGTCACCCATGCTGTATCTGTCCATTTCATTTTTACTGCCCAAGTGTGGTATCCTAGATTTCTCCCTGTTGAAATTCATTTTGCTTGTTTTGGCCCAGCTTTCTAATCTGTTCAGGTCATTTTGGATTCTGATCCTGTCCTCTGGGGTATTAGCTACCCCTCCTAATTTGGTGTCATCTGCAAACTTGATAAGCATACCCTCTATTCCCTCATCCAAGTCATTGATAAAGATGTTACATAGCACTGGTCTCAGGACAGAACCCTGTGGCACCCCACTAGTCATTTCTCTCCAGGATGAAGAGGAGCCATTGATGACTACCCTTTGGGTTTGGTCAGTCAACCAATTACAAATCCACTTAACGGTTGCATTGTCTAGCCCATAGGTTACTAACTTTTTTGCAAGAATATCATGGGGGACCTTGTCAAAAGCCTTACTTTATTAGATGTATTTTCCACTCTATTACATGGTCTTAGAGCTCCTTGTAGCAGTTTTTTCAAGTCCTAACATTTCTATCTTGAACGTTTCATGTCTCTCTCTCTCTCTGGCTTTTCTTCGCAAACGAAGATTCAGGAAGGTCTCATCCCGCACTTACGGCAAGCGCGCTAATGACTAAAAAGGCCAATCTGAGATAAACAAGTCCAGGTTGTGATTCTTTCTGCGTTGTCATTTCTCTTCAAGACTTGTTTGGCGTGAGTTCTCAAATAAGGCTGCAGCATTGTGGATAGTGCGTCTCCATGCCTCCCGATGTGAGGCCAGGGCAGACCATTGGTGGTGATCAATTTGGCCAAGCCTGAGATGTTGTTTCAGGGAGTCCTTGTATCGCTTTTTTGGAGCACCCCTCTTACACTGACCTGTGTTGGGAGGCGATGGTCCTCCATCCTAGAAATGTGCCCTGCCCAGCGCAGCTGTGTTCTCAATATCATGGCCTCAATGCTGGTGATCCCTGGTTGCTCAAGGACAGCAACATTCGTCACATAGTCAGTCCAGTGTTTATTTAGGATTATGCGTAAACAGTGCTGATGAAAGCGTTCGAGGAGTCGTAAGTGGTGGCGATAGGTGACCCATGTTTCAGACCCATAAAGGATAATAGACAGTACAATGGCTCTATACACACTGATTTTTGTGCTTCAACTCAGGTGTTTGTTGCTCCAGACTCTTTTGTAAAGTCTTCCAAATGCGCTATATGCCTTTGCTAATCTGTGATTGATCTCTTTGTCAATCTTGGCATCTGAGGAGATGATGCTTCCCAGATAGGTGAACTGCTGAACAGACTTAAGCACAGAGTTGCCGATGGCAATGTGGGGATGATGGTGTTCGTCCTGTGGTGCAGGCTGGTAAAGAACTTCCATTTTCTTCAGGTTGACTTCCAGCCCAAACAGCTCTGCAGCTGTTGCGAAGCAGGATGTTAGGTGCTGCAGAGCTGCTTCTGTGTGGGCAACAAGGGCAGCATCATCAGCAAAGATCAGTTCACGGACTAGATAGTTTAGAGTCTTAGTGTGAGCCCTCAGACAGCTTAAGTTAAACAAGCTACCATCAGTATGGTAATGTATATAGATGCCGTCTTCTTCTTCAAGCTCTGCCATAGCCCTTTGGAGCATCATGCTGAAGAAGATTGTAAATAAAGTTGGAGCAAGAACACAACCTTGCTTCACTCCATTAGTTATTAGAAAGGGCTCTGAAAGAGCATCACCATATCTGACTTGACCATGCTGGCCCTCGTGTAGTATGATAATCATATTAAGGAATTTGGGGGGACATCCTAGTCTTTCCAGGATCTGCCACAGACCTTTCCTACTCACGGTGTTGAAGGCTTTGGTGAGGTTGAACGTTTCATGTAGATACTGAAGATACACGCATATAAAAATCTCTACTTCAGATTTAGATTACTGTGTGGCTTGTGAGGATTCTGCACAAATGGATTTAGCTCTTTTAACAGTCATTGCAGCGAAAAGCCTTAAGACTCACTTTTTTTTGGCAGAGACACGATTTTGATTCTAGAACAGATGGCACATTCTTGCATGATCAACTGTAGAAGAACCATTATCTGCTGCTAGCAATCTTATCAGCATGATGCTCTTTTCATCCTGACTAAATCCTGTATGCTGTTCTGCTTAAAAACATTTCACAGTGTCAACCAAAAGGGAGAATGCAGTTCTCCTAGACAAGGCTCAGGAAGAAGTATAGCCAGTTGCAAACCATAGAGCTGAGGAAGTACAGTACAGTTGGCCCTTCATATTCGCTGGGGTTTGGTTCCAAGACCCCCTGTGGATACCAAAATCCATGAATACTCAAGTCCCATTATATGCAGTGGCATAGAAAGATGGTGTCCCTTATATAAGATGGCAAAATCAAGGCTTGCTTTTTGGATTATTTTTTTTTTAAGGATATCTTCAACCGTGAATACTTAAATCCGCGGGTACCAAATCTGTGGATAGGGAGGGACAACTGTATTGTAATATGACAACCTCTAATCAGACTGTTAACCAAGCTTTATGTACAGTACTAATATTTATAACAGTTCTCTGTCTTTTAATATGAGAAGCTTTTAAATGTTTGAAAGTAATCGCCTAATTTTCTGAGTTTTTTGTCAGTGTGTGAGCACCAGTGCTTTTGTAATGATGAGGAATTACACAGAAAAAGGGCACTAGGGATCATATCTTTAAATCTGCCTTCCATTTTATTACTCACATTTTGTAATGTTAGGCTGCTCAAGGTTCTTAAATTATACAGTGCATGCTTTTATCATTCCTTTTTGTTTAGGCTGAGAAGAAAAGCATGGAGCCTTTTCCCCCGTGGGCTAATGTGTAGACCTGATTCTGAAGTGAGGTGGAAATAAAGTTGACTATAAAAATTTAAATTGTTCTTAATATCTCTTTTGGGGGCGCACATATCATGAGTAACACAGACTACTCAGCTTTTGTTTGTCTTAACATATTACAGACTTGAGTATCCCTTATCTGAAATCCTTGGGACCAGAAGTGTTCGGATTTTGGATTTTTTGGATGTTGGTATATAAGTAGCGTAGTGTGTACTGTATTTGCGAGGTTGGAGAGAGACTGAGGGTCTGTGAAATGGCAGGAATCCAAGCATAGTGCTCAGGGTGAATCTATGCCTCCCACCATTTCACAGATCCTTGCACAGATCCTCCAGCCTCGCATCTCTGTACAGGAGATCTCTCGGGAGCCCGCCAGCTGCCCACTTCTACACAAACAAGCAGGAGTGCTGCCGCTGCCTTGAAGATGGAAGAGGGTGGTGGTGGGTTCCCTGGAGGTGGGAGAGCCCGAAGAATGTACACATGTTGGCTAGGGCTTACTGGTGCCCTACGTCATTTTATAAATAAGTTTTTATAAATTTCAGATTTTGGAGCATTTTGGATTTCTGGACTAGGGATGCTCAATCTGTAGTACAGTTTTTAGTCGTGTTAAAAGTCTGATGCTCTCACAGACATACGAGAGCAAAACCCTTTTCTTTGTGGGAGAGAAAAAGCAAGAAACATGATCTGTTTCAGGATCTTGGGGTGGGGGGAGGATAGCAGAGAGAAGGCTCACTCCCTGATTCTGATACAAATCAGAAGCAGCGGCAAAAGCAGAAAAGCAATCTATGAGTATATGTCTTCTGTAGTGAGACAAATTATAGCTTAGCAAAGCCTGAAACTTGTTCTCTAATAACCAAATTATCAAGAAGTGTGCTTTGGATATATGCATGTACAGTTCTGAAAACAAAACCTCCTATGAAATTGAGGGTTTCAGCTGAAGAGACTGTAATGAGAGCAGAATATTAAGATTTGTAATTTAGAAATGGTCACGAAGAAGGATACCATCACACTGCTGGTAAAATACTTTGGAGGTATATGACATGTTCATTTCATTCAGTTATATGTACCTTTCTTTTCACATCTGAACCACAATTTGTAGTCTTTTATTGTTACCAAATGTCTGGATGTGGGAAACAGAACTTTTTATCCCCCCTCCCCCAGTAGCATTATTTCTTCTCTTTCTTAATCTCCCAGTGTTGCAAATGAATCCATATAAGTTACTAGTCTGGAATTGTTTTCATCTGGTAAGGAGAAAAAAACCAAAACACCTTACCAGTCCTTCTAAGAAGCAGGCTGACAGAGACTTAACAAAACTGGCAGACATGCTTTGCTTCCTCTGTGGCCATGCACTCACCTGCATAGATTTCCATGTTGTCTGTAATTCCCAACAATAAATACAGAGTGGTCCTTCTTCATATCACCACTCAATGGTGAACCAGGTCTGTATCTAGCTTTTTCTGTTATCAGCAGTAGGGTGTTATAGAAAGTTTTCCAGTGCTTAATTTTTCTATGGAAAACTTTTAATTTCTAAAAATACAGTTTCATTAAATTCATTAATAAGTATAATTAGTGAAGAAGTTGAATTGTAGTAGGTTTTTCTTGCACAAAGAAACAGAATCTTGTAGAGAATGTGAATGTGATTCACATAGTTCTCAGTCAGAATTGCCTAGTCTGAAGTTAAACTAAGTACAGTTGGCCCTCAACTTTCACAAGTGTTAGGGATGTAGGACCCCTGTGAAAGTGGAAACAAGTGCAAATATGAACCTGCTTTTTCTTTAATCAGAGAGATAACTTCTCTAAACATTTGTAGATCCTCCAGCATAATTCTGTGGTATGCTTCTGCCAGACATTGACCATAGGGTCACACTGGAGGACTTAAGAGATTCCTAGAGAGAACACTTCTCTAGCATTTGTAGGTCTTCCAGCACAATTCTATTGTTAACTTCCAGCAGAAGCATACCATAGTATCACACTAGAGGACCTAGAAAATGCCTAGAGAGAACAGATTTAGTAATCTGTAAATAATCAGATCTACAAATGCTTAACTTACAAATGTGGAAGGACAACTGTAATTGCCGTTGATCACATTGACAGTGACAATGACACTGGAGATGCTACAGTGATCATAATGGGAAATAGATGGGTGGAAAACCACAAAATATAATGAAAAGTCCACAAAGTGTGTTAAAATTAGTGTGCCGACAGTTTTCAGCACCTTTCTGTCTTAAATTTGAACAAACAGTTTAGCTGAGATACCTGTAAAAAATTAAGGAAAGTATTCTAATAAAATTAATGTCCTTATAAGCTTTAATGCTTTGAATTTTCATCATACCATATTACGTATGCTGTTTTTATAAAGTGATTCAAGTGTTTCCAAAAAACTGAAAAAGTGCTATAAGTAATTTTATGTGGCAGAAATGCAGTTGTTAGAGATTTCCAGTGAAAGAGCAGACTGACAGAAGTCACCACTGAGCATGAATAGAGACGAAAGCAGACAGTATAAGAAATAAGCCAGGCCAATCTATCTCCCCACTTTGGGCCACACTCCACTTGCTGGTCATCTGCTTCTGAATCTGTTGCTATCTCTATTTGGCAGCGCTGGATCATGGTCCTTATGTTCATAATGTAAAACAGTGCTACTCAAAGTGGTGATCTCTGGACCAGTGCCAGTCCCACTTTGGGGCACACTCCATTCACTACCAATGTTTGGTGAGTTTCTGGAGGGGGGGGGAGAAACAGCTGTAGCCAGTGGGGACAAATATGGTGCTGGTCCCCTGGCAAATTGGGAAAATTATGCCCATCTCCCACATCAGATAGATTGTAAGCCTGAGGGCAGGGAACTAGATTTTTTTGGTTGGTCTTTTATTTGAAAAGTGCCATGTACAAGTGCTATATAAATAAGTGATGATGATAATAGCATGAGAAACTCTGATGTCAGGGACAGTATACATTATATGGGGCTGGTAGTTTATGCTAATGTCCTTGTCCAAGGCAGCAAATGCCTGTTGCAATGGCATTAGTTCCAAGATAGGCCAAAGAAGCTTCACATAAGAGTCAACAGAGCAACAAGAGTATTCAGAAACAATGTCTAGGAAATAGATCTGAGGTCATTCATATTTGGATTTAGAAAACAAAGTAGTAAGGAGTATCTGAAAGCAGGGTCTAGAAAACAGAGCCATTGCTGCAACAGATAAATTTCTATCAAGCTATTAGTAGAATCAACTGGAGAACAGCTAGAGTTGGAATCTGTTGTCAAGCCAAGGTCAGGTGCTAGCACCAAAGGTATGTCAGGAATGCAAGACTCCCAAGAGAAACAGAATATGGTTGTGTTGCTTACAGCATCTCCTGCTGCCACTGGCAACACTTACCAAGACATGGCTAGCTCCCCACCTGTTAGGGCTCTCTGGACCCATCTCCTGCTCTCAAGTAGGAGAGGAAACCCCCAAATCCTATCTAGCTGCCACCACCACTATTCCTTCAGGCTTTACTTAGGAGTAGTTACAAAAGAGCCAAGGTTAGAAGAAACATGAGCCCTAACGTGACTAGCTGAACATTCCTATTCTCACAAGACACAGGGTGTTCAGGCTCTTGGATGTTCATGGGAAGCTGGGAGTCTGGACTCCTTTGCCTACTCTGTGAACAAGCTTCTTAAGGGAAGGTGAGGAAGGCCACACCTCTCTGTCAATCCCTAAGTCTCACTTGGTCAGTCTCTTTATCCCTCTCTCTGTGCCTTGTGGCACCCTGAGTTTTTATAACGTCTCACTTGGAAGCATCTTGAAGCTTCCACACTTCTCCCTAAACTGGTCATCCTCATTGGGCACTTGTCTGTCCTCCGTGATGCTGACGCTCAATAAATGTAACTTACAACCAGCACATCCTTAACTCTTTGTTTATCTGGAGGAGAGACTGTACCCCTCAGCTGTGTTGCCCTGATAATAGGGGAACCCATTATCAAACCACCCATGACACAACTAGCTAAATACCTCAATATGTGGAATTCTGCAAAGTTGTCCCTTCACATTCGTGTGTTTCACATTCATGGTTTTGCATATTTTCGGTTTGTAGCTGCTGCTCAACTAGCTTAAACTCCAAGACCCCACCCTCCTCCCCTCGCCTCCTGTCCTGCCAACAACACAACTCCATTTTGCTTTCTTACCTTGCACCAAAACAACACTGCTGTTACTTTAAACCTTACTGTTTTAAATGGGCAGCGCTGTTTTGGTGCAAGGTAAGAAAGCAAGATGGAGTTGTGTTGTTGGCAGGGCAGAGGGAGGGAGAGCTGGCGGGGAGGCAAGTGTGGGTGAGGGGGCATGGTTTGTGTCCCTGGGGGCAGGTGTTGCTACTGTCTTGAAGGTGCCTTGTGGTGGCAGGTATTGGCAGTCCTGTTGGTGGGAGAGGGGTCTACAATACTGTAGTGTAGTATGCATGCTGGGGGCGCAGCTTAGTTTATTTGTGTGTTTTTTTTCACTTTTGCAGTGGTGTTCCACACCTAACCCCCGCGAATGTGAAGGGACCACTGTACTTTCAAGGAGCCCTTCTCATGGAATGCTGTGCTGTCAAGACAGTAAAAACAATTTGGACTTGTGATTCATAGTATATTGGGTCATATAAGTTGTGTCATATTGCTACATCTGTCTTCTTCCTCTTTTGGACTCAGACTGAATGCTAATGTAAATGCTTAATACACTACTGTTATATAATATGATTACACTAAAAGAAATCAGACTTGACTTTAAACATGATTGGAGATTTTTAGGGTAGGCATGGAAGGCAAAAACACAGATCGCATCAGGATTGTAGCAGTCAAAGAGATCTAAATTTTTCATCTTCGGCCGTAATCCTAACATAAATTCAGAAGAAAGCCTTCATTGGTCCCGTTCTCTGGTGCCTTTTATCAGTATACTAGATTGTGGTTACAAGTGATGCATTAAGTGCCATATTTAGCTTGTCTCAAAACTGATTTCAGGCATTTGATCATATTACAGTTGTCCCTCTGTATCCATGGATTTGGTATCCACAGATTTAAATATTCCTGTCTTGAAAATATTCTTAAAAAAATAATAATCCAAAAAGCAAACCTTGATTTTGCTATCTTATATAAGGACACCATTTTGCTATGCCATTGCATATAATAGGACTTGAGTATTCACGGATTTTGGTATCCACGGTGGGTTCTAGAACCAAACCCCAGCGAATATGAAGGGGCAACTGTATTCCATCAGATTTGGGCTATTTTTATTGTAAGTTATATGCAGTATCTTCCTTTTATATTAAAACCCTTGTGGAACATAAATTTTATGTTGAGGTTTAAAACACGATGTACACATATAAGCGACAGGCCTTGGAGCATAATCGTATGCTTAAATCCACTGAAATTACTAGGTTCAGGCATGTTTAATTCAGTGTTGGATTATATCCAGACTTTCTAACCATTTAAACTGGGGGTGGAAATTCTGCAATTCTCTCCAATGTTGGAATGCAACTTCTAGCAGCCATAACCAACATAACCAATATGAGGTATGCTGGCAGTTTCAATCTAACAACATCTGGAAGGCAGAGCAATTCCCATCCCTAGTTCAAGGTACAACTACCGGTAATCTAATCTATTTTTACTGGGTTTAAGTATGCCCTCTTGCTTAAGCTCCTATGAAGGCTCTCTTATGCCAGCAGGTTTTGCAAGGATCCCATTAGGCTCTAGACTAGGAGTGAGAAGCTTGTACCCCACCAGATGTAACACACAGCATTCCTCACCATTGACTGTGCTGGCTAGGGCTTTGGGGAGTTGCAGTTCAACAACATCTGGAGAGTCATATGATTCCCATCCCTGTACTAGATGGTCCTCCAGATATAGTCCATCATCTGCCCACTCCAGATTAGGAGGTTGCATGGGATTGAGGCTACCATTGAGAAGGCTCTGTACAGCCAGTCACACTCCCAGGATAAATTTACTGTAAATGCTTTCTGTTTGATGTGAAAGGGCAAGAAGATTTCTAGAAAGAGAGATATTCCCTGCATATGCATATGTTTTAGCCGCTGGAGTGGATGGACTTGGCTAAACAAAGGCATGTAATTTGTAAGTGTTATTGATCAACAACATTAGTAACAAATTCTGACTTGTATCCAGTGGTGACTTTCCATCAGTGGAATTAGCAGAGTTGATAGAATGGATTTTCCTTCCCCCATTAGAGAACTTCTGGAGCAGATATTAGTTTAGTTTTGAGGATAGGATCAGTTCTGATTTGAAAAGGGAACAGAGAAAGAAAAAGTACAGTTATATGAGTCGACATCCATTCAAATGAGTTTGGATGTAGCCTTTTAATACAAATACAGTAGTTGCTAATACAGCTGTTTACCTTCATGATGCCTTTTTCTGAAAAAGTAGTCAAGCAATTTTGGTATTGCTAGGCATATGTACTGATTTTTTCATAGTAATATATTCATTATACTTATGTGTTTTAGTATCATGATCAAACATTCTAACTTTCAGAAATTTGAACCATACCTCAAAATGCTCTATGTCAGATTATCTTGACATTCTTTTCTGTGAGAAAGGAAGTAAGCTTTTATATGTTTATATATGCAGGTAATATATGCTTTGAACACAAAGAATGATGAACATGAAGCTGCTATTCAAGCCCTCAAAGATGCTCACGAAGAAGAAATCCAACAAATTATTGCGGAAACTAGAGAAAAAATCCTTCAATATAAAAGCAAAGTTTCTGAAGAAATGGATCTGAAAAGAAAAATCCAGGTTTTAGAAGAGTCATTGGAAGATCATAAAAAGATGAAGCATCAAGCTTTAACTGAATTTGAAGCTTATAAGGACAGAATTGAGGATATGCAACTTTGTGCAGAAGCTCAGCATGTTCAGCGTGTGGTAACTATGTCACGGGAAGTAGAAGAAATAAGAAAGAAGTTTGAAGAGAGATTGAGAAGTTTTATACAATTACAAGTACAGTTCGAAAAGGATAAACGCTCAGCACTTGAAGAGCTGAGAGCTGCACACAGACTTGAGGTCCAAGAACTTATGAAAACCCACCAGAATCAGAATGCTACTTTAAGCAAGGGACAAGAAAAGTTAGAAGAATTGCACAGACGGGATGTGGAAGAATTGAATGTCAAAGTTGAAGAGCTAAGAGTAGAAAGAAAAAAGCTAATTGAGGAGTATGAAAGTAAACTCAGCAAAGCTCAATCTTTCTATGAACATGAACTTGATACTATGAAAAGGTCACAACTGTTTACTGCTGAAAGCTTGAAAGCTTGCAAAGAGAAAGAGTTGGAACTAAGAAAGGAGTTTCAAAGTCAAGAATCTGTTTTACGAAAAAACCTAGGGAAGCTTAAGACTGAATTACAGATGGTACAGGATGAAGCAGGCAGTCTACGAGAAAAATGCCAGAAGCTTCAAGTAGCACTCAGTACAGCAGAAAACAATGTGCAGGTGAGATAAGGATTGTTACATTCTTTGTTTACAGTAAATTTAGCCTAACTCTTTGTTTAGAATAAATTGAACATAACTTTTAAGTAATGGTTAGTATATAGCTTGCTTATGAAGTTTGTATATAGCTTGCTTATGAAGTTTCATAGTGTTGAACAGCATCAAATTACTGGTATGCAAACTATGGCCTCAGTCACACTGTCTCAATAAAATAGAGCCACCAAATGAATTGCTGAATGGTAAACATGTTAGTAAATCTTATTGATTCAAAGGGTGTACTCTAGTGGAGTCTGATAATAGGATTTAGGCCTGTGTCCTTGCTGCTACTCCTTGACAGGCAAGTTTATGTTTACTACTTTATTGATGAACCACTTCTTGAATATTGAATCTCAAGGCCATTCGGAGGTTAAGCATTTGCTGTAGACAAGTTGTTTCCATGTAGGAAAAGTATAAAAATATTTGTATGTATTGTTAGGGGGATTGGTTTGTTTTATTGTATATGGACTGAAACAGTTGTATACATCATGATAGCACCTGACCTTCAGTCCACAGTTTTGGAATTCTGTCTGTTCAAAAGTGCTTTCTATGTAAATAATGGTGTAATTTTTTGGGGGGGGGGGATATAGGAAGCCCCTGCCTTTTGACTCCCCATTATCTGACAACTCGCTCTTTCAACACTTGCAAATTAAGGAAAGTTCCATTAATTTGATGAGGGGTCCACTGTTTCATCAGTTCTTCTTGCCTACAGAGACTTGCTTGGGACTGGCCGTGCATGTGTGCACTGCTTGCAAAGTGAGCTGAGCTGTTGGGGGAGGCACCAAGTTGACTGAGAGAATTTGCAAGCAGTTGGTGTGCGGATGAGAGCAGATGTGTGCAGGTGCACAGACAGTCCCAAGCAGGCCAGCGTATTTCCCCCATGTTCCCTACATGGGTTCTGCTTTGTGACCAGTTCTGGTTTCTGACAGTGCTGCAATCCCTAACCTGTTGAATAAGTGGGGACTTCCTGTACAGTGCTTTGAAGCAGATGTCAGGGTCTCATTTGAGGGTGACAGTGATGGTTTAATTTAATACAAATGATGAAATCCATCAACTTCTGCTTCCTTTTGTCTGCACTGTAAGGAGACTAGACTGAGACTTCACTGGTTTTATGATTTGGGGAATAGAAGCTAGTGTATGGAGATGGGTATTAATCAAGAAACTGGTGTGTTCATTTACTTATGCATATGTTGAGTTGAAATTATTGGCAAATTTATGATGTTGACAAATGGCTTGATTATATCCAAAAATCTTGTAAATCACATTTAACTTCTATTATACAGGGTCACCCAGTTTCTTTGGTCTGGTGGGCTAAATCCTTGCTTTCCAAATAAAGTGGGAGCATAACATTAGAGGAAGTTTTGGGTCCTTCATGCTGAAATTCATAGTGCCTCTTTCGCTGTGAAAGAAGAGGATGGCCAAGATCAGTTTTGCAAAGTTTTATGTCATGCTGTTGGGTTGGTTGGGCATCACCATTTCCTAAGCAAGTTCTTTGGATTCGTATGTTACCCAAAGCTGAAGGCTGTATGCATAGAAGAGAGAAGCACATTCACCTACATAGTGCTAAGCACAGAGGTCTCTGGATTATTTCCACTAGCTCTGGGAGTTGCTGTGGGGCTGCTATTTCAAGTGTCACACCAATCTTTTTCTGTGGAATCTTTGATCTGGAATTTTTCACTTTCATATTACTTTTGTTGTTGTTGAATACTTTGGAATATTACTTCAGAGTAGTCAGAAAGTCACCATTTCTTAGCTGGCTTCACCTCCAGCCCCTTCCACATTTAATATAGACATGCCCCAAGGTTTTTCTTTTATTGATCAGTTTAATCATGTGTTGAGTAGAGTAGTTGTGCCTACCAAATTAACTTCAGGACTTTAGATTCTTGTTACTGTGTGACTGCAGTGACATGTTGGCTTTTTCATTCTTGTTTTTTTTTAAAATATATTTTTATTAATTTTATAATCATACATTATATTATCCAATCAATACTTAGTTATAACACATAAAATTACTATAAACATCGCAATTTTTCTATTAACTAATTTCAAAAGTTAACATAGATTCTTTACTATAATTCTATTCAAAAATATTAATTCCCCTTACCCCCCCCCCCACCTCAGTGCTCCCCTTCACTGGAGCCATTATCCCTTACCTAATCTTTCCAGAATCTCATTTCTTCTCGTGGAGGTAACCTCCCATCTTTTGTTTGTAATACTTTTTTAACAAATACTTTCCAAATTTTATCAAAATCACTTTCTTTCCAAATTCCTCTTCTTACTTTAATTCTACATGTTAACTTATCATTTATTGCCATCTTCCAAACTTCTTTATACCACTCCTCCACTTGTACATTTATTTGTATTTTCCAATGTCTTGCTATAATTAATCTTGCTGTCGTTAATAAATTTGTTATTAAATCTTTTTCTGCTTGGTTCCCATTCTTTCCATTATAAATTGACATCAATGCTATGCTTGGTTTCCTTTCTATATTTCTATTCAGAATATTCTCTATTTCTATAAAAACCATTTCCCAAAACTGCTGTACAAATTTACAATTCCACCACATTTGCATATATGTACCTATTTCTTGACAACCTCTCCAACAATATTTAGAGTTATTCTTATCAATATTATGCAATCTTGCTGGTGTCAAATACCATCTCCATATTATTTTATAATAATTTTCTTTTATCCGTATCGGCATATTTTTTAGATGTCTTTGTTTCCATATCTTATCTCATTCATGATCTCCATTTTTTTGTTTCAAATCTTCCTCCCATATTCTCCTTAAATATTCCCCTTTGTCTTTTTTATCCTTATTTTTTATCAATATTTTATATAATTCACTTGTAATACCTTTCAAACTTTCATTATTATCCCTCTTTTCACCTTTTTTCACCAAATTTTCAAATTTTGTAAATTCCCTTGTTTCTTTATGATTCTTTTTCCAATTTTTAATCCATTGTTCTAACTGTATACAATTAAACCATGAAATTTTCATTCCACATAATTTCTCTCTTATACTCCCTTTCTCATTCATCCATCCTATCCATCCCTCTATTTTATCTAGTCCTCTTTTCTTTAATTCCTTTCCCATTTTTTCCTTCAAATTATTTGGGAATTTTTCCCCCCATTATAACCGGTGTTAATACTGAATCAATAGGCAAAAAATTCTCTCTTGGCTTTTTCATTCCTGTAACAGATTTAAGAAGCAAGAAATGTAAAACATGCTATTCCTTCTGTGCTTTTCTTCTTAATTAGTGTTCAGTTAAAATTACTAATTTGGATGCAAACACCTCTTGCACAAACAAGGCACTTGGGTTCATATAAGAAACATAAGGTAGTCTCCAATTTCTTTCTCCCCTCTTGGGCACCAAAGAAACCACCACCCACACTTTATCATATGTCACTGCAGAGGTTTCTCAGTCCAAAGGCATAGCTTTTAGACAGAGGCATTACAAAGGCTGCAATGATAATGATGAGGCAGGAAAGGCCTGTTCTCTAGTTCCGAAGCAGTGAGAATATTTTTTCTGAATCTGTATCTTTTACAAACTTAATGGCTCTTGAATTTCTTTATATGTTTAAGCCACAGTAATACATCTATTTAAAAGAGGATGTTGGATGAAATAATGTTATTACTAACTTCTAGGCTGTCCATATTTTGTTTTAAGTCTTATTTGCATGAAATTAATTTCAAAATTTCAAACATATTGCATGAACTAAAGAAGGATGACTCAGGGTTCCCCCCACCCCACCCCGAATGTTCAAATTCTCTTCTAGATATCTTAATTACCATTCATCCTTGGGCACAGAGATGTTGCTCTATGACCTCTGTCCAGTTCAAATTCTGATTGTGTACTTGTAGGCCACAGTCTGGACAGTTCAGATAGCTCTTGATAGCTTGATATGGCAGCAATATTGCAGCCCCACCTATGTGATGTCATGTCCACAGTGATACATACTGCCCTCCCATTTAGTTCATCATTATTTTAAATAGATGGATACATGTACTATCCTCACTTACTAAAGTACTAGTACTAGTACTGCATACTAGTTTAGATACTAATATAGTTTTGTTGTTATTATTGTGGGCCTTCAAGTCATTCCCAGCTTATGGCAACTCTAAGGCTAACCTATCACAGAATTTTCTTGGCAAGATTTGTTCAAAAGGGGTTTGCCTTTGCCCTCCTCCGAGTTTGAGAGAATGTGATTTGCCCAAGGTCACCTAGTGAGTATCTATGGCTGAGCGGGGATTCGAACCCTGGTCTCCTGAGTCGTAGTCCATTAAATTTATTGGGCTCCATCCAATATCATGCAAACAATTTTCCTTTTGTTCTTTTCCCACTCTGCACTGCTCAATATATTGTACATCCCAAATGTGTGAAGAGTGCCAGTCTTTCTAAACAAATCTGGGGCTGCAGATGCAAGGGGGTATCCGTTCCTACAGTGCTTTCAATTCTGCTGGCAAATACAGGTTGAGTATTCCTTATTTATTTATTTATACCCCGCTCTTCAGCCACAAGGCTATCAGAGTGGCTTACAAATTGTTTTCAGCAATAGCAATTTACACATCTACACTGCATTTAAGCAGTTTCCAATGTGTGTTAGCTAATTGCCCCCACAAGCCGGGAGCGGAAGTGTTCCGTATTTTGGATTCCCCCACCACAGATTTTGGAATACTTGCATAAATGTAATGAGATATTTTGGAGATGAGACCTAAGCCTAAACATGAAATTCATTTATGTTTCATATACACTTTATACAAATAGCCTGAAGGTAATTTTATATACAATATTTTAAAGAATTTTGTGCATGAAACAAAGTTTGTATACATTAAACCATCATAAAGCAAAGGTATCACTATTTTAGCCACCCGTGTGGACAGTTTTGGATTTGGGAGCATTTCAAATTTCAGAATTCCAAATAAAGAATACTCATCCTGTATACAGTATTGAATATACCTCACTAGCTAAGAATGGTTTTTCAGACCTTAATGAATCATATTATCTGCTACTAAACCCTCTTTTTTCATAACCCTAACTTCTGAAATGGCATTCTAACTTTGGCCCCATTCATATGGACTATTTTGCTAATGTTGTTGATAAGTGAAGTCCTTGTGTGGCTCAGTAATAAATGTTATCAGTTCTTAATCACATTTTTCTAATTGCTTGCTGCTTGAGAATTCTAAACTGGTTGATCTGTATGTATCCTTTTGCTGCTGATAAGAAGAAAATGTTGCTTGTTTTAACACTTTATATCACTACATAGTTGACTAACTTTTTAGAATGCTAAAGAGTGAGGTGCTTTCAATCTTCCTGTGAATTTGGCATACATTGTTGTGCTAAATGATGCAGTCATTAATATTTAGTACAATTGCATTTTCACTCTTCTGTCTTCGTGCATTTTAAGAACTTATCAATTTTCTATGACTGTCATCTAATATAGCTTAAGGCCTTGAAGAAAGGATAAAAATTGTATATTGTGCATGCATAATAAATGACGCTGATTTGCATTCAACATCAGATAGCTTAGTCATTCCTTTCTTTTGCTTGTAAGCTGCTTTTTGAATTGACACATTTTCTTTAATAAAGTTCATTTTTGGAACAGGAACTTAATATCTTCTCTAATTAAACTACATCATTATTTCATTTTAAATTAACTTTTTTTTTTGTTAGACCACAACACCAACATGACTGTAGTATTTTTTGGAATATTTATTATAACTTGTCTGAATGACTGTAGAATTTTTAAAGGTGCCACCACTTAGAGAATAAATGGGACACAATCTTTTGATGGTTGTGGAAATGCTCTGGAATACCCTCTCTGACAAAGCCCTTTTGTTCTCCTCTTCACCCTCAGAGAGATTGTTGCAACTGTTCCTTTTAGATGCTTTTTATGTTGTCTGATCCCTAGATTAATTGTTCATAATGCTGCTTTTTTTGGTATATTTTAGATTAGATTGTAGTTAGAATCATAGAATCCTAGAGTTGGAAGAGACCACAAGGGCCATCCAGTTGATATTTTTTAACCTAGGTGGAATGCAGCTCATCTCCTCCTGCTGATGGAAGGCTTTGATCAGCCCAGATGTCTGCTCCAGAGTGTTAGTGGGCCCTCCAGGCAAGATCAGAGGGAAGGGCTGCAGAGGTCAGAGAGGGTGATATAAACAGAAGCCAGCTGGACAGTTAGACCTGTTCTTTTAAACACATTTCTCTCTCTCTCTCTCTCTCTCTCTCTCTCTCACACACACACACACACACACACACACATTTACATTTACCAAAGATGAAATCAGATGGTTATATTTCATGTGGTATTGTTTTCTACATTTAAGAGGGACCTTCTGCTTTGGAAGGACTGTTCATGCCACACAGTAGATTGCTATGCAAGAAGAGTGAAACTACATCCAATCAGGTTCTTCTGCCTGTCTCAGAATTTATGCAAGCTTGTAGAATCTCTTGCACAAATGGAATAAATAGAATTAGAATATACCTTTTATAGCAGTGTATGAATTCTTGTGGAAGTACTTATATAACAGAACTTTCGGGTGTTAGTCTTCTAGTCATGCTTCTTAGATCCAGTCCTTTATGTGAGAAGAAACATTGTTCTCTCACCACTTTGCATCAGTGACAGCTCTATTATGAGTGGTGTGCCACAAAATGGAAATATTATTTTTCAACATATTAGCAATTTTTTTGTATCATTTTATTGCTTTTTAACATAATTTTAAAGAAACAAACATAACCGATAAACAATGCATCTCAGATCCATTACAATGAGGTGTGTGTTTCCTGGCTATCCAACTAAGAAATCTCCTGCTGACATCACAACAATTATAATAGAGTGTCTTTCCAAAACTCAAAATGTGAGAAAGAGGCAAGGCAGGCATTTATATTGGCATACTGTAACTAATAAACTTGTACCAAGTCTGATAGAATTTATAGTACTATAGTCTTAGTTATCTCTAGTAGCCCTTACTCCTGCAGTTAATTTATCAATTAACATGATGTTCCAGACTGTATCTAACTACTGAGGAAGTGACACGGCATTTAAATCTTTCCAACTATATGCAGTCTCTTAAACATGCTGCCAAACATGAACACACAATTAACTCTTTATGACAACGAGACCCATTTGTATTATAGAAAAGAGATAGTAGTTCCAGCTCTGGAGATGGGTTTTTTGTGATGTAATTTTACTGATTTTTGCAAATACCAAATACCAGAAATGAAATACTTGTGGGCATGAATGCCACATATGGCAGTATGACCTCAATGCACCACATTGTTGCCAACAATACAGATCTGAGCCTTTAGAAAATACTTTACATTTCATTGGAGTTGAATACCACTGATTTGTTAATTTTATACAGTGCTCTTTGATATTTGAGGACAAAAATTTCATTGGCCCTGTTAACCACAACTTTTTCCAGTTGGAATCAGGTGTGATTATACCCAAATATTTCCCCCTTGGTTCATATATTAGAAAAAGTAGCCAAGATTATAAATTTATATGGCATAGAGGCCATGCCTTTAGCTTCTGTTTCATTTAGTAGTATGAACTGCACAAGAGACAGTAATTGTCTTGTTGCCTGTTCTTTAATTTCAAAGAGGTAAAATGGGTTATTTGCAGAATTTGAAACCAAGGAGGAGTATTTTCCCCTAGTTGTTCTTGCAATGGATTATCAGTTTTGGGAAGAGACCTATGAAATAGGTCCCCAAGTCTGTGTAACCCTGCCTGTTTCCAAAACTTAAATTGTTTCCATTTATCCATGTTAATAAATAAAGGATGACTCAGAAAGGAAATCAAACATGAAGAAGTAGGAATTAATTTTCTCTGCCAGGTTCTCCAGATTATGAACACTTCTAAAGAAAAAGTTGGGAATGTTTTCTATTAGCTTCTTGGAAATTTGGGCAAAGACAGAAACCCATTCCAATGACAACAAAGTGTCAGAATGTTCTAACAGTAACCAAGAACACCAACAAAGCTTTGTATGGCTCTCAACAACTGCCTCATTTGAAATGCTTCAACCTTAAAGATGGGAATACCCAAGTCTCCTGTATCTTTGCTATTAAATAGAACAGCTTTTGTAAGACTAGATTTTTTTTTCCTTTAATGCAAAATGTTCATAATCAGGTTTTGCCAGATTTTGAATGCTGACTCTGGAATTAGGGCTGGAAGCACTTGAAACAAGTAGGCAAATTTTGGAAGGATTGACATTTTTATTTCTGTGATGCGGCCAAAACAAGATAGTTTCAAAGATAGTTCCAAAGATGTTTTGTTTTAGCAGTTTAACAACGGGTTAAAATGTAACATGATCTGTTTATTAAAATTGTTTGGTCATATCACTCCTAAATATTTTATGGAGTCCACAGAGACTGGAATGTTGGTTAACAATTGTAAATTATCTTTTTGTTATTACAAAAATTAAGATCCAGTGTTTTTGATTTTTAAAATTAATTGACAAACCTGAAACATCACTATATTCTTTTACTATTTTATGTGCTGTAGGAGTTTCTACCTCCAGATTTGAGACTGAGATGGCAACATCATCTGCAAATAAATTAAGCAGACAACAGTTACCATGAAATTTGATCCCATCACATTTCTAGATCTGATTCTAGTAAAAGTGCCTGGGGTTCTATGAAAAATATGAAGAGGATATGAGAGAGGGGCAACCTTGTTTAGCCCCCCCCCCCAGCAATGTCAATAGGACCAGAATCCATCCCATTTGTTCTGATTATAGTTTTATAATGTGTGTGTGTAATATTTTCAAAGTTAACAAAAAGAACCCTACCAAATTCCATGCATTTGCATTGTTTCAACAAAACATTCTTCTTCGTGGTCTCTGTGACTCACACAAATGGGGGTATCTGCCCGTGTGCACAGCAGTGTTCAGAACCTTCTAGAATAAGCATTTTGGCAGTAGCCCCTCCTCCACATGACCCATGTGACCCATGACATTCCCACTCAATGGAGATTTTCAGACAGCGTTTAAGCACTTCCGTGCTTAAAATATGGCGCGGCCGTTTCCAAAGCTTCACGGACGTGCAACGAAGGATCCTGGAAGAGGGACGGTGGCGTCCGAAAATGACCCCCTGCCGCGCAAGAGTGCCATTCCTCTCCCAGGACCTCATCCTGCGGTAGGCACTGTTACGCTGTCTGAAAATCTCCAATCTCTCTGTTCCTTTTTATCCGCTGCTGTGGCAGCAACAGTATCAATATAAACTGTTCTCTGAACTTCTTTCAGACTTTTTGGTATTGAATTACGGACTTTGGACTTAACTGACCTTTCTTATCATCTTGCATTTTGGCTTTGGTACTTTGGCTTATATTTTTCTGTTTTTGGACTACAGATTTATCTTGACGTTTACAGTTTCATCTTTGGTTTCTTGCTTTGGTCTGTCATTTCTGCCACACATGCCCTTAGTGGCTTATGACCTCTGCTGGTTCCTCTACTCAGCCTCTGTCAGGGTCTCCTCTCAACGCCCCTTCACAATGTCACATTCGACTTGGTCCCGTTCACCTTGGATTCATCTGTTCAAGTTGCCCTTAAGAGTTTCCTCCAGGAGTTGGTGTCCAGGCTGGAGAAGACTGAAACTATCATGTATCAGCCTGTGCCAGAACTGGCTGCTCGAACCTGGGAATTAATTGTTTGGTCCCAAGTTCCTTCTACTCCAGGAAGATTGCTTGATATCAAGATGGTTTTCCATGCTGAAGCTCAGTGAAGGAGGCATAAGAAAAAGAAGGCCAAGAATATGGAGGCCTCTTGCCCTCAGTCCCAGCCACCAGTACCAAGGCATCCAACTCAGTCTCCTCAGTCTTTAGCCCAAGTAGAGCCTTCTCACCAGGCTGCCCGGGACAGGGAAATCTCCATCCCCATCTCGGTTGACTTCAGACTGTCCTTGATTCAGATGGAAGATAGTACCATATCCCATTACAGGAGCAATCCCTGCAACCTTCTCTGGTCAGAACAATGTCAAATGGTGAGATCTTCAACTAACCTCCACAGGTCCTGGCTCATCCATCACCTCTGGAATGTACTTGGAGGAGCCTTCCACCACCACCTCCAGGCTGACCTACAGTTCTGTCTCTGCCTCAAGAACAGTCTCCGGTCCTGGTTCTGCACACTCTGCAACATCAATGCTGCTGAACCAGCTCACACTTGGATTCCTACTCTTCTCACTTGAGGTCTTATAGCTCCTGGTCCTACAGTCTATGGTCGTGATGGTCTCCATCTCCACATGGATCACCATACTATCCTTCCAGGCAGACTTGTCAGTACCATTACTGGAGATCTCAACACAATAGATTGGATGTGGAAAGGGCAAGAGCTTACAGTATTACCATCATGATCACTCACCATCCTGCTACAAGGGCAGGTCTCTGTGAAGAGACTATTATTATTATGACTACAATTACACACAGCTATAGAGATGAATTCAACCCCACATGTCTCTCTCATCTTCATCATCAGCATACTTTACCAATGTTGGTATTGACTATCACGGTACCGAGTTGGAGTTGTCATGTGCTGACTTTGTTACCATCACCCACAGTACTGAATCAGATTCTCTCATCCTCTCTAGGGCCCTCCCAAGCTGCAGTCTCTGCTTGGCCACGTTTGCCCTCACCAGTACTGGGATCTTCCGTACTGTTGATGGACCTGAAAAATACACTACCTCCATTGATGTCTTCACCCAGAGCACTTAAGTCTCTTTCGCATCTGAAATCTTCTGATTTGGATGAAGAGTCAGACTTCTCTTCACATCTTCTGACCTTCCAGCCTTTGAGTTTCCTCCAGCCTTACTTGGGAACCACAGTGCTGCCTTGCCCATTGATGATATCCACTTGTTTGCAGACCAGATGCTCCAGATGCAAAAGCCCTCTATCTCAAGGTCAAGCAACCTTAATTGTCTGTCCTGGATACAATATTCAAATGGGTCCAGAGTCAAGCTTTGGCATCACTGTTCTGACTACTTCTTCTGTCTCTCCTTCAGGTGGCCAGGAAATCCTGGTCTACCCCATCTTCCATCCTGTCCCCCTTAAAGAAATCAAAAGGCTTTATAGAGAGGTTGAGACGGGCTGGGACTAGCTCTTCCTTCATCCCCAACCCAATTTTGTCTCAGTCTAGGTCTTTCCTGTGACAGCATTCTACCCCAGTGGATAAAGAGGGGGGAAAGTTGGATATGATGTCCTGTAAATTCTGTTCTCTGGCTGCTTTGTTGCAAACCACAACCACATTGCTAACCACAAGACATGCATGGGAGCCTGTCAACAATTTCTTCAAGAGAAAACGTCAGCCTTCCTGGACAAACTACCAGGTGAAGATCAGAGGGTAGCTTCAATTCTTCAAGCTGAAGCGCATATGTCTGTAGCCCGGCAAATTAACATGGCTCATCATGCTGCAGGCTGCAGTGGCAAATCTTTGGCAGGGGCCATCACTCTGCACTGCTATGCATGCCACCTTTTCATGACAGATGCCATCAAGCCTGGGTATCCATCATCTCAGACTTGTGAAGAGGGGGGTATGCCATAGAGTTCTGGGGGGAAACCCTGCTGGGTGTTTCCACAGTATTCCCACCTCTCCCACCCTCACCAAGGAGGTAGAATTCCTCTTACTCAAGGGAGTCACAGAACCTTTCCATCTTTCTTATCTCTGGTGGGGATTATTGTCCTGCTACTTCATTGTGTCCAAGAAGGATGGTGGACTGCATCCCATTCTGAATCTTCAGGACATCAGTGCCCATATAGAGCTCAGATGCTTCAGAATGGTTCACTGAACTCCATCCTTCCCATGATACAGAAGGGAGATTGGTCTGCAACTCTCAATTTAAAGGATGGATGCTTTCATATCATGACCAGTCCATGCCACAAGCACTTTCTCTGCTTTGCAGTGGAAACAAGGACCTATCATTTTTATTTTTATTTTTTGGTCCTCCCTTTCAACCTGTGGATGCTTCATGTGTATTCACAAAGTGTATGGCATTTGTGGATGCCTGGCTCTGGCAGCAGGGAATCATTCTCTTCCCATACATTGATGGCTGGCTCCTTGTTGTCCACTCTTGTGCCCACCTGTTCATGAACATTTGATTCACACTTCATCTTCTGGACTCATTGGGTCTCATTGTGAACTACAAGAAGTCCCATGTCGAACCAATGAGTATGATTCATAGGAGCACTTCTAGACTCCCATGTCCCTGCTGCCTTTCTGCTGGACAACAGAAATATCATGCTGCAAAGGACCACTCATTGGTGTATTCACAGTTGGAGAGTGTATGCCAGAGGCGTTTAAGTTCTGCTAGGCCTTATGGCTTCTACAACCTTTGTCACGCCAATCATGAGACTGAGTATGAGGGCCCTTACAGGCTTGTTTCTGACATGTTTCAACTCTCTTGTCAACTTCTCTTGTTGGATGCTCATGATTCTAAGAGCTGTTCATCGCTCTCTATGGTGGTGGGTCAGCTCACACAATGTGCGGGCTGGCATTCCTCCAGAGGCCACAATACTGGTCACTATAGGTGCGTCACCCAAAGAGTGGGAGCCCACTCAGCTGGTCTCCTAGTGAGAGGACAATGGTCAGTGGAGGTGAGTGCCCTGCATATCGACATTCTTAAGATGCTGGCAGTTATAAAGGCCTTCTGAGTCTTTGAGCCTTCTCTCCTGGGAAGAATGGTCCAGGGGGTCTCCAACACCACAACAGTGGTCTTCTATCTGATCTAACAGGGAGGAATGAGGTGCCATACTCTTCCCCATCCTACACTTCTCCTGTGGAACTTGTGCATTCTTCAAGGTATCACCATCACTGTGATTCATCTTCCAGGGGAAGAGGACAACCTAGTAGACATTCTAAGCAGGACTCCTAAGTCATGCCACAAATTGAAACTCCATCCAGGCACTTTCCACAAGATATTCAGATGGGCATGCCAGACATAGATCTCTATGCATCGCCCCTGATTGCTCAAAGCCAGAGCTTCTGTTCTAGAACCCAATGTGAGAGGGACTCACTGGGCAACATGTTCCTTTTCCACTGGTGCGGGGTAGTTTCCATCATGTATCCTTCTATTTCCACTTGTCACCAGGGTAATAGCCAAGATCAGATGTGACAGGGCACGATACATCTTGGTAACTCTGTGGTGGCCCAGACAACCTTGGTTCACTCCTCTCCTCCACCTCTCTCAAGAGGAGTTGCTTAGACTCATCATTCACTGGGTCAAGTGAGATCCAGACCTAAGGATACTCAAGCTGACAGCATTGAAGGTCTTTCTGCAACCTCCTTACTTGCTCCTGTCAGAGAAATCATTGCTGCCACTCATCAACCAACCACTCAATGCTCATATGCCTAAAATGGAAGAAGTTCCTCTCTTTCCTGTTGCCTCAGGGTGTCTCTCCAACTCAGGTGCAAATCACCCATGTTTTGGAGTTCCTTAACTCCTTGTAAGATTGGGGACTTTCCCTCACATCAGTCAAACGCTATCTGGCAACAATCTTCTGGAATTTCCAGAACATTAGGAAATCCTCCTGCTTTCCACATCCCTTTGTGAAAAGATTTTTGAGGGGCTAGTGAAATTTGCATCCCCCTACTGCTGGCCCTATGCCTCACTTCAGTCTTGAACTAGTCCTCTCCTAGTTGTCATAGAAGCCCTTTGAACCACTGGCCTCCTGCGACATGAAGCTTCTTACTTGGAAGACCACCTTTCTGGTGGCCGTAACATCAGCCAGGAGAGTGGGAGAGCTATGCACTCTCCGATTGATTCCCCTTACCTCTGCTTTCACAGAGACAAGGTGGTCCTGAGGCCCAACATATCATTTCTGCCTAAGGTGGTCTCTGCATTTTCCCTCAACCAGGACATGGTTCTGCATACCCTGATGCAGAAACTTTCATCTGACTTTGAGTGCTGGCCTTATGTGTGGACTATACAACCTCTTTCCAGAGATCCCAGAGGCTGTTCCTCTGCTATTCTTCTAGCAAGAACGGCTTACCTGTCTCTGTGCAACATTTCTCTAAGTGGTCACTAACACTATCTGACTCACCTACACTCTCATGTGGAAGGAACCTTGTGCGCAAGTAGAAAGCCACTCTACCAGAGCTATGGCGGCATTGACTGTGTTTCTGAGGGGCATCCCGCTACATGACATTAGCAAAGTGGCCACCTGGTCCCAGCCTTCAACCTTTATGACACACTACAGACTAGATGTGAGGTCCAGAGAGGAGGCTATGTTTGGGAGAGCTGTCCTTTTTTCCTGAATCACATGACACTCCCACTTCCTATGGTGAGTAGCTTGCCAATCTCCCATTTGTGTGAGTCACAGAGACCACAGAGAAGAACAGGTTGCTTACCTGTAACTGTGGGTCTTCAAGTGGTCATCTGTGAACTAACACAACCCCTCCCTTCCTTCTCTTGTTGTGGTCTGCTTTCCTTTTTTATCCTGGGTTGCTGCTTCAGTGTCCAAGAAACTAAGGGATTGAGTGAGAATAGTGACAGTCACATAGGCCATGTGGAGGAGAGGCTACTACCAAAATGCTTATTCCCTAGCTCTAGAAGCTTCCAAATGATGCAATGCTGCAGTGCAGGTAACCCCCCATTTATGTTTACAGATGACCACTCGAAGAACCACAATTACAGATAAGCAGCCTGTTCTTCCATTCTACCATATCCAAAGATGCAATAACAAGCTTCTGGTTTTTTTAAATGATTACGAGAAGCTATAACATTTAATAAAATGTGAAGTGGGTCAAAAACTTGCCTATATTTAACAAATCCATATTGATCTTTATGAATATATGAGTGTGTAATATCATTCAACCTATTGGCTAAAATGCAAGTGAAATGTTTTGCATCCTGGTTCAGTAAGAATTCAGCTCCTCTAAGACTACTAGGTTTAGGCAGTAAAATTATTCTTACCAGGATAACTAGGGTTAATAGTAAGGGTTGAATTAAACAAAGATAACAAAAGGGGAGCAATAAGTCTTCAAATGATTTGTAAAATAACCCATTAAAGTCATCCAATCCTGATGATTTATTTGACTTAATTTTCTTAATGGCCAGATGTAACTCATTTGGGGTTATCAATTTATTAAGGTGATTTTTGTGTTTCTGAGATAATTTAAGAAGTTTAGCTCTTGTTAAATTTTGATTAATTGGTAATTCATCTGGGTTTGAAGAACAATAAATAGATTTAAAGAATTGTTTAAACATATAATTACTTTCATGAGTATGAAATTTCCTGCTTATAGTAGAAGACCCAGATTATTTATGTCTGGACTCTAGAATTTTTTGTTTCAGAGAAGAGTTGAACGCTCATTAAACCAGACCTTTTCCTTAACACTGTCAATTCTTTTATGCTTTCACCCCTAACCACAGTTTTTAATGTATCCTGTATTAATACCAATTCAGGAGACATATTTGTTGTTCAAAATTCTCAGTTTATTGAATGGATTTTATCTTTAGAAACTGTCTTTAAAAGAAAATTGGGTAAAGTTCATGAAAATGGTTTAGGAAAGTTATTCCCTAGTCAGCAATGTTTTACCATCAAAATAAAAGTATAAATAATGGCTGGCATCTTATTGGTAATTTCAGCCAGAGCAGATCAGTTGAATCAATGGTATTTATGTAGGTGTTGACTGACCATTCAGCATTAGATTCAGTGGATCTGCTCTTGTTGGGACTACAGTAGAATGCAGACCATTCTCAGTTTTGCATACAAAACACACACATCTTGAAGAATGGCTACAGAACTGGCTGAAATGGGCAGAAAAGAATGCGATTAATGGTCTTTGTTTTATAAATCAGGTAATCCTTCCATGCTGAAATGCTGTTTGCGCGGGTAAATTTCATTCCTACAACTTCAATTTTTAAGAGCATTACTTTGTCCTTTTAATAATGTTCTCTACTCTCTTAGGCGCTTCAAAAACAGCTAGATGACGTCAAAGAAGAGGAAATGTCATTGTTAAGCAAACACAAAGAGGTTGAAACTGAGCTTGCAGCTGCTAGAGAACGCTTACAGCAACAGGCCACAGACCTAGTACTAAAAGCCAGTATGTGTGTATATGCTTTCTATATGGTTTACCTATAGTATCTGTTTAAAATGTTAGATTTCATTTGATGTTTTAATGGAAAATGCATGGCAGGTGTTATAAATTTTTACATAAAGCTCTTTATATTTAAAAATCTTATTGAAAGTAAATCTGGCTTTTGAAACAGGTTTACCAGTCTCCAGGCCTATTGTTCTGATTAAATATGATAGCATTGTAAGTTTATGACCTAAAACCCAGGTTCATGAACTAAAAGCTTATAGAATAACATTTGTCTTCATGCTGGACTTATCTTGCTTATATTTTGAACTTTGAAACACATGTGTGAAATATACTGTAAAACGTATATTATTAAAGTCTCATTATAAGAGGCAAAAATTCTATTTAAAGTGTATACAAAACACTCTAACTGAAATAATTACTCATTTACTGAAACTTTCCAGAATAATATCAGCGTTAAGGAAATCTCATGTTGATTCAAGTTTCACAAAGCCAGGAAATTTGAAACTAATGCTGATGCCTCAAAATACATGCCTTGTGATCAGTAATGAGAACAGTTGATGTAACTATATAATTTAAGGTTAGTCTCTAAAGTTTAGAGTCAAAACAATGGCCAGAATCAAAAGAAGTGGCTCCAGTAATGGATTTCCTTCCATCACTGATTGCCTGCCAGAGATGGTTTTATGACAGTGCACAGGGCTACAGAAGAGAGGGGGAGGAAAAGAAAGTCTATTGCATTGCTGAGGGCTATAATGATATTGTTTTTAGGCCAAAAAATAGGAGGGGATGGAGTCCAATACATTAATTATCTCACACTACTGAGAAATCAGAGTTTGTCCTCTCAGACCCTGGACTGGAATGCAGCTCTAGGCAGAAGCCTGTCACTCCCAGTGTGCCAGTTACCCACAAGATTCTTTAATTAACCACAGTTTCCTGATGTGTCCAAACAAGGAAATTGCGGTTGCCAGGTTTGGAATAAGCCTTTTTAAAGGCTTGCTGGGGATCTTGAGTTTATTTTTGGCCATTTGCTCTCCCTGAACACATGGCTGAGGGGGCGGGGCTTCTGATGAGCCACTGACCTGCTTGGGGGAGGAGTTAGCAGCCACTAGCTCTATATAACTGCTGCCGCAGTCTTTCCAAGTTATTTTTGGAAAAACAGCAGCGCGCGCAGTTCTAACATAACAGGAGGATAGGAGCTCTTCTGAGAAAGATGTCCAACAGGCTTTGGGTGAAGGGGGGAATACCAGAGAAGTTTTGACACGGAGGCCCAAAGTTCTCTTTCAGTGACTACTTAAGAAGACTGAATATGTGGAGTGAGAGTGCTGCTGCAGTCACCTGTGGGATGTTTGTCTTCTTGCCAGAGGATGTGGGGAGCTATATCTGCAGCAAGTGCAAGTTTGTGGCCCTGCTGGAAGAGAAGGCCAAGCATCTTGAGAACAGGGTATTTACTCTTCAGAATATCAGAGAGCGAGAGGTTTTCTTGGATAGAGCAGAGAAGACTATCCTAGATGCAGAACACACTGAGGAGGTTCCTGTGGAGGAGACCATTTCCCATACACGGGAAATGAACACTTGGAGGATCTTGACACAGAGAAGTAGAAGACCCAGGGATCTTTTGGCCAGCTTGAAGCTACAGAATCGATTTGAAGCTCTTTCTCTTTCCAGAGAAGAAGAGGAAGAGCAGCAGTGCCAGGCCTTAGGGAACATACAGGAAACCTTGGTAGATTCAGCACATGAAGTGGCCTCTGCCAAGACTCGAAGGAGGTGGGTGGTGGTGGTAGGGGATTCCCTGCTGTGGGGAACAGAAACAGTAGTTTGCAGGCCTATAAAATGTCTCGGGAGGTATGCTATCTCCCTGGGGCAAACATTCAAGATGTAACAGAGAGGCTGACAAGACTCATCAAGCCCTCTGACCGTTATCCCTTCCTTTTGGTCCATGTCGGAACCAATAATACTGCAAGGCATAGCATCCAGAAGATCATAAGGGATTATGAGGCTTTGGGTAGGAAGCTAAAGAACCTGGATACACAGATAGTCATTTTGTCTGTCCTTCCAGTGGAAGGGCATGGCCCAGGAAGGGAGAGAAGAATAGTGGAGGTGAAGAAACTGGCTCCACAGATGATGCCGCCGGAACAATTTGGCTTCCTGGACCATGGGGTGCAGTTTCAGGGAGGTGGGCCTCTGTCAAGGGATGGGTTGCACTTCACAGCAGTTGGCAGGATTGTTTTTGTGAAGAGTCTGAAAGATTTTATCAGGAGGTCTTTAAACTGAATTGTATTGGGGAGGGAGACAGTGCTCTTGAAGGCAGGAGTTCATCAACTGCTAGAAATAATAGCCCAAATGTTTTACAAAGAACAAGGCAAATAGCACAACAACCCAACAATGGGAGGAATAAACTCTTTATAAAGGCAGATAGGGGAAATGGCCCATGATTTCAGATGTCTCTATAATAATGCACAGAGCATGGGAAATGAACAGGATGAACTTGAACTCTTAGCACAGCAAAACAAATATGATATAATAGGCATCACTGAAACCTGGTGGGATGAGTCTCATGATTGGAATGTCCTAGTAGAGGGGTATAACCTATTTCAGAAAAATAGACCAAACAGGGAGGGTGGTGGTATAGCATTATATGTTAAGGATGTGTACACCTGTGAACAGATCCATGACTTAAATCCTGGGGGTCAGGTTGAGAGCATCTGAATAAAAATCAAGGGGAGAGAAACAGCAGGGATGTTGTTGTTGGGGTCTACTACAGACCTCCAAGCCAAACTGAGGTTTGGGTGATGCCTTCCTGGAAGAGATGACTGCACATTCAGAAAGGAGAGAGATGTAGTAGTAATGGGGGATATTAACTATCCTGATATTTGTTGGAAGTCCAACTCTGCCAAGAATTTAAGGACCAACAAATTCCTCACTTGCCTTGCAGACAATTTCATTGTCCAGATGGTGGAAGAGGCAACAAGGAGATTGGCTATTTTAGATCTGATCCTAACCAATGGGGATGACCTGGTTAATGGTGTGGAAGTGGTGGGATTCTTAGCAGAGAGTGACCTTGTTCTCCTGGAGTTTGTTATACGGAGGAAAGGGGAAGCCAAGCATAGTCAGACATGCAGTCTAGATTTTAAGAAAGCTGATTTCAGAAAACTTAGGGAATTACTGGGGGTGATCCCATGGTCAGGAATACTAAAAGAGAAGGGAGTTCATGAGGCTTGGGAGTTTCTTAAAAGGGAGATATTGAAGGCACAACTTCATACAGTTCCAATTAGGAGGAAAAGGGGAAGATGTGTAAAGAAACCAGGATGAATGTCTAAAGAACTCTCTACTGAGCTAAAACTTAAAAAGGACATGCACAAGAAATGGAAAAAGGGGGAAATCACCAAAGAAGAATTCAAACAAATAACCAGCTCATCTAGGGGGAAATTCAGAAAAGTTAAAGCACAGATGGTACACAGGCTTGCTAGAGAGGTTAAAATCACTAAAAAGGGCTTTTTTGGTTATGTCCGTAGCAAAAGGAAGAACAAGGAAATGGTAGGGCTGCTGTGTTGAGAAGGTAGCTTAACACCTTCTTTGCTTCATTCTCCCAAAGGGGGAACAGTGCTCAACCTGGGGAAAATGGAGCAGATGATGCAGTAGGGAAAATACAGCACAGAACTGATAACGAGGTGCCAGTATAAATGAGTTGAAGTCTCCCGGGCCAGATGAACTTCATCCAAGGGTATTAAAAGAACTGGCAGAAGTAATCTCAGAACAACTGTCAAAAATCTTTAAGAATTCCTGGAGAACAAGAGAGGTCCCAGCGGACTGGAAGAAGGCAAATGTTGTCCCCATCTTTAAAAAAAGTGGGGGTGGGGGTGGAAAACCCAAATAATTACCACCCAGTCAGCCTGACATCAATACTAGGAAAGATTCTAGAACAGATCATTAAACAGACAGTCTGTAAGCACTTAGAAGGGAATGCCGTGATCACTAAAAGTCAATATGGATTTTTCAAAAAACAAGTTGTGCCAGATTAATCTTATCTCTTTTTTTGATAGAGTTACATGTGTGATAGATGAAGGGAATGCTGTGGATGTAGTGTATCTGGACTTCAGTAAGGCTTTTGACAAGGTCCCCCATGATATTCTTGCAAAAAAGTTAGTAACCTGTGGGCTAGACAAGGCTACTGTTAGGTGGATTTGTAATTGGTTGATTGACCAAACCCAAAGAGTAGTCACCAATGGCTCTTGCAGAGAAGTGACTAGTGGGGTGCCTCAGGGTTCTGTCCTGGGCCCAGTGCTATTCAACATCTTCATCAATGATTTGGATGAGGGAATAGAGGGCATGCTTATAAAGTTTGCCGATGACACCAAATTAGGAGGGGTAGCTAATACCCCAGAGGACAGGATCAGAATCCAAAATGACCTGAACAGATTAGGAAGCTGGGCCAAAGCTAACAAAATGAATTTCAACAGGGAAAAATGTAGGATACAGATACAAGTTAGGTGACAGCTGGCTTGATGGCAGTACATGTGAAAGGGATCTAGAAGTCTTAGTGGACCACAAGCTGAACATGAGTCAGCAGTGTGATGCAGCAGCTAAAAAAGCAAACGTGATTCTAGGCTGCATTAATAGGAATATAGTGTCTAGATCAAGAGAAGCAATAGTGCCACTCTTTTCTGCTTTAGTCAAACCTCACCTGGAATACTGTATCCAGTTCTGGGCATCACAGTTCAAGAAGGATATTGACAAGCTGGAACGTGTCCAGAGGAGGGTGGCCAGGATGGGGGGTGGTCTGGAAGCCGTGTGCTATGAGGAGTGGCTTAGGGAGCTGGGTATGTTTAGTCTGGAGAAGAGAAGGTTAAGAGGGGGCATGATAGCCATGTTTAAATATTTGAAGGGATGTCATACCGAGGATGAAGCAAGCTTGTTTTCTGCTGCTCCAGAGACTAGGACCTGGAGCAGTAGGTTCAAACTACAGGAAAAGAGATTCCATTTAAACATTAGGAAGAACTTCCTAACAATCAGAACTGTTAGGCAGTGGAATACACTACCTTGTAGTGTGGTGGAGTCTCCTTCTTTGGAATTAGGAATTTTTTATTGGAATAAGACCATTCTACTGAGGTTTTTAAACAGGCTGGATGGCCATTTGTTGAGAATGATTTTAACATGGGAGAATGAGCAGGCACCTTAATGATCTTTTAAGCTGTTTAATTAAAATGGACAGACATATACATACTCACTCCCCTTTGAGCAGAACATAGACTTTTCATTGTCTAAGTACATAACTTATCCTATATAGTGATATCACATAATTCATATAAACTTGGATTTGTAAGGAATGCTTCATATCATCAGCTTTATCTCTAGCAGGCATCTCTGCATATTAATTCTTAAAGTAAGTTAAACATCTATATAGCCCATATATAGCCGCAAACCCTCTCTTTTTTTCAGCACTGTAAGGGTTAGGAACAGCATTAACAGCATTATAGCTGGCGTAGGCATCAAAATCTGGCCATGTTGGAAGCTTTGTAAACAGCCTCTTGTGTCCTGGGAGCTAGCTTTTATACTATCTATCTGTCCAATCATAAATGGATCCAACTAATCTCCATTAATGTCAACAAAGATTCTCCCATCCAATCAGAAATGAGATCTTACTGGCCTTCTGTATGATGCCACTAGGAAACCAGACAATGGCTGTCAGCCATTGGATTATTGCATCAGCTTCCTTAAGGTTGATCATACCAATGCAGTACACCTTTTTGGTTTCTTCTCTATACTTCAGTCACTTGTGTACTTTGTCAGACTTTTAGCATCTTTGTTTTGTTTTGGGTGACTTGATGCCCAGAACTAGTTGGTATGCTGGCATATCTTACATAGACACCTGTTTTTTGTTTTTTTTTACTTTAGAGAGAGATGTTTTTTCCTTAATATCCACACTTCAGGGGCTTAAATTTTGCAAAGCTTGCAGCAGATTAGCACTGTAACACTGGCTTGCATTGCACCAAGTAACTTAGTTTCTTGGTTGAGAAATAATGAGAAACTATTATTAATTGAAGACTTCTTAGTTATTGCAAGAGGGAATGAAGTAAGAGTGGTGCAAGAGCAGAGCACACAGGCAAAAGGCTCATAAATACTTTGGCTAATTAAGTTGTAGTATGATAGTGTGAACAAAGTGTCTGTATGTGAAATCATTCTAACAGCAGAGGTGGGGGATTCTCAGTGAATTGCTTCATTTTTACAGGTCACATTGGGATGCTTCAAGCTACTCAGATGACCCAGGAAGTTACAATAAGGGATTTGGAATCAGAAAAAACTAGATTAAAAGACAAGCTGTCTCAGCTGGAAGAAGAAAGAAATATGTTACAAAGCAAAACACAAAGCCTAGATGAGAGACAAAGACAGCAAATTCTTGCACTGGAAAAGGTAAGAGAAGTAATGTTCTTTCTGAAATGTCAATGGTATGTCAGAAAAAAGTTGTGAGATAGTATTCATAGTATCTAGTGCTGGAATCTAGCAGAAGGGGAGTGATCTCCTCTCCCGGTATTGCCCCCCTATGCATCTCACAACCTGCCAAACCCTCCGGAGTTGTTTTTCAGGCAGCTCCCAGGGCACAAAAGGGAAGGATAGACAGCTATCATGATTTTGGATTTAGTCATAGGAAACAGGTGGTGTATTCCAATAAGATGGGTGTTTTTTCCTTCAAATTGTGCTACTTCCATTGGTGATCCATGTCGAATCATAGAATCACAGAATTGGAAGAGACCACAAGGGCCGTCTAGTCCAACCCTCTGCCATGCAGGAACACACAGTCAAAGCACTCCTGACAGATGGCCACCCAACCTCTTTTCAAAAACCTCCAAAGAAGGAGACTCCGCCACACTCGAGGCAGGACATTCCACTGACAAACAGCTCTTTTTGTCAGGAAATTCTTCCTAATGTTTAGGTGAAATCTCTTTTCCAATAGTTTGAATCCATTGCTCAAACAATATGTAGATAACGTATACTGAGGTGAGTACATACTGAAGGTTGGATGGCCATTTTTGGTGCCTTCTGCCCCTTGCCAGGCTACACTGGCAGGGCTACTGACACCAGGCACTTCTAACAAGCAAAAGTAATTTCTAGTCACTTTTTTCTTTTTTCTTTTTTTCTGTTTCAAGGGGGGCAATATTTACAGGCAATAGTGTACACCCAGAGGCAATTTTTGGCTGCAAAAAAACATTTTCGCAGCCCATTTTTTTTAAAAAAAAAATAAGGGTTGTGGGCTCATGGGGTGAGGGCAAAAGCCCACACAGTTCCCACCCCTAATGTCTGCAATAGAACTAATTATGTGAACTGAAGAATAAGATCGGTACAGAAGCCCACAGACTGAATTTCGATTCTCACTCAGAATGCAGAATAACTTCTGTAGGAAACCGCCAGATCATGTGAAAGTGACCAGGAAATAATCATGAGCACACGTGTGGTACCAGTTCCTGGCACATTGGGGGGGGGGATGCCGGACCTCTACATCAGTAAGCCAGAGAAGCACTTCTTTAGCTCATTAATCTATTGAGAAAGAGTAGCAGAATCTAGGGTCACAAGTCAGGGCTAAAACCACTACAGTGATAAATCAGGCTATACCAAGCATTCAAGTGGATGCAGTTTTTAAAAATATTTTAAAGCTGATTTTTATGATTTTGAAATTGTGGTGTTGTCTGAAATAACAGAAAGTAAATGAAGCAAGGGAAACACAACGAGAATATTATGAGAAGGAGCTGATAAAACTGCAAGCAAGGCTGGAAGGGGAGGCTGCACAACTAAATGAGGCTCATTCAAAGACCTTGGAGGAGTTGGCATGGAAACATCATACTGCTCTTGAGGCATCACATGCCAGTGCTAACAAGGAGAAAAAGAAGCTGCAAATGGTAAGAGAATTACAATGTGAAGACCATTCCTGATTTGGTTGTAGAAAGAGATTTTGAGGGAAATGTTTTAACTCCGAAATACTGTGCATCTTTAGTTGTCCCAAATATTTTTCACTCAGAAGACTGGTAGAATCTTTAGCTACACGAACTGTTTCAGTTAGAAGAGAGAAACTGCATATTATTGCAGTTTGAATTTTTAAAAATAGGCAGTCCTTCTCTTGCTTTTCTTGGACAAATAAGATACCATTTATTGCCCTTTCACAGTAGAGTAGACCCTTGGTATATGCTGGGATTTGGTTCCAGGATCCCCTGTGGACACCAAAATCCATTGATGCCCAAGTCCCATTATATACAATGGCACAAATAAGATGGTGTCCCTTATATAAAATGAGAAAATCAGTGTTTTCTTCTTGGAATTTTTTTTAATATTTTCAAGCCATGGATGATGGACTCTGTGGATGGTGGAATCCATGGATACAAAGGGCCAACTGTACTTACTAGAGGGAGTTTCCAGTCTTCTTATTAGTTTTTGTATATCTTCCATTGGTGGGTGAATGGGACAAAGCAACAAAAAATGTATGTGGGGATGTGGGTTGGGAATGCTTCCAAACTCATGAAGAGACTTTAGACTGACTGAAATCATCAGGTTTTGATCATGCAGTAATATTTGCAGGTGTTCTGGTGATTCAGAGAGAGTTGCCTAAATAATTAAGGTATGTGTTGACAGTAGAAAATGATGGGTAAAAAAGTTCATTGTAGCTGGTTTGCATTTTTCTAATTGCTGCTGGATTATATTGGTTGGAAATGTGAACTTTTGCCCTATGCTAGTTGTAAAAAATTATTGTAATTTTGCTTCTTTGTCCTCTTTGATCTCTGCTCCCTACTCCCCTTACTTTTACTTTTGTTTTATCTGGTTCCTTTTAGGACAGCATCCTTCCAAAGTGCTTCATGTAGAAAAGGTTTTAAAAAATACAATTTAAAACCGAAAACCAAACTTATTACAGAATAATAAAATTGTTTAAAACAGATTATTTGAAAGCAGAACAAAATTGTTTAAAAATATAGATCACTTGAAAGTGGCCAAACAAAAGTAAAAGTACAAAAGTATTTTTTTTTTTTATGTTTCAAGGAGAAAAACAAATCAAAAATAATTTTAATCTAAAGGGCTTGGTGGTTTGGACACACTAAAGTTTGCATGAATAGTCTTGAATTCCCCTATAACATATTGGTGTCAAAATGTATTGTTATTCATCTGTCTCCCAGTGAGAGATGTGCTATCCTTTTTTTGAGAAATCTAGAGAGCGAGGGAGGAAGGTAGAGACAGTTGGGAGTTTTGTTGCACTGTTTTCAGTAGGCTACATTAATATTAAACTGATAGCTGCTTTACTTTTATAAAAACTTTAGTCTCAGCAAGCATGTTAAAGTTTCTGCATACTCTGTTCTCTGTTTCTGTTCTATGGTTTTATTACAGTGTAATGTTTTGAAACTAAATATTTTTATTAGACTATAAACTTTTATATTTCTAATTTATGAAGTACAATATTTGGTTCAGTATGCAAGGGGGTATTGTATCATCTTTGAGATTGAGAGAGAAAGAAGTTGGAAACATAAGCTTTCATTGACTTAAATCTACTTTTTCAGATGCATCTTAGTTATTCTCAAAGGTGCTACAAGATTCCTTTGCATACTGATCCAGACTAACACAGCCATGTCTTTCAATATTTGGTTCAATCATTTGCTTGGAATTTCCCTAGTAATAGACTTTCAATGTGTTACAGCTTATGCATTTATTTGTATTTTGTCTCTTCTGAGCTGTGAAATCAAAGGAGCCTTAACATTTCTGGCATTTTAATTAATTATCTGTGAAGTATTACTTTCATCAACAGGGAGGGCCTTTGTTCAACAGCAGGCCTTGCCAATTATTTTGTAAGTAATGTTTAAAATAAGCATGCCCACAAGAAAAGCAGACCGATACTTGAGCTGTGGTATGGTAAGAAAATGCAAAGACATTTCCTGCTTCAGTATTAATGAGCTCTGAACAGGCATAAAATTTTTCTGTTCTGTTTTTCATTTTCTTAAGGAGCTAGAGCAGCAATTTGAGAAAGAAAGGCAACACTTTGAAGATGAGAAAAATCAGCTTCGACAGCAGTTGGAAAACCTGAGGGAGGAATTGACAACCAAGCTGACTTCATCCAATCAGGAGGCAAGGATCAACTTAGTCATATTAGTTGCCATATGTTTTAGACCACATTTAATCAATAATGATATATTTCCTAGTTCAGTGGCTCTTAACATTTCTTTTACCGGGGACGCCTTTTAAATATTGTTTGTTGATAGGGATCCCGAGACTTAACTCAAAATTTAAAACAACAATAACAATAAATACCTGATGATGATAATGATGATAAAACAATTATACCATCCATTAAACCTTCCCTCAGAGGCACTGGAGGGGAAGAGAATACTTTACTCCTGCTTCTTCCTGCAAGTTTGTGGCTGGAGTGGATTGAATGACAATGCGCAAGCCAAGCCAAGCAGCCAGCCTTTGCCTTGGCTCCTGTCACGTGGCCACTCTACTGCAGGGAGGAGGTGGGCAAAACAACCTCCAAGCCTTTGTGGACCGCCTGTGAGGACATCGGTCCACAGACCCCAGGTTAAGAACCACTGTCCTAGTTAATTATTTATTTACTCTTCATATTTTGTTTAAAGGAGGCATTCTCAAAACTATTTGAACACAGGGTTTATATACCTAACTTATACTTGTATACACAGGGTTCCTATGCCTAACCTGTACTTGTACGCATGATATAGAGAAGTGGAAATTGTTCTGATAATTCTAGAATTTAGGATCACTCAAAAGCAGATTAATTTTTCAGACAACAGATAATATACATATGAAATCCAGTTTCACAGGAGATGGTAACAGCCATCTTTTTAAAAGTTTTTTTATATAGCTTTAGTTTTTTTAAAGCATAAATTAATTCTCGGGATGGCACAGAGGATCAATCCACCACCACTGGTTCATCCTCACGTGCCAACCCAACTAGGCAGGAGTCCCAAAGTTCTTTTCAGTTAACACTGTTAGGACCCCCTCCTCTGGTATAGAATAGTTAGGAATAGGGAAAAATAATAAGGAGACAAATTATTTTGGAAGGAATGATGGATCTATAGTTAAAACCAGTCTATTTCTTCAAATCTACATAAGTTTGGATTCACCAATAGGTCTGATAACTCAGAAACTCCTCTAGCTGACATTATTGCCACTAAAAATAAGAGGCAGATTTTTTTGAATATCAGACATTAGAGTCAAACATGGCTTACTTGTACAATGCCAAAAGCATCTGGTGTTGACTGTGGAAAACAGAATGTTTTATCAGAGGATGCTTTTGTTATTATTTGTTGTTATTTGCCATTAAGTCAACTTCAACTTATGGTCACCCTATGAATGAGAAACCTCCAAGTCACCCTATCATCAACAGGTCTTGCAGATTCAGGGCCGTGGCTTCCTTGATTGAGATTATCCATCTGTTATGTGGCCTTCCTCATTTCCTATTGCCTTATACCTTACCACTTAGGTATATACCTTACCACCTTTCCGCACTTAGGGTGGAAAAACGAAATGCATAGATACAGGATGGGGGAGACCTGGCTGAACGAGACTACGTGCAAAAGGGATTTCGGAGTCCTAGTAGACCACAAGTTGAACATGTGTCGACAGTGTGATGCGGCAGCTAAAAAGGCCAATGCAATTTTGGGCTGCATCAATAGAAGTACAGTGTTTAGATCAAGGGAAGTAATAGTGCCACTCTATTCTGCCTTGGTCAGGCCTCACCTAGAATACTTTGTCCAGTTCTGGGCACCACAATTCAAAAAGGATATTGACAAATTGGAACGTGTCCAGAGGAGGGCGACTAAAATGGTGGAAGGTCTGGATACCATGTCTTATGAGGAGAGACTTAGGGAACTGGGTATGTTTAGCCTGGAAAAAAGACGGTTAAGGGGCAATTTGATAGCCCTGTTTAAGTATTTGAAGGGGTGTCACATTGAGGATGGAGCAAGCTTGTTTTCTGCTGCTCCACAGACTAGAACACGGGGCAATGGATGCAAGCTCCAGAAACAGAGATTCCACCTCAACATTAGGAAGAACTTTCTGACAGTAAGAGCTGTTCGGCAGTGGAACACACTCCCTTGGAGTGTGGTGGGGTCTCCTTCCTTGGAGGTTTTTAAACAGAGGCTGGATGGCCATGTGTCAGGGATGCTTTGATCGTGATTTCCTGCGTGACAGGGGGTTGGACTGGCTGGCCCTTGTGGTCTCTTCCAACTCTACAATTCTATGATTCTATAAGCATATTATTGTCTTTTATAGTGAGCCATGTCTTTTCATGATATGTCCAAAGTACAACAATCTAAGTTTAGTCATCTTGGCTTCTAGGGATATTTTAGGTTTGATTTGCTCTAGGATCCATTTATTTGTCTTTTTAGCAGTCCAAGTTGTCAGTAGAATTCTTCTCCAGCACCACATTTCAAACGAGTTAAGCTTTCTTCACTGTCCAGCTTTCACAACCATATATAGAAATGGGAAATAGGATGGCATGGACCATTCTAAACTTTAGTATTTAATGATATATGTTTGCACTTCAGGATCTTGTCTAGTTCCTTCAAAGCTGTCCTTCCAAGTTCTAGTCTTCTTCTGATGTCTTGACTGCAGTTTCCATACTGATTAATGGCTAAGCCAATGTTGTCTTCATTCTCCACTTTAAAGTTATGTAACTCATATATGGTCATTATTTTTGTTTTGTTTGTAAACCTGCCTTTGCACTTTCTTCTTTGACTTTTTTCAGTAACCATTCCAAGTCTTTGCTAATTTCGCTTAGTAGTATGGTGTCATCTGCATACCTTAAATTGTTGATACTTAGTAGTATGGTGTCATCTGCATACATTCCTCCACTTCTCACACCTTCTTCCTCTGAGCCTAATCCTGCTTTATGTGTGCTATGTTCAGCATACAAAAATAAACAGATAGTGTGATAAAATGTAGCCTTGCCTGACCCCCTTCCCATTTGGAAACTATTGTTTCTTTGTATTTTATTCTGATGGTCCTGTCTTGTCCTGAGTACAGGTTGTGGCACACCATTTCTTTAAGAGCAAACCATGGTTCTTTGTCATAGTCTCTGTGCTTCACATAAATGGGTGCTATTGCTTGACTGTCTTACAGTCTACTTGTTCATATATGAGCCCTGGTGGTGCAGTGGTTAAATGCTGGTACGGCAGCCACAACTTTGTGAGTTCAATCTGGCAGGGCTCCAGGTTGACTCAGCCTTCCATTCTTCCAAGGTACTTTCATGTAATTTACATTTAAATACATGTAAATTCAAATACATGTAAACTTGTGTATTTGAATGGCTAGTTCCTGTCTGTGTGTGTGGGTTTTCTGTATACCTCATGGCCCAAATGTTGGTTTGGTTTGCGGATGACTAGGACATCCAAGAATGGCAATGCTCCTTCCTTTTCTTTTTCCATCGTGAATTGGATATTTGGGTGGATGCTGAAAAGCCACTATACTTACACGTTCCCGTATTATCTGGTGCAGTTATGAAGAGGAATTTGGAAATGTTTATTTTCATTTAAATTAACTGCAGCTTGCCATGCTGTCTAAAGTTGGACAGACTTTGATTAATCTTAGTTATGGTTAATGGAAATAAGCCATTTCCAAAGTACAGTTTATGAAACTGATTTGTTTCCACTAATCATAATTGAAATTAACCCGTTTAAGGTTTAGAAGCTGAGGTATTGCACATTTCCTGATATTGAGCAAGAGTATCTTTTGTCATAAAATGTTAGCAATATTCCTTATTTTATGCCTCCAGTTTTTTGTGCGTTCATTTTTAGTGCCATGTTGCTTTCCTGAAAAAGGGTTAGTTTTCTGAAATAACTTTATAATGGCACTGGTTAGTACCAGGAAAGTCTTAATGTGCTGTTATTATTTTAAAAATAAAATGAAGCCCAAGTTAATGGAAAATTGTAACTTACTATTTTCTAGAAGCTATTTGGTACTCTTGTAAAATTTGTTTTTATGCTTGTTTTCAAAATAGTTGACTACTGAAATGTTAAAATCAGTTCACTTTGAAAATAATTAAATTGCTTATAATTTGTCATAGTAAAGAATTTTCATAGTACCCTTAAAAGCTAATTTAGGCAATCCATTATTTCAAGATTAATCATTATTGCATACAATTGCTTGTTAAGGGGTTTAAAATCAACTAAGAACCTTTCAGAATAAAAGTGGCTTACCTGGGCTGCAGTCCTGTACACATCACCAGAAATATATTTTATTGTGCGGTTTGTTCCTCAGTAGTTATGTATATGATTTTGCTGTTGTGTGTCAGCTTATGTTGGAAGACAGTAGAAGTAATAACTCCTTTGTGGTATTGCAAAATTCTATTCAGGAAAACACCCAAGCGCTTCCGTAAAATTACACCCTGGGAACTTTGATCCCGAATAATCCACAGCAGTAACCATTTGACTTATTTGGTAACAACAAATGTTGTATGGGTGGACCTACTCAAAGGGACCCCACCTCCATTATTTTAAGGTGCACAACTATTTGGAGGTAGGGAGGGAAGAGATAAGTGTCAGGGTAATATTGCTTTAAGTGCAAAAGAAAAAAATGTTGTCCAACAGGCCACTTACTAGCACAGCTGAAATGGGTTTGACCACAGCTGTGGCTAGGCAGAAAGCTGACAAACACTCCTATATAGTTGAAGCATAAGATGCATTGTGTGTGGGTTAGTGTTGTGGAGAAAGAAGTGTGTTGGTGGATGTTGAAGAAGTTGCTGTTGAGTTTGTTAATGAGGTTTGCTGTGTATATACTATGTTTGTTGATACTGAAACTGAAGATAAAGACTATGAGGTATCTTTGGATGAACTTTGCTACCTGTAAGTCTTTTTGTGGGTGAAAGTGGATCAGAGCTACGAAACACCTGCTAACTGCAGCCTTTGTTTTTGTGCCCATTCTGCTGCACAGTTCTGCTGTTTTGGCTACTCCTGGGTTTGTTTGTCCCCAGGCTGTGCCAGGTGCCTCTCAGGGAGCCTATACAGAGTGGACAAAAAGACTGATAAAGATGAAGCTTCCAAACATCTATCACTGTCTAGTAGGTTGCTTGCTGAGAGGACCTGACGTTTACTATCTTGGATCCAGAGACTCTTATGCAAAAGATAGTTCTTTTGTTTTTCCCTTCTTGCAACAGCTCCTGATCCCTCTTATTCTACAAACCCTGTAACCTTTGGAAGACTTTTTAGGAATACATGGGAAGAGGTGCCAGAAGTGGAGATTGTTGTGCAGATGTTCAACACTGCTATAATCTTTAGTTGGGCCTAAATACCCTAAAGACACCAGATCCCATCTGATCTTGGAAGCTAAGTAGGGGCAGCCCTGGTTAGTACTTGGATGGGAGACTGCCAATGAATCGCAGATACTGTAGGCTATATTTCAGAGGAAGGAACTGGCAAAACTACCTCTGGGTATTCCTTGCCTAAAAAAAACTTTATGAAATTCATCGGGTTGCCATAAGTCAACAGGTGACTTGAAGGCACACATGAAAATAATGATGCCTTTTATAATGACATAATTGTGTGAAAAATCATTCTCTGGTCTCATTTATCTTAAAAATAAGTATAGAAACCATTTGAAAAACATAGAGTCAGAACTCAGAATACAAGTTTCAGCTATTAAGCCCAATACAATGCTTGTAAGTGAAATGCAGCACCAGCCTTCTTACTAATTAAATTTAACAAATACAGTGGGCCCTCTATATCCATAGGCAGTGGAGCCATGAATTCAAACAACCATGGATTGAATTTTTTTAAAAAATCAAATATTTCCAAAAATTCAAAAAAAGTACAGTATTTCAAAACAATGTTTTAAAAAAGCAGTGCAGGACATTTCATCTCTGCCCTGCTCAACCCAGTGGCCATGGCAGAAGCTGTTGTATGGTGCTCACCTGCTGAGAGCAAAGAAGCTGCTGAGGCAGGGCATGGGAGAAATAAGAGAGAGAAAGAGAGAGAACTGGCTTTCAGGGTGGGATGGGAGAGGAAGCTTGGGCTCCTATGTGCAACAGTAGCCTTTTTGGTGCTCATGTGGTAGAAAGCAAGAAGAGGGAAGAGAGGGAACTGGTTGTCAGGGTGGGATGGGGAGGGCAGGTTGGGGCTTGCACATGCGCACAGCAGTTGCTTTTAGGGTGTATGCGTGTGAGAGCTAGAGGGAGGAAGACAGGAAACTACAGCATTTAGCTTCAGGGTGCAGTGGGGATGGTGGGGTGGAAGAGATCAGGTGGCACTCTAGCTTTACATAAGGGAGTTGTACATCTGCAATTTTTGGTATCCACAGAGGGTCCTGAAATCAACCTCCCATGGATACGATTCTAGCTACAACATATTTTGGAGTTTGCAGGGTGCAAAATGATCCCTAGGGAAGGATAGGTATGGTATTCCTGCTAGACTCCACTTCTCTACTGCATTCCATCCACTTTTTCTCCCTTATACTAGCAGGACTATGCCAGTATAGCCTCTACCAGTTCAAGGGCATTATGAGGGTAGTACTGATTTGCTCTTCCAGTTTATCCAGGTTGCTATTCCATATTTGGGAGCGACTGAGTCTGTAGGCAGTGCATGAAATAGGATTGTGCTGTAAGGGCTTTCATTTTATTTGATTTTGTTCTGTTTTGTTTTGTTGACAAGCCTCCTCCCCCCTCTCCTGAAAATTGTCTCTCAGCTTAGATGATTTGTCACTAACTGATTGAGGACCGAAGGCCAGATGAATCACTCATGTATCCTGTGTCTACTGAATTTATAGTCAGTAACACCAAATGTAAAATGCAGCTACATTGGATTTGTGTATAAAAGTGCTGCTTTAATGTTGGATAAAGTCCATGTGGGGGCAGATTTAAGGTTTTACAGTATTTAATTTGTATACATTATAAACTAATTATATTACCATGGATATATGATAAAGGAGGTCTTTTTATTCAGTGGCCTAACAAAGCTGCTTACTTTTATTCTGTGTTAAAATGTTGTTAAATGATTTAAAAGAAGTTTCATTGCTCCTTTGTACTTTTACTCCTGTTTATCTTAGGAGCCTTTTCTCTTTGTCTTTCCTATGCCTTTTGTCTTTTTCCTATTCTTTTTCAGATGGTGCAATATTTACACAGAATATTTTATTCCCATTCCTTATCTCTTAACTTCTGTTTTCTTGCCAGATTTCTGAAGAGTTGTTTTAAGAGAAATTCAAACAGGAAAGAACATTTGTTAGAGAGAGATGTGAATTAGATATTTTAGGTCAATTTACTGCAATATAGCCAGAGTTGTTTAGGCTGTCACTTTGCATACTTTTCATGTCTTTAACTAGCATTCATAGTGAGTGAGCGAATTAAAGAGAACCCAAAGGGTCATCAAAGGAAGGGTTCCAAAGAGATAACAAAGTGATCTAGTACTATCTTATATACCTTTATGTGTATAGTCACTTGAGAAGAATCTTGTAGGAATCCACTACAGTTCAAGGACTTACTTAATGTATGCTCAAAGACTAATAAGTGCCTCAGGAAGTGTTTTGCACTAGGCATGGGAGTCATGCTTCAGATATTGCATTGCTTACCATTGGCTGATGTCTAAGACTCATGGAAATTGCAATCCAACAACATGTGTAGGGCTGCATAATCCCTACCCATATAACACCTTCTCAAGTCTGCAGTCTTAAAAACAATTTGCTATTCAGTGGAGTAGACTGATGTTTAAGAGACACAGATCTGAAGGACTGTCAAGCATGCAGAATCAGTTGGTGAATTCTTTGATTCTTTGAACAGATGTATCAATTTTGTACCAGTAGTATACAGTTTTTCTTATCTCTTAAGTGAGAGCATCCATGTATGACTGATAACTGCAGTTTATTACCTCAAAAAAGAAGTTGGATTTGGAACAATAATTGATTGGGAAATAAAAGTAAAGATGCATGGGACCTGATGTGCTGCAGTGATTAGAGTACTGGATGGACTTGAGAGATCAAAGTCCTAGTCCCTACTGGACCATGAAATTGCATGGGTTGACACTGAACTCAGTCTCTCAGTCTGACCTATTTCGCAGGGTTGTTAGGATTAAGTGGAAAGGCTGTACAATCTCATTTAAACTATTAGCAGTTAATGAAAAGAGGAATCAGACCATCTGTGTTTAGAACTTAGACTTATATTTTTTAGGGGATTTTTTTGTAGCGAGTGAAAGCAATGATTGAGGACAAATAAAAGGTTGCTTTCTTTATTTTGAGATAAAGGTGGTGAATGGGGAGTTAGAAAATATCTGCTTTTTTCAAAATCCTGTTATAGAAATCTTTTTAATGTTCCAGAAAATATTTAAGAGTTTAGGCACAGGCATAACCTTATAGAATTAAGCTCTTCCCCTTAACAAATAGTGAGTGGAAGAAGGATCGTGGGACTGCTAAGAGCTTTAGCCAGAGTAACCATGTGGGTCTGCTGCAGTGTTGCCTACATTGCCAAAAACAGAAAACTTGCTTCTGCAGATAGGGGTAGATCTATAGCATATCAAGTACATCTGCTACTGAGGTAGACATATCATTGTGGCACTTTTTTTTAATGTTTGTTATGTGTGTGTATGTTCTTTTTTAAAACTGAACAATAAAATTAATTGGAGACATGGTTGCTTTCTCCATACTAATGTGATATTTAAATTAAGAAGGAATACATAAAATGCTTAAGAAACTAAACAGCCTTCAGCAGACACAACTAAATCACCTAAAGTTAATCTTTGTTAGGTTGCCAGTGATTTTTTTCTATCTGTATTGTAGATGGGCCGTCTACAAGACCTAGTAAGAAAAAGCGAGCAAGGCCTTGGTACAGCAGAAGGACACATCTCCAGTCTTCAAGAAACCCAGGAAATACTACAAAAAGAGCTGGAATTAACTAGGGCAAGACTGCGGGAGACCACAGATTCTCTATATAATGTTGAGGTAACACCATGTGTGTGTGTGTGTGTGTGTGTGTATAAACACTCTATCATCCAGATCAAGATGCTTCTAGATGATCTAATACTCATACAGAACTCCCATCTCACTTGAATGCTATTTCTTCATTTACTACAGTGTCACTTACTGTAACTACACTTATATAACTGCACCTATAAAGGAAATACTAGGTAAGAAAAAATGGTTGGGAATCTCTTAAAGGTGAGATACTTTTGTCACACCGCAGTTCCAACAAGATGGAAATGTGGGAGGCATCTAACACTGTGACATTACTAAGGCTGGTATTACCTTGTGCCGTTCGGCCTCTCCGCACCCGCCTAGTGCCGCCACTGATCTAACGTAACTAAAGAAGAGTACAGATGAGCTAATATATGTAGGGAGGTGAGGAGGGCTAAAGCTCAGAATGAGTTCAGACTTACAAAAGAGGTTAAAATAATAACCAAACTTTTTGGGGTGGTGGGCTAGAATCAAAGCAAGAGGAAGAACAAGGAAGCCATAGATCCACGGTGTGGAGTGGATGGTGAAATACTGACAGGTGACAGAGAGAAAGCATCAACACCTTCTTTTCCTCTTGTCTTTTTTTCCAAAAAGAAAATAGTGACCAACCTGATGGAAACAAAAGAAATAATGTAGTGATGGGATGATAACCGCGAAACGGTAAAGAGATGGCACAAGGCAGGGATGCTAATCTTTTTAAATTTTATTCTTGCAGGCAAGAATGATTAATTTTATCATTTCTTTCCTCAATACAAGAAAATCATAAAAAATGGTATAGTTGCCGAAGACTATTCAGAGTTTGGAACTTAGTCTTTGTGGAATGGGGGGTGGGGTTGCAGATATAACAGTGTTTTCTGCAGATAAATCCCATGCAGAAAATTGTATTTTCAATGCAGAAAACTTGTTTTTTGTACAGAAGTGTTTTTTTCTGTGCAGGAAAGGCTGCTTTCTTCTGAGGACGGGGTGGGTGACTGAGAAGCCTCTCCCCCCAGCGACCTGTCCACCCTCTCTCCAGCACCCTCTGTCCATCCACCCCACTTCCCAAAGCCACGATCCCACTTGAGATCGCAGCTTCGGGGAGGGGGAGTGGCTGCAAAGCCCCTTCCCCCCAGCCACCTGTCCACCCTCCCTCCAGCCACCCCCCCTCTCCAAAGCCGCGATCCCACTGAGATCGTGGCTTCAGGGAGGGGGTGGGTGACTGAGAAGCTCCCTCTCCCCAGCCACCCATCCACCCTCCCTCCAGCCAACCCCCCTCCCCAAAGCTACGATCCCACTTGAGATTGTGGCTTCAGGGAGGGGGGTGTCTGTGAAGCCCCTCCCCCCAGCAACCCCCCCTCCCCAAAGCCATGATCCCACTTGAGATCGTGGCTTCGGGGAGGGGTGGTGGTTGCGAAGCCCCCTCCCCACAGCTACCCGTCCACCCTCCCTCCAGCCACTCCCCCCTCCAAAGCCGCGATCCCACTTGAGACTGCGGCTTCGGGGAGGGGGTGGGTGAATGAGAAGCCCCCGCCCCCAGCCAAATATCCACCCTCCCTCCAGCCACCCCCCTCCCCAAAGCCGTGATCCCACTTGAGATCGCGGCTTCAGGGAGAGGGGATGGCTGCGATGCCCCTCCCCCCAGCCACCTGTCCACCCTCCCTCCAGCCACCCCCCTCTCCAAAGCCGTGATCCCACTTCAGATTGCGGCTTCAGGGAGGGGGGGTGGCTGCGAAGCCCCCTCCCCCAGCCACCCATCTACCCTCCATCCAGCACCCTCCATCCATCTACCCCCCTCCCCAAAGCCGGGATCCCACTGGAGATCGCAGTTTCGGGGAGTGGGGGTGGCTGCGAAGCCCCCTCCACCCAGCCACCATTCCACCCTCCCTCCAGCCACCCCCCCTCTCCAAAGCCGTGATTCCACTTGAGATCGCAGCTTCGGGGAGGGTGTGTGTGACTGAGAAGCCCCCTCCCCCCAGCCACCCGTCCACCCTCCCTCCAGCCACTTCCCCTCCCCAAAGCCGCAATCCCACTTGAGATTGTGGCTTCGGGGAGGGGGGGTGGCTGCGAAGCCCCTCCCCCCAGCCACCTGTCCACCCTCCCTCCAGCCACCACCCTCTCCAAAGCCGTGATCCCACTTGAGATCGTGGCTTCGGGGAGGGGGTGGGTGACTGAGAAGCCCCCTCCCCCTAGCCACCCGTGCACGCTCCCTCCAGCCCCCCCTCCCCAAAGCTGCGATCCCACTTGAGATCGCGGTTTTGGGGAGGGGGATGGCTGCAAAGCCCCTCCCCCCAGCTACCTGTCCACCCTCCCTCCAGCCACCCCCCTCTCCAAAGCCGCAATCCCACTTGAGATTGCAGCTTCGGGGAGGGGGTAGGTGACTGAGAAGCCCCCTCTCCCCAGCCACCCGTCCACCCTCCCTCCACCCACCCTACTTCCCCAAAGCCACGATCCCACTTGAGATTGCAGCTTTGGGGACGGGGGGTGGCTGCGAAGCCCCCTCCGCCCAGCCACCGATCCACCCTCCCTCCAGTGCCCTCAGTCCATCCGTCCCCCCTCTCCAAAGCCGTGATCCCACTTGAGATCGTGGCTTCGGGAAGGAGGGGTGGCTGCGAAGCCCCCTCCGCCCAGCCACCGTTCCACCCTTCCTCCACCGCCCTCCGTCCATCCACCCCCCTCTGCAAAGCCACGATCCTACTTGACATGGTGGCTTCGGGGAGGGGGGTGGCTGCAAAGCCCCTCCCCCCAGCCACCCGTCCACCCTCCCTCCAGCGCCCTCCCTCCAGCCACCCCCCCTCCCCAAAGCCACGATCCCAATTGAGATCGCGGCTTCAGGGAGGGGGTGGGTGACGGAGAAGCCCCCTCCCCCCAGCCACCCCCCTCCCCAAAGCCACAATCCCACTTGAGATCGCGGCTTCAGGGAGGAGGGTTGGCTGCTAAGTCCCCTCCCTCCAGCCACCCGTCCACCCTCCCTCCAGCGCCCTCCCTCCAGCCACCCCACCTCCCCAAATCCACCATCCCACTTGAGATCGCGGCTTCAGGGAGGGGGTGGGTGACGGAGAAGCCCCCTCCCCCCAGCCACCTGTCCACCCTCCCTCCAGCCACCCCCCTCCCCAAAGCCGCGATCCCACTTGAGATCGCGGCTTCGGGGAGGAGGGTTGGCTGTGAAGTCCCCTCCCTCCAGCCACCCATCCACCCTCCCTCCAGCCACCCCCCCCAAATCCACCATCCCACTTGAGATCGTGGCTTCGGGGAGGGTGTGTGTGGCTGCGAAGCTCCCTCCCTCAAGCCCCCCCCAGCCAGCTGGCTATCCCGCATTCCCCAACCCACGAGGAGGGTTGGGCAGCTTTCTCGTGGGTTGGGGAATCGCGGGAGGAGGAAGCCCAGAAGGAGGGATCGGGGCTGTGCAGCCAAAAGGGGCATGTACGCCCCTTCTCCCCACCTTCTTTGAAGGGGGGAGGGGGAGAATATCGAGTTTGGCTGCACAGCCTCCGCATCCTCCTCCTGGGATTGTGGCTGTGCAGCCAAAGGGGGCCCGTTTAACCCTGCAGCCCCGATGCAAAGGGAGCCCAGAAGGAGGCATTGGGGCTGTGGAGTTAAACCCCTAGATTCGCTCCCTCTTTCTTAAAGGTGGGGAGAGGGGGCGAATCCTGGGGTTTGGCTCCACGGCCCCGCATCCTCCTTCTGGGCACCCTTTGGAAGGGAGCCCAGAAGGAGGGATCGGGGCTGCGGAGCCAAAGGGGGCATCTTCGCCCCTTCTCCCCACCTTCCTTCACGTTGGGGAGAGGGGGCAAATCTAGGGGTTTGCCGCGACGAGCCCCGCTTCCCCCACCTTGGTCCCCTTCGGAAGAGCCAAGATGGAGGGAAGGGGGCTGCTGAGGCAAACTGGGCATTTTCGCCCCTTTCCTCCACCTTCAAGTCAAGTTTGACTGGAAGGTTGAAGAGAGGGGCGAATGTTGCAGCTGGCTGTATGGGGTTGCCCTGCCAGTTGATCTTGTTCGCTTTCCCAACTCACGAGATCCTCGTGAGTTGGGAAACAAAGAGGATCAGCTGGCAAGGCTCCCCCAGCCAGTCAGCCAAGCAGCCAAATTGGGGGTGGTGGTCTTATATGGCGAGTATATTCCTAAGTCTAGATTTTGGGCTGGAAATTGGGGGTGGTGGTCTTATACGCCCAGTTGTCTTATACGCCAGAATATACGGGTAGGATAAGTCTAGTAGAGCCATTGTACTGTCTATCCTCCTTTAAAGTAGGATAAGTCTATAGAGCCATTGTACTGTCTATTCTCCTTTACGGGTCTGAAACATGGGTCACCTGTCGCCACCACTTACGACTCCTCGAACACTTTCATCAGCGCTGTATACGCACAATCCTAAATATACACTGGACTGACTATGTGACCAATGTTGCTGTCCTTGAGCAAGCAGGGATCACCAGCATTGAGGCCATGATATTGAAAACACAGCTGCGCTGGGCAGGGCACGTTTCTAGGATGGAGGAAACATTGCCTCCCAAAAATAGTACTCTACAGTGAACTTGCCACAGATCAGCGTAAGACGGGGGCTCCAAAAAAGTGATACAAGGACTCCCTGAAACACACTATCCACAATGCTGCACCCTTATTTGAGAACTCACGCCAAACAAGTCTTGAAGAGAAACGACAACGCAGAAAGAATCACAACCCAGAAACATCACCCAAAGAGACCTTCTGCTGTGCTTTCTGCAACCGGACTTGTTTATCTCGGATTGGCCTTTTTAGTCATCAGCGCACTTGCAGAAAGTGCGGGATGAGTCCTTCCTGAATCTTAGTTTGTGAAGAAAAGCCAGAGAGAGAGAGAGAAAATAAAGTAGGATAAGTCTAGTAGTGCTTGTTTGTTGTTATTGCTGTAGACAACCCCAGGATTCAAAGTGAAACACTGTACTAATACCAGCTGCTTGCAGCAAATGAAAGTTTACTTAGAAATTGCCATCATGTCCTAGATGTGGACTTGTTGGTTCGTCCAGATGTGGACTGGAAAACAGATGGACTAGAGGATGGACCAGGGCTTCTTAAACTTTTTCCACTAGCGACCACTTTTTGCCTGAGTAATGTTTACATAACCCCAGGTATATAGGTATATAAAATAGATTTTATATATTTGCCAAATTTTTCGTGACCCCCACATTCAATTACACAACGCTCTATAGGGTTGCAACCCACAGTTTAAGAAGCTTTGGGCTAGACTAGATGGATCATCAGTGCAATCCAGCACAGGTCCTCTTCTGCATGCACATCTATATGATATGGATGTGTTCGATACTCTTACTCTTTTTGTGAATTGATCACAGAAAAAAAGAATCCCAGTTCCTATAACTAAACTATTATCCTCTCAATCTGTTCCCACCTCCAGGAGCCAGGATGATAAAGAAATGTGTGGTCTGAAATATATTTCTGGCATTTTAATTTAAAAATTATTGGCATTTTTTCTGCATTTGGGAAGGGCATTAATGTTGCTTCTGAACAAAATATTGGCATGGGCAAATCTTGTTATAGTATAGCTCTTTATGTAAACATTTGTGTTTCTAGGGGGAATTAGACCAGGAAAGACAACAGCATGAGTCAATGATTGTGGCCATGAGAGAAGAGGAGAAATTCAAAGTTGATAGAATGGCACATGATCTGGAAATAAAATGGACAGAGAATCTTCGGCAAGTATTGTTGAGTTTTTCCTTTCTCTGACATTTTTTTCCTATTTTAAATGAAGTATGTGTTAACCACGATAAATATATTGTGTATAATATACACAATATATATATATATATATATATATATATATAGTATAATATTGTGTATATTGTGTATAATAAGTATATTGTAGTATAAGTCAAAATGATGAGTTTCAAAAATTCCCAATATAACTAAGTGAAAGAATGTGCTTTAGTTCTCTCTCTTCTTCTTAGGCAGGAATGTACTAAACTTCGAGAAGAGTTGAGGCTTCAGCATGAAGAAGATAAAAAGTCAGCAATGACGCAGCTCTTACAACTAAAGGAGAGGGAAAAAAATGCTGCCAGAGACAGCTGGCAAAAGAAAGTGGAAGATCTCTTGGATCAGGTAATTAGACTGATCACTTGCATTTAAAATGTTTAAATTATATGTGAAGAGGGCTATATTGTTTCAGGTATATAAGCAAAAGAAGAAACAAGTCTTCATGTGCATAAGTGAACAATAATTTGAAGGCACACAACAACAAATACAGTATTTAAAATTATGCATATGCTGGTGTGTCAGTGGTGAACTGGAAAAATGCATAGAAAAACTAAGTCACAGTTCTATTCTGTCCAGTTTGCAAATTTGGGCTATAATAGGGACATGCACCTGTGATCCTGCAGATATTGCTGCACAGCAACTCCCATAATCCCTCACTATCATCTATGCTGGTTAGGGCTGATGGCGGTTGCCTTCCTACTATAGCTGGAGGGCCACAAGTTTCCTATCTCTGAACTAGAAGAATAGACAGAAACATATGTGATCCGGTTCAAGAGGAATCTTTTTTTTAAAATACTATACTGAAAAATGTGTTTTTATTCAATAGTCCATTTACATCCTCTTTCGAAAGCCTATGCCACTCAGAGCATGAAGCAATAAATCTAAAATGTGAAAATATAACATTGTTGAAGTAGTTGTGCCCAGCATAGAACAGTAGTAAATTTATGCAACTTCTGAGAGAGAGAGTGAGAGAGCGCACCATAACTGAAATATACACGTGCACTGAGCTGGGAGCTGCTAGGGAATAAGTCTCTGGATTGTGACACATACTTAACTATTTATATTGGAAATTATTTTGTGTATTGAAATTCTTTGTTGAACCCCTCATACTTACAAATGTTACATAAAGATATAAAAAATCATTACAATAAGCTATATAGAGATAAATTACAGATAGCCAGGGGTTGCAAAATTTTGAATCCTTTCGACAAAAAGGCAAAATGTAGGAATGGTTGTCACCATAAGGAAATTACTAAATCTTATTCCACTAGAGCACAAATGTCTTCTGCTAATGGATACTGAAGAAATGTGTCCTCTTTCTCTCCATCACATTTTAAAGCATTTCATATTGAAGCCTCTGCACTTTTGACATCTTCTCCCCCTGAAAGGATTGAGTTAATTTCGCCATGCACTCCTCTTATATGTCAGAACTTGAAAGCATCATAATTGAAACCAATGGTAGTGGACAGATGGAGCATGGATTTAAATCCCAATTGATGCCTACCAGTCCTGTGTCGAAACACAACAAAAAGATTAAATAGGATAAATTCTGCACTGTGTGTGGCATGTTCAACATGCAGTGCATTAATAAACACCTTCTAGAAGTGCTGTTATAAAAACAATTTAGTCCTGTAATCGTATAGACATTTGCATTGGAGTATGTCTTATTGAATATAGTGGGGATTGCTTTTGAGTAGAGTTGCATAGAATTGCAATGTTGATAATTAAGGAATGATCTATAATTTATCTGTGTTCTTCACACCAAGGTGGAAATGGGATGAAAGCTGTTTAAGAATAGAATATGAGATTTAGTTACATGTATTAGCAAAACAAAACAATCATGTAAATTGTCAGCATGTATAGATTCAAATAGGTTATGTAATTTTTAAAAATACATTGTATTCTTCATCTAGTGTGGCTAACAACATCCTCTTATTAATCCCATAAAACTCAAAGTAAACAAAAATATTAAGCTCCAAGACCCAGCATTTGAAAGACTTATTTGATACACACCTGATTTAAGTAAGCAAGGCATGAAGGGTCAGCTTCAGTGAGTACAAAAGCATATCTCTTCCTAGATCAGAGTATTTGTCTTTTGAACAAGGTTTTCTTGCTTTAATTCAACTTATTTGTTTATTTCATAGTTAAGGTCACAATTACTGGAAATAGTATTTTGATTACTGCATTGAATTTGTTTTTTGTAACTCTAGACTTAAAAAAAAACTATAATTCATGCTTCTTTAGCAAAGACATTAAGGAAGAAAAGTACATAAATCAGTATGGATCAAATTAAGACCCTTTCTAGCTTGATTGAAAAATGAAATAATCTAAAGTGAGTGGTGCCTGAATCATAAATCATGTATCCAGAAAAGAAATTACCCATCACACAATTTTAACAATTGTATTGCTCATATATATGTTGCATCTGATGTATGTGGTGATACACCACTTATACATGCTGACCGTACATCTTCAGCTTGTTAATAAATAGCACTATACTGTTGCATATAAAATGTAATTTTGCTATGGACAAGTAAATAGCATTATTTTAAGCAAAGTTCATACCTAAAAATAAAAATGGTGCAGTAAACTTCAAATCCATTTAAGATTGATTTGGAATATGAAATAGGCTTAGATAATTATGTTGCCAAGTTAAAAAAAAACAGTGGCAAAATGTATCACTATTTCAAAAAGATAGCTGAACATTTGGTTAAAATATTTAAAAAGATATGGTAGCAAATATTAATGATGAAAAGTAATAGATACTTGATTGTTCCTCTAAAATACATGTACTGAAGTTGTATGTATCAATTTGGAGTTTTAAAATAATAATATAATATCACAGCATAATACAGTTATGAAATGTATACCATTTTGCCCTAATTTTTTGCTTTTCTAAAAAATGGGACACAATGCTTTATTAATGTTGTCATGTCGTATGTGTTCAGTGGACTTTTATACCAAGCCATAGCAAAAGTGTTCTATGTCAGCTTTTCCCAGTCAATTTTCAACATACTTTTCCTTGTCAAATTAATATTCTGTGTCTTACTGTCCCTTCTTTATCCCATCTTCTTAGTTATTTCTGAATGTTTCCCTTTATTTCTGTGATCTTTCCTTCATAGCGGCACTGTCTCGGTGAAGCTTTGCATAAATCTATCAGCAATGTAAGTGAATTGCACTTACAAATTGTACATGAGGGCATGCTTGCACTTCTCAGCTTGCATACTGGCCAGTGCTGCTTCAAAGCATTTGCCTTTAAAATTAGGAAAAAAAATGTTCAAGGGAAAAGATTGCCCTTTAATTTAATAAAAAAAAGCTCTGTGCTGCATTCGTTCTTCCATTCATATGTGTATGTGTTCATATCATTTGACATCACACAATCATTTTATGTGTTGTAAAAACAAGCTTGCAGGCAGTATGTTTGCACATGGTAAAGCCTTTTTTAAAAGCATGAAATGTGTGGTATTGTGTTGTAAATAATGCAATTCAGTTATGATTGAACTACAATAGTTCCTTCTGTTGTGAAAGAGTGGGTAGGATCAAATGTCCTTGTGCAGAACACTGTGCATGCATACACACACACACCACTCTTGATGGTTGGGGATCCCTTCACAGAGGTATACAGGGATAGAGGGGAACCAGTTACTTCCCTTTCTGCATATAGAAGTGCCTTGCAGTAATTAATGCTTGCTTGTCTGAATCCCTGTTAATATTTAAAAGTAATGTTTAGAATAGATGCAAGCATATTAATGTGTTTCTTCTTCAGGACTATTAAAATAGTAAAAATCCCTGTGGTAGTGAAATATAGTGATGAAGATTATATGGGCAAATCTTCATGGCTATCCCACAATTTACTAATATAAAACGTCAGTTTATCTGCAATAGTTATCCATTAAAATAATCCCTTACAATGCAATCCTGTAAATATCTGCTCAGAAGTAAATACCAGTGGAGGGGAGTCCCAAGCAAGTGGGTACAGGATTAAACCTTTAGGCTCAAATCCTTTTTAGGCCCAGCAAAAGCAAAATGGTTTAATCAATGATAACTTGGTTATGCTGAGTAATGTTAGTCCTTTATGTGTATGAACATTGGGACTAACAATTGGAGTTCAGCCCTAGTATGCCAATGGTTGTTCGAATGTGTGCTGAAGTCCTAGATGCAGAAATACACACATACCTGGAGAGGTTTTCCTCCAGCCCTACCTTTTGTTGTTTTATTTTTCATTTAAAACCAGCTCACCCTCCCCCCACACAGACCCAGGTGGGTGTTCCACTGAAGTAAAGATTTTTCAAAATAGAGTAGTCTGTTCATGTTTCTCCCCTGCCTATACAAATAGCTATTTGGATTGTAGCCATAATAAATAATGGAAATATTATTTCTTAGAAATTTACATCTTTTGCCTTTAAGCACCTTATTTTAAACAATTTGTTATTTACACTTAATTTTTTTTTAATGCAACATTTCATTAACTGTTTAAATGGTAAGACAAAAAAAGAGGATGTTCAAGATATCTGTACTGAGTAATACAGTTGGACTACTTCCAGTGCTGTTTCGGAAATAAGTCCTTTTACTAAATGCATATGGGTTGTGTTCAGTGGTTGCTCTGACTTAGGACAGTATGTTCCTAATTCTTCAAACTAAGGTGCCCAGTTTTTGCTGTACCCTTCCTTGCAATCCTCTTCGCCCCCTCCCAGTCCCTTACGAAAAGTTGCTCATGATGTTTCAGGGGAACTTAATGGGATGCGATAAGAAGGACTGCAGAAGGTAAGAGAAATTGCTCACCCCCCTCAAATGCATTTTGTGTAGCTTTTAGTAGTGCTCATTATTCCATGAAATATAAAAGCTAATCATTGAGAGCTTTACATAATGGCATGGGCTTTTTGCAGAGTTCCGTATCAGTTTCTATTGTCAACAGTATAGTAAAAGGAAAGGAAATGAGCATCAAAAGAATAAGATTTAAAATATGGTGGCTGAAAAAAAAATGTATTAAAGAACAAGGTAACTTTTGTAATTCACATCACTTTAATTTAGATTATGGATCAGAGCTTTTCTTATTAACCCCCTCTTCCTTTAAAAGAGGATAAAAAGTAAATTTCTAAAACTGGTTCATTTGGGTGAAATTGTTTTCATGCATGTTTGCATTGCACATAAACCATTTTGTCTTTAATTCTGCCATTATTGATGGTGCTGAATGTGATATTTTTTGTACTCTTCTTTGCAAAATAAGAACACAGCAACAATATTTTTTATATAATAGATGCATGTTTCAATGTGGCAGTGATTAATTTAATTTACGGAAGTATGTGGGGGGATTAGAGAACAGCATTTTTGTCCAAGCCTGGTCATTGCTAAGTAAATAGGTACCACTGCCAAATGGAGAAACATTATTTATAGAGCTTTGCTTCTGAATAAATTTTAATGTTGATAAGACAAAGTAGAATACAGCAATAACAAGAAGTAGGAATACTGTGAGATTAAAAGAGACAAATTTTAGAAATGCACGTGTGCTTCAAAATAAATGTTTAACTAGCTGGACCTGCCATAACATACACCGTTAAAAAACTCTCCCCAAAATGCCTGGTAGACCTCATGCCTGATTGCTTCGGTCCTGTCACAATGGCAGGAGCAGTGTCCCCCCGCCATCGCCAGTTGACTGCCTGGATCCCGTCGCAGTGGGAATAGAAATGATATTACTGTGTAGACTTAAATCATAAGTGGGAATTGTGCAGCCCTGAAACATTGGTGAACTGGAAAGGCCTGCAGCCTTACTAACTATAACCAACACTGTAGCACATTGTTTGGTCACTCCCAGTATGCAGATTGGCCATGAGTGGCAGGAGTGGATTGTGAGGTGGAGAGGGAATTTGTATGTGGGTGCTGATTTGCATGTGGGTGGTGATTGGCTGAGGGAGTGACAGGAGTGGCTAATCAGCACACTGAAAGAGGCAATATACCTAAACACATCGTACATACCCACAAGGCAACATACCTACATACCAAAGACCATTGTGCATAGCTAAGAGTTTTATATATAGAGACGTCTGGATTCAATTCTTAGTCTCTGTGGAGCCTGATCAGTTTCCAGTGAATTTACTCTAGATGGGGAAAGCAACTGAATTTAGGCCTAAATCATTACAAGCTGAGCCCAGCCAAGTTGCTTCCAAATTTCACTTTGGCTTTTAATTGATCAGTACTGGCTTTGCCTTTACTTTGTCTCCCCCTCCCCAATGCATTTTCAAAAACTGATCAAGTTGTGGAAGAGGGTTGTGCTTCTAAACTATTCCCAATAATATCTAATCTGGTTTAAGTTGATAGGTTTTTTTTTTTATTCCTCCTGACACATTGATCAGATTGAAAGCCTGCTATGGTCAAAACTAACCTTTATTTTGTAAGTGGGTCTGCAGTGAGTTTTGAACTTGCTTAGCATTTCCATCTCTAGTTCAGGGAGATGTAGCCTTTTACTCCTTTTGATTAATTTACTAGGAGTAAATAAATGCTAAAATCCCCTCACTGAGAATGGAAGATTCAAGTATGCTCAAAAGCATACCGTATATTCTTGCATACAAGACTACTTTTTAACACTTGAAAATCTCCTCAAAAGTGGGGGGGTGGTCTTATACCCCAGTAGACCTTTTCCCCTGCTGTGAGAATGATTGAAGTGTAAAATGGCCTGGGCAGTTTCCCCAGCAGATCCTCCTGCTGTGAGAATGACTGCTTTGCATTTGAAGAGTTAAATGGCCCTCTATTTAGCTCAGGAGAGTCAAAATGATGTTTCTTTTCAGGACAAGTTAGCCTAAAATTAGAATTTCTGGATTCAACTTCTCATTTTGCATCAAGTTTTGTCTATGGTGAAATTCTCTTGTCTGCCAATGTGGCTCTAAAACCATTAATGTGTTCATTCATTAATGTGCTCATTCAAAAATTTGGGATTTGATAGCTTCATATTAACCAACTTACAGTATTAATGCAACCTTACTTTCCAAAGATTGAACAGCACAGAGATTTTTCAAAGTATCCCATGCTTTTTTTATCTGTTCTCAGTCCTTTAATTTCACAGACTATTCCATCATCTACAGCCACTGAGCTGGCTGGCTGGTGGGGAACAGGCTTTCCAGGCAGCTGGCTGGCTGGCTGGCTGGGGGGGGGGCAAACTCTATATTTTAACTTAAAAATTGGGGGGTCGTCTTATGCGCCCAGTCGTCTTATACGCCGGAATATACGGTATGTTAGCAGAGAAGAAACTGAGGAATGCCCTCTGCTTATGTAAGCCCTTCACTTCCATTTTCCATCAACAGTGAGTTTTGCAAAATGTTGAAAGACAGCAGGGTGAAGGAAAACTAGTTCATGACAGTCTGGTAGTGATGGATAATTCCCCCCTCCCCCGGTGTCTTTTCAGTTTTTGTAAAGTTCTCAGTGAGTCCAGACTTTTTTATTTGAACAGGCTCTGAAAGACCTAGCTTATTCTTAGTCTAGACAATTGGGTTTAATTAGTAGTACTATAGTAATGAAATGGCAAAACACAATTTTCTATAATACTGAATAACTATTTCATTTAGGACTTTCTACTTTCTTAAAAATAGAAGGTTGGACATCTCAGCCAGTGTTAAACTAAATCTACTCAGCTTTCTTTTGTTGTCAAGGCTTGCCCCATGGCTCAAGGTTATAAGTTACTGCTACCAAGTGCATAAAGAAATTCAAGATTATAGGGGAAAGGGAGAACTCAAAAATTATAGTGAATGTAAGTGATTTTAGTACTGGCAGTGTTTGTCTTTCAGCTTGTCAAAGAATGCTTGCTTTGCAGCTTTGCTGTATCTTATCTCTATTTTTTAATATTAGTTTCTAAATCTACATAAAATGTAAATCTGTAGTGTGTTACAGTTAAATATTGCTTAATCCTGCAGCCAGTGCAGAGGAAAAATCGACTAGTATGGCTTTGTGGATTTATCCTCTGCACTGACCACAGAATTCATCAAGGACAAATTGGCTAGTATGGGTTTGTAGAGCAAGCATGTTGTAGTGGTTTGAGTATTGGACTAGAATTATGAGAAATCAGGGTTCAATCCCTGCTCAACCATGGAAACCCACTGGATGACCTTGGGAAAGTCACACACTCTCGGCCTCAGAGGAAGGTAATGGCAAACTCCCTCTGAACAATTCTTGCCAAGAAAACCTCATGCATAGGGTGGCCATAAGTCAGGAATGACTTGAAGACACACAACAATAAATGTGTTTTTATCTCACCAACCTGTGCAAGACAGGAATTGCATGGTTTTCTTTACTCTATTTGCTCCCCTCAGTTTCTGAATCTGCTGCTGCCTGGCACAGAGTTTTTCTGGGCTCTTTTCTTTAACTGAAAACCCCAGGAGTTTAATAGTCCAACATTAAGAGAACAAAAGTGAGTCCTGCGAGAAAAGAAAACTCATCAGAGAAGAAGGTTCCTATGAGGATTTATACTACTTTTATCCCCAATAGGATACCACCCTTCTGCCTTCAATGCTGCCACCACAGAACCTTGTTTGAAACCACGCTCTTAGAATGATAGCAGTTACAGAGGCCAGTAGTGTATAAAAACAAAAACTAACCTTTATTTACAAAAGTTAAACATAAAACAGCAGGTTATTAATATATAACATTTAAAACAATACACTCTCCCCTCTCAAGCTAAATCAGACCCTTACCAATCACTCAAACTCCTTTCTCTGATTCAGAGCCCTCTCAAATACTTTTTCTTGCTGCACTATTCTCAAACTCCAGGCTAAACTGATTTCCACTCAATGTGAAGTCGAAGGCTTTCACGGCCAGCATACATAGATTTTCCTTGGTTTTTTTTCCGGGCTGTGAGGCCGTGTTCTGGAAGAGTTTGCTTCTGACATTTCGTCTGCATCTGTGGCTGGCATCTTCAGAGAATGGATGGGTAGGAGTGTGTGTGGGATTTATATATTGTGAACCCCTGTTGGGGAGGATATGTAAATTTGTGTATTTGAATGGTTAGTTTCTGGGTGTAGAAATGCAAGGAGAATTAGTGTTTGGCTAATGGTTGCTTGATGGCCCATTAACTGCTGGGAATCCCCCTGTCCCTGGGTGGAATTCTTTTGTAAGTGTTGAGTTTTTATTCTATTGTTTTTCAAAACTGGGAGCCAGATTTTGTTTACTTTTAAGGTTTCTTCTTTCCTGTTGAAGTTGTCCAGGTGTTTGTGGATTTCAATATCTTCTCTGTGCATTCTGACATGATAGTTGGTGGCCTGGTCGAGAATTTCTGTGTTTTTAAAAAACATTTTGTGTCCAGGTTGGTTTATAACACGTTCTGCTACTGCTGATTTTTCTGGCTGGCCTAGTCTACATTGTCTCTCATGTTCCTTGATTGTGTTTGCACACTGCGTTTAGTGGTCCCTATGTAAACCTGTCCACAGCTGCATGGTATGCAGTAAACTCCTGCAGCTGTGAGAGGGTCTTTTTTGTCCTTTATTAACCGTAGCATTTCTTGGTTTACCGCATACCATGCAGCTGTGGACAAGTTTACATAGGAACCACTAAATGCAGTGTGCAAACACGAATCAGAACACGGCCTCACAGCCCGGGGAAAAACCAAGGAAAATCTATGATTTCCACTCACTCAAACTCTGTCATTCCCCAGTTGCCTCATGCAAAGCTCCTCAAACATTCCACCAATTGGCATTCGGTTAACCAGTCCATTCTCTCCCCTCTCCCAACAGCTACTTACCTCATACTCACACAATAAATCAAGCAACTATTTAATATATATAAACCCATGATATCACACCCTGCAGCATTCTTTCATGTTTTGTGAAGAAGAGTACGGTACCAGTCCTGGCATGGTTTTTTTTCTTGCCTGCTCATGCTGGACTCAGTGTCACAAAAAGAGCTGCACAGACCAAATGACTGCATGTGATTTGTGTATTGTTTCCTCTGCAGGAAACAGTGTTTCATAGGTACACTGACTGGGGACTTAACACACAAGGTTGCTAAAGTGGCATTTCAGCACAATAGTAATGAATTTAGCCAGTACTTACCAGATGATGTTGTGGCTATCCTGTTGGTGCTTCACATTCTAGTCATTACTATTGCACCCCTTTCAATTGATGGGAAAATCGTGCCAATACTTACCAATATCACTATTGTTTTGCTGCTGCCACTGGTGCAATAGGTCCGTTTCCTTCAGTTTCAGGATGACTGCAGTCAGACTTCTTTGGAATAGCAAGGGGGAGGGGAAGGGAGGGGGAAAGGAGGAGAATCAGGCCCCCATGCGCCACGTGACTGCAGTCATCCTGGAACTGAAGCAAAGGGACTATCACACCAGGGGGTTGCCAAAGGAGCATAGTTGCGCTAATGAAGAGAAGTAAACGTTTTACAACTGGTATGTTCCTGTTTCCTTTAATAACATGGTTGCCATGAGACACGATGCTGCTATGATAATGTCCTGGGAGTGTACAGAGTCATCTGGTGAGCTGAAGGCTGCCATTTGGACTTTACCTGATTCAAAAAGGTTCCAGTCAAGATATGGGCCCAATTGCAACTCATTTTAAAAAGTGTGAATTTTCTTTAGAAAATAATTTTTGTCATTGCTTAAGTGGCATAGTGTAACATACTAAACAGTTTTACAAGTATTAAATATACTCAGTTTATTTAAAACAGTGGTGGGGCGCTACTTTAAAACTATATAGTTCAACATGTCTTGTCAGAAATAAATATCATTGAGTTCAGTGGTGCTATTTCCCAATAGAAGTATAGTCTTATAGGACAGCCTACTCAAACGTAAGTCTTATTGAACTCAGTAGAGCTTTCTTCCAGATAATTAGGTATACTATTGTACCCTCAGGCCACTTCCAAAAACATCACAAGAGCTGGTAGTGTCATGAACTTGTGTTTCAGATGTGTGAGTATTTCTCAGAGGTGTTTGCTGCACAGTTTATAAAAATGAAAATTGGCAATCTGTTTCTCTTTAGCAGAATATAATGATTCTTTCAGTTTCCTGAATTATTAGAGCTATTCTGTACTTGAATTTCTGTTAAAAAGTAATGTGCTATTTAACAAAAGAAGTCACAATTCAAAAGAAAATCCCAAGAGCTTTTATTAGCAAAGTATACCATTGGTGTCCTCACTGCCCATCTGCTCTGTTTTTCATATTAAAAACTGTTTGATGCAGCATGAGATGGCTACTCTTTGGGAAGGTGAAGCAATATCATTGTTAATCTATGTACTTTCCTGGATTGTGGCCATATATTTTTTTTAAAAAAAACTATAAATAGATATAAATACAGTATTTTTCTAATTTCAGTTTCTACTTAACTTTGTATTTTTGTGAACTAGATCTCCCTGCTAAAGCAAAATCTGGAAATGCAGCTTTCCCAGTCTCAGACCTCAATGCAGCAGCTACAGGCACAGTTTAGTCAGGAGCGACAGAGGCTGGCTCAAGAAATTGAAGAGTTGGAAGAAGAGCATCAGCAGAGGCATAAGTCAATGAAAGAAGCTCATATTCTTGCATTTCAGAACCTGGAAGAAACAAAACAACATGAACAAAAGGCATGTTCATTTGCACCTCTGTAGCATTTGACATTTTCACATGACAGGCCACAAATAAGAGAAACTGAATTGTATTTTCACTCAAAGAAAGGTTATTCATTGTCATTTGGTCATGCCTAAAATTGTTAGAATAAGTTATTATCTATCCAATTATCCCATGGTCTCTGAAAGTTGTGTAACCTCAAAGTTGGATACCATGCATCCAGTGGAGCCCCCACCTTGATCTGCCCACTCTTCTACTGATTGATCAAAGAGGGAAGGACTTGGCAGGAAAACTATGAAAGCAGGGAGAGAGAATCCAAGGCCAGGGGGCTGTGTCTATCCTTGGAGAGGGATTTCTGATCCTGTGGTACCCAGAATGCTGTTCCAGGGACTATAGTATAGCAGCCTGATTTCTGAACATTTTAACCCCTGCAAAAGGGGTTCCCCTGAGCATATGAATACCTTTCATCTTTTTTTTAATAGTAGTGCTTTTGCTGTAATTATATTGGCACACACTATATCCATTCACTGTTTAGAGTGATAAAATCTGGTTTGATTTGATTTGAAATTGACGCTAATCACCAGTACATATTACCAGCAGATATTCTCACTCTATATTTGATTTACTAGTAACTTCTGTTTGTTGAAATTATACTTTACTGAGGTTAAACATGACAAGATACCATTATAATTAGTGCTTTTCTGTATGTAGGAATAAACATTTCAAAAAATTTACTCCTCGCTGGGTGAGACCATGAGAACGTTTGTGCATTTTTAATTTTTTTTCTTTTCTGGATCTTTTAGTGAAAATTCATTTTAAAAAGGTACAAATATTTTTTTGTAGAAAAACTTTTTTGCTATTGCTGCTGCTAATGGAAAAACTCTAGTTTTCTTGTTCTTGCACGGAGCAAAAAATTCTCATTGCAATTGCCTTTATTTTTATGGAGTTATCTTAACATGTTGAAACACTATTTCTTGTCAAATATGATAAAATTTGTGAATATTCTAATCAACGCTGAACATTTTATCTACATGTCAAGCAGTTTTATTTTTAAATTATTTAGGAACTGGAGGAACATTTGCACCAAAAGCACTCAGAAGAACTTCAGGCACTGAAAGAAGCTCACAGACAAGCTATGGATGCTTTCAAACTGGAAATGGAACAGGAACTGCAGACACTTCGCTTTGAACTAGAAGATGAAGGAAAAGCTATGCTTGGTACTGTACTTTCATGTCACTATTTACAACTTAAGCCATTATTTCTGGTGCTGAGGGCAGATACCATGTACTGCCAAGACTTGACAAGTTCACTATACATTTTGGTACATCTAGCTTTTTAAAGGTGAAGAATCAATCTGATTCTGAGGTGTAGTTAGTACCTCATAACTTAAGGCGGTGGTTGCCAACTTTGGGTCCTCAGATATTTGGGAGCTTAAACTCCTAGAACACTTCGTCGGCATTGCCAGTTGTCAGGGATTTGGGGAGTTGTAGAGCAACAGCATCTGGGGTGGAAGGTTGGCAACCGTTGGTTTTTTAGCATGTAAAATAAACATTTTATAGTGCTATGGTGAAATTTGAACAACACCTTGTGACTTGTCAGCATTTGTTCATGTTAACACTTCTCTTCTGTAGGTGCTTTTGTGTTTAGGGTGAGCAAGCTCAAGGACTCCATTTTAATTGTCCCAGAAACCTCAAGCAGCTGCATTATTCCCTCTAAATGAAACAGGAAGTGACTGGAAGATAATTTCTGGTTTCGAGCAGACAAGCTTCTGGATTTATCAATGGACCTTTTGGTTTTGGTTAAAAAAACAAAAACAAAAGATGTGGGAAGCCTTCATCTTGTTTCAGAGGAGAACCAAGCCCCTTGAAGTGTTGATTCTCCTGTTTTTAATGGGACAATTCCACCTCTCATTTGTATTGGAAAAATATTTTAACCCTTGGTGGGCCTCCAGCAGCCATAAAATGACCATGGGGGTTGCAAGAGGCACTAGGCTATGTGACTCCCACACCTTTTTTGTGGGAAAAACATGATTAGTATCAAGAAAGCAAGGAGAAAAGCTGAAGTGAAATTAAATATGACTCTAAATATAAATGAAAGGTTGAAATGGAAACTTGTGAATGCTGGAAGAATCAAACTGAAAACTGATGCAAAGAGAACCTCTCCTAGAGGAAATGTTGATATCAGTATGTTAAACCTTTTTCAAGTCACATAAAAAGAGTGTTTTCCTTCCTTATATATTGTACCCCCATTAGTTTCACTCCAGAATCAGTAGTACCTTTGTATAAAGATGTAAGGAATACTCACAAATGGTCTCATTCTCAACACTTTAGAGTGTCTTGACACACTGAGACACTTCACGGAGAAAATGAGGAACTATTGTAAGATTTTCCATATTTATTTTTTGCAAGAAAGTGCCAAAATGTTTAGAAAGCAATGATTTGTGCAGAAAACATGAAATTACTAGACACTGACTTCGCAGAGAAGTCCCCAGATTGTCAAAAATCCAGAAAAACATGCACATGTTTTTTCAGCAGAAAGTGTACTTTTGATATTATTTGATGATGCACACAAGAACAGAATAAGCAAAGATTTACGTCCCTACATTACTCCTGTTCATGGGAATTTGGATAGGCACAAGTAATTTTACTACTGTTTACTTAATATTCAAGGAACTATATTAGTGCTTTCTTACCTGAGTAGTATACCAAGACCTCTCCATTGACGCCCCCTTGTCGTGGGAGAGAGGCTTGCGTACCCTAATGATGTTTTGAGCTATGCTGGCGGTGGCATAATAGCCACTGGTAGGGTCTCCCATACCAGACAGGTCAAAACCGAAGGGTCTGACAAAGAGCGTCAAAGGGCAGGATGGGCTCTCTAGCTTTATGGCAACCGTCCTAGGAGAAGGAAAACTCTAATCCCAAACCCGGGCAGATGGTGCTCATCCAACCCTGTAAGGTCAACCGTCTAAGAGAAGGAAACTCTAATCAAACCTACGGCCCGAGGACCTCACTGCTACGTCCATGCTTGCAAGGCCATGGCAGATGAACCTCTGGTTTAAAGGGTGAGGCCAGTTCTGGGCACGCTGCGCTCCACCAGAAAAATCCATTGCACTGGCTCGAAGGACAAATCCAATTAAAAAAAAAAAAGCCCTGTAGCGATAGGCGAGGGACGAAACCTGCAGGTGTAAAGATGCACTGGAAGCCGCAGACCCAACCCTGCATGCAGGCGGTTCAGGACTTTGGTCGCTCGAGGCTGACCCGGGAGATGACAGTCTTGTTCGGCACCATCCTGAATGACCAAGCAGCCTTTTTTAAGGAGAGCACTGCTTGCTCCATATGGAGAAGGGCCTAGAAAAGGTGGCCTAACGAAAGCTCATCCCCAACTACCTGGCTGGCTAGCTGCGGCCAACGGGAATCTTCTGATGCGGTCAAACCAAGGCAAAGAAACAAAGGCACACACCAGCCTCCAAAGGTGTAAATAAACTGACGCTTGCATGCTGGAACATCAGAACCATGCGAGACTCTGAAAATAGTAGACAGCCTGAGCGTCGTTCTACTCTAATAACCCATGAACTATCACGGCTTAATATTGACATCGCTGCTCTTAGTGAAGTTCATCTCCATGAGGAAGGCAGCCTTAAAGAACACGGCGCCAGCTACACACTTTACTGGTCTGGCAAACCCAAAACTGAAAAACATCTTTCAGGGGTAGGCTTCATGATTAAAAACTCCATTGCCTCCAAACTCGAAACCTTGCCAACAGGACACTCTGATCGCATTGTTTCCTTACACCTCCCACATGTTGTTCTCTTTAGTATATATGCCCCAACAATGCAAGCCAACCCTGTAGAGAAAGAAAAAATTTACACAGACCTACACCACCTCATACAAAAAGTCCCTGTAGAAGATAAAATTATTATCCTTGGTGACTTCAATGCCAGAGTAGGAAAGAACTCCAAAGCCTGGAAAGATGTCTTAGGCAAGCATGGTGTTGGAAATTGCAATGATAACGGACGCCTCCTGCTAGAGTTCTGTGCAGAACAACAGCTGACTATTACAAACACTATCTTTCAGCAGAAAGACAGCTTGAAGACAACCTGGATGCATCCCCGATCCAAACATTGGCACCTCATTGACTATGTTCTAGTCTGCCAGAGAAACATTCACGATGTCCGTCATACTCGAATGATGCCCAGTGCAGAATGCCAGACAGATCATTGCCTCGTCAGATGTAAACTAAATCTTCATCTTAAGTTCAAACCTAAGAGGGGTAGCATCTTAAAGAGGAGACTCCAAGTCAACAATCTTCAACAAGCTACCATGAGAGACAACTTCCAAGCAAACCTACAAACAAAACTTGAAGACCATCCTACAGATCCTTCTCGTACAGTGCTTTGGCAACATATCAAAAACAGTATCCTCCAGTCTGCGGAAGAATCCCTCGGGTTCTCCCACAAGAAAAACCAAGACTGGTTTAATGAAAACAACCAAGAGATCCAGGAGCTGTTGGCAAAGAAGAGAACTGCTCACCAGGCATACCTTGCCCAGCCAACTTGCCACGTAAGAAAAGCAGCTCTCCATCTCACATGTAGTAAACTTCAACAAAAACTACAAGACATGCAGAAAAAGTGGTGGATCAATATAGCAGAAAAGACACAACGCTGGGTGATTCTAGAGGATTCTATGAAGCTCTTAAGGCAGTGTTTGGACCTACTTATCAGGTCCAAAGCTCCTTATACAGTACAGATGGTCAAACATTAATTACTGATAAAGCCTCCATCCTGAATCAATGGGCTGAACACTTTCAAAGTCTCTTTAGTGCCAACCGAGTAGTCCAAGACTCAGCTATCCAACATATGATACAAAAACCGATGAAAAATGAATTAGACATAGCTCCCACTTTGGAAGAGACCCTTAAGGCCATACAGCAGTTGAAAAACGACAAGGCAGCTGGGATTGATGGAATCCCACCTGAAGTTTGGAAACACGGAGGTCATATAGTCCATGATAAATTCCACGAACTCCTTGTGAATTGCTGGGGAAAAGGAGAACTGCCATCAGATCCCCGAGATGCAGTCATCATCACCCTGTACAAGAAAAAAGGAGCAAAATCCGATTGCTCAAACTATCGAGGCATAACACTGCTCTCTATTGCTGGAAAAATCCTTGCAAGGATACTCCTGAACAGATTAGTTCCTGCTATTGCAGAAGAACTTCTCCCTGAAAGCCAATGTGGCTTCAGAGCCAATAGGAGTACTACAGATATGGTATTTGCCCTTAGACAACTGCAAGAGAAATGTAGAGAGTAGAACAAGGGTCTCTATGTAACATTTGTTGACCTCACCAAAGCCTTCGACACTGTGAGTAGGAAAGGTCTGTGGCAGATCCTGGAAAGACTAGGATGCCCCCCCAAATTCCTTAAAATGATTATCTTGCTACACAAGGGCCAGCGCGGTCAAGTCAGATATGGCGATGCTCTTTCAGAGCCCTTTCTAATAACTAATGGAGTGAAGCAAGGTTGTGTTCTTGCTCCAACTTTATTTACAGTCTTCTTCAGCATGATGCTCCAAAGGGCTACGGCAGAGCTCGAAGAGGACGATGGCATCTATATACGTTACCGTACTGATAGTAGCTTGTTTAACTTAAGCTGTCTGAGGGCTCGCACTAAGACTAAACTATCTAGTCCATGAGGTGCTCTTCGCTGGCGATGCTGTCCTTGTTGCCCACACAGAAGCAGCTCTGCAGCGCCTAACATCCTGCTTCACAACAGCTGCAGAGCTCTTTGGGCTGGAAGTTAACCTGAAGAAAACAGAAGTTCTTTACCAGCCTACACCACAGGATGAACACCACCATCCCCACATTGCCATCGGCAATTCTGTGCTTAAGTCCGTTCAGCAGTTCACCTACCTGGGAAGCATCATCTCCTCAGATGCCAAGATTGAGAAGGAGATCGATCACAGATTAGCAAAGGCACATAGCGCATTTGGAAGACTTTACAAAAGAGTCTGGAGTAATAAACACCTGAGGCGAAACACAAAAATCAGTGTGTATAGAGCCATTGTACTGTCTATTCTCCTTTATGGATCTGAAACATGGGTCACCTATCGCCACCACTTACGACTCCTTGAACGCTTCCACCAGCGCTGTTTACGCACAATCCTAAATATACACTGGACTGACTATGTGACGAATGTTGCTGTTCTTGAGCAAACAGGGATCACCAGCATTGAGACCATGATATTGAGAACAGAGCTGCGTTGGGCAGGGCATGTGTCTAGGATGGAGGACCATCGCCTCTCCAAAATAGTACTCTACGGTGAACTCGCCATGGGTCAGCGTAAGAGGGGCACTCCAAAAAAGCGATACAAGGACTCCCTGAAACAACATCTCAGGCTCGGCCAAATTGATCACCAACAATGGTCCGCTCTGGCCTCACATCAGGAGGCATGGAGACACACTATCCACAATGCTGCAGCCTTCTTTGAGAACTCACGCCAAACAAGTCTTGAAGAGAAACGGCAACGCAGAAAGAATCACAATCCGGTAACATCACCTGAGGAAACCTTCTGTTGTGCTTTCTGCAACCGGACTTGTCTATCTCGGATTGGCCTTTTTAGTCATCAGCGCGCTTGCAGAAAATGCGGGATGAGTCCTTCCTGAATCTTTGGTTGCGAAGAAAAGCCAGAGAGAGAGAGAGTATACCAAGAGAGTTCTCAGCCTCCAAAGAAGTACATAAAAGCAAAGTAAAACTTTAAAGCAACAGAAAACACCATGGGCATAGGACCTAGGAGCTGTATTGCTCTTTATGAATATCATAGGTGACACTTAAGCAGCCACGTTCCATGCAACGCTCAAAATTGCTAGCATTTTGTGAGCAATGAAATTGTGTTCAAATGTCAGGAAAATATGATAACTGTAGATTATTTGCAACCAAGTAATAACACTGTGGAACAACCCTAATTCTATAGTCTTTCTAATGCTTAATCTGGAATTAAGTCAATTAGAAATTTTTCAATGTTATGTTACATATGTTCAGTTATTCATTCATTCCTCTTATCGTTCATATGACAAAAAGAATCACGCCTGCGAAAGGGTGGAAAATAGCAGGAAAATATTTCCCTTGAAAGCTAGGAGTTTATTGTTCTAGAGAACAATAAACCTATGGTAATAATTCATAAGGATATAGGATGTTGGGTTTTCTTATTTAAAGAGGCATTTTTTTAAAAAAAAAATATCTATTTGTTTATATCTCCTAGCATCTTTGCGTTCAGAATTAAATCATCAGCATGCAGCAGCAATTGATCAACTAAGGCATAATCATCAACAAGAACTAGTAGCTGCTAAAATGGAACTGGAAAGAAGCATAGACCTCAGTAGGCACCAGGTACTTTTGTTTCTTATATTCAAAAGAGTGTAACTATCCTTTCAATTATGGCAGAAAATATTTATTCTGTACCACATAAAGATTGTAACTTCTCAAATCTACTTTTTGATAAAGGACTTAACCTTTCAAAGGTGCATAGCTGTGTGCTTTTCTCTATATTTTGTTTCCTAGTAGCATGAATACCAATGTTTATGTAGCCAAAACAACACCTATACAGAAGGAGGCAGGTTCTCCCTAAAACAGCTTAATTAACTGTACATGCCTGAAAATCTGCTCCATGACCATTTCTCTGCATTCCAAATAAGATGTAATCTTGAGGACAGTCCCCTAGTCTTCAAGTAATAATGCTCACAGAAGCAAATATGCAAGGAGAGATCTCATTCTGAATATAGGTGTGTAAGAGATAGATGATGAATTTATGAAAGGGAAGGATCACAAAAGAAAGGGGTGAATGCAAGAATGTATGGAAGGGAAGGATCACAAAAGAAGGGGGTGAATGCAAAAGAAGGGGGTAACACGCTCCGTTAAGGACTGTGTTCGCAATCTGGGCGTGCTCCTTGATTCATCACTTCAGATGACTAGTCAGGTGAATTCGACGGCCAGGAGCGCCTGTTATCAGCTTCAGCTGATATGCCAGCTGTGGCCTTTCCTGGAAGTAAGGGACCTCGAGACTGTGGTGCACGCGCTGGTAACCTCCCGTCTAGATTTCTGCAATGCGCTCTACATGGGGCTACCCTCATGCTTGGTGCGGAAACTTCAGTTGGTACAAAATATGGCAGCCATAGTGGTATCGGGAACATCTCAGAGAGACCATATAACTCCAGTATTAAAATCTCTCCACTGGCTGCCTATCAGTTTCTGGGCCCAGTATAAGGTGTTGGTTATTACCTTTAAAGCCCTAAATGGCTTGGGTCCAACTTATCTCCGGAACTGCCTCCTCCCATACAATCCTCCCCGTGCACTCCGGTCCTCTAGGCTGTCTGCAACCTCCCAGAGGGCCTTTTCGGTAATCACCCCCAAATTGTGGAATGACCTGCCGAATGAGATCCATCAGATGACAAACCTGGGTAGCTTTAAAAAAGCACTAAAGATGGATCTCTTTCAGCAGGCCTTTCCTAATTAGATCCCGACCTCAGAGGCTCCTGGCCTCTTTTAGTCTGCTGGCCATTTATTGTATTTATTGTATTTAAATTTGATTTTAGAATAGCTGCTTTTTAATTTATATTTGTTTAATATCTTTTAATGGGGAGGGTGGGGTGGGTGGTGTTTAGGGATTTTTATCTGTATTGTATTTTAATTTTTGTAAGCCTCCCCGATTGTTTTAACAGAGGGGCGGGGTATAAATAAATATTATTATTATTATTATTATTATTAAGCTTAAGAAACAAAAGCAAACTCAGTAGGTAATGAAGGTAGTGAGGAACAGGAAGCCAGAATCAATCTTGCTGTTGTGTGTATAAGGTATATAAGAGAGATGGGTGGTGTGCATGTGAATTTGGTGGTAGCTACTCTGTCTGTCTGTCTGTCTGATTGAACATTGGGTATTTGAGAGGGGCATTGGTTCCACTACAGGAAAAGCAGAAGGGGACATTCAAATAGGCAAAGATACTGAAATAATTTTGGGCAGATTCCTCCTTGGCTCTGGGAACCTGGAGAAGGAGTAAGAAGAACTCTGCTGTTCCAGTTGAGTCATAGGGACAGAAGACAGGAGGGAGGCAAAGTAGCTGTATGTGCCATCTCTCTCTCTCTCTCTCCCTCTCTCTCTCTCTCTCTCTCTCTCTCTCTCACACACACACACACACACACAGAGAGAGAGAGAGAGAGAGAGAGAGAGCAAAAAAGTGAAGCAGTCCCAAAAAGTCAGAACAGTATCTCCTGTTCAGTCTGGCCATTCCCTTAATTCAGTAGTGTGTTGTTGTTCTTTTATTTGAATAAGATAGTTTTTAGTCCTATTCTATTTATGCCAAGATTCTCAAAGGGTACATATAACTTCTGTTAACAATTTTCTTTACATATAGACCGGCCATATTGAGAAACATAAGTGGCTAAATGCAGGTAAAGGGAAACATCTGTATCCAGAGCGGGCAAAGTGTAGCCTATGGACCACTAGCAGTCCAGTCAGAGAACACCTTATGCTTCCTGTGCCACTCCATATTCCTTTTTTTTAAAAAAAGATACCTTGCACCTTCCAGGGAATGTGAACCTGTTCAGCCATGTTTTCAGCCCTTGCGTGCTGTTTTAGGTCGGGGGGGGCAATGGAGGGCATTTTTCCAAACTAGAAGTGATTTCTGGTCACTTCTGGCTTTGAAACAGCCCTCCTCCAATTTAAATTGTTGGGCGGGGGAGGGCACTAAGGTGGTGAAATTGGGTCTTCTATCCTGTAAGGATGCGAGTGGCCTTTTCAAGAAAAAAAAACACTGAGATTAGGGGAACATGGGAGCAACCTTCCCAAGGGCTGGAGGAGGGGTATGTAGCCCACAGACCCCTGTCAGTTGCTCACCCTTGTTCTACTTAGAGGCTACTTAATCTTATAGAAAAATAGCAGTAGGGTCAGTATGATCTCTAGTACCTCCCCCATTTCCTCTCTATATTAAGGTTCTGTATGTGACTTCTCTCATTCTGCAGTGGGGTACGGGTCATCCTTGATAGCAGAAGACAGTGGCCTGCAGATTGATTTGAAATTCTGTTGAATGTGAAGAAGCAAGCACAGCTTTTTCTGTGAACTCAGGTGCATTCCCATAGGTTCCCACTGCTAGTCTTTCAAAACTCAATCTGAACTGTTAACTAGTTAAGTAAATATACATTTTTAAAAGGCCTGAGAGTTAAAGGGAAAAGACTTTTTCAGAGTCCCAGAGTCTCATGGGCTATCTAGTCTGACCCCAAATAGTGATTGTAAGATTACAGCATTTAGCAAATATATATTAGAATGCAAATGGCTACCACAGTAGCTCTGTTATTTTCACACTGGGGAATAAAGGCTTCACACAAATGTTATAAACAGTTCTTTATTTATTGATATTTGCTTAAATAGGAAAAAGAGTTTGTGTGTCGAATATCAGATCTGCAGGATGAACTGAGACATCGAGATCATCACATATCTGAACTGGATAAGGAAATACTTGCTTTGCATGAGAATATAAGTGCACTAACCAAGGAACTGGAGTTCAAAGGAAAAGAAGTTCTCAGAATACGAAGTGAATCTAACCAACAGATTAGGTATGAATATCGGTGATGTCAGGTAACATGTTCTGATTGATTCAAAAACTAATGAAGGACAGGACGTGGTTGTGTTTTTTTTAATATATAGAATATTTTAGGCAGTAAGATTCAAGTTGCTTCACCAATATAAAATTGTTGATTGATGTGGCGGTACAGTTTAAGATTTGAACTGTCTGTCACATGACAGTCTAACTGGCCCAGATTAGAAATTAACAGTTTGTAAGTTACATTCTTAACCAACTAATTAATGTCAATTAAAATAGCCTGACATGCACTTTCATAGAATCATAGAATTGCAGAGTTGGAAGAGACCACAAGGGCCATCCAGTCCAACCCCCCTGCCACGCAGGAAATCACAATCAAAGCATCCCCGACAGATGGCCATCCAGCCTCTGTTTAAAGACCTCCAAGGAAGGAGACCCCACCACGCTCCGAGGGAGTGTGTTCCACTGCCGAACAGCTCTTACTGTCAAAAAGTTCCTCCTCATGTTGAGGTGGAATCTCTGTTCCTGGAGCTTGCACCCATTGCTCCGTGTTCCAGTCTCTGGAGCAGCAGAAAACAAGCCTGCTCCATCCTCAGTGTGACATCCCTTCAAATACTTAAACAGGGCTATCATATCGCCTCTAAACCGTCTTTTTTCCAGGCTAAACATACCCAGCTCCCTAAGTCTCTCCTCATAAGGAGAGACTTCCTCATAATTTAAACTTTGTTTAAATTCAGTATGTTTATAAAGCATTAAAGGAGATGACCTTTTATTGAAATAAGCTAGAAGTTTAGAGAAACACATTGAATACAACTAGATTTCATAACTGTTATCAGTGATGCTGAACACAAAGCCTTTGCAAATATGGCAGGAAATCAAGATGAACAAAGCTGATGTAAGAATAACTTTTTTTAACATAAAATAAATTAAACAGGCTGTATGAACAAGATTTAAACAAGAAACATGAGAAAGAGTTGGATGTCATGACAGCAGACCACATCAGAGAGAAACAAAGCATGCTGGCAGATTTTAATAAGACTCAAGAGCTACTCAAGGAAATTAATTCAGCTTTGCAAGTTTCGTAAGTTTTATTACATTAAACAATTTCATGTGTGGGCTGGGTTTGAGTGGAGTGATCTATAACATTACTCAGTAAATTATTACTAATATTAGATAGGTATGCTCATGTGGAAGAACTTCTTAATGAAAAGCCCAGGCCAACATTTACCACTTTGAAAAGGTTGACATATGTTGTTCTGTGTTTGTTTGTTTTTTTCAAAACAAAAAACAAAAACAAAAAACTGTTGAGAAAATTAAAAATGGCAGTCAGAAGTGGACTCATATTAGGAACAAACAAAGTTTTGGTAAACAGACTGAACTTTATTAAAACTTTACCAAAGTTTCTGTTTTTTCTGTCTCCTAGAAAGCGCTTCTTTGAAATGGGAGATTTTTACTTTTATTTTCTTTCTGTAATTAATGAATTATTCAAAAAAAGATTTTCAGAATTTTTCTTTCTTAAAATAGATATACTCCTACATTTACATAAGCTGTGGCACCCTATATATGTCCACTGAAATTTTTTAGACACACTGAGTTCAGTCTTACAGTTGTATTTACACTAGGGAAGTAAATCATGACTTATTTTGTTCTTCCATGCAAGAACAAACAGTTTAAAAAGTTTTTCCTTGTTGGGCAAGATTATGTGTTTTTAAGCATTTTTTTAATGAACTTTGGACTTTTTTGCAAAGCAGTCACATACACAAATAACTCCTTTTGTGCAAAAAAACCCCCAATGTTATGCTCATACAATACAGTAGTTTTGTGCAAAAATGCTTTTGTACAAAAAAGGGGAGTTGCAAACAATTTTTTGCATCAAAAGAAGGTAGTTTTGCACAGAGTCCCAAAATGTTAAAAAATCTCACAGCGATTGACCTTTTCTCACGGTGGATGAAAAGATTTGCAAGCATTCTTTATAATCCTAGTATATACAGATACAAATGTGTAGAATCACAGTATAAAATAGGTTTGAACATCTGAAATATTCAATATAGATATAGATATTTAGATATAGACGCTGTGGCTGCAAGTGAGTTACTCTGTTGAGTTAATATGACAAAGGAGCATGCCAAGATACTCTCAGCATAGTACCAATGCAGCATCAGCTAGGCAAAATAAATATTTTATGAGGCTTGAGGCTTGTTTTCATTGAAAATTGTGTCTATCTGAATCTCTTTGGATACATACACTCCTGGTCCCTTTCATGCCATTTATCTTTGTCTCCATCTCGTTGTTTGTTTTGTCCTTTAAGGGACGTAAAAGGTACAAAAGAGAAACTATCATTTTTGTAGTTTTATTTTAATTTCGAAGGGCAGAAAACAAAGTTCTTTTTAATACTATTTTTAACATGGAAATAAAGGTAACCAACAAGAGAGTTCAGCTAAATTTCCAAAAAGGGGGACTGTATGCAACTTTGCATGAGTAACATGGCTTGTGAGGGGGTCAGGATTTCAGTTCAAGATTGGCAAGAAAGTGGTCAGGAAATACCTAATTACTGTAAAGGAGGTATTTGGAGCCAAATGAATTGCATCCTAAGCTACAAAAGAAACCCATTACAGTAGTCATGTGTACTTTCACTATCATCTTTGAAAAGTTCAGAGAAATGAGACTGGACAGGTGTTTGACACATTTTGTTTCCCTCTCCAAAAAGTGAGAAGGAAAATCTGAGACTACAGACCAGTTTATTTGACATTGATACTAGGTGAGATAAATCAGTAAACTGGAAAAAGTTCAGAGGAGGACAGCTAAAATGATCAGTAGTATGGAAACAGGGCAAAGGTCCTATGGTATGTTTAAGAAGAGAGAAGCAGCTACCAAACAGCTTATTAAATTAAGGTCCTTATATAAATGCAAGTATACCTCAGTTAACCAAGTAGATGTGTTCCTAGACACTACTTCAACAGAAAATTTGGTACCAGCAGCAGAAATAACATGGAAAGACTAGGGATCAGTTCCTACACGACAAAAATGAAGAACACTTCAATAAGTTTTGACAAACATTTTATCCAAAACTAACAATATACGCATGTGAAATGAAACAATTAGATCATGTAAGCCTTCCATAAGTAAACAAAAACATTTTCAACTTTCTAGAGACCACTTTAAAGCTTCTTCCAAAATGCATCCGAGGACAGGTTTTTTCACCAGTCTACCTTTCTTATGACTTATATATAGATCTTTGCTCTCTCTCTCTCTCTCTCTCTCTCTCTCTCTCTCTTACATACAACAATTGGATGCAGCTGTAAAACCAGCAATGGGCAAACTGTTCCCTTCCAAATGTGGTTGGCCTGCAACTCACAGCATCCTCACCATTGGCTCTGCTGACCAGGGCTGATGTCCAACAGTCCAATGCTTTGCCTCCCCCCTGCCTTCAGCCCATATTTCTAATGCATATGTAGCACTACTCAAGGCAACCTGCATCAATTCATAGCTGTTGGAAGCTAGAACACAAACCTGTGGATTCAAATTAGAAGGAGAGATTTCACCTAAGCATTAGAACTTCTTGACCATAAGAGTGGTTCTACAGTGGAATAGATTACCTCAGAGGGTGGTTGACATTGCTTCTTCTTGGGACGTCTTTCAACAGAGGTTAGATGGGTGTCTTTCAGCTGTGCTTTAGTTGTGTATTCCTACATGATAGAGCACTAGATGGCACTTGTAGAGTTGGTGATTCTATGTCAACCACTCCAGCAAACCTCAATGATTTGTCCAATTTAATAATAGTAATAATAATAATAATAATAATAATAATAATAAATTTTGTTTATATCCTGCCCCTCTACAGAATGCAATCGGGGTGGCTTACAACATTTAAAATATATATCCAAAACCCTCCCCTCCCCCCCATACAATTAAATAATTCAAATTTAAAACATACTTAAAACAAATCCCTCCCCTCCCTCCTTAAAAAACAATTAGATGATTCAAATTTAAAACGTACTTTAAAAAAATACTAAAAATAAACAATAGACAGTGGCTGTAGCGAGGCTGGGGCAAATTAGATTTTCTTTCTAATGGCCAGTATCTATTCAGGAAAGGCCTGCTGGAAGATATCTGTCTTAAGAACTTTTAAAAAGCTATTTAAGTTGGTAATATGACGGATCTCATCTGGCAGGCCATTCCATAATTTGGGAGCAATAGCCGAAAAGGTCCTTTGGGAAGTTGTAGAAAGCCTAGTTTTTAAAGGCTGTAGCAAATTCTTCCCAGAGGACCTAAGTGCACAGGGAGGATTATATGGAAGGAGGCGGTCCCAAAGATAAGACGGACCCAAGCCATTTAGGGCTTTAAAGGTGATAACCAACACCTTGTACTGGGCCTGGAAACTGATGGGCAGCCAGTGAAGTGATCTTAAAATCAGTGTTATGTGGTCTCTACCCGAAACCAGTCTGGCTGCCATGTTCTGTACCAGTTGAAGCTTCCGGACCAAGCACGAGGGTAGCCCCATGTAGAGTGCATTACAGAAATCAAGACGGGAGGTTACCAGAGCACATACCACAGTCTCAAGGTACTCACTTCCAGGAAAGGGAGCAGCTGGCGTATCAGCCAAAGCTGATAACAGGCACTCCTGACTGTCGCATTTACCTGACTCATCATCTGGAGTGATGAGTCCAGGAGTACCCCCAGACTGTGAACACAGTCCTTGGAGGAGAGTGTGACCCCATCCAGGACTGGAGGTTGTATTCTAATATCTGGGTTCAGGGCTGCTACCGTGAGTACCTCCGTTTTGTCTGGATTCGGCTTTAGTTTGTTTTCCCTTGCCCAGTCCATTACTGTCCTAAGACAATCATTAAGAGAAGAGACACCATCTGAAGTCAGAGCTGAAGACCAAGACATGGAGAAGTATATCTGGGTGTCATCAGCGTACTGATAACACCCCGCACCATGCCTCCGGATGATCTCTCCCAGCAGCTTCATGTATATATTGAATAGTATCGGGGACAGGATGGCGCCTTATGCGATGCCACAATTAAGTTCTTTTCTTGCAGAGCAACTGTCCCCAAGCATCACCCTCTGGAATCTGGCCAAGAGGAAGGAGCGGAACCACTGCAGCGCAGTGCCGCCAATTCCTAGCCTTCTCAGGCGATCCAAGAGGATGTCATGATCTATTGTGACAAAAAAATTAGGTGGTTTTCACTCCCCATTTTTTTGTGGTACAGAGGCTGGGGGGAATGGGGGGGTCCAACAGTCATCAGGGGCTATAAAAAAGGCCCTGGGGTCCAAATGCGACCCATAGAGTGCTGTTCACTCCTCCCATTCTATAAGATTTCCTCCAACTATTTGATTCTGCGCTACTCCATGTGACCTCAAATATTCAGATAGGAGGTGTTCAGGGAGGTAGACCAGAGTATGTGAAGCCAGCAGGCACACTCCTGATCCCTCACTGCACCTGGGCTCTAAGCCTCTGTTCTTTACTATTTTAATATACTGGCTAGCAAACTTACCTTCTAAACTAGCTTTGGAATAAGTGTGCAATGTACAGAAAAATCACCCTGCTGTATTGGTTTGAAAGGATTTAATTCCTTTTCTATGCCATATAATTCTTTTTTTACTTATTCCACTTTTCTTGTACACTACTTAACATACTATTTTCCTAGTATGTAACATATCCTTTGTGTCAAACATGAGACAAAAGGTTTACACTATTGCAGTGTGTGCATTTATGGTCAGATTCCTATCTTTTCATGACATGGAAGCTTAGTCTCCCAATTTGCAGCAATGCTATTTAGTCTCCCAAATAATGTGCAGCAGTGCTATCACTCCCCTGACTAAAATATTTAGTCTTTAAACCTTCCAGTAGCTGGTTAATATCTTCCAGTAGCTTTTACCATCTTACCAAAGAAAAACATTGCATACTTGGAAAAATTACCACATAAGATTCTTTTGAAGTTGTCAGAGTTACAGAATCTGAGGTATGTGATTCTCTTAAATTTTCCACACAAGCAGACATACCACAGCTAGCCAAGGAATTTTGTCTGAGTGTTATGATATTAAATGGCCTGAGTAAACTCTTCTTTATCAGCTGACATTCATCTGAGCCTAAAGCTTGTATGGTAATCCATGTTGAAAAATATCTGCTTCTCTAGAAGTGCTCCTTTTAAAACATGGGTGGGCAAATTGTGGATCTGCAGAAATTTCAGAATTGCAGCTTCCACCATTCATCATAATTGGTTGTGCTGGCTGATGGGAGTTGCAGTTCAATATCCAGAGAGCCTCACTTTGCCCACTCCTGTTTTAACTATGCACTGCATCTTTTTTAGAGTCAAACTTCAGCTAACTAATTTACTTATGCAGGGTTTTTTTTTTCTAATGCATTGAACCTATTTTCAATTCCATTGTCTTTCCTGAAAGCCAAAAGAGTACTCAGGATTCTTGAAGATGTATTTTCAACTTAATGATGATAACTCAGGGCATATTCTTCTGGTCCAGCTTGTTCCTATGCACCTTGCTCCAGGAGCACATGTTGGATAACCATTGTGCCCAGGATGTGTGTAAATTGATGTTTAGATTTATGATTATCTGGAAAATAATATTGTGAACCTGATTGCTAATGTTCAGGAAAGTGATTTTTTAATTATTTATCTAAGTCATACTTACTTACTCTTTTCAATGTGGAGTAAGCTATTTCATAAAATACAACAATTACCATTTTGCAAATAATAAAATGAACATCCCATTAAAAGCACATCATAGTTCTTGAAACTGTGCTGTAATAATCAAAACATGAACAGCAGTCAATAAAAACAGCTGCAATTCAAGAAAGCAGATTGCTTTTTTCAGTTAAAAGGTTCTTAAATATTCCCAAAGATGCCGCCTCCAGTATTTCTTAGTAGAGACTGTTTCATAAGTGAATGGCCACCCCCTTTCAGCAATGGTGATAATCTTAGTGTCTCTTCTACATGAGCCAGAGGACACAGCCCCTTCCCTGGTTGATCTCAAAAACTTGGGCAGCTTTGCATTGGTGCAAACAGTCTTTCAGGTATCCTGTTTCCAACCCAGTAAGGGCTCTCAGGTCCAAAACCAACTCTTTAAAATGGGTCCAGAAACAGTCAGTGCTCATAACAGGTTTAGAAATGGTGTAATATGTCCTGAGCGTACCAGCATTCTTGTATTCTGTATCAAGATCCCAAACACTCTTTAAAAGTAGTCCCACATTCATCTCATTGTATATGTAACTAAAGTATGTTTCACAGAGATGGATCCCCATTCTGTAGACAGGATCACAACACTCTTGGACACTGTTGTCATCTGTACCTCCACTGAGAACATCAAATCCAAGGTTGGATCCAGTTGTATAATTCCACTGTTGGAACTTCTTCCATCAGCAGAATTGGGAAACCAGCAATATTGGTGTCTCCCATAATGCCTGCGAAATATGCTTTGAAGTACTGGGAAACCTGCAAAGCAAATGTTCCTATGGGTGGGGGGCTAGGCAGAAAGAAGATCAAGTCCTGACATGCTAGCAGACTTCGGCAAACATAAAGTTGGAGTTAGCCCTTAGACCTGATGCCTGGCTCTTTGGGAATGGCGCAGGCCTATGTTAAGACACCTTGAATGAGGTGGGTAGCTCTACCCATATGTACAAATTTCCTAATACATATAGCTTCAGTTTTGTTATGATTTAGCATTAGTTTGTTCATTCTCACCAATCTCTGTTCAGAACTAGAGTACCAGATAGCAATCTGCAGCTGTATTCAGAAATTACTAACATTTCCACAAACACGAGGCTTTATTTTCTTGGGTTTTCTCTACATTTTTGTAAATTGTGTGCTTATTTCCATTCTCTCCTTTAATGCTTCTTCACTGTTAGTACTTTTCACAGTTTTCTTGAATTAATTATTATTTTTCTTTTGTGGTGTTTGCATTGTTTCTACTATATTTTCTCTGCTGTTAATCTAATACTGTCTTGCACCTCACCTGATTTATTATATTGTATCTTTTCTGAAGAAGTAGAAAACATCGGTTGCATGGCTTCTGTTGCTTGGAGGACAGCAAACTCAGAATTCTATTTCCTTTATTCTAGCTGACAATGGAACAAGCATGCTTGTATGCGGAGAGGTTATATCATAGCCCTTGTGATTTGTTGCTAAATGGAGTTGATTTGTTTAGTACAAAGTTATAGCTTTATATTTGATGTTTGTATTGTTATTAAACCATGTTTTTGTTTCCTATAAAGTTTAGAAGAAATGGAAGAAAAATATCAAAACAGAGAATCAAGACCAGAAGACTTGCAGCTTATTGCTGAGTTGAAAGACCTGATCGCTGAGAGGGATCAACTGATAAAGAAACTGATTGTAAGACAGTTTGTTGCCTTTGTGATATGAGTATGCCAGAGGCAAATAACTCCTGTCTAATCTCCCAAGAAGTAAAGCAGATTGAAAAGTTTGATACATTAGTAGAACCACAGTACTAAAGAGTAGTTATGTCTGAAGAAAAACAAGATGAGAGATACTTTGAATTATATTTATTTCAGTTATATAAACTTCAGACATTTCAACGAATCTTGTATCTGTTTTTGTGTTCTTAAGACTGATTATTTTTTAAGAATAATTTTGCTAGCCTAAGGATGTAGTTGTAACTGTAAAACATATTGTTTTGTTGTTCTTTTACTTGTAAAGTTCCATGTACAGTGATGGAGCTATAATCATAATCATAATAAATTTCGAACATAGTTTATTTCCAGCTCTGTCTCTGCAGCCCACAACCACTTAAGGGGTTGCCCACATGGTGACAATACCCCTCACAGAATTCACTCAGAAAATGAGCTGTCTTAATGGGATCCCGTATTGTCTCGTATTGTGAAGGAGAGGGGCCAAAAAGAAGAAAAACTATGCAAGAAAAGCCTTTGCAGCTTTTCCTGACTTTTTAAAAAAGCTCCAGTTATATGCACATTTTCGCTCATTAAGACAAGCGATTCAAGATGAATCACTTCCCCATACAAGGCAAAGTGCAGACCTGATTGACTGGATGAGCACAGGGGCCGAGGCTGGCTTATAGGGCAAGCACCCTCTGCCGCCATGTTGGATTTCTGCTTTAGCGAGTGATCACTAAGACGATAAAATGGAGGTTTGTGCTTTTTCTTTCTTTTTTTGGAAAGGTGGAATATCACTTGTGTGCACCATAGAAATAGTTTTTTTAAAAAAAAGTTTGGTGGTGGCAGAGTTAAAAACCCAAGTAATCCACTTGCGGCCACTGTTTCAGCTATAGGCATGTGAAGTTTATGGGGGCTGTAAAACTATTAAGACAGATCGCAGCTGCTGCAACTTGCTATTACTGTGGAGCAATCCGTTGTTTTTTTTTCCTTCATGTAGACAAGCCCTAAGACTGCTTAACCAATCTATAAGCATATAGGTGCTTATTGATAACAAAGCAGTGTTATGCCCTTGCTGCCGAGCCCAATTATTTCAGTCCATTCAGATTGTATAAAGGGCTTTGTGGATTGAAAGGAATTCTTTCAGTTCATTCAGGATTGTATAAAAGGGGGTGTGACTGAAATTTAGTAAAAGGAACATTATATGTTGATGACAACTTCATTTAAAATTCAGTTTCCTAAAAATAATGTATTGTTTCCAGTGATTTGGGGGGGTCTGCATGAAATCCTCTACAGAGTTCCCTAACCTGGAAGAGGTGAGGAAGACAAGATGAGAACAACTGGTGTTTTTTTCTGAGTATTCTATACAAAAGGAGAATGCCAGTGCTGTTTGGAATGGTGGGGTCTGGCAAATCCCTGACCACCATTTTCTTGAGCTTCTCTTGAATAGCCAACTCCTGTGAGTCCCTATGCCGCTACAGCTGCTGATATGATTCAGTATTAGACATTTAACAGTAGTACAGAGGCTCCCCCCCCCCACCTGCCTGTTGCTGGTGTAATAGTAAAATAACCTGCTAATGTTCAATACAGATTGTTGGGATATAGATGGCATCAACACACACAATTCTAGAAAAAGATAGTTAGGAAAGTCAATAACCCCATGTACAGCTATCTATTAAATAGGGACTGGGTAAAAGTTTATATGGACTTAAATCACCATATGAATGTAAGTGTTGCCCTGCTGAGGATTAAAATGGCCATTTTCTAGACTCTTGTTTATACATTATTGATTTTAGTTCAAATACAGCATCTTCAGATTTGAGTTCTCTTTAATGATTTGTGAACAGGCATAGTAGTTTGATATGCCAGGATAACTGATATGGAAATATAGTTGCTAGTTATTAATACAATATGAACTTTATTGTTTGTTCTTTGTCAGGATGACAAAAAATTTTATCAGCTGGAACTGGTCAATAGGGAGACTAACTTCAACAAAGTGTTTAATGCAAGTCCTAATGTTGGTGTTATTAACCCTCTGGTGAAGGTATGTATCATAGCTATCCTGTTAAAATGAGGAAAATGTGGATTGCTAATATTGAACAAAGAAAACAAATGAATAACAGCTGTGGCGGGGGGGGGGAGATTTCTGAAAGCCATAAAGACAGTTACACAGGTGGATATGGTCCCCAACAGCCTCAGTAGTGTGAGATTTTTCTTTAAGTGAAATTTTAAATTTATATACTTTGGGTGTACCATTATTCTTCAAGTATTGAGGCTGATATGCTTTTATATCTTTGTATGTAGCTTATTATAACATCATATTATGTTAAATAATATTTTAAGTGCCATGTACAGTGGCATTTATTATATAGTAATGTTTAATACAATTGCTATATTGGGTGCTATCTTTAGAAGGTATGATTTTGTTTTTTTAACTGGGACTTTTCCCTTGATAAAGGATTTCTTCAAAATACTGTATTTTAAGTGCCATGTACAGTGGCATTTATTATATAGTAAAGTTTAATACAATTGCTATATTGGGTGCTATCTTTAGAAGGTATGATTTTGGTTTTTTAACTGGGACTTTTCCCTTGATAAAGGATTTCTTCAAAATACTGTAAGTTGGTATTCATATCTACATGTGCTATCTTTTTTTTTTTCAGTTTTGGCTTGCCACTATGCCCCTTGAAAATCAAATCTTGCTGAAAATCCAATTCAATATCATTCACATTTTTACATGTAGTGATTAGTTGTCTAATGTATTAGTATAGCTTGTTAGGATTAAGGGCAGATAAAATATATTTATCCTAATAGAGGAGACCCTGTGATGGTTCCTCTCCCCTTCTTTGTAATCTCCAGATGGTTAGTATTGGATCCAGACATGCCAGGAGTGGAACTCCACTAACTTGATTCTTCTGTGGATAGATGGCCAGGAACCAACTTTTGCCAATATCTTCACACACACACCCATGCCCTTACAAATCTGCTCTAGAGAATTGCGACACCATCAAGAACAGGGTGACAGTTGACACTGGGAGCTGGAGAGGGACCCAGGATGTGGCCAAAATTGCCCCCCTGCCTTTCCTCCATCTGGAGCATCCACAAGATCCAAGTCCCTTCCATTAACAGAAAGAGACCTTCCATGCTGTTGTGCATGGGATGTGCATTTGTTACTGATGGAATCAAAAAGCCTTTCATAGAATCATAGAATTGCAGGGTTTGGAAGAGACCACGAGGGCCATCCAGTCCAACCCCCTGCCATGCAGGAAATCTTGATCAAAGCATCCCCGACAGATGGCAACCCAGCCTCTGTTTAAAGACCTCCAAGGAAGGAGACCCCACCACGCTTCGAGGGAGTGTGTTCCACTGCCGAACAGCTCTTACTGTCAAAAAGTTCCTCCTAATGTTGAGGTGGAATCTCTGTTCCTGGAGCTTGCATCCATTGCTCCGTGTTCCAGTCTCTGGAGCAGCAGAAAACAAGCCTGCTCCATCCTCAGCATGACATCCCTTCAAATACTTAAACAGGGCTATCATATCGCCTCTTAACCATATTTTTTCCAGGCTAAACATACCCAGCTCCCTAAGTCTCTCCTTTCCTCTAGCACACATACTATTGAGAAGAAGTCAAGCCATGTTGGTCCAGAAGAAAATTTACAAAACTCACAGTTAGGCAGTATATTTATTTGGACCAAAGAAAATGTCACAAATAGTATGGAAAAACTGAAATTCTGACTTGATACATAAACCAAATAACAATTTTTTTACTATAAATATTTTATGTGAAAGTACTATCGATATCACCAGTTCATTTTCTCTAAATCTTACAGTAAGGATATTTCTGAAGACTAAGATACATGTGTGCCATCTAGTGGAAAGAATAATCATTTTTATATTATTTTGGCAAGAAGCTGGAATTTTTTAAAAAAAATCAAAACACTAAAGTTCTTCCATACTAACCTGTTTTTCTAGAATTCCCATCCTTTTACAGAGGATTCAAATGACTGATCCTTTCAAATGGAAGGTACTTAGCACTGTCCATCACTGCTCTTATGGTGTAAGCTAAAGTGAAATCCAGTCCATATTTCAAGGAATCTTTGATTCTTTGGGATGTGCCTCTTGTGTGCCATCCATACAATGAGCAGAAGATAGCTGCAGAATCAAACCCAACCATTTCCAGAACCCTCAAGGTTGACACAGTTTTTCTCTCAACATTTTGAAATGGTGATTCTTAGCACCATTTTAGCACATTTCACATACTTTATGAGTCTTTATCTTATATTTAAATCATGCCTGCCACACAGGTTAAATACATAGCCTTACTTTCAAGTAAATATTGTTTCAAAGGAGCTATAAATCTTGATTTGTTTTCTGATCAGTTTTAACAATCCTGCCAGGAAACTGATTCACTTATCTTTTCTAGTGAATTTCAAACAAGCCCCTTGAATTTTCTGTCATTTTTTTCAGGCATGAAAACAGCAGGATCAATCTTGCTTTGGTAGACATTTGAAAAATCTCTTGATTGTTTCCAGTGTCTTTTTCTTCAAAAGAAAACTGCTGTTGAAATTCACAAGATGTGTTGGTTTTGGGTTTTTTTCTCTTTTAAAAAAATGAGCAGTTCTTCTACAATTTCAGTTTCTCTATTCCAGTATAGTGACATTTTAAAATAATAATTTAAAAAATAGATCAGGTATCAGTAGAAGGACTGCAGCCTTATAGACAAATGCCACAATTTTACTCAGAACTAAGATCTGCTGTCTTCAGTGACATCTCTCCCTATTATGTAACTTCAGAGAACTATTGGGAGATGAGAAAGGACCTGTTTTACAGTACACAAAAATTCACACCAAGCATTAGAAAAAAAGGACACCCCAATTGTCATCTGTCTTCCAAAGAACAACTCCCAGCTTGCCTCAATAGCACAAGTTCTTGTCACTGCTTGCTGAAATAATTGCACTCCTATTAAAGTGAGTATCCACAGTGCCCAACTTTAACAGTTTGGTCCCATGTTAACTGCCATGGCTCCATTCTACAGAATGGGATCTGTATTCTGGTGAGGTATTTAGAATTCTCTAGTGTGCTTCCCCATCCTATAGTATTATAACTGTCTGGTAGTAAATTCTAAGTACCTTCTGAAACTATAAATTCCAGGATTCCATCAGATAGAGGCATGGCATTTAAAGAGTATTAAAACACTTTAATTGTGCAGTGTGGATACACACACACATACAGAGAGAGAGACCTTTCTTTCCTTGATAGATATTTTGCATTTGGGGAAAAAAGAAGACACCATAGTGGGAAAACATGGGCTGATTACAAATTAATGGCATATCATCTGGACTCTCCATAAAATTCTATGAACAGACCAGGGTGATTTCACAATAATAACTTCCTTGTCTAGAAGCACCCATGGCTGCCTACAGAGGTTACTGCAGATCCTATTCCTTGCCCACTGGAGCAGAAAAGATGTCATGGTCACATTTTTGCAATCCAGTATTTTCTGTATTGTATGTTGTTGTTAAGGCTGTTCTGGGGGCTCTCTGCCTGGAACCCCCAGAGTTAGCTTCCCTGTAGAGGTAACCCTGAGCGGCCTCACTCAAGGGCACCCCCTACAGGCCAAAAATGCTGTCACTACCCACTAAACATTTATGACCAGCCCAGTGGGAGACTGGATAACCAGTGAGACTACCCACTGCTGCAGAACTACCAACTCCTCCCTTCTATCCCCAGAGAGAGGAAATGTAGCATTGACCAAAAGATATAGGCACATGGAGGCATCAGATAGGAAAATTAGAAAACATCTTTTATTCAAGCAGAGCTTAAGAGATAAATCATTTTATGAAGAAAGCACTTCTTCCTTCAGGTCAGAGGCTTAGAGTTACAGAATATTAAAATCAAGCATTTAGTTATTTTAAGCTACATTCAGCCAAAATTTAAGAAAATAACATAAAGTTCCCTAACACATTTCTAAACAGGCCTTAAAGATCTACTCACAATCTGTAGTCTTCTGTTGAATGCAGTTCATATCCATCTGGAATCAGGGGAGCTGTGAGTTTGGCCAGCCAGCCCTGCTCTAACAGTGATCCCTGGCTCTTTGGTCTAAAACATGGTGTTCTGTCCAGACCTTCCTTTGACTGCCTCAAACAGCATGGTCTGACCTATTCATGTGCTCACACAAAGCAATTATACCTTATTTGGAATTCCCACTCTGGCATTCTTGATTGGTCAAGCCTGCCTCAGGTGATCTGATGTCATAGATGATGCTGGATCAGGAGATGCCCTTCATCTCCCACCTTTGGTTCATTTAACTGTTAACCCTTTGTTTACCTGATGCCATGCTGACAAGACAATCCTGTTTGCAGATAATGGGAAATGTAGTCTTTGCAGAATGATGGGAGTGCATCACCCTGCAGGCAGGATGATGGGAACTCTATCATGATAGTTGTCAAACTGATTTTTGGCCACTGCTCCCCACCCCCCAGTAAAACAAATGTAGCACTAGCTCATCCATTGTGAACAGCAAAAGCACTATTGAGACTTTCAGGACTTCCAAGCATTTATATAAAAGTTTTCTGTTTGCAGGTTCTTCCTGACCTTTTGCTTGTTGATCAGGTCTGTGGGATTAGTAACAAATAGCTTTGGAAAAAGTTTTTCTTACTTGCCATCAATATCAGTCTTTTGCTTCCACTTGATGGATGTGGAGGCTTTACTTACTGATTTTCTTTCACTGTGTTTTCTTTTCATTTTCATGGCAAAATAGCTTTATAAAAATGAAAGTGGAAAAAGAAATCAAGGAATTCAGAAATTAGAGCCTCCCTTACCATTCATGTGAAAAAAGAAACTGACTCTATAGGTATTGACAGAGGCAATGTCATGGAAAATTAAGAGGCTGTCACTAATCACCAAACAAATCAAACAGAAGTAATGAAAAGATGTATGAACAGGAATGTTTAAGTGATGGCTGAAAGAACCTTTCTGAACAAGATTGATTGTTCTATATTAAATACCCTGTTGAACCTATATTTTAATCATTTTCAACTAATTACAGAAAAGCAATCCTTTAGTATTGCTGAAGCATTCTAGTTTGGAAACTGTAAAAATCAGAAGACAGCAGAACTTTAGCTGAAAAGATTCCTTGAGAATATAATGATTAGCCATTCTATTAATGGCTACCGGTCATGATGGCTTTGCCTCTTAGTAACAAGTGTTGGGGAATTGTGTAAGAGGATACTCTTTTTACATTTTAAGTCCTGCTGTAAGCCTTCCCTAGCCACCTAGTTGTCACTATGGGGATAGAATGCTGATCTAGATAAACTTTTGGTCTAATCCAGTATGTTTTCCATAGATAAAAATACCTCTGGGTGTGCATTTTCCAAATTGATAAAAAAAACCAAGGTACAGCCTTGTTTTTTAAAAAACAGAACACTTAGTTTTCTGAAAAGGCTAATCAAGTTAGGAGGAACTTTCTGACAGTAAGAGCTGTTCGGCAGTGGAACACACTCCCTTGGAGCGTGGTGGGGTCTCCTTCCTTGGAGGTCTTTAAACAGAGGCTGGATGGCCATGTGTCAGGGATGCTTTGATCGTGATTTCCTGCGTGGCAGGGGGTTGGACTGGATGGCCCTTGTGGTTTCTTCCAACTCTACAATTCTATGATTCTATAAGCCCATTATTTCCTGAGTCATTTACAGCACACCAGCTTGGATTCCAACTTGCTTAATTCCTGTTTAGATGTGGTGTTACAATCTCTGTTGCATTCTCTTTTCAATGAATTTAAAGTTACATTTGTCAGAATAATATAAGCAATATAGATGAAAATGAAAGTTTTAATATACTTTATTATAAAGAATTTTGTTCCTTCTTTCTGGCTGTTTTAATTTTCCCTTAGAAATGAAATTTGCTGGTACAGAATTTGCTTGCAAGTTTTCAGTATAATTGCATAGGGCTAAGGAAATGACTGTGATTATACTAAAAATTTACATGCTTTTAAAAATTGCACCATGATACTCTCCTGCCACATTTGTACAGTTGGGCTGGTAATTTGTTAGCAGTAACAAAGAAGCAGTTCCCACTGTTTTCCTGCAGCAATCTGAATACAGACTATATCTGTTAACATTTAAAGCTTAACCTTGATATGAGTCAGTTGACTGAAGCATTTGCCTTTCATATCCCTCTTGATAATTACTCCAAAAGCAACAGGGTAAAATTGTAATAACTAAATAACCCCTAAGCCTTAACATCCAGGTAAATAAAAATTTGAAACCCACCCCTAGCAGTTTCCTCATCTGTCAGGCCCTTCCTCACATTTGTTATTTTTAATGCAGCAAAAGAAGAAGAATGATAAATCAGCAAACAGGTTTGTGAGTGTCCCCAATCTAAGTGCTCTGGAATCTAGCGGAGTGGGCAATGGACATGCTAACCGCCTGGACCCTATTCCTAATTCACCCATCCACGATATTGAGTTCAACAGCAGCAGACCACTTCCACAGCCAATACCACCCAAAGAGCCCAAGACGGTTTTGAGGTGAGCACTGCCTCACCTGTTTTTGTTTTTCCTAACTTGGAGAAAATTTTGATTTCTTTTTAGCTGAACCCCACCTGTCTTTAGATGAACACAGGAGTGCAAATTTTATTTTGAAATTCTAATTTTCACACTATATTTTAAGCCTCTTTACAGTATCCCTTTTTTTATTGTAAAACTTGTTTCCCTTTCCTTGCCTAGGACTTGTCTTTTAAATGTTTAAAGCGATACACTATCAAATATGGTTCACATGTTTCCAATTGTTTACATCAATGAACAATTGTGTTAAATGTTTGTGTAATTACTGGCTGTAACATGTTATAATCCCCATAATAAAATCCATTATTGTGTAAGAGTGGTTCTTCCCTGACAAAACTGTTTACCATGTTAGATGAATGTGTTGTTTTATTCCTTTTCCTTACCTCAGGAAAAAAAAAATCTTTCTTGGAAGCAAGCTTAGAATATGTGTCGATACATGCATGTATTAGGTATCATTTAATGCTGTGCTTCAGCATTAAAATACAGTACTCAAGTTTAGCTTGCTTTAGGAAGTGAGGAAATGCATTTTACTACCAAACCAAAAAGTATAATGCTCATATTGTGGAGAGAGTAAATGCCTTCTCCATCCTGCTTTTTAATTCCATTTCACTGCTACCTCCAAAATAGATCTGGAGACAGGAGATAGAACAGTTATATTACAAAGTACTAGCATTTTATTTCTAAAGGCAAAGTTAAATAACCAGTAATGTGTAATGTTCCTTATTTTTCCCTATGCATGTGGTATGCATGTGTGTTCAGACGTCACTAGCATGCATGTGCATGAATTCATGGACTATGATGCTGGAGTTTCCATTGCAAATTATTTCGTGCCTTGTATTGCCCTCAAAACGGTAGGGATTATTTTCTTAATTTTAATAGCCAAAAATTTCATTTTATTGAAGCATTAAAGTGTATATAGAAATTACATCATGCAGGTTTACTTGGAAATTATGTTTATGGACGTTTGTTTTACATTGCATTCCTTGTTGTAATGTATCCATTCTCCATGTGCATGCAATGACAATATTTCATTTGCATTATGAAACATTTAAAGTATATAATTGTTCAGTTAAGGACAAGTAGTCATTCAGCATGTTTTTAAGAGTATGATGCTTACATCATACTTCTGACAACAAACTTGACCAGAAGAAAAGGATGCTAAAAGAGGATCTTCCCCCCCAAAAAAACTTTCCCCAGAATACTACATTTTTCAAACAAAAGCAGCAATCCATTCATTTTTCTTTTTCAAAATATTGTTTTCCCACCTTGTCATGTGGCTTAGTGACTTTGTGCTGCTGATGCTCTCCAATGGAGTGGATGATCAGAGGTAGAAAAAAAGTAAATCATATGCTTTTCAAATGTGATGCATTAATTGTAAATATAGATTATGTGCTTCACTGTGCATTGGCTTCACTGTGCTTTTTGTAGGCCTTTTGCAGTTTCTCCATTGGTTGTGGGTTAAATCTCTCTTTTCTTTTTATGGATTTAGCCCTCCTCAGAATGAAGCTTCTCCAGTGGCTTCACCAGACCCACAACGCCAGGAATGGTTTGCCCGTTACTTCACGTTCTAAGAGATTATTTTTGTGTGTGGCACAGAGTGATGTGGACTGTTCATAAGAGCATGACCTTAAATAACCCCTTATGTGAACAAGCTTTCCTGTAATATGTCAAACACTGTGAATGAGAAAGTATTTGTCTCTGATTGGAAAATGCACTGTATTTTATGTGATATTTGTTGGAATCACTCAACATGGTAATATTAATGTGCTTAATTACACTTATTTTTATTTAAAAATGAAAAAGTATTTAAACTTTGTAATTATTGCATAATAAATTTTCGTAGAAGAAACTTAAGTTTCCTTCCGCTTTTCCTATAAATATGTATTTTCTTTGGTTCAGGACAGGCTTTCCTCTCTTGTTGCCCTCCCCAAATGCAATCAGTTGCATGGTTATTACATACAAAATAAACTGTCAACAGTTTTTTTTTTAAATCAGACTGTGGCAAGATATGTTTAAATCTTTATTTTTATTTAATTATCTTGTAGAACTGACTTTGAAAATTGTGCTTACTCTAAAAGTGGTGAAGAATGCAAAACAAGCATATAGTAGTATACAGATGGCCTTTAGAGCTGAGTGGTTTTAAGATCATAATAAAAAAAATGGCAACCTTATTTCTTGTCTGCAATTGATCTGCCCTTTAGGAGTTATAATTACTATGTTTTATTGTTGAATTTCAGCTAAATTTTGTCATAATGTTTTATAACTACAGTACTTACAATGCTCTTTAGAATATTTGGGGTACTACACTATGTCATGCTGTTTAAGCAAAGAATCATTTATGGAAATCTTCATTTTGAGGACTTTCTCATCTTTTGGGCAAAACTCAGGCTTTAGAGGAAAAAATAGTGCTAAATCAATTATGCATAACAAAGCATGTAAATCATTCATTAGAATTCCAGCATATTTAATTTGCAAGGAAAGATGTTCCTTCTTCCATTATAAAATTAAGGAAGGGACCATGTGACCTTTTCCATACAGAGAGTAAGCCTGATTTTCCACTCTATTACACTTGTCTTACAGTTGTACAAGTTCTCTCCAGGAAAGATGTAAGACACTGTAAGATATAAATCTGGTTTATATACTTTTGTTGATACTGTTGCTGTTAATTCCAAGATTACCACCATGTAATCAACACTGGTAATCTCAGGGAGAATTTTTTTCTTTGTTTTATGAATGTACATTAAAATTTGATCTTTGTATCTTTAAAGGGTGGAGGGGGAGATTGCTTGGTTATTTTAAATAAGATTTTTATCCTTAGATATAAAGTAAAGCTCTTCATTATCTCTGCTGAAGTCCTGACTATGTCTTCCCATTATGCAGAAGCATAATAATCAAATATACCATCACTAGTTAAAACAATAAGTTTTATATGTAGCATATGTATAAAAAAATAATTTGTATGTTTTCATATAAAAAATATAAAATATTCTGAATCAAAATTTTAAAAATATATTTCCTATAAACTCAGCCTGAAAGCTTCACTGTAAGCAGTGTTCTAATGTTCTCCTGCAAATCTACACTGGTACTTGGCAGATACTCTATAGTTGATGGACTTAACTGTAGGTATACACAGCCTTTACATTAGAAGAAAGCCATATTGAATGAAAGTCAGATTTCTTGGCTGTTACATGAAATAAAACACATTGGATAATTTTGCTATGATGTTCTGAAGTATTTGTTGTGTTGTTTGTTTTTCTTCTCTGAAGTGACTATATCACTCGATTAGAACAGTGCTAAAGATGAGAGGGATACACACCTCCTAGATGTAGTGCCCACTTCAAATTCCTCATTTAAGAATGCTTTTTGTTGTTCCTTATATGTGTTACGCAAGTAGAATCTATCTTCAAGCTGCAGTCTTCCATGATAGAAACATGGAAAGACAGTTTCATTCCTATATTTCTCTCTTCTGTAATATTCTCTTGTGGGAAAACTACAGTATACATGGTATATAAGGGAATAGCAAGGATTCTGCGCATCAGTGTTTAAAATATTTGATACAAAATTTTTACTTACTAATTATTTAAGTTTTTCTTAGAGTAAGAACCTGAATTGTCCTGTTAGCCTTTGTTGTATTTTTTTTGGGGGGGGGTCTCCCAAATTTCCTATGAGTAACCCTTTCCACATCACTTTAACCAATGAGAAACCACCATATATTTTTATTGGAACACATGTCCTTAGAAAGTGTTCTGAATCTATATAATTCTCTTGGGTATGTTGCCTTTCCCCGTGTGCTGATTGGCCGCTTAGGAAACATACCCAACCACTCTCTCAGCTAGTCACCACCCACATGCAAATCTATATAATCCAATGTCATACTGGGAGCAACCAAACAATATGCTACAGTGTTGGCTATAGGTACTAAGGTTGCAGGCCTTTCCAGTTCACCAATGTCTCAGGGCTGTACAATTCCCACTCATGATCTAAGTCTACACAGTAACATCATTTCTATTTCCCCTGCGACGGGACCCAGGCAGTCAACTGGCAGTGGTGGTGGCAGGCCAACAGAGCAAGTCATCCTCAGCAATTCTGGGAATAGTGTGGAATGCTGGGAAGGGGGAGGAGGAATCAAATCGACCAACTTACCTTATAGGATTGTCGTGAGGTCTGCTGGGCGCGTTTTGGGAAGTTTCTTAACGATGTATGGTACACTGGGCCCAGTTAGTTGATATGGAATAATGATGTATCTTGTTAAGTCTTCTACATAATGTCCTAAAATATAGTCACATGGCTAGCATCCCTAAGCTAATGTCACCAACTTTTATATTTATTTGTAAAATTGAGAAACCACAAAATTGCTGCTGTGGGGCTTGTCCAGTCATGAAATGGCTATCTTTGAGCCTGGGTACTCATATAGGACAAGTAATCTACTATGGAACGTAATACCAAGCAGAGACTGGGTCTTGTGCCCAACTGCATATTTAAGTGCACACAACACAACAAAACAGTCATTTCACAGGAGGCAAGGAAATTATTTTCCCCAAATCAACTATGCATAAATTTGCCTATATTAATTTATTTTCCCAACTTCCCCAAACCATTCCTTTTTGAATTTGCTCATTTCCTTTCTGCTACCATACAAACACTCTTCTCTCAAACACACATACAAAATGTGCTATATCTTTCTCTGTTCCACTGCGTCATCAGCCATATATACGAACACACATTCTTGCCCCTGAATTATACACTATCCACAGGGATGCACGTCCTTGTCCATGTGGATCATCAAACATCCATACACACATGCATACTTTCTCAACCATATGCACTCCTCTTACAGTGTTCATTCTCACACATGCATATGCTGAACACACCTTCCACACATATCCCAGCTGCTCCCCGATGTGTCCCTATTCTGATTGCACTCATTGCTGCTTCCTCATGTTTCCCACTGTGCTCCCCAGTCCTCCCGTGCCATCCTCTAGAGCAGTGATTCCCAAAGTGGGCGCTACTGCCCCCTGGTGGCCCCTGCAGTGATCCAGGGGGGCGGTGATAGCCACAGGTGCATTTAGGGGCGATGAATAACTGTAAGGGGGCGGTGAAAGCATAAAAGAAAGATGATTTAGAAAAATTGATTTATGTATTCCGCTCATAATGCTTAATTTTTCTTTGAACAACATACTAGATGCTGGCTCAGTTCCTGCATACTCCCCTCACTTGCACTGAGGTATGTGCAATCACACACTGATACTGTTCATGTGGTGCCACTGAATTGCCATTCCAAAACACGTGAGCACTACGAGCATTGCTGCGGGCAACTGCCACTCGTGCGATTGGTCGATTGCAAGGCCAAAACCTGGAACGGCAGTGGCAGTACTGGCTACTGGCAGTACTACCAGCAGATTTTGGAGCACGCTATGAATCAGGAGATTTCTTGTAATTATTACAGGAAAATTACGGCGTAATTTTCTCTGAGACTTTTTTGGACGGAGAAATATACCGCAAGAAGGGTCTGCCCTCGTGCAACGCTGCTGCATGGCAGGGGGGGGGGAGTTTCGTATGGCACCGTCCCCCTGCCGATTCTGTTCTGGTACAGATCGCAGCTCCAGTGTCATATTTGGCCATTTCTTAATCACGGTCAACTTCCGTGATTAAGAAATGGCCAAATATGAGGCTGGAGCTGCGATCTGTACCAGAACAGAATCAGCAGGGGGACGTCGTCATATGAAATGCCCCCCCGCCACGCACCAGCGTCACAAGAGGGACGACCCTTCTTGCGGTGTATTTCTCCATCCGAAAAAGTACTAAGTTAGATTGTTGTGATATTGTGACAAGTTAAAGTTAACTAACAAATAGTGTGACTATAATTGGTGAATATTATTTATTTATTTTGTAATAATTATATGCGCTTTACAATTAATAATATCATGTTTATTTATTTCATTAGTATTTATTTTAGTTTGTTTTTTACAAAAATATTTCAAAAAATTACAGAAAAGTTAATTAAAAATACCTCCATAAAATTTTTATTTTGTCTACAGATAATAATGGCTCAACCAAAGAAAAAATGTAGATGATATAATATTGAATATTTGAAATATGGCTTTATTGAGTCGCCTGTAAACAATACATTACCAATGTGCCTGATTTGCCAGAAAGTTTTATCAAACAAAGCTATGAAGCCTCCCAGACTACAAGAACATTTGACTAAAATTCATGGTGATAAAAAAGATAAGGATTTATCTTATTTTTGAACACTAAAAGAAAAAATTATCAAACAACCGACATTGGCAAAACTCTTTTCAGCCGCAACCACATAAGATGGCAATGGCTTGCTAGCTTCTTACAATATTTCGTTAATGATTGCCAATTCAGGAAAACTTCATACTATTGGTGAAGAACTAATTATACCGGCTATAAGTGAAGTAATACATACTGTGCTACACAAGCCAGCATCTGATATTATCAAGAAAATTTCATTGAGCAATAATACAGTGCAAAGAAGAATTGATGAAATGGCTCAAGATGTTGAAGATTCATTGTGTGGCTATTTAAAAACATCTTGGTTTTCTATGCAACTTGATGAGTCAACTTTGTTAGGAAATGAAGCTTTGCTTTTAGCATACATGCGGTTCACAAAGGAAGAACAAATTTGCCAAGAATTATTATTTGCTAAATATTTGCAAACTGATACTAAAGGAGAATCAATATTTCATGCATTGGATGAGTTTCTTTAAAAGAAAAAGAAATACCTCTGAGTAACATCTTATCAGTAGCCACAGGTGGTGCTCCAGTGATGGTAGGGCGCTACAGGGGTTTTCTTGCATATTTAAAAAAGAAGGTGCCGAATGCATTCACAGTACACTGTATCATCCATTGTCAACATCTAGTTGCCAAAAATTCAAGTGCACTCCTACATAATTCATTACAATATGTAATTAAAGCTGTCAACACAATCAGAAGCAAATCATTGAATGACAGATTATTTAAACAGCTTTGTATTGAAAACGATGAAGAATTTAATCGTTTGCTGCTTCATACAGAAGTTCGTTGGTTGTCGAAGGGTGCCTGTTTAGATAAGTTTGATAAGCTGTTTAACTCAGTACTGGAGTTCGTGAAAGATAAAAATGATGCTTTACGATCCAATTTAATTCAATCCAAAAGTGACATCACTTACTTGACTGACTTGTTTCAAAAATTTAAAGAAAGCAATCTTCAGCTTCAAGGTGATGAACTGAATTTAATAAAAACAAAATCTGTTATTTCTGCATTTGTGACAAAACTTCTTCTGTACAAACAAAATTTTGGACGAGGGGAATTCAGCCAGTTCCCAACTTTATCAGGAGCAGAAAAAAAAAGATGAAGATATACTTTCTTATTGTGAGCACTTGGATGCTCTCCCTTCAGATTTTAATCAACGATTTGATGATATTTTGAAAATGAACATACCTGATTGGATTTTGGATCCTTTTTCAAGTGCAAACACAGAAGAATCTCCACAGTTACAAGAAGAACTGATGGAAGTAACTGCAAATGATGAATTGAAATTTAAATTCAAAAGCGGCTACCAACAATTCTGGCTGCAAAAGGAGATCCCTACGGCTTATCCTGAAATATGGGCTGTAATTCAAAAGTTCTTAATTGCATTTCCTTCATCATATTTAGTGGAATGTGGATTCAGTGCAGTAACCAATTTATTAACAAAAAAAGAAACTGATTGCAAATAGTCAACTGCAGTGATCTAAGATTACTGCTGATGAAAATAGAGCCAAGGATTACTAAATTGGTAGCAGCATACTAGGTTCATCCTTCTCATTAGGATGATTTTGAATGTTTTAACTTTTTTTAATTACCTTTCTATTCTGAGTTCAATAAATAGTTTCATAATTTCAAACTTCAATGTTTCTAATTTACACCTTTCTTTACTATAGTTTACAAAAAAGGTAGAAACATTAATACATATATCCTTCTGTTTAATTGCTATTAAAATTTAAAAAAAAATATTTCCAGGGGGCGCTGAGTAATATTTTTTCTGGAAAGGGGGCGGTAGGCCAAATAAGTTTGGGAACCACTGCTCTAGAGCCAACTTCCCCCCACAAATAGCTTAACTAGAGCCAGAAAGGGGGTTCTATTTTCCGGGTCTGATAGATGCATTGTGAAAGTATAGTGCTGGGACTCCAGCCACCCCTCCATCACAATTTATGTGGAGTGCTTCTAGGAACATGTGGAGTCCACTTGGCCACGGAAGCATTCCAGGGAGATTAAACTAGTGGGTGGAACCTGAGCCACTGCTGTGGTTTACAGTGCAGCCAACTGGGGCGGGTTTTTTTAAAAAAAAAAGATAGGGGCAAACATACTCACACTGGGAAGCACATTGGCTCCATACCTCACATGGCTTGTCTACATGAGGCTATAAAATGTGGACTGATGCACAATTATACCAATTTGCAGCAGCTTTCATTTGTCTCCAGTTTTTTTTTTTTTTGCAAGATTGCAGGTGTGCAAAGTTATCAGTGTTTGTTGTTCAAATGGGCATGCCTGCAAATCAAAATGGCGGGCATGAGTGAATTAATCACGCTTTTATTCCCACCAGTTGCCACTGCCAAACAGTATACTGTATTTTTAAAAGCATATCCAAGGTGCAGAAGTGCAATATTCTGCTTAAATAAATGGGAAAAAAGGAGAAAAAAAGACTGTTTTATCACCTCAGTGCATAGCTATGGCAAAAATCCAACATGGCAGTTCGGGGGCTTTGCCCTGCCAGCAAGGTCCACCCCCTGCACACGTCTGACCAATCAGCATTTCACCTCTGCTCTTGTGGGGAATGTGCATCAAGGTGAATCGGTTGTCCCAATGAGTGGGGATGTGCATTTAGAGTTTTCAGAGTTTTTTAAAAAATAAACAATACAGGAAAAGTCACAAAGGCTTTTCCCACTGAGTATTTGGCGTTTTTGGGCCCCCCTCCTTCCGAATATGGCAGATTGATAGAGGATCTCGTTTAGACAAATCGTATTCTCCTCTAATTCTATGAGGAGTATTTTCGCCATACATTTTCTTCCCCTTTGCAGTGGTGAAAGGGTCTGCAGTGGGATGGAGAAGGTGAGAATCTCAGCTGCACAAGCAGAATGATACTCGGGGTTGTTTTGTTTTTAAGATCCTGACCCTATTAACCAAAGTCCTAAACTTTTCCAGCAGTGTGGGGAGGGGATTCCTTAGTCTTGGGTCTTGGCTCCGCCTCCAGAATGACAGGCAGGGTAACTGACAAATAAAATTTAGACACACACTCCAGGGAGGAGAGCCAACCCTCAACCATCCCCAGTTCTCTCCTGCCTCACCAGAGATCAGGTCAGGGTTTTTATTTCACTTCAGCTAAAAAAAAACAGAAAAACACCTCCTTGACTTTACTCAGGGTAATGACCAGCCATGGGCAAGGCACTTCACCTTTATCTGACCTCTCTAAGGAGGCAGAGGTCCTTGAGGAGCACGTTGTGCCGGCTGGCCAACGTGCGCTAACAACTCTGGGTTCTTTTAGGAGGTTCCCCATTGAGGTTTTCAGTGGCCACGAGCATGACTGAGCAGCATGATGGGGCTCCCTTCAAGGGAACGGATGCTAGCTTGCTCCACAGAGTGCAGGATGGCACATCAGGCCTTGCTGCCTCAAAGGAGCGGCTTTGGAGGTGAGCAAGCCCCCTCCTTCAGACCTCCCCCCATTGTTGATGGACAGGAGTTGCTGCCACAGCTGGCCGCCTGGATTGCTCTAGTGGCTGAGCACACTGTAGCAGCCAATGTTCAGACGAAGGCCCTAGGGGGGCAATTCGAACATGGTGCAATCCGCCACCATCAATTGACTGTCTAGGTCCCGTCGCAGGCAGCCCACCGCCACCACCAGTTGACTGACTGGGTCCTGTTGCAGCCTGTGACTGGTGAGTGGCTGAGAAAGTAAGAGGAGAGAGGGGCCCTTGTGAGGCTGGGGGTGTAGATGCAGATTGAGTGGCAGGAGTGGAGTGTGAGGTGGAGAGGGAATTTGCATGTGGGTGATGATTGGTTGGGTGTGTTTCCTGAGCAGCCAATCAGCACACCAGGAAAGGCAACATACCCAAGAGTCTTATGATGTCTGTGTATTAAATAACAAGACTGATACCCATCTTTATTTATATGTATTATAATTCTAATGCTTGTCCCCTTGAATATACTCCCCATTCACACTCACACACCGATGCAGTCTTGTTTTCCACTGGTTGAAAGCATGAAACAGATCAGTTCCTGTCAGCTGTTTCAACACATCTGCTATTTTCTTCTTTACACATTGACTCAAAATGTGTTCCTTTAAGCACCGATTTCATTTTAGGGAAAAGAAAAAAGTCGCATGGTGCCACATCTGGCGGATATGGAGGATGTTCAAGTATAGTAATGTGTTTATTGGCCAAAAACTGCTTCACAGAAAGTTTTGTGTGAGCAGTGCATTCTCTTGATGAAGAATGAAACCATTTCCCCACAGTTCTGGCCTTTTTTTTCCTGACTTTCTCTCAGCTTTGTCAAAACTTCCTTATAATAATGCTGGTTCACTGTTCTGCCTTCTGGAACCCATTCTGCCAAAATTACACCCTTGATGTTAAAAAACATACACCAATGAGCATGGCCTTGAATGTGGACTTGCTTTGATGTGCTTTTTTCATTTTTTGGTGACGATGGCATTGACTGTCATTTTGTCTCAGGATCATACTGGAAGATCTAGGTTTCATCACAAGTGATTTTTTTAAAAAAAGGTTTGGGTCTGCCTCAAGTTGTTGCAGAATGTCAGTGAAAATTTCCTTGCGGCACTCTTTTTGCTCCGATGTGAGAACCCTAGGGACCATCTTGGCACAAACTTTTCTCAAGTTGAGATGCTCATGCAAAAATTTCCACACAGTGTCTTCATCGATGCACACAGCTTCAGCTATCATTCGGAAACTGAGTTGGTGGCATTCTCAAACAATCTGGCTGATTTTTTCCACAATTTCTTTGGTTCTTGAAGTGGAAGGTCATCCACAGCATTCATTGTCTTCCACATTCTCACATCCTTCTCTGACTCTTTTGTGCCATTCAAATGCACACACGAGACATGCAGTCTTCCCCGTAGGCCTCAGTAATCATTTGAAAAGATTCCATTGATGTTTTGTTTCATTTTAGTAAAAAATTTCAAATTGGCACGTTGCTTGACTTTTAAACTTAGCATTTTCCTGGCACACAACAGACAACACAGCTGCTTTAAATGATGACTGACAATTAACTGGGTGATTGAGAGTGTTGATGCTTGTGATGCAGGTTCAGACATGTTCAAGATCACACTCAAGCGTTCACAATCAGTTCTCCCTGATTTGTCTGAAAGGTAGAAACCCAGTCTCGTTATTTAATAGACAGACTTGTATTCCCCATTTTTGTCACTGGGTATGGTACCACCCAGATACATTTTATGATGAATGAACATATGATAATGCACATATTGATTAGTCATTTCACTCAATTTCCCACCATTGTTATAATGTGGCCCTCCAGATATTGGACTGCAATTGCCAGTGTTCCTTACCATAGTATGCTGGCTAGAGCTGATGAAATTTGCAGACCAACATATGGAAGATGACACTTTACCCACCTTTATACTAATGCATCCAGAGGATGACCAATCATACACCAAGCATGATATTGGATATTCTGCAGTGAAAGCTACTGCTTTAGTCATCTAATGGGATTGTGTGGGTGCAGGATGACATGGACTCATTTTTTACTCTAAAAAAGGATGTTTATAATATCCTGTTTGCAGAGATTTTTTCTTACCCAGTTCTAGCTACTCTCAGGCACACACTCATGCAGCCAGTGACCATTCTCCTCATTGTATTAGCCGTACAAAGTGCTACAGCACTCCTTGCATCCATGTTTGTGGTTGTATAGCAGCTACAGGGACTGCTCATCTATACAAAAACACTAATATTTACACAGTTCATTTTTCAAAATGGGATGGTGTGCAGGGTAGTTGTTTTAGTCTGTTGCAGCACAACCAACAGACAAACCAGTTTTATTTGGCATAAGCTTTTGTGGTGTCCTATCTCAGTACAGTAATTCTTTCAACAGCCTTATGGGCTTGGTTTCTCCTGGCAAGTTTAGTGGGCCTTATTTCCCAGGTAATTGTACTACAGTACAGGCTAATTGCAGGGCTATCCACGCTTCGATTAGTTTGATTTCAATTCATAGCATCCCAAGGCTGTTTGTATCAAATAATGAAATACAACTGATTAGGCGCTAGCACTGTTGCACACATTTCCAAGAAAATTCATGCCCAGGATTGCACTGTTAATCCTCTGCAGGCCTTACCCCTTAAAGTTATTTATAGTCCAGCATACTTAGAAATGCGCAAAAGGGATAACAAGCTACTTTCCCAGCTGCTAAGCTAGCTAGTCCTTCTATTTGCTTTCAATGGGATTTATCGCCATCTTTCCCTCAGATGGAATAGAGAGTATGCTTATCAAATCTGCAATGATACCAAATGGTGTGTGTGTGTGTGTGTAGCGAATGCCCCACAAGACAGGATCAGAATTCAAAATGACCTCAACAGATTGGAGAGATGGACCCACACTAACAAAATTAATTTCCACAGGGATAAGTGTAAGGTACTATATCTAGGCAGGAAAAATGAAATGCAGAAATATAGAATGGACAACACTTTGCTTGACAGCAGAACGTGTCAAAAGGATCTAGGGTCTTGGTAGACCACAAGCTACAGTCAACAGTGTGATGCGGTAAGCAAAAAAGCCATTGCAACTCTAGGCTGCATCAACAAGAGCATAGTGTCCAGATCTAGCGAAATACAGTAGTAGTGTCTTGGAATACCTGGAATACCATGCCCAGTTCTTGAAACAGTCCTCACAGTTTCAAAAATATATTGACAAACTGGAACATGTCCAAAGGCAGGTGACCAAGATGATGAAAAGTTTGGAAACAAAGCCTTATGAGGAATGACTTATGGATTTGGGAATGTTGGAAAAGACTTAGAGGTGACATGATAAATGTCTTTCAATATCTGAAGTGATGTCAAGTAGAAAGTGGCATGAGGTCAAGTAGAAAATGGCATGAGACTAGAACATGAAACCAATGGATTCAAATTACAAGAAAAGAGATTCCACCTAACATTAGAAAGAATTACATGTCTGTAAGAGCTGTTCAAGAATGAAATGGACTGCCTTAAGAGGCTGGTAGACATTCCTTCCTTTGGAAGTCTTTAAACAGAGGTTGGAAAGCTGCTTTTCAGGAGTGCTTTGGTTCAGTATTTCTTTATGGCAGTGGGTTAGACTAGATGGCCCTTGACGTCATTCTCAACTCTGATATGTATATATAAAGCATGGTTGGGGAGCTGGGCTAAAAACAAACAAACAAACCCAACTGTAAAATCCCAAGTAGGCAAGGCGTACAGAATCCACTGTCTTTACATAAGTGTTGATGAGTCAAGTTCCCATTAAACCAGTGATTCTACTTCAGTAACAATTGGATGCAGCCATTAAACCAGTGGTGGACAAACTGATGTCTTCTAGATCAGGGCTTCTTAAACTTTCCCCACTTGTGACCCCTTTTTGCCTGAGAAATGTTTACATAAACATAGGTATATAGGTGCATAAAATAGGTATAATAAGAACCTTCTTACTGTTGCCAAATTTTTCACGACCCTCGCATTCTGTTATGGGACCCCATATGGGGTCACGACCCACAGTTTAAGAAGGTTTGTTCTAGATGTTGGCCTGCAACTCCCAACATCCTCACCATTGGCTATGCTGACCAGGGCTGGTGGAACATATAGAATCATAGAATGGGAAAAGACTTAAAGGGCCATCCAGTCCAACCCCCTCCATGCAGGATTAAACAATCAAAGCACTCCTGACAGACGGCCATCCAGCCTCTGCTTAAAAACCTCCAAAGAAGGAGAGTCCACCAACATCTGGAAAGGCAGGCTTTGCTCACTCCTGTAGCACTGCTGTATCCGCTGATTCATTATCCACTGATTCAGTTACAGAACAGCACCCCTACCCATAGTGTCTTCCTAACAATTGCCTAGAGAGGCATCCTCTCTAGACATGTTCTAGGTCCTCCAAGGCAACTCTGTGGTATTTTAAACCAGAAGTCCCATTATTTTCCATGGCGTTTGCTGTTGTCTGCGGTTTTTGGTATCCATACACCCTCCCTCACCAACCCTCCGCGGATACGGGGGTCCTACTGGATTCCTGATGCATGGGCCGCATTTCCCAGAGCAACCTGCACCAATGTGCACACACACCGCTGTCCCAGGCCGTGCCAAAGACGGGAGGGGGCCGGCTCTGCCCTCCTGCCCAGGACTGGAGCTGACTCGCCCGAGGAAGGCCGCCCTCCTCCCCAGCCGGCGGCGAGGCGTCTCGTTTCCTCCTCTTCCTCCGCCTCGGTCCCTCCCGCTGGAGCTCGCCCCGCCTCGCCCGCCAGCCTCCCACTTCGCGCCGCCGACGGACAGACGGACGGACGGAGGGAGGGAGGGCAGGTGGGGTGCGGCTGGGCCAGAGGGGGCGAGGAGGGGCCCGGCTGAAGCGCCCGCGCGGTTCCCACCCCTCTCCCCCGCCGGGGCTCCCGGGAGTTGGGCTTCGCTTCAGAGCGGGCCCCCTCCGTGGCTCGGGGCGGAGCCGAGTCTGCCCAGCAATCCCGGCCCCGGGTTTTTGGCGCCAGCCGAGGGAGGCGGTTTCGTTGCCGGAGCCGGGAGCCCCTTGGCGAAGAGGAGGAAGCGCCGCTCCCCACGCCGGACGGACCGCCGAAACCGCCGCCCCCTGTTCTTTCTGCTTCTCAACCCAATTGGTAGGGGGCCCGGCAACCCCCCCCCCACGAATGTCCCAGGGAGCCGCACCGTACCTGCACCCAGGGGCTAAAACTGTAGTTAGGGGAAAAGAAGAAGAACGTCTAGCAAGAAGGACGCCCAGGGGCGCAGCTGTGGGTTGAGAGTTTGGAAACGTGACCGGGGGCCGGGGAGGGAGCGCGCTACTCTTGGCAGAATCTCCCAGCCGGTATAAACTCAAAAGAGAATTCATAGAATCATTAAGAGTTGGAAGAGATTTTCCTTGGGGTTTTTTTCCTGGCTGTGAGGCTCTGTTCTGGAAGAGTTTCTTTCTGACGTTTCGCCTGCATCTGTGGCTGGCATCTTCACCCTCTCTGAAGATGCCAGCCACAGATGCAGGCGAAACATCAGAAGTAAACTCTTCCAGAACACAGCCTCACAGCCAGGGAAAAAAAAACCAAGGAAAATCGACGGATGCCAGCCGTGAAAGCCTTCAACTTCACAAGTTGGAAGTGCCCACAAAGGCCATCTAGTCCAGCCCCCTGCCAGGCAGGAATACCCAATCAAAGCCCGACAGATGGCCATCCAGCCATTGCTTGTAGTGTTCCCAAAGTTAACCTTTTAAAAGTTCTACTTGAGATTGGACAAGAGATTTGCTGGGACATTTTTGGTCCTGTTCCTCCTTTGCATTAGGCAAATAAGTGGCTGAAGCCTGGGGACCTTGTTTACAGCTGTGACAGCACCCACCTCTGTGGTGAAGCCAGATTGCAAGGGGGTGCATGTCAGCAAAGGTAATGAGAAACCAGGTTATGGTCAGCTCAGTGTTAAATTAAAAATGTTATGTATTAGCTTATGTGACCAATATATACCCTGCTTTGTTTTTTAGTATGGATCTTTTCAGGACATCAGACATAGGCCAAGGAAGCTTCTTCATGATGTCGTTGGGGAGGCTGGGGTGTATGTGTGAGTGCTGTTCTAGCGTTACCAGTGTGATGGTTTATCCGCCTCTCTTTTGAGTTCAGCTCAGTCATGCCAAAGGGCAGTTTTAAACTGCTGCAGATGTAAATAAGATCACATGAGAGCAGATATTTGAGAGAGTAATAATGCTTACTTTTTGCAGGTTTACAATTCAAAACTAAAAGCAAGAAGGGAAAGGAAGAAGAAATATGTTGTGATAGAAAGACTCTAAACACCAGAATAAGTATCTGCTTAAGCAAATAGTCAAGATCCAGCAGTGTGGCCAACCAGATGTTTTGGGAAGTTCACAAGCAAGGTATTATGGGTATTTCATTCCACAAGGAGTCTATTCCACTTGTGGTCTCTTGTTTCACTGGCAAATGGACATTCCCAATAGGATTAATTGGACAGCTTTGGCTTCTGGTGCTTTGAGATAAATACTTCCCGTTCAATTCCTTTACACCATTCTGTATGTTTATCTCCCCTAGTTATCTTTTGTCACTATCAGAACAGGTGGGCTTTCTTCAAAGTGTAGGCATGCTTGACTCTGATGCACTGAATTTTGTTCTCATAGGCAACAATGAGTAACTTTGCTGTTTTTCTCCCCAGTGCATGAAAGTCCTTGACTTTTCAAGAACTGCATAGTTTTCAAGGACTGTTCATAGGCTGGGGTGTAGTCTTTGCAAAAGAAAACAATTATATTTTCTGGGCAGGAAACTTGCTTTCTGAAGAGAAAATGCTGTTTTCTGTGCCAGAAAATCATGTCTATGTTTTCCGTGCAAAAGAAATCCTGCTGCAGAAATTGTCCTCCATCCAGTTTTGTCTTCATCAGGGTTTCCTGACACTTGGGAAACCCACTTGAATTTTGTCAACCAAGCATTTTTGATGAATCTTTCACTGAAATCATTGTCCTAGTACACCACATACCCTGAAACTACCTGCAGCAGCATCTGTTGTTAATAGAAGTCCAGCACCTTCAGACTTTGTTCTTTTTTCAAATGGGAACACACCTTTCACCCCCTCCAATCCCACTTTCCTTTGGGACTCAGAAATTTAGCTGAAGATTGGGTTTGGTGTTGGATTTGTCTATTATGTATGTGAAAGCTGGTGGGAAAACAGTGATAATGTGACACTCGTATACACAATGGCTGCAGTCTTGTATGGCTCAGTGTAACGTAGTAGGTCCGCACGTCGACCTGCATTAGGTTCAGCCATATAGCACCACCACCCAACTTACTGAACAACCTATGAATTCCCCCTGTGTAGTCATTCTCTGCTTTGTAGGAAACAGGCAGGGTCACAGGACATCTGGCTGTGACCCCATAGGAAGATGCAATACAATTACAGCAGCACTGAGAATTCTAGAGGCTTCTGTTGGATCTTAACACCAATGTAATTTCGCATCTGGCCACAGGGAGATGTTTCTGCAACCTTGCCTGCTCCCCATGAAACTGGGTTGTGCAGTAGGCTTCAGAGGCTATTCAGTAAACGGGTGCTGCAGAAGGAAGAGGGGAATACCAACCCTCACAGCTGTCATGAGCTGACTTCTGTAGACTCAACAGGCAACAGATTCAGGTTTAAAAACAGTAAGCTTTATTACAAGATAGAGTTTGTATAGAATTACTAGCTCAAAGTTGTTGCTTAGAATGAAGAACAGAAGGAAATACAGAGATATAAAAGTATTTACAAATAGGCAAGCCTGCCGTGGCTTTCATTCATTAGTCAGTTTAAACCTTTTACAGTCTTTTTCTCACCCATTGCCTCCCCCCACCTTTGTTATTCTGACTTCTTCCCATAGGTTCTTCCCATAGTATCACCTGTTTCCAGCCATGCCATGCACTTACTTTTTACAATTACAAAGGGAAGCAAGATGAGCCCAAACTACATGTAGCAAATGGCACATACTTGAACAATGTAATCCTACATGGCACATAGCAAATGGCAGCAATGTAAGCTATTTGAGCAGTTCCTGACATCAGCGCCCAAAAAAGGACATACACACACGTAAGGGAAACTTACATATGCATATGTCCCTAATAAGATGCCAGTCTGTGTCTCTGAAATTATAGGACTAGAAAAATTGAGAGATTTCACACAAGAAACTGCTGGATAGAAAACACAATAGACTTCAATGAAGTGTTAAGATAATAGAAATTATTCCAGGGTAGTCTTTTTTTCAGAAGAGGAAAGTATTGACAACAAACAGTTTAACATTGCTGGCCTAATTTCATTTTGTCTTTCTTGTAATTATAGGATCACTATGCTTCTGAATACTGATCAGATAAACCTAATTGGACAGGTGTTTGAGTCGTATATTTTGGAGCATCACAGAAATGATGTCTTGCAGATTTTAAGAGAGAAGGATGATGATGCCCATTATCCAGTTATTGTCGACGCTCTAACACTTTTTGAAACCAACATGGAAATTGGTGAATATTTTAATGCAGTCCCCAATGAAGTGCTTCCCATTTTTGATAATGCATTGCGCAGAGCAGCTGTGGCAGTATCTCAGTCCGTTTCTGAAGCCCATGACTTCATCATTAAGCAGAATCTTCATGCCAGAATATCAGGTAAGGCACAATTCCTGAGGACAGTATTATGAAGAACCTCACTGGGCTTCATCATTAATCATCATTGCAGTGTGTTTCTTAAAATGTGTTTATTGATTGTATTACAATATGGTATATAACATGTTGTCCTACACTATATTGTTATGTTGATGATGTTGATGTGTGCCTTCAAGTTGTTCCCAACTTATGGTGACCCTAATCACAGGATTTTCTTGGCAAAATTTGTTCAGAGGGGTTTTGCCCTTTCCTTCCTCAGAGGCTGAGAGAATGTGACTTGCCCAAGGTCACCCAGTGGATTTTCATAGCCGAGCAGGGATTTGAACCCTAGTCTCTAGAGGAGCTTTTCTCAACCAGAGTTCCGCTGAACCCCAGGGTTTTTCCAGAGATTGCCAGGGGTTCCACAAGAAAATAGTAATAAATCATGGAGAAGTGGTGAGCTTCAGCTTATCTCTCCCCTCCACAACAGAGAAAGCCAGGGAAGAATGAGTGTGTGTGTGAATGTTTTCACACCAACAGAGCCTGCAAAGGGGCCTCTTATGGGTCAAGGGGAAAAAAAAGGATATTTATGTGCCAAATACCTTGCTCTCCCTCCCACCTTTTCTATTGCTTTAGATGGGCTAATGAAGCTGCTCATGTTGGCCCGACAGCTAAAGGGGAGGAGGCAAGGAATGAGTGTGTGTGTGATTGAGTTTTATTCCTGCAAGCAGCCACGGACCCTTATTTGCCAGAACTGAGGACAAAAGAGGAGGCTGGTTTACATAAAACTGATTTAAAGGTACAAATGCAAAATGAGGGTTGATTTAATTCACAACAATGGAAAGAGAATTGCAATACTGTACAGCTCTTAGCCAATTGGGGGAAACTGACCTCTGGTCAGTCAGCTACTCAGGTGCCAGCTCTGGATGGGAGAACTCTGATAGAAGTGACTTAGGGCTTATTCTTTTTAAACCAGATTTGGAGAAGGCAGAGCCATTACAGTAAAGGAGTCACTATAGAGAAAAGGTTCTTAAACTGTGGGTCTGGTAACTGAATGTTGGAGTCAGAGCTCAGTCTTTGGGTCAGAGTCAGTGAGGATAGGGCAAGCTTGTTTTCTGCTGCTCCAGAGACTAGGACATGGAGCAATGGGTTCAAACTACAGGAAAAGAGATCCCACCTAAACATGAGGAGGAACGTCCTGACAGTAAGAGCTGTTCAGAATTGGAATACACTGCCTTGTAATGTGGTGGAGTCTCCTTCTTTGGAGGTTTTTAAACAGAGGCTGGATGGCCATCTGTCAGGAATGATTTGATTGTGTATTCCTGCATGGCAGGGGGTTGGACTGGATGGCCCTTGTGGTCTTGTCCAACTCTATGATTCTATGTCGCTGTCTCAGGCAGCAGATCATGGTAACCTGCACTCTCCCTAGAAGCCAAGATAGTTAAACTGAGACTGTCTTACTTTGGAGAAAGATATTTATATGTATATTATATTTTATATTATATTTATATTATAGAAATTTCTGACCCTGCAAGTATCAAATACGTATTGCTAGCAATGTGGAATATAATAAACATCTATTTTTTTCAGTGTTTCTGTAATTTTTTAAAAAAGGGAGCTGTACGTATAATTTTAAGTAGGGATTCCCTGAGACCTGAAAATTATTCTTAAAAAAGGTTGAGAAAGGCTGCTCTAGAGTCATAGTCCAACACTCAAACCACTACACCACTCTAGCCCTCAATAGTATACTTATGAGAGTATACTAGACAGTTATAGCAGTTTTATTTCACTTTGTGATGGCTCCCTCATATAGAATACTAGGGACCTGTCTAAACAGTTGTCATGATGGAGTGACCAGCCCATCATGGTGGGTTCATCTACAAAATCTACAGGTCACAGCAACTGGAAAATTCCACTCTTTGCTTTCCATAGCAACAGGTATTGTAGAGGGTGAGACCCTCATTTCCTAAACATAACATCACATCATCTGACTGAAGAGCCAGTCCAAATCTGGAAAGGCAGAACCAATCAAATCTGACCAAAGGACTTTGAAGTTTCTGAATTCCTTTGTTCAGTGCCACATGGAGAGACACGTGGCTTGAAAATACTCCTTGCAGAATCATACCTGTCCTAATGGCATCCTGAGACATGTCTCTGTTTTGTGAAAGAGGGGGGACCCAAAACAGCAAAAACTCCACAGGAAAAGCCTTAATGGCTTTTCCTAGAGTTTTTGAAAAACAATGGCGGGGATGCGTATTCCCCCTCATTAGGACAGCAATTCACTGTGCATTGCTGTCCCATAGTACAACAATCAGGACCTTTGATTGGCTGGATGAGCGCAGGGGGTGGGGTTTACTAACCGGACAAGTGCCCAGAGCCACCGTGTTGTTTTTTCGCCTTAGTTAGGGATCACTAAAGTGATACAAAAGGTGTTGTTTTCTTCTTCTTTTTGTTTGGGAATGATGAAATATTGTACTATTGATCCAGCTCACATACTGAGCAGGTTAAAAAATAATTCCACATCAGCAAAAAGAGGTAGGTTAAAAAAAATATCAAATCACTTGTGGCTGCCATTTTGACTGGCGGCCATGCAAAGCTTGGGGGGGGGGGCAAAAAGGGTCCCAAATCTCATTAAGACAGTTCACAGCTGCTTTGATTGCAACTACTGCAGAGCAATCCGGATTTGGGGGGGGGGGGCTTATATAGACAAGCCCTAGAATTTGTAGTTCAGTGAGGTCCTTAGAATTTTCTATTACACAGCTCTAGTCCAACCCCCTACTGTTTAGTTCCAAAGATGCCCTGAGAGGAAGGGATGAGGATTAGATCTGTAGTGTAAAAAAAGCCTATAATTACCGTACTCTATATGCCTATAAGCTAGAGGTTAAAGGAGACCTGCTGGATAGGCTGCTGAAGAGAAGAGAGACCATAGTTGCAGCTGTGGGACGGGGGGGAGGTCAGAATGAGGGCTGTGCCTCCCCAAATATGAAATCTGACCCACAGTGAAATTCTCTTTCAGTCCCCAAATTTCTAGCATTGTTCAGACCTCGAACTCTTATATGTGCGGTGTTCACAGTATCTATTTTCTTTAAATACTTGTATTTCTGTATTCTCAACTGAAGTTGTAAGTTACCACAGTGCTAGAAATTTGAGAGCAGAAGGAAAATTTCCATGAGGCAGCAGAATTCTTATTTGGGAGGGCATTGCCTTCATCCACCCCCACCTGTAGCTACATTCCTAACTGGAACCAGCTATTTTTTCCCTCCAATTTTTTCCAAAATTGTTCAGGATGAATATTGGAATTGCTGTATATACATGTACAGACATCACCCACTTCGATTTTCCCTTCCTTCAGAGCTGTGTGCTAATAAATCTGGCCAGCTCCTAGATTTTGCAAACATTTTTGCACTGCTATCTGATTGTAGATTCTTTCACTATTGTAATATGCTCATTCTCTGATCAATGGCCTTATTATTTCTTCTCTGGACTACTTTAATTCATGCCTGGGTGGGTTCCTTATTTTGTACATTTTTGTATATTTTGTTGAACAAAGAGCAAAAGAAGACAGGGCCTTTGATTGTTCAAATACTTACATATTCTAGTTTAGGATGCTAATTGTCTTCTTTTCTAATGCTTTGTCTGACAGCCATGCCAAAAAGATGTGCAGTAGCTCATTGAAGCACTGTAACTCTTTCTGGCTGGAGGTACAGAAGCTGTGCTTTAAGAACGTCATAGAGATTGCACCTATTAATAGAAAAAAGAAAGGATGCTGCAGGCCAAATTGTCAGAAAACACAAAGCTCTTCTTAATTTGTATAGTAAGTAAACTACATCCAGAGTTACCTAACATAAAGGACACCTCTTTAGTGGGGGAGGAATCAGCAATTATTTTGTTTTTCTGACTGATTGGTGGAAGAATATCTTTGTTATAAAAACACAGTGTGTTCTGAAGATTCTTACTATACAATCACTGAGTGGTTCCTTCCAGTACTATAAACACCAAAGAAATATGAGAACTTAGTACTGTACATCATAAGCTTGGCATCTGCCTCTGTTTAACATTTCTGAACATTCGTGGTATGTCTTGTGTGTGTTATCCTTGTAAAAATATGCCTACAGTTCCTGTATTGTAGCCAGCAACATGTGCATAGATGTTTTCCATATTTTGTCCTTATGAATCTTTGCTTTTGAAATTTGTGTAAACCTGCTTAAGTGGAAAATACTCCGAAGATTAAGGATTCTGCAGCAGATATTATTCTTATTAAACGCAATGTGGCTTGCTTCTGAACAGCTACTTGGTTAGCTTTCAAACAATGATTATTATTATTATTACTGAGGTATTGAATTCTATGGTTGTACAACATAAATTATACACTTGCTTGTAGTGTGTGTGAAAAGGTGCTTTCTTGAGTGTTGTCTCTTGATCTTTCCCTGCCATGAGTGCACGTTATGTATAAATAATTTAATTTAATTTATATCCTGCCTTTCTCCTGAAAGGGTAGCCAAGCCAGCTGATGGATAATAAACAGTGGACCAAATTCATGGTCTAGTTGGCAAATGTGTATTTGAGAACTCTGGCCTGTACCCAGATGTGTCCTTTGAGTGCAAATGATGTTGCACTCATGGATATCTGTGAGCAACAGATTCTGAGCACTGGAGGAATCCAGCACAGATTCTGGTTATAAAACCACTTACACAAGCAGCAACATGGCTAGGGGCTACAAGAAGACATGTCCTGCTGCTAGCCCAACTAGAAAGAACTCTGCTAGTGCTCTTTTCACTGCTATCATTTCATTGGATTTAGGCAAATGGGTCTCTGCTCTGTAATGCTAAAAAAAATTAATATGGCCTAGTAGAGTTTGTCAGTGACATAACTGAAGCTATGTTTTCTTGGCATGATTAGCATTTTTTGTGCTGATTTCACCAGGTTTACCTGTTTGCCCGGAGTTAACCAGAGAACACATCCCAAAGACCAGAGACGTTGGACACTTCCTTTCAGTCACTGGCACTGTGATTCGTACCAGCCTAGCTAAAGTCCTGGAGTTTGAACGGGATTACATGTGTAACAAGTGCAAGCATGTTTTTGTGGTCAAGGCTGATTTTGAGCAATACTACGCTTTCTGCCGGCCGTCAGCCTGCCCTAACAAAGAAGGCTGCAACTCATCAAAGTTCACTTGTCTCTCCGGAACGTCCTTTGCTCCCAGCAGTTGCAGAGACTATCAAGAAATAAAGATACAGGAGCAGGTTTCAAAAACATTTAAATTAATACTATGAATTTGCTGGGTATACTAATTTTGCTGAGGGAAATAAGGGATCAATGTTAGCTTCAATGAAAAGCCTTTTTGATATCAGCTGTACCTTTTCCTGTAGTTCTGTGTTTTTATTATGTGCCTTCCAATCAACACTGATATACAGCAACCCTGCTATAGGGTTTTCTTGGCAACAGTTAATCCAAGGTTTGCCATTGCCTTCCTCTTAAGCTGAGAGACTGTGACTTGCCCATGGCATCCAGTTGGTTTCCATGACCAAGCAGGGATTCAGACACTGGTCTCCTGGAGTCCTAGTTACTACACCACGCTGGCTCCTGTGTAATAGAGGCTATTTCCTGGATAACTGACAGGTGGAAACATAGCCTTGTTTAAATGGAGCTAAATTCAACATTCTGCTGGTGTCCACAACAGAACTTTCTTTCTGCAGCCCCCTCCTTCACTCCAAAATGGGTTTTAATGGGTTTCCCAGTCTTCCAGAGCCAGTTTGTGGGTGGATTGAGGTGGGAACATTGCCTCCCAAGGTTTCTTTGAATTCTGCTGGAAGCCATCTACTCCTAATTTATGCTATAGTACAGGTCGCCTCCCCCTGTATCCACGGTATCAGTAACAATGGTTTCATTTAACTGCCGTTGGGGAGGGCAGTTCTCTCTAGGCACCTGGAGGGTCTCCCTAGGCATCTGGAGGTCATCTAGTATGACTTGACGATCAGCTTCTGCCAGAAGTTGACCATAGAGTTGCACTGGAGGATCCCCAGATGCCTAGAGAGGTAGCCTCTCTATGCATTTTCTAGGTCCTCCAGTGTGATTCTATGGTACAGTATTCTATGGTGGTTTGCTGTTATCCACTATTTCACTTATAAACAGCAAGTCAGGGAACATCTGCCCCGGTGACCTGTACTATGCAACTATCCCACAATTCAGAATTATTAAGACTTACAGTAAGGATCACAAAAGGTGGCTATATATGATGGCTCTGATGACTGCCACTTACTTGGATTCAAAAGCAGAAGAGGATTTCTTATTACTTACTATTTCAGCTACAAGCATCTTATAAAATTATTTCAGAGATTGCAAATATACTCTGGTGAAATTGCATTCAATTTTCTTGGATGAAACTGCTGTTTTCTTCCCTTCTGTTCATGGGGGGGTATATTCTGTGTCCAGCCCAATATAAATATATTCTCTGTTGTTTCCTTTTTGATGTAAATAGTTTTTCTATTTTCAACAGAACTATAAGACATTTAGATTAAATCATTGTGCTGTAGCAAATCTCATTTTTGCATCCTTTTATGAGGAACGATTTAATTTTTGAGTAGGCTACAATGCATGAATTGAATGGGAAAATCACATTAGCTGTGAGTTAAATAAACCATAAATGACAGCACTGTTTGACACTGCTGATTAATTGCTATTTGTGTGTGAGTGTATATATATACAACCAATATAGAAATCAGTGTATTAAAACAATCAATAGATGAATTACTGAAGCCCAAGGTTACTTTTGTTGTCATTAACAACATATGATGACTTATAGAAGAGCAGACTGTCTGAGAACTTCTGCAGAGTTCTTTGCAAGACTCTAATCCAGACTTGCAAGTATTGTTTATCTGGAAATAAAGAAAATTTCATGTTTCCAGGTTCAAAGGCTATCTGTTGGAAGCATTCCCCGTTCTATGGTGGTTGTCCTTGAAGATGACTTAGTTGACAGTTGCAAATCTGGTGAGCTCTGTTTGATTTCCTATGGAAAATAATTTCAGCTTTTTAGAACAGTCCATATTTGAAAAAGAAAAAAAGCAGACTAATGTTTTCCCAAGGCTGTTGAAGTCCTGTCTGAGTTTATAAATGCATGTGTCAGGATGCATGTGTCTTGCAACATGAAAAAGACATTGTCTTATGTCAAAACATCAAGCCATATAATTTCTACCATTTGAAATTTCTGAGCCTTGAGGGACTATTTTGAAATATCTTTTAAGTAGGCACAGTGTAGCACTCTAACCTGTGCTAAATTTCCCTAAATTTGGAGCCCTTGTGTTAACACTTATGGAATGCTGACCCTCTGGTTGTCTGTATTTTCTGTACTACAGTATAGAAGGAAAGACAGGTAAATTGTCTTACCTACAAAGATGCTTTGTTGGTCTTAATGACCCTAAATAGATTTATTGACTCACCGATTTCCTTACTGATTTCCTTGATTTCTCAAACTCTTCACAACTTGTGTGTATATCTTTAGTAGGCTGCAGCTTTAAAAACAGTCAAACCAATTAACTCATTAGAGTTCTGCAGGTTAAACAAAAATTGTTTGTTTGGGGTTTTTTTAACAATTTTTATTAATTTTATAATCATACATTATACTATATAAAATAAATACTTATTTAGTAAAACACATATTACCATAAACATCATAATATTTCTATTAACTAATTTCCAAAGTTAACATTAAGTTCTTTACTATGATTCTTTTCAAGAATATTAATTCCCCTACCCCCCTCCCACCACAGTGCTCTCCTTCACTGGAGCCATTATCCCTTACCTAATCTTTCCAGAATCTCATTTCTTCTCGTGGAGGTAACCTCCCATCTTTTGTCTGTAATACTTTTTAACAAATACTTTCCAAATTTTATCAAAATCACTTTCCAAATTCCTCTTCTTACTTTAATTCTACATGTTAACTTATCATTTATTGCCATTTTCCAAACTTCTTTATACCACTCCTCCACTTGTACATTTATTTGCATTTTCCAATATCTTGCTATAATTAATCTTGCTGCCGTTAATAAATTTGTTATTAAATCCTTTTCTGCTTGGTTCCCATTCTCTCCATTATAAATTAAACAAAAATAGTTTGACAAGTAATTAGGAGCTACCTCTAAACTAACTTTATTCCATTTAAGAATTTCTGATCTGTACTTCATAACTCATTTCCCAGGCATTGCTACCATCAGGAAATAGGAAAGTGCAGAGGCCTGTAGGCTGACAGGCTGTTTCCCAGCATGGTGTGTGCATGATGTGGAACTCCACTAGTTGTGGAGCTCAGGAGAATCACTGGTTCACACCCTCCAGCCACCTTGCCCATCATTGCCTCTGGGATGATTTCCCAGTTTCTGATGGGAAGGTGCCTTGAAGAGAGATTGTGGAGCATGCTTAGGAATGCCAATGAGCTGTACCATGATCCCTTTATCCAGCAACCACTCTTATTGTCTCTGCTGGAAAGTGGCAATATTAAGGCCTTGTCTGTTGCACATAAGAACACAAGGATCCTGCTGGATCACACTGGCCTGGTCCAGCATTCTGTCCGCACACTGGCTGACCAGTTTACTACAAGATGTCCACCAGTGGGACACAATTGCTCTACATCTCACATTTGCTGCATCTGATACAGAGAGGCACTCTGCTTCTGGCGCCAGAGGTCATGTATAGCCATCCTAACTAGTAGCCACTAATGGCCCTCACTTCAGTGAATTGATCTATTTCCCTTTGAAAGCTATCTAAATTGGCAGCCATCATTAAATCTTGGGACAGTGAATTCCACAGTTTGAACTACATGCCTGCTGCTGTTGGTGGGAAGACAGTTTCCTGCTAAGTTGAGCAGTCTTATCTCTGGGTATGGAGAGCTCAGCAAAGATATGTTGGAGATATGCTTCATATCTCCTCAAGATAAGCTTCCCTTTCTAAGGAGGGAACTGGTGGCATTTAGCTTGCAACTCCCAAGACATGATGTATTATCAGATGAAACCTCCATGTTAATTAGTGTTATAGCTGATTTTTATTAACCTATACAAACAGCGTTCTGAACAAGAAAATATGTCTAATGTTTTTAAAGGTGCATTTCTTCATTTAAAATTTATTCATATGTGGAGGTGTGCAGATTTATTCAGTAGCTGAATCATAAGGAAACTTCATACATACATACAGTCTTATATATGCAGTATTATTGTGACCATTCTTGTTTTTATCCTTAGGTGATGACATAACAGTTTATGGAATAGTAATGCAGAGGTGGAAACCTTTTCACCAAGATTCACGCTGTGATGTAGAGATTGTCTTAAAAGCCAATTACATTCAAGTAAACAATGAGCAAATGACAGGAGTTACAATTGACGAGGAGGTCCGGAAGGAATTTGAAGATTTTTGGGAAAAACATAGGAATGATCCCTTAGCAGGTTTGTGGAAAGGATAAAATGGTATATATAGGTGTTAGTAGAAGAAGTACATGCTAATACACCAATTTATCATTCCCCAATTAAGTTGTCCACTCCCTGTTAAGATATATTCTCTGCTCTGTTATGATTGATTTTTGAGGTCCCTGGTTTTGTGAGGTATTCCACAGAGCCTGTATGATCTTGGAAGCTAAGCAGTGTCAGCCCTTGTTAGTACTTCGATCGGAGACTTCCAGTGAATACCAGGTGCTATAGGCTGTATTTCAGAGGAAGGAACTGGCAAAACCACCTCTGTGTATTGCTTGCCTAAGAAAACCCATTGAAATTCATGGGTGTGCCACAAGTCAATAGATGACTTGAAGGCACATACACATAACACACCATTAAATACATAGACTGGAATTCACTAAGGCAGTTACATATGCGTAATCTAGGTCTCATTTACACGAGCCAGAATACTCTGGCTCCCCGCTGGCATATCCTGCCTGCGGATCTGGCCCGCTCCTCCATTACTGACACCAAATGGGCTGGAGTCCAGACAGGCACGCCAGCCCACCATTGCAGCTGCCATCTCCCTTGCTCTTCTGAAAATGAGGAAGGTGGCCTGCAACATGTGACTGTATGTGTGGGTCTTCAGTAGTCAAAATTCCATTAAGTTGTAGTTGCTTTGTCTTTGTACATTCATGCTTTTGAACTTGCCTTATTTAGGGGGGGGGGGAAGTTGTGTGTCCCTCCACCAAAGAGAAGAAAAACCATACCTCTTGTAGTTGAATTTTCTGTGCTAAAAGACAGGCCATGTACCATTTAAATTTTGCTCTCTGATACACTGCAACAATCAGTATGTAAGAGGAGAGAATTCATTATGTCATATCTTTCTGCCAGTAAAATCAGCATGAAGTGATTGTGCAGAATGGGATGGGAGAGAAAGAGACTTTAAAGTTAACAGGAAAGAAGATGATGAGCGCTTCATTTTTTTAATAAAAAGAACTGAGGCAAGCTAGTTTTGTGCTTTGTATTTAATATGTGGTATCTACTTTAATTTCAGAGTACCTTTTATTTTAACTGATGGAGCAATGCTGTATGTGTCTGGCCTGGTAGGTGAGGAAGAGTTTTCCTAGAGCCTGTTGCTGTTATGGAAGCCAAAATAGACCTGGGCATAGACAGAGCAACATTTATTTATTTATTTAGGAACAGAAGCTGAAAATGGGTTTTTGTGTATGTGATAAATACTGTATATCATTGTGTCTCCAATGAAGAGCATATGGAATCCAGAGATTTGTAGTTTTACAAGGTCTTTAGCCTTTGCTGACAAAGGGTGCTGATGGCTCACCAAACTACAAATCCCAGCATTCCATAGGAAAGAGCCATGCAAATAATCCAGTTTCAACCTGGATTATTTTTCTATTGTGGATGCCCCCATGGTTTCCCATTCATTCCAGTGGAAAGACCTGATCTATGTTTTCATTCTTCCATGTAAACAAGAGCTAGGAATATGTGACCATCTAGAGATTATTGCACTCCAGCTCCCATCTGTCCTTGCTAGCATAGCTGGTGGGGAAGGCTAAGGGGTGATGTAGTCCTCCAACATCTGGAGTCCACAAGTTCCCTGTCCCCAATTTCAATCATGGAAGCTTTTGCCAATGGGAGAATTCTGCACATGCACCAGGACTCCCTAGCTATCAGGAATATTGGGAATTGTAGTCCAAAACACCTGGATGGAATAATTCAGTACATGAATCTTTACAACATAGCTTTAAAGCACTTTGTGCATTTCACCATCACCCAGTGCAATGTGCTGAATATCACTGTTTGCGTTTTAGCATCCTAAGAGACCATGTCACATAAAACAGATTTTTAAAAATTGGATGTCACTTGTTAATTTCTCATTTTAAACCAAGGAGAGCAGTTGATTGGTGGAATTAGCAGAAGCTTGTTTGAAAAGTGTATATTTTCAGATCTGTTTGTCTTATCAGCTGTACTTTTCCCCTCTTCACTTTTTTCCAGGCAGGAATGAGATTTTAGCAAGCTTGTGCCCTCAGATTTTTGGCTTGTATCTCGTGAAGCTGGCTGTAGCCATGGTCCTTGCAGGGGGTGTACAGAGAACAGATGCTTCAGGCACTCGAATTAGAGGTTAGTATATAATACTCCTTCCTCTTGCTCCCACTCACATCTCCGTATCCCTAAATGTCTTAAGATACTGGCAGTACCACTCACGTTAAAAGAGCAATAATCTCCCCTAGTGTTCTTTTGATAAAGTACCCCTGAAGGTGCATAACAGCAACAAAGCAACGTATGTAGATCCAATTGAATTAGTTGGTCTACCCTAGTCAGGAATAGGACTTTGGTATAAAAGCTTATAACCAATGGAGTTTTTTAGTTTAAGGTGCCACAAGGTTTGGTTGTTTTTGATGTAACAGACTAGCACTGCTGTCCCTCATGTTTTGGATGGCTTTTTAAACATTTTACTTCTCCTGTTCTAACATAAACGTGAAGAAGCACTTTCTGCCTCAAAGCCAAATTAAATTTCATAGAGATTCTTGGTGGCTGCATTCCAGTGTGCATAGGCCAAAGACAGAAGGAAGAAACCAGAAATGCCTGTATAGTTTATCCCAGTGGTTCTTTAGCTGTGGTCCATGGACCCCCAAGGGTTCGTGATGTCCTCACAGGGGGTCTGCAAAGGCTTGATGGCTTAAAAGCTGCTCAGCCCACCTCCTCACAGCAGAGTGGCCACATGACAGGAGCCAAGGCAAAGGCTGGGTGGCTAGGCCTGTGTGTGGCTGTTCAATCCACTCCAGCTGCAAACTAGCCAGAATAAGCAGTTGAAGTGTCTCTGAGGGAAGGTTTAACAGATGGTGTAATTGTCCTTGAACAGAACAAAACAATTACGTTCTGTTATTGTTTAAAATCTTGAGTTATGTCTTGGGGATCCGTGGCAACAAAAGATATTTAACGGGGGTCTCCAGTAAAGAAAACGTTAAGATCCACTGGTTTAGCCTAACTCTCTTACTATAACTAAGCCCTAGGATTGGCATTTCAGCCTTTTAGAATGAGATGGAAGGTCTACACAAGGGTTGTGAAATCAGGAAGCTATGGTGTTGTGGGATAAGAGGAGACAAAGAGAGCCAGATTGAGTTCCTGGGTTTGATATTTCTCGTGCCTGTTCAGACAGCAGTTTAGTAGCATATTAAAATAGAGGTTCAACCAGAATTTGGAGTGGGAAGAGGTAAGGATTAGACTATTCTTTCAGTCTATAACTCCAAAAGGCCTCTGTCTTAATGCTTGCCTCTTCTTTCCAGGCTTGACAGCAGATTTTCCATAGATTTGTAAGTGTAAACCAGGGGTGGAGAAAGTGTGGCCTACAGACTCATACAGCTCTCAGGACTATTTTTGTGGCTGCTGGGGCTCCCCAGCCCACCCACCTGAGTTTTTGCACCTCTAAATGTCCTCCAATTTTTTAAAAAGTCAAAAGCAAGTTGGCTGGAAGTTTACAGTAGGTGTGGGCAACTGACTTCCTGCAGGACCCTGAAGGACTACATCCCATCCATCCTGCCAGTGGTTTTTTTTTTTTTTTAAATGATTGCTTAAAACATCCCCTGTGTTCCCAAGGAGGCAAAGAGCAATTTTACTTTGGGAGCCTGCTCTGAACTGTTTTAGTTCTTCATAAAATAAAGTAAGTAAACCAGAACTCAGTTTCTGGGTTACTTCCTTGTCAGTAAAGCCCTCTCTTAACACTAATGGGTTTGGGGTGGAGGGTTTTTTAAGTAGTTTTTTTTATTAAATATCAAGTGACAGGGGTGCAGCAGCCTTGTAATGTCTTGCAGGTAGGCACTGACCACTTGCCTCTCTATTTAGAAAGGCCAGCTTAAGTACATCTTTTTGCATCACACTGAGGAGAGTAAAAATAATAATCTAATAATACTTAACAAGAGGTTCATGTTTACCTTTTCTGTATTATAGCTCACCTAAAGATACATGCATAATTAGTGCAAAAATTATGGTTCTAACACATGGCACCTGACAATGCACAATTTTTACTCATGAAAATTGGGATCTACATTTTGCAAGTGAGTGGGTTTACACTAGCTGTAATGCATGCAGGGAGCCCTGGTGGCGCAGTGGTTAAATGCCAGTACTGCAGCCACAACATTGCAAGTTTGATCCCAAGGGCTCCAAGGTTGACTCAGCCTTCCATCCTTTCATAGGTCAGTAAAATGAGTACCTGGCTTGTGGGGGCAATTAACTAACACACATTGGAAATCACTTAATGCAGTGTAGTTGTGTGAAATGCTATTGCATAACAATTTGTAAGCCGCTCTGAGAGCCTTTGTGGCTGAAGAGTGGGGTATAAATACCTAAAATAAAAGAATGAATAAATAAATCAATGCAGGTGACACTTCATATTGGTTACAGTGCATGGGAACAGATCTGTTTCAGTGGACAGAGCAGATGAAACGCAGAGGGCAAATGGGTAAGATTTTTCCATGCACTGAGTACAGGAAACCTCCGCCTCGTGATGGCTCATTATCTGACAACTTGCTCTTTCTGCACTTGCAAATTAAGGATAAGTTCCATTCATTCAATGAGGAATCCACTCTTTCGACAGTTCTTGCCTATGGAGGCTTGCTTGGGACTGACTGCACATGCACATGCTGCTTGCAAAGCAAGTTGGGAAGGGGGAAAAGTTACCAAGCTGACTGAGAGATTTCACAAGCAATGCACGCACACACAGGCAGTCCCAAGCGAGCCACCATAATTCCTTCATGTTCCCTACATGGGTTCTGCTTTTCAACCTATTCTGGTTTCTGACACTGCTGCAGTCCCTAACCTGTCAGATAAGCAGGGGCTTCCTGTATGTATGTATACAGGAAATGTCTTTCACTTGAGTAATAAAAATATAAATGGGAACTATGCCAGATTTCTCTTCTGCTGTTGCTTAGTCCTGCTGTTAGATTGACTTTGGTATCTCGCTGACTGTTTAGAAAACATTTCTTCATTTGTTTCCTTGCAAGGTGAATCTCATCTTTTATTGGTTGGAGACCCTGGGACAGGAAAATCTCAATTTCTGAAATATGCAGTAAAGATTACTCCACGATCTGTGCTTACGGCAGGAATTGGATCTACAAGTGCAGGTAAATGGAGATGCTCAAATGTGGTGATGTCAAATTCAAGTAGGTAGGTGAAAGCCAAACTCTGCCCCTGCCCTAGAATCTGGGCTCAACATGATAATTTTGCATCAAGTGTTTGAGGATAGAACAGAATCCATAATTAGTTTCTGACAATCTCTCCAGAACCCAGTGCCAGTGTGCTATCCATCCACAGGTGGCCTGCCAGCATCCCTTTAATGGCATCATTGTTATTCCCTGTTGTTGTTACTGTTTATTTATATAGCGCCATCACTGTACATGGCACTTTACAAGTAAAAGAACAACAAAACAGTTCCCTGCCCTCAGGTTAAAAATCTAATTAAGACATTACACAAAAGGAAAAGGGTATTATTAATGTGGGAAGGCATTAATGCCAGCCCTGCCCACTATGTGGCACAGTACAGGATCAAAGCCTGTGCACAACTGCAGTTTCAGCAATTAAGGAAGTGGCAGTTGTTACTTAAAGACAGTTGTTACTTGCAGACTATACCTTTCTTCCCAAACAGAGGCAATATAGGCTATTTTGCAAATACACTTGAAAAGGCTACTTGTTACAGGTAAATTTAAGTTTTTCTGCCCCCCACCCAAATTTATTTGCATTTACAAGGTGAAAAAAGCTTACATGTTTTAGTAAGAGCCTCAGGGTTATTTAAAAATAGTTTTATTTATACAGCCACTGAAATACTTTTTTCCTTATAAACTTTCTACAGAACGTTGGGGGGTGTTTTGTTTTAAACAAATTCTTCACATTTCATTGAATACGTAGTTCCAAGGGAAATAGGTACAAGGTGATGGTTGTGTCTCGTGTGTTTGTGTCTATAGCTCAAACACATACAGAGTGCTGAAGGGCGGAAGGTCACATGCAGTCCATATGAGATTCTAACATGACATTTAATGAATTTTCCGATGTTGACCACCCTTTTGAAGCAGAAGGCAGTGCGTCCGTAGAAAGGAGTGATTGAAGGTTTGGGTTGCTGCTTTCTGCATCTGTCAGTTTTTCAGTGTTATCCTCCCAGTTAATGTGGAATCTTGTGACTCTGGGATTAGATGCCAAAATATTCCTTTGGAGCTGGAAAACAAGTGGGTTAAAATAAACATTTAGGAATTGTATTCAAGATTCCTGAAACAGACTGTCACAATTTCAGTACAGGGGAGAGAAGGAAGAATGAAGCTGCTACTATTCTAGAATGGGCAGGCAAAGTGTGGCCTGGCCCTTTGGCCCTGCACCCCGGTAGGCTTCCCTTCTACTGGTCAAAAGAACTGGTGAATCGCCTCTGCTGGAAACCCGTAGGTGCAGCAGTCAGTAGGTTACAGGGCCACATGCAACTATTTAGCATGTTCCCACCCACCCACCCCACAAAAGCTAGCAGTCCATGTGCTACCCAAAGGGCCTCAAGAGGCAGCCCATCTGTGCTGGAATTTTGTGCTTAGCAGCCAGTCCTCAATGCTGCCATGATGCTTGCTGGACCTTCTTATGTCAGTATAAGCAATAGGGTTTCAGTCCCTTTTCCCTCCAACAGCCTTCCACCATCCATCCTCAAAACTTGTTTCAAAGGGCAAAGAAACTCTACAGAGCAGGTTTGCAGTACCAGAGAAATCTGCTAAGGAAAAGGGATGCAAAGTCCCAACCACTAGTGTCAGATTAGATTTAGACCACTGTTCTCACACTACAGAAGATGAAGATCAGATGTTAGCAAAATATTACAATGATTTAAGTCTTGAAAGCAAGTAAATTCTGAATAGGTTAATTCTTCCCATTAATCAAGCAGAAAAAGGAAGACAACTTGTACAAATACAAGGGACAAAGAAGGCCCCAACTACCACCAGCTTCAGCCCCACCCATTGCCAGCCTGCAGCTCCTAACATATTATCCCCTCTGCACAGAAACTGACCCCCAACTCACTATAATACACTACCCTTTCCCTCCAATGGGTTCAAATTATATGAAAAGAGATTCCACCTTAACGTTAGAAAAAACTTCCTGACAGTAAGAGATATTCGGAAGTGGAATACACTGCCTCGTAGTGTAGTGGAGTCTTCTTCTTTGGAGGCTGGATGGCCATCTGTTGGGAATGACTTGATTGTGTATTCCTGCATAGCAAGGGGTTGGGCTGAATTGCCCTTGAGGTCTCTTCCAACTCTATGATTCTATGATTCCAGCCCCTGAATTTTTCACACCATGAACCAGATTTTCCATTCATTGTCTTTCGCTATTGTACTTTGTGGTTTAAATCTTCATACTCAAAAACTAAACAAACTATGATGTTCCACCACAGAAACTCATAGTAGTGCAATAGTTAAAACTAAATGATGAAAGAGCTCTGCTGGCGCTTAACCTGACCTTACTCTCTCAACTAATGGTCAAAACATCATTAATATTTCCCAAATTTCATAATTATGTTAATAGCTAGATGCACACTTTATCACACAAACAGAATGTGTCATGTTTGCTTAAATTTAAATTTTAAGAGTTATATTTTATCAAGTTGCATGTAGTTTGGTAAATCAGTGCTACTGTTCTAAATGTCAACACACATTATTTTTAATGAAATCAAGGCATATAGATAATGCACTCTTGCCTGGTGCAAACGAAACAAGTTTAAATATAGGGAGACTAATAGTTGTAACAGATCTGGACATTTTTGTTTTGCCAACTGAAATACTATAGTAAAACTCAGGGGTGTGGGAGAAGAGAGCAGGTCTTTCACTATAGCTGCCATCAGTTATATTTCTGAATAACACAGGCCTGCATGTTTCTTTTTTTATATATATTCTACTTTTAAAAAAATCAAAGCATGCCATGTTTGTAGGGATGAGCTGTGTTCATTTTGCAAGGAAAAATATTATCTATACCTGCTCAGTAGCTTTTATTTATACATTCCAGTGCTGATCTGATATACTCTGGGGCTACTCCCTATCTCAAATTGAACAGGGCTGTGCTACTGGAAGATAGAGAACGACATTTTACCCAAGACGTACAATCAAAGTAACAGATTAACATGCAGGGCAAAGAATGGATTGTGTGGCTAGATGGCTTAGCAGCAACTAGGCCATGCTTACTCCAATACAAGTGCATATAATTATAGATGAACAGGCTTCAAGGTTCTAGTTAAAAAGTGAAGTAAATCCCACAAGTCTAGCTTAATCAGGCAGAAGTACATCCTAAATAAGAGGGTCTCTGAATTTGTTTTTTGTTTGTTTGTTGTTGTATTTTAAAACATAGTTGTTTAGGGGAAAGGCTGATACTGTTAAGACAATTAGGAGTCAAAAACCCACATCAGTCTCTGAAAAACACCCACAGATCTGCATCTACTTTCCGTCAGACTCCATATATAGGATTAAATAGTCATAGTAATTGATGACTTTAAAAAAGGAGTGCAAGATATACTGATTGTTTGATGATAACCCAAGATAAATTCAGATTAATTGAGAGACACTCATTCTTTCAGAATTCCCAATACAAGTCATGTATTTTTGCTTAAATAATGCCTGGCTTGCTCATTGGTTTCAGTTCTCATCTATATAACCTGAACTTAGAAAAAAAGTTAATGCAGAAGGAAAGACATATGTCCTACCTTAGAAAAGTCTGGCTTTACTGGAGGATTCTCTCTCAGTTCTGTTTCCGTATATTCATTGTTTACATAATAGCCAACTCTAATAAATTCTTGTCCTCTATAGGTGCACGTAATTAACACAACTGTTACTCCTACAGCATCTGCATCAGGAATAAGTCCTGGATTAGGAGCATCTGCCTGCAGCCAAAATAAGTAAATGAATAAAAGTTAGTACAGGATTGACCGAAGTTCTCCCACCTTAAAAAAAAACACCACACACACACACACACTATATCTCTAGTTAAAGGGACCTAATATAGTAATTTACCTATTTAAATGGACAAAGCAGTTCACAGCTTGAAAAAAAAAGACAAATATTTCACATTTCAAATCACCTTTGAATTGTTTCAGCCCCTTGGTTTAGATTAGTTATTCTCCAGCTCTGGGATCCCTCCCCCTTTCCTTATTTTTGTGAGGACTTCAAATTTATTTAAAGGCTAATTCTGATGTAGTCAAAACTAATTTAAATGTCCAAGGTCCCCCCCCCCAAGTTGTAAGATATAGAAATGTAACATCAGGACAAGTTATATGGGTAGAAATGTTTATTTGACAGGTTTGGGGTATTCACACATACTGGGGCTATCCATGCCGGTAAAGGTAATATGTGAAAGATAGCTTAAGTACTTGATCATCTAGATGAATATCATGGCTGCCTTTTCCATTTGTCTAAAAGCCACAGATCTATGCCATTTAACAAAGACTGCCATGACACCATATCCAGTAAACTTTGGGGGAAGTCATATTAGAAGGTACATGTATATCGCAGGGTTTTCTTGGCAAGATTTCTTCAGAAGAGATTTGCTATTGCCTTCCTCTGAGGCTGAGAGAGAATGTGCCTTGCCAAAGGTAACTCAGTTGGGTTCCATGGCTGAGCAGGTATTTGAACGCTGATGTCCTGCTTCATTTGATCCTGCTTCAAAACCCACACCACTACACCTAAATAGGCAATGGCTAAAATAGGATGATTTAAAAGCAGTGAGTATGAAGGCCTAAATCCAATTACTAGTCTTAATGAGTGTAGACCCACTGAATCAATGGTGTTAGCATATAACCATTTAGCAACTGTTTCAATGGATCTGTTCAGCTGCGACTAGCAATTAGATTTAAGCCCAAGAAAGTACACATATGAATTCAATAGTGGACTGTCTTTCCTATTGTGGTGTGTGTGCACAGGCTCTTGTGTTCCTCTTTGCTAAGTCTATCCTAGGACCCAGTGCAACAAAAATGACCTTTTCCTATTATGTATACAGTAGGACCCCCATATCCACTGGAGACTGGCTCGGGGGGCGGGGGGGGGCGTGGATGGAAAACCACGGATAATAGCGAACACCATTGAAAATAATGGAACTTCTGATTTAAAATACCATAGAGTTGCCTTGGAAGACTTAGAAAATGGCTAGAGAGGACACATTTTCTAGGAAAACACTATGGTAGGTGTGCTGTTTTGTGTCCGTGGATAATTGAATCAATGGATAATGAATCAGTGGATACGGGGGTCCTACTGTATAGTCTAATATTGTGTGTATCTGCACCTTCAAGAGAATCTGCTTAGCTTCCAAGATCTCTGTCCATTTTGGGACCCACAGGCTCCCTAATGTGGTTCAAAGGAAAAATATGGAACTAGTAAAAACACAACAGCCAATTAAAAACTAAGCCATAATGACCAAACCCAAGGAAGTAAATGGTTAAACAACATTAAATGCATGCTTGGAAAGGCTCTGTCAGCAACTCAATGGTTGAAAATGAAGGGTCATGGGACAGTAAGTTTTGATGGGCAACTTGTGGCTGCCCAGATGTTCCTGAACAGAAGCTCCTCTCACCACTGAGTATGTTACATAAGGCAGCTGGACAGTTGCAGTCCTTGAACATCTGGAAGCCACAGGCTGTCCACCTTGGGCTCTAGGGCCTAGGCACCACTACCAAGGTTGTCCTGTCCTACTTGTCTAACAGCTATATATCAGGTATTGGTCAGACACAGAACATGGCCTTCTGAAAATCTTCAGCAACTCTCTCGCTTCAGGGGAGACCACTTAATATTCTTATAATAAACAGCTGTGTATCCAGACTTTTACACGTCCACATGTTCTCAATTTAAAATTAGAATCCACAAAAGAGAGCTACCCAGCTATGGATTAAATATTAGATCTGCTAACCTCTTTAAGTACAGGACAGGTCTAAACTTCATTTCGCTTACATTTAACATTAGGATGTGTGACTTCTTGTGTAAAAGTGTTGTGTAGTCATGTCATCTAAACATAATTCTGTAGCACCCCCAAAATGTATAAAGACAAAACTTACCTGAAATACAAACATATGTCTTCCTGCAGGTACAGGGCCCACCAAAACTGAATCTAAAACTTGATCGTATTCCTCACTTTCGGCTGAGCCCACGTAGATGATTTTCCATTCTAAATCTGTATTAGAAGACAAAAAGCTTTAAATGAAACTGCATGACCTACTTCCATTGCACTTAAAGTGTCACAAAAATCAGAATTACTTTTACCAAGGCTTCTCCCAACTCCTGACACTGTGGTCTTTAAGCTAGTGTGTGGGGGGAGAACTTGAGATTGTAACCATTCTTATCTGAAAGCAAATCTTGAAAACCACTGATATTTACTTCCAAGAAGGTTTCTACACCACTTAATTACTTTTAGGGGAGCTGCATTTATTGTTATTATCTGTAGAAATACCCTAAAATTGGGGTCACCCAAGGCAAATGGAGCCTTCTGCTCAATTGTACAGAATTTTTTAGCCTGATTTTTTAAATATCTGGCCTGGGGAGGAGAAAGGGCTGAAAGATGACATTGGAAGTTGTCTGTCAAGCTTACTTCCATGAGGGAAAGTTGTAGCTGACCTCACTACTGGCATCAGCACATCCCACTGGAGTGTAGGGTGGAAAAAGAGCTCCTGACCAGTGCCCAGTAATGTGTTACACTGGGGAGAAACATCCAGATATAATATAACAAAAACTGTTCCCCCCAAACAACCCAATCAATAATCCTCTGAAAAGGAAGCAGCAGCAGAAGTTATGCTTTTATTTTAAGCCCCCCCCCATAATATAAAAACTATACCCAGAGTAATACCCAAGCAACTAGGTGCTGTAGACCACACACACACATGTAGACTATATGTATGCATTTCAGAGGGACTGGCAGAGCCACCCATGAGAATTTCTTAAGATAACCCTCTGGAATTCATGGGGTCGCCATAAGTCGACTTGAAAGACATCTACAGGCAGAAGCCTCAATCATCTCTCCATTTAGCTATTGGTGACTTGGGGAAAGAAAGCCAAAAGCCTTCTGCCAACGAATTGCTTTTTTAAAAATAAAGACTATAGGGATGGGACGAAGGGAAAACAAACTTAACTTGCAGCTTGCTTCCCCCCTCACACACACACCACCCCTCCCCTTTGAAAAGCACCCCCTCGGCTGCGGTGCTGAGAGGAGGCAGGAGCCCTCCGCCAGCCGCCGCCTCGCCTTTTTGGCAAGCCCGAAGCCCGCCAGATGCCCAGGCGGAGCCCTCCCTCTTCCTCCTCCAACTCGCTCGCCACCATGCTGGCCAACATGGCTGCTCCCAGCCCTGGCACAAGTTCCTGGCAACTTGAAAGGCTCCCCTCTCCCCATTTCAAGGCTGCCGGGGGGAGGGTGGGAGAGAGGGAGAGGAGACCAGAATCCCCCCCCTTCCCCAATATCCCGCTGCTGCCCTCCTCCCCGCAGGCGGCCCCAGAAAGCCCTCCCGCTGCAATGGCTTCTGAGGAGCTCTCCTGCGGGCCCCGGGAGGAGAGAGGCAGGGCTCCTCCAGCCGCCGCCGGGCCTTTGCAAAGTTTACGCCGAGGCAAGCGGGGCTGGGGGGTGGTTGGGGGGTCTCACCTTCGGAGAGGTCCTCGATGCACTCGAAGGTGATTTCGAACTGGAAGGGGTTGTAGAAAGGGGAAGGGTTGTCCAGCACCACCACGTTGTTCACCTGGACCTTGGCCATGGCGGGAGGGCAGGAGGCGAACAATAGGGGCGCTCCCCTCCGCCAGCCCCGAAAGGAGGCAGCCCCGCGCGCCCCGGGAAAGGCGGGCGGGCGGGCGGGCGCACGCGGGGAGTTGGGAAACTTTTCCTCCCCCTTTTCCCAGCCTTTTCTTCTCTGCAGAGCCGCCCCCTCTCTCACACACACACCCCTTTCTTCCTCCACACACCCCCCCACTCGGCTCTTTCTTCCTCTCTCCCCCGCCAGAAAAAAATACTAATCCCGCGCCGAGAGCGGCACTCCGCACTGTGCGTTTGGCAGCCTCCCTGCTACCCCGGAGGGAAGGAGGGAGGGGCGGCCGCGCGGATTGGCTGCACCCGGAGCCAGGGCCCTCCTTCGCTCGGCCGGCAAGAGGGGCTTCCGAGCGGGGACGGGCTGGGAAGGATTCGCTGGGGCTCCACCTGCTGGGCGAGGGAGCGGAGGGAGGGCAGGCAGGCAGGCAGGCAGGCGCCTCCCTGCAGCCCCCCAGCAGGGCCTGGAGTTGCCCAGAGCCGGGCGGAATGGCCATCCAGGCGACTCTCCGGCTTACGGTGACAACGGAGAAAATACCCCCCATGGAATTTGCTGGGAATACAGTTGTCCCTTCATATTCGCCGGATGTTGGCTCCAGGAAAAATGCATTCGTGTTGGGATAGTTTTATTTTTGTGTTAGTAAAGAAAAAGAGGAAAACGTTTTATTTATTTTTGCATTATTGTTCCGGCCTTTTGCAGTCTCGGGTGGATTTTTTGAGTAGAATGGTTTTATTCCAATACAAAAAAATTCCTAATTCCCCCCCCCCAAAAAAAGTCCTAATCCCCATGGATACCAAAATCCATGAATACTCAAGTCCCATTACATGCAATGGCATAACAAAATGGTGTCCCTTATATAAGATGGCAAAATCAAGGTTTGCTTTTTGGATTATTAGTTTTTAAAGACTATTTTCAAGCTGTGGATACTTAAATGCGTGGATACCAAATCTGTCGATACGGAGGGACAACTGTACTACCTGTCTGAATGGGATCCAGCATCAATCCACTCTATCCAGAAGGAGGAGGGCCTAAAACAGCAAAAACACAGCAGGGAAAGCCTTTACAGCTTCTACATGCCTGCTCTTTAAGACAAGCACATTCACTTGCTTCATACACCCCCACTATCTGGATTACAGGGAATGGCAAAATGTGGGACAAGGCTTTTTCTGCAGTGGGGCCAGACCTGTGGGATTTGATTCCTTATTGATTTAGGTTTGCCATAAATCAGAAATTACTTGAAGACACACAGTAACAAATTGAATCCAAACCAAGGCCGTTTTCTTCTAGGAGGCCTTTTGGTCTCATTGCACCATTGTCTTGTTTCTGCTGCTCTAGTTAATGTTACTATTAATGTGTTGTTAATGTATTTGTTCTTAAAATTGATCTTGTACTGAATTTAATACAGCCACACTAAAATATACTCATGGATGTATCCAGACTGCAGAGTTAAACTAGTTTTAATACAATTTTAATTGCCATGGCTCCATCCTATGCAATTCTGGGATTTGTAGATTGGTGAGATACTTTTAAAAAAATTAGGGCATTTCCCTGAACTGCAGTGCTACGTCTCCCTGGCATAATAATCTAAGTGTCTCATGAAATTACAAATCCTAGGATTCCATAGGATGAAATCATGGCAGTTAAAGTCATATCAAGCTCTGTAATGTGGATAAACCCTAATTAGCTGAATTTGATCAATAATAGAATAATAGAATCATAGAGTTGGAAGAGACCACTAGGGCCATCTAGTCCAACCCCCTGCCGTGCAGGAATAAACAATCAAAGCATTTCCAACAGATGGCTATCCAGCCTCTGTTTAAAAACCTCCAAAGAAGAAGAGTCCACCATACTCCAAGGCAGTGCATTCCACTGCCGAATAGCTCTTACTAGTTCAATTGCCTTGTACTAGGACCCCTGTATCCACTGATTCAATTATCCACAGGACACAAAACAACACACCTACCATAGAGTCTTCCTAGAAAATGTGTCCTTTCTAGCTATTTTCTAGGTCCTCCAAGGCAACTCTATGGTATTTTAAACCAGAAGTTCCATTATTTTCAATGACATTCACTATTATCCACGGTTTTCAGTATCCACAGGGCCTCCCACAACCAGTCCCCAGCAGATATGGGGGTAGTACTGTACTGAGAAAGGAGGAGTCTACTGGAGTCACATGCTCCCCTCCTACTTTGCCAGGCTATATTATCTTTAAGAGCCAGGGCAGGGAGAAGATGTTGTTGTGTGCCTTCAATTAGTTTCTGATCCTAAGGCAAACTTATTACAGGGTTTTCTTGGCAAGATTTGTTCAGAGGGGGGTTGCCATTGCCTTCCTCTGAGGCTGAGAGTGTGGCTGGCTCTTACAGAGCAGATGCCAGGACTTCTGGTGAGGCTGATGGCAGGTTGTTGACTCTGAGCAGGGCTCTGCAACAGAGAACACTTTGGCAGAAAAGTACAGCCGGCTAGGATGGGAACTCCGGCTGGCAGAGCTCTCTCCAGTCTAGGAGAGAGCGGGGGAGATTGCCTAAGTACAGCTCTGGAACTCCCACTGTTTGTGAGGAGACCATAGAAACTGTTATCAGCTAGGAAATTTAGTGGTGGTGTGAGCTTTAGGATCACCACCTGCCTCAGCTACCAAAGTGAACCTTAAAAAAAAAAGGATACTTGACTGCAAATCTTCACTTCTTAAATTTATCTGAAATGTATAATTTTTAATTGGAGACATTTCATCCGATCAACAGTTACATGAAAACTTCACTGAGTTTCTCTTTTCTGGGAGTAAGAAATGAGAATGAGGAATATTGATAAGAATTCAGCAGTAACACAAAAAGTTTAATTATGAAGGTGCCTAAGAAAGTTAAAAACGGCCAAGTCAAGTAACAATTTTATAAGTAAAAGACTTTTCTTACATGGTGGTGATGAAAGTGCCTTTGAGAAATTTCCCAAGGTAACTTGCCAAAAACCTTCTTTGAATTAATGGACAGTTTGAAGCTAATTGTTGTTTAGAGAGAGAAAAATGGAGATTCTAGAGAATATACTTTTTTTTTTTCTGGAAGACATAGAGCCTTCTCTAGAATTGTTATGGTTTGGATTTCTAAAACCTTAGTTACTAAGGTTAACAAAGTGGAAATATTACCTAAGACTTTTTTCAGATCACGATCCAGTCTTTTAAAAGAAGGACTTTTTAGATAGAATGAAATATTGTTACAGAAGGAAATAGCGAAGGAGGATTGTAAAAAGAAACTAACATCATTTTTTGAGAATACTTTGGTTAAAGGTATGGATGTTAGGATTGTTTGGGACATGAATAAAGCTTTTGTTTCATCCAGTATAATTCTGAACTTAAGAAGAAGAAGCAAGAGAAATTAAATCTGATTTTGGATGAGATAAAGAGAAAGGAAGAAGAATTTACAAAGTCTCCATCACAGAAAAGTGTCTTAAATCCAATTAAGATTTTACAGAGGCAACTATCCATGTTAACAGTGAGAGAGATGGAAATAAAGATGAATTATGCAAAACAAAAAAGTTTTGAGTTTTCAAACAAAACAGGAAAGTGGTTGGCATGTAAACTAAGAAAGAAAAAAGGTTAAAAAGCAATATTAAAGTTGTATGAAGGAAACATAGAGTTGGAAGAGACCACAAGGCCATCAATGCACCTCCTGCCATGCAGGAATACACAAAGCATGCCCGACAGATGGCTGTCCAGCCTCTGTTTAAAAACCTCCAAATATGGAGACTCCACCACAAGCCAACGCAGCGCGTTCCACTATCAAACAGCTCTTACCATCAGAATGTTCTTCTTAATGTTTAGGTAGAATCTCTTCATGTAGTTTGAAGCATAGTAATAATAGACAATGTAAAGATATACAGTCATGTGAAAAAGAAAGTACACCCTCTTTGAATTCTATAGTTTTACATATCAGGACATAATATCAGTCATCTGTTCCTTAATAGATCTTAAAATTAGGTAAATACAACCTCAGATGAACAACAACACTTGACATATTACGCTGTGTCATGGTTTATTCAACAAAACTAAAGCCAAAATGGAGAAGCCAAGTGTGAAAAACTAAGTACATCCTTACTGCTTTAATAGGAATTTAGATGCTCAGTAGCAGATAGGTGCTGCTAATCAAATGCCCTTGATTAATTTATCATCAGAAAGTGTGACCACCTCTATAAATGCCAAAGTTTTAGCAGTTTGCTGATCTGGAGCATTCAGGTGTGCGTTAACACAATGCCAAAGGGGAAAGACATCAGCAATGATCTTAGAGAAGCAATTGTTGCTGCCCATCAATCTGGGAAGGGTTATAAAGCCATTTCCAAACAATATGAAGTCCATCACTCTTCAGTGAGAAAGCTTATTCAGAAGCAGAAAACATTCAAGACAGTTGGTAATCTTCCCAGAAGTGGATGTCCCAGCAAATTCACCCCAAAGTCAGACCGTGCAATGCCCAGAGAATTTGCAAAAAACCTAAGAGGCACATCTCAGACTCTACAGGCCTCAGCATAGTAAATATTAAAGTTCATGACAGTACAATTACAAAAAGACTGAACAAGTATGGAACATGACAGCATGGCCTAGATTTACAGAGTTGCATCTGAACAAACCACAAGACTTCTGGAACAAAGTCCATTGGACAGACAAGACCAAAGTGGAGATGCTTGGCTACAATGCACAGCAACATGTTTGGTGAAAACCATATCAGCACAAACACCTCATGCCAACTGTTAAGCACAGTGGTCGAGGGGTGATGATTTAGGCTTGTTTTGCAGCCGCAGGACCTGGGAACCTTGCAGCCATTGAGTCGACCATGAACTCCTCTGTATACCAAATTATTCTAGAGTCAAATGTGAGGCCATCTGTCTGACAGCTAAAGCTTGACCAAAATTCTGTCACACAATAGGACAATGATCCCAAGCACACCAGGAAATCTACAATAGAATGGCTGAAAAAGAAGAGATTCAGGGTGTTGCAGTGGCCCAGTCAAAGTCCAGACCTCAATCCGATTGAAATGCTGTGGCGGGCCCTTAAGAGAGCTGTGCATAAACAAATGTCCACAAACCTCAATGAACTGAGGCAATATTGTAAAGAGAAGTGGGCCAAAATTCCTCCACAATAATGTAAGGGACTGATAAAGTCATACAGAAAACGATTACTTCAAGTTATTGCTGCTGAAGGTGGTTCTACAAGCTATTGAATCATAAGGTGTACTTAGTTTTTCACACATGGCTTCTCCATTTGGGCTTTATTTTTGTGAATAAATCATGACACAGTATAATATGTCATGTGTTGTTGTTCATCTGAGGTTGTATTTACCTAATTTTAAGGCCTGCTAAGGAGCAGATGATTGTTATTATGTCCTGATATGTAAAACCATCGAATTCAAAGAGGGTGTACGTTCTTTTTCACATGACTGTAGACGTTATTTCATCAGTATTATACTTCTTCGTATAAATGTCAAGAAATTCCTTTGGAGAAAGTGGATGAATACTTAGGTAAGTCAAATCTAAGTCAAAAATTGCAGAAAGACAAATTATGAGTAGTCCAATAACAGTGAAGGAGATTTGTGATGTGATTAATAAAACCAAAACAGGAAAGACACCTGGGTCAGATGGTTTGCTAGCTCTTCTTTGCCAACTCTGCAAAGAAGAGGAGTTACTGTTACCTTTGCAACAAACAGTGAATACTATTTTGCAGCATGGAAAGATTCTGGATAGTTGGGAAGAGGCTAATATAGCATTAATATCTAAAGAAGATCAGGACCTGACATTAATAAAAAAGAAAAACCTACTGCATAGACCAGTATCATTACTGAACAATCATTATAAGTTGTTTGCAGTGATCTTAGCTGAAAGACTGAAATCAATTTTACAGGACTTTATTCATTGAGATCAATGTGGGTTTCTACCCAAAAGACAACTAAGAGATAACATTAGAAATGGGTTGTGTATATTTGAATATCTACAACATGGGCAAGAGATCAGAAAGGGGGAGGGAACAAGAAAAAATGGGGAGGGGAAACAGAATGGTTCCCAATAGGAAAAGTGGTAAGAGAAGGCTGCATTCCATCACCCTATTTGTTCAAATTGTATGCAGAGAATATCATACGCAGAGCAGGTTTAGACTCGGAGGAAGGACGAGTGAAGATCTGAGGAAGGAATATCAATCTAAGATATGCAGATGACACTGTACTACTAACAGAAAACAACAAAGACAAAACAATTATGGAAGAAAGTTTAAAAAAGAGTGTTAAGGCAGGCTTACTGTTGAACATTAAGCAAACAAAAATAATGATCACAGAGGATTTATATAAATTCAATCTGAATGATGAGAAAATTGAAATAGTTAATTATTTCCCATACCATACCTTGGATCAATCATTGATCAGAAGGGATACTGCAGTCAAGAAATCAGAAGACGACTAGGATTGGGAAGGGCAGCTATGAAAGAACTAACAAGATCCTAGAGTGCAAAGATATAAAATTGAACACTAAAGCTAGGATCATCCAAGCCATCCTGTTTCCCATCACCGTGTATGGATGAGAGCTGGACAATGAAGAAAGCTGCTAGAAATAAAATCAACTCATTTGAGACGTGGTGTTGGAGAAGAGTGCTGGGGATACTGTGGACAGGGAAAAAAGACAAATAAATGGATCCTAGAACAGATCAAGCCTGAATTCTCCTTGGAAGCCAAGATGACTAAATTGAGGCTGTCGTAGTTTGGCCACATCATGAGAAGGCATGGCTTACTAGAAAAGACAATAATGCTAGGAAAGGTGGAGGGCAGTAGAAAAGAGAGGAAGACTGCATACCAGATGGATAGACTCAATCAAGGAGGCCACAGCCTGAGCCTGCAGGGCCTGAACAGAGCAGCTGAGGACAGGGAATCTTGGAGGTGTCTCATTCACAGGGTCACCATGAGTTGAAGTCGACTTGAAGGCAGTTAACAACAACAACAATAACAAAACACTACTGACAGGATGATTGGAAGTCATTGTTTTTCTCTTTTCTCTTTTTTCTTTTTCTTTACTTTTCTCATATCTTTTAGTGCATTGTTAAAATCTACAATAAATAAAATATATTTTAAAAGGAGCAGTTACCTACCTGATAAAAGGAGCTCTTTTTTTCTTTCATACGCATCCTCCCATTGTTCCTGCTGTCTTCTTGCATTCTCCCTTTGTTTACATTATTTTTATATTGCCTCTTGCATGTATGTGACTAAGATGTTATTGTATACCACTATGTTAACATTCCTTCTGTTAAGGTGCATAAATGTTTGTTAAATAAATAATTAAATGTTTGGAGTCTGCACAGAGATCTCGGTTATCCTTGTCCAATTACAATACCATTTGCACTACCAGGTTCATATGTTTCACAAATATAGTGACTAGCAAGGCAGGTTTAAGGCTTTGTATTATAAATGAACAGAACTCCTGGTTCTTCATGTGGGGGTGGGGGGGATTGACCCCCCCAAAATCAAAATCATTTGCTCTTATGTAAAGGGAACGACAGAATGAAAGAAGAAGCAAATTAGATGATCCGTGGCTGCCAAGTTAAAATGCTGCTCCTTTTCTGTTTAAGGAGGTAGAAATATAATTAAAGCAAGACTGTACCATAAATGTGTTGTAATGACAATAGATTTAACAAAATGCTTACTAGCACATAATCCAAACAACCTAGGTAAAACAGTCCACCATGGGCATCATTAAGGAATCAAACAGAAGCGAGGCAGCATATATTAAATGATACAGCTATTAATAATTCCTGCTATGTATGAAGTGGCAATAAGTATATTTCTATGACTGTTTCATTTGTTTTTTATGTAACTTAGTACAATACTATGTAAATAATTGCTAATTAACAATAAAAGTGGTCTTTCTTTATTGGCCTTGCTGGCCAGAGGGGATTAAAAAGAGGAGGCTGCCACAGGAATAACACAAGAGACTTAATTTAGAGGGTCTCTGGAGATTCTGAAGCAGGGAAGGATATCAGTAATAGGGCTTTGTCTTGTGACTCTCCTGAACTTGAATTTTTTTTTGGCATGCATTGATTAAGCCTATGAATTTTTAACATTCTTGATGTGCAAGAACAAGTTAAGAGATTTGAGGTAGAGATTGAACTAGAAGGTATGTGGGAGTTTGGAAAACTGGCATTTCTTTTAAGATTGTTTTGGAGAATATTTTCCTGGGCCTCTAAATAGCCACATCACTGATACAAGCATACAAGTAGAAGGCTTTTTGACATCCTCTTTAAATGCCTGCAGGAAAGGCTACCAGTATGGAGGTGGTGTTTCTGTTGTAGTTGATTCTGTTGCTGTTTCTTGCTGAGTGTTTGAGTTGGTCCATTATCCTGGCTGGTTTATAGTGATTTGATGTTTGTGGGTAATTTATCACCATGTTTCCCGGTCTGTGGCTATTCTCTGCCCCTTTCTTTGTGAGCTATGAACATATTTTGAGGTAGCATCCAATCATGTGCTGTATGAGATGTTGTGTGGCTTATGAGGCATCATTCATGTGCTGGTTCATTCTCTGTTGAGACTCTTTGAGCCATGGAACTTGGCAATTAATGTTCATGGTTGTTTTATTGTGGTGCTGCCTCAGTTGTGAGGGGGAGGCACACTGTGCTTCTATTGTTGTGGCCACAATTAGGTTCATGCAGCTCATATATGAATCATTAAAGGCGTTAATGTGGTGGTGGTGGGGATATTGGTTTATCCTAGGTCCTCTTTCTCCAGCCTGACAGTGCCTTCCGGATGTATTATACTGTAAACCCCAAACCCCATAGCCAATGACTTCTATATTTTGAAGGACAAACAGCCTGCTTGAAACATGTGTGGTGGGAGGGGGGATTGACAGAGAAACAAGGAGTTGGTTCTCAAATATTTCACAGCTGTTTTTCCATATGAGAAGGTAGGAGGAAGCCAAGCTCCTAAGGGACCTGCATGTTCACTTCTGAGATTACATTTCACTTCACTCTCAGTCTGATATTTTATCAATTATAATATAGTCGTCCCTTCACATTCACTGGGGTTTAGTTCCAGGACCTCCCGTGAATACCCAAATCCATGAATACTCAAGTCCCATTATATGCAATGGCGTAGCAAAATGGTGTCACTTATATAAGATGACAAAATCAAGGTTTACTATTAGGATTATCATTTTTTAAAGAATATTTTCAAGCCGTGAATACTCAAAACCGTGAATGTCAAATCCGTGAATGTGGAAGGACAACTGTATTCTATAACATAAACAGACTAGTGGAAAACCAATACACATTTGTTGGTTGGTGAAGACAAAAATGTCATTCTTTGAACTGGAGCTGCACTAGACCTGTCTCATCTCTGTTCACTTATAATTAGTATCCCTGTCCTTCACATATTTTAAGTCTGAGACCAGAGGCTCTTTCACACTATATAATTATAGCACAACCATTCCTCTCGAATTGCCATGTCAATTTCCTGTGGAATCCCGGGGTTTGCAGTTTAGGGAGGGGTGTTTAAAATTCTCAGCCAGAGAGCTCATCTACTGCTTCACCAAACTACAAACCCCAGGGGGGCATCTACACTAGAGAAATAATCCAGGTTGAAACTGGATTATTTGCATGGCTCCTTCCTATGGAATCCTGGGATTTGTAGCTTGGTGAGGCACCAGCACTTTTTGTCAGAGAAGGCTAAAGACCTTGTAAAACTACAAATCCCAGGATTCCATAGGAAGTAGCTATGTAATTAATCCAGTTTCAAACTGGATTATTTGTGCCATGTGGATTCCCCCCAGGATTCAATAGGATGGAGTCTTAGCAGTTCATTTCAACAAGCACTTTTAGCAAGCCTTACTCAGATAGAACCCTGAGCCACAGTTCAACACTCTCTCTTAAAAATGTTTTTTTTCCAAGTTATTACAAGAAACATTTTCTCCCCGAAGGTTTGACAGTCACTGCTGTGAAAGACTCTGGAGAATGGAATTTGGAGGCTGGGGCTCTAGTGCTGGCTGATGGGGGGCTTTGTTGTATTGATGAGTTCAACAGCATCAAGGAACATGACAGAACCAGCATTCATGAGGCAATGGAGCAACAGACGATCAGTGTGGCAAAGGCTGGGTAGGTGTTTCTTTTTCAGTATGTGTGATGAATTAACATCTCTGCCTTTTTTTCCCCACTTTTTCTCTCTTGACACTTGCACTGACACCATATAAGAACCAGTGTGGTGTACAGAGGCAGCTTATGCTCTCACAGAAGAGAGGTGGTACCACACACCTTTTATCTCATTTTGAGAATAAAGCAGATGGTGTTTGTGAGGTGGGAGGGTTCTGTGGTGAGTAGCACAAAGCAGAAAGCATAGAGTTGGGAAAGTCCAAATTACCGGTTCTGGGGGGTCCTTCAACAGAGCCAGGCATTGTGAGTCAGGGCGCTGTAGATCACATGTGCTACTGGCACAAAGCTCCTCACAGCCAGGCAGCAGTTTGGGCACTACTAGTGAGTGGTAGTAGTGTAATTCATCACTCCAGTTGCTCTGTGGCCTGAGGTAGTCATCTCTCTCAACCCAAGGAAGGGCTAGGTAGGCCTCCTAGGTGAGGAATTTCTATTTTAGTTATTTATACCCTGCTGTTCAGCCACAAGGCTATCAGAGCATCTTACAAATTGTTTTTAAGCAACAGCAATTTACACATCTGCACTGCATTAAGCAGTTTCCAATGTGTGTTAGCTAATTGCCCCCACAAGCCGGGTACTCATTTTACCGACCTATGAAAGGATGGAAGGCTGAATGAATTTTGGAGCCCTCTGGAATCGAACTTGCAATGTGGTGACTTGCAGTACTGGCATTTAACCACTGCACCACCAGGGCTCCTTTTCTAGACTCTAGAACAGTGGTGAGCAGATGTGGCTCTCCAGATGCTGTTGGACCTCACCATTGGCTATGCTAGCAGGGATTGATGGGAGCTGTGGGCCAAAAACATCTGCAGTGCCATAGTTGCCCACCCCGGGTTAAAAGAAACAGCCAAATGTGTCTTTTCAATTCAGAGGAATGATGGCATTTCTTAAAAGAGAATTTAAAAGAAGCTTAGCAATGACTATTCTCTTTGGTGTTAATACATATTTCTTTGTCCCATTGTTGCCAAGCTGCAAGCACATTTTTCTGGTTTATTTTACATTACAGTACTTTATGATGAATACCAGTATATCAAATCTTGACAGATTTTGGGGGGCAGGGAGAGAAATAGTGAGGCCATTTGTTCCTTGTTTGCCTCACCACCTTCCCAATGTACGTCAGTGAGGCAAAGTTTTTCGACAATTGAGATGAATCCTAAGTTTCCCTCCTAAGTTTATATTTCTGTTGAACACACTAGTACTAGCATCGTAATGAATATGCACAGGGTTGTACTCCAAGAATCCAAGAACTGAATATCCTGTTGAATTTTATATGTAGTATAATTGGGAAGAAGTAATGTGCTTAACTGTATGCTTACAATCATGTTTCTTGTACCAATGTAAGACTGAACATAAACACAGCCTTAAAATGACCCATTATTAGATGCTAGTTTGAGTGAAAAGGGAGGGAAAAACCATTTTTAGTCAGGAGAGCAATGAAACAGTTGTTTAGTGTTGCAGATGGAATTTTAGACCCTTCTTCTAAGTATGTGTTCTGGGGCTCAAAACATTTGCTTCCATATTTAGAAATCCTTAAGGAATTATAGAGTGGAGTCAACACTGATTTCTTTTTTGAATCTCTGTTGTTTCTGGCTAAGAGTCAAAATGCTTTTCCCATGTTATGTACTACTGATATGAAAGCTAAGATTATTGGTGCTACACTTGTTCCCACTCAATACATGAGGTAAGAGCTAAGATGGCACCGACTAGAAATAGATTATTCCTAAGTCAGATTTAGAACAGCTGTTTAGCTGTCTGCAATGAAGAGGGGTTATGCTATGACTGCCTGAACAAAAACACCCTTCTGGAGCTCTGAAAACAAACCCCGGGCCAAGGTCAAATAAATTAAGGAAGAGGAAAAATCTGTTCTGGATGGCAGATACTCTTATTATAATCAGGTTTTTTTGTACACTGAAACTCTGTAAGCATCTGTGAAAACATCTGTGTGCATAATATACATCAAGAGAAAGAGCATTCTTGTCTCACCACACAGCAGTAAGCATATCAGTAAGGTACATGGGAATGTCAGAGTTAAAGTGTCAAGAGATATTTTGCATGTAAGAGAATATATATATATATATATATATGGTCAAGTTTTGGGTTTATCTATTCTACTTTTTAAAATAATGATGATTCCCCTGGCTGGAATTTAATAACGTTTTAGTAGATTGGGTCAAAGTGGGGATGGAGGGATGGATGGGTTATGTGCAGTGCTTTGCAAAATCTAGAGATTCAAGATTTAGGGACTGACTTTTCAAACTTAAATTCCAGTTACTTAACAATAATGACAACAAAATGTTACCATTACATCAGTCTAATATGGGCTAATTGGGAAATTTAAAATTGTGTGTGTGGCCTCCAGCTCAAGTAGCATTTTCCTGATTTCATCTGTTGCCCTGTGTGTGCTCTGTCACACACGAATGTATTGTACTCTGCATGCAATTTATGAAGTGCTTTTGAGTCAGGAAGAGTCTAAAATGAAAGACACTCTGTCAAAAAGTTAAACTTTTTTTAAAATAGTTTGATGACATTTGATGAAGGAGTAAATGTAGATCACCTTTTTCTTTAGCTTAGTGTGCAAACTGAACACAAGGACCACTATTTTGGCAGCAACCAATCCCAAGGGCCAGTATGACCCTAATGAATCTGTCTCGGTAAACATAGCTCTTGGAAGTCCTCTTCTTAGCAGATTTGATCTTGTCTTGGTATTGTTGGATGCAAGAAATGAAGAGTGGGATCACATCATTTCTTCCTTCATATTACAAAATAAAGGTAGGGTGACTTTTACATTAATGCTACACAATGTACTTACATCTGTACACCAGCTAAACTATTTCTTCTTGTGCTCAGGAGGGCACCATGCTATCAACACTGAAAAGTGATCAAAAGTAACAGCTGATAAGCATCCAGGGAGATCTGTTGTGTTTTTAATTATCTCATATTTTGTTTGGCTACAACTATTTTAATATAGCTTCTGTTTAGAAGAAAAAAGTAGAGCAACAATTGTCTAGATGAGAAGATATAACGTGGATTTCTGCACATTAACACAAAATCACAGCAGCATTTATTTGTCTCCATGGTCCTTTGGCAAAATCACTGGTATGAAAAGCTAACCATATATATATATATATAACATTTTCTATATTACATAAAACAAACATATATCACTCAACGCATACAACGTACATTCGTAGACATTTACACATATACATATCACATTTTGCTTCCATCCTTTCCTTCCTTTTGAATCTGGTAACCTTTTAAATTATCCTGTATCCAACCTGTTTCGTCCTATTGACCAAGTCAATCTAATTGTTTTTACAAATTCTTACAAATTATTTTTACCAAGAACCATTTCTTATTTATTTATTTTTTTCTATCTATCCTAATTCTACCAGCTATTATTGTTTTCTTCCACTTATCTTCTGTATCGGTGTTAATTCCTGTATTTTAGTTAATTCAGTTCTTCTAAAATGCTATTATAGCTTCTTTCCCCCATTTATCTTCCCATATCGGTAATACACGTCTCCATTCCCCTCTGAACTTGTTTTCAGTTTTGTCATCTAAGATATGTGTTAATTTATCCAACACTGCTATTTCGTGTAGTTTCACCAGCCATTTTTCTTCTAATGGTATCTGAGTTTTTCCAGTATTTTGCGTATACCACCCTAGCTGTGGTTACCATATATAATATCACTCTCCCATATATTTTTTTTCTCTTTGTCTATCCAAACCATCCAACATGTTCAACAAGTATAGCTCTGGTCTCATAGACAAGGCTATTTTTATTATTATAGATACCATTCTATGGATTTTTCCCCTGAACTTTCTTGCTTTTTGGCATTGCCACCCACCACATATGATAGAATGTGCTTCTTTCCACCCCGCACTTCCAGGATCTATCATGTTTTGTTTTGTACATTTTGGCAATTCTGTGTGGTGACAAATACCACTGATAAAGCATTTTATAATCATTTCCCCTTAAATCATAGCATTTAGTAAATTTTAAATTTTTATTCCAGGATTTATTCCATTGATCTAACGTGGGTGAAAACCCCATATTCTGGGCCCACTTAACCATATTGTCCTTCATGGTTTCTTTTTCCATTTCTAATTTTAACAATAAATTGTATAATTTTGAAATTACTTTCACTCTCTCATTTACTAATATTTCATCTAATTCTGTATAGTTCCTTTCAATCCCCTCTAATTTTATATCTTGTACAAAACTTTCTCTTAATTGTCTATATAGGAACCAGTGACATAACAAATCTTCTTCCTCTAATTCTTCTCTCGTTTTTATTTTCCATTGGTCCCCTTGTATTTTCAGAATATCCTTGTATGTTAATTGTTTGTTCTTACATAAGTTCTCTCTCATATGAAAGGCTTCGTGAACTGATGCCCACAGAGGTATCTTCTTGGAGATTTTATGTTTACAGTTTTCTCTGGCTTTTCTTCGCAAACGAAGATTCAGGAAGGACTCATCCCGCGCTTTCTGCAAGCGCGCTGATGACTAAAAAGGCCAATCCGAGATAAACAAGTCCGGTTGCAAAAAGCACAGCAGAAGGTCTCCTTGGGTGATGTTTTTGGGTTGTGATTCTTTCTGCGTTGTCGTTTCTCTTCAAGACTTGTTCGTCGTGAGTTCTCAAATAAGGCTGCAGCATTGTGGATAGTGCGTCTCCATGCCTCCCGATGTGAGGCCAGGGCGGACCACTGTTGGTGATCAATTTGGCCAAGCCTGAGATGTTGTTTCAGGGAGCCTTTGTATCGCTTTTTTGGACCGCCCCTCTTACGCTGACCCGTGGTGAGTTCACCATAGAGTACTATTTTTGGGAGGCGATGGTCCTCCATCCTAGAAACGTGCCCTGCCCAGCACAGCAGTGTTCTCAATATCATGGCCTCAATGCTGGTGATCCCTGCTTGCTCAAGGACAGCAACATTCGTCACATAGTCAGTCCAGTGTATATTTAGGATTGTGCGTATACAGCGCTGATGAAAGCGCTCGAGGAGTCGTAGGTGGTGGCGATAGGTGACCCATGTTTCAGATCCATAAAGGAGGATAGACAGTACGATGGCTCTATACACACATGCTAATGAAAAGCTAACCATGGTTGAAGTTCACACGTAGCCGTGCCTGCAACTCAAGATGGTGGCCAAGAGTTAATTACTCGCTTTATTATTTTCAACAAGTTGTTGCTGCTTTTTTAACTGCAAATCAAACGTGCGCAAGTGTGACCTTCTGCTTAAAAAAGCTGCTTGGTCACTTCAGTGCAGCAAAAAAGCGCACAATTGGCAACATGAAATTCCAGAATGGAGCTTCCGGCCTGCCCCACTGCACACATCCAAGCAATCAGCTTTCTACTTCTGCCATTGCCAAGAATGCACTGCGATGCAAACCGGTTGTCTGAATGAGTGGTAATGTGCATTTCCACACATTACTTAAAAAAAATTAGGGGAAAGCCTCTAAGGCTTTACCCACACAGTAATTGGAGTTTCAACGCCCTCTTCCTAATACCACAAATCTCGTTCACTTCTCGTTGGGACAAAATGTATTCTCCTTGCATTCTATGTGGAGTTTTCTCACCATCTAGACAACCCCCATGTGCATTAAGGAGGGGGGACTCAAATAGATAAAATGTGGTTGTTGAATTCTCACTAGATTTGGGTTACATCACAGACCTCTCTATCAATGTAATTTTTTACCTTAAAATATAATAAAGCTTCTTTTGAATTAGCAGAATAGTACCATCCCAGGCCCTTAGACATCAGGGCCAAAACCTGAGACTAAGGGACAGCTGCTAGAAATGCTCTGGTGATGTTGCAAGAAATGCCCACTGGTGATGTCATTAAGTATGATACATCTAAGTATCAACCAAATTTGCTCAGAGTAGGTCATTCAAATCATGTTTTTTTTTAAGTCAAACAAAGAAGAATATATGCAAAGTTGTAGCTCATTTGAGACCGAGAGAAAGAAGTTTGTAACAAAAGCTGATGAAGCAGACTGAGTCTATGGAAACTTATGTTATAAACTTCTTTCTCTCAATTAGTCTCAAAGAACCTTTTGTAGGAGAATAAACAAATACACTTTTTCCAAGATAGTGTTCTCGCTCTGAGATTCCTCCTCCTTGTCCTGAGGGGCCACCTGATACCCCTATTTGCCATTAACTTGCAGTTAAATTACTCAAAGACAGTTTGTTGGGTTGTATTATGTTAATGTTTTATGTTAATATGATTGCTTTTGAAAACGTCTTTTGGTAGGCTGCCCAAGCGTGTCTGAAAAGCTTTGGACTATGGAAAAAATGAAAACATACTTTTGCCTCATAAAGACCCTACAGCCAGTATTGACTGATGAAAGCAACCTGATTCTTGTCCGCTATTATCAGATGCAGAGGCAGAGTGACTACAGAAATGCTGCGCGAACCACCATCCGCTTATTAGAAAGTTTGATACGGTTAGCCGAAGGTGAGGGCTTGGTGGTGGGGTATTTTTTTTCATTAACTTTCTCTAGTTGTTACATTAAGCAAAAGAAATCAAAAAGGAAAAGCCCTAAGTGCATGGGTGGGGGGAGAAGCTTTTTCTCATAAGATCCTAACTTGTTAAGCAGTTTACTTTTGCAGGTTGCTGATTCCCCCAAAGAAGAAAATGTTATTTCTAAGAACGTGCCAGGCTTGAATAAATACTGGCACTTCTGACAGCACTTTTTTCCCTACTTATTTTTTAGCACCATACATACACACAAAATTATGCGCATTCATGGAATCACTGGAGAGTTACCATTCATGGAATTAGTTAGACTTGCCTCCTAAATACATGGAGACTGCAAAAATATTGATGCTCACATAATATCTAAAACACTCTTAATCTGTATATTGGCTCATGCTTGTGAAATACTTCTGTGATGGCATTATATGTTCCAGGCAGTCACTGCTATGGCTTGCACATGTATGAGTTGCATGAACTTGGATGAAGAGACTTCTAAATACTACATTCACCATCTAGAGTACTAATATGGGGATGTGATTTTTTTGGTGGGAATTCCCACAGTGATGCATTGTTGACTGAAAGCTTTCTCACAAGGATAAAGAGGTCCACATTCCATTACATATACTTTACTGTTGTCTCTGAGTAGATCACTAGATGCCTTAACCTATCTTGACATGAAGAGAGATTAGGTCCCAACCATCTTTTTCAAGAAAGCAGAGGTATATGCTGTTTGTCCAGCATAGTATCAGCAATACATCCAGTGGTTGCTATCTGTGGCTGCCTGTTCAAAAAACAAAAAAACAAAAAACTGCAATTTTTCTGAAAGGCTACCTCCAACTTGTATGACTTTTCTACTGTACTTCTTATTTTACATAATCTCACACATTTTAAAATGCAATAGAGTTTAAAGAATTTGTTAAGAAAGTAATCATTGCTAATGTTGCCTCATCTAAAGTTATGTATTCAGTAGTACATTTGAGCCCATTATTTGCTCATAAAGTGTTCTAGCATTTATTGTTCATATTTCACAATCTTTTAGCACATGCTCGGTTGATGTTTAGGGAGATGGTAACTGTGGAAGATGCTGTAACGGTGGTTTCGGTGATGGAGTCTTCTATGCAGGTAGGTTTTCTTTTAGATATTCTTTTATAGCATGCAACTAAAACAGTCCTGTCTGATGCTGGTGATCAGAAGCTGTAGACACCAATGATACAAAAATGGTCATAGTCTTGCTTCTATGAACAACAGCCACCTTTTGCCAACTGGTATGCACATTAGATCTGGTAAATAAGATGTCTTATCACATCACACAAACATTCATCAGAGAATTTTCTTTGCTTGTAATCTTTATGAAATCTTAATTTCATAAACTACTTTTCAAGTCACAAGTATTGTAACAGCTGGAGCAGACACTCCTGGTTTTAAGGACTGAAGGCCACATGAAATAATACAGTCAGGCTTCACCAAAATTACTTCCATATGACTTCAATCATATGACTTAAGTGTTTTTCTGTGTAGCACTTCCATTCAGTTATTCCTGCCCTTTTGAAATTTTGGAGATGATAATAAGTTGGGACTTAGTTTGGAAGACATCATCACTAGGAGAAATCTACTCCTTGGACTCATTTGTTATAATTTTAGTAATGTCAGTGTCTGAAAAGGAATATTACTATCTTCACTCAAGGATCTCCATATAAATATAATGTTTATGTAATATACCCTCCACCCCCAATAGAACTGTGGTATTTCCTAAACAGTTTGAATAACTGTTACATGTTCCAAGTGAAGAGGTCAAAGTTCTTTACCATCACTCAGTTATAAATGTAATCTATATATTAACAGGCAGGAAGAGAATATTGTCCTCATTTTTATAGACAAAAATTAGTCACAGAACATACATTTGATGTGGGGGCACCAGCAGCCCATAGTCTGAACCACTGTGGACTGAGGACATTCCCTTGCTTTGCCTGGACTTTAGGCTACCAATGACAATAACTCCAAATCAGGTTTTGGTCCTAAGGCAAGCTAAGTCTTTAAACAGAAAATGTTTTTTTCCTCTATTGCCTCCTGCCCTTAACTTACCCCTGTGTCATCCCACATAGTTCAGAGGCTTTTTAGGAGCTTGGAAGGGGTGCAAAAATTTCCTTCCTTGAATTTCTCTAAGGGCAGATCCAGACTGGCAAAAGATGTGGAACATGCCAGAACAGATCATCCCAGGCAGTCACTTATGGTCACTGATGGTACTTCCTCTGCATCCAGACAGGGTCTGTCATCTCCTGCTCCTTTTCAGCACAGGTTGGAGTGGGTGGTATTTATTTCAACCTGTTCCAGGACACAGCAGAACGGCGGGTGGGGGGGCCTAGTGAGGGATAGGAAGAAAAAGTGTGGTTTCTCCCTAGAGTTCTTGAATATTGCCCCGGGCTGAGAGAAAAATTGGTTGGGTCTTCAAAACACAACTGAGAACTACCAGTACAGTACCCCAACCTTCAGCAATATTTGTCCTGTCTAGTTCTACCATAAGTTAATTTTGCTTCAGATCCAAGCCAGAATTTCCCTGTGGCCTTCTATATTAATGATTATTTGCAAAGATTTACAGTACTTGTATATTATGTAGCAGTGAAGAGAAGTATTTACCTACATAAGCCTTTCAGAGATTGTATGCTTATGCTATAAATCAGGGATTGGCAAAGTCCAGTCTGTGTGCTGCATGTGCCTTCCAGGGCCATTTTTGTGCCCCCCCCCACTGTGCCACTAGGGTAAAAAATCATTTTATTGGGGAAAAATAATTGCAAAAAAGTGGTTTTGCTCCAAAATGTCCTCTAGGGAATGTGGAGGGCATTTCTACCACATCTGGAGGGCTTCTGGGACTGCTAGAGGTTTTTAAAAATTGCAAAAACTTGCCAAATTTTTTTCACCCGAAGTGCTTTCTGGGTGCATAGGGGGCATTTCTCCATGTTTTGTGGCCTTTGTGGCCCAATTTAGGCCCAGGAGAGGCCTTTTTTTTTTTTTTGAAACAGGAAGTGACTTCTTTTCATCACTCACCCTTTGGAATCGGAAGACTCAGACACAGACAAGTCAGATTACCAGGAATTTATGGTTCCATATAATCGTGGCCTCTCCAAGTCCAAGGAGCTGGGAGATGAGGCAGTTGGGAAGCCCACTTCCCAGGAGAAGTTGCTGGATGCTGAGGACTCACCTCCATCCTTCGACGATCGTCAAAGAGACAAGGAGGCTACGCAGATCCCAACGTCTGTTAAATAAGAAACACTGACTTATTAAGCACCTGGTGTCCTGAGATAGCTGCCTATAAATCTCCCTGCAGCTCCTTGGCTGTAGCATTCTACCTTGGTGAAAGGCAGTACTTTCAGTGTTCTCATGCTCTTGACCTTGGACTGGCTAAAACTGACAACTGTGTTTTACTCCTTGCCAACTTTGTTTATTTGGATTACTAACTATCTGTAACTGACTTCTGGACTGGCTGACAATTTCCCTCTTGTTTCTCCTTTCATCTTTCTGGATAACCTTTGAATGAACTGGTCTGGATTAACTACCTGACTGCTGTTGCCATACAACCATCTGACTCCCAGGTCACTTGCTGACTGGAGCATAGAACACATCTGTTCACTTCTTGTTAAAAAAAAAAGGCCTCTTCTGGGCCTAAATTGGCCTAGAAAGGCCCAAAACCATGCTAGAAATGCTCCCATGCTTTCTGAAGGGTGTTTTGCATCATTTGGGGACAAAAAAAAATTTTTTTTTATTGTTTCTTGTTGGGGGGAGCAGTGGGGGTGTAGCCCTCAAAGTCTCCGGGGGAGACTAACACTGCCTCCTAGCCTTTCACATTTGCCCACCCCTGCTATAAAGGAAGGGCTTATGTAAGTAAATAATGTTATTCGTTGCTAAAAAAAATGTTAAGTCTATACTGTGTTTAATTTAATTGTGTTTAATTTATCTAACTGAAGTGCTTTTGCACTGCATTTGTTTTCTTTCTGTAGGGAGGTGCACTTCTTGGAGGGGCCAATGCTCTGCACACTTCATTTCCTGAGAACCCAGTGGAGCAATACCGAATGCAGTGTGAACTGATCCTAGAGAAGCTGGAGCTGCAAGAACTTTTGCGTGAAGAACTGAAAAGGCTTGACAGGTGAGGAAACATTTATATGAGGGGGGGAAATAGATGTTGAAATGCGGTTGGATTAAGATGATACCCATGCTGCTTCAACTGACAATGTCACATGATGACCACTAGTAGCGTTGCTGTCCTGGGGAATGGTCTGAAAGCACATGATGCTAAATAATTAATAGCTGAAAAGGAAGTTGGTTAGTTTTATTTACTTGTTTTTTTATATACAAAACCAACATAAATAACTGTCTGCAATTTGAAACAAGCTTACTAGGGAGCAGGCCCCATTAAAAAATGAAGATTTTTTTTAGCAAATACACATAGGATTGCATTGTAAAGGAAAGTAAGAATAAGAATTTATACGTGCATGTGAAATCTTTTGTTCACTCAAAATAAAAGCAAATATGCTAGATTTTTAACTCTGAGATTTGAAACTGGATTTTCTGTGGCTTTTGAAATGTAAGGGATTCTTCAGATTTTCTGAAAAATTGGAACTTCGTTTTCTAAATATATGTGTGTGTGTATTTTGTAGACTACAGAATGAAAATTCATCTCAGCTTCTTCAGTCCAAAGAAGCATCTTTGAACCATCATTCACCTGAGAAATCAAAGCAGATGTCTCATCCTCAACATTCAGACAAAGAGGGAAATAATTCAATAGTTCATTTACAACCCCCCGTAGCCCAAATGAACCCTGCAACTGATACGGATCCAGTGTTCACCAACAGCCAAACATCTGATGATAACAGAGTAACAGAACTGTGGGGCAAACCTAGTGAGAGCAGCAATGATAGCAGTTTGAGCTGGTTTGATAGTTTAGCAGGTGGCAACAATGAAACTGAAAAGAGTACTTGCAAGTCTTCGGTTGCAAGACCATTTCAAGACAGTTCAGGTTTGGAAACACCAAGCAACCAGGACTGTTCTAAAGAGAGAAATTATTTAAGAGAAGCCAAGCAAGCTGAAATGCAGGAATCACTGCCAGGAGTGGCTGCAGGGAATCCCTGTAGTCAGTATTTTTCGCATCTTGAGGGGGCAGACAAGCCTTTGGCATTACCTCCAAGAGCCAGCAACAAGGGTTCACCTCACCCTCCCTCTGCTGATTTAGTGATTACTCAGAGGGCCTCTAAGAAATGGCAGAGGGTGAACATTGAGAGGGTTCGTGGGTTTTGTGCAAGCACACCTGATCCTAAGACTGGAGATCCTCCAGCTTCATTGCCTTCTCATCCAGGCATTGCTCCCCAGTCTCCTATAATGGACTTAAAGGCTTCCCTTTCTCACAATGTGTCTTCAAAGCATCCAGTATCAACCAGAAAGCGAAACAGAGACCAAGCAGAGAAAACAGGAAGAGAAAGTTCCAATGAACCAACAATTGTTGAGAACTCAGGACCTATACCTTCTAAACTAACTAAGTTTTCCTTTAAGCAGAAGCCAAGGCTTTCTCATTCTTCTGAAATTGAGGGTCATACTAAATTATACAGGACTGTTTGCAGCCCCTGCTCTTCTACCACAAATATGTCAATAGAGGGAAAGCCAAAGGAAGCATGTTCTGAGAAACACCAGAAAGAACTTGTTAGTAATGTAGAAAGTAAGGGCATGGTGAAACCACCCTGTGTTAACAGAAGAGAAGAACAGCAGCAAAATGAAACTTTTCTCCCTTCCACCACAAAAAATGCCGGCATGGAAGAAGAAGTATTGAGTGGTACGAACACCAAAAAAGTATGCTCCAGCACATTAGCAAAATTGGCAAGGTTTGCCTTCACGCCACCTGCTGAATCTAAAGGAGAGCCTCCAGGCTCAAAACAAGAGCCTCACTCCGATGCCTTGAATGTCACCAGTAAAAATGAGGATGAGCAAAGGCAGCTCCTGAAGACCCAACATGATCATGGAGGCCACACAAGGAGGTGCTTTGATCTAGGCAAAGGTGGCATGCTCACAGGCAACTCTTTGTTCTCAGTAACTGATTTTGATGATTCAGTGTTAGACTTTGATTGGAATGAAGAGAGCCAGAAAAAAAATACATCTTAAAATGTAATTTCTGTAGCCTCATCAAAAAGATACTCTGACAGTTTCTGTAATTGGCTTCATCTGGGGTTTTGGAGAAAATGTGGTAAATAAAATCTAGTTTCATCTTGCCCTAAGATAATAAGGACCCAAATGGCTTTGTTATAGATATGGCATCAGATGGTGAAATGATCATACTTTGAAATTTCATCCCCCACTGGATGGTGGTGTTTTTAGAACACTCAGACTGTTAGCCTCAAACAGAATAAATCTTATTGAAGTGAGCAGGACCAACTATAGAGGAGTCCTTTGAAGAAAGCAGTAGATCAGATGCTGTTGTAGCTAACTCTTTCAAGCTAACTGTTTCAAGATGTCTAATTTCATTAATAGCTCTGTTGGCGTATTTTGGTAAAACTGCAGAAAGAGTAATCCTTGTTAATGAAGCAAAATTTCCCCCTTATTTCTATCCTGCCATCTGCCTTTTACCCAAATGCACAATTTGGTCACGTTCAATAATACTCCTCTTTCAAATAAAAGGAGCAACACCAAACCACACTTTTAAAATAGTGATTATGTATCCCTCCCCCATTTAATGTTTGCTTCACTGTTTTATCAAGGACTGGTTCTGTTCCATAGGGGTTTTAGGTCTATGGCATTCATGTTATCTTCATACTGTATCAATCAGGTAGTATTGTGTGATATAAATAAGCAAAAGCATTTTCTTGGATCTCTTGTGGCTGTACATCTTTTCATGCAAAGAATGTGAGTCGGCTATGGTAGTGTGGTCATTCAGCATGGGTAGGTTCATGGGTATTTTATTAAATAATTTCATTTCTTTATTTACTGTGGACTCGTCAGCACACATTATTTATTCCACTGTTGCTTTATAAGATTGATGGGCTTCTTAATATTTTGTTTAATTAACAGCTTGCATCCTTTGTCCAATCAAAAGAAATTGAGATGGTTAGGCCAGTGCAAGGCTTAAAATGACTGACAATGTTGGTTATCATGCATCAATTAAAATGTATGATCTCTGTTTTTTTTTGTCCTTCAGTAAAATATCCATAACAGGTTCTTCTTGGCTTCAATCCAGTTATGTAATAAATGCAAAGAAGGTCAAAACTGGCTCCAACAGAGTAAAAAAAACTAAATAAACATAGATGCCTTAAAGAAAAGGGAACTGCTCTTAATTTGTATCAAGAAACACATAGGCACCAAATGTTTGGACAACTATATGCATACAGTTCCCTCAAAACCTTATGTTGGTACATGTGTTTGGAGTACATTCCAGTGTGCAGTAACAACACATTAAAAAGCATATCTGAAACCTGAACCCAGCCATACTTATGGCACTGTGACAGCCTATCAGTATTACTGCATTTATTGCTGGGAAGAGTTGTCCTTCCATGCAGGGTCTCTTATGGTTCAGAAAAGTGGTAAAGATGGGCTAGTTGTGATTCGCACCCAGTCCTAATGCCCACTGTGGCCAGTTTGCCCTCACTCCAGTGCAATTTTCTACTGGCCAAAGGTAAGGAGGTTTGACCTGTATTTAGAGGAAAACAAAGATGGGAAGGGTCTGCCCCATTGACTAGCCCTTTGTTTGCTATGGGGCAGCAGTAGCCAATGAAAAGACCAGGCTGCCAGTAGAGATCATATTGACCTGTTGAGACTTAAACCTTTCTAAGATAGATGAGTCCTTTCCAGTTTCAAAGCATTTCCCAACCAACTGGTCCTTGTGACAAGGAAGAAGCATCTACATCCTGTACCTCAAGTAACATTCAGTGTGTGCGCGCCATGCCAGATACTATATACATATGCAAAAACACTGTTTGTGTAATTTCACCCTTCCCATTTCCCATTAACAGAAACATCTCACTAAGAGAGCCCTTGTGCATATGAGAACTTGCATGTATTACTCATGTATTACTTAAATGTGCTTGGAGGAAGCTTGGGTGCCTGCTCCTCTGCTCTATGAAATATTACCCAGCCAGGTATATTTCCAAATCAAATTATGATCTATCTTCAGTGCTTTATCTGTCTTCAGTATCTAGCAACAGCATTTTACTAGCTGAAGTTTCCAAGCACTTTTCAAAATAGCCCCATAGAGCGTGCTACAGCAATCCAAAAGGGATGTAATAGAGGCGTGTTACTGTAACTAGATGAAACATCTTCAGGAACAGCTGGCTCACAAGCTTTACGGGTGAAAATACATTCCTGGCTGGTGCCAAAATGTAGGCATCTAGGTTCAAGGCTGAGTCCAGGAGTACACCCAAGCTGTGAAACCTGAGTCTTCAAGTGGAGTATAACCTGATCCAGCACATGATGAAACCCTGTTCTTTAACTGGCCTTTCAGCTGACCAGGAGCACCTTTATCTTATCTGGATTAAGTTTCCATTTGTTCCTCCCCATTCAGTCCATTACTGACATTGGCCACTGTTTTTTAATTCCCTTGGATTCAAGTGGAATTATTTCCTTGGATTTCACAAAAAAGAAGAGATGGACCAGCGTGTGTCATCAGCATACTATATAACCTCTTACAGCAGCTACCAGTTCCAGGAAAGTTTCCATAAAAGAAAGAAGTGATATAGCTGGTGGGTACAGTTATGGTACAGTTCCTGGCACATTGGAAAAATATAACTCCCAGTCCCCCATACTGGATAACTGAAGAAGTACTGTATTAAATAACATGAGCAACAAAACAGAAGCCTGAGGAATACTAGTGGCCATGGCATCAAACAGGAGTCCCCCAACAGTACTGTTTGAACTTGGCCTGCTAGTAAGGACCAGAACCACCATCATAGTGCCATGAGTGTCCGTGGGGGCAGAGGAAGGCAAGAGGTGACATTGCCCTTGCCCAGTCCTGAATGCATTTATTTTGATGCATACAGACACACACCATATGCAGTGAATCAGCAAGAGGCTTAGAACAGACACTCATATTTAGGTTCAGACTGCATTATCTTGGAGGGCCAACATTCAAAGTAAAACCACTTGTTTGCTCTAATGCATTTGCAAATTTTACAAGACTTGGGCACCCTAGAAAAATGATAATATAAACTCACTGAGGTGTGCTTGCATAAGATCTTAGTTTTGATATGGGTTTTTTATACTAATGGGCATGCTTTAGTTCCAGGCTTTTCTTGCTGTAGTATACAGATCGCCCCCCATTTATGAGGGATCGGTACCCATGATTTCACTTGCCCATGGCCAGGGGGGAAAGGTCCATCTGGGCATCTGGAGGACTATAGAGTTGCTCTGGAGGTGGTGTCTCTAGGCATCAGGAGAAATTGCCTGCTCCATTTAAAACCCATTATATAGTCTTCCTAGGAAGGGGGTTGTTTAGAACAAAAACACAGAAATCCAGGGCTTCTATGACAATGAGGTAGTAAACCAGCTACAGGTTTTTGTTTGAACTATAAAAGAGTTATCCAAGGTGCTGAAACTGATCTCCTGAATAGGCTTGGCTCCTTGAACGACTCCTAAAGTCAGGACTAAAACCTGGAAAGGATTTATCATTCCACTGATATGCAAACCACAGCTACCACTGTAAAAAAACTCTGCTTCTCTAGGAGCCCCAACTCTGATCAAGCCTTGCAATTTCTCTTGCCCCTACAAAAGACTCTTCCTGCAGTTTGCACTGCTTCTCTCTATTGAGCATTCACCAATATTTCCAAGATGTTCTAAAACAAGTGTATGGCACTGGATACTGACCTTTCTTAGACGCTTGTCCCAGTTAACAAAGTAGATTTACTTCTGAGTAAACACAACTAAATGTGCATAGGCCAGAATGCTATGCTATTCAGGTTGCAGTCCTGAGCATAATGCAGTAGTTCTGCAATCAGAATCCTGTAACATCTTTGAGACTAAATGAGAAAAATTAATTTCTAGCATAAGCTTTGATGAACTCCAGTCTGCTTCTTCAGATGCATCTGATAAAGCTGACTAAAGTCCACAAAAGCTTACGTTAAAAAATTCTTTTTCTCATTTAGTGACAAAGGTACTATTGGATTCCTTTATGGTTTTTTAATGCTAAAACAAACTAACATGGCTATCTATTTGAACCATTTTTCACAGCGTTACTCTACTTGTGACTAGTCATGATTGAGGGGAAAAGGATTGGAAACATCTTGCTTGAAGGGAAAGAGATGAAGACTATCTAACATCTGCACCAGAATTTCAGTGACTTCTGGTTCACCATTTAAGATTACCTTTAATCTAGGCTTTGCCATCCTAGGGCAAGATGATAGCATATAGTCATTAAACCTGAAACAAATGTCACATACAACTGCCACATACCAAAGGGTATGTGAGGGTAAATGCCAAAGGGTATGGAGAGTCTATAGTTAATAGTTCAAGACCACAGATCCTGTGAAGTGATTACAGCTGGTTCTGAAAGATGCTTATGTTGCTTGTGAAAAGAGTGGAGACCAAACCAGCTGGTTAATTGGCTAATTGGCTTTCTAGCAGGCTAGAGCACATATAATCTCTCCTTAATATCTGCCATCCCCTCTTTAAATCTGTCTTCTCCACTCCCTTGAGACAGGGCTATAAAGATCTTAACTGGATACCTTGAACCGGGCCAAAGTTTAAAAGGTTAAATCACTTTCAGACTGTGTGGTTAGTCAATCTTCCAGTCCTTTGAAGTTTCTATTTCTTTCTTCAGAACTTTCTTAAATCTTGTTCACTTGAACACTGTAAGATCAACATTCAGACTAATATATATTCTGTTAACAGGTCACATGCTACTAGTTGTACATTTGACCTCCATCTTACAGGGTGACAGGGAACAGCAGCAATGAAGGGCTGGGAAAATGGGACAAACTCGGTGAAAGGTCTGGAAATGATGCCTTATGAGGAGAGACTTAGGGAGCTGGGTATGTTTAGCCTGGAAAAAAGACAGTTAAGAGGCGATATGATAGCCCTGTTTAAGTATTTGAAGAGGTGTCACATTGAGGATGGAGCAGGCTTGTTTTCTGCTGCTCCAGAGACTGGAACACGGAGCAATGGATGCAAGCTCCAGGAACAGAGATTCCACCTCAACATTAGGAGGAACTTTTTGACAGTAAAAGCTGTTCGGCAGTGGAACACACTCCCTCGGAGCGTGGTGGGGTCTCCTTCCTTGAAGGTCTTTAAACAGAGGCTGGATGGCCATCTGTCAGGGATGCTTTGATCAAGATTTCCTGCGTGGCAGGGGGTTGGACTGGATGGCCCTCGTGGTCTCTTCCAACTCTGCAATTCTATGATTCTATGATTCTATGAAACTTGCATAAACTGAGGGTGCATCCTGTGAGGTTTTCCACTAATCCCTTCACTGCCACCAACTGTGGGGACCTCCTGTATGCTCTCAGGGCTCCTGTGCAAGATTTTATCCATTTTATATCTCCACTGGACACCACCACCTTTGATTAATTGCTGCCACCACAGACACTGGGTGTCTGAGCTTTCCAATATCCCTTATGTAGCATTCTTGAAGGCAAAAGTATATAATACAAAATAATAATAATTTATTTATACAGAAACCAAACGTAACATCACCGATTACTTATTTAAGACATCTAAAACCTACCTCACACTCACTTTTAACTCACATCTCTCACGCATATCCTAACCAACTCTGATCCTGACTCTAACTTTCTATCTCTGACCTTAAGCCTCCTAAGTCTCTAACTCTGACAGACCCAACTCCCATTCTAAGTAACTGTCATACACACCTGCCTTTTTAAAAAATCCCTCAGACATCCAGCCAATCAACAGCCACTCCTGATATTCCATACTCTTACCCTCTCCCAACAGATCCTTACCACACAGATCACACCCACGCAGGTTTTTTCATCACTCTTTTACTGTAGCAGTTACTGTAGTGAAAACTTGCAAGTGTGAAATGGTAATCAGAGACCAGACACTCCAGGGAGAGCTTTTAAAATGCCCAATATTGCCTAAAATACAATCCTGCCATTGGAAGGGTTTCTTTATATTAAGGCCAGCTACACCCTTTCCTGGAAACCAGGGACCTCGAAACTGTGGTACATGTGCTGGTAACTGCCCGTCTTGATTTTTGTAATGTGCTCTACATGGGGCTACCCTTGTGCTTGACTCGGAAACTTCAACTAGTTCAGAACATGGCAGCCAGGTTGATTTCTGATGTTTCCAGAAGAGAGCACATAACACCTGTGTTAAAAGCTCTCCACTGGCTGTCTATTAGTTTCCGGGCACAGTACAAGGTGTTGGTTATGACCTTTAAAGCCCTACATGGCTTGGGGCCAATTTACCTCTGGGACCACCTCCTTCCGTACGACCCTCCCCGCACACTTCGGTCCTCTGGGAGGAATCTGTTACAGCCTATGAAAACAAGGCTGTCAGAGGGCCTTCTCTGCTGCCACTCCCAGATTATGGAATGGCCTGCCGGACGAGATCCGTCTTATTACCACCTTAGACAGCTTTTTAAAAAGCTGTCAAGACAGATTTTTTCCAGCAGGCCTTTCCTGAATAACTATCCCAGCCTGAAGATTCGGCTGTCTTTTTCCCTTTGAGCTGCCACTGATTTTTTCTTCTTCTTCTATTTTAATTATTGTATTTTTTTAATCTTTTCTAATTCAATATTATTTTAAGGGGTGGGTGGGTTAGGGTATTGATGTAACTATGGAGTTTTATACTGTAAGACGCCCTGATTGTGTTGTAGAGGGGCGGGATAGAAATAAATGTTATTATTATTATAGACTGTGATCTTATTGCTGTTAAATTGTTGGGGCAGGATGGAGCTTGAAATATTATCTGAAAATGTTGCTTTCTAACCACCAGAGGGCACTCTACCTTTTAAATTTACAGAGCTGTTTAAATTTACACAACTTTGTCAATTGCAGGAAAACCAGTGAAGAGTCTTGTAACATCCCAAAACGAACAAGTTTACCACGTCATAGTCTTCGTTGTGTCACAAAGTTTTCAAAAGGTTATATCATAATAACTTTGTTAGTCTTCAAGAGGCTGCAAGCCTTTGGTGTTGTTTGTTTTTCTAAAGTTTGAAGTCTTTCTTTGTATTTTGTATTTGGATTACTTGAGAGTATCCAGGCAACTTGAAGGCACACACACACACCATGTGTGGGGAAAGGTTGTTTTCTACTGACATTGAAGGTGTCTTGTTTTTTTCAGGCTTTCTGATCTCATCACCTTTCTTTCATCTCTCACAGTTCACTGCCCTCCTATGCTGACTGCAAAACCATTGCTAATTTCATTTAAACAATGTTTTACTGTTTTATTGCAAAAGGATTGTTGCTATTTTTTAAAAAAACAAGGGCCAGAATTCACTTGAGGACTTAGGTATTCTTAGTGGACTTTCATTGGTGGGAAGCAGAACTGAGCAGTTTTAAAATGTCCATATTCAGTCAGGGGCTACTGTTATGTTACTACATCAGCAAGCCAGCAAAGTGACCACTATGCATTGGGACTGATTCACATCAGAACCAATACATAATGGCACCAATGCACAATAGAACCAATAGGAAGTTGCCCGTGCTTAAAATATGGCACGGCCACTTCCAAAGCTTCACGGATGTGCCACGAATGATCCCGGAAGAGGGACGGCGGCATCCAAAAAGGACCCCCTGCCACGCAGCAGCCTCATTACTGCTCTGGAGGCTGCTTACACGGTAAGGGGCATCTGAAAATGTCCTCTGTGTCTACCCTTGCTAGCTCCCTACTCTGGAACAAAATCATCCATTCATCCATGCAAACATTCATCACTTTATTTATATCCTACCTTTCTCCCAAGCTGGGACTCAAGGCAGCTTACAAAAACACAAAGACTACAATAAAAACATATATAGTTTTCAAAAAGCACAAAAAAATTAAGATTAAAACAGTATTAAATAACAGAATGATTAAAAACAGTACAATACAATAAAAGCCTTTGTTGTTGTTAAAATAAGTTTCCAAAAGCTTGCTAGAAATGAAAGGTCTTAACAGGAAAGCTGGAAGGAACATTCATCCATCACTTTATTTAATCAGAGTTTCTTTCTATTCTAAAAGTGGATGATAGGGCTGCATAAGGAACAATGACAGCTACTGGTTTGGGGTGATGACATGGAGAATCTGCTCCAGGTTTTAGTTTGAACTTTAAAGAACCTATCCAAGAACCTTATCCCATCCCTCCAAAAAAAACGGGGGGTTGGCAGCTTGGACAACTCCTTAAAAGTTTGAACTCAACCCTGGAACATATTCACTACGCCAGTGATATGGATGCCACTAGTAAGGTGTGAGACTGAAGAAGGACTTTTTCAGACAATGCTTATCGCGCTAGAACAACTTCCGTAAGTAAAATATGGTGCGGCTGCTTTTAATCATACACGGAAGTGACACAGACGATTCCACAAGAGGGATGGCGTCATCCGAAACGGACCCCCTGCCATGCGACAGCGCTGCACCTCTCTCGCAAGCTTCTAGTGCAGTAAGCATTGTCTGAAAAAGTCCGAAGCTGCAGCTTTTAACCAACATTTGATTAATAGGTGAAGGATGTCATAGCAAGGAATATTGCCACCTGCTAATAGATACAGATCAAATAGCAAGTAAAGGACCAGCTAATGGGGTCAGGTGAAAAATTGGCAATCTTACAAGTTCTCAAGTATAGTCAAACCGCTTAGCTTGGTGAGAAAAATGACTCCATTGCTGTTGGTTCGGAGCTTGAACTCACCAACCTGTGGCATGTGCCAGTTGAAGGATTCTAAATCTGGCCTTGCTAGTTACTAAATGCATGCAAGGGTGTTAACAGTATAGTTAATACATGCATAGCTTCCTGTATTTTTGCCTCTTCTGGATAGAATTGCAACAAGCCAAATAAATAGCATTCAAATACATTTAAAACAATAGTTCTTAATGTTGGTTGGGTCACTGATCTCTCTGAGAATCTGATAAAATCTATGAACTCCCATGCCTAGAAAAATATACTTAAGCACAATTTTCAAAGAAACAAGAAGGAAATTGAGATGTAGTGGGAAGGAGCCACTTGTTGCACTGGTTCATAGAACTCCCTGAAGCCCACCCATGGACACCCTGAGGTCCACAGATCACAGGTTAAAAATCTTTGCTTTCAGTTGTCTCTTTGGCAGGACATGAGGCAGCCACAGCCTTTCCTCCCAGGCCCTGTCATCCCCCTTTTGCATACCCACCAACATTTCAAAGATGAAAACCAGGTTATGTGTGGCCAAGCAACATCAGGGGGTGGTCAAGAGGGGGAAATTATTAATGAGGAAGGATGCACAAGTTAGGAAAAGCTGCAGCAGTTTGCTTTTGCCTGAGACTCCTGGGAAGAATAAGATTCTGCCTCCTCCGCTCCCCTCTGCAGGGCTGAATGCAAACTACTTTTGCATTTTGAACTCAGTTTGCAGCAAGTGAAATAAGCTGAGGACAAAGTGGGGAAATGGGAGGAACAGAGAGTAATGTGGGCATTTTAGAAGCAACTGAAAAAGTGGAGGGACAGAGGATTCACCAGGATTGTCCCTCCCAAATCAGGAAAGCTGGGGTGGGCAGGTATGAATATGATATTTGGCAAACTACAAGGGTGGAAATTTTGAAGTCTTCCAGATGCTTCAGAGTGCAGCTCCTAGCATTTCTCCCTATTGGCTAGGCTGGTCAGGTGACTGGGAATTTTTATTTTTATTTATTTATTTATTTATTTATACCCCGCTCTTCAGCCACAAGGCTATCAGAGCGGCTTACAAATTGTTTTAAGCAATAGCTATTTACAGATCTACACTGCATTAAGCAGTTTCCCATGTGTGTTAGCTAATTGCCCCACAAGCTAGGTACTCATTTTACCAACCTACGGAAGGATGGAAGGCTGAGTGAACCTTGGAGCTCTGGAATCGAACTTGCAACATGGTGACTTGCAGTACTGGCATTTAACCACTGCGCCACCAGGGCAATTGCAATTGAACCACATCTGGATGAACCACATCTGGATGGAATATAGGCCAATGATCCCCTGGCACAGGTTAAGAGGCATTTGGAGGCAAAAGAAATTAGATTTTTTCCCCCTGAGAGTGCAGCAGGAACGTGTGGCCCACTAAGACCCCCTGGGTGCCAAAGCATCCCCCTAAATCCCACTACTATCTTAGGCGACACATTTTTGTTCCTGCTCCGTTGTCATTTTGGCTGGCCTTAAGAACATACTATTCCAGGGTTTTATTTTTAATTTAGAGCAGTTTGGACTCCACCCTGGTGGTCCATGGTGGTGGTCCATGGGCCAGCGCTAGTCTGTGAGCTACTGGCTTCTGGTCTGCAGTGACCTGTATTACATTTCTATCTAGTGTTTGTGGTCCTACCTCTTTTTTTAAAAAAACTCTTAGGAAAGAGTGGGTAGCAGGAATTAAATGATGGGATCTGGTTTTATTGGGCACTGTGGTTGCCCACTTTTATTAGTATTACTATTGATATGTACACCATCATCCCCACATTGCTGGCGGCAAATCTGTGCTCAAGTCCGTTCAGCAGTTCACCTACCTGGGAAGCATCATCTCCTCAGATGCCAAGATTGACAAAGAGATCGATCACAGATTAGCAAAGGCATATAGTGCATTTGGAAGACTCCGCAAAAGAGTCTGGAGCAATAAACACCTGAGGCAAAGCACGAAAATCAGCATGTATAGAGCCATTGTACTGTCTATCCTCCTTTATGGATCTGAAACATGGGTCACCTATCGCCACCACCTACGACTCCTTGAGCGCTTTCATCAGCGCTGTCTATGCATAATCCTAAATATGCACTGGACTATGTGACGAATGTTGCTGTCCTTGAGCAAGCAGGGATCACCAGTATTGAGGCCATGATATTGAGAACGCAGCTGCGCTGGGCAGGGCACGTTTCTAGGATGGAGGACCATCGCCTCCCAAAAATACTACTCTACCATGAACTCGCCACGGGTCAGCGTAAGAGGGGCGCTCAAAAAAAAGCGATACAAAGACTCCCTGAAACAACATCTCAGGCTCGGCCAAATTGATCACCAATAGTGGTCCGCCCTGGCCTCACATCGGGAGACATGGAGACGCACTATCCACAATGCTGCAGCCTTATTTGAAAACTCATGCCGAACAAGTCTTGAAGAGAAACGTCAACGCAGAAAGAACCACAACCCAAAAACATCACCCAAGGAGACCTTCTGCTGTGCTTTCTGCAACCGGACTTGTTTATCTCGGATTGGCCTTTTTAGTCATCAGCGCGCTTGCAGAAAGCGTGGGATGAGTCCTTCCTGAATCTTCGTTTGTGAAGAAAAGCCAGAGAGAGATTGATATGTATTTTAATTTTAAAAATTGTATTTTGAAAACTGCCTAAAAGAAAATGTTATATCTTGAAAGGCGGCTTATAAATCTAATCTTTTAAATAAGTCAGCTCAATACAATGCAACTTTCCTGACAAAGTCCCAAGGGACAAATCTCGAAGGGGTGCTGGCTGGTCGTAGCTTTCTAATCTCAGACATACTAACAGGTTGAACTTGGATTTGTTTCAAGTAAAGCCACAGAAGACAGAAGCATTATCCCCTCCTTCTCCTCTTTGGAGGTTTTGTCCAAGGAGAACGTGTCATTGAATAACATTTACTTTGCTGGTGCCTATGTAAAAAGATCTGTTATTTGCCAAAGAGCAGACATTGCTGAGCCAAGTAAATCTGCAGTGTGTTTTATTCCCCAGCATCAAATCACTTTCATTTCTCCTTGAATTCATGTCAGCATATCCCTTGATGATTTCCCCCTTCCTGGGATTGGGGGAAAGGCTGGGATAGAAGAGCACAACTATGGAAATAAAAGAAGGACAATGAAAAGCAGTTGCCAGAGAACTATCTTATTGCAAGCCAGTATGATACAGAGACCTGCAGAAGCCCAAGTGTGACACACACTGGCAGCAATGTGAACAATGCTTTTCAGTCTCCACCTTGATATATGGCTGGCAGGTGCACCTTCTTCCAGCAGTGACAAATGTCTCCTTGCCAGATCTGCGTGAGAAACAGATGCTTCCTCCAAAGCTAGATAGGAAGACCACCTCAGAATTAAATATCAAAGTGCAAGTGAAGTCTGCCCACTGATCAGACAGATACAAATACAGAGATAAAGTTATATACCCAACATGTTTCCATTTTAGTTAGGGACAAGTATCTGCCCACTTTGCCTTTGGTCCCTGGAATGTCCTTTCCAAGCCCAGTGGAGGCTGTTGGCTCCCAGGTCAGTGAGGTGGTAAATCCAGATTTAAAGGAAATTTAAAGGAACAGGACCCTATCCCCCAAATATATCCAGTACCTTAGATAGTTCCTTTAAATTTGGACTAAGCTCCAGCATGGATTCATCACCCCACCAACCTGAGACCCACGATCCACCACTGCCCAAAACTATTCCTAAAATTGGATTCAGCCCAATTTATCAATTTATCTACAACTCAAACGAGAGGGGACTAAAGGAAGTAAGAAGGATGGATGGATATAAGAAGGGGAATGTAGGTGAGATGGTTAAGAGTAAGTCTGGGGAAGAAAGTGGATGGGATGGGTGGGATGGATGAGTGGAAGAAGAAGAAGGAAGTTAGATGGAGGATTGTGGATGAATGGATGAGAAGGTATGAGGTAGGAAGAGATGAGATGGGGTAATGAAAGAACAAAAGATGGTTGTAAATTGAATGAATGTATATATTATATTATATTGAGGCCATGATATTGAGAACACAGCTGCGCTGGGCAGGGCACATTTCTAGGATGGAGGACCATCACCTCCCAAAAATACTACTCTACGGTGAACTCGCCATGGGTCAGCGTAAGAGGGGCACTCCAAAAAAGCGATACAAAGACTTCCTGAAACAACATCTCAGGCTTGGCCAAATTGATCACCAACAGTGGTCCGCCCTGGCCTCACATCAGGAGGCATGGAGACGCACTATCCACAATGCTGCAGCCTTATTTGAGAACTCACGACGAACAAGTCTTAAAGAGAAACGACAACGCAGAAAGAATCACAACCCAAAAACATCACCCAAGGAGACCTTCTGCTGTGCTTTTTGCAACTGGACTCGTTTATCTCGGATTGGCCTTTTCAGTCATCAGCGCGCTTGCAGAAAGCATGGGATGAGTCCTTCCTGAATCTTCTTTTGCGAAGAAAAGCCAGAGGAGGAGAGAGGAGGATATTATATTATATTATATTATATAGTATAAATGTAAATGTAACTAATTATGTTTCCAACCCGATCCAAAGGCTGCCTTCAATCAAGCTTAGGTGAAGTTTTAATGAATGTTGCTCATTTTCCTCTCCCCTTAGAATGTGGCATGAATAGTTATTACATGTGCATATAGATATGTATGCACACACACATACTCATATCCCTAGGTTTTGCTTCAAATTAACTTCAAAATTATTCAGGAAAATATTGTGTATGTTAAATAACCCCTATGTCAGCTAGTCACATCTCTAGCATGTAAAACCAAGCTCCCTCCCCTCCTCCTTTCAATTTATCTATTTTTGCTTTAGATATTTTTCTTTTAAAACCTTTTCTCATCCCACCAAACCTTTGTGCTAATGTTCACTTAAGAGCAAAAGCAAAACCATGCCTTTTCATAAAGAAAGATCTTCTTAATGCCTCAGGCTGGGGGCCGGCCTAGTCTACTTCCAGTTAGATCTTGCTTTCCCAATGCAAACTGAAAAGAAGAATCAAACCGGAGCTGACATAATAAGCGCACAGTGATCTATCGGGCGCATCATCTCTTGCGCCTTCTATTGTGCATGCTAAGGAAGTAGCATGTTTTAATGCCTCTGATGGGGCATGTCTGCAGCAGCCCAGCAATTTAGCCATCGAATGGTTTTTGAACATATACTTTTTGTAACCTATTAGCTTCTAATCCAGAAACTGCTTAAGAGAGTAAAAAGCTGTCTCTTGGTTTCTGATGTTGGTTTTGGGGGGCCCTTTATACATTGTGCCCAAAAAGGGTTCCTAGATGGTAGTAGCTCAGCATTATGGCCATAATGTTTTTAATTTGTTTGCTAAAACAGCTGCAGAATCTCTGTGCCAGAGGCAGCTAGGCCAAATGATTAGGGTGTGTGTGTGTGTGTGTGTACAGGACCCAGAAGGGGGAAGGTAACAGAGCAACTTCTATGTCAAAATTGTGCCTTTAACAGCATCTTCATGTTAAAAAATCTGTAGGACAATTAATGTTTCATTGCATGTATTATAGATATGAGAGAACCAGCATGGTGTAGTGGTTTGAGCATTGGACTAGGACTCTGGGAGGTCAGGGTTCAAATCCCCTCTCAGTCACACTCTCTTAGCCTCAGAGCAATGACAAAACCCCCTTGAACAAATCTTACCAAGGAAACCCCATGATAAGTCAGAAAGGCACACAGCATATTGTAGATACTAGCCACTAGATAGGAGCCCTAGTGGCGCAGTGGTTAAATGCTGGTACTGCAGCCACAAAAGTTGTGAGTTCGATACTACAGGGCTCCAAGGTTGACTCAGCCTTCCATCCTTCTGTCGGTGAAATGAGTACCCATCTTGTTGGGGGCAATTAGCTAACACATTGTAAACTGCTTAGGGAATGCTTTGGCACTAATAAGCGGTATAGAAACATCAGTGCTATTGCTACTGCTGTTGCTATATAGCAGGTTTAAGAACTAAGAACTCAGTGCCCTTTCCAGTGATGTTGAATTGCATTCCTCCCATCATTCCTCACCACTGGCATAGGACTGCTGAGAGTTGCAGTCCAACAACTTCCAGAAGGTTGGACAATTCCCCACCCTCCCAGCTATATGCTAACAGCAAATATTCTCCAAATGCTTATCCTTACATAGTCAAAATGGCTCTGTCCACACACATCAGCAGGCTCAAGAAAAACCAGAATTCTTGTGTAAGTAAAAATTTGGGCAGTATCAAATGTTAGACTTCCACATAAAATTTGAATGGAATCGGAGCAGGGGGTGACCTCCCCTTCTCATTGCAGCTTCCAACATCCCCTCCTCTTCCCCCCTCAAAAAAAAAAACTGTCTGGAGACTGGAAAACCTTTCTGAGTATTTTTGGGCAAACTTGAGAGTAGAAGGGTGGGAAGGAAAGAAGCTGGGTTTAGGCCAATATTGAAAGGAGGGTGAGAGAAAACAGTTCAAGGAGAGGGATCCCAAAGCAAGAAATGCTGGCTGGTGCTTGGAGGAAAGGGGAACAGTCCATTGTGGAGAGAAGAAAGGGGTATCTTGCAAGAGGACAGTGCTGGTACTCCAGTCGTATTCAAAGACATAGTCATGTTAGTCTGTATCAGTATACAAAGGGATCTTGTAACACCTTTGAGACTGAAAGAGGTTTGTAGCATCAGATGAAGTAGACTGAGCCTACAGACTTTATCAGATGAGGCTTGTACAGTGCAATTGCAGCTGTATAATAATATCTATGGCCATACCTTACCATATGACAGTGATGGCGAACCTATGACACGTGTGTCAGCACTGACACACGTAGCCATTTGGGCTGACACATGGCCGTAGGCCTCCCCCCTGCCTGAAACCTCCCCCCTCCCTATAGTGACAATTGGTCACCACTTTAGGGAGGATGGGAGGGTGGAGGAAAGTGGCGGGCGGGGCTACGTAGCCCCGATCGCCATTTTAGGGATGCGGTGGGGTAGAGCCCCCCCCACCTGGCCACCCCCCTGAGGCCTGCCATGCTTCCTCGGAGCTGCCTCAGAAAGGCCAGGAAAGGCGGCGGGCGGGCGGGTGGCGGGCAGTCAGCCTGGTATCTTCCCGGCCTTCCTGAGGGGGTTCCAGGGCTTTGAAGCTGCGGAGCCACCTCAGAAAGGCCAGGGAAGGCGGCGGGAAGGCGGGACTCTGCCCGGCCTCTCCCCAGCCTTCCTGAGGGGGCTCTGAGGCTTCGAAGCCCCGGAGCCATCTCGGGGAGGCCGGGGAAGGCAGCAGGCAGGCAGGCAAGAGCTTTGACACCCCATAGCCGCCTCAGGAAGGCTGGAGAAGGTGGTGGGAGGGAGTCTGCCCAGACTCTCCCCAGCCTTCCCAAGGGGGCTCCAGGGCTTTTAAACCCCGGAGCCACCTCAGGAAGGCTGGAGAAGACAACAGGAGGATGGGAGGTAGTCTGGCTGGCCTCTCCCTGGGCTTCCCGAAGGGGCTCTTGGGATTGAGAGCCCCATATAACCTCTCCGAGAAGATTGGGAGGGGTGGAGGGAGCATGGCGTAGAGGCTTTTCAGTCACCCACCCTCCCAAAGCCGCAACAAGGCTTAGAAAGCTCAATAGCGGCTTTGGGAAGGGTGGGAGGGACTAAAAAGCACATTTCCCGCCAACTCCCTGCTTTCCCGGGGCTTGGCTCTCCCCCCCTGCAATGGAGCCTCCTTGAGTGGGAGGGAGAGAAGCTGATTCAAATGGGGTGCTTGCTGAGCAAACCGCGAATAATCAAATCCGCAAGAGTGAAAGCTGTGAATGTGGAGGGGCATCTGTATACATTTATGTTATTTAAACAATAAATATTGTGAAATAATTTTTTCCCCTCAAAGTGACACACCACCCAAGTTATGCTCAGTTTTTTGGCGAATTTTGACACACCAAGCTCAAAAGGTTGCCCATCACTGCCATATGATGTTGTATCTGTACTGTTGCCAGTTTGTATTCAGCTCATTGTTGGAATGCACCTTTTCATTGATGGGGAAACCCTTCAATGACTCTCAATCTCACTACCATTCCATGATAGCCCTCTGTGTGATAGGTCCCTTCTGCTACAATAGCAGGATGCTAACAGCCATGTGATCTCCATGGATATGATTCTTCTCCTCTTCCCCTCTCCCTGCTCTCCCTCATTATTCCAAAGCAGGCTCTTCTTTCTTTTATTTTCTATTTCTTTTATTTTCTTTTTTATTCTCCCCAACATATTGCCATAATTGCAAAATTATAGCAAAAAGAAAAAGAAAAATTAAATTAAAAATACTGAAAGGCATGCTGGGTAGGGCACAGGTCAGAAACATGGAGTTATGTTCACAAAGGAAGATTCGCAAAAGAAGATTCACTTCAATAATTGCAGATAGACTAAAAGGAATCTTGAATGAAATGATACATACAGACCAAAATGGCTTTCTTCCAGGAAGAAACATCAGAAAGAACATAAGGACAGTAATAGACATCATTGAATATCTTGAAAAACACAACAAAAAAAATTAGTGATGCTATTTGTGGATGCGGAGAAAGCTTTTGATAATGTGAATTGGTCTTTTCTAATTGAGGTAATTAAAATAATGAACATTGGCAACAAATCATTGGGATGGATTCGAGAAATTTACAATCAGAGAAAGATCAGAGAAATTTGAAATTAGTAAAGGAACTCGACAGGGATGTCCACTTTCTCCATTGCTTTTTATAACTGTATTGGAGGTCCTAAATCACAATATAAGCCAATAAGAAGATCGATGGAATAAGAATTTAAGGAGATGTCCATAAATTGAGAGCGTTTGCAGACGATCTTGTTGTCTTTTTGGAGAACCCGAAAGAGCACATTGAAGAACATATTGAAACTTTCAAAGAATTTGGAGAAGTTGTGGGCTTTAAGATAAATAAAGAGAAAACACAAATACTCACAAAAAAATCTAACAAAAACAGAACAGAAAGAGGTAGAAAATATCTCGGGCTGTAAAATTGGCAAGAAAATCAGATATCTGGGAATTTGGATTATGAAAAGAAATACAGACTTATATGAAAACAATTATAAGAAGATATGGAAACATGAAATTGGACTTGAGGAAATGGACAAAATTGAATTTATCAATATTGGGGAAGGTAGCAATAATCAAGATGACAGTTCTTCCAAAATTCTTATATCTATTTCAGAATATTCCTATAATAAATAACGATCAACCATTAATGAGTGGAAAAAAGAAATGAGTAAATTCATTTGGGGAGGTCGGAAGCCAAGAATCAAATGGAAGACGATGATGGATATGAAAAGCAGAGGAGGAGCAGAATTTCCAGACTGCAAGACATACTTTCAGGCCTGCACGATGACTTGGATCGTAGACTGGTTAAATTTACAGGACTCTAAAACATTGAATTTGGAAGGATTTAATCTGAAACTTGGTTGGCATGCCTATGTTGCCTATGACAAAGTAAGGATAAACAAAGAATTCACTCACCACATAAACAGGAAACCATTACTGATGGTGTGGGAAAGCATAAAGAAGAAATTTTATACCAAATTACCTCTCTGGATTTCTCCTCAAGAAGCGTTTATGGGCAGATGGAAAAATACAAAGGAATGGTTAAAATATAATGACTTAATTAACAAAGAAAGGGGAAAGGAATATAACATCAAATCTAGGGAGGATCGAAATATACACTGGTTTACTTATGAACAACTGAAACAAAGATTCAAGGAAGACAAAAAAAAAAGGATTGGATTTGAAGAAAAAGAAAATGAATTGGACAAAATTATACAAGGCCCAAAGAAAAATATGATTTCAAGAATATACAAATTACTTCTATTAAGGGAATTGGAAATTGAAGAGATCGAGGACTCGATGATAAAGTGGGCCTTGGATTTTTGGGTATAATTTACATTTGGAAGATTGGGAAAAGGCCAGAAATAACACAACCACATTTACAGGTTGCCAAAATTTGAAAGAAAATTATTTCAAAACAGCTCACAGATGGCACTACTCTCCTGTAAAGCTGGGGAAAATGTTTAAAAATACAAATAAGAAATGCTGGAAATGCCAAGTAGATCCTGGCTCATTGTTTCACATATGGTGGAGATGTGGACATGTTAAAGAATACTGGAAAGAAATTCACAGGACTATAGAAGAAATTTTTCAAATCCAATTTCCATTGAAGCCTGAATTCTATTTATTGAATATGATGTATATATATAAAAAATAGACTTGGAAAGTAAACTGGAGAACTATGTTATACTTGGTGACAATAGCAGGACTGGTGCTAGCTCAAAAGTGGAAGCAGAAAACGGTGCCAACAGTGGATGGATGGTTGGAAAGAGTTCTAGACGTGGCCTGTGTGGATAAGCTAACATTAGAACTAAAGCAGAAATCAATGGAGACACAAGGAACAGATTGGGAACTAGTGAGAGAATATTGTAAGAAGAAGTGGGAACTGATGGAGCTCCCTAATGGATAAAGGGTTCTTCATACAGTTTAGAGAAAAGTGTACTTATAAAAGGAGAAAAAGAAAAAGGAAAGGAAAGGAACTACAGGAATAAAGACAAGAGGAAAGAAGGATTGAGAAAAGAAGACTGAAGTATGTGAGAAGGTAAGAGAAGGTTTGAAGATTTGAAGTGGAAAGGAGAAAGTGAAAGGTGAAGGGAGAAGTGTGAATAAGAGGAGATGATAGGGAATAGTAAAAGGAAAAGTCTAGGAGAAAGATATAAGTGTGTATAGAAGAAGGAAAGCAAGGACAGAATGGGAAAGGGGAGAGGTAGAAATAGGAGGGAAAGGAAGAAAAGAATTAAGGAGTTTAAATGAAAGGATGGGATAAGAGATCTAGAGCAAGGGAAAGGAAAGGTGAAGAAGGTAGAAAAATGGAGATAAGTGGAGAAAAGAGACATACCAAATTAATTAGGGAAGAAGACAGATAAATGGAATAACACAAAAATAGATAAAGAAACTGTAAGGGTGAAGCACTGTGACCCCATGAGACAACAAATGAGAACTAATGAGGGAAGACTAATATTAAGGGATAAGGAACATACATAAAAATTAGAAGAGAAATTTTGAAATAGGTGAAGTGATATGTATTGTTAAAATGTATTGTTAAAATGTTATATATGGTTATAATATGAGAAATGATGTGTACTGTTAAATCATTGTAAACAAAGTCAATTTAATATAAGTTCTATAATTCTTTGGAAAACTGGATAAAGTAGAAAGGAAGTTGAAACAAGCGAAAATATACTTTATTGATATATGGATTTATCATTTATATATTTATATATTTAATTACTCTTGATTAATATAGGTTTTTTTTTCTCTTTGCATTGTGAAACAAGATATCAACAATGTTAAAATCAGCTGAATGGAAAAGAAAAAGCTGTAAAAAATCTTTTTCTGATGAAAAATAAAATAAATTAAAATAGAAACATGGAGTTATGGTGCCGGTGCAGAAGACAGATCACATGACTATAGAGCACCAAAGCAGTGCAGTTGCATGATTCAAGAGGGTTGTGGCAAGGAATGTCCCCAAAATGGTATGTTTCGATTTCCTGAACTAGTGCTATTGTGGCAAGACAGAAGGCTGGGTGTGATAAAGTCCTATGGTAGCTTATGCTACAAACTGCTTTCTCTCAGTCTCAAAGGTGCTACAAGAACCCTTTGTATATTAAACTTTGTCTTTACTTCCTAGTTGTCTGTTTTTACTGAATGGAGCCACAGAAGACCTGGAACAATCTGAAATACAAATGTAGATGTGTTTTTACCAGATGCTAAACAAAATACTAATACCAACTTTTTTTTAAAAAAATCACAGAAATGTGCTTTTGAGATCTATAGATTTCTTGATTAAGCAAAATGTTACAAAGAGCAGGTTAGGGATAAATGGTGCAGCGGGGTAGAATAAGCAATGGGGAATGGCTAACGTGGCTACTTTGCTTGTATGACTTGGAGAAGACTACATTTATCTGTTCAATGGTGGGAAATTGCTATATGCTGGAGGAAGAGACTTTTATACAGAAGCTGGGTTTTATTCCCCAAGGGAACCTATATATTTTTAAACAGTTCTTAAAATCAACAATTTCTTCCTAATGGAATCTATTTTCTTGTAATTTGAATCCATTTGGTCACCTTCTAGGACATTGTCACACCAGCCTCCTTTCTCACAGCGATCATGTTAGTGAAGCCAACAGGGACATACCAGTATTGAAGCCAAAACTATCACAACTCCTCTTCATTTGTGCAAGTGTGCTGTGAATGTGTTGGTATGGTAATTGCACCAGCTCTATAACCCCACCAATGAGGGCCATGCATGCCTTTCTTTTTTCCTTTTTCTTTTTGCCATAATTGTGTAATTATGGAGAAAAAATAATTTTTTAAAAATGTATCATTTCCCCATAAGTACACAAGCACTGCAAAAAAAAAAAAAAAGAAAAGAAAAGAAAAAAAAAGAAAAAGCTAAACATTTCCAAACCTGGTCACCCACCTCTAAATGCATTCCAACTCGTCAATATCCTTCTTAAACTGTAGTGCCCAGAACTGGCCACAGTATTCCAAATGAGAACTGACCAAAGCAGAAAAGAGGGGTACTGTTACTCCCCTCAGTCTGCAAAGATGGAATATATAAATGCATGATATTCTAGTTTAATTGAATGCAACAAAGTGCATTGTTAGATTTAGGTTTAAGTTCCTAGGAGCTGGAAATGAGGCCTTCGTTGAATATTTTGTCTCTTGTCTTTCTCACTCAAGGCCTTCTTCATGCCAATTTCTTACAGATGGATTTGTCACTATCTTGGCATTTCTTCCAAAGCGGGGTTTTCTTAATGTCATTTTTGTCACTGGCATTTTGAGCTGAAAAATACAGAAGGGGCGAATAAACAATATCCTGTCAAAGATCCTCAGAAATTATATGTAGAATAGAGGGCATCATAAGAGCCAGCATGGTGTAGTGGTTTGAATGTTGGGCTTGGGAGATTATCAGACAGGAACACACAAATGTTCCTGTCCCACTAAAAACAACACCATCCCTGTCCCAGCACAATAACCAAAATTATCAGACCTACCTTGAGTAGCGTTGACAGGCAGCCCAGGCATGAACGGAGCTCTAACAGAGCTCCATTCATTTCCTGGTTTTAAATCTTGCCGATTCACGCGAGAAGACATGAGTGCGGCAAATTTTTAAAACTACCAAAAATAAAAAGAACAAAAAAGTACACAAAGCACAGAAACACACTGCACAGTACAAGTAACCTAGGAAGGTTCATAAAAAGAGTGTAGCCTACCTGGTTTTCGCGATCTCACCCAGAAGTGTTCTTGCAGGACTGCCCATTTACGCTGTATTCATGGGGGATAATGGTGCGAGGTTTCAGACACTGGCAATCCTGGCATCAAAACAGAATGGGGGAATCTATTGATGGCTCGGCCCGTCAATAAAAAAAAATGCCATAGTGATGCTAGCGGAACGCAAAAGGAGGATGACATCTGATATTGCTGGCCTTTTGTATTCCTTTAGCATCGTTACCATGCCACATTTGCTGTGTCCTATGACTCCAACCAGAGTTCAAATCTCTGCTCAATCATGGAAACTCGCATGGAAATCTTGGGCAAGTCACACTCTCTCAGCCTCAGAGAAAGGCAAAAGCAAACACCCTCTGAACAAATCTTACCAAGAAAAACCCTGCAATAGGTTTACCTTAGGGTCACCATAAGTCAGAAATGAATGCAGACAACAACAACAAAGATGTCATATAGAAGAATGAGAGAGCATGAACTTGTTTTGATAAATCTGTGCATTTATCCAAGTGTTCTACTACTTCTTAGATTTCTACCAGTGCACTTGGGCCTGATATTTCCACACAGATAAGGGATGCTGTCAGGTACTGAGAAATGAAGGCTGATGTTCCAGAGAGGTAAGTGGCAGTTCCCTTCTTTTTCTACCACTGTGGCAGATGATGCAAGAAGGTGAGAAGGAGGATGAAGCTGCTGAGTCAGGCAGTCAAGGGACCCACATGATCCCAAGATAGTCCCTCCTGTATACTTCATTCTGTGGTTGGCATCCTGTTAGTGACATATGCAGATGTAAGCCCATCTTATGCCTGAATATACCTTTTTTTTTCTTTTTTGTATTGTGGAGGTTGGTATTCTCTTCTACTCACCATAAGGACTACATGTATTCATTCTGCATCTGGCTCCAGGGGCATGGCCAGATACTTGTCTGACCCACCCACCCACTCTCCACCAGCCACGGAAGGCCTGTGCAATGGGGCTGCAGTGGCTAAACAGTGAGTCTTGAGGGGGGTGTTGAGAGGAGAGATGTGAACATAGTTCCACATAGAATCATAGAATCATAGAGTTGGAAGAGACCACAAGGGCCATCCAGTCCAAACCCCTGCCATGCAGGAATACACAATCAAATCATTCCCAACAGATAGCCATCCAGCCTCTGTTTAAAAACCTCCAAAGAAGGAGACTCCAACACACTACAAGGCAGTGTATTCCACTGCTGAACAGCTCCTACTGTCAGGAAGTTCTTCCTAATGTTTAGGTGGAATCTCTTTTCCTGTAGTTTGAACCCATTGCTCCATGTCCTGGTCTCTGGAGCAGCAGAAAACAAGCTTGCCCCATCCTCAGTATAAATCCCTTCAAATATTTAAACATGGCTATCATGTCCCCTCTCAACCTTCTCTTCTCCAGACTAAACATACTTAGCTCCCTAACTAAACATGCCGCTCCTCATACGGCATGGCTTCAAAAGCTTCCACTATCCTGGCTGCCCTCCTCTGGACACATTCCAGCTTCTCAATATCCTTCCTGAATAGTGGTGCCCAGAACTGGACACAGTATTCCAGGTGAGATCTGACCAAAGCAGAATAGAGTGCCACTATTACTTCCCTTAATCTAGACACTATACTCCTATTAATGCAGCCTAGAATTGCATTGGCTTTTTTAGCTGCCGCATCACACTGCTGACTCATGTTCAGCTTGTGGTCCACTTAGATCCCTTTCGCATGTACTGCCATCAAGCCAGGTGTCACCCATCCTATATCTGTGCATTTCATGTTCACTGCCCAAGTGTAGTAGTATCCTACATTTCTCCCTGTTGAAATTCATTTTGTTAGTGTTGGCCCAGCTTTCTAATCTGTCAAGGTCATTTTGGGTTCTGATCCTGTCCTCTGGGACATGAGAAACTATTATGCTGCAGTGTGAAGTTGAAGGCTTTCACGGCCAGCATCCATAGATTTTCCTTGGGTTTTTTCCAGACTGTGAGGCCGTGTTCTGGAATAGTTTCTTTCTGACGTTTTGCCTGCATCTCTGAAGATGCCAGCCACAGATGAAGGCGAAATGTCAGAAAGCAACTATTCCAGAACACAGCCTCACAGCCCGGAAGAAAAACCAGGAAAATTCTGTTTCATAGAATCATAGAGTTGGAAGAGACCTCAAGGGCCATTGTAATCCACTCAGATTACTTTAAGCATACAAACTTTGTTAATAAATGTAAAGTGTCTGAAGGGAAATGCAAGGAACCAAACACTCTTAGACCTCTGTGTAGATCACACACATGCTTACAAATCAATCTCTACAGCTTGTTTTGCTTCCCAGTGTTAGATACAGACCTGTACACATCTATTAAGCTGTACTGTGACATAAAGGGTCTTTACAGCTCTCTAGGCAGGGCAACAAATGCTGCTGCCCTTTGCCACAGACAGCATTTTTCTTTTCCTCATTTGCCCCACTTCTCTCTACTTTATCTTTACCTGCATGTACACTTCACTTCACACCACCTTACTTTGTCTCACCTAGCTCCCTGCAACACCTCATCAGCTGCCACATCTCATTCTTGTGAGACCCACACAACTTGAAATTCCCCATTCTATAAATAGGTTGTTGTACCGCCATTCTCATGTTAATCACCCCAGAAACTCAGTACAGCTGAGCAGAAATTAGGACTGAAAGACTTTGCCTTCCTTCCAACTTTGGCCAGTTGGGAGACTTAAATAGCCATGGAAATGTTTGTGTCAGGGAAGAGAGAATATATTGCCCTGCCAAGAAAACAGAGCTAGCAGGCAGTGAACACACAGAGCAACTTTGGAAGACAGGAAAGATCCGCCTGATTGTCTTGGCAACAGGCTGAAACAGCTCTTTGTCTTCTCACCTCATTTAAAAGTGAGGACAACACAAGTGACAGGGTTTTCCTTTCTCTCTCATTGTCTGCAGATGTGTTTTTGTAATACAATAGAAAGAGCAAGATCTTTACAATATACATATTTAAATGCATCAAAGTAGCTTCAGACTAAGCAGAGAAAAAGCTAGAAAATGAAACAAGAGGTATAAATATGAAGGGCCAGGCCAGAACTTTGGGGGGGGGCACAAAGACTCCCCCCGCTTTTGTGAAGAAAAAGCATAACTGCAAAAATGTTGTGTAGCACTTATTACAGTGGCTTTTAAACTTTACTTTACCAGGGACCCTCTTTAAATATCTTTTGTTGCCATGGACACAGCATAACTCAAGATTTGAAACCCTAACAATAACAATAATACATGATAATAATATATCATGATGATGGTGATGATACAATTACACCATCTATTAACCCTTCCCGCAGAGGCACTGGAGGTGGAGGAAGAAGAATACCACACCAGCGTTAAATGCAAAATGCATCAGTAAGAGCATCGGAATTCACACGAAAATCACTACACAACGTTGGCTGAATTCAGTGGCCTTTCCATGTGTATTCTGTCACAGATCCATTTGTTTCTCTTAACGGAGATTGTGCATGAATAAAAGCCTTTGCGATTCAAATCCACCTTAGTTTGTTGTGCAGAAGAATGGCAGTGATGCTGTGACTGGATGATGTAAAAACACATCAGCGGAAGGGGTGTGCCTGCTCTGCCCAAAGCTCCCAGAGGTTTTTGTTCCTCCAGCTTCCCTGCCATTCAACTTCCGGTGGTCAGTGGTCGCTCCCTGCTAACTTTTAAACCTCAAATTTGCGAAATTCAGCAGTAGCTAAATTTACCAATGCAGCCATTTAGCAATACTTGCATTTAATGCATTTAATATAATGTTTTCTTCCTATTTAAAACACATGTATTCCTTGTGCTTTGAAAACCTATTCCCTTGCCATCAGGGCTCTGCTATCAGCCTATGCAAATTTGGAGACTGTGGGCATTTAAAGAATCAGAGACTTGTTTTGCTAGAACATCATGAGTTCAAACCTGCCTTTGGGAAAATTTTAATTCCTCCATTTATCATTTTAAGATTTTTAGAATTTAGTGCCCCCCTTCCTTTCTTACTTGGCAATGCAATTAAAATCCCTTTTTGCTCACAAAGAGGTGATTAAGGGGAAAAAGTCAAGCAGGTGAATGCAACGTATGAACTTAGAAAAATGCCACCTTGAAGCAGGAAAAGAGTTTCAATACATCTGGGCCAGAATCCTGTATCAGCTTCTTAGCTTAGTGCCTTAAATAACAAAAATAAGTCTTTTGGAACAGGCAGGGGGGAGATGAGGGGGAAGGAAATTTTTAAATGCTAAAAGACAAATTCACCCAAAGTGATATTTGAACTAACAACCTTCTGTGCAAAAGGCAAAGACTTTTCCTTTTTGCCATAGCAGCGGACATTGGCTAACACTGGAGAATTCTCTGAATAGATGGATTTAAAAGGGGTTCATGGACATGCAAAGTAGAGGAAATGACATTTTTAAAGATGTAGGGAGGGAGAAAGAGGAGATCATGGGGAAGCATGGTTAACAGATGGTGTATGGAAGCTTTCCTCCACCTTTGAAACATGTTGTTGCATTGCAGAAATGAATGTCAGACTATATGCAGTAGCTATGGTTTGTATTCCACAATGCTTTCACTATCTTTTGTCCCAGTTCTGCCACTCTGAATATGCCTGGTGTGGTATTCTTCAAAGACTTTTTACCTGCTTCTTCCTGAAAATTTATGGTTGGAGCGGATTGAAGAGCAATCCTTTGCCTTGGCTCATGTCATGTGGGCTGAGTGGCCTTCAAGCTTTTGCGGACTCCCTGTGAGGACATTGCGGCACCCTGAAGGTCCATGGAGCACAGGTTAAGAACCACTGCCTTATTGGATTTTGTCTATTCAGGAAATATTTGTATTTTATGCAGGGCCCCCAGGACTGGTTTTAAGGTGAGGGGGCATCGACATTGGCAGGCAGGTTGCTATTAATTTTGACTGCTTGCAGGTATGTTTTTACAATACAATGAAAACACAGCATAGGTTGCATTAAAACAAACAAACAAAACCAATCACCATCATCATTGTTCTCCACCTAAAGCAATAGTGAAATAATTATCATTTAGTACACTTGTGGCTGATAATTCCTGAGAGGACTCAACTACATAGGAGTCTTTCGGGACCAATTTTGCCCAATCATTTCAGGGTGGCTCAGTCACTCGAACCAATTCTGTCAGGAGGTTGATTCCCCTTGTACCCACTGTTCTGGAGTCAATGATGTAGTATAAATGCCTTTTGAGACAGCATTTTATTTCATTCATAGTATTTCTATACTATCCCATAGCTAAAGTTCTCTGGGTGGCAGACATTAAAAACATAGTAATTGTGTTTGTATTGTTGAAAAACAATATTAGCAATAAAAATACATGCAAGGAAGCAATGTACAGGCTTTAATTATAACTATTTAATTTTAAATAGGTTTTTACTATAAGAGCTTTTCATTACACTTCCATTTTCAAATAAATATTTTAAAAATATTTTAAAAATTAATTTAGTTTTGGAACATAGGAAAGATAGCTTGCTTTACTCCTTTAGAAAATAGTAGCAACCCCATGTGCGAAATCCACTGTGTTACTTGGCTGCATGATATGACTCAGCTAGAGCCATGACACTTGCTAGCTAGCATGAGGATAATATCCTAGTTCTACTTCTCACCCACCCACCCACTCAAATCAAATCAAATCAATCAAGTATACTTACCTATGAGTCACTGGCTCGGCCTTCAAAGAGTTGTGCTGGAGTTTAGTTCTAACCCTGAAAGAACAATCGATTTGCATATGATGTTGCAACCACAGAATCAGCCCTGACTTTGCTGCTGAGATCATCTTTCCAGTGGCCTGTAATTCACCTATTCCTTTGGGTGCTTCTGTTGTTCCATTCCATTCCATTTCAGTTCAGTTTTGCCCTTCACAGATCTTAGCTAATCTGTACACTATCCTATTGAAACTGTCAATTCTGGGTTTGTTTCTTTTCTTTTTTTTAATTAAAAGCAACAGGAATCAATGTTTACTAAGAATATTTAAAAAAAAACTGTCAGTGTCAGACCCAGGAGATTTTCAGACAGGAACGAAAAAAGCGTTCCTGTCCCATAATCTCCACTACTGCCCCATCCCTGTCACGCCACAATCACCCCCCCACTGCACTTACCTCCTCTCCCATCTTTCTGGCAGCCCAGGAGTGAACAGAATAATAATAATAATAATAATAATAATAATAAATAAATAAATAAATAAAATTTATTTATATCCCGCCCCTCTGCGAGCAATCGGGGCGGCTTACAACAATAAAATAGTACAAAGTATAAAACAACTCAAAATCCCTTTCCCCCCTTAAAACATTATTAAATTAATAATGTCTAACGGAGCTCCATTCACTTCCTGGATCAAAACCCCGTAGATTCTTGCAAGAAGACAAGAGCATGGGAAAGTCAAAAATAAAAATAAAAAGAACATGAAAAAATGACAGCAAGCACAAAAACACACTTTAAAAGGTAGAAGTAACCCAGGGAGGGTCATAAAAATGTGTCACTTACCTAGATTTCCTGATCTCACCTGGAAGTGTTCTGGCAGGGACCTCCCATTGACATGGGATCTCATCAGCATAACGGGGCACCTTTTTCCTTGCAGGAACATCTGTGACAGAAACGGAACAGGGGATCTACTAATGGCTTATCCCATCAATAAAAAGCAGTGCCGGCAGAACAGCAGCAGAACAGGTGCATAACAAGGGGGGAACAACGTCATCTGAAAAGGGAGCCCTTTTGCGATCTCCTGGCATTCATGTAACACCACTTTTAACACATCTGATAATCTTCCCAGTGGACGCTCCTGGCTCCATTGTCAGTGAAGCAGTGAATTCATCCTGGGTTTTAGCCTGAAGTTTAAAGGAACTATTCAAGGTGCTGAACCCTATCCCCAAAATGGGTTAAGCACCATGGACAGCTCATTTTAAATCTGCATGAAACCCCAGAGTGAATTCACCACTGTATTGATATCAGAGTCATCAGCCTTCACTCATAACATCTATACTAGATGAACATCTGCTCCCTCCACATACACAAACCTCAGCATAGCCAGTCTGTAGTTTGAGGAAGCATAAAGAACATCTTACTTTTTGGGCTACAATCTTATGCATAGTTACTTGAGAGTAAGTACCACTGAACTCACTGGGACTTATAGCTGAGTAAATGTACACAGGATTTCATAGTTACTACATTAGTCCATTAATGACAGTATTTCTGTTCTGGCTACAATGTTCTGAGCAATTGTAAAAGAGATGAAGAAAAATGTTTCCCCTTTCCCTAGCGACTTCTCTGTCACCTATATAGAAATGTATCTTATGTCACGGTATAACTGGCTGTTAAAATGTGTATAAGTGTGGGGGGAAAGCTGTATGCCCATTGGCTGCCCCTGACCCTCCCATGAACCACTAAATCACCATGTTATGGGGGCTCATAAAAGGAAGATGAGTTCTTAGGGTGGGGCAGTCATTACAGATAGGAGGTAGTGAGTACCCCCTCTTCCCATGTCCACAAAAAGACATACGCAGTTGGACTAATTCCTGCCTGTGTCACCAGCAGGATGCTAGCCAAAAAATGTTAAGCGCTAGTGTTAACGTTCTAGAAGATTTTTTTAAAAAAAATTAAGGAGGTACTAGGGAGAAAAGAGACCATGTGAGGATTGTAACACATCTGTGGGCAATAGAGGGTGCAAGGGGGTTGGACACAACCACATCAAATGTCAGAACCTGTTATCCTAAATGCTCAGGGGTCTTAAAGACCCTCAAAAATATTGACACTAATTTGGGTAATTAATGTACTCAGCTTGGCTATGCGAGAGGGGGCAACAGATAGCAGGTCTTTTGACCTATTTTTACCGGCACTAAGGAGGAGACATTAAGCTAGATAGTACAATAATTGGTCTTTATTTGAGAAAAACAATACTAGCAACATTCACACACACATTCAGGCATCAAGCATTCATGCAAGACTAGTGAATAAAGCAGGAAATATTGGGATAGAGGAATAGAGAAGGGAGTTGTTTGTGGGAGATACAACACTTGTCCTGTAGAGCAGCATGGATGTATGAGGAGGAGCTGAAGACAGTTTGGCGTTGTTTTAAAAGGGTACTTATAATCAATATTTGCCTTCAAGGTATGAAATCTATTGTAGAAGACAAAGCTCCTTGGAGTTGTTCAAGTTGTGTGACAAAGGCACTCCAGATATGTTCATGGCATCTTAATGTGGGAGAACTTTGGAACTGAATGGAGAAAGCAACTTCCTTAGTTTGGAGAAGGGTGAAGCAATGAGGGATGTTTACAAGTCTGAGTCTCCCAGGTTTAGCTGATAGGATTAGCCAGGTGTCCATGCCTTCAGTTGCCTTACAAATTAACATTTCTTTAGAATTTAGGTGGCCCCTCCTTAAGTGCATACCTCACTGAGTCTGAATGCTAGTCTTTGCAATTTGTTGGAATTTTCCAGCTTTAATGGCTGCACCATGTGGAAGGCCACATTTCACCTAATTATTACATATTGCCAATTATTAATATGAACATGGGGCTGGGGGTGTCAGGGTAGGTAACAATCCCACATCACAAGCAAGATGCCCACAAATAAACCACAATGTGCCTCCTCTTTACAGAGGCTATTAAAAGCACCAGCAGGTCATTTGGACAGGAAAGTGTCGAGAAACAACATGAAGTGGTGTGCCACCATGCAGCACAAATTGTCAGTCTGGATGAGCCCTCAGGAAAAAGGCAGAGTGCCCTGCATTTTCTGTTTTGTTTGTTAGGAACACATAAAACTCCTTTTCAAAAGGAACATCAATGGTAGTGGGTAATATGAGCAGAAAGCTGTCATTTTAGCACTGCTTTTCCAAAACAAAACATAAAGATTGAGGGGGGAGGATCTGACAGGTTGCATTTGCTGTTGCCTGAGTGAAAATATTAATATTAATGGAGGAGAAATATCAAATTAGCCAGCCAGCTTTCTTTCTGTAGATGTTGGCATATCAAGGGCTATTCCCCCTCCTGAGAATACTGGGGCTCAGGTGCTGGGAAACCTATCATGACTTCATACAAAACCCACACAAAACTATTGGCACTAGCCTATTTATCATCATCATCACCACCACCACCAGCACTACTGCTACTATTGCTATTCTGCTCCTGCTCCTCCTCCTCCTCCTCTTTTATAATTAAAATCTTATCTCGGAGTAGCTGTTCATCCCTCATTCCAGCCAATTCTATCTGGAGTGATCTTTCCTTTTTAAGTGAACAGATTCCTCACCCAGATTGGGTTGCTGCCTGACAATTTTATGCAACTGTCAATAAACTGATTTCAAAACACTTTTTAATAAATATTAAAATGCAATCTCTTTCCCATTCTTGTTTTACTCTCCTTCAGACATTCATATAGTCCCCCCTCAGTGGGCAGAGAGCAAGGCTCAAGGACAGCCTTTGGAGCAGAAGGAAAAGTATTGTGCCTTTCTAGTTTGTATGCATCTTTGGAGATTTATTCTCTGTTGTGGCAGAGGCTTATTGAAGGATTATCAACCCCCCATACACACATACACACTTCCCCCACCCTGCACACTCTATTTCCACCTTTACATATACCAGTCTCCTCCCCCACACCTTGTGTTTTAGCCACCACCAGCATCTTTGTTAAAGCAATAGTTCTCCATGATGTACAGAAAAAATATGTGGTGTTTTTTTTTAATGTATACACACAAACTTCTTGTTCTCTGAGATATAGCTTTTCTCAGGATTTGTCAAACTGGATTAGCCTATAATCCACTGATCCGGCTGCTGCCTTCACTTCCTAACTGGTGCTTTGCAGAAGAAATGAAACATTTCCTATGTGATAACCTCAAGAGCCCAAGTGATGTAGCTGTTTCAGTGCTGATGTAGGATTCCAGGGTTTGAATTTATTCTCAGACATGAAAACTCACTGGGTGACCTTGGACAAGTTAGGCCCTCTCAGGCCAAGGGGAATGCAACAGGAAACCTCCTCTGCATATATCTTGCCAAGAAAACCCTAGGATAATGTTGCCATAAGTTGGAGTTGACATGAAAGCACATAACAACATAACAACTGAACCAGAGGGGTTTTTTTGTACAAGGAGCCCTAAAAAGGTGGCAAACCCGCATTGGTCTATGTGAGCATTTTCACAAACAATGCTAAAAAGCAGCTTTGGCAGGCTGCAATCTAAAACACACTTACAAACTAGTAAAGCCTTATGGAATACAGAGGGGTTTTCTTCCAAGTAGACATGTATGGCATTGTTCTGTTAACCCCTCACACAACATTGGCACTTGTGCAGGTATTGTTAATGCCAAACAGGAAGGAGATAAGTGACTTTTTAAAATTATGCATACACTCACACCAATGAAGGATTTATATTAGCCGCAGATGTGGGGAATGGAAACATATCCTCCCACTGTGAGGCATACAAAGACTGCAGCAGGAATAGGAAAGCTAGTGGAAATATACAAATATGTTACATTTACACAAAAAAAGCTAACAAAAATCCCTTCCTTGACTATTTTCTGTTGAAAAGGGGGTGTTTGTTGCATTTAATTAATTCTAGGTGGATATTTACATTGATGTGAGCATTTACCTTTATGTTATTTTATTACATTGAAAGCTTATCAGAACAAAGGAGAAAAATCCATACTGTCCAATGGCAGGGACAGTCCCGATGAACTGTCACCCCCCCCCTTTTCTGCTGCTTTTAAAAATGTCCCAGTGTCTCTCTGCTCCCCCTTACTTTCCCTCTTTGTTCTCAACTTACTTCAGTTGCTGCAAACTGAGTTCAAAGTACAAAAGGAGTTTGTATACAACTAATGCGTCTACGCTGTAGGACACCACTTTAACTGCCATTACTCCATCCTACAGAATCCTGGGATTTGTGAGGCACCAGCACTCTTTGACAGAGAAGGCTAACAACCTTGTAAAACTACAAATCCTAGGACTCCATAGGGTGGAGCTACTGCACTTAAAGTGAATGGAATCTGGCATAAGATTGTACTCGTTATTCAGATACTCTTTAATTAATTGTGCATTTGGACCCATTTTGTATCCAAAAGGGAATTTTATTTATGCATCACATGTAAGAAAAGAAACAAAACTACAATTATCTACCAGTGACTTCCTACTCTCACCCCACTGGAAACTTTTTAAAGCAAAAATCTACTATACGTCTTAATTGTTGAAAAGAAAAATTTAATACCTTTGCTACCTAAAAACAAAAATATGTACATATTTCAAAACAAATAAAATGTGTTTTCTGTAACTGGCTCAGTTTTCCAAATAAAACGAATCCATGACTTGATATCAGACGTCTGTATAAATCCCACCAAACCCAAAATAGTTGGGATACCACCATACTTAGATTGGTTTGAAGGCAGTATATTCCAGATGGGTGACTGGGAGATAATTTAGAAGAATTCACCACTTCCACTATTTCAGGGGAGGCAACCTGGTGCCATCCAGGTTGTTTTGGATTCCAAATGCCATCAGATGAAGCCAGCATGGGCAGTGTTTGGGGATAATGGCAGCTACAGTCCAGACATCTCAAGAATACCAGGCTGCCTAGCCCTATCCTAGTCCTTTAGATATTCATTTATTGATAACACTTATATTGCACCTTTGAAACATTATTGCTGCCCCCTGCCCCTGGCAGAGAAACCATATACAATACAACATCCAACATAGTATGAGATTTCCCATGAGGTTTCTCTTTAATATTATAGTGTCAAAAACGTATCAGTCATATAAATAAATTGTTTGCTGTGACTCCTCCATGGTACCAAGACCATTTCTTAGGATTTGATAAGAAGAAGGAACACATTATACACATGAGAACATCCTTTATAAAAGAGACAATGTGTGCACTCAGATACCCAAGGACAACACATTGTGTGAGAGGCTGCTCTTAAATACACTTCTTTGGGGTATTTCACTAATGGAAAGCCTGAACTTGCTTGAGGGCAGGATCAGGGTGTACTTTTCCACTGTCCATGCATCCAGATCCTCTGGATTTGAAACTCAAGTCATGTCAACATTGCAAAGGCTATATGTGTGTACATGCATGCATGTGTTCAGCACCATAGTGCGAGGACAAAAATGTTAGCAAAATGAAACAAAAACAAAAATAAAAAAAGAACTCAGCTCCAGACACCAGAAACCATGAGTATTGGACCAAAAACTCTGGAGTCAGACACCAAATCAGCCAGGAATATAGGCTGATAGGCAAATAGTGCTGATCAAGACAAAAATAAATTAAATCCACCCCATGCTTGATTTGTTTGAGAACTGCAGCAGCCAGGTTCCTGTTCTGGCCTCCCTGGACAACACACATTGGGCTGCATTCAGGCAGCTAAATTCACCTCCAGTCCACAGTTCCCATAAATGAGTCTCCCACCTTATTGATGACACAACCTGAATAGCAAATGAATAAACTCAACAGATCTAATAGTAAGCCGCAGAAGGATGAAGCAAACAGATTACATAAACTTAAAGAGTTGGAATAGATGTGGGGGAAAGATAATGGAATGGTAGGCCCTCCAAGCTGCAGCTCATTGCTAGATTAAAAACCATTTTAAAGACATAATGTAGAGCCAGTGTGGTCTAGTTGTTTGAGTGCTGGACCAAGATTCTGGGACACTAGGATTTCAATCCCTACTTTGACATGGATACTCTCTGGGTGACCTTTGCCAGGTCACACTCTCTCAGTCTTAAAGGAAGGCAATGGCAAATCTCTTCTGAATAAATTTGGCCAGGAAAACCACAGAATAGGATCACAGTGTCAGAGTTTACTTGAAGGCACATAACTGCACATGCAGCTGAGCCTTAATTTTTTTTTTACTTCCAAGCGGTTATATTGTACTTGCGCCAACTAAATATTTTCCTACCCACCCCTTTAGCTTCCTTACTGGGTGTGGGGTTGAGAAGGGTTATTTTTAAAAATATCTGCATAAGTTGTTGTGAAGAGGAAGTTATACCAAGAAAAAGAAATTAAAGCAAAACCCACTGTTTCTTTGCCTGCATTATGAACCTAGACTCCTTTCTGAACTGTAGAGCAGACATGCCAACCGATCAAATAAATGTTGGGTCAGTCTTCAGTTCTGAACCCTCTTGTTCAAAGAAGGCAGGTCATATTTTTTTAGCATTCTGAATGTATTCATCTGTCTATTTTAAATTATCTTTAGACCTTGTTTAATCATAAATCCATCTACATGAGGTATATAAGAAAAAAGCAATGAAAGTTCAGTAAATTATTATTTTTTAAATACAATAACTGCAGAAAGGCACTGATGGTGTGACAGGGTGAGCAAAGTAATCATTTTTCACCTTTGCAGCAAAAGACTCATGAAGTCTCTCAGTAAATAAGGTGTCTGTAGTTAGTATAGCACTTATATCCTGAGCTTGGAAAAGTTACTTTTTGGACTACAGATCCCAGACTCCCTGAGCCAGCATAGCTAGTGGGCAGGCTGGTGGGAGGGTTCTGGGAAATGAAGTCTAAAAAGTAACTTTTACAAACTGCTATTATCTTCTATAGGAGGGGTGAGGTCAACTCTGGCTTATGCATACTTGATTTAGCCCTGTCCTTACTTCTCTGCTTACCCACCTTTCTTTAAAGGCAGTTATCCCTGACTGTAACCATGTGGGATGGAAGCTTCAGACTTCAGACTATCACATCTGGAAATGGTTATTGGTGCAATATAATTGTCTAATCCTACGAAAGGGAAGATGTCAGAAATTATCAGTGTCCTGTCATCCAAGGACCATTTCATAGTGCACAATTATAACACTATGATTCTACTTTAACTGTCATGGCTGCAGCATATGGTATCTTGGAGTTTGTAGTTTAGAGAGGTGCTATCTAGATGAGCTGTCCGACAAGGAATTTTAAATGCCCCTTCCTAAAATGTAAATCTTAAAATTCTTTGGATGGAACCATGGCAATTAAAGTGGAATCACAGCACTATGACTGTGTAGTGTGAAATGGCTCTTAGAAACTGACACTGTAATCTCATGCACATTTACTTGGGAGGTAATCAGTTGAACTCGTTCAGATATGTATAGGGTAAGCCTTGTTTTGCCTGTGGAACTCCTTGTTGCTTGAAAGCAAGCAATCATATATTTGCTGTATTTGTGGACCCTGGTCCTCCTAACTATATGACTCTCAAGCAACGTTCTTATATTGAAATAGAGATCCAATTTAGTAACTTTAAACCTGTCCTGTCCTGTATGATTATGGTTAGAGTTGATATCCTATGTTTTTGAAACAAAAATAAAGGTGTTGTTCTTGTTTAGACAGCCCTAAAATATTTAGTTCTATTACTGAGCAATGAAATGCACTAAAAGTACCCTGGGCTTAACATTTATGCAACTGAATGAAAGACCCAATTCAATTGCATCTGTCATAAATTTCAAGCATTGTTAGTTCTGCTTAACACCAACACTTCATTTCCCCTCACTCCTTTCCAGCTTGCATGCCTCACTGCTCAGCTATTGATTTTCATTTTCACGACACCAATTTAAAGACTCAGTGTAAATAGGAACACTTTAAGCAATTACTTGTGAACAATTTAGTGACATTTCTTCTTTTCAGAAAATTGGCTCCTGTGCAATTGGAACAAAATAAAGCAACAAGAAGCCTAATCAACAGAGAGCTTAATGTTCTTTATTCTCTCTCCATTGGTACTACTTATATAGGGTTCTCAGGAGGTCTGATTGAATAGCTAATCATAAGTGACATAAATGTAGGGACATATCAGAGAGTAATGGCTAGAGTGGTAAGTCTGTCAAGTTCAGTTTTTCTCAGGTTTCCATTTTTAATGTTAAAGTTTGTTCTATCTTGTTTTCATATTGGATTTTTTTTGGGGTCCACATGAAAATTCATACTCATTTTTAATGCATTTTTAAAATATGCACATTTTTGGGTGCATGTTTGCAAGTGTACATTTTTAAATGCATTGTTTCAATTGAATAAAGGGTTTTCTGTGCATGTTTTTAAATATACACTTTTTTGTATGTATTTTAGCATGCACTGTTTCAAAGGAGTATACTTGAATTTTGCATTAATTTTATTTGGAAACACTTTCACCAACATCAGAAATGTATGGTGTTGATCATATCATAGAATCATATGATATGATCAACACCCATACTTTTCTGAAGTTGGTGAAGGTCTTTCCAAATAAAATTAATGCAAAATTCAAGTATACTCCTTTGAAACAGTGCATGCAAAAATACGTACAAAAAAGTGATTATATTTAAAAACATGCACAGAAAACCCTTTATTCAATTGATACCATAGCAACAGAAGTATAAATTCTCTCTCTCTGGCTTTTCTTCGCAAATGAAGATTCAGGAAGGATTCATCCCATGCTTTCTGCAAGCGCGCTGATGACTAAAAAGGCCAATCTGAGATAAACAAATCCAGTTGCAGAAAGCACAGCAGAAGGTCTCCTTGGGTGATGTTTCCGGGTTGTGATTCTTTCTGCATTGTCGTTTCTCTTATAGACTTGTTCAGCGTGAGTTCTCAAATAAGGCTGCAGCATTGTGGATAGTGCGTCTCCATACCTCCTGATGTGGGGCCAGGGCGGACCATTGTTGGTGATCAATTTGGCTGAGCCTGAGATGTTGTTTCAGGGAGTCCTTGTATTGCTTTTTTGGAGCGCCCCTCTTACACTGACTCATGGTGAGTTCACCGTAGAGTACTATTTTTGGGAGGCGATGGTCCTCTATCCTAGAAACGTGCTCTGCCCAGCTCTATTCCTCTATTCCAATACTTCCTCCTATTCTTGGTTATCCTTGTATGATTGCTTGTATGATTGAGTGAATGTGTGTGAATGTGTTCCTGAGATTATTTTTCAATAAAAAACATTTTTATTTTATTTCTTAGCTGTGAATCTCATCAGTTATTAGCGATATACATAGGTCGAAAGATTCCGCAGTACCTGGCCTCTTACTGCCATACTGAGCTAATTAAAATTCCCCTTATTAATATCTGGACATGTTTGGGGTTCTCACGAACCCCCTGTAATTTGGGTAACAACTCCTTATATAGTACAGCAAAATCAAGGTTTGCTTTTTAGATTTTTTTTTTTTTTTTACTATTTTCAAACCATGGTTGGTTGAATCTGTGGATGCAGAATCAATGGATACAGAAGTCCAACTGTATAGTTTTAACTGTATTTTGTTGTAAACTGGTACGGTAAGGCACCTTGGGTCTCATTGGGAGAAAGGCAGAATATAAATTAAATAAATAAAAACTAAATATCTCTTGCAGTGGTACATGTTCAACATGTGGCATCATATCACCAAAGCTGAGCTTTCCAGAGTATACAAGACTCAGGCCAACATTCTACTTCCCTACATCCAGCTGTGTCATCCATGTACATCATCAGATGTAGCTGGGGTGTAAAATCAGTCCCAGGGTTTTCCACCACCTTCTGCAAGGAGAACCCAGGTAGTGCCATTTGTCAGTCAAATGAGGATCCTGGTTTTCGTTACTAGTGATATCAGTCTTCTATCATTTTCTTAATAACTTATCTCCTTTCTTTTTTGGTTACATTTATTCTTTCACTGGTAAGCCTTTTCAATTTTCATTTTCTTTGTTATAGTTTCTGTTTCTTCTAATTCTTCTCAACTGATACCTATCCGCTGTCTTCCTTCTTGTCAGCTTCCCTTTCCTTGTTCTTTATGGAGTTGTCATTGGAGTTGCTACTGTTCATGATTTATTTCTCTCCAGATCTTTTCACTTTCTTGCTCTCAATGAAACCTGGCTTCCGGCCCATGAAGCTGCTCATTCAGCTGCTCACTCATTTGGAAAACTCTCCTTTTCTCATACAAGTGGTCACCTATCGCCACCACTTACAACTCCTCAAACGCTTTCATTAGCGCTGTATATGCACAATCATAAATATACACTGGACTGACTATGTGACGAATGTTGCTGTCCTTCAGGAAGCAGGGATCACCAGCATTGAGGCCATGATATTGAGACACAGCTGCGCTGGACAGGGCACATTTCTAGGATGGAGGAACATCACCTCCCAAAAATAGTACTCTATGGTGAACTCGCCACGGGTCAGCGTAAAACGGGCGCTCCAAAAAAGTGATACAAGGACCTCCTGAAACAAAATCTCAGGCTTGACCAAATTGATCACCAACAATGGTCCGCCCTGGCCTCACATCGGGAGGCATGTAGACGCACAATCCACAATGCTGCAGCCTTATTTGAGAACTCCTGCCAAACAAGTCTAGAAGAGAAGTGACAACGCAGAAAGAATCACAACCCAGAAACATCACCCAAGGAGACCTTCTGCTGTGCTTTCTGCAACCAGAATTGTTTATCTCAGATTGGCCTTTGTAGTCATCAGTGTACTTGCAGAAAGCACGGGATGAATCCTTCCTGAATCTTCGTTTGTGATGAAAAGCCAGAGAGAGATCATGAGCGCAGGAGAATGGATGGGTCTTCTGTTACCTAGCTCATGCCAGTTTCAGCTTTTTCCTTTCCCACCAACACTCTCTTCTTTTGAGGCCCTCTGTATATAAAATTGCATGGTTTTATATTTGTATTACTCCTCCCTCACTCTGTGGACTTTTTCAGACGTCTCAAATACAACGCAAGCAGCCTCGTCGCGTTGCAAGGCTGCTGCGCTGCAGGGCGTCCCTTTCAGATGACGCTCTCCCCTGCTGGTACTGTTGCGGTACCACGGGGACATTTGAGCGTTATATTTCACTGATTTTTACTCACGAAAGTTGATCGTAATTAAAAACCGGCGAAATATAACGCTCAAATGTCCCCGTAGTACCGCAACAGTACCGGCAGGGGAGAGCATCATCCGAAAGGGACGCCCTGCAGCGCAGCAGCCTCGCAATGCGACAAGGCTGCTTGCATTGTATTTGAGACATCCGAAAAAGTCCTGTGTGTGTGTTAGATTGTACGCCTTTGGAAGGGCTGGTTGCTTTTTCTTGTTCTTTTACTTGGAGGGGACCATGTACACTGATTGCTCTACATAACAAACAAACAACAGCAACAGTTTTCATGTCCTAGCAAAGAATCCCACATGTTGCTGATCAAAATCACAACAATAAAATCTGTACGAAGGTCTAAAGGAGGCAACCATGTAAATCTGTTGCAGCAAAACTACAACATCCTGTAAGGCTAATGTATTTAATATAGCAGAGGCTATAGTCCACAAAAAGTCATGAAATAATAAACTGATTAGTCCATAATATGCCAGTGGGACTTGTTGTCTTTACTATAAGAATTTAAGCCAAGGATAGGCAATTATGGCCCTCCAATTATTTGTGGACTACAGCTCCAATAATCTCTCAGCATTGACTACGCTGACTACAGTGGAGGTTAGAAAAAACCTCATGGGCCATAGTCACACTTCTTGATTTAGGCTCAAAGTGACAAATACACACTGAATGTTAGACACATATTTTTCTCAATAATATCTTGTTAACAAATTTCTTCATCTACTAATATATATCTCCTTTAAGACTCGCTCACAGACTGTCCTTCTGCAACGCTTTTCAACACATCCCTATTCAAAAAGTCATTCCCACCTATCAAACACTGACCTGCAATTTATAGTGACAGCAGCATGCAGTTTTGCCATGGGGGCAGTTATGTCTGCACTTAAAAATTTGCTTCTTTTCATCAAATTTGAAAGCTTTCTAATAGCGCCTCTAAGATAAACCATTATTTTTGAAGCAGCGGACTCAATTATGCATTGATAATTTATTTCATGTTCCATGCATCCCATAGCAGATTGCCATAAATTCAGCTGGCTGGAATTCAACAAACAAATTGTTAGCAATGTGCAGAACAGAATTTAATTCAGAGCTCCATCTGTGCTAACTATGGGCCAGGTTCGACACAGCCTGTTAGAGTTACATCGCTATGGAAAAGGATAGTGTGAGCAAAATGTGATGCTGACAATTTTTTCAGTATGTATTCCTCAGTACAAATCCCAGATGAAGTCAGTGTACTTTGAATCCCAAGGCTGCAATCTTATGATGAATTAGGCAGGATGAAATTTATGAATTTCAATACATTGAGGCATGCCCAGTTCTCATAGGCTAGAGTTTTACATGTTTGCATTATGTAGTCATGTGGCACTATTCCACCATGGATGCAGGCCTGCAAAGATAGCTTCTACGGAGTTGGGGGCGGTGTGATTCTGTACAATTAGTACTTATTTTAGAATACCCTTGATGCACATCTGTTTGTACAAATGGTCACATTAAAAAAAAGGGAAATAAAAATATTAGCTTGGAAATATTACAATGGAATCTTGTTGTGTTTTCCAGGACTGTGCTTGGAAAGGGTTCAGTGTGTACAGATTGGAAAGCTGAGAAGGCTTCCCCAGTCTGTAATTAGTGAAGGACTATTTCTCATGTCAGCAGGATCATATTGAAATAAGTGTTTTGCTCTGTAGCTTTCTCATCTTATTTTCTAAAATGCAAGTTGTAAAACTGATGCCTCTTGTTTATCAGATTCTTGAAATGACAACTGTGTTGCTTTCTGGAATAGATATTTCATAGGAATGTTTAAGAACACCCCTAACGGAGGGAGGGATACAACAGTTTGTCATTCAGGAATCCTACTCTGATTGTCTTCAGATTTGATGTGATATAGAATGTAAAATACTCATTGTGAAGAACCACCTTGTAACTATGTGGCTAAGGTGTGCTTGGTTGAATGGATGTGAAACTGTGCTTGTGATGGGAGGGAGGGGTCTCTACGAGTGATTCTGTCAGAATGTCATTTGGGAATGACAGTTGAGAGTGGTCAGTTTGAAAGAGTATGGGTGCGGCTATACGATCATAAAAAAATCCATATGGGGGGCAAAAAATACGAACAGCCTGTCATTCGTATGCATACGAACCGGCTATACGATTTTTTAAACCCCCTAAACTCCATATGACTCCCTCTTCCCGAAGCTGGCTGGAGCGAGCAAGCCAAGCGGCAGTTTTAAATCTCCCGCTGCTTTTTTTTTTTTTAAGGTTCCTGGTTTGCGGACAGTCGGTTTTCCGTATTTACAATATAAAATAAAAATAAATAAACATATAAATTCATGGACTTACCGGACGCTCGCTAGCCGGGAAACCAACATGGTGGCCGCTCCCAATTCCCCTCCGTGCTAGCCCCGCCCCCTCTATTCGGCCAGCCAATCAGATTACCCTGCCTGTTTGTATGTGTGCGAACGGACCGTACAGACCCATCAGCCTTTCGAACGGCGTACGGATTTCTCTTCGCGATCCACTTTCCCTCCCGAATGCCGCGTGTGCGTATTTCAGGGTGAAAAACTGGGGCCCCCCTCTTTTGCATTCGTGTGCATCCGAACGGCCGTTTGTACCGAAGTGCGAACTTTCGAACGCTGTACGTATTATTTAAATCGTGTAGACGGGAACACAGTAGGATGAGTCAGTTGTGAGAGTCACAGGGAAGTGAATGTGAACTGGGTGTATGAATTGAGTGAAGATAAGGACTGACATCATTTGGTTGAAATGTTATTATATAGTTGAAACCAAATACAGGAAATTGTTAAAGGTTGTTTATAATAACCTGAATAGGTTGTTACCTGCCCTGACATCCCCCACTCTTTTAATAATTCAATAGTTGACAAAATTTCATATATTGGCTTACTTCTGGCACTTCATGTGGTTGGCAGTAGACACGGGACTCCCAAGTGTAAGGAATCAAGGTTTGCTTAGAAAACCTGAGGAAGTAGCCTGCTAAAATTCCTAAAAGACACACCTGGGAAAAGATTATGCGAACCCCCCTGGAACCGGTGGGTTAGGGAGAAATGGGCTAATTCTCCCAGATGTTCACAGAAATGAGTCATTCAATAATTCCTCTAAGGTTGCTGGACATTGTTTGCTTGCAAAACTGGTTTTTCCGTGTACTTTCTCTCCTAGAACAATATAGTTTTGCCTGAGACCCATCAGTTTTAATGTTTCAGCCATTCGTAATCATCAACACATCCGGAGAATCCATTGTCTAATCCTGCTGAATTCTGGCAAACATTGTATCCCACTCAAACTCACCCCTTCTGGGGGAATATCGAGTATAAATGTCACCCCAAAACACAGCCAAGGTGTGCACAACCTTCATTTCTCCTATTACTCTGTCTGTCTGCTGTGTGACCCTCAGAACACAGTCTGAGTATCTTCTGCCGCACAAATCTCTGTTCTTCGGATAGGTACAGTATAGCCCATCATCCCACACTCTATTCCTCTATCCCAATATTTCTTACTTTCTTTGTTAGCCTTGTGTGACTGCTTGAAGCCTGAGTGTATGCATGTATGTGTTCCCTTGATTATTTTTCAATAAAACTATTTTTATTTCATCCTCTGGCTTGGAGTCTCCTCAGTTACTACAGGTGTACATAGGTCAAAAGATCCTGCCATTTCCCGGCCTCTCGCTGCCATCTTGAGCTAATTAGAATTCTCAATACTGAAATTTGGACACTAGTGGATTCCCCATGGACCCCATGCAATTTGGGTAACAAGGTCTGTTAAGGTGTCAATGCTGACTCAGACTGGCTTTATTCACTCTGGAATAAGGGGTGGTCACATTTACCATCACAGAAACCATTTTTATCCAGACTTGTCCACAAAAAGGTCACCTAGAGGCCCAGGACCAATATCCTGAAAAGGATTGGAAAGGGGGACCCTAGGGCAAGGTGAGCATGACAGGCAGCTAAGGCTAGGAACTGTGGGGCCAGCCTGGTTGGGCCAACATCACACTCATACATTTACATCCCATCAGAAATGGGGATCTCCACATATCTTCCTGCATGCTGTGAAAGGAAAATATCTATCTAGGTCTCAGATGTAATGCAGAACTGTGATAGAAGGTGTGATGCTTCCTCATCACAGCCAAAGCAAACTGCAAATGAGATGCATCTGATGAAGTAGACCTTTAGTCTTTTCAAAGCTTATGTTACCAACTTCTTTCTCTCAGTCTCAAATGTGCTACAAGATCCCATTGCATACTAAAATGGCAATATTTTTAGATCTTTTGTTGCCGGGGCTGTGATGACTCACTTTCAGTCTCTGTGGATTATTTCAGGCATAATTCATAATGTTAAGGTTTATCTGGGTAACCAAGGAGTCTCAGGGCCAAAGTTCAATGTGTTCAGATGGCTTTAATTGCAAGCATGTAACACAGGGTATACATCTCCATGCTGTGTTCTCCGAAACAAAGCACACACACCTTTTTATATTAGAGAAGAACGAAACTTTCAAAAACTCAGGCTCTGTGCATGTCCATTACATCAGCACACTAATGTTTTCATTTCTCAGACAACTTGTAAAAGATTCTAGCTTTGTATCATTTATTTGGAACAGAAATCATTTTTCAGTTCTGTGTCTTATTTAGCCTTGTAGTTCACTTTTAGCAACTACAAGGTAGCCGACAGCCAAACTGGGCAGTATGCCCAGAAAGAGATAACTAAGACAATTTGAAGAGCTAAATGAATAAGCTATTGTTGTCATTGATTTTAATGAGCAAGGCAGACCATATTATTTTCTAAGCACAGCATAGTATAACAAGCATCGGTTATTAATCAATACAAACTACATCAGAATCTTCACTAAATTTCGTTTCTGCAAATGCACATCATTTCTTGTAAATGACTTAATATAACTTATTTTCTTCAACATATAATTTCTCTTTGTTCTCCTGTGGCCTGTCCTGTTTTTATCTGTGAAGCTAATTCTGGGCTTTTGGCCAATCTGGAGCAAGTAAGTTACATCTCAGCTTCTGCTCTGACACAGACATATTTTGCAGACTCAGTCTTTTCTTTTAGTAGGCACAACATAACAAACTTTGGGTGATCAATACAGACAGACCTTGTCAATAAGACCAAAGAAGGAATGTTGTTTGGCCATTGGTATATATTTGACCATCAGGACTTGAGGCTACAGCAAACCCTGAATGAGAACCTGAGGGTACAATGCAAGAATTTAGCCTGTTACTTGTTAAGACTGGTTGTTCACTGATGGCAAGCAGGTTTTCCATATGGAAGGACCCAGGCTCAGTCACTCCAACCTGCAGGAGGGCTCTGGAGACATTGGGGAGGTACTGTTAGTCAGTCAGAATAGACCACACAAAGGAGATTTTCACAAGGGCTATATATCCCGTGGCAAGAACAGAACAGTGCCAAGAAAGGTTTTTCCTGTCAGACAACATCAACCCCATTCTGTCCTGCATCCATCCTGCTCCTGTGCCTGTTCTAGAATAATGTATTCACAATGGACTTTTTCGGATGCTGAAAAATAACGCAAGCAGCCTCGTCAGCTTGCGAGGCTGCTGTGCTGCAAAGCGTCAGTTTCGGATGACACTCGCCCCTGCCGGTACTGTTGTGGTACCGCAGGGAGAGGCATCATATTTTCTTGATTTTTACTCACGAAAGTTGATCGTGATTAAAAATCAAGCAAATATGATGCTCAACTCTCCCCGTGGTACCGCAACAGTACTGGCAGGGGCGAGCGTTATCCAAAACTGAAGCTTTGCAGCACAGCAGCCTCGCAAGCTGACGAGGTTGCTTGCGTTACTTTTTAAACGTCCGAAAAAGTCCAATGTTTCATTGTGAATAGACCACCTGTTCCATGTATGTCACGAAATCACAGGTGTGCAAACAGGAGCCCTGTTCCTGTTCCAAAATGACAGCCATGGCGGAGAGGTCCATGCTGAGCACTTCCGGGCACAATCTGGACATCCAGGTAAATAGCATTTTACCGTCCCTGTTTTGATTGTGTACTTTAAAGTGTGTTTTTGTGTTTGGTGAACTGATTTTATGTTTGGGGGGGGGCTTTTATTTTTGAATTTATGGCCCGGCCGTTCTCTCGCGAGAACGGCCAGGATTTCAGCCAGTCGGTCGTAAATGCAGCCTTACAACGGCTGCATTTACAGCCGGCCAGTGAAGGGAGGGGGAGTCCTGCGGAATTAAGGTAAGTGTGTGAGAGATTTACCTTATTCTGTGGCAGAACGGGAGAGGAGGTGACGGGGCAGTAACGGGACATTTTGGCCCCATTTTAAAATCTCCTAAGCTAGATGGACCAATGATCTAAGTCAACTGTAGGCAACCATGGGAGGCTAGAAGACTACCCCCTGCCCAGGAGACCTTGGAGGGCCACACCCCACCACACCTGCTCCAACAAGAAAAAATAGGTTTGCAGTGGGACCCTCTTATCCACTGGGGATTGGTTTTGGGGGGGGGAGGATACTGAAAATTGTGGATAATAGTGAACACCATTGAAAATAATGGGATATCCAGTTTAAAATACCATAGAGTTCCCTTGGAGGACCTATAAAATGGCTAGAGAAGACTCTATGGTAGGTGTGCTCTTTTTGTGTCCTATGGATAATGAATCAGTGGATACTGATTCCTACTGTACTCCTAAATGACCTCTAGGGGACATTGCCACCATGCTTTGGGCCCTTTCTGGGCCCCGGTGAACATTTTGAGTCATTCTGAGGCAAAACAATTTTGACCCCTGGAGGTGGGAGTCCAGGGGGATCTAGACATGGGGGAAATGCCCTCCACACCCTGAGGCCAAAATATTTTGGGGAAATTTGTTTTATTTCTGGGGGCCCTGGGGCCACATGCAGGCCACTCCTGATCTATGGCCCCATCTACATGATTTAAATAATACGTATGGCATGCGGAAGTTCTCTCTTCGGTAGACACGGACATTCGGAGTCACACACATCCAAAGGAAGGGGGGCTCGGTTTTCCACTCTGAAATACGCTCATGCGGCATTCAGGAGGGAAAGCGGATCACGATGAAAAATCTGTTCGCTGTTCGGATGGCTGACAGTCTGTACGCTCCGTTCGCACACATACGAACAGGCAGTGTAATATGATTGGCTGGCCGAGTAGAGGGGGCGGGGCTAGCATGGAGGGGAATTGGGAGCAGCTGCCATGTTGGTTTCCCGAAAGTCTGGTAAGTCCGTGAAATTTATATATTTATTTATTTATTTTTATTTTATATTGTAAATAGGGAAAACTGACTTTCTGGAAAGCAGGCATCTTTAAAAAAAAAAAGCAGTGGGAGATTTAAAACTGCTGCTTGGCTTCCTCACTCCAGCCAGGGGAAGAGGGGTCATACGGAGTTTAGGGGGGTAAAAAATCGTGTAGGTGGATCGTATGCATACGAACGATGGCCTATTTGTATTTTTTTACCCCCCCCAAACGGATTTTTTTATAATCGTATAGACGCACCCTATGTCAACAGCCACAACCTTTCTTGGATGCTAGCTCTCACAGCTGCTTACCACTGGCCATTCTGGTTGGGCCTTCCTGTAATGCAGACCTATGTAACTACTGTATCACCCAACTGCTGTTCTTGGAAATGACAATGAAAATGATCCTTTCATAGTGGGGCAAATACCCATGGTGGTTTGTTTTCACTGTAACCTTTTGGCCATTGAGATACCAGTGGATTAAGACCTAGCAGTGCCACGTTAGTCCAAGGGTGCATCTACACTGTAGAAATAATGCCATTGGACATCACTTTAACTGCCATGGCTTCGTCCTACAGAATTCTGGGATTTGTAGTTTTGGAAGGCACCAACACTCTTTGGCTAAAGAGTTGTAAAACTACAGATCCCAGGATTCCATAAGATGGTGCTACAAAACTTAAAGTGGTGTCAACAAGATGCAAAATCATGTTACCTACTTACGATAATATTGGGTTAGAAATTATACCAGAGATTGATACAAACTGGGTATGCTGTCTGTGGAACTCTGGGAGCTGCAGTCCAGAAAGGTAACATTTTCAAGTTATGCGCTGAATAAGAATAGTTAACATGGGATTCTTTCACTCTGTGTGTGTGTGTGTGCATGCACATGTGTGCGTGCGCCTTCAAGTTACGGTACCTGTTGACTTATGTTAACCTCATGAATTTCATAGAATTTTCTTAGGCAAGAAATACTCAGTAGGATAATTTGGCAGTTCCTTCCTCTGAAACATAACCTACAGCACCTGGTGTTCATTGGTGGTCTGCCATCCAAGTACTAACCAGGACTGACCCTGCTTAGCTTCCAAGATCTGATGGGATCTGGTGGCTTGAGAGTATTTAGGTTCTGTTACTCTTTCACTATTGCTCAGTGCTAAAGGATAGCATTCCATTTCAAAATGTCCTTGGGTCAGTCACTGGCATCTCCAGGTAGGCCGAGGGAAGGTCCCCTCTATACGAGGGGGGGGGGATATGATCTCCTCCAAAGAAACAGCCATTTGCAGTGCTGTGACCTGTCTTAATAGTCAAAAGATCCCCCTAAACGTCGTATGCCCCCTAGCCAAGATAGCAGCCGCAAGTGATTTACTTGCACTTTTAAATCTGCCACTGCTGGATTTTTTTAAAAAAAAGTTTATCATGGTATGCACATGCAATATTTCATATTTACAAAAAGAAAAAGAGAGAGTAAAGGATCATTTTATTGACTTACTGGACACTTGCTTAGCTGAAAATCCAACATGGTTGCAGCAGGTGCTTTCCCTGTTTCCTCGCGCCACCTCCTGTGCTCTTCCAGCCAATCAGCTTACACACTACTTGGTCGCAGCAACATGAATGTGACTGTCCAAACGATCGCATGTTCACATCCCCTATGGAGATTTTTAAAAACTCAGAGTAAAGCTCCGGAGGCTTGCCTTCGGAGTTTTATGGTGGATTTGGCTGCCCTCCTTCTGAATGAGATGTATTGATGTGAATGTCCATTTGGACAGATCACCTTCCATGTGATTTCCATTTGGATTACAGTTGTCCCTTCATATTTGCTGGGGTTTGGTTCCAGGACCCCCCGTGGATACCAAAATCTGTGAATATTCAAGTTCCATTGTATGCTATGGCATAGCAAAATGGTGTCCCTTATATTAAGATGGCAAAATCAAAGTTTGCTTTGTGGACTATTATTTTTTAAAGAATATTTTCAAGCCATTAATACTTATATCCATGGATACGGAGGGACAACTGTATTTCCACCATTTGGACAGGACCAAAGACTCCCATCTGAAACCCTGGAGACCAGCTGCCAGTCACCAAAGACAGTGCTGACCAAGATGGAGCAATGTCTAACTCAGCTGTAACCTATGTTCCTATACACTTGCAACAAAAAAGTTTCGCAGTGTTCTAACATTTTTGTAAGTCACAGAGGAATATGTGTGCCTCAGGCTCACTTCCAAAGAGAAAGAAAAGAGGTATGACCACTTCCTGTCTCTATGGTGACACCATAAAACCTATGTCTGCAAACAATATAAATATCACTGGGACTTCAATCTATTACGGCTCCAGGCAACTGTCTACTCTGTTTTGCAGATATACATCTCTCCCTCAAATGTTACTGTATTCAGTGCTGCGGCATGTAGTGGTTATACTACAGACACATTTTAAAATATTGTGTTAAGTGACATTTCAAAATTGATTGTGGCTGCAGTCATTTATACACTTATTTGGGAGTGAGACTCAATGAACTCAATTGCACCTTACTTCTAAGCAGGCACTTGTAAGATTGTATGGTTAGAAGCTGTGTCTGCTCAATCGAGCCTCCTGGAAGTGATTAATTTTCACCCAGTAAATCTGAGCTGGATAAAATTTATATTTTATTTAAAATGCAGCCTGTTTTCCCCACTGCAAATGTGGAAACTTCCAGATAAGTCAGATCATAACTTCCAGATAAGTCAGATCTTTGGCCTTCTCACCCAGAATTGGTAGGATGACTTTAATACGTAGTTCTCCCCAGAGCTTAACACAAGTGTGAATAAGTCTTAACAGTACAGATTTTTGTCAGGTTGTAGGGAGATCCTCATAGCAATTTTGCTTTAACATGTCATTTAAAATTTGCATGTAAAGTACAACCAAGAGGGAATAGCAGTACTGAAGTTCTGCATCTTTGTGCTGATTTGCTGTTGCAAATTGAAATGTGTGGTTTGTACTTTGGTCTGTGTTCTTGTAATATATATAAGAATACCACAGTTTCCTGTCAGTAGCATCTTGGCTGAATATGTTCCACAGGAAGCTGTTAAGACAAATTAGGTGCTGTCTAATTTGAAGGTACAGTATTTGATGAAGTGTTTTCTTATCACTTTGCTCTCCTTGTTGTAATTTAGTCAATGTGCTTTCTCAAATTCATTAGTGCTAAGGAGGGCTATGGCTGAAACATGGAGATGTTTTCCCCACAGTACATGATCCAGAACCTAGAGTTGCACTGGGTTCCATGATTTTTTTTTAAATGTATTTAGTGTGGCTGAATAAAACAGTGAAGTGACTTTTAAAATGGTGGCTTCAAAATGTTTCTGCAATAAAGATGTCTCATAAGTGAAGTGAGCCCTTAGCCATTTTTTCCTGCAACTCTTAAGATATGTTGGTGAATAAAGTGACACTATCCTGAGGTTGTAGATTAGACCGTACTCCTTCAGACTGTAGCTGGAAATCACATTTTAATGCTCCCCTAGTATAAAACAAACAAACAAAAAAAATTTAAAAAGTAAAAATACTAGCACAGTAGGGAACAAGCTTTCTAATAATCCAGGGCTTTTCTTTTTTGTTTTGTTTTTAAACTGGCAGGATGTTATTTAGACATGGAGCTCTGAAAATTGCACCTCTCTTATGCTGCCTTGTGGATTACAGAGCCTTTTGTTACTCAGGTCTGATCTCCTCATTCCTCTGCATGTGTAGGTCCAGGGCACTGGTGTTCCTTAAACATATAAACTGAAAACATTAGAAGCACGCTCTTGAGGAAGTGGCAAGAATGATTTATGCCGCCTAATGAGACCTTTATATGCTGGTGGAGTGCAATGCTCTCCTAACCTTAGTCATAAAAGAAATCATTTACTATGAAGAATATTACTTGTACCTTTTGCTTAATGGTAATGGTTTCCTGGAGCCGGTAAAAGGAAATGGGGTGGAGCAGGAAGGCAAGCAGACTCTCTGCCTGACCTGTTTAGATAACCCATTCTCCACACCATGAATTACGGTGCTCTTCTGGGGAGACACTATCAATACAAACCCATTTAGAGGTGGATCATTTCTCCTTCTAGTTCGATCTTAGAAATGCACTTAGATTACAACTGCATTTTAAAAACCCAAAAGTCTAGGCAACAGCAACAACAAAATGCATTTTTTTTCCTGCGTGAGGAAATATTGTGAGAAAATTGTGGCTTGCTGTGCTTTTGTTTCACTGGCAATGTGGAAAATGAGCCAAATCAGAGTGAGGCATGAACACTGTTTTCATTGGCTTTTGTAACAACACAAGGCCCTTCTGGTTTAATCAGCACTCTTAAATGTGGAATGTTTGCTCACTGCCTAAACTAAATTGCAGCCCCTTCTTTGATAAGCATTTGCTAGAATGGATGCTATCTTAAATTAAAATAACAAAAAAAGCTTTCAATTTAACAGGTTTTGCTAAGGACTTTACATGTTTACTCAGGTTACAAAATGCTAGGAAATTGCAGCTGTTGACAGACATGTTATTAAGATATAGTATCCTGTGCTATGGTTTGTTTTGGCTTGGTATTGGATAGCGGTCAGTAACACAGTGGTAGACATAGGTTCCAGATTTGGCTGTTCCTTGCAACAGATGCACAGAATCTAAACAGCTGAAGCTACCATTTCACAGAGCTTGTCTATATAGTGAAAATAATCCTAACGGGATGTGAACAGAAGGTGATCCGTTCATACGAACATTTGCACAAATACATGTAATTAGGAAGGGGGACAGCCAAATCTATAGCAAAGTCCGTCCAGGGCTTCATCAAGATTTTTTTAAAAGCTTCATACGACGTGTGAATGTGCAATTGTTTGGACACTCGCATTCACACAGATATGAACAGGTAGTGCAACCTGATTGGCTGGATGAGCATGGGGGCGGGGCTAGCCAGCAGGGAAAGTGCCTGCTGCCACCATGTTGAATTCTCGACTAAGCGGTGGTCCGGTAAGTGAATCAAACTGTGATCTTATCTCTCTCTCTCTTTTTTCTTTTTTTAAAGTGCGAAATATCACATGTGTGCACCATGGGAAACTGTTTCATTTTTTAAAAAAATTGGTGGCAGCAGACTTAAAATCATGAGTAAATCACTCACGGCAGCCATCTTGGCGAGGGGGTGATGTGGAGTTTAGAGGGGGGGGTTCACCATGAAGACAGGTCGCATCATTGTGAATGCCTGCTTTTTCAGACCTGTATTTCCCCCCCTCATATAGATGAGACCACAGTATAAGTACCACCAAATTGGCAAGCAATGCCAATAACACAGATTTTATGTCATAGACAGAATTAGAAAAGAGTTATCTAACCCAGTGCTTCTCAGGCTATCTGAGGTGGGGAATGGCAGTTATTTTTATCTCCAGTGTCCCAGGGACCAGCACTAAATTTTTGCCCATTAGGTACAACTGTTTCTTTCTTTCCTGGAAACTTGCCAGGGGGCAGCAGTCAATGGCTCAGGGACCGGCATCAGTCCAGGGAGCACCACTTAGAGTAGCACTGATCTAAGCCAATCCCAGCTGAATGCAAGATAGTCATGAGTCAAGTATTTATCCTTACTCCTCCTTTATATGTCTCCCACATACAATATTGGTTACTTCTGTAATCCTGAATTCAAACAAACACGCCTGCATAGTAGATTAATATTAACAGCTATAATATCCAGGCATTTCTGCAGCTTTAGTATTCATGGAGAGTCTCTCTCTGTGCATGTTATTTGAATTTCATTACATGGTGAGAAGGTTATGTCATTTTAAGCATGTGCAGAGGGTTGTGGAGCTTTGTAGCACAATGTAGAAACCCAGGAGACTTTGGACTCAGAAGACTGTCTGAGTCAGGCAGGAGACATTTTTAAAGGACATTTTTAAAAGATTAATTTTCACTGGCGGGGGGGGGCGGCTGGAGAGGGAAACCTCAAAAGGGTATTTCTATGTCACGCAAAGAAGCATTTTAACATACATTTTGAAAACACATATTTATTTTAATAAAGAAAAGCCATGACACATGGTGCTTATTATTTTAGGAGAGGTACTCTAAAAATGCCCAGAATTCTGACAGATTTTTAAAATCACAAAACCCACTAGCACAAATGTCTGATAGATTTATGGGCTGAACCAAGCTCTAATAGGTTTATATACTAACATATCTTATACTTTCTGTAAACAAATTATTCCCTCCCATTCATACAGGGAATAATAGTTCTGCTTAAAACATAGAATCATAGAATCTTAGAGTTGGAAAAGATGGCAAGGATCTTCTACTCCAATCCCCTGCCATGCAGGAATATACAATCCTGTTGATGCTGCATGCCTTCAAGTTGTTTCCAACTTAGGGTGATCCTAAGGCAAACCTATTACAGGGTTTTCTGGGCTGAGAGTGTGTGACTCACCCAAGGTCACCCAGTGGGTTTCCATGGCCTAGTGGGGAATCGAACCATGGTCTAGCACACTTGAAAGATGCTTATCCACCTCTGTTTAAAAAAAAAAAACTATAAAGAAGGAGAGACTACCATCATCTGAGGCATCTATTTCACTGTCCAACACGTCCAACACTGTCCAACAACATTAGAAGTTCTTCCTAATGTTTAGGTGGAATCTCTCTTCTTGTAATTTGAATCAATTGGTTTGTGTTCTAGTATCTGGAGAAGCAAAAAAAAAAAAAAAAAAAGAAAGAAAAAAGAAAAAAGAAAAAAAGAAAAGCTTGTTCCATTTTCTACATGACGTCTGTCATCGGAAGGCTGATCTAAGTAACTGCTGAAATAAATCCCAATAAAATTCAACAGCCAGGCCTCAGAAAGTAGAAGAAAATTTATTAGTCTGCAGAGAAGGTCTGTAAGGGGGCAAACCCAAAGCAAAACGGACCTCGTTTGCTTACTGCCAAGCACTTTATATCCTTACAAAAACCAAGTCAGTTCAACCACAAGGCTATTATTTTCCCACAAAGTGAATAACATAAGCCAAATGCATCTGTAAACAGACAGTAATTCATCTATAAGGTACAATATACAATAACATTCTCAGGATGCATCTGATTGTGCTGTTTCAGTAAACAAATAGCATGATCTATGCATGCACGTTACTTCACTGCTCACACTTCCTCCCGTAAGTTTTCTGTATATATTTTGTTTATTTGTTCCTAAATGGTATTTGCTGTTCCTGTTCTTTGACTCCCTTTCTCACATCCCTTCCAATAGTCAAAAATGGTTATTATGTCACCTCTTAGTCTTCTCTACTCCAGGTTAAACATACCCAACTCCAAAAGTTATTCCTCATAACATTTGGTTTCTAGAACTTTTATCATCTTGGTTGTCTTTCTCTAAACATATTCCAGGTTGTCAATATCTTTCTTGAGCAGTGTTTCCCAGAGCTGGACACAATATTCCAGGTGAGGTCTGACCAAAGCATAATAGAGTGGCACTATAACTTCCAATGACCTGAACAGCATGCTCCTGTTGATGTAGCCTAGAATTGCACTAATTTATTTTTTTTTGGCCACTGCACCACACTGCTGATTCACATTTAGCAGTCCATTAATGCAGTCCATTAAGAGCCCTAGGTCCTTTTCACATGTACTGCTTTCAAGCCAGGTGCCACCCACATATATTTGGCATTTAATTTTTCCTGCCTAGATGTAGGATTTCACATTTACCCCTGGTGAGTTCTCCAATCTGTAAAGGTTGTTTTGAATTCTGATACTGTCCTTGGGGATATTCCCTACCCCCCATCCAAATTTGGTGTCTTCTTCCAATTTGATAACTATGCCTTCTATTCCATCATCTAAGTAATTTACAAAGTTGTTGAACAAGACCAGGCCCAGGAGAGAACCCTGAGGCACCCCACTAGTCACTCTTCTCCAGGATGAAGATCAATCATTGGCAAATACTCTTTGAACTTGGTCAGTCAATCAATTACAAATCCACCTAGTCCACAGTTTATCAACTTGCCTGCAAGATATGAAGAATATACTATACAAACATCTAAAACCAGGGAAATCTCCAGGAATGGATGGACTTACTGGTGCATTCTATAAGACTTTTGCTGGAGTCCTCATCACTAAATTAAAAGACTTATTTAATAACATTCTTGAGGGAAACTCCATTCCCGAATCTTGTAGCCTTACCCCACTCTGAAGAAAAGCCGGAAAGCAGCAGGAACATTCTGTCTTTCCTGCTGCATTACTGCATGATGCCAGCATTCTTTTGTTCCAGTCCCATAGGGTACTGAGGTAAAAGTGTGTCTTTTCGCTAACCAGAAAAAGCTGTTTGCAAAAAGACGTGGTTTTACCTCAGTCCCCCACAGAACTGGGACTAAAGAATGCAGGAAGAACACCGACACCATGTGATAAGGCAACAAGAAGGATGGAATATTCCTGCTGTTTTGCCACTCTTCTTCAGAGTGTGGTAAGATCTTGGAAACAAACTACAATAGTGGCAATACCTAAACCAGGAGGGTGCAGTGTTGAAGTGACAGCCTACAGGCCTATTGCTTTACTAAACCAGGACATAACGATCTTCACCAGCATTCTAGCCTGAATATTAAATACATTTATCATGAACTACATCAAAATAGATCAAATAGGTTTCATACATAACAGACAATTATCAGATAGAATCATAGAATCATAAAGTTGGAAAAGACCACAAGGGCCATCTAGTCCAACCTCTTGCCCTGCAGGAATACACAATCAAAGCACACCTGACAGATGGCCATCCGGCATTTGTTTGAAAACATCCAAAGAAGGAGACACCAGGCAGTGCATTCCACTGTCAAACAGTGATGCTACTGATGCTATCAGGAGAGTACTAAACATGATACCTGTTAACAAAATACCGAAGTCAATGTTTACCCTTCTGTTTCTTGATATGTTTAAGGCCTTTGACAGTTTAGAATTAAGATAATCTCTTCCAGCTTCTTAGGAAATTAAATATGGGAGAAACATTTGTCTCTACAGTACAAACATTATATGTGCATTCAGAAGCAACAGTCTTCATAAATGGAATAGATTCAAATCCATTTAAACTAGGCCAGAGCTATCTTCCATCTCCATTCTTGTTCAACATAGCTTTAGATCCTCTAGCTGGATCCATCAGAGAACATAAACATATACAAGAGGTAAAAATTAATAAAGTGAACACAAACTCAATCATTTTGTAGATGATTTAATTTTATTTTTACCAGATTCTGAGAAGAGTTGTATGTGTCTGCATATGTGCCTTCAAGTTGCCTGTCAGCTTATGGCAACTACATGAATTTCATAGGGTTTTTTAAGGCAAGGAATCCCATTAAAAATCTTTTTGACATCTTACATAGATATTCAGGTCTTAAAATAAATTTAGCCAAATCTAATATATTATGCCTCAGTTTTACATTAGTTGAACAAAAACACCTAGAAAACTCCTCCAAATACGTCTCAGATTTTCAAGCATCAAATGTCTTGAAATTCAAATAACAAATGATATATCTCTATTGGTTCACAGAAACTACAAACCATTACTTAACTGGGTTAAACCCCCCCTCCAAAAAAACCTAAAAACTGATCTAAATGAAATCTCTCCATACTTGGTAGAATAGCTATAGTAATAGCCCATATATGTCTATGTGCCTTCAGGTTGCCTGTCGACATATGGTGACCCCATGAATTTAATCTGTTTTTTTTTAAGGCAAGGAATACTTTTGAGGTGGTTTTACCAGTTCCTTCTTCTGAAATATAGCTTACAACATCTGGTATTCATTGGCAGTCTCCCATCCAAGTACTAACCAAGGCTAATCCTGCCTAGCTTCCAAGATTAGACAGGATCTGGTGGTTTTAAGGAGCCCTAGTGGTGCAGTGGTTAAATGCCAGTACTGCAAACCACAATGTTATGATTTCAATCCCAGAGGGCTCCAAGGTTGACTCAGCCTTCCATACTTCTGTAGGTTGGTAAAATGAGTGCCCGGCTTATGGGGTCAATTAGCTTTAAAAAAAACCCAAAACATTGTAAACCACTTAGAGAGTGCTTTGGCACTGATAAGCCGTATATAAATATCAATGCTATTGCAATGCTAATGCTATTTTAGGGTATTTAGGCCCATATGCTACCAAATTCACATTCCTCTTTCAATCCACACCAATACATCCTGGCATGCAGAAGTTTAAACAATGGTACCAAAAAACTTGGAAACATTTATTGCAGGAAACAAACCCCTCAGATTCCCTAAAACAGTCCAGTACAATGGAATCTGGTCTATCTATTCCTAATCTGCATTATTATTTTACACCATTTTGTCTTAAACAGATCGTCATTTAATTTGAAGAGAATCTCCAAATCGTGGATGAACACAGAGTTAAATTATAGGACTCCTAATTTAAAAGCTTTACTTTTCTCCAATCTTACCATCTCAGAACTACCGTTATCAAAATTGAAAACCTATTCACTAAGGAAACATTTGCAAATGTGGGGGGGAGAGAATGGAGTAAATTGCTTGACCAAACACTTCCACTCGCTTCCCGTTTTTGTTTCATCCTTTTTTCAAATTTGATGACACGATACAGCAATTCAGAAATTGAAGGCAAAGGGGATTGTATAGAATAAGAAACCTTTTCCATAGGGCAAACCAGTTTCATCTAAGCATTTAGACAAATGTTTGAATCATAGAATCATAGAATTGTAGAGTTGGAAGAGACCACAAGAGCCATCCAGTCCAACCCCCTGCCACGCAGGAAATCACAATCAAAGCATCCCCGACAGATGGCCATCCAGCCTCTGTTTAAAGACCTCCAAGGAAGGAGACTCCACCACACTCCAAGAGAGTGTGTTCCACTGCCGAACAGCTCTTACTGTCAAAAAGTTCCTCCTAATGTTGAGGTGGAAACTCTGTTCCTGGAGCTTGCATCCATTGCTCTGTATCCTAGTCTCTGGAGCAGCAGAAAACAAGCTTGCTCCATCCTCAATGTGACACCCCTTCAAATACTTAAACAGCAGCAGAAAACAAGCTTGCTCCATCCTCAATGTGACACCCCTTCAAATACTTAAACAGGGCTATCATATCGCCTCTTAACCGTCTTTTTTCCAGGCTAAACATACCCAGCTCCCGAAGTCTCTCCTCATAAGGCATGGTATCCAGACCTTTCACCATTTTAGTCGCCCTTCTCTGGACACGCTCCAATTTGTCAATTTTTTGAATTGTGGTGCCCAGAACTGAACACAGTATTCTAGGTGAGGTCTGACCAAGGCAAAGTCTTCAGATCACCTGGCTATGTAAGTTCCAAATTCTTACATTTGCTAATTATCTATATAGGAAAAAAGAGGCATTAAGAACTTGAATAAGATTTCAAACATTTTGAACACAGTCAAAAGTCAAATATCAAAACTGTACAAAGTTCTTGTCAATCACACATATGAAAATATTACTGGTTTTAGAAGAGCATGGGACCATGAACTCACAGAATTTTTTACTCAAAGGCAATGGAACAGAATATGCAATTCCCCACTTTACAGATCTCCTTTTTCATAATATAGAAAAAGAATATTAAAGGTGGTTTATAAGTGACACCTTTGCCCAACAAAATAAAATAAAATAAAATAAACAAGAAATTTTCTCCAAAATGCTGCTGTGAGGATAAAGGTAAAATACTGCAAATGTGTCTCAACTGCCCAAAGTTTGCAGAATTATGAAATGAAATCTTACAGGTTCTAAATCAAGTAACAAACCAAATTATTCATAATTCAGAACCATTATGGTTGCTATCAATTTTTGAGGGACAAAATGAACATTTACAACACAAACCTTGATAGCACTGCTACTAGTAGCTGCAAGATTAGAGATTTCTGCGAGGTGGAAAGATCTGAAAGGCTTAACCATCAGGAGATGGATAGACAGAGTTTGATCCATGGCACTTCTTGAAACACTGACATTCAGAGTCAAAAAAGCACATGGACACATTGAAAAGGACAATTTTGAGATGATTTCATTGCCATTCATTTTATTTGCATTAAAAGAAACATCCCCTTATTCCCCACCAGCCTCACAACTTAAATATTGAAAAAATCAATTTTGATAATCTCAAAATGACTCCATGTACCTAGAACTTATGTCTCAGCTGTTATGGTTTTATATTATTCCATGTATCTTTACTGCTCATCTTTCCTGTTGTTACCCTTCTTGTTGTTCAGATACTTTGTTATTATACTTAATTGATATGTCAATTTATCATTTTTCATATAATTACAACCAAGCAAAATTAAAAATTAAAATCAGAGCCATTCCAGCTGCCCACCCAATACCTCCCACCCAATTGGGACTGCCCACCCACTACCTCCTCCATCCCTGCCCCTTTCCCTAGTTTGGCACACATGTACATACACACACGGACAGATGCCTCCCTCCCACAAAATATAAATGAAAACAGTCTTATCTTTTAAAAGATTTCCCTCCCTTCCTGCCTCCCTTATAAGAGTGCTTCTTGATCGGGATAGATCAGATTTAACTAATCACTGGCAGATGAAAGTCAGCAGCTACTGATCTATCGGTCTGGACTATCCCTGGTTTTCATGTAGCAGCAATTGATATGCTGAAGGAAGAAACAGCAAGTAAGAGGTTAACAAAATAAATGCTTTTTAAAACTGTAAGACCCTTGTGCCTTTTCCTCTTACATTTCCAGGCATGTGTGAGTGTGTGTATGCAGGACCAGTTTAAGGAATTTGTGGGGGGCATATGTTTATCTCAGGTCAATGTAACCTAACTCAACCTAAGCTATTCACAGGGCAGGATATTCAGATTATTACTAATAATGTTTTTGCAGGAGGAGGGTTACTACAGGGGCCCCCACAATGATGGGGCTCCCTGTGGATGCTGATGCTGCTGGTGTCTTAAACCGGCGCTGTGTGTATGTGTATGTGGTGTGAGAGAGTAAGAGAATGAGGAAGTTAGCACACCATGGTGTTATAGTGTTGTAGCAACAAAGAGACTCCCAAACATGGCTGGGAAAGGAAGCTGGATAGGGGGCAGTGAGCAAAGTTTTACCTTCTCTGACAAACCCCAGTTTTGGGGGTGGGGGAGGCAGACCGGTCATTTGGCAATGGATTTTTTTTTCTGTACAGAAAAAAAAAGGTTTAAAAGTCTCTCATGAAACTTTTAATGAAAAATAAAAAATAAAAAAAAAACTGCAAAAAAAAGTTTCTCACAGGGCAACTAAAATGGTGAAAGGTCTGGAAGCCATGCTCTATGAGGAGTGGCTTAGGGAGCTGGTTATGTTTAGCCTGGAGAAGAGAAGGTTATGAGGTGGCACGATAGCCTTGTTTAAATACTTGAAAGTATGTCATATTGAAGAGGGAGCAGCTTCTTTTCTGCTGCTCTAGAGACTCGGACACAGAACAATGGATTCAAATGACAGGAAAAAGAGATTCCACCTAAACATTAGAAAGAACATCCTCATGGTAAAAGCTGTTTGACAGTTGAATACACTGCCTCCCCCCCCCCCCATGGTGTCATCTGGTGCAGTTTGGCCTCTCCGCACTCCCCTAGTGCTGCCACTGCTTCTAGCTTACCAAGCAGTTTTCTAGTGAGTCATATATTCTCATCTTGGCTTCTAGGGAGAGTTCAGCTTTGATTTGCTCTAGAACACATCCATTTCTCTTTTTATCAGTCCACAGTATCTATAGAACTCTTCTCCAGCACCACATTTCAAATGAGTTATTTTTCTTCCTATCAGCTTTCTTCACTGTCCAACTTTCACAACCATACATAGAAATTGGAAATACAATGGCATAGATACTCCTACCTTTAGTATTCAATGATATATCTTTACACTTCAGGACCTACTAGTGATCTCAAAACCTCTGTGCAATATATGACTGTGGACATTTTCAGATGCCCCTTACTGCGCAAGCAGCCTCCAGAGCAGTAACGAGGCTGCTGCACAGCAGGGGGTCCTTTTCGGATGCTGCCATCCCTCTTCCAGGATCATTCATGGTACATCCATGAAACTTTGGAAGCGGCCGCACCATATTTTAATCACAGGCAATTTCCTTGATTGAAATATGGTGCAGCCACTTCCAAAGCTTCACGTACTGCTCCGGCGGCTGCTTGTGCGGCAAGTGCTGTCTGAAAATGTCCTGTGTCATATGAACCACAGCTAATGGACACTTTGTGGTGGCAATGGAATCATGGACAAGAAAGAGCTTTCATGATTTCCTGGCAACAGTTTATTTTGGGTATAATTTTCTATAACAGAAAATGTTAGGAAAGAAGAATGCGTGGGCTCTTGAAAGTTGAAATAGTCAAATAAATAGTGAAGTTGCTGTAAATTCTGAAGCTCAGGAGCTCATCATGATAGCTCTTATAACCTCACCATCCCACCTAAAGGGTCTACCTGTTACCCCAAGAGCATCTCCTTAAAGTTTAGGGGAATTATAGTTCAAAAGGAGGCCTGCGAGAGGAGGGTAACATCAGGGATCTTTTCATCTATGTATACCGGTACTAACTGGGGAAAGCAATCCAGTAGAGATTAAAGTATTTTATATGTACTAACACAAGAGATAAACTAATGTACAAAAACATACACTGTTAAGAACTATACGAGGCTATTGAAGAGAAAGGCTGAATAGAAAGAAGTTATGGGTAGAAGGGTGATAGATACCAGTCTTGGAGAAAGAGGTCTGCACAGTGTCAAGACAGACAGCATTTGAGGGTGACACAGGGGGATCCAGTCTGTTGAGAAAGAGAGTGACAAGATGGCATGCAGAACAGTGGGTACCCCAATGACTTGGGTCTGTGGCACACATGGTTGGGGTCTGAGCTAGGCTATTTATATCCTGTTTCATACCCTGAAGGGGTACATTGGTTATGACAAGCCATGGATGCTTTCCCACGGATCAGACAAAAGGGTTCGAAACTGAGCTGCCTTAGCTCTGGAGAGACAAAACGTTGATGGATTCTGCAACAACCTCTTAATGTTTGGCCAGATAGGGTGCATAGGAAAGATTTCCATACAGTATGGGTGAGGGAAGGTCACTGAGTACATGACTGAAAAGATTCACATAGACCCATTAACAACTGGAATTTCCGCATAATCCTATCTGGGTTTTCCCATCATTCTGATTCTGGACATGTCTCAGGTCATTGTGACCTCAATTGTCCTCCAGTCAGCTTGACCCCGAACAGTGTCTGGTCAGCATGACCCCGAAAAGTGTCTAATATGTGTAGCTATGAAATAGGGGTAGTAGGGTATGCTAACATATCTATCTGTATGCACAGAGAGACAGACCAAAGTACAAACCATAATATCCAAATTATTAAGCTCAGATGACAATCACAGAAGAGTAACATGTCCTCATTCTTAGACTTCAGCTACCCTAATGTATCCCAAATGACCAGAAAACACAGGAGCATCATTATCACTTCATTCACTGGCCAGAACAAGGAAATTCTATAAATTAACATGGCGGTCCTATGACAGGTGATGCTATAGAGAGTGATGCTGATGCTCAGGAAAAAAAGTGCCAGAGCTGAGCTCCTCCCTCTCAACTATACCATGGTTGAGAGACCTCTGTGCATTATAGTTGTCCCTCCATATCCATGGATTTGATATCCACAGATTTAAGTATTCACAGCTTGAAAATATTCTTTAAAAAATAATAATCCAAAAAGCAGTCCTTGATTTTGCCATCTTATATAAAGGGCACCATTTTGCTATGCCATTGCATATAATGGGACTTGAGTATTCATGGATTTTGATATCCACAGGGGGTCCTGGAACCAAACCCCAGCGAATATGAAGGGCCGACTGTACTTCAGTTATAAAGCATACAACTAAACTTTCTTCCACCACTCCAATGATATTCTATGCTTTACAACTATTTCTACATTCCTGATAGATTACAACTGACCCAGGGCCCCCTATTTCCCAGCCCAGATTAAAGGGGGAGAACTCATACTCTGGATTTGTACAGTTTTTTCTTTGAAATTCATTTCAGTAATTGTAGCATCATTGTATTAAAGAAAGGCAGTGGACTTGCTAGAGTACTGATGATGTCAAAACACATTTACTTTTGAATAAGCACTATTTTATTGTAGAAAAGGGTAATACATATTAAAAATATATTCTGTTAATATTACACTGGGCCCTCGGTATTCGCTGGGGTTTGGTTCCAGAACCCCCGCCCCCCACATGGATACCAAAATCTGTGGATGTTCAAGTTACATACAATGGCATAATAAAATGGTGTCCCTTATAGAAAATGGCAAAATCAAGATTTGCTTCTTGATTTTGGGGAGGGGTGGGGGATATTTTCAAGCTGTGGATGCCAAATCCATGGAGACAGAGGGCCAATTGTAGTTTAACTGTTAAATCTATCAACAGATGAGTAAGAATAATACCACAAGTGCAATCAAATAGGTATCTGGCTGATCACCCCTGGCTATAAAACCATATGCTCCAACTGTCCTGATCCTCTAACATTTCACATTTCAGCTGCTTTTAAAATATCCTAGTTTCTCTCTGTTCCTTCCACTTTTCCCTTTTGTCCTCAGCTTAACTTCAATTGCTGCAAACTGGGTTCAAAGTAAAAAAGTACTGTACTATAGTTTGCATTCTATTAACTCAGCAGTGGGGAGAGGAGGGGGGAATCTTGTCACAGTAGTGCACTGGTTCCTCTGAGCATATCAAGAGGACCAGGCAGCAAACGTTGTTGTAACAGAGTAGCAATCATCAGATGAAGAAATGAGCACACAGACACGTGTGTCTAAACTATTTCTCTTTACTAAAGCATGTTGGAGTATTATTTATGAGTCTGAGACTCCTAACATACAGACTACATAACACAGCACAATGTACAGTGCAGCCCAGACTGAATGCACACAGTCTGAGAGCAAAATCCAAGTCAAGTGTGGAGACAGTAAGTGGGGTGATCCAATTATACAGTACAGATACAGTACAGTCATGGGTTATGCAGTTAGTGGTTCTCACACACATTTCCCATACAGCTAAAACTTCATCCTTCACATGTCCTTCCCACACCTTTCTCCCAGACATAATCTAGATATGCTCACCAGCTGCATTTAGCCTGCTCATTGCTGGCCCCTGCAGGCTGTTGCATACCATACCAGCTCTATACAGTATAAATTTCCAGTGATTGTATATCCCATCACCTTAACAAATCTTGCCCTCCCCAATAGGCTCAGGCCAAAGCAAACTGCTGCAGTCTCTCCTAGCTTGTGATCTTCCACTTTAATAACTTTTCCCATCATTTCATTTCATTTCTATCTGACTTTCTCCCTGCATGAGATCTTGACCACATGCTGATGTTGCTTGACCACTTGTGTCCTGGTTTTCATCTGTGAAATGTTGGAAGGTATGTAAAAAGGGTTTAAAAACTGAAGAAAGGGCTTGTGATGGCCAGCATTAGCCTTGGTGGGCCTCAGCATGGCTATGCCAGAATATGAACTTGCTTGTCACTGTCTGGGAGTCTCATGAATTGGGGGCTTGGGGACTTTACCGCTGAGGTGCCACTTCAGTTTAGCTGCTCCTTGTTGTTTCCAAATGCTCATTAGTAGAAGAAGCTGCTCTATATAGAGCCCAAACCAAAAGGATGCCAAAGTGTTGTCTTTAGACGGAGGTTTATTCTCGTAAAATTTGTATGCCACTTCTTCAGAAGTCATTTTCAAAATGCTCTACTCTGTGCAAAATAATAGTACCAAAAGGAACTGAGTGTTCAAAGATGTACCAGTCAAGAAAATGGCTTGGTTAAATACACGGCATTTGTCCTCTCCTGATTTTGTTGGCAATGTACATGTATTTTCTTCCATCTGTATTTGGGACATAATTGGAATGATATTGTCCTGTAATGAATGGGTGATCCTGCAGAGGGCACTATTTTGTAGCTACCACACCTCTGAAGAAGCAAGTTGACCAATCACAGTTATTTTAGCCTTAATCTTGCTACCAAAATATCTGCCATTTATGAAGTTTTGTTTAGAAGAAGCTTAAACTCATTCAACCCTAGGAAAGGTTGCACAATCTCTTGCTTTACCTAATGTTACAAACTAATTAAAAGTATGTATAACAATAAACACAATTGTTAAATAGCAATAACAATAAATAAATAAATAAATAAATAAAATTCTGCTTTTTCCTAACCCTGGGACTCAAGATGACTTACAAAAGTTAAAACAGGTTCAGCTAAAAGTATGCATCATACAAAAATCAAAATATAATTACACTGTCAATAAAAGTAAAAGCAAACTCATAATACACATTTAAAATATATTTCAGCACAAGAATAAAATAATCTGATTTAATTTCCACAACATTTCAAGTACCTGATGAAGAAATTAGTAACTGCTGGTTTTAGAGATCTTCCCATTATATGGTGTGTATGTGTTATGGCAGTGTTACAAGTAGTAAATCTTCAGAAAAGACCTTATGCATGCAGTATTTGGCGGTGGCAGGGCATGAATGGATACAATCATAAATAATGTTTGACTAGGATTCTGCCATTGTAAAATATCTTTTTTTATTTCAGAAAAATTAAAGCAAACATACTTTCCCCCCAGCTGCTGCTTTGTGTTTGTCAAGTTCCAAAAGGGATAATTTCTTGCCTGCCCTGTTGAAATCATGTTTTTATTTGGCGAGTGTCTTCACTTTATCTTTTCAGCAAGCGCTGTTTCCTCACTACTAGATAACAGTGCGATCTGCATGTTACTTCTAGGTCTTTAATTAACAAAAGGCTGAATCAGCTTTGCCATAGTATTTCCATTTTCCATGTATAGTTTGGGGTTTTGAAAGGTGTTGTATGTATATATTTCTGCTGTATTCTTGAGATGCTGTATCCTAGCATATAAAACTAAATTTGGGAGCAAGAGAAGGTGTGTGCGTCTGTGTATTGTTTAGGTGTTTTAGCTGCTTTTCTGCATAACATTTTCACATAATGGTATGTGTGGTCAAATGCACAGTGTAGCAGTGACCAGCTGCAGTAGAAAGCATCCTTTGCAACAGGACTAGGACCAGACATTTTGCTGTGTGAGACAAAGGACAGAGTGATGAACTGCCACTCCAGATTCCACTTACAGAAGCTAATTAGGGACTTTATCACATGAGGCTGAAATTGAGTGATTATGACGGGATAGTAGCACAAATGGGTTCCCATTATTGCACAATGTCGTCATCTTCCCATTGTCCATCCATGCTCCAGCCGTTAATTGCACATAACTTTTCATTCATGGGCAAAAGCCATGAATAGCTGTCAATAGCACTCTTTTCATGGTATTGATGAGTGTGCAATAATTCCATCCCGCTGTAGTCCAGATATTACAGTGTTAGTGGGCGGTCCTCCCAGTCCCCCCCCTCCCAATTCCCAACAAAAACACATAACTAAGCTTCTATTGGAGAGTGTGGAGAAGACCTCCAGGATGCTTTTTTAATGAACTATCGCCTTTTCTTAGAATGTTTTTTTCTTTGTTTAGTTGTGAAGTTGTTAATCTGGTAATTTACAGTATTTGTTAATTTCTGTGTTTCTGGTGTGCTTAATTGAAGTCGCATCTTCTTGGGAGAACTGCCAAAATCTTGCACATGCAAAATCATGGAAGTAGGAGAAACAATTATTTAAAGGCGCATACACAGGCCATGTTGAAGTGTTAATACTCTGTCATCACTATGCAATGTGAAAACTAGTGTTACTATAGTGCAAACTTCAATCCCGTTCTTAAAATGCTAGTAGGTGGTCGTGTGATCTTCCATCAGCGATATTGTTGCATGATTATGGCAACATCTGATAATTAATGTATTAATGGCACTATAATTCCACTTTCCTCAATGGCAGAATCACAGTGTTTTTTGATGTTCATGTGATAAAATCCTAGGCTGGCTATTGAACCTTTCTTTGACACTGGGGATATGATAGGGTCTTCTATCATGCCTGTGGCAACAGGCTAGTTTAAGGGGTTCGGTGCACACTGCTCTGTCTTCAAAGGGAGGAAAATACCTGAGGGAGGAGGAAACTGAGGAGAAAAGGCTGGTGGGGAGGGGTCTGCCATTGCTGTTCCCTCAGCACCAGCAGCCTGAAGCAGTTGCCTCACTCTTCTGAAAGACTGGGACAGGTCTTCTGTGCAATGCTGCTGTAAATATCCCAAAGGAGTTATAAATTAATCTGAAAGCAGATTTACACAGAGAGTGCCCTCACTGCTCACACCCAATCATCTGCACAAGAGGGGGTTAGACTCTTGTTAATGGTAAAGAAACACCATCGTATTTGTAGACAGTTCCTGGATTAAAAGCTGCTTGACACACAGAGAGAAAAAGAGAGACAGAGAACATCCCATTTATGCTGAAAGTTACTGTATTAAATTTTCCCAGACCTTGGATATGTTACTTTTTCTAAGAGGTTTATTGCATGCCAAAGTAAAACAGCAGGGCAGCCGGAAGGTTCCATTTTTTTTGTGCCACCTTCCTGCATGATGTCATTGTTCTTCCGTTACAGTCCTGTGGGAGACTAAGGTAAAACCACATCTTTTTGCTAACCAGAAAAATCCGTTAGCAAAAAGACACAATTTTACCTTAGTCTCCCATGGGACCAGAACGGCAGAACATCGGAGGAACAACAACATCATGTGGTAAGGCAGCACAGAAAGCACAATCTTCTAGCTGCACTGCCGCTTTACTTCGGTGTGTGATAAGCCTCTTTACTACATCTCATACAATCCACCACTCAGCATGACCACGACGTGGTCACGTTACCCTGGGGATTCTAGGATTTCAAGTAACTTTTCCAAGACTACCCCCCCCCAAGTTCAATATATTTTAAAAAGTAATTAATCTTTCATAATTGTAAAACTGGATGGTGGATGTCATCCCATGAAATTGATTCAGAAAGTAGAGGATAGTCAAGAGGAATTACTGTTTCAACTATTTATAATTAACTGAATGTATATTTTTAACTCATTAGAGAATGGGGCTGAAGGGAAGCTTCAGATTCTTGTAACAGATTGCTGTTTTTCTCAAAGATTAGCAGGGGTCTCTCTCAGCTCTCTCCTGTGTTATCCATATGTACAAGTACTGTCATTCAACATTACAAATAGAGGGTGTGACTATCTCCAGTTGCCCCTTAGGCTGTACTCTCATGACTTTTGTGCACAACCTACTATAGATGGGAGGATGCAAAATGAAACTGAGAATATCCAATGAGGACTCCACACCTCTTGAAATCTCCCCCACCTCTTTCTACCAGGAAAGCTTCACTATAATTAGAAATCTGTTTACCCTCTCTTGGCTCTACTTAAGTTTCTTGGGTATTGCTTTTCACTGGGAGCCAGGAGGAACAACATCACCCAATACAGAAGCACATGCCATGGAACGTGCTGTATGTGTGGCAACAACCTTTAGTGCAACATGAGCTTCTCTTCATGAAAAAGGAGAGGGGGCAAGAACCAAGCTGCCCCTCCTCCGGCCTCTCCACTAGGTAATCTTTTGGGATGATAGTAACATGTACTTCTTCCACAAGGCTACAGAGAGGAGCCTTAGCCTGGGCTTCCACATGCTTCTTACACTAGCTAGAAAGTCTGTGAGACCTTATCCAGACAATTGAGAAACCCTGGCCGTATCCACACTACACAAATAATCCAGTTTGAAACTGGATTTGGCCCCTGATTCCTCTCTCTTGGTAGTGCTATAATTGTGCTAGCTCTAATCCAGCAGCAATTGCATAATATCCTGTTAGTACATAATGTACAAATAACCTATTAGTGGAAAGGAAGAACCACAGGTATGAATATTATTTAAATAAATGAAGGAAGGAAGGAAGGAAGGAAGGAAGGAAGGAAGGAAAGAGAGAGAGAGAGAGAGAGAGAGAGAGCGTGCACGTGAGAGAGAGAGAAAATGAAAGAAAGGAGATTATCAAACGGCAACAAAAAAGTGTTACTGTTCTACAATCTCCTCTCCCGGCACAATAATGTAAACGTTCAGACCTACCTTGTTCTCATGTGCCAGGCTGCCCAGAAGTAAATGGAGCTCGAATGGAGCTCCATTAACTTCCTGGAAGGAAATCCTGCCAGTTCTCATAAGAAAATGAGAGCATGGGAAATTCAAAAATAAAAAGCAAAATAATACATAAAAAGTGACAGCAAGTGCAAAAACATACTTAAAATTTAACAAGTAACCCAGGGAGGGTACAAAAAACTGTGTCACTTACCTGGATGTCCCAATCTCACCTGGAAACGTTTTGGCACGGACCTCCCATTGATGCTGGGATTGCGCCAGTGAAACAGTTACCTTTTCACTTGCAGGACATTCTGTTACAGAAACGGAACAGGGGATCCATTCATGGCTTAGTCTGTGAGTAAAAAGCAGCACCAGCATAACAACAGCCGAACAGGAGCATGACAACATGGGAATGACGTTGTCTGAAAGGGAAGCCCTTTAGCAATCTCCTGGTGTTGTGATAATGCCATATTTAGCATGTCTGATAATCTCCAAAGAAAGAAAGAGAAAGAAGGAAGGAAGGAAGGAAGGAAGGAAGGAAGGAAGGAAGGAAGGAAGAAGAAATGGTAGACAAAATGAGGGCAATATTGAGGAGGAGGGATCAATCTTGGAAATGTTACCTTAAAAGATTAGTTATCCAAATCCCTGCATGTTCTGGGCACAGCTTGGAAATATCTAGTTAATTAACTTGTTAACTCATCATATTTTTCTGCTGATGTGGCTTAACTTCCTAGATTTCTTGATTAATGTTGCAGTTAATACTATGCTTTAATGAGTTGATTCATTTTAAAATGGGGATGAAGGAAACGTAGCCCACAGGATGCCTGCAATCCCCGGGGCCCTGTTTTGCAGCCCCTAATACATTCCTAAAGTCACTGAAGTCCTCAGACTTTCTCAAGGTTTAATGTTTAAGCTGGAAAAAAAAAAATGAAACATACACTTCCAAACTGTCATTAAAATGTGTGGGTCCCGTTGGCCCCCACTGCCACCCTCTGAAAATTAGTTGTATTTAGGCTAATTATGGAGATTGTGTGTGGTACAACATCCCAAAAGGAGCAGCAGTGGAGTCCATGAGGGTGCAGAGGGGTTGGCTCCCACCTCTTCTACAACTGCCCTTCCCATTTAAAAAAGTTAGAATTTGTTGGAATAGGGGGCTCTTCCTCTGACAGATTCAGTAAAGCAGGAAGATCTATAAAGAAGGATGACTGGCTGGGACTGAAGGAAAAGGCTTCACGTGGCTCTTTGGAATCCAGTGCTGGGTACTTGGATAATTAAGTGAAAAGTTTTCCTGAACCCCACTTTCTTCCTCTCTTGGCTTCTCTCCTTCTCACTTCTCCCCTATTCTGCTTTCTAGCCATCTCCTGGAAACAAATGCCCTTCCCATGTTTCTGTAGAAGTATATCTCAAACCCTTTATAACCCAGCGTAATGTGTTGTAGCTCATACAGGGCTAGGCACATCAATAATTGAGGCAATTTCTTTCCCCCTCCTCCCCTACCTGATTCTTTCTTGGTTTCTCTGTCCCCTTCTCACCTTGCCCCTTCTGTTTTCACATACTCCCATCTTCAGTGCATCACACCCTTTGGGAGGTTGGAAAGGTTGGAGTTTGGAACCAAAACATGGGTGTCACCTGCTTTCAAGTCTCCTATCAACTTATGGTGATCCCATGAATATTATATGGTTTTCTTAGGCATGGAATACTCAGAGATGGTTTTGCCAGTTCCTTCCTCTGAAATATAGCCTACAGTACCTGGTATGCATTGCCAGTCTCCCATCTAAGTACTAACCAGGACTGACCCTACTTAGCTTCCAAGATCAGACAGGATCTGGTGGTTTTAGGGTGTTTAAGCCATTTTCAGTGCCTCAGTGCATGTGCAGAAAATTTTCTGCACAACTGAATCACTGAAATGGTCTCTGCAATAGCACATGTTCTGCTCAGTTAACTAGATGGGACTTACAGCATAGAAAGAAAAAAAAAGAGTTCAGAAAGTATAGTTCACCTGACTTGCATGCTTATCCCTTTAATTACAAAAAGTACACACCCATCCACACCATTTTAAATATTGTCAGGTCAATAGCAAAGATGCAATGTCTAGCGTGGTCCTAAGAATGCAATCTCATGCATGGTAATTTGAGGGTAAAGACATTGAAGACCGTGATATACATTTCCAAATAAACATAGCTCTTGTTGCATGTAAGCAATAGTACAACCAGATGTATTCTAGGATTTCATGCTAACAAATATCTGAGTAAGCTAAAATGAGAGAAAATTCCAAAGTGAACTGCTATCTTTTAAATTCTGTGGGCTTCTTTATTTCTGTTCCCACCCGGGTCTCCACTCAGGACCAAACAATGGAAATGATAGTTGAATATGACGTCACTTAGTTCGCAGAAGGTTGCACTTAGTCTGCCTTGGGTTGGGGGCTCTGTTTTTGCCTAAAGCTTCTGCATGTTTCTATCAGACACATCGACACACACATGCATACACTGTGGATAATTTTAAATTCACAAGGCACAATACTACCACATGCTGGATTTTGAATGACTGTCTTAGAAATCTGTAAAGCTGTCTTGTGATGGCTTATGCACAAAACTCACATTGGCTGCCAAATGCCAAACATGGCATTTGTTTTCAGTGGTAAATGTCACAAAACAATAGCAGTGCTGTAGATGAGAAGGCTCCTGCGCCACCACAACAGATTATATATGCCAATTGAAACTATGCAGTTCAACATTTGTTTTGTAGAGGCCATTGAGTGAATTGGGCAAATTCTTTTATCTGTGGATTTAGGTGGCCAATTTCCATTAGCCCCATTAATGTTGGTGATCCCATGAACATTATATGGTTTTCTTAGGCATGGAATACTCAGAGATGGTTTTGCCAGTTCCTTCCTCTGAAATATAGCCTACAGTACCTTACGAAAGTTGGCAGAAACATTTTTGCCAACAGTCTCAAGAATTTGATCAGGAGGGCTTTAAACTGAGTCAAATGGGGGAGGGAGACAGTATTCTGGAAGGCAAAAGGGCTGGAGAAAATAGTCAAACTGTCATAGAGGAAACAAGGCAAACAGTGCAAGGACCCAACAGTGGGAGGCAAAAAAACTTGCACAGGCAGCAAGTAAAGGAAACACATGGTCTTAGATGTCTCTACACTAATGCACAGAGCATGGGAAATAAGCAAGATGAACTTAAACTCCTAGCACTACAAAACAAATATGATATAATAGGCATTACTGAAACCTGGTGGGATGAGTCACATGATTGGAATGTAGGAATAGAGGGGTATAACCTTTACAGGAGAAACAGGCCAAACAGGAAAGGAGGAGGAATAGCGTTATATGTCAGGGATATTTACACCAGTGAAGAGATCCATGACATCAATACTGGAAGCCAGGTGGAGAGCATCTGGATAAAAATTAAAGGGGAGGGAAACAACAGGGATGTTATTGTGGGACTCGACTACAGACGCCCAAGTCAGACGGAGGAATTAGATGATGCCTTTCTAGAACAGATGAACACACACACAGAAAGGAGAGATGTAGTAGTGATGGGTGACTTCAACTATCCTGATATTTGCTGGCAATCTAACTCAACCAAAACTTCAAGGTCTAGCAAATTCCTTACTTGCCTGGAAGACAATTTCATGGTCCAAAAGGTGGAAGAGGGAACAAGGGGGTCAGCTATTTTAGATCTGATCCTAACCAACAGAGATGACCTGGTTAATGGGGTGCAAGTGGTGGGATCCTTAGGTGAGAGTGATCATGTTCTCCTGGAGTTTGTTCTACAATGGAAAAGAAGAACCAGGCATAGTCAGACACGCATTCTTGACTTTAGGAGAGCTGATTTCAATAAACTCAGGGAAATACTGGGGGTGATCCCATGGTCAGGAATACTAAAAGAGAAGAGACCTCAAGACGGATGGGACTTTCTCAAAAGGGAGATACTCAAGGCACAATTTCAAACAGTACCATTGAGGAAGAAAAATGGGAGGTGTTGCAAGAAACCAGGATGGATGACTAAAGAACTTTCAACGGAGCTAAGTTTTAAACGGAACATGTACTGTATAGGAAATGGAAAAAGGGGGAAATCACCAAAGAAGAATTCAACAGATAGCGAACACGTGTAGGAGTAAAGTCAGAAAAGCTAAAGCACAGAATGAGCTCAGGCTTGCTAGGGAGGTTAAGAACAATAAAAAGGGTTTTTTGGGGTATGTCCACAGCAAAAGGAGGAAGAAGGAAATGATAGGGCCACTACGTGGAGAAGATGGCAAAATGCTAACAGGGGACAGAGAAAGGCAGAATTACTCAACACCTTCTTTGCCCCAGTGTTTTCAGAAAGGAAAAGGGGGACCAACCTGAGGAGAATGGAACAGAGGACACAATAGGGGAAATCCAGCTCAGAATAAGCAAAGAGGTAGTACAGGAATACCTTCTTAATCTAAATGAATTTAAATCTCCAGGACCAGGTGAACTCCATCCAAGAGTATTAAAAGAGCTGGCAAATGTGATCTCAGAGCCATTGGCAATAATCTTTGAGAACTCTTGGAGAACAGGAGAAGTCCCAGCAGACTGGAGGAGGGCAAACGTCCCCATCTTCAAAAAGGGGGGAAAAAGACGATCCCAACAATTATCGTCCAGTTAGTCTGACATCAGTACCAGGGAAGATTCTAGAGCAGATCATTAAACAGAGAATCTGTGAACATTTAGAAGGCAATGCCATAATCACAAAAAGTCAACATGGGTTTCAGAGAAACAAGTCATGCCAGACTAATTTGATCTCTTTTTTTGATAAAGTTACCAGCTTGGTAGATGAAGGGAACGCTGTGGACATCACATACCTTGATTTCAGTAAGGCCTTTGACAAGGTTCCCCATGACATTCTTGCAAACAAGCTTGTAAAATGTGGGCTAGACAAGTTAACTGTTCAATGGATTTGTAATTGGTTGACCGGCCGAACCCAAAGGGTGCTCAGCAGTGGCTCCTCTTCGTCTTGGAAAGATGTGACCAGTGGGGTGCCACAAGGTTCTGTCCTGGGCCCAGTGCTATTCAACATCTTTATCAATGACTTGGATGAGGGAATTAGGGGCATACTTATCAAATTTGCAGATGACACCAAATTAGGAGGAGTAGCTAATACCCTAGAGGACAGGATCAACATTCAGAATGACCTGGATAGACTGGAGAGCTGGGCCAAAACTAACAAAATGAAATTCAATATGGAGAAATGTAAAGTACTGCACTTAGGGCGGAAAAATGAAATGCATAGATATAGGATGTGAGAGACCTGGCTGAACGAGACTACGTGCGAAAGGGATCTAGGAGTCCTAGTAGACCACAAGTTGAACATGAGTCAACAGTGTGATGCAGCAGCTAAAAAGGCCAATGCGATTTTGGGCTGTATCAATAGAAGTATAGTGTCTAGATCAAGGGAAGTAATAGTACCGCTCTATTCTGCCTTGGTCAGACCTCACCTAGAATACTGTGTCCAGTTCTGGCCACCACAATTCAAAAAGGATATTGACAAATTGGAGCATGTCCAGAGAAGGGCAACTAAAATGGTGAAAGGTCTGGAAACCATGCCTTATGAGGAGACACTTAGGGAGCTGGGTATGTTTAGCCTGGAAAAAAGATGGTTAAGAGGCGATATGACAGCCCTGTTTAAGTATTTGAAGGGGTGTCACATTGAGGATGAAGCAGGCTTGTTTTCTGCTGCTCCAGAGACTGGAACACGGAGCAATGGATGCAAGCTCCAGGAACAGAGATTCCACCTCAACATTAGGAGGAACTTTTTGACAGTAAGAGCTGTTCGGCAGTGGGACACACTCCCTCGGAGCGTGGTGGGGTCTCCTTCCTTGGAGGTCTTTAAACAGAGGCTGGATGGCCATCTGTCGGGGATGCTTTGATCGAGATTTCCTGCGTGACAGGGGGTTGGACTGAATGGCCCTCGTGGTCTCTTCCAACTCTACAATTCTATGATTCTATGATTTTCCCGGTTCCTTCATAGTGGGGGGTTTTGTGTGAGAGTTAGGATACATTTAAAAGCAGAGACCTCAACAAACCTTTTAAAAACATCTTAATGATTTAACCATCATGCACAGGACATTTTAGACAAAAATTCCTCAACAAATCTATTGGGTTTTGCCATTGGAATAGTACTTGCTGGTCCCACCCAATGTACTGTAATGGGACAAAAATTGTCCTATGCCATTTTCAAGTAATGTAGCAAAGTAGGAGTGATATGTGACAGAAGTGATAAGTGATATATGTCAGTTGGTTGAACCCTATTCAGGGTGAGTCAAAATTCTTCCATGAAAGGAACACTGGAATTCACTGAGGTCAGGAGGTACCCTACAATACAAGTGCCTATTATGCTTTATTACATTTTATTTTTTTATTCTGTTTTGTGTTTTGTGGCTGGAACATACTCAGTTTTGTACACATAAACACTTCTTTGGATATGAGGTATTTAAATACATTGCAATATATCAGAATTCTCATTGGAGTCAGAAAATACCCCACAAGTCAAACAATGGAAGGTGGTGGTGGTGGTGGTTTTCATCCCAGCATGTTAAGGTTTAGAAAACTGTTCAGTCACCTGGCCTGGAGGCTGTTTCCTGCCTGGACTATTGCCCTGACATACAAACACTAGTGCCCAATCCTGAACAAATACTGAGTTGAAATATAGGCCTGCCCATCCTATATTTCATGTCCAGATACCTTTAGTTTCCTGTTTTTTGTCAGAACAGGCAGAAAGGTTCTCTCTATACATGTGCAATGTTCCAAGTTTAAATCCCCTCCACTCCTGTCAAGCTCACAGCAGTGTAACACAAATACAAGGAGATTTGGGACCATTAGGTAACCTTTGGTCATTGGCAGCTAGTCTGAAAACAACTCCACCCAACTGTTCCATTAGAATATCCCTGCTTACTTCTAGCTATTCCTGCAACCAAACCATTTCAGCAGAGACTCCTGTGTGACATATAAAACACATGCCAAATACTGGGCATCCATCCTGCATTCAAGGTTAATGGAGGAGAGAAGAATAGCTATTTTCTTTGGGAGGTTTCCCTTTGTAGGTCCCCATGTTACCCTAAGAGGTGAGGGGTGGTTTGAGACCGACCTGTGATGCCAAAATGTAGATGAGGGAATTATTAGCTCAAACAGTATACCTGCGAGAGGAGAGTAACTGTGGGGATCTTTTCACCTATTTATAGCAGTACTAACTGCAGAAAAATCCAGGTTAAAATGAAATAAAGTATTTTTTCTGGAAATAACACACACAATGCAGGTTCCTAAGACCCACACAAGGCTTCGAGGAGTAAGGTAGAAAGACTGGATAGAGGGAGAGATTCAGGAAAGTATTGTGATAGTTACTAGTCTGAGTTACCAGGCGATAGTTACCAGTCTGAGGGTGGCACTGGAGGTTCCAATCTGGAGGTGCACTGAGAAAGAGAGTGGCCAGGCTGGTCCACAGTGGCACACATTTTTATTGTTGGGAGACTAGTATTTATACCCTGCTTCATATCTGGCTAGGGAGATTATCAGATGACCTTTTTACCCACCACAGGGATGACAGGAGATCACCAAAGGACTTCCTGTTTACATGACGTCGTCCCTGTGGTGTCAAACATCCGTGCCTCTTCCATTCCCCCCCCCACACTTTCTCTTATTCACAATTTAAGTCATGAATAAGTTGCCCTTTCCATCTCTATCATGGAATACTGGGGATTTGAAAGGGAGCCTCGTTATGCTGGCGCAATGCCAGCCACAGTGGGAGGTCCCTGCCAAATCCTGCCAAGCACTTCTAGTTGAGATTGGGATGAGGAGGTAAGTGAACCCCCCCTCCATGTTCCTTTTTAAGTGTTGAGTGTGTTCTTGTGCTTGCTGTCACTTCTTTTCTTTTATTTTTATTTTTTAAATCCCTGCACGATCATTCTCTCGTGAGAACAGGCAGAATTTGCTTTCTGGGATGTGAATGGAGCTTTGCGACAGCTCCATTCATGCCCTGACTGCCAAAGGGAGGGAGAGGATTCCTTATAGAGTGGCAAGGTAAGTGTATGAAAAAAAAAAAGCTTTGGGAGAGGGACGGGAGTGGGGTGGGAGTGTAGCGGTGGGGGCAGGGTAGCGACACAGGGACAGTTTCTAGGGTCCTGTCTGATAATCTCTGAGGACAAAGGCTAGATGGGTTTCCCAGCGGGTAAGCAAAGGAAACCGAAACTTAACTGATTGTGTTAATGTCTGGGAGATTGGAATTGATGGGTTTATGACAACCTTGCAGTGCAGGACATGAGGGGGTTCTGGGGGGATATTTCCTTGGGATTGGGGTTGGAAAGATCACTTAATTGTTTAGTTGGATGGCTCACTCCTTGATGAGGTGCCTAAGAAGGAATTAGCACATACCTCCTTAATGGCTTTGTTTATCAAGGGGCTTCTCCACAATCCTAGTATGGGTTTGCTTGTTAAAATATTTCTAAGACACATCCCAGGTCCTTTGACATCCACCTGAACTCTTTTAGAATTACCCTGGTCAACTTGACCCCTAGAAGTGTCCAATATTTCCAATTTTGAGATATCATAGGGAGGGGAGTAGTAGAGCATGCTAACACCCAAAGCCTAATAGAGGTGGCCATCTAGTTTGTAATAAAGCAATGATAAATGCCTAGGCTGATCTTTGTTGGTTTAGACATTTCAGTTTGGAGAGACTTTCTGCAGCTGAGTTGTAAATGAGGGGAAATGGGTTTATAGCGCACTCAGTGCCAATCAGATCTTAGAGTGTGGTAATGAAAGTAGGTGCTATCACAATAATAATACCCCAAAGGAAACCTCCAGCATATTTCACAGCTGCTTTCTATTGTCCCTTATTTCACAACCTGTAATTAATTGCATGAAAGGAAGGAGATCAAACATATAATATGTGCAGAAGAAGAGGGGAAAGCAGGGGCCGTAGAGGGAAACTGGACTGTTGAATTAGAGCCCTTTTGCTTTCATCATTGTTTCCCCTTTTTCTGAGAAATGCAGGCTGCAGCCCTGTGATGAAAGTCAGCTGTTGTGCTTTTAGTAGATCTGTATCTCTCTGTTTACTGTGACCATTTTTTTTTGTTAACCAGTGAAAGCTGCTAAGAAAACTGCAATGCATTGAGAAACCAAGAAGTATTTTTGAAAGAGACAGCTGAATTGTCAGTACCTCCCTATGAAAAATGCTCCAAACCAGTTGCTAAAACATCTTTCTGATTCTCAGTGCATGCATTATGCTTCAACATGGCAATGTATGGTGCAGTTAAATTTAAGTCACTTGATCTATTGTTTTGCTCTGTCATCAACAGTAATGCATAATTTACTATAGAGTCAGCCCTCTGTATCCACAGATTCTGCATTCACGGATTCAACGAACCACAGCTCGAAAATATTTGGGTGCGGGATTCCAAAAAGCAAAACTTGCTGTTCACCATTTTATATAAGGGACACAATTTTACTACACCATTGTATATAATGGGACTTGAGCATCCACAGATTTTAGTATCTATGGGGGGGGGGGTTCCTGGAACCAAACCCAAGCAGATACTGAAGTCCCACTGTATTTTGAAAAGTTTGTCTTTGTGTGTGTGTTTTTAAAAAGTTGTAGCAGAAAGGCCTTTATATATGATTAAGTCTAGATTCAGCCCATCATCTTTTTCTGCTTCTCTTTCTCCTACAACAATTTTTAGACCTATTGAAACCAATGGAACAAAATAACCCCCATTGATTTCAATAGGTCTACTCTATATATGACCTTCTGGACCACCTTGAGGATCTGAAGACTCTTCAAAGATAGCCCTATGTAGAGTGTATTACAAGATCATCCTCGACGTAGCTGAGGCACATGTTAACGTGGCAATGTCTGACTGCCTCAGGAGTGGCCATAGCTGGTGCACCAACCCCAACATCTCTTCTGAACACCATTTTGGGCCAGGATACATTCAAAGAAGGAGGGGAAGTTTCTGGGGGCCTTTGAGGGATGGGAGGGTGTTGAGATGCTTTTGCGTATTGGGGTGGTTTGGCTGCAGTCCTTGGGGGAAAATTACCTGAAAGTCATGTCCAAAAGTAATAAAACAAAAGGAAGTTGAGGGACTTTGGGGGCCACAAATGTGGGGTCTTAGGGTCACATGCAGCCCATGGGCTGCACTTTCCCCACAAGGTCTAAAGGGAACCCTTAGGTTTTTGTAATATATGCATGTTTACGATTTTACCAACACACACACAGACCACACTTCCATCCCAAATAGATGGGATGTTTTTACTGCCTCATAGCCATCAGTCTTCAAAGGCCATTTCACAAGTGCTTCAGCTAGCTACAAAAAAACCTGAAGAAATTACTGTTTCTGCATATCCAAATATTGCAATTGCATGAAGAAACATAGTCAGATCTAGGTTCTAAACATTTGAGCATAGTGTCTTTTAAACCTTCTTCTGCCAGTTGCCCCCTGTAGAGTGTATTTATGCGATGTGAGTGGTTGGCCCCGAGTGTATTTATGCAATGGAGCTCTTGACCCATCAGACTGAACAAATTGTGATGTTATTGCTGTGACCTTCACTGCATTCAGCAGCCTTGCTTGTTCATGTGGGACTTGCTGTCATTATATGACATCACTGCACGTTTTAGGTACCAAATAAATTATAACATAAAATGTTATAAATTTGCAAGGGGAGAAGAAGCCTCAGGGAGCATGGAACCAAGGAGAGGAGAGAATAAAGAGATCTGTGTGTTTTTCAGCAATAGGTGTATTGCTGTTAAAGTGCCAAAACTTAGAATTTTCTAAAATACGTCTCCACTCCATTGACGATGCAGAGGGTTATGTTGTAAGACTGATGATGTTGAGTCAGCTTCTTCAGAATAAAGTCAGGCGGTGTAGGGAAAGGGTTGTGTAAGAAAATAGTGGAGGAAGAAGAGGTGGGGTAATTTCAAGAACTGAAGCTTTTACATGGATGTAGGAAATGGTCTACATCCTATTTAGGGATGTTTATATATGGGGGCTATAAAAGGGACTGTGATGATCAATGGGTAGATCATGATAAACTGCAATCATACTATGCTCAGTCCCCTTTGTGTTTAGAAGAATGTGGAAGCAGCAAAATCATTTAGCTGTACAGTGAAAATCAAAAGAGTGATGCTAGATCAGATGGAAGATCTGTATAATCCAGTGTTTTGTTCACACTTTGGCCAATCCATTGCTCCATTTTCCTGGTTGCATTTTGCTATATGTTTTCCAGCTCTAAAATATTTTTGGGGGTGCCATGATGAGAATGGTATCCAATATTTTTATTGTGGTTGTCTCATAGATTTTTTTTAAGGACAGTACAATATAGGCACATACTGAGTCAAAAATTTCACTAAGATATCTACTGCACTCTTTTCTTGGTCAGTTACTGCCAACTCAGAACTCATCAGTATTCGTAAAATTGGGATTTTTGCCCAAATATGCATCATTTTATGCTTATTTACATTAAATATCATTTATCATCTTAATATCCATCTCTCCTAGTTTGGAGATATCATTTTAGAGTGCTTCACGATCAGTTTCTGCTCTAACCATACTAAATAATTTAGTGTCTTTCACCTCATTACTTTACCACTAAATTTAGGTCATTTATTTACAAGTTAAAAAGCACCAGTTCAAATACAGTCAGCCCTCCATACCCATGGATTCTGTATCCACAGATTCAACCAGCAAGTCAATTCCAGTTTATGGAGACCCTAAGGTGCAGCTATTAAAGGGGTGTTGTTGTTTTTTGGCAATATTTGTTCAGAGGACATTTGCCTCTCAGGCTGAGAGAATGTGACTTCTACAAAGTCATCCAGTGAGTTTCCATTGCTGATGGAGATTTGAACCCTGATCATCCAGAGTCCTAGTGTGCATCTACACTGTGGAAATAATGCAGTTTGACACCATGTTAACTGTCATACTCCCATCCTATGGAATCCTGGGATTTGTAGTTTGGTGAGGCACCAGCATTCTTCAGCAGAGAAGGTTAAAGCCCTTGTAGAACCACAAATCCAGGATTCTATAGGATGGAGCTACAGCACTTAAAGTAGTGTCAAACTGCAATATTTCTACAGTGCAGATGCACCCCTAGTCCAACACTGAAGCCACTATATACCACACAGGCTCTCTTGTCATAGAGCAACATTTATAACTTAGATTTTTACTTTTTTTCCACTTTGGACTTTTTGACTGTTTGGAAGTGGAATACGCTGCCTCGTAGTGTGGTAGGGTTTCCTCTTTTGGAGGTTTTTAAACAGAGGCTAGAGGGCCATTTGTCAGGAATGATTTGATTGTGTATTCCTGCATGACAGGGGGTTGGACTGGATGGCCCTTGTGGTCTCTTCCAACTCTATGATTCTATGATCTTATATGAACCATCCACGGCTTGAAAATATTCTAGAAAAAAAGAATTCCAAAAAGCAAACCATGGTTTTGCCATTTTATATAAGGGGCACCATTTTACTATGCCATTGTATATAATGGGACTTGAGCATCCATAGATTTTGGTATCCACAGGGGGTCCTGAAACCAAATACCAGCGGATAATAAGGGACACTGTACAGATCCTTGTGGAACCCAACTGGTCATATCCATCCACTCAACTCATCTTTTATTTCGATTCTTTGTTACCTATCAAGCCCATAAGAGGACTTTTCCAGGGTTTTTTTTAAAGGTCCAGATGGATTCCATGAATACATTTGTTTTAACAGTTTTATCATTGATAGAGGGTTAAAACAGGGCAACATTTCTGCAGGGAATGTTTTTAAGGCAGCTAGCAATGTGCACAGGGAGGAATGGGGGGACTTTTTTCACCTTACTTGCTGAGAGGCTCGGAATGGAAGGAAGGAGAAAATGGGAACAATCCCTGCTTGCTGGAAGGTACCTTTAAATTTTTTATTCATGCAGCTCATTGTATACTATACATGCTAAGCTAGCAACAAACCCCAGTATACAGAACCTATAATGAAAGATAACTTAAAACTTACTTTGTGCAATAAAAATACCATTTTTATTTGGAAATAGGTCTGGATGAAACTAATGTGATTTCGTTGCTAATTTCCTTGGGAGCAGAGTGTGAGAAAGAAAAAAAATTAATCCCTATAAGCACTTGAAAAAAAAAGTTAAGCATCTCTCCTATGCTACGCCTAAATCCATGGCCACATAACTGAGTGCAAAAAAAAGTTTCCCACAGCTACTTTTAGGCTTCATAAAAATACATATTGCTCCATAGCAGGTGAGCTATGAGATAGGATCATGTCAACAAAGTGGTAAGAAAATAACTATATAGTAAATGATACAGTTGTCTCGTCATATTTGCTGGGGTTTGGTTTCAGGAACAACACTCCTGCCCCCGTGGATACCAAAATCCGTGAATACTCAAGTCCCATTATATGCAATGGCATAGCAGAATAGTGCCCCTTATATAAGATGGCCAAATCAAGGTTTGCTTTTTGGATTATTATTTCTTAAAGAATATTTTTAAGCCGTTAATACTTAAATCCGTGAATACCAAATTCATGGATATGGAGGGACGACTATATAACTATAAATAAACTATAACTACATATATCCACAAAACTTGGTAATTGAGAAGGACTTTACATGTCTGAAAAAAATAGAACACAGGCCTCCCTGGATACATGGCAAGCCTGGTGCTGTAAGTGCCAGAGAGAGCTGTGCCCACACATATAGTGCAGCACACTTTGCAAAGCTAATAAGCACACATGAATGACATGGATTATTTTTATTTTATTTATTTATTTATACCTCGCTCTTCAGCCACAAGGCTATCAGAGTGGCTTACAAATTGTTTTAAGCAATAGCAATTTACACATCTACACTGCATTAAGCAGTTTCCAATGTGTATTAGCTAATTGCCCCTAAAAGCCAGGTAATCATTTTACTGACCTAAGAAAGGATAACTTATGTACATATAAGATGGTGACTGAAGTATGCCTGTTTGCATCCATTGAGCATCACTATTGGACTAATTCAAGTAAAGGTCACTATTAGCTCAGCTCAATCAAGGGACCAGAGGTCAACCTGTTTGCCATGCCGCCTTGTCCCTTATGTATTTACCTGCTACTTTCAGTCACCACGGGTGGCTTTTTTGGTGGTTTCACATATGCTGCCTACATTCATTTTTCAGCCACCACAAAAAGGCCACTTAATACTCTTGTTCCTGGGTAGGAGGAGCAGAAGGAGTGGGAGAGAGTTCAAGCCTTGTGCTGTGGGTTTTAGGTGCCTGCTAAAAACATTTCTTTCCATTCAAACATTTCCAGAAGAATTTGTTCTGATTGAGTATGTTTATGATTACTTTTGTAAATATGTATATGTTCATATTTTATTATTTTATTGGATAAGCTTGGACTGGATATTTTACTATTTTTATCTACTATTCTATTGTGACTATGGAGATTTTCAGACGCGATTTTTGGCAGGATATATTCCAAAACAGCTCTGTTGATGCCGCGCGGCAGGGGAGCAGTTTCGGATGATGCCGTCCCTCTGCCGAACCCCTCCGTGTCACTTCCGTGACAGAATGGAGGAAACCACATCATATTTCATTTACGATTTTTGCCCGTGAGTGAAATACGATGCGGTTTCCTCCATTCTGTCATGGAAGTGACACGGAAGGGTTCGGCAGAGGGACAGCATCGTCCGAAACTGCTCCCCTGCTGCGCGGCAGCAACAGAGCTGTTTTGGAATATATCCTGCTGAAAATCGCGTCTGAAAATCTCCTATGTCTTTGTACTGTACACTCCTTTCGTAAATTCTTTGGTTAAGCAATATATACATTTATTAATAAAAGAAATAGGTAGACAATGCTTATTTGGATACATGTATATTCTATCTATGAGAGGATCAGGCAAATTTTTGAACGATAAGACTATCAATAGTTACTCATCCAGATTACTATATATTACATCCAATACCAGAAGTAGTAAAACTTCCAGGCTTTTTTTTTTTTTAAAGCAGATATTCCAACTGCACAAATTCCCCCATATATAAAAAAGGCCAAACGTGTAACATGTTTTGCTCCTCACTTATACTCTGTATCAGTGGTAGTTTTTCTACAGGAATCAGTAGTGCTTATCTATTATACGGCAATAATTCATGATTCAATAATTCAATAATGAATCTGCCTCAGTTTGTAACAGAACAATACAATGGCTCATGCACCAATGTAAATGTGAACTTAGGAGATTTTCACACAAGCAATCTGTTCCATTGCAGGCACGGAACAGGCTGAAAGATTTTTCTTTCAGACAACGTTCACCCTGTTCTGTTCCTTCAACATGACAGTTCTGTTATCTCCCTGTGATATTTTATTCACGGGGAGAAGTCGTTATTAACCACCCATTCTGTTTCTGTCACGGAATCACCGGGTGTGCAAACAGGAGCCCCGTTCCTGTTCTGGAATGATAGCCACGGCAGGGAGGTCCGTGCTGAGCACTTCCAAGAATGATTGGGACATCCAGGTAAGTGGCACCCTTCCCCCTCCCCAGGTTACTTGTATTTTTTTCTGTGTTTTGGGGCTTGGTTTTATGCTTTGATGTTTGGGGAGGTTATATTTTAATTTGCCATGGGGCCATTCTCTCGCAAGAATGGCCTGGATTTTAGCCTGCCGGTCGTAAAGGCAGCATTACGACAGCTGCATTTACAGTCGGCTGGCAAGGAGTGAAGGAGCCCGTTCCTGCAGCGGAATGGAGCTAAGTGTGCGAACATTTACCTCCATTCCGTTGCAGGAACAGGAGAGGGGCTTAGGGGACAGAAACGGGGCTTTTGGCCCCTTTGTGAAAATCTCCTTAGTGACAGTGGTATGTGTGCAGCTAATATTCCTGCTGCTCATCAAATTTGTACTGGCAAAATTGGTGTGTGTGTCCATGCGTTCAAGTTGCTTGTTGACTTACGGTGACCCTATGAATTTCATAGGCAAGGAATACTCAAGCGGTGGTTTTGCACCTGGTATTTATTGGTAGTCTCCCATCCAAGTACTAACAAGGGCTGACCCTGCTTAGCATCTAAGATCAGATGGGATCTGGTGCCTTTAGAATATTTAGGTCAGGCTGGCAAAGTTGGTACTTCTCCAAAACTGGGTTTCTTATATTTTCACCAAGATTGCCTGGTAAACATTGTCATGAAGTGCATAAGAAACACTCCCTCCCATTATTCCAGCTGCACATTACTGTACAGTATTAGTTTTCAGACTACACAGTTCTTCCCCCAGTTGCATAATTTGTGTCCAAGTTCACAGAAAAGAGACTGCATTTCCTCCTGCTCCAGGTGCTTACCTTAGGGTTCTTGACCCTGTTATTTCTGCCTGTTGTTCCACCCTGTACTCACCTGGGTGCCAGTTACACGACAAAAAATGTCGCAGGGCTTACCGTGACTTTGCGATCCCGAATCCATCCCTCGCTGTTTATACGATTTTTGTCACTGATCTGGATATCCTGGGTGGTCCCATGACTGATATTTACACGTCCTAAGTTCCATTTTTTATTTTAGGTACCGCGACGCTTTATCCCGTGCTTTTATTGTTTACACACGGCTAGCGTACCGGGATTTTTTTTTTTTTGGCTGTCAATCAAGGATGCGATTACTCGTTTTTTCAAACTTCGGGCTACGTGTTTCTGGTTATTCTTCCCACCACGGATGCAGCGATTGGCTACAGTTTAAACAAAGAAGGACATCACATGTCCTTTTCATGCACTTCTTGTTCTACTTTATGGCAACATGGAGGCGACCACATCGGCTGCTCTGGCTACCGCTGCCCGTTTGCGATTATCTCTTTTAGCTCTTAAGAGGCGGGTAATAATCTGGCATAGGAGAAGGATGCTTCTTATTTTTCTTATCCTTCTCCATTCCCAAGCGATGGAAACAGCAATTTTTCAACCATGGGTTATGTACTTTGCTGCTGTGGAACCCCCGGAGATTCTGAGGCATGTTCACCCCAACCGGAGGAAGCAACGGTTGTGGGTGTAACCGACAACGGACGAGTGGTGGGAGAAATTCGTGATGAACATCTGGTCGGACGAATGGTGGATACTGTACTTCAGGATGCCTCAGTTCCTCTTCATGCGCCTTGCCGAGTTACTCCATCCAGAGATTGCTAAGTCGGACACGAACATGAGAAAAGCCATCCCTGTTGAGAAGAGATTCGCTATTGCCATTTTCCTTCTCGCCCACCGCTGCTCATATGGTGCTGTTTCCCAGCTGTTCGGTGTCGGAAGAGCAACTGTGTATAAGATTTTTGTGGAGGTCGTCCTCGCTATGGAGAAGTTACTTCTTAAGTGGACAGTCTTCCTGGGAGATCACAGAAAGGTTTTTTTTTTTTTTACTTTTATTTTATGTGCTTGTGAAAAATCGTCTAATCACATCATTTGCTAAATGTTAAAACAATGAAATATGTAGTCCCTTATGTGATACCATAATGATAACAACTACAGCTTCCCTGTATGTTGTAATGAAGGTAATTGAGATCATGCCACAGGATATTGCAATACTTATGTCTGAACATTGATATTTAATCGAAAACTCATTTTTCTGTGCTCTCATTCTTCCCTTTTCTTTGCATTTGCTATTTTTTAGGTAATGGATTCCTTTGCAGCAATGGGATACCCACAAGTGATCGCTTGCCTGGATGGATGCCGGGGGTGGGTGGTGTTTTTAGTCATTATTATAATGTTTTAATTGTTGGAAGCCGCCCCGATTGTTTTTAGCAGAGGGGCGGGGTATAAATAAATATTATTATTATTATTATTATTATTATTATTATTATTATTTTAATATAATCCCCCCATTTGCCAAGGGGACGAATTTATGAACAGGGAGAATAGGTACAGCGTTCTTCTGCAAGGGACTTGTGACCACAGGGGGGGGTTATTGATGCGGAGATCAGTTGGAATGGGAAGAATCACAACGCCCAAATGTTAAGGAACTCTGGGTTTTTTGAGACTATGGAGGCTGGCATCTTTGTGCCTGGTAATCCTACACTGACAATTATGGGGAAGCAGGGAGTACCTCTAACTCTGGTAGATGGTGCATATCCAATAAGGAATTGGCTGCTGACACCTTTTAGGGGGACCACAAATCCCAAACAGAGACTGTACAATAGGTACCATAACAAAATTCGATCGATGGTGGAGAGGTTTTTTTGGCCGTTTGAAATCGAGGTGGAAGGCTTTAAAATACTGTATTGAGGTTGCTGAGGAGAATGTATGTTCTGTAATATGTGCATGTGTTATTCTACACAATATATGTGAAACCAAAGGTAGTATCCTTGATGATCCTCACTGGCATGTGCAGAGGTTTGTCCTGGACACGCTGGGAGCACTGATGGTTAATAATGATGCTGCGGAGAAGGAGTGGGGGGAGGCGGTACGCAATGCTTTGAAAGAATATTTTTGGCTTGAACATCACAGGGGAGGCGGGGAGTAATCTAATGAATGGTTTGCCTTCTTATCATTTTCCTGGATTAATTGACTGTCTGCTTATTAAAATATTGGCATTCTTAACGGTGTCTGCATTTCCTTTGCCCTACTTAATTCAATTCACACTTTCCCAAAGGGTACACTAGCATTGTCTTCTTACTGTAGAATTGTGAATGTATACATTACACTTTAAGGGCAGTTGAAGTGCACCTTGGAAAGTAGGTCAGACTGGATACAACTGTATTTTAAAACAAGCAGCCAGAACCGATACATTGTTGCGGTTTGGGCGGTTAAAACAATTGGCGGGCTTTTGGCATGGATTACTCTTTCTGGTAAAGGATCCAGACACTGCTGAATTCCTTCAGGGAGTTTCCTCCGCTAATTGACTAATCGATTAGTCAAAACAAGTTAAATTTTAAAAAGTTAAGCTTATTCCTAACACCATAGGCTTCTTTAAAAAATGAAACGGTCAACACGAAAACTTATAAACTTGAGTTTTCGCATCCCACCACATGGCATTACGATGGCCGAAGGGGGGAGTGGACGTGTCTGGCCGGGTCGGTGCATTGCCTACTGGGGCACCAGGGAGACCAACCTCCTGTTGGAATCCCTGGCCCAGCAGGCCGGTGCGCCGGACCGGCTGATGCAGTCCTCTAACAGGAGGAACCACAACTTCTTTCTGGAGGCAGCATGGTTCCTCCAGTCGAGGGGCTACATACGTACTGGCCTCCAATGCCGCTCCAAATTTAAGACCCTGAAGGGTAAATTCTTTGCGGCATTGGAGGCCAGTGATGGTAGCCCCCCTGAAGACGCCCGCCTTTCTTGCCATCCTGCACGACCTGTGGGTCCATGCAGGACGGCCAAGCTGGCGCGACAGGCTCCCCAGAGGTAAGTTCGGCCAAGGCATCCATGGTGCCAAGTTGTGTGTGCCCGTGTGAGTGTGTGTGTTCTCCTATGCATGCAGCTAATTTCATTCTGTCTATGTTTTGTTATAGCGGTCCGGATCCAGAGACGGGCCGCTGTGGAGCCCGTTTCTGATCCCTCCTTTGATGAGGAGGATCATGCAGGCCCAGCACCGGCTGCACCCCCCCCAGGTAAGTTTCATTACAGTAAGTTTGTGGCAAACTTATGGGGGGCATAGCATAACAAATATTATTGTTTAGTAGTGAAAACTTAAAGCTATGCTATAATTCATCATAGCCAGGATAGAGGAGCTTGGTAAATATGCTTAAGTAGAAAAAATTAAAAAATGGATAATCTGCTATGCACATAGATCAGTTGATTCTAACTAATAATTCCTTTTTTTTTTTCCAATACAGGGAGGAGTCTTAGAGAGGAAATTAGGGACCTGGCAAGGAGGGTGCAAGCCTTGGAAGAAAGGCTTGCAATGAAAATAATGTATATAGTTCACTTCTTGCTTTGTAAATACTTCTTTTTGTTTATACTGTTTGCTATTTAAATTTGTTAATCCTGTAAATATTGTACATAATCCCCCCACTCCAAATTGTTTATTCTCCCCTGTTGTATGCATCCCATATCTTGTGTTTTTCCCTTTGCTGTGTAAATACTGTTAATTATGTAAGTATTGTTTGTCCTGTAAATGTGTATATATGTGAAATTTAATTTTTGTAAATATGTGAACATGTTTTAGAGACCTGTAAATATTTATTTTCAGATTATATTAACAAATAAACTGTTAATTGTTTGCACATACAGAAGCCTGTTTATTTCCCATAAAGTCACTATCACCCTTCTATAAGCTATAAAAAAATCCTTAAAAGAATACTGTTTAAACATGGGACACATATGAGGTAGAGTAGTGTAAGAGACAGGGAAATTAAGTATGTAAAAAGATAACATTTTGCACTCCCCACAATTGCTACTGATATTACAGCTACATTGACAGGGGCACTTTTTTTTTAATTAACCTTGCTGGTCTACTGGAATTTAAAGAACTACCAGGTAAACTTTTTGTGGGTGTTGTATGATTGTTCTCCTGTGAATTCTCCTTATCTTCATCATCTACATTTTTAGAGTTACAATTTCTTTTCTCCACTACACATTTTTTAGCATTTCCCATGGACTTAATGTGAGTTACCAAGTCCCCAAACAGTTCATTTTGTCTTTGTATTTCTTTGAGCATCCGCTCTGATTCATCCACGGAATGCTCATAGAATTTTTCTAGGTACCCTTGCAAAGACATAGTCTGTTCTTTAGATATTTTTTCAATTCTAGACACAAAAATTTCAGCTATTGATCTCGAATTCACCATCAAATCATTCACATCAGAAGAACGCTTCTTCCTTCGAAATAAGGCCAACCTCTCAGCGGGGGACAATGTGGCAGTAGGATTACTCAAATCTGCAACTGAAGAAATTTGGGGGGGGGAAATCAGTAACATAGTTTATTACAGTACTGACCAAGGTATAACAATTACCCAGCCCTGTAATGATAAGATACATACCATTACGTGCAGGTGTGGTTGACCACACAGTATCAATCTCTTCTACCACGACCGTGTTGGTACCCTCAGTTTCATTGACTGCCAAGGTTTCAGTATTGTCCCCAGTTAAGGTAAAAGTCACAGTTGATTCATCAGATCCCTGGGTGCCTGAACCATCTTGATAAAAATGAACAGTAAAGGAAAATAAGAAAGTCTGTTAATAGAAGAAATCAAAGCACTTTAAATAATCCACAGCACTTCCGCGCTGCTTGTGGAAGAGGTAAACAAGTAATTGCCTTCTTTGTTTATGGCTACTGCCAGAGACGCCATTTCAAACATGGCAAGATGCACGCAGCATTTTACAGTCCCAGGGCACACAAACAAAAGTGCTCCATTTGCCTTTAACAGCCTTTATTTGCAAAATAAAGGTGAAAACCCAGACCACAATATCACCACTTCAGGGCATATAGGTAAATATGGCGAAGTGTTTCTGTATAGGTAGAAATCTATGGACTAATGCAACATTTTATCACTTCAGCACGGAAATTTACAGATTCTATTTGGATCTTGTGAAAACAGAAAATTAAACATCCGTGTTTTCACTGTGATCCCAAACATTTCTTGTAATGGCTGCAAACAGCTGAAGCTGTAATTTAAGCAGCCAACACAGTAAAGACACATAGCATGCATATCAGTAATGGGTTAGCCATGAGCATTTATAAAACTTCTAATTGGCAAAACAATGAAATTCGAGAACGTGCTTAATCGAGTTTTCACATACTTATTAATGCTTTAAAAAAATTAACGGAAAACTTACCTAGGGGCTGTGAGAACAATTCCTCAGCGAACCCCTGCAGCATCTATTGGAATGAGGGAGGGAATCCCACATCTTCTTCGATGAGGGGAGCGTGATGGGGAACCGCTGACCCTCGCAGAACACGCACAATGTCGGTAGTGCTCCCCAGGCGCTTCGGGTGGTAGTTGGCATCACCACCCAGAATGGCATGCAGTTCTTTATAAAAGGGCATGGTTGCCGCATTGTTGCCACTTTTTGAGTTGTGGTCATTTACCTGGCGGTAATTCTTGCGCATCAGTTTTGTCTTCGTACAGCACTCTTCTGCGGTGCGATCATGCCCTTTAGTTTTCATTTCGGCAGCAATCTTTTCAAACAGGTCAATATTTCGGTGGGACCCCCTCAGCTGTTCCTGCACCTTTTCCTTGCCCCATATGGCCAAAAGGTCTATGGTTTCGTTGTAGGACCAGGAGATCCCCCGGCCACCTTTCCTGGGATGAGGTGCGCTTTCGGCATCCATCACTTTAACTGCTCAGGTAAACGGCCAGGAGAACAATGGAGATGTATCTTCTTCAAATTTTGGGATGGCCAGAAAGGGGGCAGGTACCCCTCCTACTTACTGGCCACAGCCCGCCTATGGACAGGGCAATTTCCGGGCATCTCCTGTGCCCGTGATATGTTGTCACAGGCTGTTTACATTTCTGATTTTCCGCATCCCCCCGTGACTTTTTTAAAAACTGGCACAACCCGCGGGTTGGCCCCCCTTCCGAAAAACACGTGTCCGACCCGATGTACGTGTAAACTGCCAGGGATCGACACGAATTCTTCCTAGGACATTTTCATCGTGTAAACGGCACCCTGTACTTCTTTCTTGATTAGAGACTGCAGTTTCCTTGGCTTCATGACTACAAATTAGTTTAGGCTTTTGCTCCTCCATCTCTTTACCTAATGGTCTAGGAAAGAAATTTAGGAGAGTATCAGATGCAGCTAATGTGGTGCCATAATGATGCCAGGGGAATGCAAAAAGACACCAATATCAGATGATGACGTCCTTTTGTATTCTGCTGGTGTCATTATGGTGTTTCTTTCTATTGACAGGCCAAGCCATCAATAGATCCCCCATTGCGATTTGGTGCCAGCATTGCTGGTGTGTCAAACCTCAGGCCATTTAACTCTGGTGAATGCAGCATCAAAGGGCGGTCCTGCCAGAACACTTCTGGGTGAGATCTCGACATCCAGGTAAGTGACACACTTTTTATGACCCTCACCAAGTTACTTGTAAGTTTTAAAGTGTGTTTTTGTGCTTGGTGTAACTTTTTCTTTGGTGTTATTTAACTTTTTATTTTTGAATTTCATGTGCTCATGTCTTCTTGCGAGGACGGGCGGAATTTCAGTCCAGGAAGTGAACAGAGTTCCATTAGAGCTTTGTTCATTCCTGGGCTGCCCGCTGACGCGAGACAAGGTAAGTGTAATGGGGAGGGTTATTGTGCAGAGACAAGGGCGGGGATTGGAGATTGTGGGACAAGAATGCTTTTTGTGTTCCTATCTGATCATCTCCCAAGATCTAAAGCAATATGAATGTACTATAACATGTATTTTAAATTTTAAAAGTTCTGGCTGAACCATAGCCTCTATGGTTGCCTAGATCCCCCCCCACTCCTCCAACTCCTTACATCCAGAAGCAGCTCAATAGCACGTCTTTCAGCCCTTGGCAGGGAGAGATTAATTATGTTGTAGGACAAAGACTTTCCTTTCCTTTAAAATAATACTAAACAGAAAAATGTGTTATTTCTCCTCTGTTCTCTTCCATTAATCATTAACATTTTGATCTTGAGAAAAACTGGCAAGTATCATCCTGAATTTGTGCTTTTAAGCTAGACTTCTTGGGCTTCGGTTAAGAAGCTGAACTTTATCATGGGCTAAATTTAATAGCATCTTACCTCTGTGCTTAATGTTTTTAAAGGAGAGGTGGCAAACTTTTCCATTTCTATGTTTTCCTCCTATCAAGAGCAGGAAACAGAGGTTAAGATGCCACTATACTTTTTGTGTTTGAGTCCAGAATGAACAGTTCACTTTGTTCAATGAAATCCAGGATGCAGTAATGCATAGAGAATTGTATAATTTTGCATTTTGGAATCAGCTGCCTCCTATTGGTTACTTTCCAATTGAATATATTTGTGGGTGAGCATGCTTGCTTTTATTTTGTATCTGTTTGTTCCTTGGTTGCATAAGAAGACTGCAGTATTTTGACTTGTGAGTGATGTCATAAACATGGGGCTCAGTCTACTAAGCATGCCCAAGTTATCCTCTTTCAGATCATCATTTATGTTTGCTCATACTGTGTAAGAAGATTATGTGCTCATACATTTTACTAGGATCTAGTAAAACTAAGTAGGCATTCTTAATAAGAATAGCCAAAAACTAGATCCTCATGAATAATTTCATGCAGTGTTCATCAGAGGCATGCTAAGAAGAGAATGCCAAGACAGGGCTAATGTCCACAGTGCTATTATAGAAAGTTGCCATTCTCCAGCAAACATTTTTGAAGGGAAAGTGCAAGACAAAATGACTAAGTTCAAACATATAAAGAAGACTGATTCTACCTGTTCAGGCTTGAACTAAGATAATGGTTTCCTGTCTCATCCTCTATGGGTCTGAAACATGGGTCACCTATCGCCACCACTTATGACTCCTCGGACACTTTCATCAGGGCTGTATACACACAATCCTAAATATACACTGGACTGACTATGTGACGAATGTTGCTGTCCTTGAGCAAGTAAGGATCACCAGCACTGAGGCCATGATACTGAGAACACAGCTGCGCTGGGCAGGGCACGTTTCTAGGATGGAGGACCATCACCTCCCCTCTACGGTGAACTCGCCACAGGTCAGCGTAAGAGGGGCACTCCAAAAAAGCAATACAAGGACTCCCTGAAACAACAACTTAGGCTCGGCCAAATTGATCACCAACAATGGTCTGTCCTGGCCTCACATCGGGAGGCATGGAGACACACTATCCACAATGCTGCAGCCTTATTTGAGAACTCACGCTGAACAAGTCTTGAAGAGAAACGACAATGCAGAAAGAATCACAACCCAGAAACATCACCCAAGGAGACCTTCTGCTGTGCTTTCTGCAACCGGACTTGTTTATCTCGGATTGGCCTTTTTAGTAATCAGCGAGCTTGCAGTAAGCGCGGGATGAATCCTTCCTGAATCTTCATTTGCGAAGAAAAGCCAGAGATGAGAGACAGGTTTAAATCAACATAAGCAATGTGTCATTACCAGTTATTGCCACAGTGCAAGGTCACTTAGCTTATCATGAGCTCTACATAGACTTACCATAGACAGAGCCTATAAGAGGCAAATTCAGCTGGTACATCAGTCTAGGGCCCGGAGAGCCAGGGCGGGGCATGTGAATTTCTGATAGCCCCTTCCCTTAAAACCAACCAACCAAGCTACCTCACAGCCCCTTTCCATTGCATTATTTTTTTCAAAGGTAAGCTAACATATAGCTCTTCAGGTATTTTCTTGGCCTTTTACCTACGTATTTCCCCTATGAAATGGACGGATCATTTCACCCAGTGAAATGGGGTATATTTACTTCTGAGACTTCTGAATCCTAGTTGTTGATTTTGCAGATAAAAAAAAGCCAGAAAAGCTAGTTTCATTAGCTGATTAGGCTTATTGTTGCTTTGTATGAAGTATAAAATTTATTGTTATGTGGTAATTCTGGTGCACAGGGAATAAAGCATTTATGAAAGTTTATCAGTGGTCATATTTAGATAGATTAGCCATCATGTTCAATTATTCTTTCGTAATCGTAGACCAAAAGCTATCTACTTTGTTCATATTCGGTCATAACCATATTTTTCTACAAAGAAAGATAAACTACAACTTTAAAATTCCATCTTCTTTATTGAAAAGACTTGAAGATTGGGCCTTAAATCCTCAATTTTGAGAGAAGCCCCTACCAGGCCCCAAAGGTATCCTTGTTCCACCTTGCAAAATGTATCTCTGAGGCTCTGGCCATAAGCTGAACCTTTTGCATTTCACTATAATTACAACCGTTCCCTCTTTATGCCCATACCTGAGTATCTGTACAATGTAAGAAATCTGAGGGCATGTCTACATGACTGAAAAAAAATCCGTTTGGAGGGTAAAAAATATGAAAAGGCAGTCATATGAATGCGTACGATCTGCCTACATGTTTTTTTACCAACCCTAAACTCCATATGACCCCCCTTCTCCAGCGAGCCAAGCGGCAGTTTTAAATCTCCCACCGCTTTTTTATTTATTTTAAAAGGTGCCTTTTTTGTGGACAGTTGGTTTTCCCTATTTACAATGTAAAATAAAAATAAATATATGTAAAAATCTCCATTTCATGCCCTTACTGGACTCTCTCTTAGCCGGGAATCCAACGTGGTGGCCGCTGCCAATTCCCCTCATTGTTAGCCCCGCCCCCTCTGCTCAGCCACCCCATCAGATTACACTGCCTGTTCGAATGTGTGCAAATGGGGGTTACAGACAATCAACAATTCGAACAGCTGTACAGATTTTAGGTCGAGATCCACTAATCCTCCCGAACGTCGAATCCACGTAGTTTACGGGGGAATCGCTAGCCCCTCTTCCAAAAGACACATATGCATCCGAACGGCCGTGTGTATACATGATCGATCTTTCAAACACCATATGTGTTTTTTTTATCGTGTAGACACCCCCTGAGATTGTGGGATCTGATCTCACCCATTTTTGCTTCTAAACCAGGAGTAGGCACCTGCAATGGATCCACAGACTAATTTTCTCATGTTGCCCACCTGAGGTTTGCAAATACTGCCAAAAATAAAAATCTGGAAGTAGGCAGAAGACCACTAATGGTTTGGAAAATGGATATTTTTTTAATGCTTCATGTATATCTGTGTAGGCTACAGTCTATTTAGAAGGTGAATTTCAACTGCTGGGTGAAACCTAAGAGAGGCAACTGAACCTTGTTTGGCCAGAAAAGGGACAATTTTTGGTTGTTTTTGAGAGCCACAAAAACAGCAGGAAGGGATGCATGTGAGCCTAGTAATACACTTGGTCCATCCTAATTCTAAAACTTCCCAGAATTCTCATTACATCTGAACTGAGGCAAACTCTGGGTAGCTTAAACAATGGTTTGTTCATAAGCCTGTTCTCAAACCATGGTTTGTTCCTATCTTGTTTGAACTAGCTGTAGTTTAACTGAAGAGAAAGAATTTCTTTTAGCTGTGACATAATAAAGAACTCAGTTTAGTTTAAAAGAGGATACAAAATTTTCTGATCTGTTCCTCATGGTCATGCTGGTATAATGAGGGTGAACATGCAAGCCAAAGGCTTCTGTTGCTGCTTAGGTAAATAGCATAAAAGGGGCCATAATTACTGCAGCAGTACTATACTATCTTTCCAGTAGTGCAGACTTACTTAAGATATATAGGTCTTGTCTGTACGGTCAAAATAATATGAACGGTATGTGAACATACGGCAATCCATTCATATGGACATGCACATAAATATGCGTCATTCGGAAGGGGGGCAGCCAAATCCACCGTGAAGTCCATGTGCAGTGCAGTGCGTCCAGGGCTTTGTCCAGATTTTTTTAAAAGCTCTGTACAACATGTGAATGTGCGATCGTTTGAATACTCGCATTTGCACAGATACGAACAGGCAGTGTAATCTGATTGGCTGGATGAGCATGGGGGCTAGCAAACAAGGAAAGCACCTGCGACTGCCATGTTAGATTGTCAACTAAGCGAGGGTCTGGTAAGGCAATCATATGGCGATCTTATACTTTTTCTTTCTTTCTCATTTTCTAAATATGAACTATCACTTGTGTGTACCATGGGAAACTTTTTTTTTAATTAATTTTTTGGGTGGTGGCAGATTTAAAATCGTCAGTAAATCACTTGCGGCTGCCATCTTGGCTAGGAGTCACGCGGAGTTTAGAGAGGCTCTTTTGGCCATGAAGACAGGTTGCATCGTTGCGAATGACTGCTTTTTTGAATGTGTTCGTATTTTTCCCCCTCGTATAGACAACATCATAGTGTGTATCAAGTGTAAAAACCCAACTGCTTAAATGCAAACCATATAATCTAGGAACCTTGTATTTTTAATACTTAGGAGATTTTCACACGCCGAAAATATCGCTGCCAGAAACCGGGACAGAAATATTTCTGTCCCGGAAGCAGCGCCGCGGTTCGCACGCTCACCTCCCTCTCCCGTTGTTCCGTCGTCCTCGCTTTGGGTTTTTTCCTCCCTCTTCCGGAATATTTTACTAACGGGAGTTTGCTGTTAATAAAATATTCCGGAAGAGAGAGGAAAAAACCCAAAGCGAGGACGACGGAACAACAGGAGAGGGAGGTGAGCGTGCGAACCGCGGCGCTGCTTCCGGGACAGAAATATTTCTGTCCCGGTTTCTGGCAGCGATATTTTCGGCGTGTGAAAATCTCCTTAAACCAACTGGGGGAAAAGAGGCACTTGAGCAATCAACTTTATTGTTTCTCATAGATCTGATTAGTATCTTTTATTTTTTGGTCTTGAATAATAAGTTGCTAATTAAAATATCTGCTGAAGTGCTTCAAAGGAAGGGAGGAGGTAAAGTTACAGTATTATTAAAAGAAAAATAGAGCAGATATATATACCTTAGGCTCATATTATTATGATAAATGGATGAACTGTCATTGCCTTTCCCCCTGTTATATTATAGTACATTTCTTGAGTTCCAAAATGTCTCACAAATTCAACCGAATAATGCTAGGCATCTACAGAACACATAGGCATACACTTAAAGAAACACACATTAATAAATGCAGCATGCATTTTACAAATCAGTATATATCCGGGGCTGCCAAGACTTGAATGAGTGCGAAGGGAGAACTCTGTTCTATTGCCCTTGAATTCTCCTGTTTCCAGATGTTCATTTCTAGCTGCCACTGGAAATCCACCCCTCCCCCAATCTCAAGTGGGTTCAGATATGCGAAGGAAGAACTCCCAACAACTACTTGCTGCGTCAGCTTTGCAGCCTCTGTGCTCTCTGCTGGAACACTAACTACAATGAACTTTTTAAAGTGGGGCGGGGGAGATAAATCTGAATGTGTGTGTACATAGGCAAATACCAAATCTTGTTTAGTAGCATGTAAAGTCCTGGCAAAATCTAGAAAATGTATGAATATCCAAGTTTTAGATAAAGAGCAGTAACGTTTACCACCTTCAGCCTCTTTTAGATATACAATCCTGAGATAAAGTAAAACAAAAGAAACTAGTAGTATCAGGAGTCCTTTACTTAAAAGTTTAGTAGATGTTACCAAGGAAAATAAACTGTGTTGAAGTCTTTCTGTGGGGAAGCCCATTTTCTGGCCTCATTGCAATGGTGGCATATTTAACAGTGAAACAACTTCAGTGGGTTGATTCTCATCCTATGACCCCCATAGCTTGTAGGGCACAAATGATTATGTATAGGTCTTACATGAGAATTTCCACAAAATCTTCCTGAGTGACATGGCCTTTAGGTACACTGTGGTGTGGTGGACACAACTATACTAATTTTTGTGTGTCTCCCTCTGCTTCTCTGACAGCAATCACACCTCACTATTGAGATGTGGGTCTCTGTAGAGAAACCCTGATCAGGTTGGGGTTTTTTGGGTGGGGAGGAGGGGAGAGCTAGTTTTAGCCAAACCTACATTTTGCTTGTCTGGCATGGTATAGACTGGTATAGACTGGTAGATGGTCACCTTCAATGGTACAGTGGTGCCTGCCCGCATCATCATATCCTATAGAACATCATCATTTATTTATTACAATCCATATATCCATCAAGCGATATTCTACCTTTTCAAAAGAGAAAAAAAGATAGCACAAACCTCCATTTTATTGCCTTAGCAATCACATGGCAGAAGCGGGCACTTGCCCTGTAACCCAGCCCCTCCTCCTGCGCTCATCCAGCCAGTCAGGTTTGCACTTTGTCCTGCGTGGGGAAGCGATTCATGTCCAATCGCTTGTCTTAACGAGTGAAAATGTGCATATCACTGGAGCTACTAAAAAAAAGCGGGGAAAGTTGCAAAGGCATTTCTCACGTAGTTTTTCCTCTTTTTGGCCCCCCTCCTTCACAATGCAAAAAGACAGTGCAGGATCCCATTAAGATAGCTCATTTTCTGAGTGAATTCTGTGAGGGGTATTTTCACTGTGCGGACACCCCCCCCAAAGTCTTCCTTGTGAAAGGAATTACACTGTCTGTATATTAATGATGAGCTAGTGGTGCAGTGGCTTGAATGTTGGACAAGGAGATTGTCTATACGAGGCAATAAAATGTGAATTGATGCGTACTAATGCCAATTTGCTGCAGCTTTCATCTGTCTCCATGGTTGTTTTTTTTCAAGATCGCAAACATGTGAAGCCATACGCATTTGATGTTCAAACAGGCATGCCTGTGAATCAAGATGGTGGGCGCAAGTGAATTACTTGTGTTTTTATTGTCACCAGTTGCCACTGCCAAACAGTATTTTTTTTTTAAAAAAAAGCATATTCAAGTTGCAGACATGTGATATTCCATTTAAATAAAAAGAAAAAAAGAAGAAGAAAAGAAGAAGAAAAAGAAGGCTGCTTTGTTGCTTCAGCGCACAATCACTATGGCGAAAATCCAACATGGCAGTTCTGGGTGCTTGCCTTGCCAGCAAGCTCTGCCCCTGTGCACGTCTGACCAATCAGCTTTCCATGTCTGCTCTTACTGGGAATGCGCAGCAAAACAAATTGGTTGTTCCAATGAGCAGGAATCGCATTTCCTTTGGAGTTTTAAAAAATATGGGAAAAGCTGCGAATGCTTTTCCTGCGGAGTATTTGGAGTTTTCCTCCCCTCCTTCTGAATAAGGTGGATTGATGTGGGATCCCATTTAGACAAAATGAATTCTCCTCAGATTCTATGAGGAGTATTTTCGCTGTATAGACAAGTCCTAGGACTCCAGGAGACCAGGGTTTGAATCCCTGCTCGGCCATAGAATCCCACTGGGTGGCCTTGGGCAAGTCACACTCTCTCAACCTCAGAGGAAGTCAAAGACAAACCCAGTGGAGGCACGGGGTGGTGGTGCCGAGAGGCTGAACTGCGCCAGGTGGCACCATGGGGAGGGAGAGGGGTGGCACCAGGACTAACCTCCTATGAACAAATTTTGCCAAGAAAAATTTATGAGAGGGCTGCTATAAGCTGGAGTCGACTTGAAGGCACATAACAACAATATCGATGATGGTGGTGGCGGCGCCGTGGCTACTAATCCCCAGGCCAGTGCTTAATTTTTTCTCAAGAAGAGGTGCCACAGTCGCTCAACTGACAATCGTTGTTTTGCAATTTTAATGTGTGTATTATAACAACAGACACATTTTCTGTGTCTCCTGGTTTGTTGAAGCAGTATGCCAAGCAGCCCTTGCCACAGGGATGTCTGTCAGAGTGGCTACCCACGAACACTGCAGCCCCACATTCTTCTGAAGGGCACTCTCGGACGTTCCCATTTTCATCTCTTGTACTTTGGTCAACTGGCAGTTTGGTCACCCGGATGCCAGGCATGCAAGAACGGCCTCTGGACTCTCTGCATGCGCTCAGAGAAGCGCTTGTCCTTCTTCCCTCTATTCGTTCCCACCCCCCTCACTTCCCAAGGCCACCCTTCTCCTTCCCTTGCCTGGCTTCTCCAGTTAAACCTCCCCTCCAACATAGGCTCAGTCAGGCGGCGAGAGTGGCCTGCCGCCCCCTCCCCAGCATCCACCCCCTCCTCCTCCTCCTCCTCTCCCCGCCGTCGCCTTTCTCTCCTTCAGAGTAGCGGCAGCATCTGCCGAGTTCCCGCCTCCTTCCCCGCCCGGCACCAAGCCGCCGAGGAGGAGGCGGAGAGAGAAAGGGGAGCCGCAGTGAGGGGGCAGCAGCAGCAGCCACCGCGGCGGCACAAGGCGAGGCTTGTCCTTCCTGCCGCCTGGGCTGCGGGGAGAGGAGAGGAGAGGCGAGCAGGGCGACATGGCCGCGGCTCCGCTCAGGCCGAAGGCGGGCTGCGGAGCGGGAAAGACGGCAGCAGCAGCAGCAGGAGGAAGAGGAGCAGGCGCCCGGGAGTGACCAGCCGCCGCCGCCGCCTCCCTCAGCCCTCCTCAGGCCGCGTCCCTCCCGCGTGTGGAGACCCCCGGGGGTCCCGCCTCGCCTCCGCCCCTCCCTGGGCCGCCACCGCCGGCAGCAGCCGCAGCAGCATGTGGGGGAGGCTCCTCTCCGAGCTGGGGCAAAACGGCGACTACAGAGCAGGTAAAGGCGAGCAGAAAGGACAGCCACCCATCGGCCGAGCAACTGGCCAGGGGGCATCGCTTGGGCGGAGGAGGCGGCGGCTGCCTACCCGTCTTTGCAGGAGGAGGGCAAGCCCCACGTCTGAATCCAGCAGACCCGGGTTGGGTTGGGTGAGGGAGTTGGACTCGTGTCTAAAGTCTGCCTTCTCCCTCCCTCCTTCCCCAGTGTCCGGGGCGAGACCTTTTTGCCTCAACTTTTGACGGTTGAAAGCGAAAGGTCCTCTTTCTCTCTTCTCTACCCCGGAGTCCCAAGATGTGGGTTAAGGCGGGTCGCCATCTGGCTTCGTGATTTGGGAGGAAGGAAGGAAGGAGGGTGGGCAGGAGGGCAGCGAAACCCACCCGCCCGGGACTGTGGTGGAGATTGCGGGCAGCTTGGCCAGCCGGGGAAAGGAAAGGCAAGGAAAGGAAAGGAGGGAAAGGACGCGGCTGGCTTCTCAGGGAGCCATTAAAAGGCCCAAGGCCAGCAGGCCATTCGCTTGAGGCTATATTTAGCACTTTCTCCCTAATCGCCTTTAAATCAGAAACTGAGGAACACGGCTTTAAAACACAAACACACACACACACACACACACACACCAGTCTTCATGTGGGGTAGCTTAGGAGGAGTTCGAGAAATGAGTTTGTGGGCTGGGGGAAGACCTCGTTACGGCCTCTTTTTAAATATATATATATATAATATTTACACATGGCATTAAAATAAAGAAGTGTGCCTCCAATCATGGAAGCCAGCTGCCTTACAGAGAATGCGTACAGTCTGCTTCCGGGAAGTAGTGATAACTCAAGGGAAGGAAGGGCTCTTTCTTGCTTTTGAAGGAAGGCAAGGAAGGAGACAGCCAGGACACCCAAAATTAAACCCTTTCCCTGTTTGAGGGCTCTCTGTTGGCTTAGCGATGTTTCTTAAAAAATACAACAACCCCAAAACAAATCAGTGGTGTTTAGATCATTTTGGTTTGTCCAAATCACCCATCAGTTTTTTGATTACTGTAATTAATTAGTACCGCTATCCCTCATTAAACCATGATAAAATTATGCTGAATATTCTTGTGATGGTAGAAAAGAGGCTGGTTTAGCCATCAGCTCTTAAACTTTCTTACTGTTATGGAATAGTTGGCTTGCAGTATCTGAGAACAAGCTGTTCTTGGTTTCACAGTGTGAGAATAAATTGTCATTCTTTTGGTAACACTGAATTACTGTACTGTTCAGTGTATCTGATGAGTGGGACATAAAGCTTTAAATTGCCAACTTTAAGTTATATGTGAGGATAATTAAATAGACCATGCTGCTTTAATTGTTGGCTGTCCCCATTCATTTACTAACTTTGTAATTAATAAAGAAAGAGCCAATTGCACTTAAATAAGGGACTTTTTTTGAATTAACTGGGAGCCCCCAAAAGATTTAAGGGTTATATTTGAATGATGAGGTGACAGAAGTTCCAGAAATGAATTCACAGTGCATGACACTAAAATAATTTTACATTTGTCAATATTTTTAAGGAATGGAAATGGTTTGTTTTCCCTGTAGTTAACAGGAAAATATTTCCGTTCTGACTTGATTGTTTAAGTTCATAGTTTGGTTATGTATACCAAAGTACTGTCAGGTTCAAGAGCTGCCCCTCCTCATAGTGTTTTATGTTATTATTTCATTGGTTGCCAAGTAAAATAGGGCAGGTTGTTACTGATTATTGGCTATTAACTTTTTTGCACCAGATGTACATGTGGTAGATGTGTTTAGTTTTAAAAATATTGTTTACTTGTACTTTTCCCATTCAGAGCAACTCTCATTTCATATTGACCTACTTATTTGGTAAAGTTTTCCATTTTGGAAGGGCTGAAAAAATAGACCAATGCAAATTTCAAAGAGCTATAGTAAACCTAAAATACTCTCTCTCTGGCTTTTCTTTAGTGTACTTCGAAAACAGTATTTTATTCTTTAAAGTGAATCAGACTTTCCCAATGTATGTCTCTTTAGATGTTATAGAATACAGCTCCCATCTTCCTTGACAGTTGGTACCATGTTGGGATAATGAAGGCAAGCCTAACTAATAATAATAATAATAATTACTTTAATGGCTTTTATTGTTAATACAATATTAATAGAAATGGTTTGTGAGGGGGGAGGGGTAAGATCCAGATAAAGAACAGGTGATATACCACAGTTATTTTCATTCATGAGAAAATATGTAGCAGAAAAACAAGTGGTAAAAAGACACTACTCTAAGCCTTTCAGAACAATCAGCAGATCTTTCTAATGACAGTTCACCCTCCTGAAGTAAAAGAGCAGAGAGGCTTGTGAGAAATGCACAGCTGTTACTAAGAATTGACAGTGCCTCCCAGTGTGTTCTGCTGTTACATCAATATTGTTGTATACCTAGATTGCTTAAATAATGCTGAAGTGAGGAATAAAATGGAATGATAAAAATGATTGTTGCTATTGCACAGAAGTGTCCTGCTGACAAATAGGATATGACATTCCTGCTGTCAAAGCTGGAGCTCCTTGTCCTACCATGATTTTTATTTTGGTTTTAATATGTTTACTAAAATCTATATCATCCACTTGAAGCAATGATTATGCCTGCTGAGTGTTAAAACATTAGAAGGCGCGTTGCTGAATGTACCATTTATTGACTGCTTGATGTTGTATTTTCATTGGCTGAAGCATCTAGAATATAACAATTCTCTGGACCAATCAGATTCATTTAACTATGATGGCATAATAGTTTGGTAAGACTATACTTTAGCCCTGGTGAACTTTTTTCCTCATTCTGGTGGTTAATTCCTGGCTTTTAAATTTTGTTTGTAAAGAATTCTGTTGTTGTTCAGTGTTGCTATGAAAATAAGTCTTAAACATAAATATCAGTTTCTCAATGTTTGATAAAGTAATGTGCAGAGATAATTCTGTAGGGAACACTGCTTAATTGGTAGCCCTAGTCAAGCAGGAGTCAGCCTGTACAAGGCACATGCTTCTTCACATGCAGATTACTGTTGGCAGGAATAAAAAGTTGCTCCTGGGGTAAGAAATCCATCCCTCCATCAGCTCTGTACTATATCCTCAGTCCATCAGTTGGTGTCTACTGCAGGCTGCCCACCTGGTGGTGTGTGTGTTTTCGGAACCCTTCTCTATCCACCCTTTCCTGGTAATCCAGGCATCTGGTTCCTTCCAAGTTTATTGGATAGGGAGAGCTCTTTTGCAGTTATCCCACTACCAATAGAACTAATCGTTTAAGCAGTGATTCTCAATCTTTAGTTCTTGAGACTTCAGCTTCCACGTAAGCTAGCCAGTATGGTCCATTGTGATGGATTCTGGGAGCTGAAGTCCAAAGTATTGGGAGAACCAAAGGTTGAGAACTGGTGGTTTAGAGGGTGATCAATAAATTAGCTGCTTATGAACCCAAACATTCATATGCAGTTGTTTCATCATTTATGTCCCATGGTTTAAAGACATTTTATGGGGCCATCTTCAATTACATGACTGGGCTCTGAGAGGTACTGAATAATTCATTGAGGCAAAGTGCACCACGGGCCATTCCACACTCAGATTATTATTATTTTCTTCTTTATATATGATAAATGGATATGTGTTAAAATTTTTGAAGGAGGTTCATAGGTGTCCTCTCAAGCTGGGACTGCTTCTTTCCTGGGACTTCACATTTTGCTAGCATTTTGGAGGAACCTACGTATTCTGCATGTTTTACCGCCTTTTTCCTAGTTTACTTAGGGCCATAGCCATGGCCTTATTTTTAATCTATGTTCACTTCCTATAACATCTCAAAGGAAGACTGTAGATGCTATGACACCATCACTTTGTGTCCTTGCCTGCTGTTTTAGCATCTTTGCCTAATAAAGAGTTTTGTGAGCTTTGCCAGTTGACATGATTTACCGTATTTTGCACCTTTTGGTTGGCCAAAGAACACTTACCGAAACAAGACTGAATTTTGTTTTGTTTTGTTTGTTTTACAGCCAATATGGCTACCTCTACAACTATCCCAGAGTCTCCAGATTTCTTACAAAATGTGCCCCTCTCTGTTCTGCCCCAGTTCATGCAATCCTGATATATTTCCTGAGTGACATTTGGTTGCATGACTGTCACTGGCTCCATTATGTCAGTAGTCATGAATGACATTTGTGATTTTTTTTAAAAAAAATACTATCATTTCTACCTTCACAAGAGATAAAGCACGCTTCCCTTGTGGCAACATGCAAGTCTGTTAAAAGGAAGAAAATGAAGATAATATATGTAGTGTCCCTTCATTTGTAAATCTTGGAAATATCATAGGGGGAAAATCTCAGAAGATTCTACGTGCACTCTCCCTTTTCTCCCAGTTCAACTTTTTTGGTGATTTTTTTTGTAAACAACAGCACAAAACCTATTGCAAAGGCAGTCCCCCTACAAGAAAAGACCATGGAAGTGCAAAGTGCAATCCATGGACTGCATGCAGGCCCCCAGTGTGCATCCTAGTACCCCAAGGTTTTTAAACTTCAAAAGGCCCTTTGCACATTCTAGGAGTGCAGTGCACAAATTTGTAATGTTTTGGGCCCACGGGATGCTTTTTTTTTTTTTTAAGAAAGTGACTTTTAGTCATCTTTGGTTTTGAAAAATAGATTTCTATGGGCCTACGACAGTTCAGGTGCCTAAGAAACATAGAGATTGCTCCCCCCTTATCCCCCCAGGGTGTGAGGGGCCTTCCAAAGTCAAAACAAAGAAACAAAAAATTGGGGGGGGGATGTCTGCAGGGTCCCCTCCAAGGTCCTAGGGATGTCTGTGTGTTCCTTGGACAGTTAGCTCATCCCAATGTAGATAAAGGTATTGTTCTGTTTATACTATGTAATTGCTAGGAGGAATATAGTGGCGAGCTTTAGTCTTTTTAACAGATAATTCTTTGCATATGAATGGCGTGATGTTTTCCACAAAAAACTGGATGTTTGCTACCTACTGAGTGCTGATCCACAGTGAAGCTGCAGTCATATGGACACTTTCCTGGAAGTATGCCCCATTCAACAAAGTAGAGCTTGTTTTCAAATAAACATGGATGGCCCTCGTGGTCTCTTCCAACTCTACAATTCTATGATTCTATGATTCTATGCATAGGATTGTGCTGTAGACTTCTTTCACAAGCCATAAAACAGAATTAAATTTGCTTGTACAGTATTTCACTAGCTCCTCTCCATTGACACCCCCTTGTCGTGGGGGAGAGGCTTTTTATCTTGCTACATGAGGGCTAGCATGGTTAAGTCAGATATGGCGATGCTCTTTCAGAGCCCTTTCTAATAATTAATGGAGTGAAGCAAGGTTGTGTTCTTGCTCCAACTTTATTTACAGTCTTCTTCAGCATGCTGCTCCAAAGGGCTATGGCAGAGCTTGAAGAAGAAGACGGCATCTATATACGTTATCGTATTGATGGTAGCTTGTTTAACTTAAGCTGTCTGAGGGCTCACACTAAGACTCTAAACTATCTAGTCCATGATTTGCTCTTCACTGATGCTGATGCCCTGGTTGTCCACGCAAAAGCAGCTCTGCAGCGCCTAACATCCTGCTTCACAAAACAGCTGCAGAGCTGTTTGGGCTGGAAGTCAACATGAAGAAAACGGAAGTTCTATACCAGCCTCCACCATAGGACGAACATCACCATCCCCACATTTACGTCGGCAAATCTGTGCTTAAGTCCATTCAGCAGTTCACCTATCTGGGAAGCATCATCTCCTCAGATGCCAAGATTGACAAAGAGATCGATCACAGATTAGCAAAGGCATATAGCGCATTTGGAAGACTTTACAAAAGAGTCTGGAGTAACAAACACATGAGGCGAAGCACAAAAATCAGTATGTATAGAGCCATTGTACTGTCTATTCTCCTTTATGGGTCTGAAACATGGTCATCTATCACCACCACGTACGATTCCTCGAACACTTTCATCAGCGCTGTATACGCACAATCCTAAATATACACTGGACTGACTATGTGACGAATGTTGCTGTCCTTGAGCAAGCAGGGATCACCAGCATTGAGGCCATGATATTGAGAACACAGCTGCGCTGGGCAGGGCACGTTTATAGGATAGAGGACCATTGCCTCCCAAAAATAGTACTCTATGGTGAACTCGCCATGGTTCAGCATAAGACGGGTGCTCCAAAAAAGCAATACAAGGACTCCCTGAAACAACATCTCAGGCTCGGCCAAATTGATCACTAACAGTGGTCCTCCATGGCCTCACATCGGGAGGCATGGAGACGCACTAGCTACAATTCTGCAGCCTTATTTGAGAGCTCACACCGAACAAGTCTTGAAGAGAAACGACAACGCAGAAAGAATCACAACCCAGAAACATCACCCAAGGAGACCTTCTGTTCTGCTTTCTGCAACCGGACATGTTTATCTCGGATTGGCCTTTTCAGTCATCAGTGCACTTACAGAAAACGCAGGATGAGTCCTTCCTGAATCTTTGTTTGCGAAGGAAAACCAGAGAGAGAGACTTCACTAGCTGTAACTAGCTATATAATCTGTATATAGCTTTGTCTACTGGGTAGATTCTAGATGTTATTGAAGTACTCTGAAAAGCATGCACTTACCCTGAAATGAGCAAAGACCTAACCCAGGCTGTGAAAAGGCCCATTCCTTAGAGTTCAGCATAGAAAAGAAGAAAAATACTGTAATCTATTTAAGGTTTGTGTTACATACACCAATCTCTCTTTATTTTTGGTTATTATTTTTTTGCCATTTTGTCTTTCAAACTTATTCCCCATCCCCCAGGTTTGTCAGAACAAGATATTTACTCTTTTAAAAATACAGGTAAAACATTAGGATTGCATCATTGGTTTGAGCATTGGACTATGACTCTGGAGACCAGGGTTTGAATCCCCACTCGGCCAGGGAAACCCATTGAGTGACTTTGGGCATGTCACACTTTCTCAGCCTCAGAGGAAGGCAAAGGCATCCCTCCAACAAATCTTGACCAGAAACCCCGTGATAGTTTTACCTTAGGGGTGCTATGAGTTTGAACTGATTTGAAGGTACACAACAACAACACAATTCAGTGTTCATTATTATTGAGAGGCCTAAATACCCTAAAGGCACCAGATCTTGTCTGAACTTGGAAGCTAAGCAGGGTCAGTCTTGGTTAGTACTTGGATGGGAGTACACCAATGAATACCAGGTTCTGCAGACTATATTTCAGAGGAAGGAACTGGCAATATCACCTCTGAGTATTCCTTGTTTAAGAAAATAGTATGAAACCCACGGGCTTGCCATAAGTTGACAGGCAACTCGAAGGCACACACACACACACACTGTTCACAGAAGCCCATATATGTTGCTGACAGACTTGAGAAGTAGTTCCCTTGAAAGCAAAAAAGGGGCCAGAGAAGCTTTGTGAAGAACATCAGCCTCCTGTGCAGAAAGCAGGGTGGAAGAAGCGCCACATGCCTTCTCTCCCCTTAGCAAATTGGAGTGCCAGCCCTACGAGTAAATGAACAAAGCCTTACTTGTTTTGAGTGTCAAGAGGCCATAAGATCAAGCTTTAACAGATACATCAAAGAACACATCAAGGAGGCCTGGAATTGAAGTACCCAGCAAAGCCATTATGGTCAAGTAATTACACTACAGCTATTTGTAACATGTTTTATACTGTATAAAGTGGAGTTCTGTGATGAATATTTCTGAAACTCTGTTTTTCTAAATGTTTAATGGAAGGATGGCTGCTTCATTATTGAGCAGTTTATATTCTTGATCCAGAAACTTTCAAGAAGGCAGCCACCATCATTCTCCTGAAATAATTAGTTTAATCTATGCAGTTGTTAATATGCAAGAAATACAATCTGTTGACATCATCTGCTGTTCCTTAAAAAAAAAAATCTTGTCAAATCTTAGCCACAGGTTGTTTGTAATGAGTGTGGCTAACATCACAGGTAATGTCATAATTTAAAATTGAACATATGTGTTGAGATCACAATTAGTAATGAGCTTTGGGGTCTCATGGATTTGATGGTTATGTTAAAACATAAAACAACTGCTGAATGTGCACTATATGGATGAAGATAACTGGCTAGGATAACATAAGCCTGTCTTTGGAGAGTTGGGATGGGTTGGGGCCTGGAGTGGTGAGGATAAAGATCAAGTAATTTTATATCTGTTTTGAGCTTTTAAAGCTCAAAAATTGGAGCCCTACAGACAAGAATGGAGAATTGATCAGTGCAAATGCTGGGCTATCCTTGCAAGAAAGGGAATTAATGGTGAGTTTATGACATTTGCTGTCTAGTGTTACAGGTCCCATGTAAGGAGCTGTATGTATTTGGGTGATAGAACTTGTGCTTTGCACGATAAAGCTCACAAGTTTAGTCCCCAGGATCTCTAAGGAAGGAGGGAAGACTCCTGACTGAAACTTGTAGAGCTGCTGCCAGTCTCTGTCAAAAATACTGGTCTAGACTGATGAATGGTCTGACTCAGAATTTGCATTGATGGCCTGTGATCTGAAGCAAGAGGGTTCCTGCTTGAACTGTGCACTGCTGGTATTCTTAGATTTCCTGTGTTTCCTGCACAGTGTAGTCATTTGAAAACATATTTTCTTTGGGATTTCCCTGGGATGAACTGTAAGCTCCAAGACCTCTCATTGACCCTATATCTTCAATGCAGTATTTTCAATATTAACAATACAATACAATATCTGACAATGCAATATCTTCAGTACAGTAAGTAGTTGTGGTCTGTGCAAGCTTGATTTTCAAGGTTTCTAGCATACCTGCCACTTGTCAACAGAACCTTTTTTTGCTTCCCTTGTCTTTCTGACCATTTCTTTTTCTTTCATTTTATGATGTGGATTTGTGCTAGGATTGCCTTGATTGGTGGCATTGCTTCTCTTGTCACCCAGTTTGACCTTTTAAAATTTCTTTTGAGGAAATGCTGTAACAAACATTCCTGGGTACATAATTGCATAATGAGCAAGCAAGGGATAACATAACTCTCAAAACAGATAGAGGCTCACAATGGAACATCACCTTTTCTTAAAGTGGCAGGGGGCGTGGCTGAAAGGGAGGAAACAAGAACACAGCTCCCCATACTAACACCTAACCGTTGTGTGATGGACAGTTTCTGGGTTTAATGCTCAGTTGCAATTTTGATGGACTTGCTTGTGTTGCAGTAAAGAGCAGCTGATGAAATTATCATGTCACTAGCATTTAGACTTAAGAATGTCATATTTCAGAAGAATTGTAAACAACCATCCTTATTAGGCATTGTAAAATAAAATCAGCTTTGTTGTGAAACAGTAATGAATGAAAAAGACATTCATTTGTTCAGTGCAGCCTCACAAAGGCTACAGTCTTCTCAGTTGCATCTTTGTGTAGCAATAGATGATGGTCTTAGAATCCTAGCAGAGTGAGCACTTAATAATATTAAGCGCAGCATGTATCTACTTCATATGAAATATTTTTTCTATGCATTGCTTCCATTTCCTTGACAATCCAGCTTCATAGATACGAAGTGTCTTAAATTGCTCAGTTTGGGAGGCCTAAAGGTCCTGAAACAGTTTGATTGTGCCTGGAGGAGCACATTATTAGAGAAAAAGACATTTGTTGTTCCTCATATGCTATAATAGGAGGTAAGCACTTGTCTCCAGCATCAACTGTTCTGCCTTCCACATAACTTTAGAATCCTATCTTTGGTTGAAACCTGATGTCCAGGAGTTGAACACAGCTTACAAGCAGTTTGTTAGTTTATTACACAGCTGCACTTATTGTGTTCTTCATTACCCAGTTGTACTCTCAGAGACTTGGTTAGCATTATTGGAATTCCTTTTAAAAGGTTCTCATCCTATACCAAATATATACCAATGCATACCATACACTAAACTCAGCTCCTAAAGTTTTCTGTTTTCCCTTTTTATCCGGTTAAGTTCAGTTCCAAGCATTGTGATGTTCCATAAAATTGGGTCTAGTGTTAAGTTATTAGTATTATGTATACATTTTGCAACAGAACCAGCATGGTATAGTGGTCTGAGCATTGGACTATGACTCTGGAGAACAGGGTTTGAATCCATGCTGGGTCATAATAACCCACTGGGTGACCTTGGGCAAGTCCCACTCTCTCAGCCTCAGAGGAAGGCAATGGCAAACCTCCTCTGAACATATCTTGCCAAGAAAACCCTGTTATAGGTTTGGCTTAGGGTTGCCATAAATTGGAAATGACTTGAAGGACCAACAGCAGCAAGAACAAATTCAAAGGCTTTCATGGCCGGCCTCCATAGATTTTCGTTGGGTTTTTTTCCGGGCTGTGAGGCCATGTTCTGGAATAGTTTCTTTCTGACGTTTCTGAGGATGCCAGCCACAGATGCAAGCGAAACATCAGAAAGAAACTATTCCAGAACACGGCCTCACAGCCTGAAAAAAACCCAAGGAAAAACAACAAATTCATTCTGCAAAAAGTGTCTGGCAAGTTTAGTTTGTTGCTTTCTTTTATTTTGTTGCACAGTTGTAAAAATGACATTTTTGCATTAATAGGGTGAAAAATACCAAAAATATATTGTTTTAGAAATATGTACTACAGTAGTTTGAGATGTCTTAATTTGCTGGATTTTAAAAATCATTTTTAGTGTGAAACCATGGCATTAACAAACAGAGTGGTTGCCATGCTCCCAGGTGTAGGAACTTACAGATAGCCACAGGGTTTATAGGGCTGTGAAAGCATCTGCTCATATTTGTGGTCAGGACAGAAGGAAATTAGAAAAAGGGTGGTGAACACTGTCTAACTTGCTGTAAATGGTTCTCATCTGGTTGCTTTGTTCTAGTGCCCTCTTCTAAGTGTGATGAAACTATCATTGTGATGATATTTAAATGACTCAAAGTGTTTGATTATGAGTATGATTCGTATAAGTTGAGTTTTGTGAAAGTAGCTTAGGGTATGTTCACACATCTTTTTTCTATATTTGGGTGTTCGTTGGATGAATGTGAATAGTTCAAGTGTGATTGTCCTCTGCACTTTGTATTTAGTTTCTTTGCTGATATATATAACTATTACAAGATTGGGATTGTTTAGCAGCAGTGAGGAATGCTTAAAAGTTGGCTATTAGATAGGAGCTAATGAAAGGCGTTTATATGCAATTCTAGCCCCATGGCTTGAATGTCAGCATGGATAACCACAGATCATAACAAACCACTCCCCACAAATTTCTTTGGGTCTGTATGATCTTGTGTAAATTTTGTAAAAGTAGAGCAAGGTATACAGTAGAAGATGAATCTCTTCCTGACTGAATTCAGAGACAAGTTACCCAAGGCCCTGAAATTTTAAAATGAAAATACATTTCTGAACAAGTAGGTCTGTGAAACACTGAAGTAGATGCCAGGGGTTACCTTCCAGTGGCCAAGCAGCAAATATTCTTATGCTGCAAATCCTAAAACAAAATTGCCTGTTTCTATTGCTTTTCACAGTGTGGTTTCTTCACTTGGTGTAGAAGGCTGTGCTGATCTTTTTGTCTGTCTGAGATATACGTACCTGAACCAGCATGGCGAAAGGTGCTGTGGGGGGGTATTCTTTTGATGTCTCCATAGTCAGAGACCAGGAAGTTTTGCATGTTGCGCAGGGCACCAGAATGTTGCACATGATAGGGGTGGGTTCATAGGCTGTTTAAGGCCTTGTCTCCGCCTCATATGCCTCTTTGGATCATTGCAGCATGGGATCAAGCATCACGCAGGGATCATCTGTGGATCTTTGTTGGGTGTTGTTTGCCATGTTGTGTGGCTGGCAGAGAGATCAGAGAGCATATCTGGCTGCTCTGTCCTTATCAGTCTCTGTGTTTGAGTGATTGGGTTTGAGTGACTACATTTGAGTGATAGAGTACCTTGGTCTCTGTGTTTGAGCAATTGTGTTTGGTTGATTGACTTCATGAGGGAGTCCAGAGTTAGTGGGGACGGGTGGCCTTTGGCTTTGTGGTCCAGTAAGATTCCTAGATCATTTTTACATGTACTGTTGTCAACCAGTTATCATCTGTGCCATATTTGTGCATTTTCCTACCTAAATGTTGTACCTTACATTTCTCTTTGTTAAATTTTTTTCTTTTTTTTTTTAGTTTTGGTTTAGCTTTCAAATCTGTTAAGATCATTTTGAACCCTGATGTGGTCAACTGGGTCAATTAGTTACCCGTCCTAGTTTGGAACCATCTGCAAATTTGATAAGCATGCCCCCTATTTTATCACCTTAGTCATTTATAATGATGTTAAACAACACTGGGCCTAAGACAGAATTCTGTGGCAATCCATTAGACACTTCTGTTCAGGATGAAGAGGAATTATTGGTGAGTACTTTTTGGGTTCAGTATGTCAATCAGTTACAAACCCACCTAACAGTAGCATTGTCTAGCCTACATTTTATCAGCTTATCTATACTGCTCTTCTTCCCCGTTTGTTACCCTTCTTGTTGTTCAGATACTTTGTTACTTTACTTAATTGATATGTCAATTTAACATCTTCCATATAACTACAACAAAGCTAAATAAATATTTTTTTTTAAAAAAAGAATACTAATGGGGTCAAAAGCCTTCCTGAAATGAAGATATGCTACATCCACAGCATTCCTGTGATCTACCAAACATGTCACAATTAATCTGGCTTGACATGTTTTTGAGAAAACTATGCTGGCTTTTAGTAATTACAACATTCCTTTCTAAGTACTCACAGACAGCTTTATGATCTGTTTTAGAACTTTTCCTTGTATTGATGTCAGTATGACTGCTAGGTAGTTGTGTGGATCCTCTTTCTACATGCACAAATGAAAATGGGGGATGTGCATTTACATTACCTGTTATTCTTTGCTGTATGCTTGGGCACAGGCTTGTGAACTATCATCATGTTCAGCAAAATCAGGCAAGGGTGAGGGATATGCTAGAAGAAAGATTACAGTACTTGTTTTGCCTATCCCATGTTACCTTATGTCTTTACTTCACTCCCAAATCCCATGTTTCTATAAATTGGAAGACTAGTATTATTTATTGTTTTCATAAATTGTAGGGAATATATGAGCCTGTTTTTCTTAAGGGCAGCTGTAGTGAAGTGCAGGGTATTGTGATGAGTATGAAGAGACTGATGAGCAATGACTTTGGGTTGCTCCTGCATTGTGTTGCTCCTAGTCTCCACCACTAGTAAGGGTATGTAACACTGTCTTTTATCTCTGGTGCCTGAGTAACTCCCTATTGCCAATTTTGTTTTAAGCTGTCTTGGGTACACTCTTGGGAGAAAGGTGGAATATAAATACATTCATATGTTACTGCACAGTGCAGCGTGTATGAGGTCTGTCTATTAAATAATGAGACTGATACAATATCCCATCTTTATTTATATGTATTACAATTCTAATGCTTGTCCCTTTAAATTTATTCCCTGTTCACACTCACACACTGATGCAGTCTTGTTTTCCACTGGTCGAAGGTGTGGAGCAGATCAGTTTCTGTCAGCTGTGTGTCAACACATCTGCCGTTTTCTTCGTATTGCATCAGTTGACTCAAAATGTTCATAGTTAGTTTATTATAACTATAACTATGACTTAAAAATGTGTTCCTTTAAGTATTGATTTCACTTTAGGGAAAAGAAAAAAGTTGCATGGTATCAAATCTGGTGAATATGGAGGATGTTCAAGTGTAGCAATGTGTTTATCGGCCAAAAACTGCTTCACAAAAAGTGCTGTGTGAGCAGGTGCATTGTCTTGATGAAGAATGAAACCGTTTCCCCACAGTTTTGGCTTTTTTTCTAACTCTTCCTCTCTGCTTTGTCAGAACTTCCGTATAATACTGCTGGTTTACTGTTCTGCCTTTTGGAACCCATTCTGCCAAAATTACGCCCTTGATTTAACCCCCGCCCCCAATGAGCATGGATTTGAATGTGGATTTGCTTTGAATTGCTTTTTTCATTATTGGTGATGATGGTGTTTTCCAGTGCATTGACTGTCATTTTGTCTCAGGATCATACTGGAAGATCCAGGTTTCATCACAGGTGATGATTTTTTGAAAAAGTGTTGGGTTCGCCTCAAGTTGCTGCAGAATGTCATTGCTCACCTTTTAAACTTAGCATTTTTCCGGCACACAACAGTCAACACAGCTGCTTTAAATGATGACTGACAATTAATTGAATGGCTGAGAATGCTGATGTTTGTCATGCAGTTTCAGACATGTTTAAAGTCACCACTCAAGCGTTCACAGTCCATTCTCTCTGATTTGTCTGAAAGGTAGAAACATAGTCGTGCTATTTAATAGAAAGACCTTGTGTCTATGTATGTATATATGTAGTTAAAGTACAGGTTGACCCCTGTATCCATGGCTGGTATCCATAGTTTCACTTTCCATGTCAAAAAAAAAAAAAAAGTCCTCTCTAGGCATTTTCTAGGTCTCCCAGTGTGATTCTATGGTATGCTTCTGCTGGAAGTTGGGCTATTATCCTTGGTTTCATGTATCCACAGTAAGTCTGGGAACATATCCCCTGTGGATACGGGAGGATGTGTGTGTGGATGACCTGTATTTATACCTAGCCTTCAGCCAAAAGGTTCTCAAAGTGCCTTACAAGCCATACGTTTTGACAGTTCCCTGCCCCCAGGCTTACAATAGATGCTGAAAATTGCTTCCTCCTGTGCCAGCTCCACATCATGCTGGTAACACATAGAAGACAGGTTGCATATGTTTGTCTTTGTCATGTTCCTTGCAGGTCAGCTGTGTCAATGAGCTAGGGGGTGCAGGGCTTGTATGGTAACTAACAGTGTGATATATGTGACCTCACCTTCTGTTTCTTACTGAAGCAGTGTTGACCTACCATGATACTTGGTGATGGCTTACCTGTATAGATCCTGGCTATCTGCAGCCCTTAGTTATTTAGTAAACCAAGCATTATCTTCCTCAGATTACCAAGATTTCAAAATGAATAGGTGGAATTGTTTTCAACCTCTTGGTTTAACTGGATAAAGACAAATCTCCCAGTAAAAATTACTTAGTGGTATAAGAGATCTTGTAAAATGGCAACTTTAAAATGCACCCCATATATGGCTAATATCATTCAGTTTCCAAGTGGCTTTAGGAGTGTGGTGAAGCTCATCTCGCTTCAAGGTCAGATTGATACTATCAGCTCTTCATCATGCAGCCACCCAGTGAGTTTTGGAGCTATCGCCTTGCAGTAGAATGGTAATATGATTCTGCCCTGAGGCTTAGTTTTGCCAAATCTGTACCTTTGCTTTCACAGTATGTAAAAGCTTTGTGCAGCCAAGCCTTGCCTAGCGCTCTACAGTTTTTAATTTTGCAGAGCAGCCTCAGCTGTTGTTATGCTCACCTTTTAAAAATGGATTACAGTAACTGCATAATTCTGAAAATGCTGCATTACAGTATGCTGCACCTACAAGTAAAAGCACGTTCTGTGCAGTACAGTTTAAAACTCTATTCTGAAAACAATGTGGTGTAAAGCACCTTATACAGTACAGGTATATCTATAAAAGAAACCTCCTCATATACAATAATGGGGAACAGTTACTGTAGGGTGAAGAGTGCATTGGTTAGAAAAATGGGGAGGTGAGCCAGTATAGCAAGCATGAGCTAATGCATTGCTTTTCTGTGCCAAAATGAAATAAGAAACATCTGCAACTCAGATTTCTATTTCTGCTATGAATTAACTGACTGTGTAGAAGTTGATAGGCAAAGAAATAACTAGTAGGGAGGGCTGTACAATCTGTTCTGAAGCCCCCACCACACCACATTTGAATAATAAAATGTGATTATGCAAGCTGCATAATTTAGCCAAATAAATCTTAATTTATATAAATTGAATGATTGTAGAACAATGCAAATTGCAGCAAACAGTTTTGGAGACACATTTTTCTATTCCACTGTATGGAGTGGTATATTGGATTTTGTGTGTGCGCGTGTGTGTCTGAAAGACAACCAGTTTTAAGGGCAGGAAACAGCCATGAGAAGTGGCTGTTAGTTGCACGTAACAAAGGAGCTTCTTCTTCGTTACTGAAATTCTCACGAGGACATTTTATTAAAGCAAAAGCAGTCAGCATTTTTTAAATTTCCCAGTGGGGAGGGCTCCAGAGCATCCGTCAGCTTTGGGTTGTCCCTCCCCATTGCTCCCGGTAGGCAGGAAACAAAGTTTTTGGGACTGCCCCCCATGAGGTCATCCCTGAGGGACGACCCCTGGCTGGCCAGTCTGTTTCCTGCCTACGCTCCTGGTAGGACGTGGTCTATCTAGGCTCCCTTACCCTACCTTCCACGTGGCTGGTGCCATCTTGGACACAGTCCCCCCCCAACCAAAAAAAAAAAACACTTTTAAATTGGACATTGGGGGTACTATCTCACCGGCCCATGGGAGAGAGGGAAATGGACCAGACCGAACTCGACGCGATCATCGCAGCGGCAATTGCTGCTGAGAGGCAAACCAGGCAAGCCAGCAACAGAGCCGCGTCGGAGGACACACGCGGCAGCGCCAGAGGCATCGGTGCTAGCAGCGGCGGCGCTACCGCTGGGAAGAGCAGCACCGGCAGCGCGGCAGCCGGAAAGAGCAGCAGCGGCCGGAAGAAGCCGCCTAAGGAGGGGAAGACCTCCGTTGCGGCCGCCGCTCGCTGCGCCCCGTTCTCTCCCCGCCCGGAGGGGCGCAGGGACGAACGGGAAGAGGAGTCCGCCGCGCGGCCCCCCCACGAGGAGGAGGCGCGTCCCGAGCCCCAGAGCGGGGAGAACGACGCAGCGCCGGCGACCCTGGGCCATCCGGACGACGTGGAGGGAACGGAGATGGGTCCCCGGCCTCCGCCGGTGGACACAGTGAGTCTCCCCGGGGCCCCGGGAGATGGGACGAACGGGTGGGAAGCGCCCTTTGCCATCCCCGACTGGTTTAAGGCCGCCCTGGCCAAGGAGGCCGCTAGTTGGCTGGCCACGAGGATCTTCCAGCAGGGCCTGCAGGGACTCCCCGAGCCAGGAGGGGAGGGGAACGCGGCCCAGGGGTCCCAGATAACCGAGCCCCCACTAGCGCAGGCCACCATCCGGCGGGAGGAACCCCAGGACCCACGGGCCCGAAAGGGCTGCAAAGGGGGCGGGAGCAGCAAGGGCAAGGCCAAACGGCCCCCAGCCCGCACTACACCCGCGGGCACTCAGGCGGGGAGTGCGTGGGAGGCAATCCCTGGCCCAAGCAACCGGGACCCAGTGCTACCGGCCCCAGCCAGACAGCCAATTAGACCCCCCTCAGAGGAGGAAGACTTAGAGGTCTCCGACCCAGAGGAGGGGACCAGCCAGCAGCCCCCCTTAAAACGGCCCAGACAGCAGGAGCCCTCAGAGGAGGAGGTGCTCTCTACATATTCATCTGAGGGGGAGGATATAGACTTATTGGCTGAATCTGATAAGGAAGAGGGGGAACTTTCTGAGGAGGAACCAGGGACTACCCCAGAGGCACCTCGGCCCTCTTCCAAGTTATTTGCAGTGGAGGACTTTGCCATCCTCCTCAAGAAGGCGGTCAGGACCCTGGGTATGAATCTCCCAACAGGCCAGCAAGCACAGGTGGACCCGGACCTGCCTGAGATATCAGGAGAATTCTTCCCAGACGCGCAGCCTGTGGCATTGGAAATGCCAGTCCCTGCTACGCTAATGCGCCTGATACGCGACGAGTGGGCAGCCCCAGCCATGACTAAGGGACAGCCTAGTCATGCAAAGAAGCTGTACACCCTACCCAAGAAGGTGATGAGCAAACTACAGATCCCACTCATCGACGCACCCGTCTCAGAACTGGTGTCGTCCGCGATTTTTTGCCGCGATGGGGAGGAGACCCTGAAGGTCCCTGAGGACAGACGAATAGATACAGCACTGAAAAGGGCACATGAGGCAACATCCCTGGCCATCAGGGCCTCCACCACAGCCACCATGATTGCAAGAGCAGCCAGACAATGGGCCAAGGACGCATTGGCGGATGTCCCCAAGGCCCAAACCAGGATACGACAAGACCTCAACAAGTTGACAAAAGCGTCCGCCTTTCTGGCAGATAGCACATTGGATGCAGTCCAATTCTGCGCCAGGGCTCAGGCCGCTACGGTGGCAGCCAGAAGACAGGTGTGGTTAAAGTCGTGGAATGCTGACTTTAAGTCTAAACAGAACCTTGTGCTGTCACCTTTCCTAGGGGAGAAGCTGTTCGGGGAGTCCCTCGAACCGGTCCTGGTGGAAGACAAGGATAAGCGGAAGAAAACCCTAGCCTCAGCCAAGAGGCGGGAGGAAAGGAGATCCTCCAGACGTTACAAGCCTTTTCGTCCCCCAGGGGGACAGCAGAGTTCCTCGTCAGCCACAACCCCCAACAGACACAGAGACAGCAGGCCATCGAGATCGCGCTGGGGGGACAACCGCTACCAACGCCGGAATCAACAGGGGGACACGGGCAAGAACAATCAGTCCCAGCCCGCCAAGGGCAGCAACAGAGGTCAGCAATGACGCCGGCACCTCGGTGGGGGGACGGCTACAGGCCTTCGTGGACGTATGGGAAACCTCTACATCGGACAAGTGGGTCCTCCACAGGTAAGACCAACGTTCCTATTTCCCCTGATACAAGGTCTAAAAATGTGCAGTACATTTCTAAAATTAAATTTAGGATTGTACTCAAAAGAATAGATTTAAATGTAATTTGCCATAATTCTTGCTCTTTGATTACAATATCACAGATTTCCAAAGTATGAGATCAATAAAATATGAAAGCCATGAGAGCTTGCTGTTTGATATTCATGCCACTTTTGTTTGTTACACAGATGCAATCAAATTAAAACACAAGCTTTAAAAAACTTCTCAGTGTGTGCTGAAGCATATTATTGTTTACAGGTTGCCTTTGCCTTGTTTGAGTGTCTCTAATTACATTTCCAGCCCTCTGGGCTGTGATTTAGTATGCTATGTTCATGTGCCACTGCATAAATGATGATGACTGCTTGGTGCAAGTGCTGGGTGAAAAGATCAAAGATTTTTTTTCCTACTGAGATCCTCCTTTCCCTGTCCTTGCATATGTGTATATGCACTTAAAATTCCTGGCTAATTCTCAGAATATGCATGTACTCTTTGAGCAGTGTTCTTTCTCTGCTTATTTTCTTTTTCTGTCTGTTAGATTGAATATCATGAATTTTGCAACAGGTGTCATTTACCTTAGGCACTTCTGTATGTGTGTAGCATGAAAATGGCTATTCAGTAAAAATGATTGAATCATTTAAATGAATGTAAATTATATCAGTTATTTCATTAGGTGTTAGAAGAAGTTACAGCCATGAATTTAAGACTTATGATATAAAACATAAATCAGTACTGGAGTTTTATGTATGTAGGATAATAAATAATTTTTAAAAATCTGATTGAGTTGTCACTTAAGTCCACAAATCTAAGAGACTGAAATTCAAAATTTATGTTCTTGTATCTTGTCTGCCTCTATTTATGTCATTTAGTTCCTCCTTGTGTGTGACTTCGGAGGATTTTGTCTGATCTAACCCCTAACATATCTGATATAACATATATTGGAATACAGTGGGCTCTCAGTATCCAGGGAGGGTTGGTTTCAGGATCCCACACAACAAAAACATAAATGCTCAGGTCCCGTTTTAATAAAGTGGTATAAGACAGCAGGGGAGGTAGTGGCAAGCCCTGGCTGCCAGGTGTGCAGTGAGGTGCACGTTCTTTGGCCTCCCCCCACATCTGGGAAGCATGTCAACCGGACTCTTCTGCCTTTGAGGCAGAGGCTGTGGCACATCAGCTCATTCCTTCACAAGGTGGAAGTGGCTGGCTGGTGGGCTCTCTGGAGGCGGGGGAGCATGAAGAATGTGTGCCTGATGGCACATCTGACAGCCATCACTCACCACTGCTTCTGTTGTTGCTCTATGCCATTTTATTAATAAGGAACTTATAAGGGAGAGCTCCTATTTTCCCAAATACTGTACTGTAGTCTGAATCTCCTTGCTTTCCTTGCTCCTCCTTCCCTCGGAAAAGAAAGAGCCGCTGCTGCTGCTGCCACCACCATTCCCTCTTGAAGCTGAGGTATGGATTCGTGCCAAGCACTGTGCTTGGATTCCTGCCATTTCACTCGTCTCTTGCCTCTTTGCAGCCTTGTGTTAGCATCTCTGCAGCCTCCCCAGCCTCGCAATGTCTTGTGTAAAGTATACTACGAGTATTATGTATTATGTACAGTACTGTAGTTTGAATCAGTGGTAGGTTGATTCTGTAGGGTGTAGTGGCAGGAACAATCCTTCATGATTGGGAACTTAGGGCCGCCCAGCTTGAAGCAGGAAGACCTTTGACCTGGAATATTGAGTCTTTGTTCTCTCCTCTCTTCCACGCGGTCTCCAGTTCTTCCTGCTTCGCCCAGCAAGGACAGGACTTCCACTCCTCCGGATTCTACTCCTAAAACTAACCTTTTTCTCTTGCCTTTTCTTGCCAGTCTCTGCTCCATTCTCCCCCCCACCCTCACTCCTCTTAAAAAAAACCACCTTTCTTTCTTCTTTCCACCTTTCCTCTGCTGCCTCATTCAACCCCCCCCCCACCCCATTCGAGGACGAACGCTCCCCGCTCCCCCACTCTAACCACCCGATCCTCCCCCCCCACTCCACAGCGATCACCCTCTGGCTGCCTCCTTTGTTTCCGCACCCCTCCTCCTGCCTGGACTCGTCCCTCCTACCTGAATTTTTCCCCGCGCGCCTCTGTCTCTCCCGCTTAATTGCCATGGGAGGACAAAAAGGCCCAGCCAAGAGTGATGATCTCGCCGCGGCAGAGCAGCAGCAACCAGCAACAATGGAGGCCTCCAGCCCCAAATCCGGTGGCCTGGAAAGCTCCTCCGAAGCAAACTCCGCCTCAGCCTCCTCTATTAGCTGGCCACCACCGTTCCCCAGGGGAAGGCGGCAAGAGAGGTGGAGAAAGCCCTCGCCAGCGGATGCTCTGGGAGCGCGCCGAAGGCAAAGCAGCCCAAGCTGCGATCTAAGGACGCGGCACAGGGCAAGCGGCAAAAGCAGAAAGGAGCAGCGGGGGCTGGGGTTACTTTCCAGCCCCCACGCAGCCCACAGAATGTCACTGGAGGAACCAAGGGCGACCCCAGGACATGGACACAGGACCCGGTAAGAGGGGCCTGTGGTGGGCAGGAGCTGCGCCAGGTCATTGAGGAATCCTTTCCCTAGAAGGACCTGACAGCAGCGTCAGCCGCAGCGGCGTCCATTGCCCAACGCCTGAGTGGGGGCGCACATCCCATCTCCTCCAGCGAGGAGGAAGAGGATGGGAGCCAGGTGGAATCCATGGGGGGACCACTCTGACAGGGCCCTGTCGGGAGGGGAGTCAATGGAGGAGGACATGGGGGGAGTGGGGGAGCCCAGGGACAAAGAAGCCCATGTGGCCCCATAGCAGAGAAAAAAGCGGACAACTAACAGGGCTAAAAATCAGAGCTTCAAATTGGCTCTAGCAATGTTAATGGAGGCCCTTCTCTCTGACCAAGACGACGACCAGGACGGCCCCCCTGGCTCCTCAAGCCTAGATAGAGGAAATGGGGCACCGAACAGTATCCCCAAACGAGGAGGAAAGGCAAACCCCAATACAACCACCTCAGATAAGAGACGTGTGCGCAACCCCCCGGGGAACGTGCGGGGTAGGAAAAGGAAGCCCCTCCCATCGAGACACTCATCAGAGGAGTCTGCTGGAGCCTCAGAAGGGGAGGACCTGATCAGGAGATTGAAACCAACTAATGACCCCCTAGGGGCCAATGGTGAGGAAGGAAACCCTGATGAAGAAGGACTCCCAGACAGGGAACCTGGGGGACTTTCAGACTCGGACATGTCCGAGCCCAAGATAACGGATAGGATTTCCAAGGCGAAAGGTTCTCATGCCTACAGAACAAGGCTTTAGCAGCACTGGAAATTCCACCCCCGGCCCCACAACAGGATGACGCTGGGGATCCCAACGTGCCAAAAAGTGAGAAAGTGGCGGCGCTAATGCCCTCCTTCAAGCCGAAGTGGCCCCTATTCCCATTCCCGAAAGCCTTCTGGAACCTAGTGGCCGAAGAATGGGAAAAGCCGGCGCTGGGCCGCAGAGGCCTGGCCACGGCACAGAGATTCTACAACTTCCCAGTGGATATCCTGGATAAGATGAAGACCCCCGGTGGTTGACCAGCCGGTGGTCTCCATGGTCTCGAATTCTCTTGTGCCAAAAGAGGGGGAAGGCTCCCTTAAGGACCTGGACAAGAAAAGAGTGGACGCTTCCCTGAGGAGATCGTACAAAGCGTCGGCCCTGAGGATCAGGGTGTCCCTGGTCTCAGCATTGATCTCAAGAGCAGCCATCATTTGGCTACAAGAGGTAATGGAAAAGCCAGACCTGGAGACCAGGTCCCTCCAGAAGGCGTTCAACAGACTCCAGTACGCATTGCAATTCATGGCAGACGCGTCACAAGACTCCCTCTCATATGCAGCAAGGGCAACAGCAGCACCCAACCTGGCTAGATGTTCACTATGGGTCAAGCAATGGGATGCTGACAACTAATTGAAGAACGGCCTCACGACAACCCCTTCAAAGGTTCAAAGGTATTCGGTCAGGAGGCGCTCAAGGATATCCTAGTGGAGACAAAGGATAAGAAGCAGGCCATGCCCTCAACAGGACGAAAACAAGCCAAGAAGCCATTCAGACGTTCGTTCCAGTACTCTAGCTCCTTTTGTCAGTATAGAAATAATGGAAGGAGATCAGCTTCCTGCCCCACCAGACCAGCGAGGGCCAGAACAAACTACGTCATATGGCATGCACCCTTCACCAACCCATCCACTAGTCGCAAAGGGGGGTCACAGTCACAACGGAACGCCCCCCGTCACCAGTCCTGACTCGGAAACGCCTCCAGTAGGAGGAAGGCTATCGCGGTTCCTAAATTCCTGGTTGACCTCCACCACGGACAAGTGGGTCCTGGACACCGTAGCCAACAGCTACAAGATGGAGTTCAGCACAAGACCAAGGAACCAGTTCCTGCCAGCTCCCGTTCCCACCAACCAGCAGAAAGCAAGGAACCTCAGGATAGCCATAAACCACCTACTGGAGATCGACGCCATAGAGGTAGTTCCAAACAGTCAACATTTCTCAGGGGTGTATTTCTACTTCTTCACGGTACCCAAAAAGGACGGGAGCCTACGATCAGTCTTAGATCTAAAACTCACAAACTCGTTCATCACATACAAGCGTTTCCGGATGGAAACCTTATCCTCAATAAGGGAGGTGATACAGGAAGGCGACTTCCTAGCATTACTAGACTTATCAGAAGCGTAGTTCCACATCGGAATGCACCTAGACAGCCGACAGTTGCTCAGATTTGCCTTCGGCGACGAACACTATCAGTTCAAGGCGCTCCCGTTCGGCCTATCCACAGCACCAAGGGTATTCACAAAGGTACTGGTGGTGCTGATAACACACTTGCGCACCAAGGGAATACATCTATACCCATACCTGGATGACATTCTACTAAGAGCAACATCGAGAAACAAAGCACAAAGAAACATACAGGAAACAATAAGATGCCTCCAGAACCACGGCTTCCTAATAAACTTCAAAAAGAGCTCACTCACCCCATCACAACATCTGACACACCTAGGGGTCCAAATCGACACGGTGAGTTACCTGATCACTCTGTCAAAAAGAACGTCAAGAGGCCCTACGAAGAGAGGCAAAAGAAAAAAAGCAAAAAGCAAAGAGCCACAATTGCAGCGCTGGCTCGGCTGTTTGGGCTGATGATCTCAGCAATCCACGTGATTCCCTGGGCCAGGTTCCACTTCAGACAGCTCCAGACATTGCTGCTCCCACACGAGGAGCAGATAACAAGGAAGGAAGACATCTCTCTAAAGATACCCTGCACTCTGAAACGCTCCCTACAGTGGTGGACCCACAGAGAGAACATATCCAGGGGGTCCCCAATGATGACCACGCATCAGGTGGTGGTCACCTCAGACGCAAGCCTCAGGGGATGGGGAGCACACTGCCTGAACAAAGTGATGCAGGGGATCTGGTCAACAGAGGAAAGAGCACACAGCATAAACTGGTTGGAACTCAGAGCAGCATGGCTAGCCCTTGCCCAATTCACCCCCCTGCTGAGGGACAGACACGTCCTCCTGCTGACAGACAATACAACAACGTGCTCATACATAGCGAGACAGGGCAGAACGAAATCAAGGTCCCTGCACGCGGAAGCAGAAGTCCTTCTCCAATGGGCAGAGATGATGGTACGCTCACTATCCGCACAACACCTGCAGGGGGAGATGAACACCCAAGCTGACTACCTGAGCAGACACACTATGTCTCCAGGGGAATGGGAACTCGATCAAGAGACGTTCCTCCAGATCATGGACACCTTTGGGAGGATGTCGGTGGACCTCTTCGCGTCAGCAAAAAACGCGAAGCTCCCAAGGTTCTTTTCGAGGTTTCCACAACCGGGAGCAGAGGGAACGGATGCCCTCCGCTCTCCATGGCCCAAAGGCCTGCTATACCTATTTCCCCCACTCCCGTTAATAGGGAAGGTATTCAGGAAAATCCAACAGGAGGAAGCCCAAGTGGTACTCATTGCCCCACACTGGCCATGCCGCCCATGGTTCTCAGAACTAACAGAAATGTCGGTCGAGACCCCGCTGAGACTCCAACCGCATGCGGACCTTCTGCACCAGGGGCCAGTCAATCACCCCGATGTAGCCTGGCTACAATTGACGGCATGGAGACTGAGCGGGAAACCCTGAGAGATTGCAGCTATGAGGATAGGGTGATCGACACCCTTTTGGCTTCGAGGTGCCCTTCAACCAAGAGAATATACCAGGCCACGTGGAAGGTTTTCTCACAGTGATGCACCAAGGAGAAGGTAGACCCAACAAAAGCAATGATGAAACATGTCCTGGCCTTCCTCCAGAGGGGCCTGGACAACGACCTTCACCCGAATACACTGAAGCGGCAAATGGACGCATTGGCAGCCTTCATTCAATGCCCACAAGGGAGACGAATATCATCTCATCCTCACGTCAGAAGATTCTTGAGAGGGGCAACACTGCTCGTCCCACCGACAAACCATAGGTTCCCTTCCTGGAAACTATCTCTGGTGCTCAGACAGCTCACGAAGCACCATTCGAACCACTAAGGAAGGTTCCACTGAGGACGTTGTCCCTGAAGGTGGCCTTCCTGGTTGCAATAAGATCCCCCAGGAGAGTATCGGAGCTCACAGCCTTTCAGTAAGGGAGCACCTGTGCTCCTTCAACCCAGACTTGGTCTGCCTCCGGCTGGACCCATCCTTCAAACCAAAAGTCATATCGTCTTTCCCCGTCTCACAGCAGATAATATTACCGTCCTTCTGTCCCAACCCGTCTCACCCTACGGAGGAACTGTGGCACAAACTGGACATAGGAGCCCTGAAGATATACATCAAGCGCACAGCACTCTTCAGACGTTGCGACTCACTGTTCGTCTCCTTCAACCCAGCGTCTATGGGATCGCGGATCTCCAGGCAGACCCTGGCGACATGGATCAAAGCTTTCATCTTCATGGCGTACAACGTGGCTGGCATACCGCGCCCCTCAGGGGTCATGACCCACTCAACCCGCTCGGCGGCTACCTTGGCCGTTTTCTCAACAAACGCCCCCATCGCAGGGCGGCAACATGGAGCAATCCACTCACCTTCATCAGGCATTACAAGGTGGATAAATTCAGATCAGCAGAAGCAGCCTTTGGCAGAAGGGTGCTTCACGAGGTGATACACTAGTAGAACAAGACCATACTCTTTGCAGTCATCCCACCCTGGGATAATCCAGAGCTTGGGTACATCCCAATCATGAAGGATTGTTCCTGCCACCACACCCTACAGAATGTTACATTGGCTACTTACCGTGAAGGTACCTTCTGTAGGGTAGGGGCAGGAACAATCCGGCCCACCCGGTGACTGCAACACATATATGAGGAGATATGCTAACCTGTGATGTCTTTTTCCTAAACAAGGAGGAGTTCTGATGCAGTTTACAGGGCTTTGCTAGTCAGAGAACCGGAGACCATGTGGTAGAGAGGAGAGAAGAAAGACTCAATCTTCCAGGTCAAAGGTCTTCTTTCTGCTTCAAGCTGGCGGTCCTAAGTTCCCAGTCATGAAGGATTGTTCCTGCCATCTACTCTACAGAGGGTACCTTCATGGTAAGTACCCAATGTAACAATCTGTGGATTGTGAGTCTGCGGATATGCTGGGCCCACTGCATATGTAATGCCACAGTTCTGTGCTTCACTAATATTAAACAAGATGGTATCAATTGGCTTCCTTCAAATGATTTGTATAATCCAAAGCAGTAGGATCCAAGTAGCATAGCTGTAGTAAGAGTTTTTCCATAAGACTGGCCCATCATAAAAGTTCCCATAAAAACTATTGTACTTGAGGAGATCTATAGACGTGTTACTTGCATTTATATCTTACAAAATGTTCTGCTAATGCAAATGTAAAGTTGTCAGTTTTACCATGCTTGAGCACTTGAGAGCAGGCTGTAACACAGTTTCACCTATGATAGTAAATTTCTGATACTAGCTGTAAATGTGATTAACTAGTGTCTTGGTTTTTAATGTTGATGATGATGAGAATTAACCAAGGTCTCAAATTAACAGAAGTCTTGAAACCATGCAAAGAACTGCTGCTCTACAAGGAAGGAAGGAAGGAATACTGTTCCTTCTGGGTTTTTTTGGTAGTACAGTACTTTTAGTTGGTCTTGCAGTTTATTTGATTATAAAAATGTAGACTTACCGATCTTAACGAGGGCATTGCTTAAAACAATCATCAGCCTGAATCTTTACCACACTTTTGTCTGTCTATGTTGCTAATCTTTCCTTTCCTTTGTTTTGCTTTGGCCTTTCCTCCCCCCCTCCACCTTAGCTGAGATTTTCCACTTATTTTTCAGTGTGTGTATATTCGGGATGAAATACAGGAAGACTTGGTTGTTCTGTCTTGCAGAAACCTTGGTAGTCACTTCTCAGGGGGTTCCTGATAGAACTGGGCTATGTAAAAGGAATCTGTTAACTGTGCTACTACTACAAGTTCAGCTAACACTTTTAAACTTTTAAAGTCAGCTAACACTGGCTTTTGGTAAGCAGATTTATTGCTTTCACATATCAACACTGACTGACCACTGTAAAGACCTGAAACACATGTATCACCATGCCTAGCCCTTTGAAAAATTAGGGTAGGGGACATGATTTGCATCTCTCTAGATCATGTTACATTCTACCACACTCCCACAACTATATAAATATGCTTTAGACCTGAGGCCTTAATATGACTTTGTACTGCATCTGAAAAAAATAAGCTTATATCCATGAAAACTCATGCTAAAATAAAAACCAATTAGTCTTAAAGGTGCTGCCACATTTCTTTTTTTCTCCCCCATTCCTCCTCTTTATGTTTTAAGAGACTAATGCAGCTACTTCTTTGAAAACTTTTTAAATGATTTCCAAAATTATGCGTATGCAGGGAATCCATAATGAAGCGAACCCTCTTGAACAATCCTTCTCTCCCTAAAGTGTGTTTCATGTTACTGATTTTGTTCAGCACTAAACAGATAGGGAAAATTGTCATCTAAATTTGCTGAGAATGAAGTGATACATGACTTTTAGAGTGGTAAGTTGCACTGACAGCTACAAACTTCAACATTCTTAACAAATAAATATTCTTAGTAAACCTTCTTGGTAAATAAATAACAAGACAATTCTTCTCTTTGGCTGCTCCAGCTGTGGAACTCTCTTTCAGGAGAGGTCTGGTTGGTCACCTCCTTGCTTTCTTTCTGCCAGGAGGTGAAGACTTTTTTATTTAAGGAGGCATTTGGTGATGGCAGGTAGAGGTTTTTTTTTAATGGGGAGGGGGTGTAGAGAGTCTTTATGTTAGTTTGTTTTAAATACCTTTTAGTGGTGTTTAGCTTGTGTTTTAACTTGTGTTTTTAAATCAAAGTTAGTTTAATTGTATTTTGACTTTTGTATTGAGAGTTTTTAATTGTATTGTTTTTAAGGTATGTATAAGTCTTGGATCCCATACAGGGAGAAAGGTGGAATATAAAATAAATAAATATATAAAGGAGTACAGCCAGCCCTCTGTATCCACAGATTCTATATCCATGGATTCAACCACACACGGCTTGAAAATATTCCTGAAAAAAAATAAATCCAAAAAGTAAAGCTTGTTTTTGCCATTTTATATAAGGGATACCATTTTGCTATGCCATTGTATATTCAGTTGACCACGGATTTGGTATCCACGGATTTAAGTATTCATGGCTTGAAAATATTCTTTAAAAATAATAATCCAAAAAGCAAACCTTGATTTTGCCATCTTATATAAGGGACACCATTTTGCCATACCACTGCAATTAATGGGACTTGAGTATTCATGGATTTTGGTATCCACAGGGGGGTCCTGGAGCCATACCCCAGTGAATATGAAGGGACAGCTGTAATGGGGATTGAGTGTCCACAGATTCTGGTATCCATGGAGGGTCCTGGAACCAAATCCCTGTGGATAACAGGAGCCTACTGTAGTTACCTGCAGTTGTGTAAAGTAACAAAGGATATATAGATATATAGACCATCGCCTCCCCAAAATAGCACTCTATGGTGAACTCGCCACGGGTCAGCGTAAGAGGGGTGCTCCCAAAAAGTGATACAAGGACTCCCTAAAATAACATCTCAGGCTCGGCCAAATTGATCACCAACAGTGGTCCGCCCTGGCCTCACATCGGGAGGCATTGAGACGTACTGAGAGAGAGAGAGAGAGAGAGAGAGAGAGAGATATGAAGTATTGTGGTCTGGTTCCAAATTGGCAAAAAAATGAAATGAATAGACTTATATTTTAAAAAGTAATTGGTGTAAATCAGGATAAAAAAATCAGTCTTTGTTCAGGACTTATTCCTGTATGTCTTATGCTGAAGTAGGGAATTCTAGCATCACCATACTGTGCTTTCTAGATGACTAGCTTGTGGTACTGTGTTGATGTCCTAAGAAAGGTTCAAAAGACCTCATAGGGTGGCTAACTATTTTTTCCAGACTTGCACTTGCACTTAATGGTTTAAGAGATCTTTTTCAAAGTTAATTGCGATTGTAAAGATCATTGAGAAAATTATCATAATTATTGGGCCTGTGCATTAAGCAGTAGTAAATAATTAACAAGACAAGATAATTATACAGATCATCAGAGAAATGCTGTAAATGTAAGCACCCTGCACAAGTTGAGTCTGTCTTCTGTATTCCATGTCAATTGCAATCTTATCATACCAGATTCTGCCTGTTTTCGCTTGTCTGCATAACATAGTTCTGTGTTGGTCCAAATGACCAAAGGACAATGCATAAATTAGTTGCCCTCAGTGCTACCTCCGTTCCACCCACAAACTGATATCTGCCCAATTCTGGCTTCCCTAGCAGTTTCACGTGATGCTGCTACACAGCCAATGCTATTGGTAGTCCTTCCTTTAATGGTGTTATCTTCTATGTTCCATCCTTGCAGTGAGCAATAATGGACCATAATTCAGCTAGAATGCAACATATTTGGATATAATTGTGGCAAAGTTCTGCATTCCGTTCTGAGCATGTATTTGCTATTACAACAGCTCATATATTTATATAAGCAAAATAGTTTGATCAGCAACCCCCCTTTATTTATTTTATTTTAGATCAACCTTCCAAACATGTCCAGGAGTTACTAGGCTACAGCCACGTCTTATTAGTCTTCCTAGCCAGGCTTACCTGGATGGCTGATCTGTGGCCTAAAAGAAACAACCTTTGTAAGAGTTGTCATCTAGTCATCTGGGGGCAATTATATCAGGTTACCTGATGAGCACCTATTTACAACCCCCCCCCCCGCATCAGCAGCTTTTGTGCTACATTATTAATGTATCTGCCTTTGCAAAAGTTCATGTATTTATGGCAGAGGTGGGCAACTTCTTTGGGGGCAGTGACCATGTAGTAACCTGTGTGTAGTTGCATAAAATCTGCAGTGTCTGCTGTATGTGTGTAACTGCTGCCTCAAAATGGTCTTCCCTAATTGTCTTGTTCAATTCATGTTTGTAAACTAGAATCCTACAAAATAAAGCTTGACATGGAAAGAAACTGATCTGGTGAATATCTAAAAATGTTTTATGTGTACATATTTAAATATATTCATAGAATTGCATGGCTTTAAGAGTTCAGTAGGAATCTGGGCAAAATAGACCTTTGCAGACATTTAATGATTTACTGAAATGTTCCCTGTCATCAGTATGTAGTGTTTTCTCAACGTTCCCCCCTTACAAACTGGATAACATGGCAGTCTGTTCTGACTGTTCTGACTGAAGAAGGAACAGCAGGACAGTGCTGGCATTCTGGCAGGACATCATGGGTATTCTCATATATTGTTTGCCCATTTTATGCTTCTTTCAGTACAGCTACTATACACTACTATTGCTATTGTAAAGTCAAATGCATAGAAGAGGGGGGAATTTTAGGGAAGTGGGAATAATTTTGATGATATGGTAGTCAGCACAGTTGTGTTCTGCAGTCTCTGTCTCTCTCTGGCTTTTCTTCGCAAACGAAGATTCAGGAAGGACTCATCCTGTGATTTCTGCAAGTGCACTGCTGACTAAAAAGGCCAATCCGAGATAAACAAGTCTGGTTGCAGAAAGCACAGCAGAAGGTCTCCTTGGGTGATATTTCTGGGTTGTGATTCTTTCTGCGTTGTCGTTTCTCTTCAAGACTTGTTCGGCATGAGTTCTCAAATAAGGCTGCAGCATTGTGGATAGTGCGTCTCCATGCCTCCCGATGTGAGGCCAGGATGGACCACTGTTGGTGATCAATTTGGCCGAGCCTGAGATGTTGTTTCAGGGAGTCCTTGTATCGCTTTTTTGGAGCGCCCCTCTTACGCTGCCCTGTGGCGAGTTCACCGTAGAGTACTATTTTTGGGAGGCGGTGGTCCTCCATCCTAGAAACATGCCCTGCCCAGCGCAGCTGTGTTCTCAATATCATGGCCTCAATGCTGGTGATCCCTGCTTGCTCAAGGACAGCAACATTCGTCACATAGTCAGTCCAGTGTATATTTAGGATTGTGCGTATGCAGCGCTGATGAAAGCGTTTGAGGAGTCGTAGGTGGTGGCGATAGGTGACCATGTTTCAGATCCATAAAGGAGAATAGACAGTACAATGGCTGTATACACACTGATTTTTGTGCTTCGCCTCAGGTGTTTATTACTCCAGACTCTTTTGTGAAGTCTTCCAAATGCGCTATATGCCTTTGCTAATCTATGATTGATCTCTTTGTCAATCTTGGCATCTGAGGAGATGATGCTTCCCAGGTAGGTGAACTGCTGAACGGACTTGAGCACAGATTTGCCGACGGCAATGTGGGGATGGTGGTGTTCGTCCTGTGGTGCAGGCTGGTAAAGAACTTCGGTTTTCGTCAGGTTGACTTCCAGCCCAAACAGTTCTGCAGCTGTTGTGAAGCAGGATGTTAGGCGCTGCAGAGCTGCTTCTGTGCGGGCAACAAAGGCAGCATCATCGGCGAAGAGCAGCTCACGGACTAGATAGTTTTCTTAGTGCGAGCCCTCAGGTGGCTTAAGTTAAACAAGCTACCATCAATACGATAACATATATAGATGCCGTCTTCTTCAAGCTCTGCCATAGCCCTTTGGAGCAGCATGCTGAAGAAGACTGTAAATAAAGTTGGAGCAAGAACACAACCTTGCTTCACTCCATTAGTTATTAGAAAGGGCTCTGAAAGAGCAACGCCATATCTGACTTGACCACACTAGCCGTCATGTAGCAAGATAATCATTTTAAGGAATTTGGGGGGACATCCTAGTATTTCCAGGATCTGCCACAGACCTTTTCTACTCACAGTGTTGAAGGCTTTGGTCGTGTCGACAAATGTTACATAGAGACTCTTGTTCTGCTCCCTACATTTTTCTTGCAGTGGTCTAAGGGCAAATGCCATATCTGTAGTACTCCTATTGGCTCTGAATCCACATTATTTTTCAGGAAGAAGTTCTACAATAGCAGGAACTAATCTGTTCAGGAGTATCCTTGCAAGGATTTTTCCAGCAATAGAGAGCAGTGTTATGCCTCGATAGTTTGAACAATTGGATTTTGCTGCTTTTTTCTTGTACAGGGTGTTGATGACTGCATCTCGGAGATGTGATGGCAGTCCCCCTTTTTCCCAGCAATTCACAAGGAGTTCATGGAATTTATCGTGGAGTGCATGACCTCCGTGTTTCCAAACTTCAGGTGGGATTCCATCAATCCCAGCTGCCTTGCCGTTTTTCATCTGCTGTATGGCCTTAAGGGTCTCTCCCAAAGTGGGAGCTATATCCAATTCATTTTTCATTGGTTTTTGTATCATATGTTGGATAGCTGAGCCTTGGACTACTCGGTTGGCACTAAAGAGACTTTGAAAGTGTTCAGCCCATCGATTCAGGATGGAGGCTTTATCAGTAATTAATGTTTGACCATCTGTACTGTATAAGGAGCTTTGGACCTGATAAGTAGGTCCAAACACTGCCTTAAGAGCTTCATAGAATCCTCTAGAATCACCCAGATCTGCACAGTGTTGTGTCTTTTCTGCTATAGTGATCCACCACTTGTTCTGCATGTCTCGGAGTTTTTGTTGAAGTTTACTACATGTGAGACGGAAACCTGCTTTTCTTACATGGCAGGTTAGCTGGGCGAGGTATGCCTGGTAAGCAGTTCTCTTCTTTGCCAACAGCTCCTGGATCTCTTGGTTGTTTTCCTCAAACCACTCTTGATTTTTCTTGTGGGAGAACCCGAGGGATTCTTCTGCAGACTGGAGGATACTGTTTTTGATATGTTGCCAAAGCACTGTAGGAGAAGGATCTGTAGGATGATCTTCAAGTTTTGTTTGCAGATTTGCCTGGGAGTTGTCTCTCATGGTAGCTTGTTGAAGATTGTTGACTTGGAGTCTCTTCTTTAACTTGTCACCCCTCTTAGGTTTGAACTTAAGATGATTTAGTTTACATCTGACAAGGCAATGATCTGTTTGGCATTCTGCACTGGGCATCACTCGGGTATGACGGACATCGCGACTGGCGGACTAGAACATAGTCAGTGAGGTGCCAATGTTTGGATCGGGGATGCATCCAGGTTGTCTTCAAGCTATCTTTCTGCTGAAAGGTAGTGTTTGTAATAGTCAGCTGTTGTTCTACACAGAACTCTAGCAGGAGGCGTCCGTTATCATTGCAATTTCCAACACCATGGTTGCCTAAGACACCTTTGCAGGCTTCAGAGTTCTTTCCTACTCTGGCATTGAAGTCACCAAGGATAATAATTTTATCTTCTACAGGGACTTTTTGTATGAGGTGGCGTAGGTCTGTGTAAATTTTTTCTTTCTCTACAGGGTCAGCTTGCATAGTTGGGGCATATATACTAAAGAGAACAACACGTGGGAGGCATAAGGAAATGATGTGATCAGAGTGTCCTGTTGGCAAGGTTTCGAGTTTGGAGGCAATGGAGTTTTTAATCATGAAGCCTACCCCTGAAAGATGTTTTTCGGTTTTGGGTTTGCCAGACCAGTAGAGTGTGTAGCCGGCACCATGTTCTTTAAGGCTGCCTTCCTCATGGAGACGAACTTCACTAAGAGCAGTGATGTCAATATTAAGTCGTGATAGTTCATGGGCTATTAGAGCAGAACGACGCTCAGGCCGTACGTCCACTATCTGCAGAGTCTCGCATGGTTCTGATGTTCTAGCATGCAAGCGTCTGTTTATTTACACCTTTGGAGGCCGGTGTGCACCTTTGTTTCTTTGCCTTGGTTTGACCGCATCAGAAGATGCCCGTTGGCCATAGCTAGCCAACCAGGTAGATGGGGATGAGCTTTCATTAGGCCACCTTTTCTAGGCCCCTCTCCATGTGGAGCAAGCAGTGCTTTCCTTAAAAAAGTCTGCTTGGTCATTCTGGATGCTGCCGAACAAGACTGTCATCTTCCGGATCAGCCTTGAGCGACCAAAGTCCTGAACCGCCTGCATGCAGGGTTGGGTCTGCGGTTTCCAGTGCATCTTTACACCTGCCATTTCATCCCTTGCCTATCGCTACAGGGCTCTTTTGGAACTGGATTTGTCCTTCGAGCCTGTGCAATGGATTTTTCTGGTGGAGCGCAGCGTGCACAGAACTGGCCTCACCCTTTAAACCAGAGGTTCATCTGCTGTGGCCTTGCAAGCATGGATGTTAGCAGCGAGGTTCTCGGGTCGTAGGTTTGATTAGAGTTTCCTTCTCTTACATGGTTGACATTACAGTGTTGGATGAGCACCATCTGCATGGGTTTGGGATTAGAGTTTTCCTTCTCCTAGGATGGTTGCCATAAGGCTAGAGAGCCCATCCTGACGGGGTGGAGTCACGCACCACCGGATGTGGCCGTAGAATCCAGCCCTCTCTGTTGTGATATCTTTGAAACAAAGAAAATACCTTGTTGAAGCAGTTAATTAAAGTAAAAGAAACCGTTCTTCTGTGTTGGAATGCTCTGAGTAAATTCTGCCTTATCTAAAAACTGATAGCTCGGAGTTTGGGGTTTATGAGGGAAGCTGATGTCAAAAGGAGGAAGGGGAGATAAAGAAAAGAAAAAAATGATTGCAAACTCCCTTATGGACAAGATCTAAAAATAAACCCTCTGATAAAACAATCTCAAGACTTGAAAGAGCTGTTTCAACTGAGAGTTTAACAGCAACGGAAAAGATTAAAAGCTCAAAAGAAGTGAAGGGAGAAGAACAGACCGAAGCATTTTTTTAAAAATGGCGACTGGAGCAGGGGGAGGAATGAATGGGCAGAAAGCTCCAAGAGATGTTACAAGAAGTAAAGAAAACCTGTCAGGGCAAGAGGATTTACAATCTTTGCTGGCACAGAATAATGAAAAATTACTTCAAAGTTTTAAAGCTCATACACTTGAGCTACGAAATGAAATTCAGACTTTGAAACAATAAACAATACAGGAAGTTTCTAAATAACTACAAAGTGCCATGCAGCAAATTAATCAGGAAATGGCAGGAATGTGTAAAAAAATTTAAAAAGTGGAAAAACTTGCAAATGAGAACAAAGATGGGCTTCAGAGGCATGAAGCAGCAATTTTTGAGATGCAAACACAGATTATTGCCCAGGAGGAAAGGGACAGAAGAACAAATATAAGAATTTGAAATGTTCCACACTTTGAAAGAGAAACTGCATCCCAGCTGAGAATTAAAATAATAAACTGGTTCCAGCAACTGACACCCCAGTTACAATAGGTGGAGGAAGATTTTGAGAAAATTCATAGAACTGGATTCAGGAAAACAACTCCCAGCGATGTATTGGTAAAACTGGCCAATTACTACAAAAAAGAGACATTTATGAAAGAAATCAGGAAACTGGGTGACCAAATACTTTTTGAATCAACACCAGTGATGATCTTCAATGATTTGTGTGCAAAAACATTGGAATGGAGGAGAGGTATCAAACCCATTATAGCTATACTGAAAAAAAACAAAACAAAACAATATTAACTACAATTGGGGATACCCAATATTTTTGAAGTTCAAGTATGCTGGGAAATTCTACAAAATAAAAACACTGGAAGAAGGATTACAACTGCTGATAACGCTGGGATTGAGAGAGGAAGAGCAAGAAGCAGCAAAAGATCAAGCGGAGCTGAAAGGACCAACAGGAGGAAAGGAGAACTGAAGATATAAAGACAAGGGACTGAAAAAAAACAGAGAGATGAGATCAAAGGTGACATCGGTGATGGGTGACACCCCCTCCCCCCTCAAAGTTTTGTAGCTATGGAGGGGATAGTAATCCCTGGGATTAGGAGGGGGTGAGGAAATGTGTATGTGGGAGGGGTAGGGAGGAGGGGGGAAGGTGGAGGGTGGTGCAGGGGGGAATTGTTTATTTTATTGTAATATTTGTGCACTATGGGGGACTAATAGAAGTAGAAATTTATTACACATAATATGGAAGGCAGAGTGAGAATATTGACCTTAAATGTCAAAGGGTTAGGAAACGTAATCAAAAGAAAAAGAATAGAATCTTTATTAAGTAAATCTAAAGCAGATATAATATTCCTCCAAGAAACACACCAAAATAAAGATGGAGTGAATTAATTGAAGTTGAAATGGGCAACTACATATGAAAAAGCTTTCGGAACATCAAAATCAAGAGGAGTAGCAATTATTTTGTCGAAAGGATGTGGTTTTATTGTTAAGAAAATTAAAAAAGATTTAAAAGGAAGATATATAATTACATAAGGAATTAGGGGTAAGGAACAATTCACTTTGGTTAATCTGTATGCCCCAAATGAAGGTCAAATAGAATTTTATGAAGAAGTTATTAAAGCAACAAATCAAATAAGTGAGGGATCTATAATAATGGCGGGAGATTTTAATATGGTAATGGATAAGCAGAAAGATAAATCTAATCCTACTAAAGAGGACAAGAAAATGTATGAAACTGGTTTGAACAAAATTATAAATAGAAATGGATTGCGAGATGTGTGGAGAGAATGGAAAGGAGAAGAAAAGAAATACAGTACACTTATTATTCACCAACACATAAAACCTATTCTAGAATAGATTACATTTTTATATCAAAAAATCTGGTCCCACAAATTGTAAACGCAGATATAGGAATCATAAAAATTACAGATCATGCAGCAGTTACAGCAGATGTAAAGATTACAAAAGATTATAAACGAGCAAAAAGATGGCGATTGGATAAAAAAATCTTAGTTTATAAAAACATAGAAAAAATACAGGTAGAATTAAAAGAAATATGGGAAATAAATAGAGTAGGACAAAGCAGTCAAGCATTATTTGTGGGATTCAATGAAAGCTGTAGCAAGGGGAATATTTATTAGGGAAACACATACATTATGGAAAAAACAGGAAAAAAGTAAGAGGAAACTAGAAGAGGAAATTAAAGGTTTAGAAAAAGACTATTTTAGAAACAGAGATAAATAGATCCACGCATTAATACAAGCAAAGAGAAAAGAGTTAGAAAAGGAAGATATAGAAATAGTAAAAAGAAATCTGCTTTTTATGAAAAGAGATTTTTTTTAATATAGTAATAAAAATTCTAGAATGCTAGCAAGGGACACACAAGGAAAGAAAACTAAAAGTTTGATTGGAATTATTAAAAATGAAAACGGGGAAAAAAGTAATTTGATGAAAGATAAATTAAAGATATTTCAATAATATTATCAAAAATTATATTCAGCAGGTGATCCACCGAAAGATTTAGAATAATATATACAGGAAAATTGTAAGGATATAATTAGTGAGGAGGAGAAGGAATTAATGAAACAACCTATAACAGAAGAGGAAATAGAAGATATTATAAACAAATTGAAACTAGGGAACGTCCCAGGAGAAGATGGTTTGGGAGCTGAATATTACAAAACATTTAAAAGTACATTAATATCTAGAATGAAGGAATTATATAATAACATTTTTAAAGGAGATGAGATCCCACCATCGTGGAAACAATCTTTGATTATATTAATTCCAAAACCAGATAAAGATCTGACGGATCCAGAATCATATAGACCAATATTAATAAATCAAGATGCAAAAATATTAACAGCAATATTGGTGAAAAAGATGAATAAATTTATGCACAAATATATACAAAAAAATCAATGTGGATTTATAGCAGGAAGACAGATGGCTAATTTAACTGGAAGAGTAATAAATATAATAGATATAATTAGAAGAAAGAAAATTAAAGCAGGGCTTATGTCCATAGATATATTTAAAGCCTTTGTTTGTGTGGAATGGCCAGCATTAAAAAATATAATGAAAACATTTGGATTTGGCAAAAAATTTACAAAAAAGTATTAGTTCCAGGAATATCTCCATTAACGCCAGTAATATTGTTAGAGGGTTTCCCCGCAAATTTGAGAAATGAAGTGGAAGCAAAACTAGGAGGACAGGAAATAATAAGGTTGAAGGAATGGATGGGGAAAATGAAAAATAAGAATTATATGGAAAAAAATATTAAAAGAGCAAGGATTCACATGGTTTAAATTGATACAGTTAGAACGATGGACAAAAAAATGGTTAAAGGAGGAAGTTGTAGAAAAAATACAAAATTTGAGGAATTGATTATAAAAGATACTGAAGAGAAAATTAATATAAAAGGTATTACAAGTAAAATATATAAAGTGTTAATGGATGTGGAGATTTGGTTCTGGAGGAAAGAGCAAAACATAGATAAAATATAGAGGGCTGTAGTAGGAGAAGAGTGTTGCAATGACACCATGTGTTTGAGTGAAATAATTGCAACAGAAAAGAATTTCAGTTTTAAAAGAAGTTTGACAGCTGTCAAAAATGGCTTTAGGAGTGAGATCAAAGGCTGGACAAATTCCAGTGGTTCAGACGTAGAGAAGAATGTCACTAGACCAATCAGCTAAGACACCAGAAAGAAACTAACAGGTTTTAGAAGAAATCAGATTGATGAGACATCAGATGACACAGGAGCTCTGCCAAGGAGGGAAATGACCCAGATAAATTCAGATTTAAAAGATGAAATCTGGAGGTCTTTAAACAGAGGCTTAGATGACCATCTGTCAGGAATGCTTTGATCATGATTCCTGCATGGCAGGGGGTTGGACTGGATGGCCCTTGTGGTCTCTTCCAACTCTATAATTCTATGATTCTATGATTCTATGATAATGAAGAAGTACAAAATTATCTTAAAGATATTTGGGAAACAGATGTAGCAACTGTAATAGACAAATCCAAGTGGGAAAAAATATGGAATATGCAACATTTGAAAACATTATCAGTAAGAATAAAAGAAAATTACTATAAGATTATATGGAGATGGTATTTAACCCCGGTAAGATTGAATCAAATAGATAAAAAGTACTCAGCACAGTGTTGGAGGGGATGCCAAGAATTGGGAGTGTATAGCCATAGATATATTTAAAGCCTTTATTTGTGTGGAATGGCCGGCATTAAAAAATATAATGAAAACATTTGGATATATTCATATGTGGTGGAATTGCAAATATGTGCAGAAATTTTGGAAAATAGTAATGAAGGAAATAAGTGAGATACTGGAGATAAATATACCTTTATGCCCTGAAATAGCATTATTATCATATTGTGAAAAAATACAAGAATCTCAAATTGTTAAGGATTTATTAACAAATCTGCTGACAGCAGCAAGGTTAATAATAGCAAAGAAATGGAAAATACAAGGTGAATACCAAATAGAAGACTGGTATAATAAAGTATGGAATATAGCTATAAATGAAAAAATAACAAATATGGTTAAAGAAAAAAAAAGGAGGGCTAAATAAGAATGTTTTTGGTGAAAAATGGAGTAAATTTTTAGAATTTGTATTAATAAAGGGGGAGAGGAAGCAAACCTGAGTTGGAAACAATGGTATTTTGGAAAGAGGGATGAATGTAAAGGGAAGTCTCTCGGTGGAGGGAATCACTGTTATATGTGTTTGTTAAGTTGTATGTATAAATTGTATGTTGTTTAATTTTAAAATTAATAAATAAAATAATAATTAAAAAAAAAGAGAGCCCATCCTGCCCTTTGACGCTCTTTGTCAGACCCTTCGGTTTTGACCTGTCTGGCATGGGAGACCCTACCGGTGGCTATTATGCCACTGCCAGCATAGCTCAAAACATCATTACGGTACGCAAGCCTCTCTCCTATGACAAGAGGGCGTCAATGGAGAGGTGTTCTGCAGTACTCCATAAACATTTTGGTGCCTCAGTTTTATAGATGTACATGCTTGGGAGGGGGGGAAAGGGTCAATATGATTAAACTGCATGTAATCTTGCTGAAACAGCAAAATTCTGGATGTGTGCACGGACAGAAGATGGAGCAGGCTGTGGAAAAAATCTGCACCTGCCTATCTTTGTCTTAGTGACACAAATTTAGATGTAATTATAAAGATGAAATAAGAATAAAAATACCCTGAATGAATGGCTCATGAAAAGATGGATAATATTTATAAAAGGTGGCAATAGTACAGTAAATATGTAGAAAACAACTATAAATGTCAAACCTGCACAGTCATAACTTAAATGTGAAATATAAGAAATACAGTAATATAGTTGTTATCACATTATAGCTTTTGATGAGATTTCCAGATTAGTGAAAACCAATTCGAGCACAAAATATTATTGAGGACAAAATGTGTTGCTTCTATAATATAAATAGATGATTTTAATTACTTTTATAAGAACCTCTTTGGCTACACTTTGCAGCACTGAATCACTCTCTGTCTTGGAAAGTTCTTTGTTGTTGTTTTGTGCCTTCAAGTCATCTTTGCCTCCCTCTGAGGCCGAGAGAGTGCAACTTGCCCAAGATCACACAGTGGTTTCTTTGTCTGAGTGCAGATTTGAACTTTGGTCTCCAGAGTTGCTCAAACCACCACACTTGGAAAGTTCTTTAGTACTAGCTGTACCCAGCATAACATACACCATTTAAAAACTCAAAAAACACCCAGTAGACCTCATGACAATCCTGTAAGGTAGGCCAGTGGATTTTTAAATTCCTCCTCCACCTTCTCAGTGTTCCACATTTTTCCTGGAATCGCTGAGGGTGACTCACTGTTGCTCTGCTGCTGCAACTGCCACCAGCTGATTGCCTGGGTCCTATTGCAGGTGGCCTGCTGCTGCCATCAGCTGACTGCCTGGGTTCTGTCACAGTGGCAGCAGCGTCATCCTGCTGCCAGTTGACTGTCTGGGTCCCGTCGCAGGCGGCCCATCGCTGCCACCAGTTGATGTCTGGGTCCCAATCTGGGTCACAGATTGAGTGACAAGAGTGAATTGTGAGGTAGAGAAGGAATTTGCATGTGGATGGTGATTGGTTGGGTTTGTTTCCTGAGCAGCTAAGCAGCACACTGGGAAAGGCAACATACCCAAGAGAATTATATATATAGATATTCTTTTTTGAATTGTGCACTGGAGGCTAGTAGCTTTTTACATCTTACAGTATGAAGTACTTGTTGATGTGATGTTAACTTAAACAGCAGTATGCAAGATTCCCATTCTTTCATGGTGTTCCCTTTTGCTTTATTTAAACAATAAATTTCCCAGTGGGGAGGGCTACAGAGCATCTGATAGCTTAGGTAGTCCCTCCCCACTTGCTCCTAATAGGCAGGAAATAGTAGATAGTAGGCAGGAACTGCCCACCGGTGAGGTCATCTGAGAGGGACGACCCCCGGCTGGCCAGTCTGTTTCCTGCCTATGCTCCTGGTAGGACATTTTTTTTTCTTATCTTTCTCTTTCACCCTCCCTCCATGTAGCCGGAGCCATTTTGGATCTCCCCCCCTTTAAAAAAAAAACTTTTTTAAAAAATTACAAAGACCAGAGAGGGAGGAGACAAGATGAGCTCCAGCATGGAGGCTGAGATTACTGTCACTGCGGAGGCTAGCAGCGACAAGGGCCTGGGTGCTGGGCAGAGCTACGACAATGTGTGGGCCGCCATAAGTAGCGGCAGCAGCAAAGGCAGCAGTGGCAAAGGTACCGCAGGAAAAGGCAGTGGTGACAAAGGCAGCGGCACAGTGGGCAGTGTCTGCAGGAAGAGGCCATAGAAGGGGGAGAAGCCCCCCACTCTGGCCGCCGCTGGCTGCACCCCGGTCCCGCTCCACCCACAGGGGATAGGAGACGGATGGGAGGAGGAAGTCTCCACGCAGCCCCTCCAGGAGGAGGAGGCGCGGATCACCCCCAGGAATGGTGCACTTTCCACTGTGATGGAGCCCCTGGCCCACCCTCCTGGCAACATCGGAGGAGCCATCCTCGTCCCCAGCCATTGGTGGCGGACCTCGTGAGTCTTGTGACTTGTGATTCTTTTTTGAATTGTGCACTGGAGGCTAGTAACTTTTTACATCTTACTGTATGAAGTATTTGTTGATGTGATGTTACTTAAACAGCAGTCTGCAAGATTCCCATTCTTTCATGGTGTTCCCTTTTGCTTTATTTAAATAATAGCTTTTGAACTCTGGGTATTTTGCACTGAAAAAAGACTGGAATATATTTGACAGTTGTTAATTCACAAAACTTAATAGAATCTCTATCTTTCCTGGACACCATTTGTAGAGATGGGTGTGGGTGGTGTTTCTGATTATAGGAGATGCTTTGTGCCACATTGTGTTGATACATTTTGTGGAACCAGTACATTTATACCATCAAGAGGATTGTGAAGTGAGATTTATCTTATTTCTGTTCTGTCTGGGATTTATATAAAATGGTTTATGGTTGTTTACTATGGAGACTGTAGATCGTTGTGGTAGCTTAATGTCATGATTGCTGAAATTTGCCCTCTAGTCAAGGGTCTTACAGGATTTACTTAGATGAACTCTACTGGAGAGAAATAGTTGAAAGTCCTTTTGAGAACATTTGGGTTTCATGCCTAAAACTTGTATTAAAATAATTGTGGTTTTCTTAAAAACATTTTAGCCAATAAATATGTGTGTGTTTGTGCCTTCAAGTCACCTGTCAACTCATGATGACTCCATGAATTTCATAGGGTTTTCTTAGGCAAGGAATACTCAGAGGTGGTTCTGCCATTCCTGCCCCTGACACACACACACACACACACACATACATATATCCTATAGCACCTGGGATTCATTGCTGATCTCCCAGCCAATACAAAAATGAAGATGAATGAATAAATAAAAAACAATCCAGGTTAAGAAGCAATCTTTTACAGTCCTATATAAGCATAGTTTTCAGTCTGTGAAAATTTATGGCTACCTGTCTCCTTCTCAAAATCTTATAGGCAAAGGAATATTCATTTTTTAAAAAACAGAATTTTTGAATGTACAGTATTCCGGATTCCAAGCAAATTGAAGTTGTAGCTCAGCAGGGATATTATTTCAGATGAACAAGTGAGTTTTAATTTTTATGAATTCCAATCTATTTGCAGCTTCTGTGGCAAGCTGCATCACTAGGTACCATAGAGATGGCTGCTAGATTTGTTGTTTCTTAATTTTACACATGCGGATGCTTTCCTCATAACCTAATTTATAGTTATTATATAAAGTTGATTTTAAAACAATGTACTTCTTTCTGCAGGCCCGGAATATTCCTCATCAGGATGGATGCCTGGTCCTGATTCACTGTGGCAAGCCACAACTGGTCCATCAAGCAGTCGGAGTACCCACATCAGGAGACACAGCATAGCTTCTGACAGTGGGGACACTGGCATCGGAACCTCTTGCTCTGATAGCGTGGAAGGTGGGTAGGATTTGTTGTTTCACAACAGAGTTAGTTAAGGTGAACTGTTGGATGGACAATCACTGTTTATCTGATGGTACAAGAGATATAGTACAATACTAAGTGTGCTTACTATGTAGTTAGTGCCACTGATTTCAGTGAAGCTTATTTCGAGGCAAATATGAGTGCAGCTTTAATTTTTATTTAGTCATCTTTACTTCCTATGTGGGACATATACATAAGCTTCTGTTGTAAGTGTAAGATCTCCTGACTAGATATGTTCATGACATGCTGATCTTCAAAAGGTCTTAAATTTTTCTTTTCACTGTACCAAACAAATAAAAATCTTTAATTTGGAAAGAAAGAGAAAGCCATAGAAATACAGTTGCCCCTCCACATTCGCGAATTTAGCATTCGTGGTTTTGAGTATTCGCGGTTTTGGGAGGGCCTCCCCCCGCCCTCCCAAAAGCAACGACTGGGCTTTAGAAGCCCTGTGGCCGCTTCTGGAGGGGAGAGAAGTAGGCCAGAGAGGTGGGAGAGATGGGGAGGGGGCCTTCCGAGGCCCCCTCGCCACCTTAGGAGGCTGGGCGGGGGGGTGGGAGAGGTGGCAGCAGGGCCTTGGGAGGCCCCGTGGAGGCCATGGGAGGGAGTGGGGAGGGCTGGGGAGGTGACCACGGGGCCTCCGGAGACCCTCCAGAGGCCCCATGAAGGCCTTGGCAGGGAGGCGGGAGGGCTAGGCAGGTGACCATGGGGCCTCTGGAGGGTCTCCGGAGGCCCCGTGGTGGCTTGGGGAGGGAGGTGATAGGGCTGGGGAGGCAACCATGGGGCCTCCAGAAGGTCTCCAGAGGCCCCGTGGTGGCCTGGGGAGGGAGGGGGGAGGTGGAGGAAGCGACTATGGGGCCTCTGGAGGCACCGTGGTTGCTTTGGTGGGGGAGGGGAGGGCAGTTGTTATTCGTGGAATTTTCACATTCGCGGGGGTCTGTGGAACCTAACCCCCACGAATGTGAAGGAACAACTGTATATTGAAGAACAGAATTGGCATAGTCACAATGTATCTCACTCAGTTTCTATTTTAAATAGTTATTAAAAAGTAGAGATGAAAAATGCTTTTTCCTAGAGCTACATGCATGCGTGTGTGTTTAATAAATTGTTCCAGTCTTAAGAGTGGTATACTTTACATCAAAAGCTCAAAAAACATTAAAAAATTACATCAAAAAGTGGGAGAGCATCCTAAGGAAGGGGAAAGGATAGTAATCTAGGGGTTGTGTAGAAGATGAAAATAGTCCTCATAGAATTGAGAATACCTTTTGTCCCAATGAGATCCCATGAAGACTTTTCCCGAATTGTTTAAAACAATGCGAGGAAATGCTCATTACGCTCATTAGGACAACCAACCAATTCAGTTTGCTGTGTGTTCTCAGATAGGGCGGAACTATAGATTGGATTGGTTGGACGTGTGGGGGGGATGGGTTTTTCAGCAAGACATCTCCTGGAAGTGTTCTGTTGGATTTTTGCATTAATGATCATGCACTTTTCCCCTCCACCGAGGTGCCAAATAATTTTTTAAGCAGAAGGTCACACTTGTGCACCTTTGCTTTAATGTTAAAAAAATACTGTGCAGCGGCAGCAGTGTATAACATGCTAATTTACGGCCGCCAACTTGATTCGCAGGCATGTGAACTTCAAACGCAGATACCTTCTCAGTGTATTGTTTTTCCTGAAAGACCATGGAGACAAAAGGACACTGCTCTTAATTTGTAATAACACGCAGGGATGAGCATTATATTCTCCTGTCTAGACTAGCCCCTAGTTAGAAAATGTGACAAACAAGGAAAAGCTGCAGGTACTTGATACATTTAAAGTAGAGTAAGGTAGGTTAAGGAGATGAAGGTTTGGAGGAAACATTGTAAATATTTAAAAAAAAATTAAAATTTTGATAAGCATGATCTCTGTAATGTTACTAATATAAGGGAGGACCACAAACTCACGAACTAAGTTTTAGTTTTCATTTACAGTTGTCTCTTCACATTCGCAGCTTTGACTTTTATGGTTTTATGTATTTGTGGAAAGCCACTGAGGATTTCAAGGCCTTCGCGCGCCCCCCCCCCCCCGGAACGCATGGCTTTCCTCAGCCTTTGTTCCCTGGGGGAGGGCGGGGAGCCAAAGCCCAAGCAAGCCACCATGATCACCGAAAAGCCACTGAGGATTTCAAGGCCTTCGCGCGCCCCCCCCCCCGGAACGCATGGCTTTCCTCAGCCTTTGTTCCCTGGGGGAGGGCGGGGAGCCAAAGCCCAAGCAAGCCACCATGATCACCGAAAAGCCACTGAGGGTTTCAAGGCCTTCGGTTCCCCCCCCCCCCGCCGCAGGGAAGGGGTGGCTTTGTGGCCAGCGCTGGGAAAGCCAAAGCCCGAACAAACCCAAACCCATGCTGGCCGGGAATGCCACAGGGAACGAGGTGGAGGAAACCTGTTGTGCTGGCCGCACACAGCACCACAGTGGTGCTGGCCACCCCCGCCACAGGGAACGAGGTGGAGGAAACCTGTGGTGCTGGTCGCAAAGCCGCCCCTTCCCTGTGGAGCGGGGGGGAGAGCCGAAGCCCGAGCACACCCTCGGCGGCTTGGCGACCAGCACAGGTTTGGGTTTGTTCGGGCTTTGGTTTTCTCCCCCTGCCACAGGGAATGAGGCAGAGGAAACCAGCGGTGCTGACTGCAAAGCTACCCCTTCCCTGTGGCATGAGCGGGGGAACTGAAGGTCTTGAAACTCTCAGTGGCTTTTTGGCGATCATGGTAGCTTGCTCTGGCTTCAGCTCCCCCCCCCCCCGGGAATGAAGGCTGAGCAAACCCTGGGGGGAAGGGAGAGAGTTTATTCACGGTTTTTCAGTTTTGCAGGGGTCTTGCACCCCTAACCCACACAGACGTGAAGGGATGACTATTTAGTTGATGTCAGAAAGCAGTTCTATTTTTTTTATGACCAATTTGTAACAGTATGCTGAGTAGCCTTTGTCTTTGGAGATTTTATCGAAGAAACTAGTGGAGTATCTAATTATTACACAGGTATGGAGTACTTCATGGCGAATGATTTTCAGGTTGGTTTAAGCTTTTACTGCTTCATTAGATGGCTGATTTTTTTTAGATTACCTTTGGTATATGCTCATTGGTGTGTTGAATGAACACTGAAGTGATCAAATGACAACTTGGTAGGTACAGATTGGTTTGGTTGCAATTTTGTTGATTTTCTTTCTTTTAGACATGTTGTTCCAAGGCGCAAAACAACACAAGTTTTCAGTTGTCTCTAGATATTGAAAGCCATGTCATTGATTGCAGCAGGTTGAATTATATGGGTTTAACTGACAACCTTACTTACCCTTCTCTTGTTCCTGCTTGTTTTCCTGTTTTTACTTACAGAGGAAATAAAAAGCTTATCATCAGTTCTGCTGATGCAACTCATCTACTTTGTTTTCATGCTGTTAGTCTAAATCATGAAGCTTTTTCCTGTGTGAAATTCTTGCATTAGGCTGTTTTTCAAGGGAAGAGGAAAATCTTACAAGGCAAAACAGAATTCCACTTTCAACTCATTGAATTGCCTTTTTGTCAACATTAACTAGGTGTTATGCATTCTTTTTGAGGAAATAATTGGGATGCAGTGTATTTTATGATGTAACCCAGGTAGCCTGCCAGAAAGACTTTTATTTTTAGGCCGATACTTTGCTCTGTGTTCTCAGTTGCGGTGCTGAGGAGGTTGCCTTAATAATCGATGGCAAAAGTTGCTGTTGAACAACCTGCCAAATCCTGACCATAGCAAAGATGCACCCTTCAGGGACACCACAGATGTGCATATGATTGTGATCTGAAACTGCTCAGTATAAAAACAGTATTTCACAGTGATGACCAAAATCCTTGACAGTACTCTTCTTACTTATCCATAAAGCTCTTCATGGTTGGGAGACAGTCTGACATTCCTTAGGATTTTCAGTATTGTTGGGAAACAGTGCCAATTTTAAAGCATTTCCTCCCCCACCTTTTTTTTTTTTTTTGTTAAACTGAAGGCACAAATTTAACTACAAGTGACATTACATTTATTGACCTCAGAGACCACCCACAAATACCAGATGTTGTCAGCTATATTTCAGAGGAAGAAACTGGCAAACCACATATGAGTATTCCTTGGCTGAGAAAACCCTTTGAAATTCATGGGATTGCTATAAATCAACAGGGGACTTGAACACACACACACACACACACACACACATGCTTTACCATGACTATAAGAGCCCCTCACTGCCCCATCTTGTTGAGCAACTATCACAGATCTTTTCTCTTATTCAAAATTCATTAAATGCCTATGAAAGACTTGGCTGCTTTGTCAAAGCAAAATTTATTACAAAGAACAGTATGACCCCTATATCTGCGGGGCATATCTTCCCAGACTTGCAGCAGATAGTGAAAATTGCAGATAGTAGTGAAGCCTATATTTCCAGTGGAAGCATACCATAGAATTGTGCTGGAGGACCTCTAAATGTCAACAGTGGTGTTACCTCCAGGCATTTGGAGGCCCTCCAGCACAATTCTATGGTATGCTTCCACCAGAAATTCACAATGATTAGTTTCACATTAGTTTCTCTAATTTGGTTAGAAATTAGTTTCTTTAGTCTAGAGATTAATGTTTGTAGGCATTTGGAGGTCCTCCAGTGCAACTCTATGGTCAACTTTCATGAAGTGACATGAAGAAAGCACTACACCAATAAGAGTTTTTGTCTATAGATAAAATTTCAGAGGAAAATCCCCACTGACATCAAGAAATCTGCACTCTTAGGACATTTTCAGACACGTCTTACCATGCAAGAAGACTCCAGGAGAGGTACGCGGCTATCCTGTGGCAGGGGGTCCTTTTCAGATGGCGCCGTCCCTCTCGCGGCATCGTCCATGACAGTTCTGGGTCCCATCTATAGCAACCACACCATTTTTTAATCACGGATGCCGTGAGAGGGATGGCGGCGTCCGAAAAGGACCCCCTGCTGCGGGATAGCCGCGTACCTCTCCCGGAGTCTTCTTGCGCAGTAAGATGTGTCTGAAAATGTCCTTACCCTCCTTAGAAGGTTGGTGGTCACCCAAGACTTTAAATTCACCTGAAGGAGAAAACCATATTGCTTACCTATGCAGGTGCTTCAGTTGCAGTCTCCCTTCTTCCTTGTGATGATTCCTCTTGATATGTAGCTTACTGCCTAGAGTGTAGTGCCAAACTCTAGCATACATTCACAGAAGTATGTCCGTGAACAGTTTTAAAAGCTGTACAGGTAAAATATTTTACAGGTGCATGTTAAATGTAATGAGTAAAGCAGCTCTGAGTGTTCTAGATTGCCCTCTGCTAATCTTAAGCTGGGAGCTATCACAGAGAATTGGGTCTCTCCGAGTCAATCTTAATGAGCAGATAGCAATAAGTTTCACTGTTTTATTTGGACTTAAGAAAAAATGGTCACTTCCATGTGGGTGTTACATAATTTTTTATTTAGTAGGAACTGTTCTTGTTTTCTCCGTGTCCTTTTTTACTTAGTAAAATGATATTACTATATTTTCTACAAAAGGAAGAAAGAGCTTTTAAAGAGCAAAATGAGAGATAATTGCTTCTGTGCTTTCTGCATGCACATCAGTGGCACATTTTTCTTCTGCAGACCTGCAGTCCCAACCATACAGGCACAGATTAACTCTGCCAACATTAAAGGAATAAAATTGTCTGTCACAGTAAATTTTGTTCTTCCTTCTTCCCCTCCCACATGACATTTTAGGTAGCATAGAGGAGCAGCCAAGGATACCCTCTTTGTTTGGCAAGAATAGCTTATCTGTGTGGAGGGACATAAAGGAGTGCACAAGTGAACCAAGGATCATTCCTGCCCTCTGATATGTTTTTTCCCTTCAATTGTTTAATCAGTCTCTCCCCAAAAAATGAAAGGAGAAAGTGGCACCTTTTAGGTGAAAAAATCTTGTCTCTGGATGCCTCCAGTTGTAGTGCCTCTTTATTTTACCTGATTTGAGCAACAAAGAGCACTACTAGACAGTTTAATTTTATTGTACATATTTAGGTAAGGAAGGAACTTACTAAATTACAGGAGTCATTAATCTGTATGTATGATGCACTGCCTATTATAACAAATTATTAATGATAATTGTTACAATAGTAGGGCTCATAGGGTTTGTAATTCTTCACAGTGGCATACCAACATTTGTGTCTATAGTAGCATAAGTAATGTACAATCTTAATGGCAGTATATGTGGCCTTCTGCAGAAGAATTAAAAAAAATGAAGGTAGAAGATGGAATTCTTGAGTTCCAAGCAAGAAGGTTTTCTCTGCCCACTTTTGTAGAATGGTAGTTCATAAATATTTCATTGCTATTCACTCTGTATAGTATCATTGATGTGTAATGTACACGAAGCTCACAACCATCCCATGAAGAGGATCATAATCATTACAATACAGTTGTCCCTTTATATTCGCTGGGGTTTGGTTCCTGGACCCTCCATGGATACCAAAATCCGTGAATACTCAAGTCCCATTATATGCAATGGCATGGCAAAATGGTGACCCTTATATAAGATGGCAAAATCAAGGTTTGCTTTTATGATTATTACTTTTTAAAGAATATTTTCAAGCCGTGAATACTTAAATCCATGGATACCAAATCCATGGATAGAGCGGGACAACTGTACTGTGATCACTGTACCTCAGTAGCTGTTTTGGCTGTGACCGCTGCATAAACAGTAGACCCTAATAAGTCTCACCAGATTTCTTTTGTACGGTTATTTGACCTCTTTCTCTGGTGTGTATGATTTATTAAACATTCATGAATAGAAAATACAGGATTATGAAACACACTGCATTAAAAGTGCTTATAAATGTTTGATAGGCCCATTTGCTGCTGCAGTTCAAGGTTTAAATGTAAGCATACACATTTGGACTTTTTCCGGATGGTTAGATCTCTGTGAACTAGCCTAAAGGAGACTTAGGGCCCATTAAAAAATAGAGGCTGGTAAACTTAGTACCAGATCTTGTTTTTTCATAAGCTTTGTGCCAGGAAATTTGGAGAAAGGAACTGCTATGTATGCTGCATTACAGTTTTCCTTTCTTCTTTTTATATTATTGTAATGCCTTTCAGAAGGCAGTGGATAAAGTGCAGTGTTGTTTCTTCCTTTCCCTTTCTTCCGTGCACCTCAAGCTTGCCTCTAATACATGTTTTGATGGCTGAAAAGCTCAGGAAGTTACTTAAAAGAATTCTAGGGTTGAGGCAGAACAAATGTGTAGGAAGAATGCATATGCAAGTATACTTGTTTCTTCATTGTGCTTCCATAGCAATCAGTTGGGCATCTATTTTAAGAGTTTTGTTCCTGTGCCTCTTCTTCAGTCTCTTTGTCTCTTTCATTTCAAAATCTTCTGAACATGTTGTTTTCTATGTTTTTGGAAGATATGGCAGGGAGCACTGTTTGACCTGTCCACTCCTTAGCAGATAGGCAGATGTGTAAAATTTGTGGCTTGACATCTGTTTTATTCTTTTTAAAAAAGAAAGAAACCACAAACATTTATTTCATGTACTTAATTCCTGCTCTTACAAGGGGTTGCTACTAATTCAGGCCACACCTGCTTAGCTTCAACAGTGTTTCAGCCTAAACTACTCCCAATGCCATTCATTGGGTCCTGCTTGAAATGTGTTTTCTCATGGAAACTGCAGTACAATGTAAGCAGTGTTTAAACTGCCAGGAGCAGAAGTGAAGCTTAAGTCTCTCCCTTCCGTTGTGAAAGCAAACCTTTGCTGCAAGATGTACTGACAGCAACTCTGCCTGTGGAAAAAAAGTTTGTTTTTTAAGTCAGATATCTTGTCAAGGTCAAGTGCTTAATAATGACAAAAAAGCAAATTCTGTATTTCAGCCTTATGGAAGCTCAATGATAAGAATACTTTTAAAATAGAGGAAATATATTTTCCTAGTTTATTGAGTCCCCTTTTTGCTATTGTCTTAATTTGAATAATATGATATCAACTCACAAATCAGTACTGAAGCATTTGTTGTTACTATTTGCTTTCAAGTCAACTTGGATTTATGGTTGACCCTATGAATGAGAGACCTTCAAAACACCCAGTCACGGCTAGTTTTGCTCAGGCTGTGGCTTCCTTGATTGAATCAATCCATCTTTAGTGTGGTCTTTCTCTTTTCCTACTGCCTTCTGCTTTACCAAGCATCATTGTCTTTTCCAATAAGTCATGTTGTCTCATCCAATGTACAACTGGTACTGTGGTATAGTCTGATTTTTTTTTTAGCAGATGGTTTAAATCGGTGCTGTGCTGTTTGTGAGGATCAGATACACTGTTATGGAGGCCTGAAATATATACATTCTAGGTTGCAAGTCCAAGCCAGATTTTTTTCACCTGCATAGCAGTGGGTCACAGACTCACTTGAAAAACTAAGTTCTTGTCAACATTAGTTAACCCCCCCCCCCATATCTGGCCTGATAATGCCACACAACATGTGGCCTTTTCCCCGAATCAGGTGCAGTAATGACACATGATGCATGGCCCTATCCGCATCAGACTTGGAGAATACCATCTTAATCTGGGTTTTAGAAAACTGTAGTGTGAACAATCCATCCACACTGGATTCGGGGAGGTGTGTAGATAGGGCGGAGAGGAAGGACAAGCACTACCTGAGGTGCTGGCAACTCTCCCCCTCGGTGCCACTTCCTCATTCCAAAGTTAGAGCTCCAGCACTAGTCACTTTCTCTGAGGTCAGAACAACTGGCCCGCCCCTCCATCGCCAGGCTGGTCATCCGTTCTGACTTCAGAGAAGGCAACTAGTGCTGGGGCTCTGCTTTCACAGAGCTCAGAGTGGGCGATTGTGCACGGCAAAAGCAAAGCCCTGGCGCTAGTCACTGTTTCTGAGGTCAGAATGATTGGCCCGGCCCTCCATCACCACGCTGGTTGCCCATTATGACTTCAGAGAGAGCAACTAGAGCTGGGGCTCTGCTTTCACAGAGCTCAGAACGGAGGTAGCTGGCTAGCAGTGGCAGCGGACCCACAGCTTCTTCTTTCACAGATGACCCTTCGAAGAAGCACAGTTACAAGTAAGCAACCTGTTCTTCACTGGGTGTGTGTGTAAAAATGCAGATTCAGGATTTGACAGGTAAAGCGTGGTGCTTAAATCTGGGCCAGAATAGTCCGAATTTCATCTGGATTTTTACCTCCCCCCCCCCCTTGCCCATGTAGTTAAGCCCTAAGACACAATTTCAAAGTTAAGATAAGCAAATTGAAGGGATTTTTTTTTGCACATGTTCATGAACTTTAGTGCCTTAAAGTGTCACAGCTCCTTTATCTCCTTTCACCTCTGATGATTGCCTTATGATTACTTTCACAGTCTACTCAGAGGTAGAGATATGAAAGCCTGGAGTACGGAGACCAGGAAAATTAGGGAAATGTTCCCCATACTCCAAAACATTTTTTGTTTGGGGGAAATGTCCCCCCCCCAAATCTAAATTGAAAAAATGGATTATGAAACATTTTATTTTAGAATGATGAATGAAATGTTTTAAACAAGGTGTTCATATGCTACCTGGACTTAATTCCCCTTTCTAGAGCCCTTTTAGGCTTGATGTTGGAGAATATAGACCATTCTCTGGTATCTAGTTTGGAATGCAGATTGGGCTTCTGCCAGGCATATACCTCCTCTGTTTGACTGTTCTTGTTTTTTGCATGCTTCTGATCCCTGCATCTTCTGCAGCAAATGAAAGAAATTGTTGTATGCTTCAGAATACCCAAAAATCAAGAACTAAATTGACATGTGGAAAAGTGGAGAAGCTTTTCTCAGTCTATCTAAACCTTCATTTTTAGATACCCATTAAATTGAAACAGATGAAGGCTGAGAAGAAACAGTAATTGCTAACAGCAATAGCTCAGAAAATGAGATTGTTTTCCAGCACTGTGGGGAGGGATTCCTTATACCAGGTTTACCTCCTCCTTACTGGCAGGCAGGGCAGTCAGTCAGAATTAGTTATCCACCTTAGGGAGGAGAGCAAGCTCTAACCTTCCCAGTTCTGTCCTGCCTCATTGTGGAGAACAGGTCTTGGGCTTCTTCAGGCACCTTAGCCCTTTGGCTTCTACCTTGGGAAAGATAGTCTTTTCACAAGTCCATAGCCCCTACCACTTAGACCTTTTGTCTAAGGAAGACACCGTGGCTGCAGAGCAGTTGGCTCTATCAGGCCAGACTTCTGCGAGGGAGCAAGCCAACCTCTTTGGAGGTTCAACTGTTGGCTCCCTGGATCTCGCTGTCAGGGCGACTGAGTGTGATGGGGCCCTAATCTTTTGGGCAGACCATGCTGTGGAGGCAATGGCCAGAATGGATGGGGCGAGCCTAGTGTTGCCTACGTGGGTGAGTGCTACGGAGCTGGCTCCCCTTCCCCCTCATCCTTAATGACCAGGAGCTCCTGCCTCAGCTGGTCACCTGGATCTCCCTGGTTGTGTGCCATGTGGTCATGGCAGACAGTTTGGAAGTGGGAGGGTTGCAACCACCATGGTGCCCGCTTCAGTGACGGCTTGTGGTTCCCGCCAAAAAGGCCCAGGAGGGGGAGGAGCTTCGGCTCCCTTACAGACTTCCAAACTGCTGCTGGCTGCACTCTCCAAGAAAAGCGCCAAACGCAGCAGGCCTCCCTCCACTCCTGCTCAACTCCTCCAGTTTCAGGGGATCAAGCAGTTACAGACTCTCCTCCCTAGAGAGGCTTCTCCTTCACACAAAGTGAGGAAGAAGCACTCCAAATTTGTTGTCAGTGCCTGGTAGTAGGATGAGTCAGAGGTCTCGGCTGGCTACTCTGATAAAGAGGAAGGAGAATTGTCCTCTGAGGAGGGAGATGTGGCCCCTGAGCAGATTTTTCCCAGGTACTTTGAAACTAGTACTGTAAATTCCATCTTCTGGTTTAAAATGTGGAAAAATCTTTGGGCTTTAGCAGCTCCACTCAGGACCCACCTGAACAGCATGGGGTACCTGAATTGAGAGTTAAAGGGAATTTGACTCATCACATTGTTCGTTTCCCAAGTATGTTCAGTGATGTGTTAGAAAGTGAGTGACTGCATCCAGATGCAGCCCACGCACCCCCAATTGTGGCCAAGTCCCTTTACATCTTACCTGCTGACATTATGGACAAATTAACCCCTCCCCCCATTGATGTCCCGGTGGCTGGCCTCATCTTGCGCTCACTTTTTCCATGGGGTGGTGATGGTAATCTTAAAAGTCCAGAAGACAAAAGGGTAGACATTTTCCTTCATAGAGCCCAGGAAGTTGTAGCTTTGGCTATCAGGGCTTCTGCTGCCACCTTTCTTTTTGCTAGGGCTGAGGTCAGATGGACCAAGGTCCTTTTGGCAGAACTTTCCCAGGGAGAAACCAAATTCCGCCTGGGTCTCAACAAACTGTCCAAAGCCTCTGCTTTCATGGCTGGTGCCAGTTTGGATGCCTTACAGTTTTCTTGCTGATCCATGGCTGCCAGTGTAGCAGCTAGGTGGCAACTATGGCTAAAAAAACTGAAACGTGGACAATAAGACCAAGGAGAATTTGTCCAGCTGTCCTTTAAAGGGTTCCAAGTTGTTTGGGGACTCCTTGGATGATGTTTTTGTTAGAAACTAAGGACAAAAAGAAGGCTCTTCCTTCTTTAACTAAGAAGGAGGAGCAAAACCCCTTTCATTCTGGTTCCCAATTTTTCCATGGATCTAGAGAATACTATAATCATGACTTCAGATCATTAAGGCCTACTTGGGGGGCTTCAAAACAGCCTTCCAAAAACCAGGGTACTTCATTTTCCAAGGCCAGCTACCCTCAACCTGGCAAACAGGGAGGCAAGCCCAGGTGCTCATTTTGACTATAGTCCTCTTCCAGTGGGGGCAAGGCTGCTCCATTTTGCGCATCATTAGGCAGTTACGTCATTAGATGCATGGGTTCTCAGAACAATCAGTTTGGGGTATTCCATAGATTTTCATGTTCTGCCCCCACTGATATTCATCCAGTCTTGCCAGTCTGCCTTGAGGAACAAGCACATCCTCATGGTACAGGCAACAGAACATCTACTTCACATTCAGTTCCAGACTTGGAGAGATTCTTGGGATGTTACTCTCTCATTTTTCTGGTTCCAAAGCAAAACAAGAACTAGAGAGCCATACTCAGCTTATAGGGAGCCAACTGTTGGGTAGCCAAGCATTGATTTCACATGGAAACTCTTTGGACTATTCTAGAAAGTGTGCAGGAGGGGGATTTCCTGGCCTCCTTAGATTTTCAGGAGGCCTATCTGCACATTGGCATTCATCCTGCCCACAGGCATTGTCTCAGGTTTGTGTACCAGTTGTGCCATTTTCAATATTGGGCTCTCCCCTTTGGCCTGTTAGCTTCTCCCAGGATATTTACCAAAGTTCTAGTGGCACTAGTGTCTCGCCTCAGTCTTTCAGGTACATCCGTACTTGGACAACCTGTTGATCCATGCACCTTCTCTTCAAAAGATCAAAAAGGATGTGGAAACACCCATTCAAGTTCTAGAAGCTCACAGTTTTGTGATCAACAGGGACAAAAGTCACCTGGAGTCAGTTCAGAGACTTCAGCATGTAGGGAGTATCATAGATACGAGATGTATCGGGTCTTTCTCCCAGAGGAAAGGAGGTTAAAAATTCAACAGTGAGGGATGTACCGAATCAGCAAAGGATTCCCTTGATGACGTTGACGAAATTGTTGGGTCTCATGGCAGCTTGTATAGACTCCTTCCCCTGTGCCAAGATTCTATCTGTGGGAGTTACAATGGTTTCTACTACTGTTTCAGGATCTGATTGCTATAAAATCAAGACTTTTAGTTAGCCCTGAAGTGAAGGTGAAGGGATCTCTGTCTTGGTGGCTGACGGGGATCCTCTTGGAGGGTCTGCTGATCAAGGAGCCCAGGAGGTTGGTGGTAACCACCGATGCCTCCCTGAGGGGTTAGGGGGTGCACTGTCAGGACCAGATGGTTCAGGGAGTGTGGTCCTCTGGTTGCAGCATCAACTTTCTGGGACTATTGGTGGTACGGCTGACACTGATCCAGTTTCTACCATTGATTCAAAGTGTCATGTGTTGGTCTGGATGGACAATATCTCAACCAGAGCCCACATCAACAGAGGGGGGAAACTTGTTCCCAGGTCCTTATGATAGAAACGAGTTGATTAGTGCGATGGGCGGAGGTTCATCTTCTTTCACTCAAGGGGGAGTAACTACAGGGAGTGTTGAACTATCGGGCCAATTGGTTGAGCAGGCAGACCCTAGACCAAGGGGAGTGGGGGCTCATCGCCTTGGTTTTTCAGATGGTAGTGAACAGGTTTGGCCCTTTACACCTTACCTGCTGACTTTATGGCTGGATCTCTTTGCTTCAGAGAGAATCACAAGTTACCTTGCTTCATTTCCAGGTTCTTGACCATGGGAGCATTGGCCTTCGATGCGCTCATGATAGAATGGCCCAGGGTATTGTGCTATGCCTTTCTCCCTGTGGCTCTCCTTTCCAGGGTACTGAGGATGGAAATGGCGAAGGTGATCCTTATTGTCCCCAGGTGGCCTCATCGCCCTTGGTTTCCTGACCTGGTGAATTTGCAGATAGTAGAGAGTTGGCCACTGCCTCTTTGGTCTGACCTTCTGGTTCAAAGAGGCCTTGTCCATCCAAATCCAGGCTGGTTACAACTTCACACCTGGAGGTTGAGAGGAAAAGATTAATTAGGACTGGTTATGAACAGGAGGTTATCAAGACCATCTTGGCAGCCAGACAGCCTTCGACTATTCGCCTCCACAAATCTATGCGGAGGGCCTTTTGTAGATGGAACCATTCTAAGTGTATTCAGCCACATGGAGCATCAGTGGGCATAGTTTTAGCATTCTTGCAAACTGGGCTTAAGAAGGGACCCAGTGCTAATACATTAAAAAGACATGTCTCTGCTTTGGGATCTATCTTGAAGGGTGTCCGTAACAAGTCCTTAGCCTCACACCCTCATGTTCGTAGTTTTCTTAGAGGGGTTTCATTGTTAAAACCTCCAGTGAGCCATCGTTTTCCATCCTGGAATTTACATGTTGTACTGCGAGCATTAACCAAGGAACCATTTGAGCCTTTACATTCAGTTAAGACTTCTTACCTTCAGAGTTGTCTTCTTAATAGCCATCACTACAGCTTGTCACATTTTTGAGTTGGGAGCTTTGTCTGTACGGGAAGAGTTGTGTATCTTCCATCAGGACTCAGTGGTTCTGAGATTAGATCCTCCCTTTTTACCAAAGGTTAATTCAGTTTTTCATAGGACCCAGGAGTTGGCCCTTCCTTCTTTTTATCCTAATCCTTCTGTTAGTAAGGAACAGAACTGGCATAGGTTGGACGTGCGGAGACCACTTAAGTTTTATTTGGATAGGACTCAGGAATTCTGTAAGTCTGATTCTCTCTTTGTTTCCTTTGCAGAATCTTCTAAAGGGATGAAGGTCTCTTCTTCAATAATTGCACGTTGGCCAAGCCTTTGTATTGAATTGGCATATATCAGTAGTTCTCTTCCTGTCTCTCCAAGCATTCAGGCTCATTCTACTCATAGTGCAGCTACTTCAGCTGCTCTATGTACTACGGCTTCATTGGGAGAGATTTGTAAGGCCACTACTTGGTCCTCTCCATCTTCCTTTGTTAAGCATTACCAGATTGACAAGTATGCTTTGGCTGAAGCTGCTTTTGGTCGCTGGGTATTGCAACAGATAGTTCAGCAAGTTGTGGGTGTGGAGTTCCCACCCTAGGAGGGATCCATTTGATAGGTCCAGGTATAAGGAATCCCTCCCCACATTGCTGAAAAGGGAACATTGGTACTTACCATAAGGGTTCCTTTTCAGCAGCTGTGGGGAGGGAGTCCTTCCCACCTTCTCTCTCTTTTTTCTTGTTGTGTTTTTTTTTTTTAATCGTTAAGGTGCTGGAGCTTGGTATTTCATCTCTGGGAAGGTGGATAACTAATTCTGATTGATTGACTGCCCTGCCTGTCTTCGCAAAGAAGGAGCTAAACCTGGTATAAGACTCCCTTCCCACAACTGCTGAAAAGGAACCTTCTTGGTAAGTACCAATATTCCGATATGGCAAAGTTTCCTATAGCAAAATCAATAATTAATCTTGGCACTCCCCACTTCACGTCTCATTCAAAAAATGAGTACTGTCTGTGAAACATATTTTGATTCCCCCCCTCCCAAATTCCTGGTCCTTCCCCAAAATCAGGGGAAATATTTTTTATGGCTTCAAAAATCTCCAGATCTTTTACATCTCAACTCAGAGATTTATTGGCTTAGCTTAAAATCTTCTATTGAACTGTAATGAATAAAGATTTTAAAAAGTATTTATGTACTAATTCCTTGTTTAAAAATAGTATGATGTGCAAAAATGTTTTACATGAAAAATATTTTTATATTGACATTTTAATGTGATGGAAGTACTTGCATCTGTATATAGTTTAGAGGAATAAAGTTCTTGAGTTAAAGAATTAATGAAGAATTAAAGAGGATATGTACCTGTTTTCTTTAGCAATGTATCATTTGAAATTAAAACAAAAAGAGAGAGAGATACCACTTTGTTTTTTTGCTTTTTCCTCTGGTTACTGTACTCATCAAACTGCAGGTCTGTGGGCTAAACATGCCATATTAAATAGCATGTATTTAAATAATTGCAGTTTAAGATCATTTTCATTTTCACATTCAGATAAGTGATGGTGGCTCTGATCTGGATTAGAACCATTGAGTGTAGGTGAAAGAGATTTAAACATAATAAATACCAAATTCCCCCTCCCCCCAACTTCAATTTATACTAATTGAGTCACCTCCCCTTTAGCTCTCACGGAGGGTGAACTTTTTGAAAACTTGTTGAAAGGAAAGTTTAAATCTCCACCAACCATGTGCAGTAGTTCAGATCTGGATCAAATCCATGAACATGAGTTTAAAAATGAGCATGATCTTTGTGTTACAGATGTGATGTAGTATATGGTTTAGTCCTAATATCAGTTACAGTTAATCATGGGGGAAAGTATTGAAACCTAAGTTCTTTTTAGAACAATATGGTAAATGTTTGAATGAGTGTTTCAAAAAGAACGATTATTTTGCAAATAAAAGAAAGCACTCATCCAATGACTTAATGGAATAAACCTGCAGTAGTGTTGTTATATACAATCAGTTCTCTGTATCCATGGATTTAGTATCCATCATCCACAGCTTGAAAATATTCCACCCCCTGCAAAAAAAACGAAGAAGCAAACCTTTTTTTTGTCATTTTATATACGGGATACCATTTCCCTGAAACAACATCTCAGGCTTGGCCAAATTGATCACCAACAATGGTCCGCCCTGGCTTCACGTTGGGAGGCATGGAAATGCACTATCCATAATGCTGCAGCCTTATTTGAGAACTCAAGCCGAACAAGTCTTGAAGAGAAACGACAACGCAGAAAGAATCACAACCCGGAAACATCACCCAAGGAGACCTTCTGCTGTGCTTTCTCCAACTGGACTTGTTTATCTCAGATTGGCCTTTTTAGTCATCAGCACGCTTGCAGAAAACGCGGGATGAGTCCTTCCTGAATCTTCGTTTGCGAAGAAAAACCAGAGAGAGTGTGTATATAATGGGAGTTGAGCATTCATGGATTTTGGTATCCATTGGAGGTCCTGAAACCAAACCCTAGAAGATACCACGGGGCCACTGTTCCCCACTTCTCTCATCTGTAAGGAGCTGCAGGGGCACTGATACAGGGTTTACTTCCTTTTAATGAAAGAGTACTGAAGACAATGCTAGGCACTCATTTAACAAACAGCAAATCTGCTAACAGGAATCAGATTCTGCCAAAAAACAAAACAAAACCCTCAACAGCCTTTTGGTTTTTGCCTGTTTTTTTCTCACAAAGAGTGAGTGAATGTGAAATTGAAGGCTTTCATGGCCGGCATCCATAGGTTTTCTGTGTTTTTTTCCCAGGCTGTGAGGCTGTGTTCTGGAAGAGTTTATTCCTGACGTTTCACCTGCATCTGTGGCTGGCATCTTCAGAGAATGGTTGGGTAGGGTGTGTGTGGTTTATATACTGTGGGTCCCTGTTGGAGAGGATATGTAAATTTGTGTATTTGAATGGCTAGTTCCTGGGGGTACATATGCAAGAAGGATTAGTGTCTCTTTGGCTAATGGTCCATTATCTGCTGGAAATCCCCCTGTCCCTAGATGGAGTTCATTTGCATGTGTTTAGTTTTTATTTTGGTGTTTTTCAGGACTGGCAGCCAAACTTTGTTTACTTTAAGGGTTTCTTCTTTCCTATTGAAGTAGTCCAGGTGTTTGTGGATTTCAATAGCTTCTTTGTGCATTCTGACATGATAGGTGTTGACCTGGTCCAGAGTTTCTGTGTTTTTAAATAACATTTTGTGTCCAGGTTGGTTTATAATGTATTCTGATACTGCACCACATCACCCAGGACAAAAAAGAAGCACAATAAAAACATTGGTAGACTGCGCAAAAAGGATCTGCGAACCCCACTATCTGGAGGATGAACTGAAGCACGTAAACTGGGCTCTAAAGACTAATGGTTACTCCAGATCAGACATCACAAGAAACACATTATAAAGGCTGTCTAGTCCATCACCCTTCTTGATGGCAGGAAAACTGGCAAGAGCATCTTCAGCAGATAGATGGCTGCTTGGCCTTGCTTGAAGGCCTACATTCGCACTTATTTTTGGCTTGTTACTTGTTATAGTATTTCCTGTTAGTGTTTATGCATCTAAATTTGCTTAACCGTTCTCCTAATTTTTATTTTTGACAGGACTTTCCATGTAGCACATTTTGCAGGTTCGGCTAAATATATACTAGAGTTTGTTATTGTTGAATAAGGTCTTACAAAACACAAGTCCATACATCCTGTTCACATTTAAGTACGATAAGGGGCTGTTAGTGTTACACCATATTGTTTTGTGCCCCAGTTTATCAATAGTAAAAGATAATGACTGCTCATGTTTTCATAATTTTTTTTTGTTAAACCTGTACCATTTTATTTGAGTTGTTGAATGAAATGTTCAGATATGCAGAAGCATTCAGATACCACATTCTGATTCACTGTTGCAGAACCTGTGGTTCTATTCACATTTTCATAAAAGTAATACAGCCAACCCTCCATATCTATGGATTCTGTATCCACGGATTCCACCATCCATGGCTTGAAAATATTCTGAAACATACAGTTGCCCCTCCACATTTGCGGCTTTAAGATTCGCGGTTTTGACTATTTGCGGTTTTGGGAGCGCCCCCCCCGCCATCTAACAAACTGCCATGGGGTCATTGCTCCTGGGGTGGGCGGGAGGAGGTGGGAGGAAGCAGCGACGAGGCTTGGGTAGCCCCGTCGCTGCTCCTAGGGGGGGTGGGAGGGGGTGAGAGGAAGGAGCGACGAGGCTTGGGTAGCCCCATCGCTGCTCCTGGGAGGAGGAGAAGCAGCGGGGGTTGCGGGAGGGCAGTGGCGTGACCTAGTTTTTATTCACGTTTTTTTCACATTCGCGGGGGTCTCACACCCCTAACTCCTGCGAATGTGGAGGGACAACTGTATATATATTCAAAAAAGCAAGCCATGATTATGTCATTTTATATGAGGAACACCATTTTACTATGCCATTGTATATAATGGGACTTGAGCATTCACAAATTTTGGTATCCTCAAGAGTTCTGAAACCCCAGCAGATACCAAGAGCCCACTGTAGTGAGGATTTGGATCTAATATTGTTAAAGGGTTGTTGTGGTGGTAAAAATTACCAATTCATGTTGAAAAGGAGCATATACTTTTAATCTTACAAATTATGGTTTCTACACATTCTTGGTTATGACTGATGTGATTCATGTTGGGTTTATTTATCATATCCAAGGTAGTTGATGTGTTTGCACAGGAAGTGGATTCTGGGGTGTGCTGCTGACTGCATCCTGTTGCTTTTTAGCTGAGGTCATTCTAGGGTCTACTGAATGCTTTCATTTCTCTAATCAGCTCTTTCCATTATTATTGACGTAGCACAATCAGTTGCATGTAGTGCTCTGCAACAGGAACAAATAAGACGAATCCTTTAGGAGCTTTTAGTGAATATGAGATAGAAAAGGGAGGGAGAGAGTTGAAAGAAAGTATAACAAGAGCTGAGCAAATTTCCATCTCTTATGCCTTCTTTCACAGCGGTGTTTCAAGTCTTTTACCTCAGCCTTACTCAAGTGCTTAAATAGTTTAATGCCTCTGAAAAAATGATAAAGGGATTATGCCCTTGAGTGCATGCAGAGTACTATTTCCTCTCTGTATAAACTGCAGTCAGTGCTCAGGTATCCAGGGCAGTGGATTTAAATTCTAGCCTCTGATTTCAGAAATCAAACTCTGTGGTGTGTGCTGAATATAGTTTTTTAAACGGGGTAAGTGCTGGATCTGTTATTGCCCTCAGTTTGATGGTTGCTCCTGCTGCAGCTGCTCCAGGTTGAATGAGTGCCATACAGATTCTGGATCCTGTTCCTGACAGTGGAACACTAGGCACTAGGAAAGCTCTTGTATAACAAGGAGTAGTTGCAGGGGAAGAGGCCATTAAACAATGAATAGATTTGCTGCCCCAATGTACTTTACCATAAATGAACATTCAAAGGTGTATTGAATAAAGCAACCCAGTCTTTTTTATGCATAATAGTGTTATCTGTAAAGCCAGGAGTCTCTTTAGTTTCACTACTTTTCATACATGCAAAGCAGTCTTGTGTTCATGTTCTGCTCACGTTAGCCAGGAAACACTGTGTAGCTTTTGACAAGAACATGGGCTGAGTTGTTTAGAGTTGTTATAGAAGTCCCCAGCTCATGGGGATTTTTTTATTGGGAAGAGGAACCATCTGAAATAGTATGGGAGGTCATGCTAGGGGCTGAAGGGGAAAACAGGGATAGTCACCATTTTCCTTCCACAGTGGAGAGCTTCCACTGAAACCTAAACCCTTCAGCAAACAGAAGGAAATCATAGATTTTCCTTGGGTTTTTTTCCAGGCCGTGTGGCCGTGTTCTGGAAGCGTTTCTTTCTGACGTTTCACCTCCATCTTCAGAGAATGGTTGGATAGGATTTAGCTGGCATCTTCAGAGAATGGTTGGATAGGATTGTGTGAAGTCTCTGACGATGCCAGCCACGGATGCAGGCGAAATGTCAGAAACTCTTCCAGAACATAGCCTAACAGCCTGGAAAAAAACCCAAGGAAAATCTATGGATGCCGTCCGTGAAAGCCTTCGACTTCACAGAAGGAAATCATTTTGTGCAAAAGAAAGTCTGGATCCATCTGACTGTGTCTCAGCCTTAGTTTCTTGGCTAAAACAGTGAAAATTGGCTTATATTGCAAGGATTTTATTGATGATAAACACAAAAAAATCTTTTCATCAATACGAAAGCTACAAGCTACAGAAATGGTGAATTACTTCTCAGTATAGCTGTGGCTTCAGGAGTATACATGATGATTGCAGGGTAAAGAGGAAGGGCAGAATCTTTATTAAAAGGTAAGCTGATCTGTTTTAAAAGACACATTGATTGTATGCTAGTAATCAGTCACACAATACATTAATTTGCAGTGGCATTAAATGTTGGAGCTGTAACTTGGCAGTACAGTATAATCTTGAGTAATGATGAGATATCTGATGTTAAGATGGCAAATGAAAAATAGGAGAGAAGAGAAACAGACTATCCTGCCACAGAGTGTATAATTCCTTGGAGAAAAGCAAAAAGCTTGCAGCCAGATTTCTTCCTCACACCAAATGCACTTAGTGCAGGAGGTGATTCTCTTGGCAGCATGTTGTATTGATTTTTGGTTGGAGACTCCAAGTCTCTAAGATTCAGTAACAGAAGACTGCAATTAGTTGAAAAGCAAACTGGCAGTAAATAAAAAATGTCTTTGTAGGCCAACCTTCTCATTTTATATTGGACTGGAGTTAAATATGTCTTTCCCTCTCTCTTTTTTTGGATTGCTGTTGAACTGTTGCTAGGCAACTGAGTATTAAAGTGAATTGTACAAATGTATGGCTGCTTATCACATTTAAGTGTACCACAGTGATTTTTTTTTTTTGCTAGCCTGTAAGGGAAGGAGAAAACAATGTGTTGTTGCCTGAGTTTTTGTTTGCTATAGAACTAATAAAGTATTTTGATAATTGGGAAATACTGAAAAACATAGGGATCAATCATATCGAAGTGTGGACATCTAACAATCATGTTTACTCTCTTGAAGATCTTATACTTCCACAGAGGGTGGTGTATGTTTGGACTTTCTCTTCTCTATAGATTTGTAGGGGTGAAGCATGTGTATTTAACCCTTTCCTCCCTCTGATATTTTAGGCTCTCATATTTGGAGCATGGCCCAGCCAAATTAAGCACTGGATCTCCCTCTAATTTTGGAGGGAGAGGTTAAGCATGTACTTACTTTCCCCACTGAACTCAATGGACTTTCAAAGTGTCATCTGCTGGGTTTATGTGTTTGCCATTGAAAACACCTCTAAATGATAGTACAGTAATTCACTATTGTAGACTGCTACTGCTTACTATCAAATCCACCATGACCAGCCACAGAATGGAAAGGTTTAAAACATGTTTGAAAACATCTTTGATCCTTTCATATGTGTAGTTGTTCCTTGTTGTTGTCAGTATTCCTTGTTGTAAATCAGGGATGAACTCTGTACTGCATCGGAAGAAGTGGGTTTGTATCCATGAAAACTCATGCAAAAATAAAAACAAGTTTTAAACATGCTGCCACATTTCATTCTTCCTCCCTCTTTCTTCCTTTTTAAAAAGAAGAAAAATGTTTTGTTAGGCATATGGATGTTAATACACATACTCCTGTGGTATACCATATCATTATGTTAGTCTTATTCAATTTTTGGCTCTATGAAACTGCAACTTTGGAGAGGACATGAGGTTACAAGTGGAAATCTCACCATTTTCCTGTGTTCTTGAGGAAGATCTGAGAAGAGGATTTTGTATCTAGTAGTATATTAATATTTTATTAGACGAGATGTGTTGAGAAGTCTAAAACTACATATCTAAAATAGTTGTTATGGTTGTCCAAGTCTACAGTTGAGAACCAGAATGATATAGTGATTTGAGAGCTGCACCAGGACTCTGAGAAACTAGGATTCTTTTTTGTGCTGCTTGGCCATGGAAACTTAACTGGGTGGCTTTGGACAAATCACATTATCTCAGCCTCAGAGGAAGGAAATGGCAGACTCCCACTGAAAACGAAAACCCAGTGATAGGTTTGCCTTGTGTGTATGTGTGCTTTCAAGTCACCTGTCAATTTATGGCAACCCCATGAATTTCATGGGGTTTTCTTAGGCAAGGAATATTCAGGTGCTTTGCCAATTCCTTCGTCTGAAATACAGCTTACAGAACCTGGTATTCATTTACTGTCTCCCATCCAAGTACTGTACTAAACAGGGCTGACCGTGCTTAGCTTCCAAGATTAGACAGGATCTGGAGTCATTAGGGTATATCTTTGGGTTGCCATAAGTTGGGATTTGAAAACACACAACAACAACAACAACAACAACAACTGCAACACTATATAATTATTTATAGTTGTTTATTAAACTGTTTGTTGTTGTGTGCCTTCATGTCATTTCCAACTTATGACAACCCTAAGGCAAACCTATCACTTGGTTTTCTTGGCAAGATTTGTTCAGAGGAAGTTTGCCATTCCCTTCCTCTGAGGCTGAGTGTAACTTGCCCAAGGTCACCCAGTGGGTTTCCATGTCGAAGTGGGGCACTGAACCCTGTTGTCCAAAGTCATAGTCCAGTGCTCAAATCACTACACTGTGGTGGCTCTCTCATGTAGTACCTAGTTATTTAAAAAGCAAATAATAATTGTGTTTACCATACATAAAAATCCAAAATATCTTTATCGAGCTAATCCAGATGGCCCACATGTGTGCAAGATTTTGAGATCTTCAGATTTTTTCATTAGTAAAGATGTTAAAAAACCAGGGGGAGGGGAGACTTGATCATGTGAACTTCATGTTGCGTTCTTGACATGTAGTGTACCTGCTTAGCAGTTAGAATGCTTAATTATGAAGTCCTAGGATCCCTAGCACATGATTGGATAACTTTCATTTCAACTCAGGCTTGAGATATATAGTACAAGGACCTGAATGTTTAACAGGCAAGGCTCGTTGCCCCAATTACTCTAAATCAGGGATGGGTAACCTTGAAGGGTCCAGGGACCATTTCCCATCACTCCCTGGACCATCTCCTCATGGCAAAAGCAGAAGTGACCACTTCTACATTTACTTTTATTTTATTTTTGCTAAAACAAGTTCTATGGGTGGGGTACCTTGTTTTAGAAGAGAATTCTGCCCTCTAGAGGTATGATCCTTCTGTTTTTCTGGTGGTGGGAGGATTGCAGGGGCTCCAAGGCTACCAAAACAGCATTAAAGATGCATGCAGCTCCCAGTCCACATGGTATCTATCCCTGTTTTAGATCATGTTGTTATAAAGCCAAATGGCATTGGTTCATTGACAAAATATTTATTTGTCACTTCAGCGGTCACTACAACAGACTAGTTCACTGGAATCTTGCTGGTAGAGTGATTGATGTAATTGAAGGTTTAAAGTTACAGTAGTTTCATGTATTCTAACACAACATGATTAATTTCAGTTCTCCAGAGCTGGTTGCCCCACCTGCAGAAGGAACCGCTAATCCTTTGGATAATCAGTGCTTACACCTAATGAGGATGACTGTAGATTTATCTTTCTTAGAATGTGTCTTTTTTTGGGGGGGGGGTCATCTTAACTTCACAGCAAATTCATTAGGAATGCAGTCTTGTGCACTAAGCTTGTACAGAACTGATCTCAAGTAAATAAATATGTGACCCAGTTTTTTTTTCCAGAATATACATGTTTACATAAATAGGAGTGCTATTGAAAGTGGTGCCGCTTAGGCAACTAAAACAGAAATAGCAAGGATTTGCATTTTTTCCCCTTTGATGCATATAGAGAGAACATAATTGGTAAGTTTTATCATTTGTGAATTTCACAATGCATTTTTAACAGTTCAGTTGTACTTGAAGTAGTATGTACTAGGGATGAAAGAATATATGCTCTTCATTCATTTCCCCTTTTAAGGCAGGGCTTCTGAACATTCAAGAAACCCTGTTGGGTAGAAAAACAGGAGACAGAAAGTTCTTCAATTTATGAAGTCCCTTATGAAGTCTTCATTTGCACAAAATGCACTGTGTACTTTGTACAGAAAACACTGTTTCCTCCATGGAAAACACGTTTTTTGTGTAGAAAATGTATTTGGTGCACAAAACCCTACGTGTATTTCTGAATTACCCAAGCACAAACGGTGCTTAAAGGATGTACAAAAACCTTCATATTCTTTTTGTAGAAGCAAAAATAGTGAGGGAATTGTTTGTCACTTCTTCTGGGAACAAGGAATGTGAAGAGTTGCATCTCTAGTATGTACCTTTGAAGGTTGTCTCTACAACAAAGCACTAAACCAAAAGTACTCTGTTGCAAGGGGTCAGATGAGGCAATGAGAACTGATCTCTACATACTATGTGAAGGATGACGCATTAGTCAGGAGGATGTTTTTTCCTCCTCTATTCCTGGTTTCCCTGTTCCTTGTGTTCTAGCCATCAATCAAGACCAGTATCCTACTAAAAGAATTTTGAAACTGAAGCTAGAGAAGGCCAGCAGAAATACACTCTTACAATCAGAAACAATTCTATCATTCTTAAAGTTCATGCAGCTAACCTTTACATTGGGGAAGGAAGCCCTGCTTTTTCCCTACCCATATGTGTGAGTGGTGTGAATTTACAATTCTGGGAGGGGGGCAGGGGTTCTTATGAATTAAATATAAAGCAGTGTGTTTTTATAAGCCTCCGTTGCATTATTTATAAAGGTTTCATTCAATTGGTGTTCTGTTGTTGCTTCTGGATAGTAAATCTACAATTTGGGTGTGTCAGTGAATTGCCTAAGGCTAATTGTCCATAGGCAAAATGCTATCTCACTACATCAGGCTATATGTGAAATTCAGTGCTTCATTCCCCATCTTCCCATCTGTCATATTGTCTATATGAAGTTTTGCCACATGTTTATGGTCTGCTGGCCTCTGAACCCTGTAACCTTTAGAAATGGCTGCAATAAATAAAGAAATTCCATGTTGCACCTATGGACATTGACTTACTTATGGGAAATCATTCACTCACTATAAGGAGTGAATGACTTCCCTAACGTAAAGTTCAGGATTGCTTCCTTAGACATTTCAATAAAGTGTTGTTTTTGACACATCCTGGGTATTCAACATAAAACAAAGTACATAACATTAGTGTCCTTTGTCCTCACAATTTTAGAGAGATGTTATCAGTGGCCACATTTCTGGGAATTTTTCACTGGTTATCACTGGGTTAAAAAAACATTTCATGATCCAAATTCACACCCACCTACCAGGATATATATAAAGCACCAGAATCCTAGATGCCAGTAATGTTCTCTGCTTAGCTGTCTAATAAAATTTGAGGTGAAATTGGATTAACATACTTCTGTAACAGGATTGGCAAAACCTGCAATAGCTTGTTTTCCTGTCCTCTGCAGCAAAGCTTGTAAATGGTCAGCACTTTCAGTTATTATGCACTGTAAATGTTTGCAATGTTAATTGCATTTGAAAAATGAACGTATCAGCATTTTATGAAGATTCTTACAGCCTGATGCTCTCTGAACTTTTCACCAGTTTGTAGGGGGAAATTAATACTGGTTTCAGTAGTTGTTCGTAATGTTCAGTGGCTTAAGTGAAGACTTAAAACTATGTCTTATTAGTTGGACCTGGATTATCCTTTGCTGCTTTTAAATCACAAATGAAAATAATCATTATGTGAGGAAATGTTTGCTTGAATGTCCTCACAACATAGGTCAGGGCTAGGGAACATGTGGCCCTTCAAAAGATGTTGGTCTTTAGGCCCCATCAGCCTTAGAACCCCTGACCAAGGATGATGAGAATAGTAATTCCCCAGCTTTTCAAGGGCTACAGATTTGCTGGTTCAGCATAACTTGTATAGGGCAGATGGGAATTGTAGTCAATTGGGAGGGCCACAGTTACCTATCCTTCTGACCAAGGCTAATTCCATATTTCTGACCACTCCCCAGACCCACAGTCCCTGACAACCATATACTGTATTTGGATCTGCTGGGCTATTTGTTTTTTCCATTCTACACAGTACAAGGGCTGCATTATAGAAAGAGAGCTGGAGCAATAGGCACATTTAAGATTATGTTTCCGAGCCCTTGTTTATCTGAATTCTGAAAGCTATAGTATGGTACAGTGGCCTTGGTATCCTCTGTGGTTTGGTTCTAGGACTGCACATGGATGTCAGAATCATTCCGTGGATGCTCAAGTCCCATTATATACAATGGCATGCTAAAATGGTGTCCCTTATATAAAATGGCAAAATCAAGGCTTGCATTTTGGATTTTTTTTTTTTGTGGGGGAATATTTTCAAGCTGTGGATGGTGGAATCCATGGATGCCAAATGCATGGATACAGAGGGTCGACTGTATCTATGCCAGAACTAGCTAACTTTACCTTTCTTTCTTTCTTTCTTTCTTTCTTTCTTTCTTTCTTTCTTTCTTTCTAGTAGTTTCCTTACAAACAATTTTTCTTAACTAATTTCTACGAACAGCATGCTCCTTTAAAATATCACATCTTCCTGCTATTGGCTTTTTGACTTTGATTTATCAGATTACTTGTTTTGTCCTGTACAAAACTATTTAGGTTTATTACTCACGTAACTCTCTTCCTGAATAATGATGTAAAACACAGTACTCAGGCTTTGAAAACATATGTTTGTCTTCATTGAGTATGCATGTTTGTGCACATACTCTGTGTTGCATTACAGCTATGCTGTAGAAAAGATGCCATTGCCATATGGGAGTTTCTGTTACTATTAGGTGACACAAGAAAATAGATCAGAAATTGTACTGTGTGTAAAATTGCTCCCTGTAAAGTCCTGTTATAGGTTCGCCTTAGGGCCACCATAAGTTGAAGTGAATGAAGAAGGCACACAACATTTCCTCTCCATCCTCCCTTTCTATAAGGGGCTAGATTTTTTTTTTAACATGAGTTAGACCATACTCATGTAGTTTATTTTACAGAAGAGCATTTGCAGGAGGCTGAAAAACTTAAAAGTTTCTGGACAGTTGATCAGAGAAGTTGATTTCTTTTTATTCACATCTAATCTTTGATACATTGCTCTCTCATTTATTTTCACTTTTCCTAAAGCACAGCTATCCGAAATGTACTTACATATTTATTGCTGACCATTGGCAAAACCACCTCTGAGTATTCCTAAGAAAACTCTATGAAATTAATGGGGTTGCCATAAGGCATCTTGAAAGCACATACAAAGAGAGAGAGACAGAAGAAAAAAGGAAATGCATTTGAGTGATCTGTTATTGGTGCTATTTGCTAGGAAGTAAATTGATAAAGTAAACAGGGTTAGGATTGCACTGCATGAGAGATTAAACAAACAAAAAAATCCAAATTCAGAGTTGAGCATTACAGGCGTACCTCACTTAATAAAGCCTCTGACACTGAAGCTCCTTGTTACAGAGTCCTTGCACCTCTGCCCAGCCCCTCCGTCCTCCTTGCCCTCTGTCTAGCTGGAAGTTGTTTTTTTTTTGTTTGTTTTAGTTGCATCAATTTTGGGAGGATTTTGAAGGAGGGTTGGAGAAATACAGACTTCCAGCATTGAGTTACAGCAGTGTGTCTGCAGCAAACAATGCAATAAAGTGTGAACTGGGAAGAGTAGGATTCTGCTCCAGCTGATCCTGTTGTAATTGTGTGTGCCTGTCTAGAATGGGGAAGGTAAGGAGAAGCTGCCTCCAGGAAGTCTTACTGAACATGCATGAACAACAAAACAGAGAGAAAATGGGAGAGCAGGTAAGCCTGCCTCACCACCTACCCCCCACCCTGCATGTTAAAAAAAAGCATAGCTCTGTAAGTTTGGCCTGCAAAATATAAATCATAAGAAAAGTGGAAGCTGGTAGAAGAAAAATCACCCTAAGATGCATTTTGGAAGAATCCTTCAAGTGGCCTTTAGAAGGGTCAGAATGATTTTGCTTACTTATACAAGGCTTAGCTGACCTGGTGGTTTAATTCCACGTGTGCATATTGTTAATTTAGAATAAAAAGTTTCCTGAAACATGATGAGATGCTCTCCTTTTTTGTGCTTCAGGAACCTATCCCTATTCTTTTCATGTTACTTCTGCCTCTGGTACCAGATTTTCTGTTAAAAAGTATTGCCAAGAAACACATGTACTTTCTTAATTAAGTGTATGCTTATATCTTCAATAGGACCAAAGTGCCACAAGAGATTCTGCAAGCATTTGAGGTCTCCAGAACCACATTTCCTAATAAACATTAGCGATAAAAATAACTAATTTTTTTTAAAAAATCTGTTGCTGTATGCCTTCAATTCATTTCTAATTTATAGTGACCCTAAGATGAGCTTATCACAATACTTTATTGGAATGATTCGTTCAGAGGTGGTTTGCCTTTGCCTTTGCCTTCCTCTGAGGCTGAGAGTTTCCTTGGCCAAGCGGGGATGGTCTTCAGAGTTGTACTCCAACACTCAAATCACTATACAACCCTGGCTCTTGAAAAGTCACTGCTACATGCCAAGTTTGGTATCACGATGATACAGTAATTAGTTAGACAGACAGTAGTGTTACTCATTTGCTACTTATAAATGATCAAGTCTAATTGATTAATTAATCAGGAAGAAACCAGTTCCTGCTCTACAAGAGTGCATGTGATGAGAATTCTATCTCCACTAAAAGCATGAAGACAAATATTCCAGTTCTGCTTTTTGGAAACCCACATCATTGTGCAGAACTTGAGGTGAACTTTTAGCTCTGTCCATCTTGCTGCTTCTGTTTCTGGCCTTTCTGAGGAACTGATGTTTTAGTGAAATACTGAGCATTCCAAAAGGGTTCACTTGGCATGGATGATTGTGCCTGGCCTTCATTGTATCTTGTATAATGTTAAGTGATGCTTGCTTGGGTGGTTAAGAACAATGTTGCTGTTTCACAATAGTTTGCCTTACAAATGTCTCTACTTTATTGGAAAGGAAAATACAAAGAGAACCCCTGGGAAGTAATGTCACCAGGCTGATGAAAGTCCAAAGCATGGAAGATAAAATGATCTCATTATCTAGGAAGAAGAAATGGAGGAATATAGATAATAGACAGGTAGCAGAGTGTAAAAACTTGTGGAATAATAAACTGTTACACAGCCTATGGAGTCCCCCCCCCTCTTTTGTTTAGTTTTACTACCAACACTTCAGTGAAATGAACTTGCTCTGTACAAGGGACTATAAATAGTATTGGATACTAGTTTAGCATCTGACTTTGTAGACAATTAATTTATATCCAGAGCAGATGACTGCACCCTCTAGTGCCATGTATAGTTGTTTCTCATGTAATTGCAGTTGTGAGCAAAACTGCTTAAGAATTTGAGAATTTCCAAAACAGCTAAACAGATCATTTGATGTGAAGTTTTGCACAAAAATCAGTCATATTGGCTTGAATCCTAAAAGAAAGTAGGTGGAAAGCGACTCTTCAGCCCCATTCAAGCCCACAAAGATGCTTCCTGAAAGTTGTGGGATCCTCCTGTATGGTATGAGCTGTAGAATAGAAAGGAGGGTGAGGGGAGAGATTGTTAAAAAATGGACAAGTCCATACATAGAAGGTACCTCTGTTCTTGATTTGTTTTGTTTGAAGTTCCCTTCATCTTTTGGTCCACAGCTCACTCCGTTCAGGAAGGTCTCCAGAGTTTCAGGAGAATTTTTTTTTAGCAGGATGTCATGGAATACAAAAGGCAGGAAAATCACCTCTCACCTATTCCCTTCCACTGGCACTTTTGAGGAACCAACTCTGTGCTGTTGGAACTCTTTAAAAGATGTGTAATGGTTAAAAACATATTTGAGCTATCTGACCCTTTAATTTGTTGGATCTTCTTTTAATGCTCATTGTGGCTCATCTCCATGTGGCTGTTAACTTTCTATAAAGAAAAATCAACAGGAAGGTAAAATACAGGTCGATCCCTGTATCCACTTGAGATACGTTCTAAGGCCCCCTCCCCCCATGGGTACCTGAAGCCGTGGATACCTATTACTGTGGGTAATAGGGAACCCTATTATTTTCAATGAGACAGACTCCAGAAGTTGACCATGGAATCACATTGGAGGACCTAGAAATGCTTAGAGAGAACATTTTTTTTGGACGTGGCTAAGTGAAACCATGGATACCAAATCTGTGGATACAGGGGTCAACCAGTATATAATTATATCTTTTACTGTGTACTATATGGGATAAAATCAATAATGCACAGATCTATTATGTTAAGAGATTTCAACATGCTTTGCAAAAATCATGTCTCAAAAATATTCTCATAATCATAAAAAGCCTAGGCACAGGTAGCTTTAACCTCTGATCAGTTGGGTAGATACAACTGTGTCAAATCCTCTGTCTTTTTCAATACATCCATCACAAAGTCAGACTCAACAACAACAAAAAACAAGGTATCCTTGGCTTACTTCAATTTCTGTGTGGTACTGTGACCACATTAAGATAGAACTGCAAAATATGGTTCATGGTTATGTCCATAAACTGTGATAAGACTCAAGCTCACATGGTAATGCTTTGTTTCCTCTCCCCTTCTCATGTGAGGGAGGAAATCTGAAACCTAGAGTCACAGTACATAAAAACCAACAATTTTGCATTTTGTCTTCATGCAGGAAACTGTGATTTGGACAAATCTGCGTATCAGACCATGGTTTGATATACAGGTTTACCAACTGATCATAGTTGGAACAAATCTCAGTTTGCTGTATTCAGAGGAATATGAAATTGCTGTTGGTTATAAACTCATATGGTGGGAAGAGGAATCAAAGGAAAAGTTGTGAATTCCGGGTTTGCCATGTTTCATGGAAGTAACATCAAACTGTATTTTATTATTATGTTTAATCAGAATGCCATAGCATTCTTCTTCATATTATTTTAGGGATTTCTTTCTCTAAAATACAAATTCTGCATTAGTAAATTATACATTAATATGTGAATCATAGAATCATTGAGTTGGAAGGGATAACATCCAATCCAATCCCCTGCCATGCAGGAATACGCAATCAAAGCACCTGCAACAGTTGGCCATCCAACCTCTATTTAAAAACCTCCAAAGGACGACACTCCACCTCATTCTGAGGTAGTGTATTCTATTGTCAAACAGCTCTTACTGTCAGGAAATTCTTCTTAATGTTTGATTAAAAGTGGAATCTCTTTTCCTGTAGTTTGAATCAATTGCTCCATGTCCTAGTCTCTGGAGCAGCAGAAAACAAGCTTGCTCCATCATCAGTTTGACATCCTTTGAAATATTTAAACATGGCTATCATGTCACCTCTTAACCTTTTCTTCTCCAGGCTAAACACACTCAGCTCCCTAAGCTGCTCTTCATAGAGCATGGTTTCCAGACCTTTTACCATTTGGGTCGGCCTCTTCTGGACACATTACACCTTCTCAATATCTTCTTGAATTGTGCCCCAAACTGGACACAGTATTCCAGGTGAGGTCTGACCAAATCAGAGTAGAGTGATACTATTACTTCTCCCAGCCCAGACACTGTAGTCCTGTTGATGCAGCCTATAATCACATTGGCGTTTTTAGCTGCCACATCCTACTATTCAGCTTGTGGTCTACTAAGACTCCTAGATCCCTTTCACATATACCCTTGTCAAGCCAGGTGTCACCCATCCTATCTGTGCATTTCATTTTTTCTCCTAAGTGGAGTACCTTACATTTCTCCCTGTTGAAATTCATTTTGTTAGTTTTGGCCCAGCTTTCTAATTTGTTAAGGTTGTTTTGAATTCTGATTCTGTCCTCTGGAGTATTAGCTACCTCTCTTAATTTGGTGTAATCTGCAACTTTGATAAGTATGCCCTGTATTCCATCCTCCAAGTCATTTATAAAGATATTGAATAGCATCACACCCAGGACAGAACCCTGTGACACGTTACTAGTCACTTCTCTCCAGGATGATGATGAGCCATTGGTGAGCACCCTTTGGTTTTAGTCGGTCAACTAATTACAAAACCACCTGACAGTAGTATTGTGTAGCCCACATTTTACTAGCTTGTTGGCAAGAATTTCACGGGGGACCTTGTCAAAGGCCTTACCGAAATCGATATGCTACATCCACAGCATTTCCTTCACATATCAAGCTTGTAACTCTATCAGAGACAGAGACAGACAGAGAGAGAGAGAGAGAGAGAAAGAGAGAGATTAGTCTGGCATGACTTGTTTTTGAAACCCATGTTGACTTTTAATGATCATAGCATTCCTTTCTTAGTGCTTACAGATGGTCTAATAACCTGCTCTAGAATCTTTCCTGGTATTTATGTCAGGCTGACTGGGTGGTAATTGTCCCCCTCCTCCCTCCCCCTTTTTAAGATGGGGACAGTCTGCTGAGAATTCCAGGAATTCTCAAAGATTATTGCCAATGGTTCTGAGATTACTTCTGCTAATTCTTTTAATACCCTTGGATGTAGTTCATCTGGCCCTGGAGACTTGAATTCATTTAGAGTAGCCACATATTCTTGTACTACCTCTTTACCTATTCTGTGCTGCATTTCCCCTACTGCATCATCTGCTCCATTTCCCCCAGATTGAGCACTGTTTTCATTTTGGGAAGACTGAGGCAAATAAAGTGTTGATTAGTTCTGCCTTTTCTCTGTCCCCTTTTAGCATTTCTCCATCTTCTCCACACAGTGGCCCTACCATTCCCTTTTTCTATAGGCCTAACCACAAAAGCCCTTTTTATTGTTTCAAACCTCTCTAGCAAGCCTAAGCTTTTTCGGCGCTTTATCTTTTCTGACTTTCTTTCTATTGGCTATTTGTTTGGTGGCTATTAGTTTGAATTCCTCTTTGGTGATTTCCCCATTTTTCCATTTCTTGTATATTTCCCTTTTTAAATCTTTGCTCAGTTGAAAGTTCTTTAGACATTCACCTCCTATTTTTCCTCCTCATTAGAACTGCTTAAAATTGTTCCTTTAGTATCTCACTTTTAAGAAACTCCCATCCATCATGAACTCCCTTCTCTTTTAGTATTTCTGGCCACGGGATAACACTCAGTATTCCCTAAGTTTACTGAAATCAGCTTACTTAAAGTCTAGACTCTAGAGTGTGTGTCTGACTATGCTTGGCTTCCCCTTTCCACGGTATAACAAACTCCAAGAAAACATGGTCACTCCCAACTAAAGATCCCACCACTTTCACCCCATTAATCAGGTCATCACTGTTGGTTAGGATCAGATCTAAAATAGCTGATCCCCTTGTTGCCTCTTCCACCTTGTGGACAGTGAAATTATCTGCAAGGCAGGTATTTGTTGGACCTGACTAGAAAAGTCCAGGTTACCACATTTGTTGCCTTTGTTGTCATAATCCATCAGGGTTAGGTGACTGTGCTTTTCCTTCTAGTAAATTGGACAGAAATGTACATAACACATGTTGAAAACGTCTTAGAGAATCCTACAGGTTCACATGGTAAATAGTGAACTTGTATTTTACCTTAGTGTTAAAACAGTGTTTTTATATCAGAGGAGAAGCAACAGCATCAGGAATAAAAGGTAGTGTGAAAGTACAGTAATGGCTTCACATAATGGCAGAGATAGGCTAGCAGAGGGGAGAGCGAACAAGATTAAATTTGCTTAAAATAAAGCCTTCCTGGGTGATCAGCTTTGACTTTCAACTCAGATTGACTAAACCTCTCTATAAGTTTATATATTATTTTTTAGTTACCTAAATTAGAAGGTATAGTTAGGGGGCAAAATGAAAGGTAAAACCGTGCATTTGGGCAACTTGCCAAGATGAGTACCACATCGCTGAGCCAGCAAGATGTCCCACAGCATGACCTACAGAAAAGCAGAAAGTCAATGAAGAGTAGAGTGACAAGGTGTCTGGAAAGCAGCAAGATAATGGTAGATGACACCTTTTAATAGATCTTATACTGGGGGAAAAATAGCTACCTCAAGCCAATCTTTTTTATATTCTGGAAGCTACAAGTCTTAAAAATGTTTGTCAGCTAGTCTCATGCAACTTCTGGTTTCATCTTTCATGCAGCGTTGGCGTTTCATCTCTTATAGTTATCACCGCAGTGTTGCCATGGCATTGCATCCTGTAGTTTAATGGCATTCTTACAAAAATACAGAAAAAACTCACAATCTTAGATTTTCTTTTCTGTGTAAGATTTATAGCTCATATGGCTGTGGGGGGTGGGTAGAAGGGGGGAAACCTCTGAAGGTAGTCTGAGTGTATTCTGAGTGTCAACATGCAAAGAGAGCAGAGGTGCTTTAAAATATCACAAGCATTTAAAATAGATTATTGGGGAATTTGCAACTGTATTCTTGGAGTTTTGATGTCCAGTAAAGTTCTGCACTGTTTTGCACCAATTTCATCCTCAGGATGCACCAATTTCATCCTCATTGTTTCTTTATCTGTAGTTGAAATTTCAAAAAAAGTAAAAGGAAATACAGTAGGACCCCGCTGTCTGCTGGGGATTGGTTCTGTGGGGCCCTGTAGATACCAAAAACCGTGGATAATAGCGAATGCCATTGAAAATAACGGGACTTCCGGTTTAAAATACCATAGAGTTGCCTCGGAGGACCTAGAAAATGGCTACAGGGGACACATTTTCTGGGGAAACTCGATGGTAGGTGTGCTGTTTTGTGTCCCGTGGATAATTGAATCAGTGGATAACGAATCAGTGGATACATGGGTCCTACTGTACAGTAAAATATATTAATTTTATTATGCCTGCAATACAGTGTGTTATATTTTAAGCATCAGTTTATTAAACTGGTCTTCATTCTGCTTTTAAGCCTTTTAAAAGTCTTGCTTTATTACATAAGATTTGAATTATATAGCAACCCAAAAAAACCCCACTCTCCTCTTGATTTAGATTAGGTTCAGATAGATTAAATAACGTAAAATAAATCTTCTCAGTCTTTGCAAGATTTGCCAAATGTTTTAGAGACAAATCATGGGATGTATCTAGTTTTGTTCATATAACAGCAATGTGGTGTTTGTGATTGCTATAAAATTCTCATGTAAAAAGCATACTGTAGGATGCCCCTCATTTTCATAGCATGCATATTTAGTTCCTATTTTAAAAAGACTTTTGTGTGAAGATAGTTTTCCTCCATCATGCAAAGGTGATCTTGTTACCCTCTGTGCTCAGGGATCTTAAAGACCCTCAAAATATCAACATTAATTTGGGAAATTAGTGTACTCAGCTTGGCTGTGCGAGAGGGGAGCAACAGTAGAATCTTTTGACTAATGTTTACTGGTACTAAAGAGGAGACATTAAGCTAGATAGTACAATAAATGATCTTTATTTGAGAAAAACAGCAATAACAACATTCATGCACATGTTCAGGCATCAAGCATCCATGCAAACAAGCAATTACAGTGGGAAATACAAGATAGAGGAATAGAGAAGGGAGTTGTTTGTGGGAGATACAACACCTATCCTATAGAGATGAGGTCACGGAAGGAACCAGCAGAACAGAGGTCCCAGAGCCGTGTCAGCAACATGGAGTAGAATCATAGAATCATAGAATTGTAGAGTTGGAAGAGACCACGAGGGCCATCCAGTCCAACCCCCCTGCCACGCAGGAAATCTCAATCAAAGCATCCCCGACAGATGGCAATCCAGCCTCTGTTTAAAGACCTCCAAGGAAGGAGACCCCACCACGCTCCGAGGTGGGAAGGTGAACTGTGCACGCTTGAGTTGAGTTTTGGAAAGGTTTTTATAGTCATCTGTCTCGGGGGTATGGACTCTACAGTAGGAGACAGTGCTTCTCGGAGTTGCTCAAGGTGAGACAGAGGCACTCCAGATATGTTAATGGCATCTTGATGTGTGGATGCTTTGTGATTGAAAGGGAGGAAGCAACTTCCTTTGGGAAGGGTGAAGGAATGAGGGTCGTTTACAGGTTTGAGCCTCCCAGCCTTGGTTGATAGGATTAGCCAGGTGCCAGGCACCTTCAGTTGCCTTGAAAAATTAACATTTCTTTGGAATTTGGGCAGCCCCTCCTTAAGTGCATACCTGACTGAATCTGAACACTAGTCTTTGCAATTTGTTGGAATTTTCCAGCTTTAATGACCGCACTGTGAGGAAGGCCACTTTTGACCTAACTGTTAAATATTTTCAATTATTAAAGTAGACATGGGGCTGGGTGTGTGTGTCATGGTAGGTAACAATCTACATCTGGTTTCTGTCTGTGGACTTGCTGTGGGCAAACTTTTGCACATGTACAAAAAGTTATGACACTTGATGAAGTACCATATATCTCCAAAGCTGGTCTGTGGCCATTTGCCATTCAGTTTTGAGGAAGTAAAAAGAAGGGAGCTGAGAACAGGTACTTGATTTGACTTTAGACTCCTGCTTGCCCCCTCTTCCTTACATGTGATCAGTGCTAAACTTGCAACCACTGTTATGGTGAGGAGGCACATACAACTCTGCAGCACATTCAACAAAAGAGGCTGGAAAGCCTGGCTGAGCCATTTAGAATCGTAAATCACACTATAGACCAAGCAATTTAGGTTATAAAATTGAATGATTCAGGATTGCTGCCAGAAGGACTTTTAGAACACTTACACCTTTGATTATTTTGATATAATGTAGATTGTTACTGTTTATTTTTCTCTGGTTTTCAAAGTGTCAATTCCTCATTGCTTTAGTTTACTAATCAAGATACCGTACTTGTACTACTTACAAGACAGAACTGTAGCTAGTGACTCAGATGCTTTTAAAGGGGTGTTATATAAATTCAAAATAGTTAGGTCTCTGTCCTGTCATAATGCTGTATTTCCAAGGCTGGGGACATGCAGCCATGGACAGTGGAAACTGCATCTGTATTGTTTTCTCTTTTCTATCCTGTTAATATTGCTATCATGCAACACTGGGTTTTTCCGACTGGGAGAATGCAGCAGTGCTGACACTTCAGTGCACATAACACCATTTTATTCATTTAAGCCAGTGGGGACCAAGAGAAAATAAGTAACTAGCTGTGTTTTCTGATCAAGTACATCTGGTAGCGTTTTAAGGCAACATTGTACACATTTGCTGCTAGTCATGGTCTCCAGAGGATGATGGTGAGATAGAGGAGACAGTTGCCCTCGGACACTGATCTTCAGGTGGACAGGTGGTCCTATATTTTCACATTTCTTTGCATAATTCCAAAGCAAACATTTATGTTCTTTGGAAGACATTGTTATGACATTCTTTTTTGATACCTCGTTGCTTGCAATAAAGCACGTGCGATCTCAGTCCAGTTTGATAAAAAATAACCAGTACATTTTGTTGTAGGTTCTGCATTAAATGACTTAAAAACAGGAATGAGGAAATCCAAATTTATCCCCTCCCTTGAAATTCTGTGACAAGAATACTCTTCTTGAACTGAAGCAAAATAAAACCCTGTAACCAAATATTTATTAGTCTGAATGTTGGCAAACAGCTCCTTGAATAGAAATGGCTTCACTGTCTTGCTATGTTTGGAGTTCAATTAGGGGAAAATCAGCCAAGTGTGCACTTACCCGTTATTTTTTCAAGGGCATTCATTTAATTATGGCTGAATAGATGGCAGCACTAGTAACTAAACTTACAAACAATGCATGTAACATATTTGAATTTGTCTCTGTTCCAGCAAGCATGATATGACAGTTGGTGTCCCTGTGCATTAGAGGCACAAGCTGCTAGCTTTAATTGATTGATCAGTGTGATTAATCAACTAAAACTTTAATTAAAGGTTAACATTCTGTCTTTCACACTGCTTATTTGGTGGAACTGTTCATCAGTAAAGACTTCAGGATGTGGGGCTCTGACAGGGACCAGTGATTTGCAGGGCACAAAGAATCATGATCTGTATGTCCTTGGTGTCCTAACTGAAGAGGAACTTTGAACTATGACCTTATATTTTGATTTGCATCCATTGCTATTCAAATGGTTTGTTATTCACACTAAAACTGCTTGTGGTTGCCTCTCTAACAAGATTAATTACAGAAAACTGAAGATTTGAATATTCAGTTACAATCCCTGCCAGTACATTTTTTGCAGTACACTGCTAAGCAATTTTACTCAAACCTAAGTCTCATGGAGTTTAATGAGGTTGATTACCAAATACAAATTCACCTTGAATTCAGTGGGACTTAGTTCTGAGTAAACATGCAGAAGACTGCACTGCTAAACTTGTATCTTCCATAGTACAGTTGTGTACAATGGGTGGGCAAAGTGTCATCTCCAGATGTCATTAGACCGAAACTCCCAGCATTTGTCACCATTGCTTATGCTGGCTAGGTCTGATGGAAGTGGAAGTTCAAAAACACCTTGAGCATAAGACTTTGCCCACTTCTAGCTGAGAATGTGGGTTCCAGTATGTTACTCTAATTTATAATGTTTCATTTGCTCATGCCTGATTAAAAGGGAAATATTAAATACTGGCTAAGATCCTACATCATGATTGTGAGACGTAAATCTATACTCACGTAGTTATACAGTAGTTGTGTTATAACACTCTTCTGCTGAATGCAGATATACCTTACTTAACAAAGTAGATGTATTCTTGGGCATTACTTATTTAACAGAAACGTTGATACCAGAGGGAGAAATAACTTAGAAAGAATAGGGATAGATCCTTGAACCACAAAAAAGAAGAGCCTCTTCAACATGTTTCAGGAAACAATATGCATATGAGAAATTGAAACAACCAGGTTAGGCAAATTTTGCATTAAAAAAAACCCATTTGGAACCTTGTAGAAACCAATTGAATATCGTAGCACCCCTATATCTGCTGATTCATAACCCACTGGTTCAGTTATCCACAGTTGGAGATGGTGGGGGGAAGGGAGAGGGGCAGGAGAGCTCTCACCTCCCTTCCCCTTTCCCCCAGGAGGGCCCCGGTGGCGGTGGTGGCAGAAGGGAGGTGGCTCCTCTCCCTTGGGCGAAAGGCCTCCACCTCTCCTACTTCCTTTGCTTTGCTGCCCCTCCAGCAGCAGCAGCAGCAGCCTCTGCAAGGAAGGGTGAGCGATCCTCATACAGGGGGCGGCGGCAAGGCAAGCGAACAAGAGACTGAGCCGAGGTGGAGGGCAAGGAGGTCGGGGAAGGGAGAGGAGGAAGAGAGCTTGCCACCCTTCTCCCTTCCCCTGAGAAGACTCCGGTGGTGGCGGGGCGGTGATGGTGGATGGAGTGCAGTGTTCACTGTTATCTGTGAATTTCAGTATCTGTGGGTGGCCCGGGAACCAATTCCCCATGTATAAGGGGGTATTGCTATATTTCTAAAATGCACCCAGGGACAACTTTTGCTTTCCCCAGCACCCACTTATCTTATGATTTCCACATTGGTGGTAGAATGTATAGATCTATGACTTTTTTAATAGGCTGGGGGTAGTTGGTGAGACAGGCTTCTCTGTGCTCCCCTTTTCTCTTTGTTTTGCTGCTCCCACATGCTCAGTAAGGGACTCTGAAGCAGTGTTACTTACCTTTTCTGTTTGATGGTGACACAAATGGCTACAGTGGGCTCAGCCAGGGTAGAATCCTGCTTTCCCCCAGCTCATGGTTTGTTTATGGCATTGTTTACTGTGGATACACTGCTGCAACCTAACACCAAACATCTTTGTTTCTCCAGCCCTACTTCATCCTCCTCCCAATACTGCTTAAAAAAACTTCTAGATAGACAGAGCATGAGAAGGAAAAGAAGTGGATTGGGGGCATAAAAACTCTATGTTAAAAAAGGAGCATCTTTTTCAGAGATTTTGTTGCCTAAGATATGCCTAACTGATAATGTATAGCTGACTGTGTATCAGCCAGTCTGCCTTCTTTTTGTTTCATTGTGCAATGGGGAATACACAGTGGCTGTTTCTGCAATCCCAGTGAATAAAGGTACATTGAATGCATTGATGAATAGCTAGATACCATCCAAGAATGCACAACTGCCTGGAATTCTGTTCATTAATGCCAACCAGAGTAGACCTATTGAATCAATTGCTGAAAGGTGAACTAACACATAGATAAACCCATATAATTCAATAGTTCCACTCTATTCAAGACTAACAATAGGATTTAGGCACCTGTGAGATGGTTATCTTTCTGGAACTCCACTTAGAATCACTTAGAACTTATACAACCATGAACTAATTCCTTCTTTCAGAATCCTCAAAATGACCAATCAGTTTGATTATGTAATACTGTGTGTAAGTATTTTTAAATATGATTAATTGGCTAAGCTATACACTATCAAGTATTTGGCCATGTTAGCTAACAGAGATGATGGTGAAATGTGACTGAAGGCATGGTGTATTTTCACAACTCACATGCCATCTTGTCCCTGGAACCCTTTGCTTGATGCCCCATGAACCAGGATGGTAAGCAGTTGGGCAGGATTACACAGCTTTTAATGTGATTTACCTGAATTCTGTGAAGTATTGCAGTAATGGAGAAACCAGGAAGACATGTAAGAAAGACTTAGAAGTTTGATATTGTTTGTTCCTAAAAAGCCAGAAAAGTACAGTGGGCCCTCCAGATCTGCAGCCTCTGGATACACTAATTCAGCCGACCATGGATCATCACACCCCATATTATTAAATGTTGCTGACGTGAACACGGACATGCTGGAGTGTGCATTGCCATTTAATAATATGGGGATGCAGTTATCTGCAGTTTTTGGTATCTGTGTGGGGTCTGGCAACCAAACTCCCACGGATCCAGAGGGCCCACTGTAACTCCAGGAGATCATGATGGTTAAGGTAAAATGGTAAGACTTTTTAAAAAGCTTTTCATGCACTAGCAATGTGAACAGCTAGGGAGAAGGTTGAACCATGTGCCATAGTAAAGGCTAAGATTCTAATGCCAGGATTAGCTGTTTATTTTTGTTTGTCTGCTGGCTCCGGTGCAAAGCAGCAGTTGCTGGGCATAGGACAGCTGCCACTCAAATTCCCATAACCTCTGCCTCACCTTTGTTAATTTTAACTTGCTTATCTGTCTAGGAACATTGGTACATTGGGCTTTTCTGTCAGCCTACTGATATTTCAGATTCAGGATGGAGCCAGAGTGGGAGAGCCAAGATAGTAACCCTATATTTGCTACGTATTGCATAGTCTCCCTGGTACAGAGATTGGGATCTTAACTTCTGTTCCATGAAATAAAGCAACCCACATTCCCTGTGCAGCCTGCTACATCCCATAAAAGTCTCTTCTCAGATAGCATGGCATGTGTTGGGGAAAGTGGGGGTGGGGAAGGGCTGCAGCATTAAAGTAAGGATAAAACTTGGAGGTCCAGTAACAGCGTTTTCCTTTTGTACAACTATGGACCAAGAGCCAAACCATTGTCTACTATTAGGGTGGACAACTACACCAGTTCCTTGGCCAGTTTCCTGCTCTGAAATGTTCCAGAGGCTGCCCAGATGGTCAGAAACAAGGGGCGTGGAGGAACCATGCCCCCCAAGTCTCACAAGATTGTCTCCAGGTGGTTAGAATTTCTCTTCTAAATTGTTTTTTTGTTTGTTTGTTTGTTTTTTGGATAATACATAGTGGAGAGGGGCCCTGCAATGGGGAAACAGAAGAATGGATTCTGGGGCATCTGGAGGGCCTGAGAGCCCCTGAATACAGCCCTTGGTGGTTGCCTGTGGTGGCAGCGCCCAATTTTATTTAATCCTGGACTACTATCTGAACATCTCCTATGATCCTATGAACGAAAGTGTGCAGTTTGCTAGTGCATATTGTAACTAGGAAATAAACTAACATATATCCAGCTAATCAGTGGCTTTGTGCAACCTTTAGCTGTGAGTGAAATCAAGATCTCAGCAGTTATATAATGCCCAATTATGCACATTTAAGCAGGAGGAAACAGTATATAGGCATCTATACAGTTTAACATATACAAATATTGTTTAAATCTATTCAAGAGCTGTAGCTCTTGAAGGATGGGTCAAGCCATGAAGAAAATTTAGCTGCTGTGCTAGAAAAAGTGTGAAGCTTACAGATTGACAGCAGGTGCTTTCCTCATATGTGAGTCATTAAAAGGGTACATTTAAATGTCTGAAAAATATAGATTCAGTAGGTGTAAATAGTCTCAGCTGTACCTGCACATTATCTCTTAATTATTGTAGCCAGTAATGTTCACCTTTTTTTGTTAGCACTGTCTTCACTCACACAGTGAAAATCTTTCTCCCCAGATCATTCCACCTCAAGTGGTACTTCCTCGTTTAAGCCCAGCCGCTCACTGGTCTCAATTCCCACTGCCCATGTGATGCCGTCCAATGCCAGTTCTTCACTTTCCAAACATCGGGAACTTCTCAAGTCTGACTGTTCAAAATGGAGCACGAGCCTTTTGAGGTCCGCTGGAAGTAGGCATCAGGGCATGCTGGACAGCTCTCTTGACATGAAGGACTTGAGGCCTGTAAGGAAATGGTCATCTTTGTCTAAGCTCAGCACGCCTGTGAGCTGTAGCCAGGATGGGGGTGTTTACTCAACAGAGTGCAGGGCCAGCATGGAGAAAACGGGAAGAGACAAGACTGTGTCACCACCATTAAGAGCCAACGGGACAAGCTGCTTGCACAATAGCATGGAAGTACTCAAAATTGAGGACAGAGAAACAGGGAAGAAGAGAAACTCTGCCCTGGACTGCAAATACAAATTTGAAAGTTGCAGCAAAGAAGATTTGGGGGTTCCTGATCCCTCAAACAGGAGACATGCCTTAGATATGACCTATAGTGCCTTACCTGAAAGCAAGCCTGCTACATCAAACTGTGAGATTTTTCATCAAGGCTATATAACTTTGGGGTCACAGGCTGTGAGCGGGGTTCCCATTCAGCCCTCTGAGAGGACTCAGCGGTGGCTTACAGAACAATTTCATACAAACCCTCCAGAGGCTAGGACTTCTCAAGAGTCATACAGTTTACCTCCTTGGCAGTTACAGCAGCTTGAAGAACTTAGAGCAGGAAATGAACATCCTGTGCAGGTAAGAATTTAAATTCAGCATTTGCTGCCCTCAAGTGGATAGAAAAAGAAATGGCACAATACAATCAATATTCAAAGAGCATAACCTTGTTAGGCTGTTTCTGTGTAGAAAAAAGAGAAGCGTGGAAAAGGTGTGAGGAGGAATCTTGTGGCACCAGTTTATTATTACATGAGCTTTCATGGATTCCAGGCTACTTCCTCAGTGCATTGATGCACTAAACAACAAGAGAGACTAGTGGTTCTCCCTAGTAATTCAGTCCAATACACATCTGCTGTCCTATTATTGTAAAGGCTTTAATTGAAATAGACTTGGATGGCACCATCATTCAATTTCATTTAATTCATTTCAATTCATTCAATTGATACAGAGCGGTGTAGTGGTAGTATTGCAGGTGAGTTACATCTGCTCCATCCTAGTTTTCTCCCCTTTCTCCAGATCTGCAGAGAGTCTTGATTATTTGGGGTATAGGGGATAACCAGCAAGGTGTACTGGTTTGAACATTGGATTGTGACTCTGGGGAAGAGGGTTTGAATCCCTGCTCAGCCATAGAAATCCACTGGGTAACCTTGGGCAAGTCACATTCTCTAAGTCTCAGAGGAAGGTAATGGCAAACCCCCTCTGAAGAAATCTTGCCAAGAAAAACCCTGCCTTAGAGTTGCCATAAGTTGGAAATGATTTAAAGGCACACAACAACAACAACAACAACAACAACAAAAGGGATAACCAAATTAAGCATCGCTACCTATGTGGCTAGGTCCATACATTGACCATAGTCAATTTATGGTCACTTGAGTGTCATTAAAATCAATGGAATTGAGTTAGTGGACCTGCTGGATTTGGGTCTACTGACTTTGAGCCTTGTATTCTCTTGGCATATTTAAAATAACTATTTCATTTTCTTCGTATGATATTTGTCCTCCGTGACCTAAAGACTTAACATCTTCTTGCCTTGAAAGATGAGCTGTTATCAAAAAGTATATTTTGTTTGCTATTTTGCTAAGATTAAGTTTTTTGATAACATAGTTAATTTTTCTGCTTTTCATATTTGGCCATTTGTGAATGCACTTTGAGGAAAGGAGCAATTCATCGTGCTTTAAGAAAGCTGTTAGTTTCCTATAAATTAAATTATTTTTCTGTCACACTAAATCCATGGCTGATAGAATATTGAATGGCTGTAACACCTGAATCAGTGGTTTATACAATGTGATACTTTGTTAATGTTGTGAGAATGAGCTTTCATTCTCATAACTTTTTTCTAGATGGTAACAATTCATCTAGAATCAAATTATGTTCTAAAATGGTTACTGTATGTATTGCTGTAACTTGAAAATTTAGCTTTAGATGTGTTTCAGTTCATCCAGCCTGGTCCTCTCTCTCATCCATTTACGTGTTCTAGACCAGTGGTTCTTAACCTGTGGTCCGGGGACCCCCAGGGGGGTGCAGTATCCTCACAGGGGGTCCACAAAGGCATGAAGGCTGCTCCGCTCACCTCCTGCTTGCAGTAGAGTGGCCATGTGACAGGAGCTAAGGCAAAGGCAGGCTGGCTGGCTGGCTGGCGTAGCCTACACATTGCCATTCAATCCGCTCAAGCCACAAACTAGCAGGAACAAGCAGGAGAAAAGTCTTCCCTCTTCCTCCAGTGCCTCTGAGGGAAGGTTTTATGGATGGTGTAATTGTATTACTGTATTACCATTATCATTACTACTACTAGGGTCTTAAATCTTGAGTTAAGTCTTGGGATTCACGGCAACAAAAGATATTTAAAGGGGGTCCCTGGTAAAGAAAAAGTTAAAAGCCACTGGTCTAGACAGAGAGTTGTAGGTATTTCCAACTTTCTAGCTAGGCCTTATTTGTGCAACAGTAATAATCCTTACTACCATAACCACAGCATTTCCAGATGGCACAGTGCTATATCACGCCAGCTATTTGGGCAGGATCTCCATGTCTGAGATGAGGGCCGTGTGATTTAGTAACACCTCAAAATAATTCAGAAAGGATCCATTTTCCTCTGCAATTCATATATTTTTAGTTATCTGTATGTTGACTTATTTGCCTGAATACCCAGATCCCATCTGCTTTTGGAAGCTAAGCAGGGTCGGCCCTGGTTCGTACTTGGATGGGAGACCACCAGTGAATACCAGGTGCTATAGGGTATATTTCAGAGGAGGGAACTGTCAAAACCACCTCTGAGTATTCCTTGCCTAAGGAAACACTATGAAATTCATGGGGTCACCGTATGTTGACAGGTGACTTGAAGGCACACACAAACATGTATATTAACTTGTTTCAGTGTCCTTATTTTCTTAACTGCAGTAATCTGGAATGCCTGTGGGTCAATTCCAAGACTTAAAACAGTAACTATCAGCATCTGGGCCAGTGCAGCACATGGCATTGACTGTGACACAGCCCCAGTGCAGGTTCAAAGAGAAACTGGGAGCTTCTTTCGCACCCTGTATAAGAGTGACAGCAGGAGACAGGTGAGGAGAGAAAAATAGAATAATTTGAAACCTGTAATGTAGTATCCCAAGGACTATGGGAATTTTTCTGCCTATCATAACACCAGTGAAAAAGAAGAGCTGGGTGTTGTGGAGATAATGAATAAGGAAAAGGTTTTCTCCAACTAATAATACTGTGAAGTTGAATGGTAGGAAACTCAGGACAGATAAATGAAATAATTTCATTATACAACACATTAACATATAGGATTAATTAACAGAAAATATACTGACAGCTACCAGCTTTGATGATTTTGAAAGGGAATTAAAGCAATTCATAAAGGATAATGATATCAGTAATTATTAGTTATGATGCTACATTTGCTCCATATTTGCAGCATGTCTCTGTTGCTGCGGAGCATATTTGTGTTCTACTTGTGGGCTTCCCCTAATCATCTGGTTGATTAATGTAGGAAGAGAATAGTAGGCAGACTTTTGGCTTGTTCCACTTTTTTTAAATGTTGGTGATAATGAAAAAAAAAAACCACTTAACATCTATATACCACTTTAGAGAGCTGTGAGCTTATCACTTATAATATCTAGTGATCATAGAAACCCGGCTGTTTTCTTCAAGTAATTGCAGGTAAATGGCTGTGGCTGAAATTAGTTTAAGGCCATCTGGTGGATTATGGTTCAGCTGGCTTTTGAGCAGCATGTTTTTGGCTTGTAATCTTAGCCTCAAGTTGATGATGTACAGATGTTTGGTTTTTTGCTGTCACTGTTGCAAATATTAGTGTTGGCATCACAGGTTTCACAGAGTAAAAAAGAAATAATGACAATCCCAATATGTAGTCAACTTTTGCCCCATATACCTTGTTGGAGTGGGAACTCCCATTGAAAACTGTGGGTGCAGACTTCCCAATTAGTATGAGGACCACAGTGGAGGAGGAGTTTAAAGCTCCTCCCCTTGGCTGTGACCCCAGTGTCACTAGTCAAATTTTGAGTGAAATCCAGTATTAGTCCTGCTTAGAGTAGATCCATTGCAATGGATAAGACCTATTAATTATGACTAATTTATGTTACATTAATTTCAGTGTGTATCTTCTAGGTAGGAGTAATGGTGGATTCAACGTTGTGTTAGTAATGTTATGTACAGTTTAGCCCACAGAAAGAGACTTATGATTTTAGGTCTTTTTGGACGTGTGCAATTGGGCTTTGTCCCCTGTAACTTAATTCTTAGTGCAGTTGTGAAAATTATGTATCAATTTTCTTGCCTCACTTCTGTAGTGTACCACAATTAAGTTGAACTAAGAAAATGGAGACAATAAGTCTTCAGCTTTGTATTTTTTTACTTTAGGCTTTTCTAAAACTGCTGAGTTCACCCTTGTATATACGTGATCATGAGCTTGCGAAAATATTAAAATCTTTAATTTTTGTCATATATTTCTGGATGTGGAGAGGAAAACAACAGCAAGAAGAAAGAAACACATAATCTTAGTTTTCATTCTTTAGCAAAGTCAGCTTTTTCATATATTATGATTAGTTATATCTTATATCTATATCTCTAAACTGATACAGTAAATTACATCGACAGCAGTACATTCTGATACATGTCCTGTATACTAGGTATATGTGTACAGTATAGCTTTTCTGCTAAGTGCGGCCTTTCAGTTTTTTCCAGCAGCGAGGAGTGACTGACAAAACAGAGATTGGTTTAGAATTAAAGTAGTTAAAGGCCTTTGTTGGTAACCATTAGATACTGGATTAAACTCTAGGAACTAAATCAAAACCCATAAGAATGCTAAAGATCGAGGGTGTTCCTAGGAAGATGACATCTCCTATATAAATGCAAGTGAGATTTAAAAAAAGAATTAAAAGCATAGGTAAAATGCCGTCGGACTTGTGTGATGGGGGATGTTTGGGTCTTTAGTATATCTATCCAGAGTTCTGTCGTGTTTCTGGTGCTGTAGGATTGGGTGTGGAAGTACTTTTATTTGAGAAAAGTTAAATTAAGTAAATTAATCTGGTCAAGATTCAGCAGTATACTTAAGTATCCAATGGCAGTATAATTGAGACTTTGCTTCACCCTGCTACTATATTTTTCTACCAAAAACCAGCCCTCCAGAGCAGGATTTTAGGGTGCATGGGAGCTGCAGGAAGGTGTGGGGATCTCTGAGGGCCGGAGGTATGCCACTGGACTCTGCCTGTTCTTAGAAATGATTGTCCAATCTTTTTGTTGTGCTTGCTGGCTAGTAATTTCCATTTATGTAGCTGTTTTCCAAACATACTGCATGTGACACCTGAGGTTTTTGCATTCTGTAACATACATTACATTATTCAACTTCCATGCGATATTCCATTTAATCTAATAGGCCTAGCTAGTCATTCTGCTTTTGAAGGTCACCATTCCTCTAGGGTGGGCATGCAAGCCAACATATCTCATAAATATGTCCAGTGACACAGCATACAAAGCTTCCCTAGTAAATTCAGTGAGCTTTCTGTGCAAGACAGCTCTGTAGGCAAAGCCAAGAAGAAGGCAAAGTGGCAGTATTTTAGTGTAGGAGAAATAGGTGCATTCAGAATTTCCAAAAGATTTGTTTAAAATAATGATTGCATATTTGTATGTACATCAGATTGAAGGGCAACAGATAGAAAAGAATCCTAAACAAACACATACACTGTAACATGCCCTTTAAAATGCCCTTCTCTAGCTCGAGAGGCCTGTGGAGCTAGACTGAATCAAAATTGGTCTGAAAATCAGTAGAGATAATGGCCCAGATTTGGAGCATGAGCTTAAGTCTTATGACCATTGCATTAAAACATAAAAGCTACAAGGAACTTTGTGCGCATGTTGTTAAGAGGATATTCTGTTGGTCTGCCAAATATGTTACAATTAACATGCTATAGTGGAATATACATTACCCCCTTAAAATCATTTTTATGTTTATTGGTAAGTAAGCTTCATTTGCGTTCAGTGGGCCTTATTCCCTAGTATTTATGAATAATCCTATCCAGTGCTGTGAGATCTGCTTCTTAATGAGGATGTCTGCTTGTTGGTGTTATGTCTTTTTCTCTACACTTCTTTAATTTCTGTTTGCCCTCCCCTCTCCCCAAATAAAAGTCACAGGAGGTTGCATTTCCTTCAAATAAGTTTGCTGTTTTATATTCTTATTATGGATATTTCATGTTTGCTGTTTCTTCTTCTCTCCCAGTGTTTTTCAGGTTGTGGTGATGCAGTTTTGGGTTGGTTTTTTCTTCCCTGTCTTGCTTGAAAAGTCTGTAGTGTCAAAATCCACAATCTGACTGTTCATCAGTAGATATTTCACTATAAGGCACTGGGGTGGTTTGCTGGTGACAATGCTTCTGTTAGCTTGATTACAAAACCTGAAGGTGTAGCTTTTCTGCATTGTACTCTTACTCTTGTACTCTTACCGGGTGTAAAAATGCACACCAACAAATCTTGATTCGTAATTTGTCTAATAAAACTAAAGCTTCACTGATCAGCAGGTTATTGGGTCATGTTTCCCCCCCCCAGTTTTTGCTTGTTTCATAGTTGAAAGGTTCAAGTTACCATAGTGGTATTAAAGTAAACTCTTGGACCAAAAAATCACATCAGCTTCACAAGGATGTACATGACAACAAGGACTAAGAAAATAAGCAGGAAATTGAGTAGTAGGTTGAGACCTCTGTTTGTAGCAAGATCCATTGTGGTGTAGCCCCTTTTGCTTTGAGGCGTGGCTTGAATAGAAGTCTTGATTGTGGTTTTTAGGCTAGCACAATTTCAGTAGTAGTAGGTTGAGGTTACCAGGTATGGATCTCACATCTTCAGTTCTTGACTCCTGTCTGAGCTGTCATGACATGCACCTAAGAAAAAACGGCTGGTGAGCAACAGAGATTGAAGCCAATCCCATATACCCGCCACTAAAAACAGAACAAAACACCAGCCTTCAAAGATGATACAGAGATTCTTTAGCATGTGGTAACAAACTTTGGTGGGCACACTTGATAAGGCAGTTGTTTGTTTACTTATGGTGAGTGGAAGAGAGTTTTTCCACACAGTGGAAAAAATCCACATTTTTATCATTGTGCAATAAGAAATATTTTTATAATTTGCCACCTAATGCTAGAGTGCACTCAGAGGTTCCCTGTCATTTGAATCTGCTGTCATTCTTAAATAGCATTGACTATTCAGAGAACATTTAGTATAAAAAGTTAATTCATGTGACTAAAGAGTAACTGCTCGTCTATAGACATCTGTTATTGTGCTTGTTTCTGTCCTTGTGCCACATTTCAGGTTTATTCAACCTGTCCACATTTCTGTTTGTCACACTCACTTTGGCAAGTTGTTTACTATTCTTTGTCAAGGGTGACAAGCACTTCCATCTTCCTTTCTAACATGAAGCTTGGAAAGAGGCTTACTGAGCTTGTGAGGACTAATGAATGATCAGAAGGATTCCCATTCCCTCCCCAGTTCTAAGCTAGAGTAGGAGGCTAAGCTAGTCCATTTGGGCACCCAATGATTGAGGTGCTGAGAGTCCCAGCCTTTCATTCTGGTTTCAGAGGGGAAGACTGGAAACAGCTGTTTTAGGTGGTGAACAGCAGATCACCCACTTTCAAAACAGTCCCTAGTGCCTGATTCTAGAGGAAGGCTTGGGCTGGGTATTTTAATAGTGATTGGCTGAGGTGCATATTTTATGTTTTTTGCTAAAATAAGCCCTTGCCTTTCCCTCCATCTTTAGATTAGATCCCGACTCCAGCTATAAAAGTATGGACCTGGAGAAGGGAGAATCCTGTTGTTACTGATCCCTGATTCAGAGGGAGATCTATAAAGCTATATTCTCATGCAGTGTTACCTTGAATTAAGTCCCATAGAATGTAATGGAACTAACATCTAGATAAATATCCATAGGATTGTGCTGAAGATGTGTGTGTGTGTGTGTGTGTGTGTGTGTGACACTTAGTCACTAAGTTTTGACTTTGCTACCACGGGAAGCCTAGATTTGTGGATATGGAGGACTTTGAGCAATCTCACCTTTCACCAGACACTCTTGAACATTCAACAGTATCTTCATGTTCCTGGCTGTTATCTTTTATGTTGTTAACATAGGAGATACAGATGGCCTCAACAGGAATGAGTAATTTCCCAAGATCTGGGAGCCTTATATGACCCCCCTCCCCAAGCCTCAGAGAGATATGCTTCCACCATGTTCTCCCCTAGTTTTTTTAATTGAAAAGGGCCTCTTGTGCCCTATGGGAGTCATGAGGATAATATTGGTATGTTTTTCCCATGTGATGGGACTTTGGCCTGCTGCTTCCCCCCCCCCCAAAAAAAAACCCCACCTGGAAGCCACTTCTGGTTGGCCACATCATCTAAACCCGCTCAACAAGACAGGCCAAAAGCACAGAGAAATTGCTCTCTCAGTCTCTGAAGGCTTTTTAAAATTGTGATGATTATAGGAATGGTAGTAGGCTACTTGGGGTCCATGGACTATAGTTTGCCCACCCCTGTTTTATAATCTGTTGCTAAAATATGCATTTCTTCTGTTTTTTCATCTCATTTTATTATTTTCAGTGCTTGAAATAATGGCTACATAGGCCATAATTCTGCCAAAGTTAAGCACTTTCAAGTCCTGTTGTTTTTGAGAGTTAAGAAGTTTAATTTATTTTATACCTTTCCAACACTAAAAAAGTATTTTTTAAAAAATTAAAATGATTGGGATGATTAATACATAGCCCAGCTAATACATTACAGAACTTCTAGTAACTTGTAAGCTTAAAAAAGAAGTTTCTTACTGAGTCCCCTCCTCCCCTGTGTATTTAAGAAAAGTGAAAGAATTCATAGAATCATAGAGTTGGGAGAGACCTCAAGGGCCATCCAGTCCAACTCCCTGCCATGCAGGAATAAAAAAATCAAATCATTCCCAAGAGATAGCCATCCAGCCTCTGTTTAAAAACTCCAAAGAAGGAGACTCTACCACACTCCGAGGCAGTGCATTCCACTTCCGAACAGCTCTTACTTTCAGGAAGTTCTTCCTGTTTAGGTGGAATCTCTTTTCCTGTAGTTTGAACCCACTGCTCCATGTTGTAGTCTCTGGAGCAGCAGAAAACAAGCTTGCCCCATCCTCAATATGGCATCCCTTTAAATATTTAAACATGGCTATCATGTCACCTCTCAACCTTCTCTTCTCCAGATTAAACATACCTAGCTCCCTAAGCCACTCCTCATAGGGCATGGCTTCCAGATCTTTAATCATTTTGGTCACCCTACTCTGGACACATTCCAGCTTCTCAATATCTTTCCTGAATCATGGTGCCCAGAACGGGACACAGGATTCTAGGTGAGGTCTGACCAAAGCAGAATAGAGTGGCACTATTGCTTCCCTTGATCTAGACACTATACTCCTATTAATGCAGCCTAGAATCACGTTGACTTTTTTAGCTGATGCATCACACTGCTGACTCATGTTCAGCTTGTGGTCCACTAAGACTCCTAGATCCTTTTTGCATGTACTGCCATCAAGCCAGGTGTCACCCATCCTGTATCTGTGCATTTCATTTTTACTGCCCAAGTGTAATATCCTACATTTCTCCCTGTTGAAATTCATTTTGTTAGTTTTGGCACAGCTTTCTAATCTATTAAGGTCATTTTGGATTCTGATCCTGTCTTCTGGGGTGTTAGCTACCCCTCCTAATTTGGTGTCATCTGCAAACTTGATAAGCAAACCCTCTATTCCCTCATCCAAGTCATTAATTATTCTAATGTACCAATTTTGTCATGGTAATGATTTCCGTTTGTCTAGTATCATGTTATTGCTGTCTTGTTATGCTTATACAGAATCTTTTTTCTTTTATTTTCTAAGAATTCACTATGTTAATCTGTCTTGCATTTCCATTTGTTTTTCTTAACTAATGCACACTTGTACTTCAAATTGCAATGACTTGCAGATTCATAAAAAAGAAAATAAACTAAAGGAGAATTGTATATAATACTCCAGCAATAGTCTAAATGTTATTGGAAAACAGGTCAAATATGTTAAGTAACTTGTAAGTAAGTAACTGGTATACCTTGGGAAAATTGAACCTAGCTAAACCAGTGCCTCCTCTCCCTCTTTGTGATTCTTATGTCTACTGAAAACATAAGGAAGAAGTTGCTAGGTAGCTTCCTAGGCATATGTATCTATTTTGGCTGCTGTCCAGATCAGTAAGAAATTTCTTGCATGCAAGCAAGCACGCAGTGGATTGGGGAGTGCAAAAACTCTTTATCAGCTAGATGTCAGGTTCTAAAAGTAATCAGAGTCTGTCCCTGAATCCTCAAAATCTTCCTCTAGTGACTCCGATGTTGTCTGTTCTAATCCTTTTATTTAATACATTTTTATCCTACATTTCTTCTATAATGGAGCTAAAGGGAACAAGGGTGGATCAGGGTGTCCCCAGGCAGCCCCTCATGTAAGCTCCATTGAGACTTAGATCTGCTTAAATTCATCATGCATCCCATGTGCCCTCAGACTAAGTATTTGGCAACTGATATATGTTGTTGGCATTTATTTATTTGTTGTTGAACATCAGCTGGCACCTTTTGTTTGGCATGTGGTACGACAGGCAAAAGGTGTTGAAGTATAGAGAAGAGCAGACAAAGAGGTTCTCTAGCCCAGTAGTTCGTAACCTGTGGTCCAGGGACCCCTAGGGGTCCATGATGTCCTCACAGGGAGTCTGCAAATGCTTGAAGGCTACTTGACCCACCTTCTCTCTGCAGTGGAGTGGCCACCTGTAGTGGAGTGGCCATTAAGACAAAGGCTGGCTGGGTAGCTTGGTCTGTGCATTGCCATTCAATACACTCCAGCCACAGACTTGCAGGAAGAAGCAAAAGAAAAGTCTTCCCTCCCCCTCTGGTGCCTCTTAGGGAAGGTATAATGGATGGTGTATTATTATTATTATTAGTAGTAGTAGTAGTAGTTGTTGTTGTAGTAGTAGTTAGGGTTTTAAATCTTGAGTGAAGTCTTGGGGGACCACGGCAACAAAAGGTATTTAAAGGGGGTCCCTGGTAAAGAAAAGGCTAAGAGCCACTGCCCTAGACAGTCGAAATACTGTTCATGTATTAAGGTGAAATGTTAAAATTTGCCTTCTGAATGATTTGAATTTTTTCAAAAGCAGCATTTAAGAGTTTCAGTTTATCAGCAAGAAAAATTTCCAGTAGTGACAGGAAGGAATACTGCACTTGGAATTTGATTGTGTTTAAGGCTGCTGTTAATATTGAGTGAGCTCGCCTACACTGGCCTCTTAAATCTGGGGCCCATCCGGAGCATTATGCTGGATCTGGTGCGATGGCCATCATTGTCCACACAGGCCAGCTGCACTGCATCAGCCCAGCTGGCCTGGCCTCTGTTTTTGGAACCATCTCCACCATGCTAGCCAAGCAGCTCCTTACGAGAGCCTGGCCAGCATCACTGCTTCTGCTGAGCTTGGAACAGGGCACCCAGACATGTGATCAACAAGGAGAGGGTTTGCTCTATCCCCTCTTTGTTAATTATATGGGCCCCCTCCTTGCTGATCACCCCATTGCCTCTCCCTCTTTGGCATGAATTATCTTTAGCAGCAGTTGGACTTATATTGGATGAAACCATAACCAGTGTTACGTATACTGAACCTGGATTTGAAATTTGAAATTGTTTTCAAAGCTCCAGCTGATAGTAAATATAGTTAGTTTTAAACATAGTTAAGATCATTGCCTAGGTAATCTTTAACCAGGGTTGGGGTTAGAAAAGAAATTTGTCTTAGCAAAAGAAGGGAGACAGAACACAAAACCTTGTAGTTGTAGTCATGATCCCTAACCATGTTAAGAGATTGGAAGTATTATGTATGCACCAGATATGCATAGTGATGTGGGTTTTCCAAAAAAAGTATAACTAAATAATGTTATGTGATTTAGCACATCTTGTTTAAATATCACATTCAGACACATTCAAAGCTTTATGTGGAAATTATTTTATTGGAATATTTGTAATAATGTAAAGAGAATAGTGTATACTTTCCTTATATTTAACAAAAAATAACTATACCTGAAAGAACACTTTTTTAAAAGATTGCATGCCTAAAGAGAGCTGTTCCTGGTGTATCTTATATCAACAGTTTAACTTCCTTTTGCCGAGGTACGTGTAGTACCTTCAGCTTCACTCACTCACTCACTCACTACTTATTAGTTTCATTTCAAGTTCAGAAAAACCTGTTTCAGTACAACTAGTTGAACATTTTATTACATGTACAGTATTTGAGTATGTGGGCACAGGCAACTAATTACATGTGTCTTGACTACTTGTGACTGAGTGAGAAGCAAACGATTCAGTGAAATAGATACAAGCTTAGCAGTGCATACCTTTGTCAGTCTATTCGTCTGTGCACTAGGGTTTGTCAATGCTCATCTCCTTAGAAGAATAACTAGAATATCATATATTATATTTAGCCCATCTAACATGAATGATTACAGTACAACAGCTCAGGTAACTATAGAAAAACATATATGTATGGTTTGGGAAATTTTCCATAGAAAAATATAGCCTCAGATTTCTTCCCCACGTCTCTGGCTATGTGTGACCTCATTTGTACATCTCTATTTTTAAAAATGTATCCAAAATATGATGATTATACTTTTCTGTACAATGAAGGATATTAACTTTTATTCAGTTCTCTGAACTCCAGTTTTATGAGAAAAAAAAATGAAAAAGATAGGACCAAAGGGCAGGGTGCACTGTGGACTGGGAATATTTCTTTTGTTTAACTGCTGTTGCCTACTACAGAAACTGAAAACATTTAACTTTGTTTGTGTTGTCACCTAATTTTGCATTTCAAAAAAGCATACATGTTAGTTTCACTACATTGCTTGGTTTCTTCACAAAAATCAGTGTTAAAATCGCTACTTGAACAATATCTGAAGGCAACCTAGTGTCTTTCACCCATTTCTCACCACCTTCCTTTAAAAGGGAATATCTGATCTTGGCAAGTACATCTAAAAGTATAATTGTGTTTGGGCACATTCTAGGTCCCAGTTCTGCTTTCTGATTGTTTTATATAAGTGCCATCACTTGTAAACAATCAGCTTGATGGTAGATTAAAGCAGTTAATCAACTGCACTTAACTATAGGTCAATTTAATATTTTTATTTTTTCAGATGGGAAAGTCTGTGATTATGTTTAACATTGTTCTCAGGGTTTGTCCTGTAAATAAACAAAATTGTTAACAGCTTGAATTTACAATCAAGATAGTCACATTCTTAAAGTAGATTGTGCAAGTTTTTCTAGAATATATAATGACCTAAATAATACCTATTAATAGCTCATTCATGACTGATCTCAGTGTATTCATTCTTCAGACATAAAACCCAATACTTAAAAGTTGATTGGCAATGATACTTGGATAATCTGGTACCAAAGGTTTATGGTTTCTACTGAACATTTTATAGTTGTTTTTTTCTAACAAATCAATTCAGTAAAACAAACAAAAACAAACACACTAGACTGCAGCTTCCACAGAAGACTTCCATTTTAGCAGGGCATGTAAGGTTTAGCTCATGCATAGCCTTGTGACAGTAGGTGTCAAATTGCTGTCCAGTACAGGTGATTTTAACTCTGTTACAGTGGCTAATAAGTGAACCATGCAGCTGATGAGAAATTGCTTAGTCCAACTGCTGGACTTTCTTGCAAGCATTTCCTTGTTCTGGAAGATTCTTGCTTGGTTCTTTTCCCCCTTTGACGTGCTTTTTCCATTGCATAATGCAGTGAAGATCAATCATATATGCTGGACTTCAGAGAAGCATCACAATGATGCAGATAAGCAAGAGGCATATTAAGATAAGGCAAAAATTTACAAAGAGCTCCTGAAGCCTTTGGCGTGTTTGTGGGTTCACCTCAATAGTTGAGGCTCTCCTCAGAGCAGAGCGGGTCATGTACTGCACCTTCTCCATGGCAACAGGAAAGCAGAAACTTAAGAAAGATTTATGTTTTTTAGGAAGCCGAGGTTTTCAGGGACAGTGCAAAGTGCGTAAGATCTTCTCTTTGGGGGGATTAAGAATCTTTGTGGAGCTAGGGAGAGCAGGAGAGTGAAGTGTTAGAAAAATGGCAAACAGTGCTTTGGCTAGTGCAAGTGCAGATTATTTCAGAGTGGACAGACTGCTTAAAACAAAATAAACAACCTCTCATTTCTTTGTGAGATTTTAACATCAAGAACAGATCTTAATAGTAAGACTGTGTGTGTCTTTCAGTAACATTATATTCCCCAAGCGTCTTCCAAAGGCAGTGGTGAACAATGTGGGAGTGAGGCAATCCCTGTGCGTTTCCTGTGTGTCCTTGCTACGTATCCTTGACCACATGCCTCCAATGAAGACTACTGAGACCCGCACATGCTTTTAATATATGTCTCAAATCTACCTCCAGATGAAACGTATGTGTACATTGTTAAATTAGTTACAGAGAGTTGTAGGGCATAGCTGTGTATTTGCTGCAAATAGTCCAGTAGTGTATAATGTGGTCAAGAGGGATATTGGACATTTGCCACACTAAGGCCATGATCCTACATTGAGGAGATGGAGCATAACTTTGCACTTTCAGAGGTACATGACAGTTCTGCAACACTGCCTTATTAGTGAGTTCAGTGTTGTGCAACCAAATGTGCATGCATATCTCCATGTGGAAAGTGCAAGATGTGCATGTACATACATGTGCAGCCATGCATGATGTGCACATATACAGCACACCATATACAGTGCATAGCAGTGTACAGCAGCATTGCACATGCAACTCTGCTTCTGCAACCTTGTACTGAATATGGCTGTTCCACATTGGACAAAAATATCCACTTGCTTTTGTAGGTATATGTACACATGCACAAGCCACCGGCAGTATTCTAACCACTGTATTTGACAAGCTAAATGTAGCCCACCTGTACTGTGTGATGAGTTGCTTATAGAGCTTAATTAAGCCCCTGGTTCTAGATGCCTGACTTAAGACTGCAAAACCAGGGAGGTTGTCAAGCACCTAGCAGTACCAAATACATAGCTGGTGGGTTGTGCTTGACCTTAGGTCACAACTTGCGGAGGAATGTTTTATATAAATACACTCTGCAGTTTCATCGTGTATATCCATTACTTTTAATTCTGTTTGGTTCTGGATAGATTGAGGGCAATAGACTATTAGCCATTAAAATATTTGCCTGACTGACACCATGTTCAGTTCTTTTTGGGGGATTTACATTTGTCAGGAGTAGATGCTGTAATAACAAGGCAGGCACAAGTATTCTCAAGGGACTCGGTAAAAATGGTATTCCTCTGTCTAGCCAAATATGGACTCAGATATGTGAAAATGTTTATCTTGTTCCAAGCAAGCTATACTGAATTAAGTACTAACAGATTAAACACATTGGTTAAATATGGCTTGACACTTCACAGGCATGTCTCATAATTTCTAGTTAATAGAAATAGTTACATATCTCCAGTTTTTGAACTGGAATACTTTTGACCTTAAAAATACATATAGTCTTCTCTTCCTATAATATTTTAAGATGAAATTATTTTATGAAATATTCCATCCTCTTTGGAAAGGTCAGATAGAAGTGTAAATTTGGCAAGCTAAACATGCTTTTTTCTCCTAATGAAATCCAGTATTCATCCTATCTAGAGTAGACCCACTGAGATAAATGAGATCGTTGTGCCTAACATGTCCCATTCATTTCTTTGTATCTTCTCTAGGTACAAATGTTGAATTTAGCCCTATATGGTGAAGACAGATTTTTTTTTCTTTTATGTTTCTGTTAAAGTACCATAGCTGGATATGCCTTTGGAGGAAATGAGTGTCACTTAGATGTAGATCCCACTTTGCAGCCTTAACTTCATTATAATAAGGTTAATGTTTGAAATAAAATTGCATTAGAGTTCATAATATAGAAGTTCATTTCTGAAACTGAATTCTTAACGCAGACTTTCCATACTGTTTATAACATTGCCTTTTTCTGAATTACATTTATGTCTGAATATTTTCTTTTTTGTTTTACCTTGTTATAAGCTTGGGTCCTTGAATTTGACTCTCTCAGAACATTGTAATTCATATACATCAGACCACCGTATTTGTGAGGGTTCAGTTCCCGGACTTACTGTGGATACCGGAAACTGTGGGTAATAGTGAACCCTATTAAAATAAAAGAGTTCTGGTACAAACATACCATAGAGTTGCATTGGAGGACCTAGAAGATAACTAGAGAGGACTCATCTCTAGGCATTTTCCAGGGCAACTCTATGGTGTGTGTCCCTATTCTTCAGCTGTGAATAACTGAAACTGGATATTGGTTCTGTGGATACGGGGTCTTACTGTACAGTAATTCACTGGAATGCATGCTGGAAATGTATCAGCATGAACTTGTCCATGTTGCTTTCAAAGAGACAAGTTGTACCTTGTATATGGCATGTTATAATTTTGGTAGATAACCTGCTCTAGCAAAAAGGAGGTTCATGTATCTTCTCTGCTTGGTTTTTTTTTTTTATATCTCTTTCAGTGCAGCTAAAAACAGACAAAATTTTAAAGAAATGGCAGTGAATTATGTGCTCTTTTTTGTCTGTATTGTTTCGTTTGAAATATCTGCTAGGCATAACATAGAACATTTTATAATTGTTATTTCTTACTTATTTTAATGCATGACAGTTGGCAGTAGATTTATTCAAACATATTAGGCAAGAAAAGGCCAAAATAATGAGCCACTCCCCTTTCTGCTTTATCCTTAGGAAATCAGTATTTTGTAACAGAAACTTAGTATGCTGACCACATGCTAGAGCCAGCATTTCTAAAATAGATCGCTTCTGCATTCACACCCTGATTTGTGCTTTCATCTATCTGCCCACTCCCATGGCACTCCTTGAAGCAGGACATTTCACTCTGCATGGGACGTTTGGTCTTGGATTTGTTCAAGAATTTAGGTCAACATAGGATCAAAACACACAACAGTGATGGCCTTGGAAGTTTTCAGACACCAAGCTTTCCAAAAGCAAGTTGCCCACAACCTAAACATAACTTCAAATCACTCATGATGCCGGCATGTATTGGATATTCACACTGAAGTAGTGTGTTCCCTGTCAAGGCTCACCTCATAGAAGCTCTTCCATTGCGGCCCTTGGGACACCAGCTGAAAAACTTTTTAATCTGTCCCTTTTCAAAAATGTGTCTTGTGCTTGGCAGAGCCTTATGCTGCTGTTTTTCTCTGCTTTTGTATCCACTTGGTTTTTAATCATAGGGCTGTTTTAATCTGCTTCAGATTTCATACTGTTTTAATTATATTAATGTGTGCTGTGGTTTCAAGTTCTATTTTTTTATTTTTTGAACTGCCCAGGAAGCTTTGGCTTTGGGGCAGTGTAGAAATGCAGTAATTAAATGAGTAGACAGATCTGGTGGTTTTAGAAAATGTTTGAAAGTTTTATTTATGTGATTCCAATGTATTTCTGAGAAAAACTAAAAATGTCTTACGAGTGATTTCCAGTGCAGGTGGGGCCATCAGGAGCTGCGTTAGGTCTGTAAGCAGCAAAACCTGGAGAGAGCCAGCCTAGTGGCACCTTTAAAGAATGACTGACTTTATTTTTCATATGTTTCCTGGGCTGCAGCCCACAAAAATCTTTGCCAAATTAAACTTTGTTTAAGGGTGGTGGTTAGGATACTTAAGAGTTTATGACAGAATTAAAATGATTGTTTTTATTCCAAGTTCTTTTAATAACAATAGTGCACTCAAACAAAAAATGGATCATGGGTGTTGAAAGGAAGGGAGGGGCAGGGAATGGTATGAGATCCTCGGGGAACATGTTTCACAATAGATGATGCCAAAGAAAACTTTTTCATCTTTAAAGTGTCACAAGACTCTGTTGTTTTCTTAAAATTGAGACCTTGGTAAATACTGTCTGAGTATACCACTAGAGGTCGCCAGTGTTGTGCTGATTCCCTCTCAAGATGTTCACTGAGGAAGCAGCAAATTGTAAATGATAGGGAGCTCATTAACAGTATGCTGTAATGTGCAAAACCCACCTCTTCTGTCCCACCAGTTCCCTGGTTGCCTATTCCCTGGTATTCTGTCTCCCTGTTGATACCAAGGGCCCACTGTATTAATTTCTATGCAGGTGCCCCTTAGGTCAGTTGATGGGAGGGGTTCAGTCAAGAGCCTGATGATAATTCTGTGGGTAAATCATGAGCATTGTGGAAGTTAAGGATCACTTATCAGGGTCAGCTAAAGAAAAGGAGGATGAAAGCTTAATAAAACTGAAGTAGCAGGAGAATATTTCAGAAAAGAAGGTTGCGGTAAAAGACAACAACAACAAAAAAAACCTAAGGGGGGTTGTGGTGGCAAAGATTGATAACAGAAGGATGTGAGGAACTGATGGAGAAGGGGGCTGAGGGCACCAAAGTAGTGCATTTAGAAAGAAGGTGAAATTCAGTAGTAAAAAAAATGCTGAAGTAATATAAAACATTAAGAGGAAAAATTAAAGGTTTAGGGAAAAGATGGAGCTTTCTTGTGACTGCAGAAATGCTCTGTGTGCTATCATGATAAAATAGGGACAGGGAGGTATACATTTTCAAAGAGAAAAACTCAGAGTGATCTGTTCTGTGCAGACCTAAACATTAAAATGTTGAGCTACATTTGTTGAGCCACAAGGACTGCCAAGGAGAGAACAAATCTTGAGATACTAAAGCATTGGCTGAGATCCTCCCCATCCCTAAAAAGGTGATGTTTTGGTTTCTTATCCTGATATTTTTAAAAAACAGCTTTACAAAAAAATTCTTTAAAAAAAATATCAGGGAAAACCCCCCAAACTTTTTTATCATTAAAGACTGCAGTCATTCCTTCTCAGTTCTGATATACTGTTATCTCACAGGAATGCCTACAGGGAAGTGGATCACGTTTTGCTACTTCAGTTGGTGGGGAGAATAAGCATCTACCACTGAAATTTTAATAATCATTAGATTGCTTCTCTAATGTTGGATTGATTTTCAGTTGAGTTCTCAGTTGTAACAGCAGTACAATATACTTGCTGTGCTTATTGTGATCATTCCGTATACTAACCTATACCACTGTTCTAACTTGCATTGCCTATTGAAGCAGGGAGCTGAGGCATTTGCATTTATCGGGACATCTTTCAGAATTCTCAGAACTTTGTCTGTGATGGTGTAACAAAAAATATCTATGATGGTGTAATAACTGCTGTATCTTCTGAAAAACCTCTATAAGAGAAGTTGCATAGGATGAAAAAGCTTCAAAGTCAAGTACTCTCAGAATGAAGAGTTTCAAAATTGATCTGCCTCGATTGGTATATAAATTAATAACTGTGCATGCAGGTATATATGTATAGTCTGGAAGGAATTCTGAGTGTGGAAAACTAGTGAATGTCCAGAAAATATTGAGTCAGTTCCTGAAATTTAATCAAATATTACAGCTTTTAGGTGATAATACAGTACATGTTTCTTAGAATAAAGTTTTCTTTATTGCTCCAATAGTAACATGTATCTTTACTAATATTAAGGCTGCAATTCTTTATACACTTTTATATTTGAATAAATGTATTTGAATACAATGGGATTTTCTTCCAAGTAAGCATGTTGAAGATTGCTGTGTAAATTAAGATGGAAATAAGGAGAATGCCTGCCTGCCTGCCTGCCTGCCTGCCTGCCTGCCTGCCTGCCTGCCTGCCTGCCTGCCTGCCTGCCTGCCTTCTTTCTTTCTTTCTTTCTTTCTTTCTTTCTTTCTTTCTTTCTTTCTTTCTTTCTTTCTTTCTTTCAATGGTTGAATGAATGCTGGCTCTCCATGCTCCTCAAGCTTATCTGTTTCTGCTTTTCTCATTTGTATTTATGATTCTAATAAGGGGGCACTTTTAATAAAGCACTTTACGGGTAGAGAAAATTGTATATTATTCACACCTTTATATTCTATTTAGACCATAGTTCAAATGCACACCTTGTTAATGCCAGTGGCTGCAAGCCTGCACAACGTTGGGTTACTTCAATCCAAGTTACTTTAGTGGGATTTAAGCAGCTTAACTGCTCAAGCTTGCAGTTGCTGGCTAGGATCCAAAAAACTAGGCTACTAGATCTGTATGCCAAACAAGTCTTTGGCTCCTGTATTTTGGATATTAGCCCTACCCCATGTTGCATGGGGTTTGATACTCAAAGTGGTGGAGTGGGGGAAATAAAAATCCCACTAAGCATGCAGGAACCCTTGGGTTTCCCTATGTTACTCTCTGGATCCCAGGCAATATTTGTATAAAATATATGGTTACAATAAAAAAAAATCATCCTCAAAAACTATACCAACTTAATTGCTTAACTCAAGTGTGAATGCCTCAAATGAGCAAGTTACTTTTTAAAAAAAAGAGTAGGGTAACTCTCCTTTGCAACAGAAAATTGAGAGACCAGAAAAAAAGGGTGAGAAAAATTAAATATTTTTGACTTTGTGAATGTGGTGGTATCTAATAGCACCCCCCCCAAAAAATGCTGAAATATAGCTTGATTTAGTTTTTCTCATACCACACATCTTTCTACCTCTGCCCCATTTCCCTCTTTCTTTCAGAGACATACATGCTAATTAGAACTGCTTGTTATGTCTGTATATGTTACAAAATAAGTCCATAAAGATGCAGAAGGCAACTGATGTTGGAGTTTTGTATTTGATTCTTTTTTCTCAACAAAAGCTGTAGACTTAATAGAGCAGTTTGTTTAGAAATGCACAAGTCCAGTATATTAGTAATAAAGCAAACTCTTACCTCAACAACCAGTGATTACTGAATTGTATGATGTTATTCCCTGAGAAACTAAAAGACGTTCTCTGTCATCAGCTTTGTGGGAACAACTGAAGTTGGTGGAGGGAAAAAATAACAAAAGATTCATAGGCAGGGCTCATGATGTCATTCGGGAATTTAACTCTGGTGATTGGTTATAGAAGAGCCTTTATAAAGACCAGGGACATTGCAGGGATAACCACATTTAGAGCAGTGATGTTTAATATTTGAACTATCAGGAGCAGAAGAGAGTGAAAAGGAGTTTATATTTTTGCAAAGTTTAAAAAAAAAACAGGGAAAAGGCATAGTGGTAGATTCTGTCAATAATACAAGAGTGGTAACACAGTAGTTTCCAGTTTGTTGGTATAAGTTCTCATTGGGATAATTTTCTTAATGATACTGTATGTCTTTTTAAAGTGACTGTTCTATAAAACTATATTAAAAATGAGAAACTGAAACACATGTTTACTTTTACAGAGTATCAGTTTTCTCAGTGACCAGGACTGTGGTCCACCAAAGCACGTAATTACTGTTGTTTTGGATGAGGGGTTTTGGACAAGTGGGGCAGGCAAGATACATCAGTCCAAACACAGGATGCAGGTTCCCCCATCACTTCCCAAAGTCCTGGCACTGCCTGGTTAATGAAGAGAAGGAGAACAGTTCCCATCACCACTGATAGTGCATGGAAGGGGAGGAGGAGCCAGGTTGGCTAAACCGAGCCTGCATTTGCGATTGCCAGCTGAGAGCAGTGAAAAGAGAGGAGGAGAGAAGCCTGGTTCTTATTTGAAGAGCCAGGTGGAAGAGCCCCATTTGGTGCTTTGGCTAGGTTCCCATGATCTTACCTCCTGGCTCATCTGGCCTGTAAAAGGCTGCAGAGTAGTGGGGGAAATCTGCCCCCCTAATTTGAAGTGGTTCTCCACATCTTAACTAAGCACCCTGTCCCACCCCAATCCTGTATGAGCCTGCTCAGAATGGGAGTTCCTCAGTGGAGGCCCTGTTGCATGTGATGAGTCAGGGCTTCTTCAATTGTAGCACTTCTGTTGTGCATTTCCCTCCTAAGAGAAGTTAGGCTGGCACTATCACTTTTGAACCTCTGGCAGGCAGCTAAGTGTGCACTGTTTTATATGACCTTTGATTCCTAAAACCAGAGTTGACTTAGGAGTCTTTTTAATGTGTGTGTGTTTTAAAACTCTTCTTTAATTTTTTTTAAAAAAATGTTATTAAAGAACTTTTTATCCGCTTTCATCTGTTGTGAATCACCTTGGCAGCCTTGATGTGCTGAGAAGAAATAAACAAATGTTTTAGTAAATAAGACTGATACTTGGCAAATGGATTGAGTCTGTCTTGCTGCGCCATATGTTCCAGTATGTTGGCACATGGCATCAGTTCATCAGAAGTCTTAAATTCACTGTATTGTAAAAATAACCGTATCACTTGTAGTTGTCTAAGGTATAAATGGCTGTATTCTGCTTCAAACCAACAGAACTGCCTCCCAGTTCTGTTTGTGTCAGTTGGAAGCAACTTGATTCAAGTCTTCTTTCTGAGATTGGTAAGTGATGTTAGCAATTGATCAGTCATGTGCATGCAAACTTGTACTGCAAGTGTTCAATTGCAGATCAGTAATGCTTTGCCTTACTTGCCAGCTGTTGTAACCATAGAATTAGCTTGCTAGCACGTTCTTCCACACCCACATATTTTTAAATCCCAAACAATCTAAAGAGATAGATGCCTGCAGCTGAAGATTTTTTTGGTAACCCACCTCACTTGAACTTTTGCCTTAGTTGCTGTCTAAATAACACTGTGACATGCTGCTATGGGTTGTGGTGATTAGAGAAGCTACTGGGTAGATCTCCCTTCTGCACACATCCAAAAGATGGTTTGCCCTCTCAGGACTTAGACTTGGTTACCCATGGCTTCTTGCGTGCCTGGTCCACATTGTGACCTAGGATTCCAGAAATCACTTTCTGTCGTCATTGGTGGGGGAGAAGTTACTTCTTTTTCTACCAACAGCACACAGCTGCTCAGCCTGTACTATCAGCAGTTGCTGTGTGAGACTTTGCTCTCATCCTGCTTTCTCTGAGGGGTCAGTTACACGACAGTTTTTATTGTGATAGTTTGCTCATTAGTGCATTTTAACACCAATGCCTCATAGTTTATGTGATTTAGTGCAAAATTGGTTGATCTGGTTAGTTTTTGGCTTTGTAGTTCACACAGACAAAGGTGGGTGGCGTGGCCTCCCAAGCACATCTGGGGGAAGATGCTGGGAAGCTGAGAGGGAGGGAGGGAAAGAGAGCGCGAGAGAGCGCAGGCACCTTTCCCTCCCTCTTCTTCCCAAAGTAAGAAGGGTGGGAGGAAGGAGGAAGCCTTTCAGCCACCAAGGAGCCCAGGAGGAAGGAGGAAGAAGGTGGGCAGTGGACGATCCCCAGAGCTTCCATCCTCCATTGTCAGAGAGCTGGCAGGAAGGAAGACAGGTATTTTCCCTGATATTGAGATCAAGGATGCGCGCCTCCTGGCCACTTAGCCGGACGTGCAGCTCAGCAGCCACCAGAGCCTCTAGTAGAGTGCTGAACCACTGGGTCACCCCGTTTTTCACTTTGAGGCTCCTTGCATGGCAAAAATGGTGGTTCCCATGACAGGCATCTCTTGCAAGTCCCCCCCCCCCGAGGTTGGTCCAATCAATCACAGCTCAGCTTTTCTGTGACTGTTTCGGGAAGATTGCTGGTACACAAAGTTTTGTGAAATGGTAGTTCACACAACTGATTGTGTACATTTTTGCAAACTTTATCAAAAAAGTTGGGGGAAATAGCGAAAGCTGATACTGTGTGACTTATGGGTTTTTTTTGCCCCCCTCCTTCTGAATATGGCGACTTTGATCCAAAAGACATGGGAACTATTTGGACTCTGTGAATTCTTAGAGGCTTTGTTTTGCCTTGTAAACGACCCCTAAGAATCTTCCCTTTTCGAGTATTTCCCTTAAGTGTTCTTTAGGTGTTTGCTTTTACTTACTTGCACACATAGACATACACACACACATACATGCATACATTCTAACTCACTTAAGTTACCTTCTCTTGACTAGTACCTGTCTTTTTAGTGTTCAGCTTCAACAAGAGCAGTTTGCTTTTTCCGGCACTTAGATCCTGCACAAACTCTTCCCGCAGTCTTCCTTTTTTCATAAGGAACTTTCATAAGTTCCTTTTTTCTTCTTCTATAATTCACATGGCTTCTCTATGCTCTTGTTCAGCCTCTTGTAACTGACCCCTTGCTTCCCTGTATCCCAGAAACTTGCCTGGTCTCTCCTTTCCTTGATCTGTTTTGTGGTTCTGCTCTCTTTACCTTACATTCCTTCTTTCCTGAGTCTAGTTCCATACAGCTTTCTAGCTTCACTTTCACTCCATTCACCCATAGCACCTCCTATCCTTAAGGCTTTTTTTAAGGTTTGGATCCCAGCCTAATTTAACCCTGCATGCAAGATTGCTTGAAAAAGTACTAGTTTTGTTTCTTGTAGAATGGAATACATAGTAGATGTGTTCCTAGGCATTACTTTTTTTAACAGAAGCTTTGGTACCAGAGGGAAAAATAAAATGGAAAAAATTGGGGTAGGTTCCTACACTACAAGAAACACAAGCAGCTTGAACACATTTTATTCAGAACAAAAGATAATGTATATGTGAAATGCAACTACCAGGTCAGCTAAACCTTGCATGAGTAAACAAAAATATTTGGAATTTTATAGAGACCTTTTTAAGGCTTCTTCCAAAATGCATCCAGATATGACTTTATTTCTTTCACCATTCTCCACTTTTCTAATAAATTCCATTTGTTGGTGAAACTTACATATCTTTTCTTTTTTAACATGCTGGGGGAAGCTGGTGAGGCTTATCTGCTCTTCCTTTTTCTCTCTGTTTTGCTGTTCGTATATACTCAGGAATGGATTCCAAAGGCAGATGTTGTTTACCTTACCTGTTGTAAGGAGGCATACATTGCTACAGTTGGATTCGCTGGAGTAGAATTCTGCTCCTTCTCTGCTCAAGCTTTATTGCATTGTTTACTACAGGCATGCTTCTGCAACCCAACACTGAATGTTCATGTTTCTCCAGCCCTCCTTCTCAATGCTGATGCTGCTAAAAAAACACACCTCTAGCTAGATAAAGGACAAGGAGAAAGGGAGGTTGGGCAGGCATAAAAAGACTTTGTAAAAAGAAGCTTCTTTGTCAGAGTGCTGGTTAACTGAGGTGTGCCTGTATTATAAATATTCTATAACATTAACCTATATAGCTATTCTCTTCCAGAAGCTTTGTCACAGGCATGTTATGTTTTATCCAGACCTACTTCCTGAAGTAGATTGCAAATAAAAGTGCCCCATTCTGCTTGCATTTACTATTTGCAAGAAGTATGTGTATATACAAGTTGTCCCTTCCTATTCACTGGGGTTTGGTTCCAGGACCCCCCCCCCATGGATACCAAAATCCATGAATACTCAGTTCCCATTATATGCAGTGGCATAGCAAAATGATGTCCCTTATATCAGATGGCAAAATCAAGGTTTGCTTTTTGGATTATTATTTTTAAAGAATATTTTCAAGCTGTGAATACTTAAATCCATGGTTATCAAATCCATGGATACGGAGGGACAACTGTACCTGCATATTATGGAGGGAGGGAAAACAACTTTCTAAAGATAAATCAGTCATGAATTCAGAAAGAAATATTACACATTTAATTTCTAGGAAGCATTAGAAAAAAATTGAAAATTATTAAATGACTTGGAATACTTGCATATATAAAAGCAATACATGTGTTTAAACTTTGGGTCAGTTTCCTTTTTCTTCAAGGGACAAAAATGTGCAGCTGCTGCTTACATGACCTTAAATGGAAATGATCTGGGCATTCTCCAGAGGGATTAGGAATCTACCGCTGGAGCATGTTTCTCCTTATTTATTTAGAGATCTGGTAGAAAACTGAGGATCACATGTAAGAAGGGAGTACCTTCCTGTTGGAGTGTATTTGGCATAATTACAGCAACACATTTATCTATGGACGGGAGATAATTCTGACAACTGGCGTACACTCATTTCAAAAACTGCAACTGTTATCTCTCTGTTTATTTCCGTGGTGAACAGATGCTCATTTGTATGAAGAGTTTAACAGCCTGATCCTACAAGCATCTTGAATCTCAAAATTCACATGCAAGACAACATGGAGGCTGAGCAAGCAGAGTAACACATTATTGACTCAGAATGTTGCACCCAGAAAGCTGTGACTCCAAACCTAGAAGTTGCCATTTTCACCAGGGTGTCCAAGGCCTCTAATTTAAGGCACTGGTGTTCAAATTTAAGTGCTTGTGGAAGGGCCTATGCAGAAAAGCTTTGCATGTTGATTTAACCCTTGGAATCTCCAGTTAAAGAATATCAAACAGCGTGGCTTGGAAAGCCTGTATAACCAACATAAGAGTTGTTCATTGTATCAGTATAAGAAGTTTCACATGTTTGCCTTTGTCATGGAATTAAGACTTGACTTCAGCACAGGAGGAAGGAGCAGCTTATCCCATGTGACTATAGTGGCAATAATGTTCAGATGAAAGCATGAAATTTTTGCTATTTGCCATCAAATCAGCTTCAAATAAAAATAGCTAATGCTATATATTAAGGCAACTAAGGATCAAACTCAGAGAAGAGTGACATGAGAAGAGTATGTACAATCACTTTCTGAAAAGAGGCAGTTTTAAAGCTTTTCTTGGGACTGGACTTTTAGATGTATCTGAGTTCTCTTGTATGGGTCCATCATTCCCCCCTCCCCCCAGACTGCCCTCTTGATGAGACCCTTGGCTTATTTAAAGTTGCCTTTCTTTTAAAACAACAACAATTTATTGCTTTAGAAAAAAAGGAAAATATTCACTGGGAACACAACCAGAACATTTCGTTGACTAATAACAAATAAGGCCAAATTTAGAATGTTATGGTAGAGTATGAGAATGCTATTAATTCTTTGTTCTGTACCCTGGACTGAGTTTGAAAGGATGTGAAAGATGATAATGTGAACACGGTATTTCTTACTGCTGTACAAAAAAGAGAGAAAACATTGAAAATCATCAGTATTCTGTTTTATTGTAAAGCTGAAAATAGTCATTAAGCAATACTTTCCCAGAAGTATTCTGTTATGTTTGGTTTTCAAATAAACTTGGAATGTTTGCATAAGAGCCTAATTACCTTATGTGTATGTGAGGTGTGTTCTTTTGTGCGTCATAATCCCCACCCCCACCTCCACCCCCGGATTGTCCATTAATATGTGTGCTTTATTTACAGCAATTAATACCTGAGCATGTGCAAATGTGGCAAAATTGAGATAGTTAGAGAGAATGCATATATGAAAATATTATAATTAACTTGTAATCAGTTTAAATTATGAAACTATCCAAGTTAATTGGAAATTAATTTTGAGCTCCTTGTGTATGTGAAAGTGGTGAACCTATTACATTTGATCTAGCTGCTGGCTAATTTTATATGTTGGTGGCATTTTGATTTCTTTGACCCTCCAACCTGTTTAGAAGGCTTATAGAAACAAAGCTAAAGCCTAGATTGTTCGGACTGCACAGTATGAATTCATAATCCTCTTTCACATCCATCCTCAGTGTAACATGTTGCTGTAGAAAACATCACATATTTGGCAAAACAGCACCAGTTGATGTGCTAAGAGTCTTGTAACTTTGGAGCCGTGTTGAGTGTTCTTCAGATAAACTGTTCCAGGAAGCAGTGAGATTAACTGTGTTCTTTGACATGTCATGAGTGCTGGATGAATGCAGAGGCAAAGGCATATGAAGGAGAGATAAAAGGCTGGAAAGCCAGTTGAGGTACTCTTCTAGTAACCAAGAATTCTGGAGCTGGATTATCTCCACTTTAACAGCAATTATAGACTAGAGGCCAAAGATTGTGTTTGTCACTCAAACTGTTACGATTTTTAAGCCATGGTTTACATTTTTACTAGGAAAGCATTCTAGCTTTTTTCAGCTAAGTGGAATAATGCTCAGGAAGCATGGCCTTAAAGACTTAGCTGATCACTCCAAGTCAAGCATTACATGCTCTGAGTCTTTCCAGCTAAAATAAATTGGTATGCACAATTCATTCTTTTCCACTGGGCTGCCTGTACTTGTTCCTGGGAAAAGGGAGAAAGCATGACCAGCTTTCCCAATCTTTAACTGTCCAGATGTTTTAGACTACAGCTCCCACCAACTCCCAACCATCATGGTAAGGTCTAAAACATCTGAAGGGGTTCATTGAAACATATATAAGCAATGGTAGCTTTCTGAAGGTGCTCACTGAGCATTGGTTAAGGGGGATAGAGATCCCATGTCCTCATTGCTGGATGGGTCAATGAAGACAAGGGCAGCCAGAAGCACCCCTTTAAAAGAGGGGCATGGTGTCCTTAGCTGTGGATTGAGTGCTTCTGACTGTTGAACAAATCCACATTTGAATCGCGCACCCCCTCAGCTACCTCATGGGAACCCTCTCCTCCCTCATTTATTTCTTAGGGTGGTATAGTACTTACTGTCAAATAAAGATGGATAGGATTGAAACCTTTGTCATGTAGAACTCTCTGCTATATTCAGTAAGCAGCAGTGCACTAAAAAGTGTAATTTTTCATATGTTAATTATAAAGTAAGTCTTCTTGATTTAAATTAGCTATTTAAGTGTATAGAGGATTATAGCTTGAATGCTTAATTTAGATTTATGGAGATTAAGGTGGAGAATACTCCAAGTTTCTACCTAAAGCAACATAGGTTTCTCCTTTCTTTTTCTTACTAGATGAATGAAGTAAGTAGTACTAGTACTTATTTCGGTGTTGTGCTAAAGGTGACAAACTTACTGTGTGAAGTCAGTATTCTGTTCCACTCCTTTCATTGTAAAGGTACATATAGAGGAATTGTAGTTAACAACTATGGGCAGATCTACACGAGCCAAGGGTACGTTGGCTCCCCAACAGCGTATCCTGGCTGCAGAGGTGGTCTGTTCTGCCCCCATTACCTTGACAGAATGGGCTGGAGTCCACACAGGAATGCCAGCATGTCGCTGCAGCTGCTGCCAACATTTTCCTGCTCTGCCAGGTTCAGGAAGCCAGACTGCTGCCTGTGATCACTCTTGGTCACATGCTGCAGGCCTGCTGCCCAGACGTGGAAAAGTAAGGGCAACCTGCAGCTAGAGCAATGGGCCGGTGTGCTGGGGGCAAATGCCATGTGTCATATGGACTGCAGGGCCCTGAGATGGGGACAAGCTGGGGCATTTAGCCCATGTAAATAAGGCCCTTGTTTGAGAGAGTCAAAGGAGCAATGTAGCGGTATAAATAGGTATGGCAAAGAGAGTTGATTCCATCCCTATGTCAACTCTTGGCCTGCTTTGCAACTATAGACATACTTTTACATTGGACTGTGTCTCCATGCAAGTAAACAAAAGGCATCCCCCCCCTTTCTCTCTTTTTGTTTTCATTTTAAAAGCCTTGTGGATAAGTATGGCAAAAATTTACCCAGATTTTCCTCCTTGCTTCTCATATGTTTAAATTAGAGAAGTGCACTCTAATTGTCATTGACATCTATGTAATATGAGAGTGATAATACTGTACAGGTAACTATTTTAGAAGTCCCATGAGTGGTACAGATGTTTTTTTACCATTGGGCATTACATTCTCCTGCTCACCATTATCTTCTCTTCCATTTTAATTCATGGCTACAACTTCCACTCACACTAAGCACTCTGTCAAGATGGAAGATCCATGTTTTCCTCATGTATCCTTTATCAAGCTGCTGACTTTTGAAAGTCAAGTGTCCTTTCAAGTGTCCTTCATAGTGTCAAGCAGCAGAGGTTCATTTTCTGGGAAGAAGCCAAACTGTTAAGCCCTTTAATTTATTCTTCACAGTAAGTTGTTTGACAGTCTTTCACCCAGGATTCTTTGTGGGCTTCTTTCAGTTACTATGCTGGGTCGAAATCTCCAGTTGGAATCAAAAGAATTCCAACTGGAATCAAAAGAATTCTTACTGTTTTTATGAGGGCTTGGGTAAGCTACTCGTCCTGTTGGGTTCTTGGGGGTAATCTTTGTAAGATTTTCCTAGCGCCCCACATACCTAATGTTTTCCTGGCTATTGAGGGTAGTTTGTCTTCGTCCCTCCCTCCCTCCCGCCTTTCCTTTTCAATTGATAGTAGGTTTGGGATTTTAAAATGTGGCAGCACCCTTATTACTTTATGCTTTCCTTAGTTACTACAATCCTGTTCCTGTTATTTCTGCAATCTGAGCAATCAGTATTACTAAGCCCATTTGTTTGAAACTGTTCATGAATCTTTTAGAAAACCCTCCACTTGGAAACACCTTTATACCTTAATATTGTACAATACACTATGCAGCCATAGTGCATAAATAAGGATGAAGCTATCTTTGTTAACAAAACATGCTGTGTATACATATATATCAGAAGGTTTCATAGGTTGTCAGCACTCAACCAAAACATTTAACATTGTTTGACTTCTTGACCTTTGTTAACTTTGGTGCTAATTCCAAACTGAGTATTATATGAATTAGTATTACTACTGTACTTTCTAGTCCATCATTAACAACTTTTAAATAGTGCTGTTACTTTGCATTTGTATCAGGCACTGAACAGCTTCAAAGAAGCTGAAAGATTGCAGTGATCTATATTGAATTCAAATGTAATGGGAAGATAATGTGAACACTTATTAAAACAAGTGTTTCTATACTTAGGAGAGAGACCTTCTGTTATCACTGAAAAATTCCAGACACACTTGCTCTGAACATCATCTGAAGTGCCACCTAGAAGTGTTGTCCACAACATTGGCCAGAAAATAAGTGGAAGGCTTGTTGGCAAACGTGCTACTGATTTTGGTGCAGGGTTTCAAGGAACAGCTTTCATTGCTGAAATAGGTAGATTTTTTTAAAAGCAGCGCTTACAAACAAATTTTAGGTGGTCCATTTTTAGCATTTAGATGTTAGTCACCCCTTTGGAAACACTTCTGTTGCTAATGTTTGCCATCTCCAGCAGTGCTTTAAAGAAAAAGGGATTACTGAGAACATCACAAATGAGACAAAAACAATGGTTTTTCACAATTTGGTTAGCATTACATTGATTCTTCTTCTAGAGGGAAGTGCCCCCTCTGAATTTTGGTTAAACATGGGAAGGGTAGCAGCATGTGACTAATTAACAAAAACAGAGTTGTGATTGATTCTGTGAGTTATTTTCAGTGTTCTGCCACTCTGTAGATCTGCTAAATGACTGAAATTATGAAAGATTCAACTGGGTTTTGATTTAGCACAAACACCAATTGAATTTAGAATTAAGAGTACACGGTTTCTGCATCCCTTTTAGGTTATCTGTTTTGACCAGGCCCTCTGTGACATTATAGCAGCTCAGCTCTGATTTCACATTGCAGGTTGCTCCCCATATCTGTTCTTACCGTTCATAAGTGAAACTGTGGATAATAGTAAACCGTATAAAAATAAAGGACTTCTGGTACAAACAATTATATATATGTGCACTATTCATAAACAAGGTTGCACAATACAGTATTTTGTTCCCAAGTACAAAATCTAGTAGATGGAGGAGTCTGGTGGGAACATCCAGAAGCCTACTCCTTTTAGTTGTCCTTTAGCGTGTCTTAGAAACAGTTCATCTGACATCTGCATGTATTGACTGCCTCACTCCCCATTGGAGGGTCTATTTGAATGACACAGTGATGATCCCACAAGGGTTGCATCAGAACCCCTCACTAGGAGGTTGGTGCTGGGAGAGCCTCTATCTGAAATTGTGTGCGTGTATGTACTTTCAAGTTACCTGTCGACTTAGAGTGACCCCATGAATTTCATAGGGTTTTCTTAGGCAAGGAATACTCACAGGTGGTTTTGCCAGTTCCTTCCTCTGAAACATAGCCTGCAACACCTGGTTTTGTTGGTAGTCTCCCATCCAAATACTAGCAAGGGCTGACCCTGCTTAGCTTCCAAGATCAGACAGGGTGGGGATTAGGTGGGAACAGCTATTGCAGCAGCAGTGCATAGGCTTCATCAGCAAGTGGAAGCATATTGTACCCTATGGTATTATTATTATCTTTTATTTCTATAGCATCAATGTACATGGTATGCAAAAGCTGGGTTTGTTTGTAGAAAATAGGCATCATTTTGTTAAAAGCTTCTGCCCAGTTAAACGGGCAATAGGATGAGAAATTAAAGTAATTTTGTGTCATAACACTCAGTTCCTTGCAACAGAACACTTTGTGTAGACTTATTCTTTATACACTCATTTCCGTCTTCAGTGTACTTTGTTTGAATAGTAATTGTTTCTTGCTCTTTTTTCAGCTTCTCTAGCTAGATTTCTGTTCTGTTTAGTATTCTTTTAGATACCAGAAAACTGCTCTCATGATATCCTTAATCTTAATAGTTTGAAATAAATTGTGTTTCCACCTTAACCCACTCATATCCATGTTGTTTGCTCCCAATACTTTACTGTTTTTCTTCTTCTTGGGATGATCTCTGTTGAGTTTACATAATTAAAATGTGGAGACCAAACTAAACACAGATGTACATAAGACTCAATAGTGTGAGTAATACTTGAGACTTTCTATTTGAAGATTCAGATTAGAAATGTTCTATTTCATCAGAATAATTTATATCAAGTAAAAAGCTTAAACCATGATTTTATTTACTTAATGATTACAAAATAGTTTACCATTCTTCTTTGTGGTCTCTACGATTTACACAAATGGGTTATACCACTCCTGGGCAGTGCATCTTTGGAATCTTCTAGAGTGTTAAATAAGCTTTTTGGCAGTAGCCCCTCCCGCTCCCCTCCAAAGCCACTCTATAGGTGCCTTCCCACTGCAACTGCCAGTTCCTTTTCATCCACTGCTGCTGCGGCATCAATAGGAACCACGTTTCTTCAGTTTAGCCTTCTTCAGCTTCTTGATTTTCTTTGCTTTAGCCCTTTTTTACTTCTTCGATACCGGGTTCGACTCCTAATGGTTTGGCTTTCACTGAGTTGTGCTGGCATTTGAGGCTGCACTACCCCTTTGAGCTCCTTGTCTCACTGGTGTCCTTCAAGAAATGTGTCTCAAAGCTTATATTGTGATTTTATTTACTTAATGATTACAAAATAGTTTACCATTATACTCATTTCCAAATAGAATTTAATTGTAGTTCTCAAGCAACACTCTTTTCTAATTGGATTGTTAGTTTCTGTGGGAGTCTTCTAAATTATCAATTAATGAATGAATGAATTAAATTGTTGACTGGACCCTTTAAGTTGTTGATCTCAATATTTAGAAATAGACTACCTGTCTTTCAGTGACATAGAATTTTATCTGCTAAAGACTGTTGTAAGTATTCAACACCATGTGTGCTGTATGAATCAGAAGTACCTTTGTTGTTCTGGGCAGTGTCAAGGGAATTGTATTTATATCACTAGAAAAAAAAGTTGGATACAAGTAATGGAAAATTACTTGTATGCTTTGGAACAAGGAGCAAAAACAATTAAGCTTGATCACTTTTTTTTAAAGCAAACACCAGTATTTTTAAAAAATACAAAATGTATTTCTGCACACATCTCTCCTGCAAAATTTCCATAAACTTAATTATTCATAATAGCATAGTGTCTTGGATCTTTTGAACTCCTAGAATCCATCATGTGAAAGCACTAAATATCAATTTATATGATGCCAAAAGAAAACCAGAGTGCTCTGTTTAACATAGTACAGACACTAGGGGGTTTTTTTGTTTTTGTTTTTTTGTATGTGTTTGTTTTTAAACACCAAACAGATATCTACCCCAGTTTTCTTGGTAAACACTCCTGTTGTTGCAGGATAGTATTTCTTCCAACTATTCCTGTCTATTAAATCAATTTATTTAATATCTGGTCCACAAGGAAGTTCTTTTCATCAGTGTGCATAGCATATTCTTTTGAAATATTAACCAGAAATAGGAATCTTACATCATCAGGAATAACATTCCTTTTTTCCTTAATCTAACAGAGCAGACTTTCATCACTCATCATAAAACTAAAGTGAAAGAATTAAATCTTCACCATAGTTGTTTTTTTATAATGTACACATTTCACAGACCATTGTTACTCAACACAGACTGTTTGTGACACTGCTGATTGATGCTTCATCTGTACCTCCAAAAGAATAATCTTAAATGGATTTAGTAACAGTGAAAAAACACGCTAATACAGTCTGCTCATTAGGACTCTTCAGTTAGTTCCATTGCAACAAAATTTAAAATAAGGGAATACTAAGCAGAAACAAGACAGATTAAAACATCCATAAACCATAGAGCAATTAAAGGCCATATTCCAATTACTTCTATGGGAAGAGCAAAGTAAGGACTGGTTTCTTTATAGGCTTCCATAAATGTTTTCTAAAGTATATTTCTCTTAACTTAAACACATAGATGATACTTCTAAATGTATAAGTCTGGGAAGTCATTGTTTGTTTGTGGGTTTGTTTGTTTGTTTGACATCACTGTCTCCTTGTGTACATTTTTCACAGGTTCTGAGTGGATCATCTCACCAGAGTTATTCAGTAGCAAGCTTTCAGGATTATAATGACTGGGAATCCCTGATGAAAATAAAAGAAGGGCTGTTAAGGCAAAAAGAGATTGTGATTGATCGGTGAGTAAATCCACCCTTAATCTCTAGTTGTATTGAAATTGTATTTTAAATCAGTTGAGCATCTTAAGTACTAATTTCAAAAAGGATGGTTTCCTGAAAAATATGAAAAATAAGTGCAAGATAATGGAGTTCATAGTGCTGCCCATGAAATCATGTGAATAACTTAATAGACCAGGACTTGTGTGTCATTAAAAAAAGCATAGCTGATAACTTGTATTCTAGGAACTTTTGGAAAGGGGATTTAAAATAAAACAGTAACTATTATGAGACCATTATATAACTTTATGATACATTCTGGACAGATGAAGAGGCCCTGTGCTGACACCATTGATTTGTCTTTTCCAAGAAGGTCAACTTGACTCGTAAAAGTTTTCCAAGTTCTTAGTCAGAAATTTTCCCAGGTCTGCGGCCAGATCGCCTTTGACTGGATTGAATCTTAAGAACTTCCTTGTGCAAAGCACCAAATTACAGGCCGTCTTGTTATCCTACTTCAAAAAGGATAGCAGAATGATAGAATTGATATGGAAAAGGACAGTTTCGCTATGAGGGAAAGCTAGCTTGTTTGTTGTGTTGTAAACAGATATTTGAGGAGTGGTTGGGATCATGATTGAAGTTTATAAAATAATGAATGGTGGGAGAGAGAGAGAGAAATGGTACAACTCAGGGGGTTCCAGTGAAATTTGTGGTGCCTACAGTACATTTGGAAAACTTTACAAAAGAGTCTGGAGTAACAAACACCTGAGACGAAGCACAAAAATCAGTGTGTATAGAGCCATTGTACTGTCTATTCTCCTTTACGGGTCTGAAACATGGCTCACCTATCGCCAACACTTACGACTCCTCGAACATTTTCATCAGCGCTGTATACGTACAATCTTAAATATACACTGGACTGGATTATGTGACAAATGTTGCTGTCCTTGAGCAAGCAGGGATCACCAGCTGCGCTGGGCAGGGCACGTTTCTAGGATAGAGGACCATCGCCTCTCCAAAATAGTACTCTACGGTGAACTTGCCATGGGTCAGCGTAAGAGGGGCACTCCAAAAAAGCAATACAAGGACTCCCTGAAACAACATCTCAGGCTTGGCCAAATTGATCACCAACAATGGTCCGCCCTGGTCTCACATCAGGAGGCATGAAGACGCACTATCCACAATGCTGCAGCCTTATTTGAGAACTCATGCCAAACAAGTCTTGAAGAGAAACGACAATGCAGAAAGAATCACAACTCGGAAACATCACCCAAGGAGAACCTCTGCTGTGCTTTCTGCAACCGGACTTGTTTATCTCGGATTGGCCTTTTTAGTCATCAGCGTGCTTGCAGAAAGCACGGGATGAGTCCTTCCTGAAAGGCACAGAGAGAGAGATTTACAGTTTGCTTACAAAATTAATGACTAACTTCTCTTCCCTTAGCTTATAGAAGTTACTTTTTTGGACCATAAATCTTTCAGCCAGCATGACCCACCGAGAGTTGTAGTCCAAGAAGTTAGCTTTCCGATGTTCTGCCTCTTCCTCACTAAGGCCTTTATAAGAACAGGCTTACAATGAATTCTGTGCTACATGAGATGATATGAATGGCTGTTGATGAAGCATTTCCACAAACTCTTAGTTTGCCTTTGAAATTTTGTCATGAGAGCTGCTTCTAAGTAGTAGGAGCACGTTCAGAGTTTCCACTTAGTAATTCCATCTGTGTGGATTACCACTATAGCTAAAGCAAATTCATGGAATGAGATTCCTGACATGGCTTAGCTCACAGTATTGTTCATTGAAGGGTTCACAAGTTTCCTTGCTGATCTCAGTTTAATTTGCTTAAGAAATATGTTATGCTGCCGCCAGACAGGTTGTACATTATGGTGGTACAGGTTCCATATTATCATGGTGGTACGTATAAGCTGGATGTTATTTTTCTTTAGCAAATTCTAGGATCTGGAAATGAGTTACTAGCAGCAAATCATTAAAAAAACCTGGAAGCCTAGGTGATCAGAATGGCAAATTCTGGAAAATCTGGCTGGACTCAAAATGACAGGTTTAAGGCAAAAAGAACCTTCAGTCTTCTACAAGATGCAGGCATGGAGGAACCATGCCTGTGTCAGTGGAATGGCTTTTTTTCTCCCTGTAAGCGCTTATGTCTCCCAGGGTTCTGCTTGTGAAGCTTGGAGAACCTTTTCAGTAGCTTTTGATGCACGGTAATGACCTGCTCAAACAGAAAGAAAACAAAAACTTCCTGCATGTGTGGTGTGTGTGTGTGTGAGAGAGAGAGACAGACAGAGAGAATATGAATGAACAGGAGTATTTTCTCCATGCTTCGGTCTTGGTTGTTTACTAACTTTTGTTGCTTATTTGGAAAATTAGTATGAACAAGTTCATATGATCAGATGTACCCAGCTTGTGGGGGGCAATTAGCTAACACACATTGGAAACTGTTTAATGCAGTGTAGATGTGTAAATAGCTATTGCTTAAAACAATTTGTAAGCCGCTCTGATAGCCTTGTGGCTGAAGAGCGGGGTATAAATAAATAAATAAATAAATAAAGTCCATCTTGAGATGACTGTATTTCCTTCAAGGGATAGTTCAGTTGTAGTTTTGATTTGCAGTTTTTAAAAAACAATAAATGAAGCTGTAAACTGCTCCATTCCCTTCTGCCTCACCAAAACAGGGTTTATTTTTGTTTGCTTTTCCTTTTTCCTTATTACATGGTATTTTGATTATTTTAAAATATTAAATACTACATGGCTGCATTTTAGCACTAGAGGGAGTAGTGGATTCTTGTACAGTTTCACCTGGCACACTCCTTTGTGTTTCTCCTTTGCTCTGTTGAAAGCACAAATGCGCACACCCCAGTTAAAAGTGCTAGTTTGTAATACTTTGGCTTGTTCTGACCTTGATTGGCCATTGCATGCTACACATTTTCCCTGCAGTGCTGAGGTTTAGTACTGGCCCTGTTTATTTGGCAAGCATTGCCTAGAATGGTAGTGTGAATAAATGCCAAGTGCTAAACGTATGACATGAGTCACTGAAAATAATAGCACACTCATCAACATTTGCTGTGCTCTTTTCTAAACAGCTTATGAGTGTTCAAAAAGCTTTTTAAGGAAAGGTAAATACAAAGGTTAGGATTTGAGTGAATAGCTTTCATTCCATGGGGTGTAATTATGTTTGAAATTCTGAAGCAGCAGTTGACTCTTTAGTTTTATCATCACTAGCAGAACTACGGTTAACTTTTGCAAAGACAACAGTATGTTGACTTACATATTTCTCCCCCCTCCCACCCTTCTTGGTAGAATTGTTTGTGCTTGAGTTGTTCAGGTGACAATATGCAGTTGGTTATGTGTGGGTTATATTGTTATATGGGCCATATATACACACAAACAGTGTTTTTAAAATAAATCCAGATGAGCAACCCTGTCCATTGGTGGGGTCTGTATTCATGAAGTCAAACCTTAAAGGTGGACTAGGCAGTTATAGAGAAATAGCAGCCAGATAAGGGGTTCTGTTATAGTTGTGAGTACTGCTGTTTGCTTTATCTGTGCATTATTTTTGCCAAAGGAGAAATTGGTTGGAAATGGTTTTCATTTATCTCCTTTTTAGTCATCAGCGCGCTTGCAGAAGGCGCGGGATGAGTCCTTCCTGAATCTTCGTTTGCGAAGAAAAGCCAGAGAGAGACTTTAGTAAGCCTACATACTAAACTGCATGCATCAAAAGAGCATCTTAGATGTTACCAGTGGTGGTGGGGAATTGTGGATGAACACAGCACATGCTCCACTAGATTTGAATTCAGCTTTTTTCAGTGAAACTTCCCCAAACTTTCAGGGAATGATTGCAGCCCTGTTACCTTTTATAAGCATTGTAGAGACAGATTTGAACTATATGCTTGATTCCTCTTATTGTTACCACATTATTAAAAGCTAGAGAAAATAATTAGTTTAGCATTATCCTGTCTCATGAACAAAGTACTGTACTGTTAAGTTACAAAAGCTGAAATTCTGTGCTATGCAGATGTTGGAGTATAACTTGACATACATCATATGCCAGCAGTGCCCCTCTACACTCTGCATTGGACAAACAGGACAGTCTCTATGCAAGAGGATTGACACAAATCTGACATGAGAAATGGCAATACCCAAAAATTAGCTGCAGAACACTTCAACCTTCTGGACATACAGTAAGGGATTTACAGGTTGCGGTCCTTGGACATTACAAAGAAAGATTAGAAATAGCTGAATTGAATTATATTCACTTATTTCAATCCAGTTTAGCAGATGTATGAACAAAGACAATGATTTCATGGCACACACTACATATATTAATGCAAGAGTCCTCAATACTGTATGTATAATAAAAGGAATCTTCTCAGAGAGAGTTTTGGACCCAGAAAAACTGACTTTTGGTAAGCAGATTCATTGGTTTTACACATCAACACTAACTGACCACTGTAAAGATCTGAAAGACCTGGATTGCCTTGCCCAGTCCTTTGAAAAGTTAGGGCAAGGGACATGATTGCATCTTTCTGGATCTTATTACAGTCTGTCCCACTCTCACAGCTGTATAAATATGCTTTGTTCCCGAGGCCATGATATCGCTCAGTATTGCACCCGAAGAAGTGGGTTTATATCCATGAAAGCTCATGCTGAAGTAAAAAACAGTCTTAAAAGTGCTGCCACGTTACTTTTTTTTCTCACCCTCCATTCCTCCTTTTTGGACACAAACACCTCCCCCGTTGGTTGTGCTTTGATTCTGAAACAGAGGAGCCATTTTTGTAATGATAAGCTCAGTGGGGGGCAATCATTTAGAAATGATTTTGGTCTTTAGAAACTTTGATCATTTACTTCCTTACAGTGTTTAATTTCCACAAGCTTAGGAAAGAAATCAGTTCAGCCTTATACTGAGTCCAGTGATGGAAATCCTGTTTCTTTACAAAGGCTTAAACAATATACTATATAGATCAGGTATGGGGAAAGTGTAGTTCCTGGACCCCACTTTTGCAGACCCTGAAGTGTGCCCCATTGACCTCCAAAGCCCCTTAACACCTTTTTAAAAAATGCTGATTATGCAAATTGGGGGCAATTTTTCACCTGAAAAGCAGGCAAAATTATTCAAAATGTGACTATAAATGCAATAGTTTGCTTCACCCACCCCTGCAGAGCTCCTCCAAACAATAAAAAAGTGGGGAGCAAGTCTGCTAAAATAGTGGGCCAGTGTGAAACAATTTCCCTTCCCACATGCCCTGTGGTATTTGGGGGCAAAAAGTTGGCCTTTGCCCTCCCTGCAGTTGCTCACGCCTGTTCTAGATGCTCATGTTTTGAGATATAACTTAGGCTGCCGCCACACAGCAAAAATAATGCAGTTTGACACCGCTTTAACTGCCATGGCTCAATGCTATGGAATCCTGGGATTTGTAGTTTTGTGAGCTATTTAGCTTTCTCCATCAGAGAGCCTGGTGCCACAACCAACTACAAATCCCAAGATTCCATAGGATGGATGCATGATAGTTAAAGCTGTGTCAAATTACATTATTTCTGCAGTGTGGCAGCAGCCTTAGCCTCTAGCCAAATATCTAATTTGTGTTAGATGAGATGAGAATCTGTCATCCTTAGGTTTTGCCACAAAACGTAAAGTGAATGGCTATTGCACCTTCCCACTATATCCTATATATGAGTATTTTGGACATTTTAAAGAGGTACCATTATAGCATTTCTGTTGTGTTGTTGTTATGTTTCTATTTAATATTCCTCCTGCACAGTATTGTTTGGTGCCTGTGGATGTTGCTGAGTGAACACAACTAATCACACATTATATATCATCTTATTGTACATTATTATTTATGTCTGGAGCATGTTTCTTCACAGAGTTTGGCAAGAAACCTTGATTGTACAGGGCTTTTGTTTTTTATGCCTTTCAGTGATCAGATTTTGTCCACAAGGAATTTTGAAGGACAACGGTTTTAATTGTGGCAATGCTTCTTTTTGCATGTTAGAAAGTTGGGATGAGCAGTATATGGCTAAAAAGGTGTGGGACATCTCCCCACTTGAGTTAAAAGTGTGGATAGATTGTCAGGCTGAAACGGACATTCGTATTAAAACTTGACTGATTCTCCAACAGAATGGCATCTATCTGTGGAGCAGGTCTCCCTTTCCTCGGCCACCTGCACACTCAAACTGTTCTGTCCCAGAGGATTAAGTGATCTTCCAGAATAGATTTGAGGGCTGCTGTGCAGGCCTGCATGGAAGAGAAGAGGGAGGGAAAGTTTCTCTTTTTGAGTGGAAGTTCACCCACTGCAATATTACGTATCTGACAGTGTTTGAAGCAGAGCTTTTAGAAATTACTTTTTTGGATCACCACTCCATGCTGGCTAGGCAGTTCTGGAAGTTGTAGCCCCCAAAGCTCCTGTTTTAAATGTGGCTGCTCCAAGGTTTATATAATGAAATTTATATCTATTGTTCTTCACTCCTTAAGAAGACAAAAGAATAGAAAATCCTGAAAGTATCTATTTTATGTTCCTTTCATGCTAATTGATGTATTATTATGAATTAATATATGTGTGTGCCAAATTTGACTAGCAAGAGTTTTGGAAGATCAGGCATTCGTGCATGCAGATTGTATGTTTTAAAATACTTATTGTTTCTTGTAAAAAAAAGTTATCAGGCATTTGCTTTATAGGCATTTATCAGGTATTTGCTTTATAGGCAATTGCAAAGGTTTTACATTAATCATTTGGTATAAAATGTTTTTTTTTTCTTCCCAATTGACTCAGCATTGTGTTTAAAGTGTTTGAATTTGTTGCTGATCTCCCCGCCCCCCCTTTTTAAAAAGTTTGTGCCTAAGCTTTTTTATTATTATTATTATTAGTTAGTTAGTTATTTATACCCCGCTCTTCAGCCACAAGGCTATCAGAGCGGCTTACAGATTGTTTTAAGCAATAGCTATTTACACATCTACACTGCATTAAACAGTTTCCAATGTGTGTACCATACTGAATTTTTTTTTAAAAAAAAAACTCTAATAAACTTGAATTCTAACTGAATTTTTAATAATGATTCAGTTCTTTGCTGGTTATAAAAGATATTTGTTCTTACACTGTAGCTAAACAGATCCTAGCAATTTTGGTCTTATATCTAAAACTGAAGCACGGTTTAAAACACAGAATATTTTTTGAGACCCTGCCTCCCTCCCTGAATCTAAAAGTCTTGGGGAAGCTGATTGTAAATGTTAAAGTAAATCCCACTGAATGTGGATTAATAAAAATGAAGCAGGTATATTAGGTAAAGCTCATTGGCAAATGGCTTCGCTACATGAATAACAGTAGGATTATTTACACAGTACAGTATCGTACATTTGAAATAAGCAAAGAGGAAATTGGATTGTTTTATTTCGGTGGTAGCTAGCATGCTTCCCACCTAAACCCTCAGTTCCATTTCATCCACCGCAGCAGCAGCATTAATAGGAACAGTTTTGGAGCTTTGTTCAGTTTGCTGGCTTTGACTTCTATTTGATTAACTTTGAATTCTCAGATTCTCCCACTTGCTTGGCGTTTTCACTTGGATTTTGTATTTTCAGACTTGTATTTGAACTGTTTGACAGCTTTGAATTGCGGTTCGATTTGACTTAGTTGTTAGTCAGTGTAGGCCATGCTCACCTTTCAAGGGCCTATGGCCTCTGTGGTGTCCTTTAAGAAGTGTGTTTCTTGTGGGACTAAAATCCCAGAATGGGAAGGCCCGTCTAACTGTCCTGCCTGAGAAAAGGACACATAATGGATGTGTGCTCACACTGTAGAATGTATACCCTGCAGGCCTGGTATAATTGGGCATCGAGACTAAATGACCTCATGTATGAGAGTGCCTTGAAGGTGGCAACTCAAGCTGTGGAGTTTGGGTCCTGGATGACAGTTTCTAACACTGTTACCTCTTCCAGTGTCTCCAGAGCCACAAGTGTCTCCTCGGTTCCAGTGTCCATTTCTTTGCTTCGTATTGTCATGAAATGCAAGTTGGATGCAGGCCCTGCTAAGTCAAGAAAGATCACTGACAAGTGAGACTGAGTCTTTGATTCGAGCCTGTACACAGGCCAAATCTGAGCCATCTACCTGACCCGGATTCCCATCACTCTGCTAAGGTTTCTGGAAGTTAAGATGGAGTCACTCCAATCCAAACAGTGGAAGCAGAAACAGAAGAAGAGGACCAATGACATGGATTGACGTTGTTCTGAGGCGTCTTCACAAGTTCGATCAAAACTGTCTCTATCAGTTCAGTGGTACTCGAGTGATCAATCAGTGCAGAGAGTCAGTACAGAGGGAGCCCTCAGTATCAATCTCTGCATTCCAGGCTCTTTTCTGAATGCGTGGAGATTGTCTTTACAGTTCTGGCCTTGGAGTGATCCCCTCTGAGTCTCATCCATCTTGACCCACAGTTTCCTACAACTTGTCCAGCTCCAGTTCAGATTCTGACTCAGAGTCAGTGTCCTCTGAGTTACCAGTCTCTGCCGGGACTAGTGGGAAAATGTGATCCTGCCTCCCCCACTGATTATGTTAGATCATTCATTGAGCAAATGATGCACATGGCAAAGGCCCTAGACTTGCTGATCAAGCAACCAGACATGTAAATCATTGGCCCAGTCTTCCAGTGAGTCCTGACTCAAGTGACTGCCCCTCCCTTCATACCTCTGTTGCCTTACTTCCCACAAGTCATGCAGAAGTCATGGGCTATACCATCATTGATCCCTTCCATGTTGAAGAAAATTAAGGCCTTGTACAAGGTTGTACAGACTGGAACAGAGTGGTTTGTTCAGCACCCCAAGCCCAATTCAATAACAGTAGATTTAGCCCAGTCTAGGGCATCTCAGAAACTCCATTCTACCCCTGCGGAAAAGGAGGGTAAAAAGTTGGATGCCATGGGGCACAAGTTTTATTCATCAGCTGCCCTGATGTTCAAAATCTTTAACTGTGGACATTGTGAGGGAGCATATCAGCGACTCCTATGGGAGAAAATGACTCCCTACCTCAACAAGCTCTCTGAGGAAGAACACAAGGTTACCATGGTGCTTCAAGCAGATGTGCACAAGTTAGCAGCACAGCAAATAACCACCTCTCTCTGCGCTGCTGACATTATTGAGAAGGCTGTTACTGGTGAAGTGGTGCTTAATGACATATGGTTATGTTCATCAGGCCTTTCTAACTAGGCAAGGTCCATGATAGAGGACCTCCCCTTTGGTGAAGGGTGTCTCTTTAACACGGACACTGAAGTGTACTAGAGCACACTCAAAAAATGTGCTCTACCACCAAAAAGTTTGGGTTCCATCCTCTCCAGCAGTCATCTACTAAATCTAGATTCTCCTGGTCTAAATATGCGTCTTTGTCCAGGTGCCTGTACAGTCCAGGAAACAGCTGCCAACAAAGACCTGCTGTGTTGCCTACATCCTCTTGATCCAAGAAGGGTTCTGTGGCCTTCAGGTACAAGCCCCAACAACTTAGAAAAAGGCAGTAAGAGTTGTCCAGTGTCATCTTCAGCTTTTTGGAGAATGAGGACATTCACATCAGTCTGCCACCATTCCATATTCCACTATTCCATGACAAGCTCCAGAGATTGCATCATGCCTGGGCCTCACATCACCTCAGATTCATGGTCCTCAAAATCATCAGGTGGGAGTGGCTGGCAGAGGATAATTTTTAACTCTGTCCTGTGATGTGTTGTATCTGTCTGTTGTATTGTTGTATGTTGGTATCCCATTAGTACATTATCATCTACATGTAGATATGCAATACTGATAAACCAGCTGGCAATGAGAGTGGCAGTTGTAAGACTGGGTAGTGGTAGCAGCACAACCTACTACCATCTAGTTGGCTATAAGGCATCACCTTAGTGTGAGTAAGGTTATGCTGGACTAGCCAACTATTCTGTTCTGTAAACCTGGTGTACACAAATTGGGAATCATTGTCTAGTCATTTTTAGAGTTGTGTCAATGTGTTGTTAAATGTTATAGTTCAGTGTGTAATTTTTATTTAGTGTTATTTGTCTACTGTCAGGATGAGGGTAAGGATGACTATCTTAACCTGACCAGATTACCTGTTAAGTTGCTGAACTACATTGAGTGTGTATACCTGAGCCTGAAGACCAGGGATAGACTGGGGATTTTGTTAGTGTACTATTCACCCTGCTGCCTAACAGACTCCCTGGCCAAGCTCATGGAACTGATCTTGGAACTGGTGTTGGGCTGCCCAGACTTTCGATCATGGGCAATTTCAACATCCCAGACTGTCAGGTGCAGCTTGGGAGTTTCATGGCATCCATGACAAACATGGGCCTGTCCCAACTGGTCTCAGGGCCCACACATTCATCAGGTCACACCCTTGATGCTATTTTCAGCTCGGAGCATTCAGCTCTGTGGGCAGAGGTGATTAATACCTTGGGGTTGTCATGGACAAATAATTTTCTGGTCAGAGTTAGCATCACGGAGACAATCTGGCTGTGCAGGGATGGTGGACCTATTAAGATGGTCTGCCCTTGAAGGCTAATGGATCCCTTAGGATTTCAGAAAGCCTTAGAGGGTTTTATGGCTGGTACTATCAGTGATCCTGTTGAAGCCCTGGTCAGTAAATGGAATCAAGATCTGACTAGGGCTATTGACACAGTTGCTCCCAAACATCCTCTTGACACAGTTGCTCCCAAACATCCTCTCTGACCCATTATCTATCGGGGTCCTTGGAATACAGGGCACCTCAGGGAGCTGAAATGGGAAGGAAGACAACTGGAGCTCAGATGGTGGAAAACTCGACTTATTTTCAGCAAGACATTATATAAAGAATGTCTTTGTTCCTATACGGTGGCAATACGTGCAGTGAAGAAAGCCTTCTTCTTTGCATGTATTGCATCTGCAAATTCATGTCCAGCTGAACTATGCTTCCCTTAGACTCTGGAATGGCCTGCCAGAAGAGATACGAAAGTTGAATACATTTTCAGAATTCAAAGTACTGTAGGGTGACAGCGGCCTTAATGATGCCACAGGTTGGTTCCTTCCTATTGGTTTCAGTGGGATGAATTAATCAGACCAGTTCCATAGACTAGTTTCAGTGGAAGGGAAAAAAAAAAAAAGACCAACAATAAAAACTTTATCAAAGAAGCTGATAGAAATCTCCTCCTACTTCCCTACCTGTTTTGCCCCAGTAGGCTCTGGGTGCCATGAAAGCACACCCATCAATGGTATTGTTCTGTTAAAACTCCTGTGAACGAAAATTTTAAATTGCTGAAGAAAGAGGCTGTTTCCATACAAAACCTTTTTTAAAAAGAATATAATAATGGAACTTGGGGTCAAAGAGAAATTTTTATATATAATAAGGAAAAATTTCAAAGCTTATCTAAGTAGTTGCTTTTAAAAAACATTTTACATCTTAAAAGAAGGCAGCAAAAGATTTGAGAGAATTCTATAGATGCCTTTCACCTCAAGATTAAATTTGATTTCTCTCAACCTTCTACTTAAATAAGTTTAAAAAATCACACAGCTTCTTGCATGAGATTGATTCTCTTACGACTATTTCTTAACCATATTTCTTAACTATATTTATCTTTAATTATTTATAAAAGAGAGCTTTGGGAAAATGAACATATTTGTTCCCCAGTCTGGCTGGCTGTACATACTGCAAAAAGGTTTGTTGACTTAAGTTACAATCCAATCATTCAGATGTAAAGTATGAATGCCAGTAGAAAAAAGAATGGTAACTTGCAGTGAGACAGTGCATTCAAGAATCATTATCTTAATGAAGCATTTAATCTACAGGTTCTCTCTGGTCATCTGTAGATGTCAGTTGTTACTATTGCCTTACCCATAGTTTGGAAGAAAGGGAAGATAATTAGTGGCCCATAATTTTTTTAAAAGGTAGTTGTGTTGGTCCATGAATAAAATGGCAAAGCCTGCAATTCAGAAGTATCTTTTATTAGTAACAACTAAAATGCCACAAAATTGTGCAAGCATTTTAGTTCTCTAGAAATCTTAATTAGGCTAGATATTTAAAAAAAAAAAAAGGTGATGAAGAAAGAATCAGTAAAGTCCGAAAGGTAAGCTGGATGTTGTGGACATGAGATTTGCAGCTGAAATCAGTCCCAAAATGGTGGTTATGGGCTGAGTGAATATTTGGTAGATATGCAAGTATAAACTTTATATCTGGCAGTGCATACTAAGAAGGATGGTTGTTCTCTTATTTCTGAAGATTCAGAGCTGGCTCTAATTCACCTATCCCTCCAGGAAAGATTCAGAGCACTGGGTGCCCTACTTTTCTGAACTGCTCACTTAGTCCAGACTGACATGAATTTGGTATATTTTGTCATTAAAAACATAGATGGAAGTCCCTGTGTCTGAAATAGTCTACTCTGTGAGGAATGTGAACTATCATATATGATCAAATGAGGAGGGATTCTCAGGTGTAAGAAGGGTAGTAAGTAAGTTGTTCATTGGAAGGATGTTAAAGCACTTGCCAAAAAAGAGGAAGATTGCAAGTGTCTAAAAGAGGATTCTGTGATTGACTTGGTGATGGAATGGAAACACACTTCATAATGTGGAGCTAAATTATTGCATAGCAGAGGGTTCAGGAAGTTTTAAATACTGGAATCCTTTGGAAAGTGCTAGAATTACCTATAGACTGGCAGACCGTTGAGTATATTATTTCCATTGCTGCACTCTGACTAGATTTGTGAGATCATCATTTTGTTATTTTTTTTAAGCAAAATCCTATCACTGTTTGGTTATATGGTAGATTAATAGCAACAGCTGTTGGAATAACAATGGATTAGAGCAATTGTACAACATTATCAGCATGAGGCCTTCTGTTGTCAGACAACTTGGGAAATTTAAAGATTATATGAAAAATTAGCAATATTTCTATGTTTTGGCATCCTTTTTAATAGCTGTCATCTTTAAGAAAGTTTTTTAAAAATTCATCCTGATTTTACTGGGGAAAAAAAACTGATATTGTGCAAGACAGTTCCATGAGAATTAAATGAAACATTATTAATGATTCCATGTTTTTTGTCAAGCAAGTATTTAGAATGGGGTATACTTGTCAATCTATTTTAAGATATGCACATTACAATTACTTCATTCCTTGTACTTTACCGAATTTATCTATAGTAAGTTGAATTGTATTCGAATGTTTTTAACTGTAGCTACTGCACAGAGGATAGTGAAGTGGCAGTAAAAGAAAAAGGGTACTTGTTGAAAATCTGGATGCTTTAAAATATAGTACACTCAAACCTGCTTGTTCTGCATTTGTTTGAGAAGGTACTTTTCAAGAAAGCCTGAGTCCTCTCTGGCTTTTCTTCGCAAACGAAGATTTCAGGAAGGACTCATCCCACGCTTTCTGCAAGCGCGCTGATGACTAAAAAGGCCAATCCAAGATAAACAAGTCCGGTTGCAAAAAGCACAGCAGAAGGTCTCCTTGGGTGATGTTTTTGGGTTGTGATTCTTTCTGCGTTGTCGTTTCTCTTCAAGACTTGTTCGTCGTGAGTTCTCAAATAAGGCTGCAGCATTGTGGATAGTGCGTCTCCATGCCTCCCGATGTGAGGCCGCGGCAGACCACTGTTGGTGATCAATTTGGCCAAGCCTGAGATGTTGTTTCAGGGAGTCTTTGTATCGCTTTTTTGGAGCGCCCCTCTTACGCTGACCCGTGGTGAGTTCACCGTAGAGTACTATTTTTGGGAGGCGATGGTCCTCTATCCTAGAAACGTGCCCTGCCCAGCGCAGCTGTGTTCTCAATATCATGGCCTCAATGCTGGTGATCCCTGCTTGCTCAAGGACAGCAACATTCATCACATAGTCAGTACAGTGTATATTTAGGATTGTGCGTAGACAGCGCTGATGAAAGCGCTCGAGGAGTCGTAGGTGGTGGCGATAGGTGACCCATGTTTCAGATCCATAAAGGAGGATAGACAGTACGATGGCTCTATACACACTGATTTTTGTGCTTTGCCTCAGGTGTTTATTGCTCCAGACTCTTTTGTGAAGTCTTCCAAATGCACTATATGCCTTTGCTAATCTGTGATCGATCTCTTTGTCAATCTTGGCATCTGAGGAGATGATGCTTCCCAGGTAGGTGAACTGCTGAACGAACTTGAGCACAGATTTGCCGACGGCAATGTGGGGATGGTGGTGTTCGTCCTGTGGTGCAGGCTGGTAAAGAACTTCTGTTTTCTTCAGGTTGACTTCTATCCCAAACAGCTCTGCAGCTGTTGCAAAGCAGGATGTTAGGTGCTGCAGAGCTGCTTCTGTGTGGGCAACAAGGGCAGCATCATCGGCGAAGAGCAGCTCACGGACTAGATAGTTTAGAGTCTTAGTGTGAGCCCCCGCCAGCATAGCTCAAAACATCATTAGGGTACGCAAGCCTCTCTCCCACGACAAGGGGGCGTCAATGGAGAGGCCTGAGTCCTATAACACAAATGATCTAATAAACCTTTTTATTGCATAGACATACTTCATTTACTGATTTCACATTAATAGAAGATAATGATATTGAGTAATACTGATCATTTAGCCCAGAGTTAAGTGACTTCAGCTGAATATTCACATTAAAAAATGGCCTCTTCAAAAGTATGTGGTATTTCTCTTGGCAGTAAGGTAGACTGGCATCCTTGTTAGAATAATGTTGCTGCCTAAGGATTTTGACTTTTGATGGAGCACAGGTAGCAGTGAAGCAAATGTATACTAACCAAACAAAAACAATAAGCCAGCCCTTGAAAAAATAATCTCAAGGTGGTTGTTGTTGTTGTTGTTGTTGTTGTGTGTCTTCAAGTCGATTCCAATGTATGGCGACCCTATCACAGTGCTTCCTTGGCAAGATTTGTTCAGAGGGTGTTTGTCTTTGCCTTCACCTTCCTCTGAGGCTGATAAAGTGTGACTTACCCAGGGTCATCCACTGGCTTTCCATGACTGAGTGGATTTTCAAACCCTGGTCTCCAGATTCATAGGAGATTATCAGACAGGAACAAAAAAAGTGTTTCTGTCCCACAATCTCCTCTCCCGCCCCTGTCCCAGCATGAGAACAAAACTTTTCAGACCTACCTTTGGTAGCGTCTTCAGGGCAGCCCAAGAGTGAATGGAGCTCTAACGGAGCTCCGTTCACTTCCTGGAGTGAAATCCCACCCATTCTCACGAGAAGGTGAGAGCACAGGAAATTCAAAAATAAAAAGCAAAATAACAAGAAAAAATTGACAGCAAGTACAAAAACACACTTTAAAACTTCCAAGTAAATCCGGGAAGTTTTTAAAAAGAGTGTCACTTACCTGGATGTCCCAATCTCACCAGAAAGTGTTCTGGCAGGGACCTCCTATTGACTATGGGATCTTGCTAGTGGAATGGGGCACCTCTTCAGATGCTGTCAACTCCATGACAGAAATGGAATGGGGATGTATTGATGACTTATCCCCTCAATAAAAAGCAGCTCCAGCAAAACGGGTGCATTATGAGAGGGGAATGCTATAGTCTGAAAAGGGAGCCCTTTGGCGATCTCCTGGCATCTTGATAACACCGTATTTAGCGTGTCTGATAATCTCCATAGTCCAGCATTCAAACCACTACACCACACTGGCTCTCTTGCTAGAGACTTTGGTAAAGAGGTTGGTAGAGGGCCACTATGCTGCTTCTCTCTCTCTTGGCATCTCAAGACAGGTAGAAGATTGCAAAAGCTAACATAACTAATCATGCATCACAGATCAGAGGTTTGTCAAAAAGCTGCCATCTCTGTGTGAAACAGTGTGGAAACTGGAACACTTTCCTGAGCACAAGTATGTAGTAAACTTAGAATATATGATTATGTTGTCTGGCTGAAAGTTATGGAAGGTAAGCTTTATGCAGGTGACTTACAAAATTCTATTCCTGGACAGTGATATTGTTTATGCTTCCCTAATATAATCTTACATTTTATATTTTAATGATAATTACATACACTAGCAGGTCTCCAATTTAGAGCTCCTGTCTCCACTAGAGATGTGGAGTCCTAGAAGTAAAAGTGAAAAGTTTAGAAAATGCTGTTTGCTTTTTTTGCATCCCCACCAAGTCTTTTTTTACAGAAATTTTTAAAAAATGGATTATAGCAAATTATGTAAAAGAATGTGCAGTATCAGATCATTGGAGCCCCTGGTCTTGATTTCCTTTTCTCAGTTCTTTTTTACAAGAATAAGTTCTTTCAACACTGTGAAAGACTAAGACAATGCTGTTATTTGTCTTGCTAGTCCTGGAGATTTATTCTATTATGGTTCAGGACTTTATAGGTCCATTTGTATTTAAAAAGAATGAAAAAGAACAAATCCCTTTGTGTTTTTTTTTAATTTTTTATTTAATTTCCATTAAATGCACAGATTACAGATATAAGCCACGAGATTCAGAAAAGCACATACATATCAAGCAGCGTATGAAGCATACATACATAACATAATCTTTATGAACTGATCAAAGTAAAGACTGGAAACAAATAAAATATATGTTTGAATAAATATGTACAGATCCCTTTGTAATTATTGTTTGAATGAATTCTACTTTTAATATTCCAAACATGATAATTTTACGCCAAACAAAATTTGACACAATATACAGTTGTCCCTTCACATTCGCGGGGGTTCCGTTCCGCGGACCCCCGCGAATGTGAAAAATCCGCGAATAACAAACACCCCTCCCCCTCCCTCCCCAGGCCTTCGCGGGGCCTTGCTAGGCCCCGCGGAGGCCTCCCCGGCCCTCCCTCCCTCCCTGCCCAGGCCTTCGCGGGGCCTTGCTAGGCCCCGCGGAGGCCTCCCCGGCCCTCCCTCCCTTCCTGCCCAGGCCTTCGCGGGGCCTTGCTAGGCCCCGCGGAGGCCTCCCCGGCCCTCCCTCCCTCCCTGCCCAGGCCTTCGTGGGGCCTTGCTAGGCCCCGCGGAGGCCTCCCCGGCCCTCCCTCCCTCCCTGCCCAGGCCTTCACGGGGCCTCCGGAGGGCCTCTGGGGGTCCCACGAAGGCCTCCCCACCCCTCCCCAGGCCTTCGCGGGGCCTCCGGAGGGCCTCCGGCAGTCCCGCAAAGGCCTCCCCACCCCTCCCCAGGCCTTCGCGGGGCCTCCGGGGGTCCCACGAAGGCCTTCGCACTGCTCCCCAGGCCTTCGCGGGGCCTCCGGAGGGCCTCCGGGGGTCCCGTGAAGGCCTCCCCACCCCTCCCCAGGCCTTCGCGGGGCCTCTGGAGGGCCTCCGGGGGTCCCGCGAAGTCCTTCGCACCGCTCCCCAGGCCTTCGCAGGGCCTCCGGAGGGCCTCCGGGGGTCCCACGAAGGCCTCCCCACCCCTCCCCAGGCCTTCGCGGGGCCTCCAGAGGGCCTCCGGGGGTCCCGTGAAGGCCTTCGCACCGCTCCCCAGGCCTTCGCGGGGCCTCTGGAGGGCCTCCGGGGGTCCCGCGAAGGCCTCCCCACCCCTCCCCAGGCCTTCGCGGGGCCTCCGGAGGGCCTCCGGGGGTCCCGCGAAGGTCTCCCCACCCCTCCCCAGGCCTTCGCGGGGCCTCCGGAGGGCCTCCGGGGGTCCCGCGAAGGCCTCCCCACCCCTCCCCAGGCCTTCGCGGGGCCTCCGGAGGGCCTCCGGGGGTCCCGCGAAGGCCTCCCCACCTCTCCTCAGGCCTTCGCGGGGCCTCCGGAGGCCTTCGCGGGCCCTCCGGAGGGCCTCCGGGGGTCCCGCGAAGGCCTCCCCACCCCTCCCCAGGCCTTCGCGGGGCCTCCGGAGGGCCTCCGGGGGTCCCGCGAAGGCCTCCCCACCTCTCCCCAGGCCTTCGCGGGGCCTCCGGAGGCCTTCGCGGGCCCTTCGGAGGGCCTCCGGGGGTCCCGCGAAGGCCTCCCCACCCCTCCCCAGGCCTTCGCGGGGCCTCCGGAGGGCCTCCGGGCGTCCCGCGAAGGCCTCCCCACCCCTCCCCAGGCCTTCGCGGGGCCTCCGGAGGGCCTCCGGGGTCCCGCGAAGGCCTCCCCACCCCTCCCCAGGCCTTCGCGGGGCCTCCGGAGGGCCTCCGGGCGTCCCGCGAAGGCCTCCCCACCCCTCCCCAGGTCTTTCACGGGGCCTCTGGAGGCCCCGTGTCGCGGTTTTGGGGGGGCCCGGGGGGGCCCTCCCAAAACCGCGAATAACCGAAACCGCAAATGTCAAGTTCGCGAATGTGGAGGGACAACTGTACTTTGTTTCCTAAGTAACTCTCTCTCTCTGGCTTTTCTTCGCAAACGAAGATTCAGGAAGGACTCCTCCCGCGCTTTCTGCAAGCGCGCTGATCACTGAAAAGGCCAATCCGAGATAAACAAGGCGGGTTGCAGAAAGCACAGCAGAGGGTCTCCTTGGGTGATGTTTCCGGGTTGTGGTTCTTGTTTGGTGTGATTTCTCAAATAAGGCTGCAGCATTGTGGATAGTGAGTCTCCATGCTTCCCAATGTGAGGCCAGGGCGGACCATTGTTGATGATCAATTTGGCTGAGTCTGAGATGTTGTTTCAGGGAATCCTTGTATCGCTTTTTTGGAACACCCCTCTTACGCTGACCCGTGGTGAGTTCACCGTAGAGTACTATTTTTGGGAGGCGATGTTCCTCTATCCTAGAAACGTGCCCTGCCCAGCGCAGCTGTGTTCTCAATGTCATGGCCTCAATGCTGGTGATCCCTGCTTGCTCAATGACAGCAACATTCGTCACATAGCCAGTCCAGTGTATATTTAGGATTGTGTGTATACAGCGCTGATGAAAGCATTCGAGGAGTCTTAAGTGTTGGCGATAGGTGACCCATGTTTCAGACCCGTAAAGGAGAATAGACAGTACAATGGCTCTATACACACTGATTTTTGTGCTTCACCTTAGGTGTTTGTTACTCCAGACTCTTTTGTTAAGTCTTCCAAATGCGCTATATGCCTTTGCTAATCTGTGATTGATCAGTAAAGTGTGCTATCACATTTTTTTCAGTAAAGTGTGCTATCACACTTAGATCAGTAAAGTGTGCTATCACATTTATATCAGTAATGTGTGCTATCACATTTTTTAAAAAATCCAAAAAATTCTGTTTTTTTTTCTTCTGAAAATGTTTTCAAAATTTCCAGAAATGTTACATCTCTAATGTGCAGTATGAAAAGTATAAGGGGGCTTCCCCATTCACTTTAGCAGAAGGAGCAGCTTTTACACACTTCCCACAGCCTTAAAAAAAAAAAGAGCTGCAAAATCCCAAAAGTGAATCAGGATGTCCTCGCAGGCAGGATTGTGCCCATGTACATGTCAAAGCTTTCATGCCCTTAAATTTGGAAAGATCATTCCTATGGTTAATGGGAAAATCAAGAGGATAATAAAATATGAATTCCTTCCCACATGAGTGGTCAAGAGAATGGAAATGGAAAAAGTAGCAGTGTGACTCAAGATTTCTTCCTTTCTGTTTCTGCTCTTACAAATTTCAGACAGAACCAGCAAATTAATCTTTTATATCAGAAGATAAGGGAGAATGAACTACGGGCCCAGCAAGCAAGACTGGGGCATATTGTGAATTGTGAAGACTCATACATGAATAGTTTCCAGGTGAGATGTGATTTTTTTTAATTTGTATCTGTTATGTCTGGTCAAATGGAAAACCTGAACACATGTGATACTTTGAATAAATTAGAATAAATTATTTTCATTGATTTGAGTTTTTAGTTTGACTGCTCCAATTAATGAAGTGTTGACAGCAGACATGTGCAGATGTAGCATATTATTACTGCGTAGAAGACCATCTTGCCAACCTCCAATCCAGACTTCTATTCAGCATTCCACTGTTTTTCTGTATATAATTTTTCACCAGTTTCTCTATGTGTTAAGGGAAAATCTAGTGGAAAATGGGATAATGTTGTACAACCGATGTGTTCTTTACAGTTGTTATATAGTCACATTAATGTTTAGATGCATGTGCTTGAGTCTCAGTTAAAAATTAGATGCCACTTTAAATATAGGCTATAGCTTAAGGTACCCAATAGTACAATATATTTCTTGTGGTTTGCTTCTGCTCTTATATTTCTGAACTCAATATAGCATATACTATATTTATTCTCTTAGCAACATGGCCAATCATAAGTGAAGAACCTTCCAGTGAGAAGGTGGAGTTTTACTTCTTTCCTTTTGTTCTCCTCTACTTTTCCCATATAGCCTCAGTATGAGAACACAGCAATGCAGGCTCAGTTTTCAGAGAGATCTACAGCCCACTGTGAAAGGGAAGAGCTGGAACGAAAGCTTGCGTCTGTACAAAGTAAGGAGCTACAACTTGGTGAATTTCTGAAACAAATGGCAAACAAATCCAATGAGGATAAAAAGAAGATGGAAGAGAAGGTGGGCGTCATGTTGATTTTACCAAAATGACTTTATTGCTGTGACAGAAATAGATTTCTCAACCAAGCCAGCTATTTTTTAACACTGAGGTTCATCCATAGCTTATTTTTATAATTGCTGCTCATAGCCCACCAGAATAATCCTCCATTTTTATACAATTTCATTCATCTGGAAGAAATTCTGTTTGTCTTTTCCATTTAAGTTCATTGATGTGTACATATTTAATTAATTGCAGCATATTTCTTCTATCTATGGTTAAAATAATCCTCCATTATTTTGTTTTAGATCACACCCACAGGAGGAAGAAATACAATTAAAGAGATGTGAGATTAGTGCTAATGTGCTACAGACCCCCCCCCCGATCTATGGGAGTTCAATTCTGGGATCCGCTGCAGATGGCAAAAAACATGGGTAGCTGTACACCATATTATTAAATGGTGATGATACATGTGCAGATGCATCAGTGTATTTGTGTGCACGTTGCCACCATTTTAAGTATGGGATGCAACAATCCATGGGCAAGTAAAACCACAGATTGGGAGGGCCCACATTACATTTCAATTTATTTGTTGGAGCTTCTTGTATTGTAACAATACTAGTAATAAGAGCCAAGCAACAGCCTTAGGGACTGCAGTAATCTATATTCTGGTCTAAGATAAGTATCAGCATTCTGTACCCTGAACAGTGATAATGCTGGCTAATTATGCATGATTGTGTTCCAATTCGTCTTCTAGTAATGAGAAAGAATAAGGAGTTATGCAAGACACTATTGCCCTACCCCTTTCCTACTTCTGTGTTCTGTTTCTGGTTTCTCTGTCCTTCTTTTTTTTTGATGCCACGCAATAAAGTATTTGGAGATATCACAACAGGTTTGTATCTCAGTTGATGGATAATATAAAAGTATTTCATAGTTTGGAGAAAATACAGTCGCCCCTCCACATTCGCGAACTTGACATTCGCGGTTTCGATTATTCGCGGTTTTGCGAGGGCCCCCCCGGGCCCCCCCAAAACCGCGACACGGGGCCTCCAGAGGCCCCGTGAAAGCCCTGGGAGGGAGCGGGGAGGGCAGGGGAGACCTCCACGGGGCCTTCGGAGACCCCCCGGAGGCCCCGCGAAGGCCTTGGAAGGGAGGGGGGAGGGCTGGGGAGGCCTCCATGGGGCCTCCGGAGACGCTCCGGAGGCCCCACGAAGGCCTGGGGAGGGAGGGGGGAGGGCCGGGAGAGGCCTCCATGGGTCCTCCAGAGACGCTCCGGAGGCCCCACGAAGGACGCTCCGGAGGCCCTGGGAGGGAGGGGGGAGGCTGGGAGAGGCCTCCATGGGGCCTCCGGGGACGCTCCGGAGGCCCCATGAAGGCCTGGGGGAGGTATGGGGAGGCCTCCATGGGGCCTCCGGAGATGCTCCGGAGGCCCCATGGAGGCCTGGGAGGGAGCGGGGAGGGCCGGGGGAGGCCTCCATGGGGCCTCCGGAGATGCTCCGGAGGCCCCACGAAGGCCCGGGAGGGAGGGGGGAGGGCCGGGAGCGGCCTCCGTGGGGCCTTGCTAGGCCCCACGAAGGCCCGGGGAGGGAGGGGGGAGGGCTGGGAGAGACCTCCGCGGGGCCTTGCTAGGCCCCACGAAGGCCCGGGGAGGGAGGGGGGAGGCTGGGACAGGCCTCCATGGGGCCTCCGGGGACGCTCCGGAGGCCCCATGAAGGCCTGGGGGAGGGCTGGGGAGGCCTCCATGGGGCCTCTGGAGACGCTCCGGAGGCCCCATGGAGGCCCGGGAGGGAGCGGGGAGGGCCGGGGGAGGCCTCCATGGGGCCTCCGGAGATGCTCCGGAGAGCCCACGAAGGCCCGGGCGGGAGGGGGGAGGGGCGGGAGCGGCCTCCGTGGGGCCTTGCTAGGCCCCACGAAGGCCCGGGGAGGGAGGGGGAGGCTGGGAGAGGCCTCCATGGGGCCTCCGGGGACGCTCCGGAGGCCCCATGAAGGCCTGGGGGAGGGCTGGGGAGGCCTCCATGGGGACTCCGGAGACGCTCCGGAGGCCCCACGAAGGCCCGGGAGAGAGGGGGGAGGGCCGGGAGCGGCCTCCGTGGGGCCATGCTAGGCCCCACGAAGGCCCGGGGAGGGAGGGGGAGGCCGGGAGAGGCCTCCGCGGGGCCTTCCTAGGCCCCACGAAGGCCCGGGGAGGGAGGGGGGAGGCTGGGAGAGGCCTCCATGGGGCCTCCTGAGACACTCCAGAGGCCCCACGAAGGACCGGTGAGGGAGGGGGGAGGGCCTGGAGAAGCCTCCGCGGGGCCTAGCTAGGCCCCACGAAGGCCCGGGGAGGGAGGGGGGAGGCCGGGAGAGGCCTCCATGGGGCCTCCGGGGACGCTCCGGAGGCCCCATGAAGGCCTGGGGGAGGGCTGGGGAGGCCTCCATGGGGCCTCCGGAGACGCTCCAGAGGCCCCATGGAGGCCTGGGAGGGAGCGGGGAGGGCCGGGGGAGGCCTCCATCGGGCCTCCGGAGATGCTCCGGAGGCCCCACGAAGGCCCGGGAGGGAGGGGGAGGCTGGGAGAGGCCTCCGCGGGGCCTTTCTAGGCCCCTCGAAGGCCTGGGGAGGGAGGGGGGAGGGCCCGGAGAATCCTCCGCGGGGCCTTGCTAGGCCCCATGAAGGCCCGGGGAGGGAGGGGGGAGGCCGGGAGAGGCCTCCGCGGGGCCTTGCTAGGCCCCACGAAGGCCCGGGGAGGGAGGGGGGAGGCTGGGAGAGGCCTCCGTGGGGCCTTGCTAGGCCCCACGAAGGCCTGGGGAGGGAGGGGGGCGGGCCCGGGGAGGGAGGGGGGAGGCCGGGAGAGGCCTCTGTGGGGCCTTGCTAGGCCCCACGAAGGCCCGGGGAGGGAGGGGGGAGGCCGGGAGAGGCCTGCGCGGGGCCTTGCTAGGCCCCACGAAGGCCCGGGGAGGGAGGGGGGAGGCTGGGAGAGGCCTCCATGGGGCCTCCGGAGACGCTCCGGAGGCCCCATGGAGGCCTGGGAGGGAGCGGGGAGGGCCGGGGAGGCCTCCATGGGGCCTCCGGAGGCCCCATGAAGGCCCGGGGAGGGGGTGGGGAGGGCCGGGGAGGCCTCCATGGGGCCTCCGGAGATGCTCCGGAGGCCCCACGAAGGCCTGGGAGGGAGGGGGGAGGGCCGGGAGCTGCCTCCGTGGGGCCATGCTAGGCCCCACGAAGGACCGGGGAGGGAGGGGGAGGCCGGGAGAGGCCTCCACGGGGCCTTGCTAGGCCCCACGAAGGACCGGTGAGGGAGGGGGGAGGTCCTGGAGAAGCCTCCGTGGGGCCTAGCTAGGCCCCACGAAGGCCCGGGGAGGGAGGGGGGAGGCTGGGAGAGGCCTCCATGGGGCCTCCGGAGACGCTCCGGAGGCCCCACGAGGGCCCGGGAGGGAGGGGGGAGGTGGGAGAGGCCTCCGCGGGGCCTAGCTAGGCCCCTCGAAGGCCTGGGGAGGGAGGGGGGAGGGCCCGGAGAGGCCTCCGCGGGGCCTTGCTAGGCCCCACGAAGGCCCGGGGAGGGAGGGGGGAGGCCGGGAGAGGCCTCTGTGGGGCCTTACTAGGTCCCACAAAGGCCTGGGGAGGGAGGGGGGAGGGCCGGGAGAGGCCTCCGCGGGGCCCCACGAAAACCCGGGGAGGGAGGGGTGAGGCCCGGAGAGGCCTCCGCGGGGCCTTGGTAGGCCCCACGAAGTCCTGGTGAGGGAGGGGGGAGGCTGGGAGAGGCCTCCATGGGGCCTCCGGAGACCCTCCGGAGGCCCCACGAAGGCCCGGGAGGGAGGGGGGAGGGCTGGGAGTGGCCTCTGTGGGGCCTTGCAAGGCCCCACGAAGTCCCGGGGAGGGAGGGGGGAGGGCCCGGAGAGGCCTCCGCGGGGCCTTACTAGGCCCCACGAAGGCCCGGGGAGGGAGGGGTAGGCTGGGAGAGGCCTCCGCGGGGCCTTGCTAGGCCCCACGAAGGCCTGGGGAGGGAGGGGGGAGGCCGGGAGAGGCCTCCGCAGGGCCTTGCTAGGCCCCACGAACGCCCGGGGAGGGAGGGGGGAGGCTGGGAGAGGCCTCCATGGGGCCTCCGGAGACGCTCCGGAGGCCCCATGGAGGCCTGCGAGGGAGCAGGGAGGGCCGGGGGAGGCCTCCCTGGGGCCTCCGGAGACGCTCCAGAGGCCCCACGAAGGCCCGGGAGGGAGGTGGGAGGGCCGGGAGCGGCCTCCGTGGGGCCTTGCTAGGCCCCACGAAGGCCCGGGGAGGCAGGGGGGAGGCTGGGAGAGGCTTCCGTGGGGCCTTGCTAGGCCCCACGAAGGCCTGGGGAGGGAGGGGGGCGGGCCCGGGGAGGGAGGGGGGAGGCCGGGAGAGGCCTCTGTGGGGCCTTGCTAGGCCCCACGAAGGCCCGGGGAGGGAGGGGGGAGGCCGGGAGAGGCCTCCGCGGGGCCTTGCTAGGCCCCACTAAGGCCCGGGGAGGGAGGGGGGAGGCTGGGAGAGGCCTCCATGGGGTCTCTGGAGACGCTCTGGAGGCCCCATGGAGGCCTGGGAGGGAGCGGGGAGGCCTCCATGGGGCCTCCGGAGGCCCCATGAAGGCCCGGGGAGGGGGTGGGGAGGGTCGGGGAGGCTTCCATGGGGCCTCCGGAGACGCTCCGGAGGCCCCACGAAGGCCCGGGAGGGAGGGGGAGGGCCGGGGAGGGAGGGGGGAGGGCCCCGAGAGGCGTCCGCGGGGCCTTACTAGGCCCCACAAAGGCCCGGGGAGGGAGGGGTAGGCTGGGAGAGGCCTCCGCGGGGCCTTGCTAGGCCCCACGAAGGCCTGGGGAGGGAGGGGGGAGGGCCCGGAGAGGCCTCTGCGGGGCCTTGTTAGGCCCTATGAAGGCCCAGGGAGGGAGGGGGGAGGCCGGGAGAGGCCTCCGCGGGGCCTTGCTAGGCCCCACGAACGCCCGGGGAGGGATGGGGGAGGCCGGGAGAGGCCTCCGCGGGGCCTTGCTAAGCCCCACGAAGGCCTGGGGAGGGGGGGGGCTGGGAGAGGCCTCCATGGGGCCTCCGGAGACGCTCCGGAGGCCCCACAAAGGACCGGTGAGGGAATGGGGAGGGCCTGGCGAAGCCTCCGCGGGGCCTAGCTAGGCCCCACGAAGGCCCGGGGAGGGAGGGAGGAGGCTTGGAGAGGCCTCCGCGGGGCCTTGCTAGGCCCCACGAAGGCCCGGGGAGGGAGGGGGGAGGCCGGGAGAGGCCTCCATGGGGCCTCCGGAGACGCTCCGGAGCCCCCATGAAGGCCTGGGGGAGGGCTGTGGAGGCCTCCATGGGGCCTCCGGAGATGCTCCGGAGGCCCCATGAAGGCCTGGGAGGGAGAGGGGAGGGCCGTGAGAGGCCTCCGCGGGGTCTCCGGAGACTCTCCGGAGGCCCCGTTGAGGGCTTGGGGGGGAGGGGGAGGGCTGGGGATGTATCCACGGGGCCTCGGGAGGGTCTCCAGAGGCCCCGGGAAAGCCTAGGAAGGGAGTGGGTAGGCTGGAGGAAGCGACTATGGGGCCTCCGGAGGCCCCATGGTCGCTATGGTGGGGGAGGGGGGCAGTCGTTATTCGCGGATTTTTCACATTTGCGGGGGTCCGTGGAACGGAACCCCCGCAAATGTGAAGGGACGACTGTATGCCTTTTACTTATTCATGAAGAAGTGAACATCTTATCTAGAAAATTGTTCTGCACTTAGACTGAACGATATTATAGTGTGCTTGGATTATATTTTAAAGTACAGATTTTAAATTGATTTATTTAAAAAGATGCTTGTTAACAAAGAGGTGAGCAAAAGTCTGTTCCAGTTCATGTCCTGTTTCAAAAAAAATCCTCTCTTGGGCCTAAATTGGCCCAGGATGGGCCCAAAATATAGTGGTATTATAATTCTCCATAGTTTCTCCTTCTTTCCACTGCTGTTTCTGTCTGAACACCTTAAAAGATAATTTACTCATAGCCCAAGTATAAATATTATGCAAGAAGCAAAATTATCTAAGAACGTGGAAGTATGTTTCAAGTTCACATACGCATAAGTAACTCAAACCCTACACAACTAGGCCTAACTATCGAAATCTCCTCACACACACTTTTCACAACAGATGGATAATGTGGATAATGCAAGTAGCCATTATCTACATTATCAATATTTACTCTCCAAGTTTACCCTGGTTCACATTAAACTGTCTATATAAGGTCAGGAGGAGGAGGCACATAAACCTGTGGTTCATACTGTGTGAACACACTATATTATTGGTGTATGTTTGCTACCAAAATGAGAAAAGTTACAAACCCATATCAGTCCCAACAACATGAGACACAAACCACAGCCCGAGTTTTACTCTTAATGACAGATACCCCCATGCCAAATAACTGCTTTATAAACTTCTTACAGCACTTTAAACCACCATCATCCCTTAGAGACACTCTACATGCTATTGCCCCCAGTTCTAAGATTGAGATCATATACCACCAGTACCAAAAAATCTGAATGCTAAATTTTGGCAGAAGGAAAGTGTTCCTGCAGCTATTACAGTACTATAATTCCAACCAATGATATGTTTCAATACTAGAAGTAAAACATTCTAGTATAAATATGTTCAGAGTAAAGATATTATGTGCTTCCAAACTGCTGGCTTAAAGGAAAAATTGCTCTGGATAGGCATGTGTTTAATGACTACAGAAATGTTTAACCATGGAAATGGTCAGCAAAAGCTCTTAGCCTTTTGAAAAGATAAATACACTATTGTGGTCTGTTTATCTTTTAATAAAAGCACTGTTTTACTCCATGCTGAAAAGTAAGTGCTGGATTTTAACGGGCGGGGTGGATCAGTCTTTGCACAGGTTTGTTTCTACCTCATGCAATGAAACACACAATTTTATTCCCTTTCTAGCTCAAAACCAGAGACAGGTACATAAGCAGTCTGAAAAAGAAGTGCCAGAAAGAGTCAGAACAAAATAAAGAGAAACAAAGAAGAATTGAAACCCTTGAAAAGTACTTGGCTGACCTGCCAACACTGGATGATGTGGAAAGTCAAAGTAAACAGGTAATTAGTGCTTTGTGTTCAGAAAATAGGCAGCTCGCTTAGAGCTTTTGCTCAGAACATATTATAAACTGAAGTGAATAATATTTGCATATAGTGTACTCTGATAAAATATAAAAATGATGTAACGGTTTGAGAGCGTCTCTCTATAAGGCCCATATGTGTATCACCCAAAATCTCTTACACTGTATACATTTTATTGGACCTTATAGAGCTCCAGAAAATTGTCCTCAAATATATAATGTAATAAGCACATTAGACTACTTTTTTATATTATTGCAGTTGTACAGACTTAAACCTCAGAATTGTTTTACATCTCAGTACAGGTCAACCCCTGTATCCACAGGGGATACGTTCCAAGACCCCCATGGATACCTGAAATCATGGATAATAGGGAACTCTATGATTTTCAATGAAACAAACATTGGAAGTTGACCATAGAATCACATTGAAGGACCTAGAAATGCCTAGAGAGAACATTTTTTCCAGCTGTGGATGTGAAACTGTGGATACGAGGGTCGACTTCTGCCGCTGAAATTATTTTACAACTGCGTATTTCTATTGTAATAAGTGAGAAAATAATTCTTCAGGGAGAAACAATTTTTGGCTTCTTTTGTTCTAAATTATCATATTAATTCAAATGCTACAATTTATATATAACATACCATGTCAATTAGATACATTCCTCAAAGAAGTCAGCAGTGATGAGGTTCTCATTGTAGGCAGTTTGTTTTGAAAATAACATAGTCTGTTGTTTAAAGTAATAAAAACAACAACCACTTGAGACTGTAAAACAATATTAAAAACAAGACCAACTCATCATGTTAAAATGTGCACTCTGGTTTTGTGCTTTAGATTTGGATATCTACACTATTGTCTTAACAAGAGTAATTATTTGAAACAGAAAATTGTAAGCCTGGTGATTTTACTCAACAGTATTAATTCCAAAAGAGTCATTCAGTAGAATTCATTTTTGCATCTGGTTAACAAAACCAGGATTTTAAAAAAGGCAGCATCTTTGAAATGGGAAACTGGAAAAATAGCAATAGCAATAGGATTGGTATTTATATACCGCTTATCAGTGCCAAAGCACTTCCTAAGTGGTTTCCTTTTTTTTTTAAAGCTAATTGCCCCCAACAACCTGGGAACTCATTTTACTGACGTATGGAAGAATGGAAGGCTGAGTCAACCTTGGATCCCTCTGGGATCGAACTCATAACCTTGTGGCTTGCAGTACTGGCATTTAACCACTGTGCCACCAGGGCACCTTTTAAAAGGGAGTTGAAGCCTCCAAAATATGCTGAATCTAGAACAGTTTGCTAGAAAATGTGCTCACTGTTTTGATGTACAAATGTTTTTGCACAAATGACAAGTGGAATGTGGAAAATGTTTTGGTTCTTGAAGAAACACTCTGAGGATGTTGCATTTTTTGACAAAGATGAAGCTTTTCTGTTGGAATAACCTTTTGAAGCTTTGGATCCCTCCCCCTTTTCAGTTCTGGCTTTACAAGGCAAACCTATTCAGAGCAGCATAGGTAAAGTATGACCGATGTGAAAGGACCAGAAACAATGCCTTTCTCCTTCACACATATGTATTACATACACTTCAGTGTAGGGCTGGCAGTTTTATGTCTTACCATTTTGAAATTCTCAGTTTGCAAATAATGGAGTTTGTGGAATGTGTTAAAGGATACCTTGTAGCCTGCTCCCTCCCTTTGCTTGACTTGCTTGCTTCCAAGCCCACCTCAGTAGTGGACACCCCAGCACAAACCACCTCTTTTAGTTTTGCAAAACTTGAGCAATCACTTCTCTTTACTGAAAAACAGCACCTTCCCAAGACATAGACTGTGTGTTCCTTGTCCATGGCAAGCATGCCTTTGGCTAAAAAATCTTTGATCTCTAGCTTCAGGTTCTTGAAGAAAAGAACAAACAGCTGAAAACTACTGTGGCTGAGCTGGAAAAGGAGCTTGAAGAATCTAAGACACAAAATCAAGAAAAAGAATTGCAGCTGGTGTGTCAGAAGAAGAAAGAAAAAGAATTAGTCACTGCAGTACAGAGGTATAACAAATTGCTTTTGTCCATTACTGGTCTATAACTGTTGCTCTGCAGTTTATTTCAGTCTAGTTCTCTGTTGATCCAGTACAAGTGAAGTGGGCTGAGATGAACTCTGTTATAATGTCAACACTTCTATACACAACACAGAAATCTGTGATAGAATATGTTGCTAAATGTAATTGAGAAGTATCTGAAGTATGTGATTTCATATTTAGATAGATAGATAGATAGATAGAGGCCATTAGTGAATTCCTGCTTTTAGTGAAGGAGATATAGCAGTAGATTGAATTGAGAAGAATTGTATGTTATGAAGAGATTGCTTGATGGCCAAGAGAGTTTAGATCTGCTAATATACTAGGTGCCTAACTAGAGTAGGGATCATACCCAGCAAGCTGTGGGCAAAATCCATCTCGTAGAAAGTTATCATCTGTTTCTAGAAAGGGTATGGTATCAGAAGTACTACGAGGCCTCATCTAGATAAGGTGATATAATGTGGCTTGCTGTGCATTAATGCAAAATCACAGCAGCGTTCATTTGTCTTCATGACTTTTTGGCAAGATCACTGGTATGCAAAGTTATCTGCGTTTGAAGTTCACATGCAGCCATGCCTGCAAATCAAGATGGTGATCAGGAGTGAATTACTTCACGTTAATATTCTCCACAGGTTGCCATAGCTGCACAGTTGTTGTTGTTTTACTTTAAATCTAAGGTGCACAAATGCGACTTTCCACTTTAAAAAGCTGTTTGGGTGCCTCAGCACTGCAAAAAAAGCACACGATCGCTACCGCAAAAATCCAAAATGGCACTTCTGGCCGTTTTGTTGCTGGCAAGCCTGCTGCCCGCGCACAACCGACCAATCACTTTTCCACTTCCTGAATGTGCTGCACTGCAAAGCAATTGTCCAAATGGGCAGTAATACATATTTCCATGTATTTTAAAAAAAAAACTAAGGAAAAACTGCAAAGGTTTTTCTTGCATAGTTTTTGTAGGTTTTGGCCCCCCTCCTTCTGAAAATGGCAGATCACTGCAGGATCTCATTGGAACAAAAGATATTCTCCTCAAATTCTATGAGTAGTTTTTTCACTGTCTAAACAACACCTTAGTATCTATTTTGCCACTGTTGCCATCCTAAATTTATTTATGGTGGCAGCAGTTTTGTAACTCTCCAAACTAGTTTTCCTGTCAAAACTCTAAACAAAGGAAAACAAGCAAGAGTTGTGTGTATTGTTGCTTAACAAGTGCACACACACGTCCCTTACAGCTTTCATCTGACTTGGATGTCTTAGGAAACACTTGCAAGAATGCCAAGCCAACCTTACATGCAATGTTTCCATTCTATTTGAAGAATATTTAGTCTCTGCAGCTGATAAAACCTGGCTGGATAATTAATATGACAATGGAAGCGTTCTTCTTCATCAGTATAACAACTTTCGGAAAGGTAGCTGAGTCAATTTGTTGTAGCAAAAACAATTGAAATTTTGATCCTTTGAAAATTAGAAGATTTACTGTGGTGTAAGCTTCCCCAGCTTGCATTCATCAAGGCAGTTTCGGAGTGTCCTTTAGTTGGATAATTGAACTACCAAGCACAAGACTAAAGGAGTGAACATTCTGTTCTGGTTGACTAGTAGAAGCACCCCTAGTGACTAGACTATATTGGATTTTGGGATAAAGCTTCTGTTTAGCTGTTAGCTCACAGAATGCTTTCAGCAAGCCAGTATGTCTTGGGTCCTAAATTATGAGGAAAGAAAAATAAAGTTTGTAAAGTAGTTTTGCAGAGAAAAAGTGTTATTTAATGGTTGTTTAAAAATGTGCAATTCATATATTTTACTGAAGAGAAAGTTTGTTCTCTTCTTATATGCTGTATGCATAATTACAGTAGAATAGAAAGTGGGAAATTTCTGTGACACAATACCAAATGGATATTAGAAAAAGACCATGTCACTCAAGTATAACCTAAACTTAGGGGAGCCTCTTCATTTATAAAAGTGTTTTTAAAAGAAATTAGGGGAACACCCCATTGGAATTACTCAACATACTCATTTCTAATAGTGTAAACAGTATGGCACTTCAGTTCATGACCTCCCTCGCTGAAAGGTCTGTGCCACAGACACTTTGTTCAGATGATGAAAGGTTAGGTATTTGGGACAGTTAGCCAAATCACTGACTGCATTGTTTCCATCTTACATCTGGTACCTCTTGTATGTGTGAGTGTATAATCCATCAGGCTGCCTTATGTTATCCTGAAAGCCTACAAATATTTGATGCTGAGCCTTGTTTCTAAATTTAAACAATTGTCATTGTCATCATTTGTGTTTTTATATTTGAAAGATGATGGAGATGATGGGAAGGAGAAGTGTGATTCCTTTCTGTTCTAGGACTTTTGCATGTCATTGTAGGGATAAATTAAGCCTGTTTGTATACAAAGCTGCACAGATTTTCTGAGATGAATTAAACCAATATTTATGTAAAGCAGACATAAATTTGGATGGGCAGACTGTGGGTTATAATCATACAGTAGCCCACACATGACTGCTGAAAACTGGGAACAGACTTTGGTATTTATGGGTTAGAGGATTACTTTTTCTTTCTTTTCCGTTGTTGTGGTTTCAAAGAGACTTGCAGTTGAATGCATTGAAGGTAGTAGCTCATAAAGCAGTTTTTACTAGCCAGCTTGGCTTCCTACCTGTACTGTAAAAATATATTTTTCAGCATCTAGAAAATTCTGTAATCATATGGTGGTAGTTGTTGTTTCAAGAAGCTATTTGCAGGAATATTAGCCATTTTACAAAGAAAGGTCTGAGCATTAGACAACATGCCTTTCCACACCACTGAACAACCAGAATAAGAATACCCTGCCAGTCTCCTGTTACCCTTCTCTTCCTCCCACTCAATACAAGCCATGCACTCTGACCTGTGATCCTTTTATTTGGAAAAAAATAGAACTGCTGCCATTGGTGCTCAGAATATTATTCAGAAAAGAGCAGGAAACCCCATTTGCAAAAGATAGCTGTTGGTAAAACAGAACTGAAGGCTTCAGGCAGGAAAGTACTTGGAACTATGAGTTGACTCAGCGAATTGACTCAGGGTTTACAATGAACATGCATATTTCTCCCTTTGAGAAAGGGCTCTACACACCAGAAACTTTGCTGCAGATCACAGCTGAGACAATTTCTGCTGGTCCCTGGCAACTGGTTTGAAAGCCTGATTTCAATTCTGTTGAGGCTGGGAGCTAGCAATCTGTAAAGGAGTAGAGATTTTCGGTAACTCATAATACAGAGAAGATTTGCATTGTCCCTCTGCAAGGACAGATTTGGTGCCCAGAGGATCATTTCTTAAAATGGATCTGTCAAGTGTGTAAAAACACTAACCTAATTTGTACATAACCCGGTCACATTTTAATGTTATGTGCACAGGCTTTTAACATTTAAGTACCTGAATTGTTGCTTGGGCTTGCAGATGCTTATGTGCACAGCATTAAATCCTGGCTTAGCATTACATTTGCATTTCACTATGTTAGTTATCCACAAAAGCTTTTCCTGGAATGAATCTGTGAATGGAAACCTTGGCAATGGCTTTTGCAGAATTTATTTATTTTGTGTATGGAGTCTTGTTATTTTCTGGACACCAAACATTACGTAGTATTTGGCTCTGGAAAGCTCATGTGCAAGTTCTGATTTACTTTTTCGTTTTCTTTGCCTATTGTAATCCAAACTGCAGCCTGCAACAGAAAGTAGAAAAATGCCTGGAAGATGGTGTCCGCCTTCCTATGTTGGACACAAAACAGCTTCAGAGTGAAAATGAAAGCCTCAAAGAAAAAAATGAGAAAGCCAGCAAGGTCAGTGCATTAAATTGGTTAGATGACCCTTTCATATGTCAAACATCATTTCAGCTCTATGCCATTTTTCTATTCTTATATGCGTTAGTCTATTTTTTATTTCCCCAAACATGTTGCCAGCAGCAGGAAGTCGTGCACTGGCAGATGCCACTGCAGGGCAATCAAAGATAGAGGGGAAAACATTCCCAGAATTAGGTGGGAGGTAGTGGGTGTCTTGGGCAAGAGTCATGCAGGCATGTACTTACTGGCTGACTAAATTCTCATCTTGAGAGCTGATGGCCAGTCATCATCTGTGCATTTATATGATGCTGACATAAGCACCACCTGCCTCTCCTTTCTTGCCAGTTTCCGGCGATTTTCAGCTGCAGCTTTCTAACCATTTCTGGGCATGCTTTCATCTCCCTCCATCTTCCATTGCCACTCAGCACCACTGGAAGCTCTTGCCAGTAAACCTTCTTACTAACCTCTGTGTGTTGCTAATTATGGTCATGGTCCTGCAGCATCCTACATCCATTTTTTAGCAATGCATCTCCCTTTCATTCTCAAGAATACACGAAAAATTAAATAGCTTTCCCTCAATTAAATTCTAGCAGATGTAACAATGATGTGAATAAAGAATGTGTTCGTGTTCTTTTTCCAACAGGTCATAGACAATCAACAGAACCAGATTGCTGAGATGACTTTAGAGATCCAGGTAATGATAATTAGGTTTTCACAGTTTTAATCTCTTTTTAATTGGTGATACTGTGTTCTTTGTCATCAATTGTCTACTGAGAGAGCCATGAAATTGACACGGTCACAGTCCTGCTGTCTCCAGCCTTTAAAAAACAGATCACATAAAGGAATTTTCACTCCAGACCGGGGCTGAAGCGTGATTGAAATAGGTCTGGATAATCAAACAGCAACTGAAGCGACAAAACTGCTGTGCCAGCCCAATGTTCAGCTCACTTCCAAACAAACTGTAGTTTATAACCTAATAAAGTATAGTTATTAAACCAGGATCATTCTTTCCAAATTGGCCAAAAATGTTAGTGCTATAATGAAGGGTGCCTGGAGCCAGCTGGCGACTATCCACTTGGGCACCTTGCCCCTATAGTTGTTAATAGGTGACTAAGTCTGGGTTAGGCTTCTTCTGTAATGGCCTAGTTACTGCCTCCTTTAAAGAGACATGTATGTTGCACAAATACAGTAATATATGGAATCCCTTCCAGAGATTGCCTTCCATTAAAGTAGGAAGATAATGCTAAAATTTCTCCTAAGACAAGGTTTTCTGCAGCAAAACAGTTGTATTCTGAGTAAAACAGAACTGGATTTATTTGAGAAACTTAGAAATGGACAGCAGGCTTCGGTGGAAGAGGCACTGATGAGACTATATGGATGAATCTCAGTATCCTGTGATTTAGAGTAATGGAATAGAGACTGGCCTTACCAATATAAAGGAGGACAAATCCCTTCAAAAACTTTACAACCATACAATGAATTGAGAGTCTTCATCCTCTACAGCTTAATATTTATTAATGTTCAATGCACAGTGCTTTGAACATTTAAATTTCTCAGCTCCAAGGAAATAAAGCCTGCAAAGAATATAAACACAGATATATGTGAAATTATCCTGAAATCAAGTAAGTCCACATCCTGGACAGAAGAATAAATAAGTCTTCATGCTGTGTCACATTATATATTAAAATAGAAGTAATGATATGGATGGATGCCTTTCCCCAAACTCAGTAATGAATGCTTGTGCGTTCAAAATAGAAATAATATTTAGCTGTTACTTCATTTATTTACATTATTGTTTACTTGTGTCTGCTTGTGGTGAAAAACATGGCTCAGTCTACTAGTGAGCTGCTTCCTTTAAACAGCTATCTAACAGAATGATTAAATTATCTCAGAATGATTAAATAAAAAATGGACTGCACCCTTCACTGTAGCACTAATGTTTTTGGCCAATTTGGAAAGATCCTGGTTTAATCACTATACTTTATTAGGTTATAAGCTATAGTTTGTTAAGCTGGAAGTGAGCTGAATATTGGGCTGGCATAACGGTTTTGTTGCTTCAGTTGTTCGGCAGTTTTGTTCTTTCTTTACATCTAAAAGAGGAAACTGGATTAATTTCATATTACTAACTAAGATCTTAAAAGTATGGCTCATTTCAAATTTCGAATCTTGTTTAGTTTCCCATTTTTAACCACAGTCCCCACTTGCACATAACAGGAAACTGCAGTTTAAAAGAACTATGATTGAAGTCCTAACATTCACATGCAAGCAGGGAGCACATGTTGGGCCCAGAATAAAGGTCTGTGAAAGATAAGGATGTTAAAGACGCTAAAGATTAATTAGAGTAGAAGGGAGAAAGCAAAGCATGAGGAGGTTTGAGCATTGGACTACGACTCTGAAGACCAGGGTTGGATTCCCCACTTGGCATGAAAACCCACTGGGTGACCTTGGGTGAGTCACATACTCTTAGCCCCAGAAACCCCCGTGATAGGTTTGCCTTACGGTTGCCATAAGTGGGAAACAACTTGAAGGCACACAACAACTACAACAACAAAGATAGTCATATTTGCCATCAAAATTAAGAAAATACATTTGGATATAAACAGAGCTGCAGCATTGTTTGCTGCTTTTCTGTCCCAAGTTGTGACTTTGCAAAATGTTTAATAATGGAAGACTAAACTTGAAAAGAATTTCATCCTGCTATTCACAATTCCTTTAACATAAAATTGATACTCAGTAGTGGAGATGTATGATAAAAATTTAAGAAGTTTGGAACAGATTGTGTTGAACCATATGTTTAGACCCAATACAGCAGAATTCTATTTAAGATGAACTGATGGATCTTCTTCGTGGTCTCTGTGAATACACACAGTGGGTAATTCCTGCACCTGCGCAGAGCATTCGGAACCTTCTGGAATCGCTAGGCAGAATAGTTTTTGATACATTTTGGTGGTAACTCCGCCCACCCCAACAGTCTCTCTGAGGCACTATCACCTAATTCCCCTCAGTTTCTTCTTATCCACCGCGTGAGCAGCACATAGGAACCCTTCGTTCGCTAGAGCTTCTTTCACTTTCTATTTTACCTCACAGATTGACTCGGACTGCTTATTGACTTCATTTTTTTGGCTTTTCCCTTTTATTCTTGTTGTGATTTCTGGCCCTTTCATCTTTTGGACTGTTTTTTGGCTTCTCTCTCTTGTTTGCCCTTGAATTCAGCTTCGGACTCCGACTCGGTACGACTTCGGACTGGTTTGACTCTTCTTTCATCTTTTCCCTGTTTCTGTGACTATGGCCTCGACTCTGCCGCCTTCAAACGGTGCTCCGTTTGTCAGGTGAAGCTTCCTGCCTCTGACGAGCGCACAGAGTGCCTCATCTGCCTGGGTGAAGCCCACTATGTGGATGCTTGTATACATTGTCAGAACTTCGCCCCTCAGGCATGTAAACATTGCTCTTCGAGGCTGAAGTCCCTTTTCTATGAGAAGGGGCTGTTCCCACCCTCTGCTTCTACCCCAAGCGCTCAGGTTGGGGTTCCGCCACCACAGAAGAGAGGTTGCTTTCTGTCGGACAGTCCATTGGTGAAGAGAAGGCATGGCCCTTTGAGTCCGTCCCGTCGTCAGTCGGTGGCGTCGGATCCGGAGGCCATGCATCAGTCCCATAAGCATACTACCGCTTCAGGATCGAGTAAAGGCCATGGCTCTTCGAAACCTTCGACCTCGACTCGGGACCATCTGGGTCCAGCCGAGACCGTGATTCCTCTGCCTCCTCCGGGCCAAGACAAAGAAGAGGAAAAAGAAGACACTCTTCTCCGAGACCAACAGTGCGCCCCTTGTCCACTGCGGTGGCTACTTTGGTGCAAGAGCCCAAGGAGCAACAACAGCCGGCTACTGCCACTACGACACAGAGCGCCCCTTGTCTACTGTGGTGGCTACTTCGCACAGGAGCCCGAGGAGCAACAACAGCCAGCTACTGCCACTATGGCACAGAGCACCCTTTGTCCACTGTGGTGGCTACTTTGGCGCAGGAGCCCAAGGAGCAACAACAGCCGGCTACTGCCACTACGGCACAGAGCCTCCTTTGTCAACTGCAGTGGCTACTTTGGTGCAGGAGCCTGAGGAGCAACAACAGCTGGCTACTGCCGCTGTGGCTGTTTTGGATCCAAACCAGACGTCGGGACCGGTTCCTCCTACAGAAACCAGAGATGTCACCACTGTCTGCAATCCATCGCGTGAGGTGACTCCTACTCCTTCCTTGGTGATTGTTCAAACCGGAGAATGAGAGATCTCTTAAGGGGTAAGGGCTTTCTTCCCTGTGGTTCAGGCTCGATCCCCTGTGCTCCTGGTCTTCCAAGATGAGCTCCTTGGTACAGACGCTGTTATGGTCGATGTCAAAACTACATCACAGGAGGAAACAGGGAAGGCTGCTTCTTCGACTCTGTCATATTGAGTCTTGGACGTTGAGTATTCATATGGAGCTTATGATGTGAATCTGATCGGCCTTCAACCTTCCATTCCTCTCTCCTCCAGGAGCCACAGCCTGACTTTTGCACAGCAGCCTCAGTTCTGTTTTGCTGACAGCACTGGCCGTGGGGGTTATTACTCGCCCCCTCACCTTTCCCTCCACGGGATGGAACGGGCTCATCTAGAGGAGATCTGGCCAGCCAAACCCGTACTGAGGGACGCCGGCAGTCAGTCTCACCTGGGTGTCAAGATCCTCGCTGCCTCCTCCACCTCCTGTGCATGTGACTTCTCTGCACCAAGATTGGCACAGCCTTTTGCCTCAGGGCTGTAGCCCCTCGCCTTCGTCATCCTCTTCGGTATTGTTGGACTTTTCTGTATCGTACATACCGAGAGCTCCCTCTCCACCTCCGGATTTTATCGACGATGAGTCCTTGTCTGCGACGGATGACATTCGAGCATTTTCAGAGCAGATGGCCCACGCCTTGGACTTGAAGATCACCAAGAGGGAATCTGAGCCTGTGGATCCAATCTATTGTAGGATCAACTCAAACGCTCCTCCCACTGCTGTCATACTGGTGCTACCTTCACTATTGAAGCTCATTCAAGGCTCATGGGAAAATCCATCATCCATTCCATCGACCTCAAAGAGGATAGATTGGCACTATCGTGTGTTGGCGGATGGTATCGACTGACTCCAAGAACGCCCTCACCCGAATTCGGTGGTGGTAGAGGCTTCTCAGCAATGGCTTGCAGCGAAAACGGTGGCCGGTTCTGTGGAACTTTGCGGCATGCATGATTCTGTTCATCTGGCCTTGCTCCACAGCTTCCTTGACCATTGAGGATATGCCATTTGACCATTCCAGCCTCTTCAACAGCTCGAATTCACACAGAAGTGAGGACCACCACATGGAAGTACAGTATGTCGTCATCTTCGTCTTCTGCGTACTGATCAAGGGGTCGATCTAGGTGGCACTCCTCCTCTTACACCCAGTCCTTTCAGAGGGGATACACTCCACAATCCTCCAGGCGCTCACAGTACCTGCAAACCTGCTTTGTCCGCCTTTTAGGTGGGGAGCCAGGCCTCCACCTCCTGGTACTGGCTACCAACAAAGCAAACTGCTAAAAGAACAGGGCAGAAGGAGATTTTAAACTGGCCTCACTCTCAATCCGCTCATTCCTTTCCCTGAGAACCATCTGTTCGGAAACCACCTGTCTGCGTTCCGAGACACCTGGTCCAAGATAATATGGGACCGATGAGTGCTTCACATCGTCCAGGATGGTTGCTGGATTGGGTTTGAACAAACTCATCATCTGAAAGAGGTTTGGGATGGTTACCCTGAGTTTGATCCTGCCTCTTAAGCGAGGTGACTTATTTGCCTCCATTGATCTTAAGGATGCGTACTTTCATATCAGAATCCATCTGATCCACAGACGGTTCCTTGCCTTCATGGTCAGGGACGAGGCCTTCCAATTTCGCATCCTGCCCTTTGGACTATCCACAGCACCGAGGGTATTTACGAAATGCATGATGGTTGGGGCAGCTTTCCTGTGTCAATGGGTGTGTGTGTGGTTGTCTTCCCCTACATCGACGACTGGCTCCTGGTGGCAGAGTCCTGTCGGCAACTCCTAGATGACATCGAGCTGACATTGGACTTACTGGATGCCCTGGGCCTGATTGTCAATCTGGAGAAATTGCATCTGAAACGCAGCTAGTCTCTCCAGTTCATCAGAGCCTCCTTGAATCCGAACACCACTGCGGCTTACCTGCCTGCAGATTGTTTCGATACTCTCTGCAACTTCATACACCAATGCTGCAGATCCCAGAGGATCTCCGCTCATTTGATTCAAACCCTACTGGGAAACATGGCAGCCACGACTTCAGTCACTCAGTTTGCAAGGCTACGGTTCCTACCACTTCAGTTGTGGTTCCTGAGCATCTTTGACCCAGTGCGGGACTGCCCTCACAAACTCCTTAACTTGCTGCGAGCAATTCAACATTCTCTGGATTGGTGGTTGGATCTGAACAACATCCTGTCAAGCATGCTGTTCAAACCCCAACTGCAAATCTCAGCCACCATGGAGGCATCCTCACTTGGATGGGGAGCCCACCTCAAGGCATACGTGGTCCAGGGCTCATGGACTGCTGAGAAAAGGGAGCTCCATATTGATATCCTTGATCTCCTGGCTGTTCAGAAGGTGCCTCAGGCCTTCGAGAAGCAGGTATCGGGCAAGACGGTCCTGCTTGTCATGGATAATACATCCATGTACTACCTCAACAAGCAATGAGGGACGAGGTCTCTTTCGCTTACCCTCGAAATTTGGGACTGCTGCATTCAGAAGGATATACTTCTCCACTCCATTCATCTTCCGGGAGAGGAGAATAGTCTTGCTAACAGACTGAGCCATCCGAATTCGTCCATGCACGAATGGATGTCACATCAATAGGTGGCACAAGAACTGTTTCAGTGCTGGGGTACTCCGCAGGCCCATTACGAACACGGGTGGTGGCCAAGGTGCATTGGGACTGACTGGACACAATCCTCCTCACTCCACGGTGGCCTCGGCAACCATGGTTCGCACCTCTCCTTCGCCTGGACCATCGGCACTTTCTACACCTTCCAAGCCGTCTGCATCTATTGACTATCCTGAACGGCAATGTCAGACATCCGGACCTCGAGATGCTTCGTCTGATGGCTTGGAGGGTACTGACCTGAATCTGTCTTCAGATCCGAGGCGTTCCGTGCGTCTACCGCTACCGGCCGACATACAGGTAGTGCTTGATGCCTCTCTCTGCCCTTCTACATGTTGATCCTATTCCTACAAGTGGAAATGCTTTGCATCCCTTTTCTTAGACTGTGGCCTCACCGCTGCTTCCTCCTCGGTGACCACCGTCCTCCAATTCTTACTGCATCTTTCGGATTCAGGACTATCCTTCTTGTCCCCGAAGTGATACCTGGCGGCTCCCTCCGTTGACCTGTTCGTTCAGAAATTCTTGAAGCCCTACGTCAACCTTCATCCACTGGTGGTTGAGCCTACCCCAGCTAGGAGTCTCGAACTAGTCCTCTCTCAACTCATGAGACACACCTTCGAACCCTTGGCGACAATGGACCTGAGACTCTTGTTGTGGAAAACAGCCTTCCTCATAGCCATCATGTCTGCCCATCGAGCTGGTGGGCTTTGTGCCTTGTGTTCCGATGCTCCACGAGCACACAGTGTGGTCTCCAATTTCCACATCTACCAATCCTTCGTTCTCCCTGCTCTAATGCAGGATCCAAAGGATGATTTGAACAGCCCTTGCCTTCTATGTACAGCGGACAGTTCCATTTCAAAAGTCACCAAATCTGTTTGTGTCTTTGCAAACTTTAAGTTGGACGCCCCTGTTTCTCCACAGTGCCTGTCAAAGTGGCTGGTATCACCCATCTCTCTCCGTTACAAACTGGCTCGAAAGCCCCTGCCTCCTTGGGTTCGAGGGCACTCCGTCAGAGCTGTATCCGCTTCTGCTAGCTTCTTCTCCGGGGTTCCCCTGGAGCATGTGTGCTGGGCAGCTACCTAGTCTACGCCATTAATTTTTATTTCGCACTACAAACTAGACACTCGGTCTTGTAATGAGGCTGCTTTTGGGAGGGCAGTTCTGCTGTCCTCCATTCAATAAGTGGGTGGTTATTGTGGTTGCCTATGGTACTTAACATTTATTGCTATGTTCGTGTCAGTTTATGCTCATTGTTATGGTTTCATGGGACATCACTTGTCAACAATTGTCCTCGTCTAACCCGCTAGCATGACATACCCTCCTCCTACAGGTGAAGTTTGCTAATCTACCCACTGTGTGTATTCACAGAGACCATGAAGAAGATGGACAGGTTGCTTACCTGTAACCATAGAAGTTCGAGTGGTCTTCTGTGAATTCACACAGACCCACCCATCCTCCCCTCTGTGTCCTGCTGTGGAATATGTTTAATGTTCCTGATGCTGCTGCTTGCGGCATCCTTCAAGAAACTGAGGGGAATTAGGTGAGAGTGCCTCAGAGAGACTGTTGGGGTGGGCGGAGTTACCGCCAATATGTATCAAAAACTATTCTGCCTAGCAATTCCAGAAGGTTCCAAGTGCTCTGCGCAGGCGTAGGAATTACCCACTGTGTGCATTCACAGAAGACCACTCGAAGATCTATGGTTACAGGTAAGCAACCTGTCCTTTTTTCCAGCTAATTTTAACATCTCCCAAAAGTATGATCTGAAGAGAAGGAGGGAGCTGTCTTTTCTTAATCTAGGAATTCTGGACTTTAGAGGTGTTCATCTTGCAGCAAGTATTCAGGAAAGAATCTCTGTCCTTCCTGCCTGCCTGCAGAAATACAGGCAAAGCTGATGCAAATGCATATTAGGAATTGCACAGAGGGAAGAGGAGCTCAGGAGCAATCACCATCTTGTTCAAAGAGCCATAAAATAATAATGTGATCAGAGTCATCCTGCCTCTCAAGAATTTATTATTACAGTTGCCCCTTCATATTTGCTGGGGTTTGGTTCCAGGACCCCCCCCATGGATACCAAAATCCATGAATACTCAAGTCCCATTATATGCAAAATGGTGTCCCTTATATAAGATAGCAAAATCAAGGTTTGCTTTTAGGATTATTATTTTTTACAGAATATTTTCAAGCTGTGAATACTTAAATCCGTGGATACCAAATCCATGGATATGGTGGGACAACTGTATAACCATTGTAGGTCAAGCATTATATCTGCAGCATTTAGAAACTAGTACTTCTTAATATTTGGAATAGTTGAGCAGGGGATTGTGTTAGCCTTGACAGTAGTCAGTAGTCTTGTCAGTAGTCTTGACAAAGGAATATATCTTCAGTTTTTTTAACTGCAGTTTGTGTGTAGTTTGCTATCAGCACACCAACAGCATTCTTGATGGATTTTGACACTACTGTGATTTTGACACCACTGTGATTTTGACACCGTGTGTGCTGTGTGCTGTATTCAGCTAGCCTAATAGTCTCCTTTTCCAGACAGAGATTAGGTGGAGAAAGTGGTGGAATCTTCCTAATGTTAACTCACATCTGCTAGTAAATGGTGGCTCCATTCCAGAAACCAGAGTTGATCAAGATTATGAAAGCAGCCCAGGTCAATGATAATTACTGAATTAGAGAAAAACTGCCTACTTCCTGGCTGACGGATGTTGTCAGCCACAAGGAAAAAGATCTCTTCACCAAGCAAAAACTTTTATTTATCCAGGGATTAATGGAGTTTTGGGAGGGGTTTGGTACAGTCTTGGAGACTTCCTTTAAGGAAGAGACATTTCCTGTAAGCATCTCTTCAGACCAGAAATGCTGTTTTGATTGCACTGTTAAGCTAAACCCAAGTATAGAAGTAAGAAGCCCATGCAGCAAGAGTGACCCTCCTACTCTAAAGATATTCTGTGAAAGTGGGCTTTCTTCCCTCAGTTTTTGTTCCTGTGGTCTCTGAAATTTCCCCTAGGATGGTTTTCTAGACCATGGATTAATAGGAACTCCAATCATTATCACTTAATCCAGAGGGAATTTAGAAGAGCTTACCCAGTGAGAAAATGTCTTCTGAGCTTCAGGACCCCTCTGCACTAGTGATATATACAATTCCCGTGCCTGAGTGAAGTAATTTCCTTTCATTGCTTCCTTTCCTTTCATTCATCAAGGAAATACAAATGTGATCGACCTGGTTACATTGTGGAGGCTACACACACTCTGGTTCTTGATCTGTTCAGTCTGTAAAGCTGTTACTACCATGTCCGTCCTTGGTAACACAGAGTGATCATCTAGTTTAGGAATGGGCAAATTTTGGGGATCCAAGAGTCAACTTTTTGCCCACCAGGGCTGAACACAGGCTGCACACAACCTTGAAAAGTACAAAACAAACAAACAAACAAAACAAAAACCCTGAAAATTGCTAGACCAGTTTCAATTTCATAGAGCTCAAGAGGAGGAAAGAAGGAGCAAGATAAGTTTCAAGGCCTCTTCTGTGACTTCAAGGATGAAAAAGTCATTTTTACACAAAAGAGGGGGACATTGCAGCTCTGTGATACAGAAACACACTTTGGGCTACATGTGCTAAAAACACCTGATTTAATGGCAAACTGCTGAGATTGAAGTAAAATAGGTGGGCTCCTAATGCCCCATAGATTTTACCTTCTAGGTTTTGTGAACAAATTGTACAGAATCTCCTAACATAAAGTTCCTATCTTACTGTAGACAGGGCTCAAGATGACAAGGGTATTGGATATTTTTCTTTTTATTAATTGTGGGCTAAACAAAGGATTAAAGGCAAACTCCCTGAGGTGCCAGATGTCTGCTCTGGCCAGTATTGTCAGGCTTCTCTTTCATGCAAAGCACTTCATCAGGCTGACTCATTGTTCTCATTCCCTGTAACTCACAGTTCCTCACTTGACAGTAGTAAATTTAGATGCTCTTTGAGCATGATTTTTATCCTTTCCATGTTATTTCCCCCCCCCCCCGAAGGCGCGTTTTTGTTAGCTATTATATATTTTTTAGATTTTGTTGAGAAGGGGAAAGACTTGTTAGCAAATAGCAATAGCAGTGGGGTGCTATTGATAGCAAGACCCTACATTCGTATAAGGTGAACACTGCCATTCATAGAGGCCAGGAGATTGCCATCCTTCTTCCCCATTGCTAACTACTATGGAAGCTGAATAGTAGCCTGAATGGATTTTCCTTGGGGGGGGGGGGTTCGGGCTGTGAGGCCGTGTTCTGTGAATTTATTTCTAACATTCCGCCTGCATCTGTGGCTGGCATCTTCAGAGAGTGGTTGGGTAGGAGTGGGGGGGGCGTTATATACTGTGAGCCCCTGTTGGGGACGATATGTACATTTGTGTATTTGAATGACTAGTTTCTGGGTGGAGGTACGCAATGAGGATTAGTGTCTGTTTAGCTAATGGTTGGTTAATGGTCCAGTATCTGCTGGAAATTCCCCTGTCCCTGGGTGGAGTTTATTTGCAAGTATTGAGTTCTGATTTTAGTGTTCTTCAGGACTGCCAGCCAGATTTTGTTTACTCTTAAGGTTTCTTCTCTCCTGTTGAAGTTGTCCAGGTGTTTGTGGATTGGATTTCAATAGCTTCTCTGTGCATTCTGACATGATAGTTGTTGGCCTGGTCCAGAGTTTCAGTGTTTTTAAATAACATTTTGTGTCCAGATTGGTTAACATGTTCTGCTACTGCTGATTTTTGTAGCTGGCCCAGTCTGCAGTGTCTCTCATGTTCCTTGATTCATGTTTGCACACTGTGTTTAGTGGTCCCTATGTAAAAACTTGTCCACGGCTGCATGGTATGCGGTAAACTCCTGCAGCTGTGAGACGGTCTTCGCTGAGCGTAGCATCTCTTGGATTTTTTTGGTTGCTCTATAGATTGTTTGGATGTTGTGTTTCCTCATCAGTTTCCCTGTTCTGTCTGTGACTCCTTTGACATATGGTAAAAATACCTTCCCTTTTGGGGGGCTGTTTTTCTGCATTCCTGTGTTGTTTTTTTCTGGGTCTGGCTGCTCTTGTGATGTCTGATCTGGAGTAACCATTAGCCTGTAGGACCCAGTTTAGGTGCTTCAGTTCATCCTCCAGGTAGTGGGGTTCACAGATCCTTTTTGCGCGGTCTACCAATCTTTTTATTTGTGCTTCTTTTTTTATCCTGGGTGATGATTGGAGTTCTTGTGTAGGTATCTGTCCATGTGTGTGTGTGTGTGGGTGTTTCTGTATACCTTGTGGCACTAATCCTCCTTGCTTATCTCTACGCAGAAACTAGCCAATCAAATACACAAATTTACATATTCTCCCCAACAGGGGTTCACAGTATATAAACCCCACACACGCTCCTACCGAACTATTCTCTGAAGATGCCAGTGACAGATGCAAATAAACTCTTCCAGAACACAGCCTCACAGCCTGGAAGAAACACAAGGAAAATCTATGGATGCCAGCCGTGAAAGCCTTTGACTTCACAGTCCTGGATGTCCTCCAGTTTTGAAGAAATACCTACATAGTGCCACCAAAAGCACTCTTTGTGATGTAGGGGATTATCAGACAGGAATGTAAAAAGCTTTCCTGTCCCACAATCTCCAATCCCACGCCTGCCCCGAAACAATAACCCTTCCCACCACACTTACCTTCTCTTCCATCGTTGAGGCAGCCCAGGCATGAACGGAGCTCTGTTCACTTCCTGGAGTGAAATCCCGCCCATTCTTGCGAGAAGACGTGACCGCAGGATATTCAGAAAGAAAAAGAAAGCATTAAAAGTTGCACAAAGCACCTAAACACAATTTAAAAGTCCCAAGTAACCTGGGGGGGGGGTCATAAAAAGAGTGAAACTTACCTGGATGTCCCGATCTCACCTGGAAGTCTTCATACCGGACTGGCCATTCCCGCTGCAGTGACAGGATTTAATTGGCCAAAGGTTTTGTACACTGGCAGTGGTGGCAACAAAAAGGAATAGGAGGATCTATTGACGGATTCAGCTGTCAGTAAAAAAGACACCAGCATAACACCAGCAGAATGCAAAAGGACAATGTCGTCTGATATTGGCGTTCTTTTGCATTATGCTGCCATTATGCTGGCGCCACATTAGCTGCATCTGATAATCTCCATACTGTGCATTCTGGAGAAACAGTTTCCAAGGTTAAAATAGGAAAATCAGCCCCCCTTTCATGAATATGTATGTTATCAGTGCTCATTCCTATCTCCTGGAGCACAGTTCTCCTACAGTGTGGAGAACTTTGTAGCATAAGATGTTTTATGTGTTTTTGTATAACATAAATGTAACAATCCTTTTATATTTTAAATGTAACAATCACTTTGTAAAGGCATAATACTTCAACATGAGTGTACTATAGAAGATACTGGCCAGTTAAATCTTAGAATTTAACTTTCTTTTAACCTTTTTTTAACCTTTTAACCTTTTGTTTTAAACCTTTTTAACCTTTCTTTGCCTCCATAGTCTACTGTGTTAGGTATATGTTTATTATCAGTTGATAGTTCTCAGCAATTAGTCTCTTGATTTCTGTAGTGTAGATTCTACCAGATATCTTTATTGTTGTTGAGTAGTTTCTACCAGATATCTTTATTGCTGTTGTGTAGTTTCTTTCTTTCTTTTTTTTTTTGTTATTATTTTTTATTTTCATTAGCATCATACATATTGGTCATATTGTATCTTAAACATATCATATTGTATCATAAATGTTTGTGTAGTTTCAAGTCATTTTCAACTTATGGCAACCCTAAGGCAAACCTACCATGGGGTTTTCTGAGTCTGAGAGTGTGTGACTTGTCCAAGGTCACCCAGTGGGTTTTCATGGCTGAACAGGGATTCAAATTCTACTCTGTAAAGTCATAGTCCAACACTCAAACCACTGCACCATGCTGGATCCTTTTCAAAGAAGTGGTCTGTGGACCAGTGCCAGCCTATGAACTGTTGGTTGATGGTCCACAGTGTGTTTCCAGGAAACTATGCAAATACAATATGCACCAGTCACTGACACACGGGGGGTGTGGGGGTTACTAGTCCACCACATCACATAGCTTGAGGAGCATTGGCCTAGATCATACTCCCATGAACAGGGGAAGCAGAAGATTAGTTGAATGTTCACTCCCGTGAAGTTCAAGTTTACCCAAAATCTGTAACTGTATTTTCACTCTGAACCAAATTCATCAAGAACAAGCTTCCATAACTTTTCTCACTGTGGTAAGTGTGGCATTGCCCTGTGACAGCCCTTCTGTCAGCTAGGAAATTACAGGTGTGGGCAGGGGTCACCCCAGTAACATTTGTGGGTGCTCTGCTGAGCCCAACATCACCTGAATCCTACATGTTCCTGCCTCCCTTTCCCACAAGTAAGAGGTGGCAAGGAGACTTCTTTCATGGTTGCTTGCCAGAAGCGCACTTCCACAGAGTAGCAGCTGAAACTGGCATGCTTCTGCTTCTCTTTTCTGCTAGGACGGTGGGGCTCAGCCACTGCTTGGTTGTAATGGTGATCAGAGTACCATTCTGAGCAATGGCTAATGCTCCCTCCTTTTCTCTCTCCCTCTCTTTCCTGCAGGAAACTAAGGCAGGAAATGCTTTTTCAGTCAATATTCAGCAGAGGCGTTCTGAGCTTCTTCACCAAATATTGGCTAAAACTATAATGCTCTCACCTGTCTTTCCTGTAGGAAAGGTTGGGGAAATGTCTGTTGTTAAATAAAGTTGCTTGCCTCTTATCAAACAATCATGGGACATGGTAATATAACATTTGCCTTGGACAAAAAGGCCTCAGCTTCAGAAACTGGTAGCCAGAGTAGCCATCTTATGATTGGTTCAAGTACCCCTATAAAACAGAAGCTGCAGGCAAAACCAAAAAAGTGCACAATGCTGATTCAATGTTTAGAGGATTTGAGCTGTGGACTTGTTTGGACAAGATGTTTTAAGAAGACCGACCTACCTTTCTTTCTTTCTTTCTTTCTTTCTTTCTTTCTTTCTTTCTGCCCCTAGTCCATGCAAGAGAAGCTTTTACAAGAAAAACTGGTAATTCAGAAGCAGAAAAATGAACTTGAAGAGAAGGATAAGACTACACAGCAGTTGCAAAAGACTATGCTTGAGGTATGTTTTTGAGATCACATGCTCCAAAACAAATGTAACCTGCTGCCTACCTTCTTGTTTCTTATTTTTGCATACCTCATAAAATTGGGAGAGTTGAGGCAAGGCGCGATTTCACGATATGTGAGTGAGAAGTAATACTTTATATAAAAGATAAGCAACCTTGGAGCTTTTCTAGATATATTATTCACCATGCTGTAAATTGGGATTCCCCGCCATGTACTGATGTCCAGTATTGTTTTTGCATGAAGGAGAACAGCTATATCTGGATTTGGTCCGTACAGTAACATTCTTAACAGGTGATTGGCACTGTTACTTCTGATCATCAGTTTAATGGTAGTGGATTGCCTTTTGCTTAATTGTAAGGATGGTGAATACAGGGCCATGTGGTTCATGTGAACGCAGCCTTAAAGGAGTGTGTGTGTGTGTGTGTGTGTGTACATACATACGTATGTATGTACGTACATATACAGGTCAGAATCTAAAGAGCTGCACAGCAGCTCCTGCCTTGTTGAGGAATCTTTACGTTTATGTCTCCCAAACTGCAACCTGTGCATCTGAGCTACACAGCGAATTTCTGCTGAAACTAAGGAAAGTTTGAAAACAGTTCATGATTTAGCGTTTGTGTGTGTGTGTGTGTGCATGTGGTTGTCTTCTGTTCAAAAGTGTCACTGGCTTTACCTAAGCTTCAGGTGTACTTGCAATAGCCGTATAAAGTGACCCATAAATGAAATCTGCATATACAAAACTGGTTCTGTACAGAAACAAAACTTGCTGAATCTGGGTGCGTTGTTTAATGTTTAATCACCGATGGGATTTGTACATTCTTGTATCATCTGGTAAGATACAGATTTAGGCAAATACAGCTTGTGTCAGTGAACTTCCCTGCCATCTTGGCGGCAGGCCCTGAAAATGCCATAGATAGCAGCAGGAAACCCTGCTGAATCATGTGGGCTGTACTGCAAGGAAAAAGGCAACCCCTAAAAGTCGGGTAGGGAGCAGAACAAAGGGGATTATAGAAGGCAGAGTTCTGAATGCAACCCATGACAAAGTAATGTCTTTTTTTAAAAATGCATCATTGTGGTAATACAGTCATCCCTTCACATGCGCGGAGGTTAGGGCCGCAAGACCCCTGCGAATGTGAAAAAACCACAAGTAAAAATTGCCCCTTTCCTGGGCCTTTGCTTCCCCGGCAAAGGTAGCGAAGGCCCAGCAGAGGGGCGATTTTAGAGGCTTTGCTTCACCCTCCCACACACACACACTTGCCTGGGTCTTGGCTCCCTTTGTGAAGGGAAGCAAATGCCCAGGAGAGCAGCGGTGGGTGAGGCAAACCCACTCAAATCGCCCAGGAGAGGGGTGATTTAAGAGGCTTTGTCTCACCCCCTGCGCTTGCCTGGGTCTTGGCTCCCTTTGCGAAGGGAAGCAAAGGCCCAGGAGAGAGGCAGCGGGTGAGGCAAACCCGCTCAAATTACCCCTCTCCTTGGCCTTTGCTCCCCCCCCCAAAGGGAGTGAAGGCCCAGGAGAGGGACGATTTAAGAGGCTTTGTCTCACCCCCCGCGCTTGCCTGGGTCTTGGCTCCCTTTGCGAAGGGAAGCAAAGGCCCAGGAGAGAGGCAGCAGGTGAGGCAAACCCGCTCAAATTACCCCTCTCCTTGGCTCTCGCTTCACTCCCTTTGCGAAGGGAAGCGAAGGCCCAGCAGAGAGGCAGTGGGTGAGGCAAATCCGCTTAAATCACCCCTTTTCTGGGCTCTCGCTTCCCCTCCCCCAAAGGGAGTGAAGGCCCAGGAGAGGGGTGATTTAAGAGGCTTTGCCTCACCCCCTGTACTTGCCTGGGTCTTCGCTCCCTTTGCGAAGGTAAGCAAAGGCCCAGGAGAGTGGTGGCGGATGAGGCAAAACCGCTAAAATCGCTCCTCTTCTTGATTTTCGTTCCCCCCCCCCAAAGGGAGCGAACGCTCAGGAGAAGGGCGATTTTAGAGACTTTACCTTCCCCCCCCCCCGCACTTGCCTGGGTCTTGGCTCCCTTTGCGAAGGGAAGCGAAGGCCCATGAGAGTGGCAGCAGGTGAGACAAAACCGCTAAAATAGCCCCTCTCCTCGGCCTTCGCCTCCCCCCCAAAAGGGAGTGAAGGCCCAGGAGAAGGGCGATTTTAGAGGCTTCGCCTCATCCCCCCACACGCCAGGCCAGAGGAGGCATCACTCCTTAGGCAGCTGGAGTTCCCTGGCCCCCCAGACCTCCCTCTCCCCACCTCCACTGCCTCTTCTTCTTCCTCTTCCTCCTCCTCTCTGTCGGGACCACAGCAGCACCACCAATGCCTCCGAGTGGAAGAGGCAACCAAGACAGCTGCTGCTGCTCCTCTTGCAGCATCCTCATTGCTATAGTCCCTGGGGAGGGGGAGAAGAGTGAGGAAAAAACCCGAATACTTAAAACTGCAAAAGTCAAAGCCGCAAATGTGAAGGGACAACTGTACTTTGAGAATTATATATCTGAATGAAGGGGAGTAGTGAATGCCTCACTGAAGCAAGGGAAATTTCCATCTTACCTAAAAAGATGCTGTTACTAGAAAAGGCGCCCCTGGATCCCACCATTCTGAATCATTCTCGGCCAGTTTTTAAGATTTCATTTTTGGGCAAGGCTCTGGAACATGTGGTGTCCTCCCAGCTCCAGGGATTTCGGCGGGGGGGGGGGGTTGCTGGGTTTATTTGTGTTTTAAACTTTTGCATCTTTTAAACATAGTTTTATATTGTTTTAAATGAGATGGTTTTAATTGTTAGGTTTTGACTGATTTAATTTGCATCCCACTCCAGGAAAAAGGCAGCATATAAATAAAAAGAATGAATGAATGATTAGGTATAGATATTTATAAACAGGAGCCCTGGTGGTGCAGTGGTTAAATGCTAGTACTGCAAGCCACCACGTTGCAAGTTCTATTCCAGTGGGCTCCAAGGTTCACTCAGCCTTCCATCCTTTCGTAGGTCGGTAAATTGAGTACCCAGCTTGTGGGGGCAATTAGCTAACACACATTGGAAATTGCTTAATTCAGTGTAGATGTGTAAATAGCTATCGCTTAAAACAATTTGTAAGCCGCTCTGATAGCCTTGTGGCTGAAGAGCGGGGTATAAATAAATAAATAATAAAAAATGAGCTTTCTGCTGGGATTAGTCAATTCCCAAATTAAGATATTAAAAATTTTCTGTGTTGGATTACATGTTTAAGAAGTTGGGGGGTTGTCAACCTAATATAGCACAATGAAAATATGCTTTCAAAGCAAAGTCTTCCATGTTAAGTTTTCCATTTCTAATGGATGCTTCTGGGAGCTCATGACCAGAATGTGATATCCATTGCTATCTTCTGTTGGTTCTTCCCAATGTATAGTACTCAGAGGTATATGGCCTCTTCACACATTGTTACTTTAAACTAAAATTATGTCTGATCACTTTTGACAAACCTATTCTATGTTAGAATTTCTGTAATAAATAAAAGACTAAAAAGTTGTAATTTCTCTCTCTCTCCCCCCACCCCCGCCTCTTATTTTTAAAATCAAGAACCAAAGATTAATGGACGAAAATGCTTCTTTGAGGGAACAGATTCATCTGATGGAACAGTCCAGACAGCCGTTAGCTGAAAAACTGCCCATGGCTGATCAGTTGTTCAAGGAAATGTCTCATTGTTTATTTGACTTGAAAGCACTTTGCAGTATTCTTACCCATAGAGCTCAGGGCAAGGAGCCTAACCTGTCCTTATTGCTGGGAATCAGATGTAAGTGACAAATACACATAGCATTCTCTTCACCTTGGGAAGTCTTATCTGTAAAAGTAAAATCCAGGAGGCTTAAGAGTGTATGTGTGTGTGAGAGAGAGGAGGCAACAATTATTTTCTAGTTATTATGTGGGAAACAAATTAGCTGTCTTCCTGTTTCACACTTATAAACCTCAAATGTTACTGTAAAAAAAAAGCTTCCTTCCTACCTGATCAGCAATGAGTTTTGGAAGGAAAGAAGATTAATTAAACTTACCAAGGGAATAGCTGTGCTAATTTGCCGAAACAAACAGAAGAAAGAGTTACATGGTACATTAAAGACTAACAGATTTATGATTGCCTAGTTTTTGTGAATTGTAGCCCATTTACTCAGATGCACGAAGTGTAAATCTGCCACAAATAATGTACTGTACGTTTACAGCAGCAGTACTGGTTAATATTATTCAAGAGGGTGAAAAAATGTATTTTAACTAAAATCAGTCCCTGCAGGGCCCATCTTTATTCCATTAATTGGCATTTAGAAACCATTCTAACATGGAAAAAAAACCCATTCTCTTCCTCTTGAAGTTTATTTCTATAAAGTGTAATGATCATTTCAAGACAGTATGAATTAGAAAGGATACGTTTTTGTAGTTTCTTTTCCTGTTAATTTGCTGAAGTTTTATCCCTGATCTCTCTCTCTCTCTCTCATTCTCACTTTCTCTCCCTCTCAAAAATAACAGCAATGAACTGCTCATCTGAAGACGAGAACTACTACCACAGCACAGAAACTCTCTCAAAGAAACTCTCAGAGGTGTGTCAGTTACGAAAGGATATTGATGAACTGAGGACTATAATATCAGACTGTTATGCTCAGGATATGGGAGAAAACTGCATTACACAATGATAAAAGGTTGGCCTCATAGCAAGAATGGCTAAGTTATTAAAGCTTCTCTGGTTTTAGTCCCTCATGCTTCTTTTAAGGAGCATACTGGAAGACACAGTCTTTATACCACCTCAAACAGTTTCCAATGTTTGTGCATATTTCATGCGGATGAAGCAGTCATCAGTTGAAGAGAAGAGCGCGTGCTTGAAGGAAATCTGGTTTCATCTAAACTACTGAATGTAGGTGAAAGCTGTGAAGAATGTCTTTCTATTGACAAATGCTGGGTTTTGTTTCCTCAGTTAGGAATACCCATATTATTTTCGAAATGGAAATAGAGAAACAGGAGTGTCAGAAGAGGGAACTATTGCTACTACTGTACCATTTTCCATATTCAGCCAGGCTCGGGGTGCAAGGTTAATATTAAGAATCTTATTGGGGAAAATGTTTGAAGTCCCTGACTACCTGATGGCATACAATTTAAAAACAGTTTTATGGAAGCTTACCAAGATTTGTTGGTTGTGAGGAGGCACTGAGATGGCTTTGGCACATTAAGAAAAAGTACCGTATTGTGTTTGCTTTCTCAGTTTGGTAAGCAGTTTTATTCAGCACTTGATGGTAAGTTATCAGCAGGATTCTTGGAGAAAGCAGAAAATACCCCCACCCCATTTCAAATAAAGCATAAGACTTTCAGAGAACTGAAACGTCTTCCCTCTAATGCTCTGTATTAAATTGAAAAGATTAGTTTGGTAACCTGTTTGTGATCTGAGTGAATTCAGGCTAGAAAATATTTAAATCATACAAAATATATATCACTGAAGTTAGAGACGGTTGCATCCTGGTAATCAGTACCTAATTATTCTACATTTTCAGTTTGTTCAGGGGCTCACCGCAGTGCTTGGGAAGATTAAAAGACTAAAAGGAACATGCTTTTCCCCCCATAAAGTTTCAATGCAGCAGTTCCAGGTGGATAGTCACAGCAGGAGTGTTCCAGAATTAAGATTGACACTACAAAAGTCTGTTCACGCATGGAGTTCCTGATTGCAGAGAGAATTATAAATGGGTTCAGCCATGTGTGCTTACACTCAGTGTGGGAAGGCTGAGGGTGGAGGAGGTGAGGCCTGTGGCCCCTCCCTGGACAATGTCAGAATACCAGAAATAGGGTTTATGCCATTTGGTATTTGGCTGTCTTAAAGCATATACATCCTCACTTTATTCTGACAATCAGCTGAGATGGCACGCTTTCTTTTAAAAGGGAAGGGAAAAGAGAACAAGGTGCATCTTGCTTACTTGCAATTACAGCAGGCCACAATATGTGGAAACTATAAGATTGGTCTTGCCAACATTCATTAATTAAACAGAGCGAAAGCTTATATTGAGTCAGTTGCCATTTTCTATTTCTTATGTTAGTATCTCTGCTCAAGCCATTTTTAAAATGGATCAATGTTAAATTGATCTTTCCCCCTATATTTTGTGTGACTTTTGTTTAAGCAATCATTTGTATATGACTGTAATTATTTTAAAAAACTATTTTGGACATTTTTTCACATTTATATTTATTTAAATAACCGTTTCTTGTTATACTGTTCTTGCTTCTATCTGTGGAAATAGTTTAATATTGATCTTTACTACTGCTCAGTATTTTCAAGGCACATTTAAACCATTTTGTCAGCATGAAGCAACTTCCATCCTAACTTCATAAAGCAAATGACCAGAATTTAAAATACAAAGACTGTAATCCCACAGAATTAAATCTAATTGAGTGGTGGTACTTACATTTAGAATTTGACTTTGTTAGATAGTTCCAGATGAAGGCTTAAATGGTCACATATAAGTTTTAATTGATTTACTTTCATATTAAGAAACAACTGAAAGTGAGTGAAAGCTCCTCAACCTGCTAGGCTCTTGAGAAAAAATAATTTTATTTTATGATTACAAACATTTGCCCCCCCCCCTTGTATGTTTTACTTGATTCTCTGATGACATAGATTAAACACTAGAACTTCTGCACAGAACTAGGAAAGAATATTTAATGGACTTAAAATAGAACAAGTTTGTTTAAACTAGTTTTGGGGCAAAGGGTAATTTTTTTACATAACTTACAATGACAGGAGTTTTATTTAGCTCCATGGATGAGGTTAGGCTGTGGAGGAATTGGTTAGGCACTTTTGTTTTTTTACTCATTACTTTCATTTCATATGGAAGATAATCGGGTCAAGAATGAGGATACTGAAGGTTTACAAAGCACTTAAGAATCAGGCTGTATCAATTTTGACCATGAAAAATTTAGAGACAAAAGTGGTTAGATACGGTTGGAAAGGTAGAACATTTAATACTGTCCCACCCTTATTTTTTGCTTTTTTTGCACCAGCTGCTTTCCTTGAAGTATAGCATTTGGACCATTTTTTAAAAAAAGAACCTATTCCCAAACATGCAAGGCTCCATTAGGCAATATTATAATAACCAGTAAGCATACAGCAAATCAGATTTGCTACATTATGACATGATGATAAATCATAGTGAAGGTAATGTTTTGCTTTGAATGAGAAATGGTTTTCATCTTATCTTTCAGGACTAATTGGAAAGTCAACAGAATGAAAGAAGGCAGTCAGGGAGGGACCCTTTCTTGTGTCTGACACATTCTCTGGAAACGTAGGATGAGCAATCCACCCCTGCCCAAAAGGTGGCGGCATAATAATAATAAAAAGAGAGAGATACAAAGTGTAGTTGGACTTGGAAAGATTAGGCAGGCAAGACTATAAACAAGGGAAGAGAGTCAACGGATCTAACTGAAAATAATTTTAGACTCCCACCAAGTCAGCTGGCACATTGGGAATAACCAATAAGACATTCCTAATTTATTTAATTGAACTGTTTTAAATAACATTTAAAAAATGTTGATGACATTGCCCTTGAATTTTTAAGGTAGACAGAAGTAACACAACTATGCTACAAGGAAAGCCCCAAAATATACTGTAGGTAACCCAGTACTTTATAAACAGTTCCATTACAGGGAACCAGTGAATAATTTCTATACACAATTACTCTGTATAATGATGATAGATCTAAGTACTCTATTTTAATGTGTATAGCCAGAATCCTTTTGGTGATATTTGTGTGTGTAACTTACGGTTACATGCATGTATCTCCTTTTAAATTCATGCCAAAGTGAGATACTCAGTAGCTCCTTATACAGTGCCTCACCCCACCCTACCAGCCTGGTGCTGGTGGGCAGAGGCATGCTCTCCTTTTAGTGGCTGTGGGAGGGTGTGGAGCACCCATGCACATCTGGCTGCAGGCAGGAGAAAAGAACAGTTGTTTCCCTCCCAAATCTCCAGCATATTTGCTGGAGATCTGGGAGGGGAACTCCTGTCATTTGCTCCTGACTGCAAATGTGCAGGTGGAGGCTGTCAGTGTGCCCTGTACTCTTCCCCAGCCACTATATAGCTAAGGGAAGCTTGCATGCTCAGGAAGCAGAAGCTGGTTGGAAATACATGAGCAGAGTGTTATTGTGTGCTCCATATGATGTAGGATCTCCGTCTATGTATATATTCCTGGCAATACATTCTTGTGAATACATACATACACCTTCAAAACTTTCTTGGGCAATATTCTAAGAAGAATAATAGTAGTCTCCTCAGTACCTTGGAAGGCTTTCATTAGGCCTCTACCAAGCCCCCTCCATGCATGCATGTTTACAGATGTTTAGTGAAGCTGTGAGCGAATTACAGCCGTGTCCTGTGTCCACTGTCTAGAAACTTCAGAAGTTGTATGATTGGTGACAATGTGAAGGAGACCTACACAAATATTGGCTAACTCTGCCTATGCATATACGTTTGTACACAGTTAGGCTCTTTTCACACTACCATCAACAATGTGACACAGGAGAGTGTGGCTAGTAGATGTGGTCCCACAGCCAGCTTACAGGTAGTGGCCTGAAGAGTGCCCTTGAGTTTCTGTAGGGTGAGGTGGCAGGAACAATCCTTCATGATTGGGAATCTTGGACTGCCCAACTTTGTGAGCAATCAAACAGATGTTCAGACAGTGAGTTGTCCTGATGGGAAGAAGGGTTGCATTCAGTGGCCATTCCCAAACAGTTGTTTGATATTGTCAGAGCTGAAAGCACCAGTCATCTCTCTGAAGCTACGCGCATGGTCTCTGTGTAAAGCAAGGAAGACCAGGAGCTCATCTGTTCATATCCATGGTTTCTAGAATCTAGAAGAGCTTTACATTTGGAATAAGGCTCCCACTTACTGGTGACTGGTTCTGTCTGTCTCAGTCAAGTGAGATCAGTGAAGGACGGTGATAGCCAAAGAAAGATATGACAGGGGCAAAAGTTATGTAAGCCATAAAGGCACAGTATTATTTTATATTAGGATTATCTTCTTAAAGAGAGGGCCTTCTGTTTAAGTTAACTAAATAACTTAGTTTACAATGGCCTTTAAATGGTTTAAGAATTATGTTAAGATATGCATGAGCATTTTCAGTTAATATATGTTTGTATGGTCCCATTCAACACATATTATGAGAAGTGGTTGACTAATCCTAGCTTTTAAGAGAAGTGGTTAACAATGTCATTACTTGGTAGACTGATTTAGTCATGACAACTTTTTGCCATCCATGTAAGAGACAATCTCAAGGGCTGAAAAATTTATACTAATGAATGGAAATGTCTGTTAGCAAGCATGAACAAATTTGTAGTTTTCCTATTTCAGGTTGTATTTCTATTAATGTGTAGTTGAGATTTTACGGTAGCTACTGTAATTCAAGAATGTATTTCAAAAAGGAGCTTGGAAAGTCATATTTTGATATGACTAATTCTATTATTTATATGCAATGTAATATGTGTGGTGTCATATATATCTAGGGGTGTTTTAAGTTAGTTGACTCTACAGCTTGATTGGGCCACTTGGCTAAAATCTTATGTACCCTCATTTGGAAGTAAGCCCAAATCAAGATTTCCTTTTTAAAAAATGGGTTTAGGGTTGGCTATTAAACTTGCATTTTTAGATGAGTACGTTTAGAAGCACAGTAATTCTGTATTACCATTTTTAAATAGGCTGCCATATTTACTGACCCTGACTAGAGATTTTTTTAAAAAAGAAAAAAGAACTGATAACATTTACTATGTGAACCAAAGTTATTTTTATCTCTTCCACTAACTTTTAATTTTCACTTTTCTGGAGGAAATGGAGAGGGATTATTTCTTGCCAGTTTCCAGAATGAGAGAAATGAAAGATAAGGTGTGTTTTAATTTTCACTTGCCTAAAACCTAAGGTTTTAGGTTAAGCCTAAGAGAATCAAATTTGGTATTCATTAAGGTTTCTGTGAATCTGCTTATTGGTTTAGGGATAGATAACTCTGCATGGTAGACAGTATTCAGAATTTGAATACTATTTCACTCAAAATTGAAGAAAAAGATTGCAAAAAGACAGTGCATATTAAACATTAGGTGAACTAATCCGTAGATCAATAGCTCATTAGCACTATTAATTCCACTTCTCTGTACCTCTGTGCCTTTTGTTTTTTCACTTATGGCTTAAATAATAATCTCTTATTTTTAAAAGCCATGAGAGTATCTCAAGTTGTTGCACTTTGTTCCCTCTGCTTAGAGATGTTTTTAGCTTGTAGGCCTGTGAGAAGAAACTTTCATAAATAGAAATATTTTCAAAATACTGTGGGATAACCTTTGGAAAGGTAGTCTGATCTTTCTTTACCAACTTTTATGTATATGCGGAAGACGCAGGAAGTTCAATCAGAATGTATTAGTTTTGTATATATTAGGTATAGGATAATCAGTGGCAAAAGCAAGAGAAAGGGGGGGCTATCTTTAAAAAGCACAGTAAGCGTGTACTGGATCAGTCTTTTAAGACTGGTAGTTTTCAACATTGGGTTCAGTTTTTGAACCACTCAGAATACCTCATGTGTACATAGAGTTGTCATGACTTAATCAAAATGCATTCAGTGTTGTTATTGTTTTTTAATTTTTATTTTTAAAGGGCCACTGGCTGGCTCCTGTCTTCAGGCCTGTCATTCTTGCCTCTTTTTGTAACTTTTTTTTAAAAAGTAGTGTTTACAGCTAGAATTTTGAATGCCAAAGTTCTATTTATTAAATGATAAAGTTTTCATTGTTAATTACTAGTATTTTTCCACTCTGTTTGTTTGATGTTTGGATTTATATCTACAGAACAAAAATAAATTTTGTTACAAAATCTAGACATTTTGTTTGTTGTTTCTTGTGAAAAATACTGCATCATTGTGCTAAATGTTGTGCAACCTGTGGAAAACTCATCACTGTGACTGTCCAGATGGATGCAGAGAGGGGGAAACACATGAAGAATACAAGCAACATTGGTGTCTGAGCAAGATTCCCAAACATACATAGAGCTGTTGCCAAGTCAATAGGTAAGAGCAACCCTTGTAGAACTCTCAATTCACCTTAGCAAATTGTTGGATCAAGCCATCCAAGCAGATGAACAACACCGTTGGCCTATCAATCAATGCTGTGGTACTTTTGCCTGGGAGGCTTGGGTGGGGTGGCGAATTTGACAATTAGACATCTACAGTAGCTGTACATTTTATCCAATTCACCAAGTTGCAAATAGTTAGATTTTCCTTGGGTCCCCCCCCCCCGGGCTGTGAGGCCGTGTTCTGGAATAGTTTCTTTCTGATGTTTTGCCTGCATCTGTGGCTTGCATCTTCAGAGAATGGTTGGGTAGGAGTGTATGTGGAGTTTATATGCTGTTAACCCCTGTTGGGGAGAATATGTAAATTTGTGTAATTGAATGGTTAGTTTCTGGGTATAGAAACACAAGGCTCATTAGTGTCTGTTTGGCTAATGGTTAGTTGATAGGCCATTATCTGCTGTAACTCCTTCTGTCCCGGGGTGGAATTCCTTTGTAAGTGTTGAGTTTTTATTTTATTGTTCTTCAAAACTGGGAGCCAGATTTTGTTTACTTTTAAGGTTTCTTCTTTCCTGTTGAAGTTGTCCAGTGTTTGTGGATTTCAATAGCTTCTCTGTGCATTCTGACATGATAGTTGTTGGCCTGGTCCAGAATTTCTGTGTTTTTAAATAGCATTTCGTGACCAGGTTCTTTTTTGGAGTTCTTGTATCTCATTCCTGAACCATCTGAACAGCATCCACCCTAATATCCAATTCACGATGGAAAAAGAGAAGGAAGGAACACTGCCATTCTTGGATGTCCTAGTCATCCGCAAACCAAACCAACAGTTAGGCCACAAGGTATACAGAAAACCCCCACACATGGACAGATGCCTACACAAGAACTCCAATCATCACCCAGGACAAAAAAGAAGCATAATAAAAACACTGGTAGACCGTGCAAAAAGGATCTGCGAACCCCACTACCTAGAGGACGAACTGAGACACCTAAACTGGGCCCTACAGGCTAATGATTACTCCAGATCAGACATCTCAAGAGCAGCCAGACCCAGAAAAAAAAAACAGGAATGCAGAAAAACAGCCCCCGAAAAGGGAAGGTATTTTTACCATACGTCAAAGGATTCACAGACAGAACAGGGAAACTGATGAGGAAACACAACCTCCAAACAATCTACAGACCAACCAAGAAAATCCAAGAAATGCTATGCTCAATGAAGGACAAAAGAGACCCTCTCACAGCTGCAGGAGTTTACCGCATACCATGCAGCTGTGGACAAGTTTACATAGGGACCACTAAACGCAGTGTGGAAATACAAATCAAGGAACATGAGAGACACTGCAGACTGAGCCAGCCAGAAAAATCAGCAGTAGCAGAACATGTTATAAAGCAACCTGGACACAAAATGCTATTTAAAAACATAGAAATTCTGGACCAGGCCAACAACTATCATGTCAGAATGCACAGAGAAGCTATTGAAATCCACAAACACCTGGACAACTTCAACAGGAAAAAAGAAACCTTAAAAGTAAACAAAATCTGGCTCCAAGTTTTGAAGAACAATAGAATAAAAACTCAACACTTACAAAGGAATTCCATCCCGGGACAGAAGGAGTTACAGCAGATAATGGCCCATCAACCCTCTCCTCTCTCTCTCTCTCTCTCTCTGGCTTTTCTTCACAAACAAAGACTCAGGAAGGACTCATCCCGTGCTTTCTGCAAGCGCGCTGATGACTAAAAAGGCCAATCCGAGATAAACAAGTCCGGTTGCAGAAAGCATAGCAGAAGGTCTCCTTGGGTGATGTGTCCGGGTTGTGATTCTTTCTGCGTTGTCATTTCTCTTCAAGACTTGTTCAGCGTGAGTTCTCAAATAAAGCTGCAGCATTGTGGATAGTGCGTCTCCATGCCTCCCGATGTGAGGCCAGGACGGAACCATTGTTGGTGATCAATTTGGCCAAGCCTGAGATGTTTTTTCAGGGAGTCGTTGTATCGCTTTTTTGGAGCGCCCCTCTTACGCTGATGAGTTCACCTCAGAGTACTATTTTTGGGAGGCAATGGTCCTTCATCCTAGAAACGTGCCCTGCCCAGCGCAGCTGTGTTCTCAATATCATAGCCTCAATGCTGGTGATCCCTGCTTGCTCAAGGACAGCAACTTTAGTCACATAGTTAAGTCCAGCCAAACAGACACTAACGAGCCTTGCATTTCTATACCCAGAAACTAACCATTCAATTACACAAATTTACATATACTCCCCAACAGGGGTTAACAGCATATAAACTCCACACACACACCTACCCAACCATTCTCTGAAGATGCCAGCCACAGATGCAGGTGAAACGTCAGAAAGAAACGATTCCAGAACATGGCCTCATAGTCCAGAAAAAAACAACCAAGGAAAATCTATGGATGCCGGCCATGAAAGCCTTCGACTTCACATTGCAAATAGTTACTTTGTCAAGGACAGAAATTATTGCATGAAACCACCTTTCTTCACATTTTCTGTAGTGTATGTGTCACTTTTCAGTGTACAGGTTGCCCCCCGTTTATGCAGGATCAGTACCCATGGTTTCAGTTACCTGCTGTCAAGGGGGAAGGTGTCTGTATGCATCTAGAGGACCATAGACCCATGCTGGAGGTGGTCTCTCTAGGCATCAGGAGGTCCTCCAGCATGACTCTATGGTCAACTTCCACAGGATGTTGACCAAAGAGTTGCATCAAATGCTTAGAGAGGCATTTTCTCTATGCATTTTTGGGTCCTCCAGCACAATTCTATGGTATTCATGGCAGTTCGCTATTATACGTAGTTTCAGGTACCCACGGTAAGTCTGGGAACTTATCCCCTGTGGATGCAGGAGCAACATGTATATTAATGATGTAACACTTATTTTACTTATATATCAGTAATGCAGGCTGGGGTAGTAGGTTTCTCCCTCATTCTGTCTCAATCTTATAAAACACACTCACTGGCAAACCAAGTAGTATCCATTTCACAATAATAAATATGCCAAGCTTCAGTCATCATTGAGGAGGAAGCACCAGTACAAAGCATCACATAATATCAGGCCCAGTACATTTGATAATTAGACCTTAAAAAGCTGGTGTAGATGTCATGAGAATTAGTTTTGTTAGGAAAGGTAACTCTGTAAGTTATAGTATTATATCTTTGGCAAACCTAAAGGACTAGGGTGTACAGTGTTCTCATAAAGCTTGGCTTCATTAAGTAAGATATCCTAAGAAGTTCTCCCTGTACACTTTGGGAAACCTAAAGGACTAAGGTGAACAGTGTTCTCGTAAAGCCTTGCTGCATTAAGTAAGATATCCTAAGAAGTCCTCCCTGTACACTGCAAGGACTTTCACCTGACTATCTTAAGCTTAATTCACATAGCCATTTCTGAAATGGAAGAGTTGAGAGGAGTTGACTTTCCACTCACTTGTATTACAGTGGTCTTGTGAATGTGGTTCCAAAGCTGGTGATGAAAATAATTAGAAACCTTGCTGTAGATCCATCCTCTTCTCATTGTGGGATAGATGGCAGATGATTGGAAGGATAGATTATCAGTTTTTCAGGTCTAAATTGAAATTCAGTTGATTCCTTTTAGATTCCTTTTATGACTGCAAGGGCGTTTGCAGGGGTTTTCCTAGTGCATTGTGGTACACTGTTACTTATATGAACGGTTCAAGCAGGTGAACTGGTTAATTGTTAGCCCCCAGGCTCTGTACCTGTCCTTGTGAATGTTCTACTACATCTAGCCTTTCCACTCACATATTCGTCAGAATAGGGGAAGCCAATATACATAGCTTTTGCGTGCAGGGTACTTCATTTCTTGGAACCCTGCATGTTCGAAGTTCCAAGGCCAGCAAGCTCTATGCATAAAGGCTTCTTCTCAGTCATGGAGGCTAGCTAATGCATGGGATTGGCAGGAGATGAGGCTAGGAGGGCCCATGCTGGGGCACAGGTAGTGCCTAATAGCCCCTTTCTATATGCTTCTCTCTTTCTGTGAGGAACATTGGAAAGGAGTTATGTTTCTATGCTGCCAGCAGCCTAGAGTGATATCTTATTAGAGAATACATTATAACTTGCAACTAGATACTGAAAAGGCAATACTATGCTAATAGTGATAGATAGCAAGGGTGGACATTGTAGGTTTCTGCATCCATTTCATTTCCAGATGTTGCCCATTTCCTTGGGTATGTGTATAGTTAGGTTTCCAATAAAGGCTGAGAGGGAAAGGGGTGGTAGCTATAGGGTTTATAGACACTACACAGATGAACTGGTTGCTTTGGGTCAGACTAATTGTGCATGTATGTACTTGTGTGCAGACATGCTGATGTGTGAAGTAAACGAATCTTACACCTCCACAAGATGGCATGCATTTAGAGAGTGATGAGTGAGAATGGTACGCTTTCAGGTGAATCCACCTCATCCTTATGTTTTTATGCTAGTCATTGAGCAGCCATCCAAAACAGAAGGGAACATGTCCTGAGCAATGACTCATTCAGGGACATAGGCAGCAGCACATCGTGAGGGCAACGAATTCTGCACTTTTCATATCAAAAATGGTTGAATGTTCCAGTTATTCCGTGATGCAGAAGCAAGACCAGAACAGTCAACTGTACAAAGATGATGTGAGTTGTCATTTTTGCAGCTGGAGTATTCATAGGAGCCTAGCAGGCCTCTTGTGAGGCCCTAATATAATACTGGAGCTCCATTTGGGAATTAGTATTTAATGCATCAAAATGCAATCAAATCAAAGACAGGAAGTGTGAATGACCCCAGCAATGAACAGCACCATGTTTGAAAAACTAAAAATTAAGGTTTTTATAATCATGATCCACTTAGATTCCCAAACTCTAGTCCCCCAGGTATTCTGGACTTCAGTTCCCAGAAGCCTCAGCCACCTTGGCCAATGACCTCGGATTCTAGGAGCAGAAGTCTAAAATACCTGGAAGATCAGAGTTTGGGAAACACTGAACAAGCAAATTCTGAACACATTGCTTCATCCATTTGACTGCCATCATTTCAACAGTTATAGCTGCAGTTGGGTGTAGAGTTGTGAGCTTAGGGTCAGAGCCTTAAATGAGATTAAAACAATAAAACACTAGGGAGAGAGGGCAACCTACACTACTGGAGGTTTGAAACCCTAGCAAAAATATTTTAATTAACAGTCTAAACGTAAAAAAAAAAATTGTTAGACCTCTCTCAAGGAATGGGTACCAGGGCTCATAAGAAGGTGGGCCACCACTACCACATCATTTCTCAGTGGAAAGAAAACATAAGTACAATCGTCCCTTCACGTTCGCGGCTTTGACTTTTACGGTTTTGTATATTTGTGGAAATCCTTGGCTCCCCCACCCCCGGGAATGCGTTTGAGGGGTGGAGCCAAACCTGAGGAAAGCCCCGCATTCGCCACAAAGCTGCTGAGCCTCCAAGTGCTTGGGGGCATGGTGGCGGAGTCCCCAGGGGTATGATAGCGGTGGCGGTGTCATGGCAGACACAGCAACAGAGGCCCTGGAGGTATGGTGGTGCTTGTGGTGGCGGCATGGCGGACACAGTGGCAGAGGCCCCGGAGGTATGGTGGTGTTACATTTGGGGAGGGAGGCCAAGCCCGAGGAATGTCGTGTGTTCCACAGCTTTGCCCTGAATGCACAGCATTCCCTGGGTTTGCCTTCCACCACCCCCAACCACACTGAAACCCGAGGAATGGCTGTGCTCAGAGCAAAGTTGCCAAACTTGTCTGGTCTTTGGGCTTGCCTTTCCTGCCCCAACTGCTTTGGATCATTCTCTGTGGGGCGAAAATCTGGCGTCCGAGTAACCCACCCCCCTTCAGCTTTCTGGGGAGGCTTTTCTCCACACAGGGAACAATCCCTGTGGGGTGAAAAGCCAGAGATTGAATAAAGCCTCTCCAGAAAGCTGAAGGGGGGTTGGTTACTTGGACACTGGATTTTCGCCCTACAGGGAATGATCCATAGCCAGCATCTGAGTAACCCATCCCCCTTCGGCTTTCCGGAGAGGCTTTTCACCCCATAGGGAATGATCCCTATGGGGCAAAAAGCCAGAGACCAAGCAAAGCTTCGCTGCGTTTGCCGCAAAGGCTTTATGGCAAGCGGGGGGGGGGGGTACTCGGCGGCTGGGACATGGCAGCAACATGGTGGCCAAAGCAGCGGAGGCCCTGGGGGTATTGTGGTGGCGGGGACATGGTGGCGGGGACAAGGCGGGCGACAGTGGTGGTGGTGCCAGGGGAGAAGGCCTGGGCATTCCATCCACTCTCCCCCGTCCAACAAATATTTACTTAAATTTTTTCCACATTTTTTTCACTTCTGTGGGGGTCCTGCGCCCCTAACCCCAGTAAAAGTGAAGGAATGACTGTATAGCTCAGTTACTAAAGCCTCTAACAAAGAAGCACTTTTTCATATCTGCCCAGCCCCCCTTTCCTCCTCATCTTCTATCTAGCTAGACATTTTTTAGCAGCATCAGCCTGGAGAGGATGGTGCAAGAGGGCTGGAAAAACACTTTTGGTGCTGAGCTGGAGCAGTATTTCTGTACTAAACAACACAATAAAACTTGAGATGAAAAAGAATCAGATTCTGATCCTACTGTAGCTATATGTGCCTACAATAAGCAAGGTAAACAGCTGTTGCCTCCAGAATTCATTACTGAGCATACATGAACAGCAAAACAGGGAGAAAGGGGGAGAGCAGGTAAGCCTGCCTCTGTAGTGATACCCAATATTATGTAGACCTAAAAATTTGTTCACAAAAAGTTTGTTCGAAATGGAAATCATAAGAAAAGTGGAGGCTACTAAAAGAAAAAGTCATCCCTAGTTGCATTTTGAAAGAAGCTTTCAAATGGCCTCTGGAAGGTTCAAAATGTTTTTCTTTACTTATGCAAGGCTTTCCTGGCCTGTTTGTTTCATTTCACATGCTCATATTGTTAGTTTTAAATAAAAAGTTTATTGAAACATGTTGAGCTGCTCTTCTTTTTTTTTTCTTTTTTTTTTTTTGTGGTGTAGGAGCTTCTCCCTATTCTGTTATTTCTACCTCTGATACCAAATTTTCTGTTAAAGCAATACCCAGGATTATATCTACTTTGTTTAACAGAGGTACACCTGTAAAATAGAAATGTTTCTCAAAGAGCATTGCCCTTTCTGAGAGACTTCTTAGTCATATCTCATCTTTCTTAAGTTCCTTACAAAGCACAAGAAAGAGGGGGCAAATACATAGATTTTAACAGATTATACCTCTTGTCCTTCAGCTATTTTGCATCCATTAACAGGACTAATAGTAGAGAAGCATTGTTGGATCTCTATCTCTGGATCTCTGTCTCTGTCTCTGCAAGACGAGTCTTGGAAAGTACAATCAATTCTAATAGTGTAAAAAGATGGTAATTAAGCCCCAGTACATCAAAGTCTCTGTCACTTATTTTTTGCTCTTTTAATGTCCTTTGGTATCCTGGATGGGAGTTCATCAAGGAAATACAGTGGGCCCTTGGTATCTGCTGGGGTTTGGTTCCAGGACCCCTGTGGATGCCAAAATCCATGGATGCTCAAGTCCCATTATATACAATGGCATAGTAAAATGGTGTCCCTTATATAAAATGACAAAACCAAGCTTTGCTTCTTGGATTTCTTTTCTTTCTTTCTTTTTTGCGGGGGAGGGAATATTTTCAAACCGTGGATAGTGGAATCCATGGATGCCAAATCTGTGGACACAGAGGGCCGACTGTACTTCATACTGTGCATAGTTGAACTATGTAATTTGATACCACAAGTGACGGTGGCTAAATTTTTAAAAGAACTTAGAGAAAAATCATGGAGGATAAAGCTACCAATGGCCACTAAGCTTGGTGGCGAAATATTACTTCCAGTATCAAAGGCAGAATGCCACTCTGTGCCCAGTTGTTGGGGAACAGGAACAAGAAGGCACCATTCCTGCATGTGAGCTTCCCACAAGCATCTACTTGCCCCCACCATCCCTAGGTGGTGGTGGTGGGATGGAATGCTGGATTAAATAGATCTTTGGTCTGGTCCAACCAGGGTGTCCTTAGGGATCTTTGGTTCTTAAGGGAAATCATTGGCAGGATAGTCAGTTTTCTCTTGTAATGCCAGGATCAATATCAAAAGCTGGTTTAGAGAGCAGCTGATGGGGAGGGGAATTTTAACTGTTTCCTCTCCTTATATTATCCTGGTAAAAGCTCTTCCTCCAAAATTGTTCTTGCACTGATGAGAAAAGTCTCAGTGGCACCAAATAGGGTAACAACTTCCAAGGAGGCATTTCTATTCGGGCCTAAACTGGGGAGAGGAGAATTATCCTCCTTCTCTCACCTGTTGCAATCCTCTCATAAACCCAGTTGTCCCAGCAGTTGCTGTTTGCATTTGAAAAGCAACAACAACCATGCACACGGAATACAAACACACATTTAGCATCATGTCTGCTTTGACTGTGAGATTCAAATATTGCCACAATTTTAGAGTCTGTTTGGTTGGGTGACAGATCCCTTTACCCAGGCTGGTCCCAAAACTCCAACCCTTAGGAATCTTGCCACTCATCCTGTTCCCCCACTTAATCTTTAGATTTCTGGGCCTCAGGGTGACCCCTTCAAATGTGGACTTGTGGCTACGTTGTTGTGTGGGTTCTTTATTTTCTCATGTGTGGCCTGACTCCAATTCAGGCTTGACAGAGACTAGCCAGACACATGTTTTAAAAAACTAGAAGAATAGGTTTATTAAACACAATATAAAACATATTAAACTCTAATAAGCTATTCTTTGAGGCTCCCCAGCCCCCAGGCCATTAGTATTTCTCCTTTCTCAAATCTAAACCTCTGTCTCCATCAGCTCAACACTGTCTATGCCAACTTCAAACCCTGTCTGGCTGAAATCAAAACCTCTGCATTCCCTCAGACACACACTCCCTGCTTTTGATATTTTCTGTTTCCACACAGCCCCCCTTCACAGCCCCCTGAGCCGGGATTGGCTGCCTTGTAGCCCCCTAGCACCTCCTTCACAGATTGCCTTGGAAAATCACTGTCTCAGCCACAGTGAATAGAACTGGCTCATCTTGAAAAGTTGTTGTAAGGTGCACATGGGCTGTTAATATGAGGCCAGGCTAATCTGAATTTATCTGCTTCAACCAATAAAGTTGTTCCTCTTGCTCATAACAAGTGCTTGGCGTGACCACTTTGATCAAAGGTAATTTGAGTTTTAGGTACCTTCCTTGGCTGATTCAGGGCCCACTAGCAACACTGCGTTCCAAAGGGGAACCTGGTGGGGGTCTAGTGTTCCAAAACTCTCCCTACAGCAGCAATGAAAACTTTGTTGGTCCTCCAGATGTTTGAAGACTGCAGTGTCCATCATCCCTAACTAACATAGCCATACTATTACCTATACAGCACCTAAAAGTTGTTTCCAGATGCAGCAGTACAGAGACTTCTTGAAAAATCCAATAAACTCTACTTAAACAAAGGAGTGCTTAGCTTCACAAAGGGACAGAGTCATGCTGATTGCCAGAGAAGTTTGTCACTGCTGCAAAAGGATTTAAATTTTACTGTCTTTTGTCTCAGCTATGGCCAAGAAGTAAGAGTGGCCTCTGCCTGCATGAGATCCTTCATGTAAAAACAATAACACAAATCACATCTGAAACAGCATGTAAACCTGTGACTCCAACATCATCCTTTCTTTCTTTCTTTCTTTCTTTCTTTTGCCAGATGAAGAAGCCAGTATAGCTCCAAAGGCTTGCATCACGTGTTTTGCAGTTTGGTTGGCCAATAAAGCTATTCCTTTTTCATGGATTTTGGATTTTGCTTAGCATAGCTATTGATGAGGGGTGATAATAACTGCAGTTCAGGAACTACATGAGAACCACACATTGCCCACTCATGATGTAAGAGTTAATAGGTTGAGCGCTGACTTTGTACAGCTTAGAGGGCAATTTGTGAATGATTTAGTTGACTGATCTGCTGATCTAAGTATATTAAAGCCTGCAACTATACCACATGACAGCTATATAGAATCCACTCCATGGTATACATTTCCCTACAGACAATGGCTGGATAAAGTCAAACAACCGAACCCTCAAATAGAGTTTGTACTGATTGTTCCGTTCAGCAACAACTTCATCCAGAAGATGTCACCCAAACACAAGCTTGCTTTGTTGGAGTGAAGATTGCAATGCAAGGATTTAAAAATTAGTGGGTTTTTGTTACCACTCTAAAAGACAGCATAAGGTACCTAGGAGTGTTGTGTAAAACTTGCCATTAATTAAAGTCAAGAACAAGCCCATGGGTCAGCCCAGCAGGATGTGAGGTATACTACTGAAACACAGAAAGGGCTTGCCACTATGTGCTTTCTGGTTATCTGTTTAGAAAAAGTGTGTGTGTGTGTGTTGTAGACATGGATTATTGGATTCAAGTCACATCCCACCAAAATTAATGGTGAGACACAATATGAAGTGATAGTTTTTACTGGCCCTAAGCCTACAAAGGAAATGAAAGAATTGCCACTGTATCTCCTCCCCCAGTGGAAATCTCTGAACATGTGAGAGGGCATCACCATAGGACAGGAGTCAGGGAAAATCTGGGGGTCAGAGGAAGCTGATTTCCTCCTCAAGTGGACGAGATGCCATCAGGGAATGTGGCTACATCTCTGACATCACTGGATTTCTGACCAAAATAGCCACTGGAGCTAGGTTCCCCTGCAAAAGGGCTTCCCCTCCCCGGGAAAACTGGAGTACAGGAAACACCTTGGGGGTGCTGTCAGGAAGAGCACTACTCTGACCCACACTTCAGTTAGAACTGGCTTTCCCTGGTGAACATACTGGTGTGCCACGTTATGGTCAGAATTCTGTTAGAGGTTCCACATGCTTAAGTCATGCTACATCTGCAGGGTCAAAAAGTCACCATCATGCTACCGACATATTCTGCTGATAGCAACAGAAGCAAAGTTGTGCTTTGTCTCTGCAAATTGTGCATTGTGCATTTATGTGTTGTTGTTGTGCATTCTCTTCTTTGCATTGTGGTTGTGCATTGCGCTTCCTATACTTTGCACTGCAGTTGTGCGGATGGTGTAATGGCTGGTGTCACCTGGTGCAGTTTTTAGCCTCTCCACCCCCCACACCCCTGTGCTGCCACTGATGGTACCTAGTCATTGACTTGTGTTGCACAATATTGCTATTCTGCATGGGGGTTGCATAGCACTCACATAGCATATCTCCACATGCAGGCATTTATGCTACACTGAGGGGATGGTGGAATGAATTGCAGCCAAAGTGTTTCACAGAAACCAGGGTGGTATAAGAGAAACCTCACATAAATTTTCCAAGGTCATTTTCTCCTGTTCATTCCCAGACCATGCATTCCTTAACCAAATTAACTCATGGCAGCTTGTCTGTACTCCTCTATTGCACAGTATGTTGAAGATCACATTTTCTATATTGAATTAATTGCGAGTATTACTGTTCCTCACTGCATATTCACAGTTGTTAGAATATTTGAGTCACCATTTCACCCTTGAAAAGTCTTTGAAAGAATTCAAAAAGTTCATCGTTCATCCACTTAAAACATCCAACTTGTTTGTACGGTACTGTTGGCTTAAGGAGGTACCAAATCCATGCAAAGCAATTTTCAGTTTGTGTATATACTGTATGTTAAGTATTGACAAAAATCTGAAGCTGGCCTGTCACCTGTCAGTCCTCTCCCAATCCCTAGACGAGTCACTCCTGCTTTTACCTAAGAGAAGCATATCAGCATTGCTGTTTCTTGGCAGGCACCATTGAAGGCCACCCGTACATTGTTCCCTGATGCCTGAGCTACAGGTGAGCTGACAGAAACCTTAACCCTTTCTATATTAGATCATTTTAATTTACAGGGACATTCACTCATAGACATTTCCCTAACCCTCTTCAAAAGTTTTACCTCATGGTTTTACATACTCTGTACACTAGAGCATATCTCAAGCTCTGTGGTATGGGAGACCAACAATTTTCCCCCTCAATGTACCAGGGAGCAGTACCATGTTTGTGCCCATATAAGACAATTAAGCTTGTCAGGGGCCAGCAGCCAATGGCTCCTTGATGGGCTGCATTCCAATGGACCACCACTTTGAGTACTGAAACAGCCGTATAAATGCCAGCAACACATCATTGTTGATATAGAAATGAACCTTTATATCAAGACATAAGAACCTTTGGCTATTTGGATTTTTTTTAAAAAAAGAAACAAACCATTATATTCCTGAGGCAAATGCAACATACAGGTATTCAACTGGTTAGTGAATGTATTTTTGTTTCAACAAATAAGGAATGATAAACAATTCATCATGGTGATACTTCATAATTACAAAGAGCAACAGTTTCTCTTCCTAAAACAAATTATTCCAATATTTCACATATTCAGAATGAGAAACATAAGGAGACATTTATATGCAAACGAAGATGGTAAACAGTAACCACATAGCCTCATATATGTCTCTGTTATTACCTCCATTAGCTAGCCTTAATTGATGAGTCAGTTTCTTTAAAACAATCACTGACCAACCTCTATTTAACTAAGACCTAGGAGAAATCTTTTCTGTGTCCTTCCAGTTTTTAAGTGATTTAAATTTGTACTACTGCAAGAAGTAGTGAAATTAAACCATTATGCAAAAGAGAATTAGTATCATTTTTGAACACCAACAGAAACAAACGGACCCCACAATAATGCACATTTTGATCGAACATTTTTTATAAGTCATCCACATCATGTCAAAAACCCCTAAACCCTGGGCAAATAAACACGTGTGAGAGAGAGACTGTGGTGTTTTAAATATAATAAATAGTTATTCTGCTTTGATACATTTAACCTCTCTAAATAATGATATGTTTTTTTGTTTTCATACACATTTGGCCTCTGGAAACGCTATCTGTCTGAGAGCTTGAATTCAGACAAAGTATCTGTGGTGGCATCATTGAATATAGAGGGGTGGTATGTACTGAGAATAGAAGTTGCATAAATCCCCTTGGGTACCTTGAGGGCATTTAGATGAAACCCAAAGTTGGTGACACACAGTGGGGATTAGAAAAAGCCCTCAGTCTTAGTAATTGCAGCAAGTATCGTGAAGTCTTGACATTTAGTGGGGTAAAGGGTAGAAACCCCACATTTAGCCATAGTGACGGGAGTGCCTGAGAGGAATCATCACAGCTGGTGGCACTGGTGGGGTTGCCCAAGTATAAACCCCACAGTTGATGGGATAAGGGTTAGAAAACCGCCACATTGGGTGATCACAGCAGGAGGATAAAGGGTAGGAAACTCTACATTCCCACCCTCATATAAAGGGTGGGAAACCTTACATTTGACGGCAACATGGTGGAATAAAAGCTGGAATCTCCACACATACCCTCCATAATATGAAAGTTGGGTTTACCATGTAGACTTATATCATTGGGGTGCATGGGAGAATTAAAACAAACAAACAAGACCCATCTTGCAGGACTGGCACCCACTTCAAATAGATACATTTCCCATTAGTTGCTAAGTGTCCCTTGCATTTCCCCTTCTAGCAGTAAAGACACAAAAACTTATGGATTACATTCTCATAGGTCTGCCATGTTCTTCCCCCTCCAGGGTTAACAATCTAGTGTAGTGTGAAGTCGAAGGCTTTCACGGCCAGCATCCATAGATTTTCCTTGAGTTTTCTTCCAGACTGTGAGGCCGTGTTCTGGAATAGTTTCTTTCTGACATTTCGCCTGCATCTGTGGCTGGCATCTTCAGAGAATGGTTGGGTAGGAGTGTATGTGGAGTTTATATGCTGTTAACCCCTGTTGGGGAGAATATGTAAATTTGTGTAATTGAATAGTTAGTTTCTGGGTATAGAAATGCAAGCCTTGTTAGTGTCCGTTTGGCTAATGGTTGGTTGATAGGCCATTATCTGCTGGGAATCCCCCTGTCCCTGGGTGGAATTCTTTTGTAAGTGTTGAGTTTTGATTCTATTGTGTTTCAAAACTGGGAGCCAGATTTTGTTTACTTTTAAGGTTCTTCTTTCCTGTTGAAGTTGTCCAGGTGTTTGTGGATTTCAATAGCTTCTCTGTGCATCCTGACATGATAGTTGTTGGCTTGGTCTAGAATTTCTGTGTTTTCAAATAGCATTTTGTGTCCAGGTTGGTTTATAATGTGTTCTGCTACTGCTGATTTTTCTGGCTGGCTCAGTCTGCAGTGTCTCTCATGTTCCTTGATTCATGTTTTCACACTATGTTTAGTGGTCCCTATGCAAACTTGTCCATAGCTGCATGGTATGCAGTAAACTCCTGTAGCTGTGAGAGGGTCTCTTTTGTCCTTCGCTGAGCGTAGCATCTCTTGGATTTTTTTGGTTGCTCTATAGATTGTTTGGATGTTGTGTTTCCTCATCAGTTTCCCTATTCTGTCTGTGACTCATTTGATGTACGGTTATCTGTTTAGAAAAACATTTAGTGTGTGTGTGTGTGTGTGTGTGTGTGTTGTAGACATAGATTATTGGATTCAAGTCACATCCCACCAAATTAATGGTGAATTAATGGTAAAAATACCTTCCCTTTGGGTGGCTGTAGGGAAATCTACAGCTCACAAAAGGTTTATATTTGTCAGTCTCAATATGTTGCAAAACCACTTATGGAACCGTAGGGTTCCAGGGAACCCTGGCTGAGAAACCCTGGCCTAGTGCCTGTCATGACTCACATTCTAGATAACTAGAGAACTAGAATGTATCGATCTCTAGTTAACAAACTAGAGATCAGCTGCATAGAAACAGCAGGAAAGAATGTTAACGAATGTTAAGAACTCCGTGCAAATGGTGGGTATGATTACCATGAACAGGAGAAATAAATGAGTTCCTGTGCCTATCCAAGTCCACATTGAGCAGCAGCATATATCTGAAGCAACTGCTGAAAATAACACATGCAATTTAGTGCCTGACGATTCAGACCCTTTCATAAAATCCTCTGAGGATTTTAGATTTCAGGCAGAGTCATAGTGGAGGAAGTGATCTTTCATACATCTTGGCCTCAAAGCCCTTCAGGATTTTATAAATCAAGACTGGAACTTTGAATTAAACTTGGAAGGAAATTGGGAGCCAATGCAGTTCTTGTAAGCCTAGTGTTATATCGTCTCTCAACACACAGCTGATAATGGTCTGGCCACTGCATTTTACACTAGCTGTAACTTCTGAACACTCTTCAAGGACAGTCCCACACAGAATGCATTACAATAGCCTAATCAGGAGGTAATTGAGACATGAACCAGAATAGCCAGAACTCTACTCCCTAGGAAAGGCAAGAGTAAATATATTAACCAAAACTGGGCGAAGGCACAACTGTCAAAAGCAGCTGCCTGGCCTTCCATGACTAGTTCAAGAGCACCCCCAGGTTATGAATGTGATCTTTCAAAGGGAGTGCATCCCTATCCAGAACAAGTTATAATCCCAATCTCAAATTAGTTTTCCTACTGACCAACAGAAATTCTCTCCTGTCTAGACTGAACCTCAACTTATTCACCCACATCTAATCCTTCACTACATCCAGACAATGATTCGGGACTTTCACAACCTCCTTGGCATCATCTAAAAAAGCCAATGCAATTCTAGGCTGCATCAATAAGAGTACTGTATAGTGTCTAGATCGAGGGAAGTACAGTTGTCCCTTCATATTCGCTGGGGTTTGGTTCCAGGACCTCTGTGGATACCAAAATCTGTGAATACTCAAATTCTATCTATCTATCTATCTATCTATCTATCTATCTATCTATCTGAATTGCTCTTAGGTATGTTGCCGTTTCCAGTGTGCTGATTGGCTGCTTAGGGAACTGACCAACCAATCAAAGCTCTGTTGGGCAGCCAATCAGCACACTAGGGGTGGGACCATGTGGAAGTTGAAATCCTTTGTGAACATGGTGGAGACAGTGGGGGTGTGAGTAGCATGGGGGGATGTGGCACGGTGTGTGTGTGCGGCATGTACGGGATGCAGGGAGGTGGCACGAGCACAGGGAGGGTGGCACATAGAGGCATGAGGCATACAGGTGCAGGGAGGGTGGCACGGGGTGGCATGGTATGCAGGGAGGGCAGCACGAGCGCAGGGAGGGTGGCACAAGAAAGGCAGCATGGGGTGTGGGGAGGGAGGTGCGAGGGCGGGGAGGGTGGCACTGGGCATGGGGAGGGTGGCACGAGCACAGGGAGGGCTGCACAGGGGAGTGGCATGTGTACCGTGTGTGTGTGTGTGTAGGGCTATAGCTAGTTATATACAATGGCATAGCAAAATGGTGTCCCTTATATAAGATGGCAAAATCAAGGTTTACTTTTTGGATTGTTATTTTTTTAAGAATATTTTCAAGCCGTGAATACTTAAATCCATGGATACCAAATCCGTGGCTATGGAGGGACAACTGTAATACTACCACTCTACTCTGCTTTGGTCAGATCTCACCTGGAATACTGTGTCTAGTGCTGGGCATCACAATTCAAGAAGGATATTGAGAAGCTGGAACGTGTCCAAAGGAGGGCGACCAAAATGGTGAAAGGTCTGGAAGCCATGCGCTATGAGGAGTGGCTTTGGGAGATGGGTATGTTTAGCCTGGGGAAGAGAAGGTTAAGAGGGGACATGATAATCATGTTTAAATATCTGAAGGAATGTCATACTGAGGTTGGAGCAAGCTTGTTTTCTGCTGCTCCAGAGACTAGGACATGGAGCAATGGACTCAAACTACAGGAAAAGAGATTCCACCTAAACATTATGAAAAACTTCCTGACTGTAAGAGCTGTTCAGAAGTGGAATACACTGCCTCATAGTGTGGTGGAGTCTTCTTCTTTGGAGGTTTTTAAATAGAGCCTGGATGGCCATCTGTCGGTCCTGCTTTGATTGTGTATTCCTGCAGGGCAGGGGGTTGAACTGGATGGCACTTGCGGTCTCTTCCAACTCAATGATTCTATGTAACAGAGAAATAGAGTTGGTTATCCTCAGTATACTGAAAACATTCAACCCCAAAACTCTGGATGACCTTCCCCAGGGATCTCATGTAGACTTTGAAAAACATAGAGAACAGTATTGACCCCCTGTGCTTTAATCCCAGAAAGGCTAGAGTGGTACTGCCATTTACTGCTTTACTTTAAAAGGTAGATTAGAAAGTGGCCAATGATTATCGTGGGTAATGGGGAAAAGTGAAAGTCTTTTCAACAATGTTCTTACAATTGCTTCTTTTAGAGGGATTGGAATCCAGCCCTCTTTCTTTTTTTATTATTATTATTATTTTTATTGAAAAGAATAACAGTCCTAGTTTTGCTTACTCATAACATTACATTATTTCAATTTATACCTTAGCCATACACAATAATGCAATAACATTACATAATATACAATAACAATAACCATCATATTTCTTTCATATGTTGATATTATAACATTTAATACCCTTAATACCTTCCCTATATATTTTCTTATAAGCTATTTTTCTTCATCCTTTCTTCGTCTTAAATGAACCCAGAATGAGATGTTTTATTTTACATATATTCCTTTCATCATCTGTTCCCTCTATCTTCCACGTTTTAATCATCTACTATCTTATTACTTATTTTTTATTTCATTTCTCTTTCTTTCTATAAAATATTAAGATTTGATTTATTATTTCTACCTCTAATACCACATTTCGTTATGTTTTGTCCTTCAGTTATCAAATGCTGGGCTTCTTTTCATGTTCCATCTATTTTGCAATTATTCTGTAACGGGTGACCATTCCTTTTTAAATTTATTAATACCTCTTTTATTAATAATATATGTTAATTTATCATTTTCCATCATTTCCTGTAATTTCAATAACCACTCCTCGATAGATGGGGCTTCCTTTCCCCCCCCAATAGGATGCTATTTTCAGTCTCGCCGCCGTTATTAAGTATAGTAAAATTCTTCCATAGGTTTTTTCGTCTTGTCTATTCAAATCTATTGTTATGTTTAATAGATAGAATTTAGGATCCAGTTGTATTTGAATTTTAAACATCTTATGAATTATTTTATGTATCTTATTCCAATATTTTTGAGTCAGGTGACATTTCCACCACATGTGATATAACGAACCTTTTCACATTTCCAGCATTTATTATTTTCTATCTTATATATTTTACTAATTCTCAAAGGTGTTAAATACCATCTGTTAGCTATTTTTAAGTAGTTTTCCTTTAAATCTTGATTTGCTGTGAATGAATTTGTCATAATCCACGCTTTTCCCCATTCATCTATTCCTATTGGTTCTTGAATGTCATTAGCCATTTCACCATTGTTTCTTTTACTATTTCATTTTCTAAATTTCTATTTAATAGTAATTTATATATTTTAGTTATTTTCTTCTTCTTGGAGTCCTTTATTATGTTATTCAATTCATTTTCCTCTTTTTCAAATCCTCTTTTTTCTTTATCTTCCATAAATCTATTTTTTAATTGTAAATATATGAACCATTGTAGATGAATCTGATATTTCTCAGTCTCTTCTCGTTTTAAAAATGCACTCTCCTTTTTCATCCCACATTAATAAATCTTTATATGTTAACCAATTCCTTGTTTTGGTCCATCTTTCCAACAAGGCTTCTTGAGGCGATACCCATCCTGGTAGCTGCCTATAAAATTGTTCTTTTACATTGATTCATATTTTTAATAATGCTTTCCATATTATGTGGTGCTCAAAACCCATATTTACTTTTGAGAAACTATAGCCTAAGTAGGCATGCCACTCATATCTTAAACTCAAAGCTTCTAATATAAGTATTCTTATACAGTTGTCCCTCCACATTCACAGGGGTTACGGGCACAAAACCCCTGCGAATGTAAAAAAAAAAAACCCCGCGAATAAGGGCAGGGGGTGGCGGGCAGGCAGCAGAGGGGCCGGGAAAGCCCCTCTGCCACTTGGGAAGGGCTGGGGAGGTGGCGGGTGGGCAGCGGAGGGGCTGGAAAAACCCCTCCACCAGTTGGGAAGGGCCAGGGTGGTGATGGGTGGGCTGCAAAGTGCTGGGGGGTGGTGGGCGAGCCCATCAGGTCTTGAGCCTCTCCACCCAGTTTCCCGTTCACCCAAGGCCCAATCTGCTGCAGCGCCCATCGGGTCTTAAGAAAGGGGGAAAGGGGTAGACAAGCAGAGCCTCGCCACCCAGTTCCCCCTTCCCTCAGGGCCCAATCTGCCATGGCACCCATCAGATCTTGAGCGAGGGGGACATGGATAGACAGGCAGAGCCTCTCCACCTGGTTTTCCCTTCCCCCAAGGCCCAATCCGCCACAGCGCCCATTGGGTCGCGAGCGAGGGGGAAAGGGGTGGACAGGCAGAGCCTCTCCACCCAGTTTCCCCTTTGCTCAAGGCCCAATCCACCATGGCACCTATTGGGCCTTGAGTGAGGGGGAAGGTATGGACAGGCAGAGCCTCTCCTCCCTGTTTCCCTTCACTCAAGGCCCGGTCTGCCACGGTGCCCATTGGGTCTTGAGCAAGTGGTAAAAAGGTGAACAGGCAGCACCTCTCCACCCATTTTCCCCTTTGCCCAAGGCCCAATCCGCCATGGTGCCTATTGGGTCTTAAGTGAGGGGGGAAAGGGTGGACAAGCAAAGTCTCTTCGTCCCCCCCCCCGTGCCTTTAAAACAAGGCATCCTGGAGGTGATAGCAGTGGCTTTCATGGGCTTTGGCTCCCCCCTCCCCCAGGGAATGAAGGCTGCATGTTCCCGGGAGGGGGAGGAGGAAATTCTGTGAATAAATGGAACCGTGAAAGTCAAAGCTGTGAATGTGGAGGGGCAACTGTATTAGTCAACTTTATCCAGTCTATTATCCATATAAATCAGCACACCATGTAGTAAAGTTCTAAGTTAGGTAAGGCTGCTCCTCCTTTGTTTCTTGTTCTATCAAAGTAGTCCAATTTATCCTTGCCCTTTTCCCTTACCATATAAATTTATTTAACTCTTTGTTCCATTGTTGAAATAGTTTTTTATTATGTATTATGGGTAAAAACAGGAATTTGGGCAAAATATTCATTTTTATAGCTTCTATTCTCCCTAATAAAGATAGCTTTAACTTTGACCATTTTTCTAAATATCTTTCTATTTCCAACCATAGTCTCTTATAATTATTATTGAACAATTCTGTATTTCTGTTACTCAGCCAAATTCCTAGATACTTTATTTACTTCGCTACTGTACAACCCGATTTGATTTCCAGTATTTTTTCATCTTGTGTTGATATGTTTTTTTGTTATCATTGTGGTTTTTCCTTTATTTATCTTAAATCTGGAAAACATCCCAAATTTATTTATCATTTCCATTAGATATTCTACATTTTCAAGAGGATCTTCTATAATCATTGCTAAATCATCTGCAAATGCTTGCACTTTATATTCCTGCCCCTTTAATTTCAATCTGGGTCATTTTTTTTTCATTTCTCATTATGTTAACTAAAATTTCCAAGGATAAAATAAATAATAATGGGGAAAGCAGGCACACCTGTCTTGTTCCTTTTTGTATGAAAATAGTTTTGGTTTCTCCCCATTTATTATCAGCTGGGCTTTTTGTTTTTTATACACTTGTGTTGTGTTTCTTATAAAACTATCTCCCAGTTCTAGATTTTGCATTACTTTGAAAAGGAAGGACCATCTTACGTTGTCAAATGCCTTCTCCGCATCTATAAATATCAATGCCGCTTATTTTTCATTAGCTTTTTCATAATATTCAATTGCATTCAACATTATTCTTATATTATCTGATAATTTCCTCCCCAGTAAAAACCCATTTTGATTTTGTATATATAATATCACCCAATATCACATTCAGTCTACAGTATTTGCCAAAATTGTCATATAGATCTTATAATCAATGTTTAAAAGCAAAATTGGACAATAGTTATGAACTTCACTTTTATATTTTCCTTCTTTAGAAATTAATACTATGTTTGCTAATTCCCATGATTCAGGAATCCCTTCTTCTGCAATCCTATTAAAAGTTTTTTGTAAATGTATTATCAATTCTTCTTTGAAAGTCTTATAATATTCTGCTGTAAATCCATCTGCTCCTGGGGATTTTGCTGATTTTAAATTCTTTATGGTTGTCGATATTTCCTCTAAAGTAAAAGGTATGGATATTCTTCCCCTTTGTTCTTCTATTTGCTTTGAATAAATGTTTTCTTGTATATATTTTTCCATTTCTTCCTCTTGTCCCTTGTCTAGATTTTGGTTTTCATACAGCTGTGTATAGTAGCTTAAGAATGCTTCTTTTATTTCCTCCTGATTAGTACATATTTTTCTTCTATATTTTATTTCTGTAATTATCTTTCTTTCATTTTTTCAACTTATGTGCTAACCAACGACCTGTTTTATTAGTATGTTCAAAATATCTTTGCTTTAATCTTTTCAGTTTTTTCCCAATTTCCTCCATTGTATCTGCTGCAATTGCATCCTATAGAATCTTTATTTCCTTCAGTATTTTGCTGTCTTTGGATTGTTTCTTAATTCTTCTTTTTGTTTCACCTCTTGTAATAGTTTTTTTTAATTTTTTTCCATTCCTTTGGTTTTTTTCCCAGTTCTGCTCCTCTTTGCATAAATATTCCTCTTATTGTTGCTTTTGAGGCATCCCATATTGCTTTCATGGGTATAGTTCCTTCTGTGTTTAATTCAAAATAAGTACGTAATTCTTTTTTTTATTCTTTTAACAAAGGCCTCATCATTTAACATAAATTCATTCAAGTGCCATAAGTAATCTTTTTTTGGATTTGTAGCTGTATCTCTATTGGGTTGTGATCTGAAGTTGCTTTAGATAATATGTCTGTTTCTTTAATTTTTGACTGTAATTCTTTTGATACCCAGAACATATCAATTTTCGACATGGTATTATGTACATCTGAATAAAATGTATACCCTTTAGTTTCTTTATATATCGTTGACCACATATCTATCAAATTATATTCCTCTAAAAGATCATATCTGCTCTTTGGTAATTTACCCATGTTTTTTCTTTCTTTTTTACCTATTAATCTATCTTTTGTTGGGTCTAACACTCCGTTGAAATGTCCAGTAATTATAAGGGCTTTTCTATCTATGTTTTCTAATTGTTTAGATTTTTTTTAAAATAAAAGTTTTCTTTTTTTCTAATGGTGCATATAGCGCAATTAATATGAATTTCAAGTTTGGTAAATTCACTTCTATTTCCACATATTGTCCTTCTTTATCTTGTAGAATTTGTTTTGCTGGATATTTTTTTATTCACGCATGCTACAACTCCACTTTTTTTCTTATTAGTAGATGAAAAAGAATTCTTGACCTAATTTTGGGTTATATAGTAATCTTACATCTTTTTCTTGTACTTTAGTCTCTTGTATACATATTATTTAGGACTTGTATTTTTCTAGATAATGGTAGACTTGTCTTTTTTTTTATCTGGGGAATTTAAACCTTTTATGTTCCATGATCTTATTGTTTTTATAGCCATCTTATTCTCCTTTTTCTGTTTCATCTTCTGCCTCTGCATTGCTTATTTCCTCTTCTTCTTCATCTGATTCTTCTCTATTTCTGTTTCCTTCTGTTTCTTCTTTTTTCCATTTCTTCATTGTTTTCCGGTATTGAACTTCCTTCTTCCTGAAATTGTTGTTCCTTCATATCTTCTTCTTTCTCTTTTTTTTCTTCTTTGTTTTCTTCCTTCATGCTTGTCTTCTTTCATCAGTATTTACTTTCTTAAGGAATCCATTTGCTTCTTCTAATGATGTTATTTTATATCTTTTTTGGCGATATGTAAAAGAAACACCTTGCAATTGCTCCCATCTATAATTTACTCTGTTTCTTATTAGTGCTTGTATCAATGGTTTATAACCTTATCTTTTCTTGAATATCTCCACCGGTGTATCTTTGAAAATTTTTATTTCTTTCCCCTCTATTCTTAGTTTTTCTGAATAACTTTTTTGTATTATAATATCTTGTATTTTGGATCTTGTGAATACAATTATTATATCTCTCAGTAAGCCTCTCTTTTTAGCTATATTTAAGCTAGCTCTGAACATCTTATCCACCTTGTATTCAAAAACCTCTTCTCAGATATCTATAAATTTCACCAATATTGGTATTATTTGTTCTAATAAGTTTTCATAAGTCATGTCTGATACCCCTCTTAATTTTATACCTTTATCTCTATAACATAACTCTTGAGTAAGATTTAATTTCCTTTCTTTTTCCTGTTCCATTTGTAACATTGTAGATCTATTTTCTAATTTATCTGTTTTTTTCTTAACCACTTCTACTTCCTGTTTCAGATCTTTCATTTCTAAACTCATTTTGTCAATTTTTTTTCCTATTTTTTCAATATTTTCCCTTAAATTTCTTGAAATTATTAAAATCTTCCCACGTTTCTTTCTTGAAAGAGCTAAGTTTTTCCAAGATTTGCATGTTTATATCTGGTTGTTTAGCTGGCATCTCAACTGAGCCTCTCCTTGATAGTGTTGTCTGTGTTGTAGTATATGCTCTGGGTCTTAATCCAGATGTCATTTACTATTCTTGTTTACTTATAAGTAATCTCTATATAGGTACTAGAAATCAGGGTTAACAATTTACAATATTTTTCTAATATTTTACTGTTTTATAATATACCTCCCAAAAATACTACTCTATGGTGAACTCGCCAGGGGTCAGCGTAAGAGGGGCGCTCCAAAAAAGCAATACAAAGACTCCCTGAAACAACATCTCAGGCTCGACCAAATTGATTACCAACAGTGGTCCGCCCTGGCTTCACATCGGGAGGCATGGAGACGCACTATCCACAATGCTGCAGCCATATTTGAGAACTCATGCTGAACAAGTCTTAAAGAGAAACGACAACGCAGAAAGAATCACAACCCAAAACCATCACCCAAGGAGCCCTTCTGCTGTGCTTTCTGCAACCGGACTTGTTTATCTCGGATTGGCCTTTTTAGTCATCAGCACGCTTGCAGAAAGCGCGGGATGAGTCCTTCCTGAATCTTCGTTTGCGAAGAAAAGCCAGAGAGAGAGAGAGAGACTATACAGCACACTTAATCTATTCCATTTTTTTTTATCTGTATCTGTTTCTTAACAAAATGTAATCTTAATTGAATTGTTAACCCACCTGGAGAAAAAAAACAAAGCACTTTACACAATTCCAAGTCAACGATTGTAAATTCTCCCCCCCTCCTCTAGACATTAAATTCTGTCAAAATCACTAAGACACATACAATTTATACAAATCTTTTTATCCACATTTACTTAACTACTTGGCAGTTTTTATCTATACTGTATTTCTTAACCTAAGTGATCACTTTAAATATGTTTCAAGTTTCTTGCTCAACTTAACTATCGATCAATTATCAGAATGTTAGCTTTCACAATCTGTTCTGTATAATAACCCTTTTAGTAGTTAGTGACTTCTTTGTTTCCACTAGATTCTTTCGACCAGATATCTTCTATATTTCTTACAAATCCAATTGTTTTGTTATCTTATTATATGTGTTAATATCTTTGTGTTATTTACTAAGTTTTTAACTATCTTAAATTCAATAAAGTCATCAAATTCTACACTTCCCCTTTCTCCTTCCCTTATAGTCTCCATTCCTTCTCTTATTAATTCAGTTGTTCCTATTATTTACTATATCTACTCCTTTTCCTTTCTTATCATCCCCTTTCTACTCTTTCTATTCTTTTTCCCACTTATTTCTTCTTTTCCATCTACTCTGCCTTCCCCTTCTCTTTCCTTCTTTATCCTTCACCCTTTTCTACCCTTATTAACCTTGTTTAATTCCCTGCCCCTTTACTCCTCCTTTTTCCTTTCTTCCTTCTTTTTCTATCTATAGTTTTATATACATTATATAACTGTTATACTCACTATATTTTAATGTCGTCACCATTACTTGATCCACCGTTCAGTCCTTTCTTTTGTTGCCAGTCTTCGTTGAGCTCTTTTGGTTCCACCGTTCTACCTTTCTCTTATAGCGTTCTTATTTGCTGCGTCAGAGGTCTTTCTCTACTATAACAATTCCTTACTCCTTCCTTGTGTTGCTTTCGGTATTAACGTCAAATAAAGTCAAAAATATATCCTATTATATAGCATTCACAGTTAATCAGTCAATTGAACAGTTTCACTAGTTCAATAGTCCAATGGTGGTTTTATTATGTTGTTATATTATATTACTATTTTTAAAAGTTGCTTTTCACTTCTTATGTCCCTCTTATCTTTGTTGTAACTTACTCCCACTTTCTATCCTTTCAACTCCATTTCAAATCTATTGCTTTCTTCTTTCCTCTCGACCTCTCGCCATCTCTTCCCATTCTGAATCTATTGCTTTCCTTCTTTCCTTTCCACCTTTCGTCATCTCTCTCCATTCCGAATCTATCACTTTCCTTCTTTCCTTGCTACCTCTCATTGTCTCTCTCTGTTCCAAATCTATTGCTTTCCTTTTTTCCTCTCCACCTCTCACCGTCTCTCTCCATTCCAAATCTATAACTTCCTTCTTTCCTCGCCACCTCTCACTGTCTCTCACCATCTCTTTCTCTCTCTTTCTCCCTCTTTGACCACTGTCTCATTTAATGTTTATTTTCTTAATATCTGTAGTTTATCTCTTAGCATCTGAAATCTATTCTTCCACCTTCTCTTTTCCTTCAACTTTCCACTTCTCCCCTCTTTCAGCCTCCCACCTCTCCTCTTTTCAGTTTACACCCAACACTCCAGTTCTCCAGTTCTCCCACAAAGGTAAGCCACAACTTCAATATATACAAAGTTCCAAATTACTAACTTACCCTTTTGATGTTATTTTGTTTCTAGTAGTCAATGTTATCTAATTCCAGATCTTCTCAATTTCAATTGCATAGAGAAAAGCTAGTTTGCAGATGAGTTCATGGTCTTTAAGTTCGCTATAATTTAAAGTTTTTTTGCTTTGTAGTCATGGAGTTTATGAGGCTTTAAAGTCTACAGACTGCCTCATGCAGTAGTGGCTGCTCCCTTCTCTTCACTTCCCCTCCTCCATTTGAAATCTCAATTTCAAATTGGTTTTGGTTAAACAACTGTGGGTTTTGCAAGCCCCTTCTGAATTTCACCTTCCCATGTAAAATTACTGAGACGTTTAATTTCTAAACCTGCATTTGGATAGTATCCCTTGAGAGGAGCTCCTTCTCAAGGTAACTTTCGCCTCTGCTCCACGACCATAAGTCGCAATCCAGCCCTCTTTCAAAGAAGCTTTATAACCCCCACCTTCCAACTGGCCAGCCCACCTCTAGCAGATCTAATCAGTCAGGATGGACATGGGTCTAACAGACAAGTGGTTGGCTTCACTTCTCTAAGCAATCTATCTTCATCAACATGTGAACAAATTGAAACTTACCTATGAATACCAGATAAATACAAGCCTCAATTGCCTGTCCAAAACTGAACTTTTAATGTGGATTGCAAGTCAGAATGAATTTTAGCAATTTTCTCCACAAAACATTTGGCAAATTCCTCACTGTGCATTTCTGGAGACTTCTCCTCAACAGTCTGAGATTAAGAATGTATTAGTCCCTTTACTACATGGAGCAACTGCACTGGTCAAGCTTGTGCTAATGTAATAAAAGCCTCAAAGATTCACTACAGGTGTAGGTAGTAGAATGAGCCCTAATCTGCTCTGGACCGGATTCATTCCAAGTGTTTTTTCCCTGTTGCTCTAATCATCTATCCAAGTTCTTTATTATCCTGAGCAACTCAGAAAACCAAGGGGTCCATGCTTTGAACCCTAGTAAAACAACAACAAAAGCAGTTAAGATATGGAAGGAATGTATGTATTTCCACTGTGACCATCTGGTCCCCACTGAACCATCTGGATACATCTTTGGATGCCATTGAGCAGCTCACCAGAATTGGAATATGGCCACAGTTCTAAAAAAAATAATAACAGATTTTATTAACTTTCAGTTTTGATAAAACAGTTTCAAGTGTGATGTGCCACTGCTTTCTTTGGTGAACATGGTTGGATACACTCCCTCCAACAGCCTGACATGTTAATATGCCATAAATAGTTGATTTCCAGATCAAATTGATTCCTAGTTCATGTGTGAATACAGTTTAAACCTTTTTAAAAATTCAATATTGAGTACGGTAACAGGAAAATTACTTCTCTTTTATAAGAATACTGCATTGACATTTAAGCAATACAACTTGGAATATGAATTTCATGCATTTACACCTATGAACACAGCAGCATCTCTGAATCCTTTTTTAACTGGGACAAAATTTACTTGCATAAAAATCTATAACTTAAATGCCACTCGCAGAGAAAGAGAGAGGACATACTACCATTCCACTGCTGATGGTAAATCATTCCACTAGCATTTTATCTTCTCTACAATTCCATCTCCACAATGTCATAAAATTCTGCTTATAGTTCGGTACTATTTAAATATAACTTTCCTGGGCAAGTCGTTTATGTATTGTATACATATATATTAGGATATGATAGCAGAAGGATATGTGACATCTCTGCCTACTGTTATATGGAGTATTGATTCATATAATCCTTAGTGTTATGTGATTATCCTGCAGCTTTCAACACTGATTGCTAAAGTGTGCTGCTAGTTGCTATCTGTACCTTGGAAATTCACTCTGCTGAATCAGTGACAGAATTTTATTTTATTTTTTTAGCTGACATCCTGTTAGTGAGTTATGATAGTGTAAATCCAACATATGCTATTGTAACTCACCTTTTTTAGTTGTTGCAGAATTTGGAAGCTTTACTGATTGTGCAACAGAATTTGGAAGCTTTACTGATTGTAAAATCCCCCCAAAACTACCTTTGAAACAAGGTACCTCCCAACATAGTAATTGCTGTGTTGTGGGGAAATCAGGGCCAGTGGCTGATAGGCCAACTAGGCAGTCACGTAGGGCACAGACCCTAGTGGCCACAATACTGACATCTGAAAGGCACATTTTTATGCATATTAGTTTTTTTTAATCCTGACAATTTATATTTTTGTTTTAAAATAAATACAACTGTCTCTCTGTGTGTGCATGCACACTGACGTGTGTGTGTATACTGTATGTGCCTTCAAGTTGCCTGCTGACTGTTAGTGACTCCGTAAGTTTCATAGTGTTTTCTTAGGCAAATAATACTCAGAGGTAGGAGATTATCAGACCAGCTTAATATTCCAGGACAGGGACGCCACAGGATCGAGAAAGGGCTTCCTTTTCAGACAATGTCATCCCTGTCCCAGTATGCTCCCGTGCTGCTTCTGTCCCATTCCATTTTATTTAATTGATGGCCAAAAGCTATCAATAGATCGCCCGTTCCATTTCAGAAATGGAATCACAGGCAAGTAAAAAGGTGCCCCATTCCTGTGGTAGGATCTGGGAAGTCCATGCCGAACATTTCCAGTGGTGATCAGGACATCCAGGCAAGTAACAGCCCTTTTTTGTACCCTCCCCTGTGTACTTGTGTTTTGTTTTGTTTTTTATAGTGTGTTTAGGTGCTTAGGTTAATTTTTTTACATTTGGTTTTATTTTTATTTTTAAATTTCCTGCACAATGCTGGCCTCCCTTGTAAAGTCCTGTAAGGTCAGTGCAGGACACTTCCAGTGGCGACCAGGACATCCAGGTAAATGACAGCCATTTTTGTACCCTCCCCTATTTACTTGTTGTTGTTTTTTTAGGGTGTGTAGGTGCTTGGTTTATCTTTTAGACTTTTGTTTTTGTTTTCCCCGTGCCATCATCCTCTTGCTAGGACAGCCAGAATCTGGCCTCCAGGAAGTGAATGGAGCTCTCTGAGAGCTCTGTTCACACTTGGGCTGCTGGAGGCGAGGTGAGGAGAGGACTTTTTAACCTGCGATTAAGGTAGGTGTATGGAAAAAAGAATTAATCGTAATGGGGACGGGAGCTGGGGGGGGAATTAGAAGGTGAGACGGGACACTATATTTGTCCCCATCTGATAATCTTTGTAGTTTTGCTCCTTCCTTCCTCTGAAATGCAGCCCACAGCACCTAGTAGGCTGGCCCTGCTTAGCTTCCAAGATCAAACGAGATCTGGTGCCTTTAGGGTACATAGGCTGAGATCACAACTGAGCTATAGAATATAATAAATTATAAAGTATTTTGGAAAAAAAACCTATACAGTTGACACTTCACATTCACAGGGGTTAGGGGCATAGGACCCCCATGAAAGTGCAAAAACCATGAATATCTCTATTCCCCCCCCAAAAAAAATGCATACTACAGATTACAATCCCAGCCGCTGCTGCAAAAATCTCCTTCAGTGTCTTTGGAGATTTTCACACGGGCTATATATCCCGTGGCAGGAACAGAACAGGGTCAGGAAAGGTTTTCCCTTTTGGATGACATTGACCCCGTTCTGTCCTGCATCCATCCTGATCCCGTGACTGTGCCAGAACAATGTAATCACGATTTTTCATTGTGAATAGACCTCCCGTTCCATTGCTATAATGCAATCACAGGTGTGCGAACAGGAGCCCCGTTCCTGTTCCGAAATGACAGCCACAGAGGGGAGGTCCATTCCGAGCACTTCCTGGTACGATCTGGACATCCAGGTAAGTGGCACTCTTTATTTTACCCTCCCTGTTTTGATTATGTGATTTAAAGAGTGTTTTTGTGCTTGGTGAACTGATTTTATGTTTGGGGGAGTTTTATTTTTTAAATTTACCATCCGGCGTTATCACGTGATAACATGATAACGTTTCAGACAGCCGGTTGTAAAAGCAGCCTTACGACGGCTGCATTTACGGCCGGCCAGCAAGGGGAGGGGGAGCCCATTCCTGCTGCGGAATTAAGGTGAGTGTATGAAAGATTTGTTATTCCGTGGCAGGAACGGGAGAGGAGGTAGCGGGGTAGTAACGGGGCATTTTGGCCCCGTGTGAAAATCTCCATAGTCCTTCTTGAGGAGAAGGAAGAGAAGGATGATGACACTAAAGGAGATTTTTGCAGCAGTCACAGTGGGGCTGAGCCAGTGGTGGTGGTGGTGGCGGCTTATCCTCCTTGCTGTCCTCGTCCTCTCCATCTCCTTTCCTGCCAGTAGCCCCAGCCCATTACTCCCTTTGCTGCTTTGGCACCATGACGCTTCCACTTCGCACCAAGGCCACCTCCGCCAGACCTCTGTTGCTGGTCTCCAAGCCTTTCCCATTCCACCTCCTAGGACAACAATGCTGAAGAATGTTTTTGCTGTAGCAGCAGCCACGGCACCTGCCTCTCTACCATCTGGATGGTAGGAGGAGCCAGAGGGGAGAAGACTTGGAGATCCATGCAGGTGATGGTGGTCTGGTGGAGGCAGCCTCAGAACAAGGCGGAGGCCAAAATGGCAAATAGAGAAATGGGATGGATCTGTTGGTGGGAAAAGAGATGGAGAGGAGGAGGAAGAGGAGGGTGACAACCCTGCTGCCACTGCTGCCGTGGCCCTATGAGGTCTCCCAGATCTAAGGCCTTTTCTAGGGCCAGATCTCGCTCTGACAGCAGCTCTTCCTCCTCTGGATCACCCCAACTGCTTTCTTTACCCACCCCTTGCAAATCTTTGGAGGTCTTGGTGGAAGAAAGTCCCATGAAATGAGTGGGGGAACAGCAGCAGGAGGAGGAGAAGGAGGAGAAGGTAGGAAGGCAGAGCCAGTGGCCCCCAGGAGCAGGTCCCACTGCTGCTTCCCGTCATGACTCTCACCATCACCACCAGTACCACCTGGGCCACAGGAAACAGGAGAACAAGGCCAGCATGTTCTAGTAAACTAGTTAAGCAGCTACTACACTGCTAGTTAAGCAGCAGTTATACTGCTAGTTAAGCAGCAGCTACAAACTCACAAATAATAAAATCCGCAGAAGTCAAACTCACAAGTCAAGGGCGAACTGTACTCTGTTTTTAACTTTATATAGCATGCTTACAGAAAGTGCGGGATGAGTCCTTCCTGAATCTTCAGTTGTGAAGAAAAGCCATATATATATATGACATTTAGTGATGAATTTAGGCTAAAAAAACTCTTCATTTTAGTTGGCAACACATGTTGTTCACAGCTGGATATTCTTGCAATTTAAAATAAATTTACCAGTTTCACGTTTTGTGCTTTTTTAAACAAGACATCTGTTTTTTAAAAGTGATGTTAGCAATTTGGGGTTGTGTGAAAGTGGTTAGCCTTGCCTAGGGTGCAAAATAGTTTGGCACTAGCACTGGGGAGAATCAATGGAGACACATCCAGCTGTTTTTCTGTACCTTGATATGATGCCTGAATGTCATCTGCAGAAACCTCCTGTGGATCCCTGGGAAGTTCCCGTGGATGCCTGTTACTGCCTGTTCAGGTACAGGAAAATAGTTAGATGTGTCTCCATTGATTCCCACGCCCCCAGTCCAATGACCAGGATGTAGCTGCCTCACATAAACAGTAGGTTTTGGGGTGTAGCACTGGGAGTCATGGCTACAGAGACATAGCTACATGCCAGACATATGTCTCCCAATGCAGGATTTCTGCCACTGTTTACACAGTAAAGAGACATGGTGCATGTCAAGTATATGAAGCAAGCTAATTATATTGGTCAGGGACTTAAAATGCCTGTGGTATCAGATCCCATCTGATCTTGGAAGCTAAGCAGGGTCAGCCCCGGTTAATACTTGGAAGGAACTGGCAAAACCACCTCTGAGTATTCCTTTCCTGAGAAAAGCCTACAAAATTCATGGGGTCATCGTAAGTTGACAGGTGACTTAAAGGCGCATACATACATACAGATAGACTTAGAATGTCAGCTATGCTCTGTGTCCAGATTGTGTACACCTAACATTTCTTTCTATTTGACAAAGAACTTTATCAGATGACCAATTTAAAAATGTTCTTTTGCCGGCATAGAAAACCCGTTTCTATGCCAGCAAAAGAACGCCCCCCCCTTACCTCCTTTCCCAGAAAAGGGCCCCTGGCAATAAAGAGGAAGTGAACAGAGCCCTGTTCACTTCTTCGCTCGAAATCTTGTGTGATTTCATTGCATGGCAAATTCAAAAATAAAAACAAGAAAACTGCATTTAAAGTTACACAAAGCACACACACACATTTTAAAGGTCCCAAGTAACCCAGGGAAGGTTAAAAAAAGATTGTCACTTATCTGGATGTCCCAATCTGACCCAGACGTGTTTGTGCCAGAGAGGGCATCGTTGGGGTAAGTACAAGATTTAAAAGGACAGAAGCATCACATGCTGGCAATGCCGGCAAAAAAGTGGCAAGGGGATCTATTGATGGCTATAAGCCATTAATTAAAAACAACAAGTTTTGGTCTGTTTTTCACTGTGAGAGGGCAATGTAATCTGATCCTCACACCCTTTCACAGTTATGTGGTGTCATGATGACGCCATATTTTCCGTGTTTCATAAAGTCCAAAGTCAGTTCTATCATTCTCCCATTCTTCAAATCAAATGTAGTAAACCAAACTATTACATCCACACAAAACGGAAAATAATATTTTCAGTACAAACCTATACGTGGTTACTCAACAGTGAGTCCTACACGATGGACAGGTGTGGTTTGTCATCATGGTAAGTGTGAATAAAATGCCAGCCTTGAGAGTGAATATCAGATGCTTAGAAGTCATGCTTGGGCTGGGCTGGATGTTTCAAGTTCTTTAGTGCCATAGTCAGAATTTTCCAGCTCTGTTTAACCAAACAGATGTGATTATTTACATCTCACCATTTTTTTTCTCTTCCCAAATGAGCAGAGGTTTGCTGCTTGAATTGCAGATTTGTTTTCCAGAATATAGAAGAACATTTGTTTGGATTAACCAAGTTTCCCTCATGGAAAATGTCAGTGGAGAAATGTGAACATCTGCTTTAAAATGTCTCTTAAAATCCAGATTCCAAAATCAGGCTTTTCTGGTGCATCTGGAAGAAATTGTCCATGCCCTCATGGAATCACCCCATGTGGAGACAGGCAATAAGTTTTTTAGTTGTGGCAGTTATGGTAGATTTGATGTTGGATTTTTGTAGGCCTCATTGATATCGGTAGACCTACACATTTCTTCCAGATACTATTTTTAGGTTCATAAAGAGCTGTGAAGCCCATTTAAGAAGAGCTGAGAGAGGTGCCCAAACGAAGAGCAGTAGTAAGCAGCTTTAAAATAAATAAATAAATAAATAAAGCATGCTAAATGAATGAATCTCTTGCATTTCATTTGGTTTAGTTATAAAGATGAATGGGAACTCAAATAGATAAGCTCCTAATGAAAAACAAAACACCTGTTTTCTTATTTGCCCAAATCAATTCTCATTCATTTCTATTCAGATGGGGGAAAAACACTAATTGAAAACAGTTCAGAATAGCCATTTGGTAGGTAAAGGGGTTGGGAGAGCACATGACTGCATCTATAAACATGGCTAATTGTTCTTTAAATAACACCCTGTTCCTAATCAATCTAGAATTAGTCAGGCATGGTGTAGCAGTGGAGTACTTGAAAATGTCATGCCACTGGCTGAGTCTTAGTATATTGGATGCAGTGGTAAAAGAAAAATAATAGGAACAATGAACATTCAGTGTGTACGTATAATCCCACCTGCCACCGCTACCATTTTGGTGTCAGAAGGTCCACCTCTGACATTCAACCATCATTCAACTCTTAAACTTTCCTTTCACAAAATTAAAATATAGCTTTGGCATGAGGTGCAAGATATTCCAAGAAAAATTGAGCAGAGTATAAAGCATATATTACATTCACAGCTCTCTTTGGACTGGACTAACACCCTCTCCCCAGCCTTTTTGTGAATTCTTAGAATTTAAAGAACATTAGGAAATTCTAGAAGGAACCCCCTCAATGGGAAACTCTTCAGGAAAGGAACTAGGCACATACATGGAATTCAAATGCATATCAGACTAGTCTCACTGACTGAACCTGAAAGGTGGGTTAGATAGACCTAGTCAGATAGGTAAAGCAAAGTTTTTAATGTGTTATTTAAATCTGAGTCTTTTGCATTTTGATCAGAGTATATGATTTGGAACTGGTAGGTTCAAATCCTAGCTTAGACATGGAACTCTGGCTTAAATTGGAAAAATAAATTTATTATAATCTCAGTTTCTTTTCTGTAAAACAGGAATAACTGATTTGATGGGACTACTAGGTTCGAATCCTAGTTTAGCCATGGAACCCCTGAGTTATTTCCCAGTGGTTAGGCTTCAGAACATCCTGAAGTCTCTAGATAGCTCCTCCCACGTGCTCCTGGTAGACAGGGGAAAAAGAACGGCCTCCTTTCTAGTGAGGTCACATGGGAGGAATGACCCCCAGATGGCCAGTCTTTTCCTGCCTACTGTCCTTGGTGGATGTGTGTTGCTGTGCTCCGTGCTGTTTTTTCGCCACATGGTTGCCAGAGCCATCTTTATTTTCCAATTTCCTTCTTTTTGCACTCTTCACTTCAAAACAAACAAAAACAAACCTCCTTGCCAGTTTTACTTCTTCCCTCTTTTGTCAACTTCTTTTCCTTTCTCTCCGCTCTTTGCTCTGGCAATTGCGGGACTGGCAAGGATGAAGAACAAGATGCCAAAGAAGGGGGACAAGCCCCCAGCCTCAGTCACTGTTCCCACCCCCAGCTACGCTCCCTCCTAACAGACTTGGAGCGAGCTAGACTCCAACCTCAGCTTCTGCCCTCCCTATAGAGGAGGTGCAGAACACACTGGAGTAGGGGGGGCGCCCTCCGAATTGCTGTGGCTGTCCCCCCCACCTCCCTGGTGTCTCCGAGGACAGAGACACTCTCCAGCTTCTGGGAGTCCTAATCGGCCCTCCCAGAATTCACACCGTGAATTTGATTGGGGCCCAGTGATCGGTTTACAAGGGGGGACTCGGCTTCAGGCTTAGCCACCTGGATCTGAGAATTGGTGGCCAGGGAGATGGTGGGCCTGCTTTCTGCCAGCTTTGCCCAGTCCAGGATTGTTGGCCTGACAGAGCTCATTAAAGCGGAGAGGGTAAACAGGCATTCCACCTTGACCTCTCCCCCTCCCCCTCAGCACAAAGCCTGCGGGAAAAAGGGAGCTGGTAAAGTGAGGAAGCCGGCACCGAAGGAGACCCAGCAGGCCAGTAGCCAGGGGAAAGCCAGCCAGTCTACAGAGGGCGAGGTGGATGCTTACTCCTGAGGCTTGTCCAAGACCCACCATGGCCATGTTGTGCCCAAGGAAGGGAGGGCCAAGTTTCCACAGAGGGGGGAGGAGGAGGAGGACTGGGCCTCCAGCTTGGAAGCAGTCTCAAATGGTGATTTTCCCCCCCCCCAGAAAGTGCCCTAGGCCCAGGGAGGAGGACAAAACAGTTTTGGTTCATTCCTCTGAAGAGGAGGGGGAGGCCTCATCAGGCTCTGGCCACTATGAGACTGCGGAGGGGAAATCTTCCACAGAGGAAGGGGAGCAGCCAGGGGAGCAGCCAAGGGACCCTACTCATCCTTCCACACATCTTTTTAAAATGGAGTATTTCCCCACCTTCTTAAAGAAAACAGTGAAAGCTTTAGGTCTCAGCTTCCCTCCCAACCAGAAACCTCAGCTGGACCCTGATTTTCCCAAAGTCTCTGTGGACATTTTTCCGGCTTCACTTCCAGCAGCCTTGGAAATGCCTGTTGCAGCCAACCACATGAAAGTAGTCAAGGATGAATGGGCTAGCCCAGCAGCTATTAGGACCCAACCTAGCTTCACTAAGAAGCTGTACAGTCTACCTCAGGAAGCCACGATGAAACTCCAGGTCCCTCTCATTGATGCCCCAGTATCAGCACTGGTATCTTCTGCAATTTTTTGCCGCGACAGTAAGGACACTTTAAAGGTCACCAAGGATAGGAGGATTGATGCGGCACCCAGGAGAACAAATGAAGCACTTTCATTGGCCATTAGGGCATCAACCACAGTCACTATGATTGTCAGAGCTTCCCTACAGTGGGCCAAGGAGGCCCTAGCCGAGATCACTTTATTATAATCTCAGTTTCTTTTCTGTAAAACAGGAATAAGTGATTTGATGGGACTACTAGGTTCAAATCCTAGTTTAGCCATGGAACTCCTGAGTAAATGTGGGCAAATTTCCTTATTATAATCTCAGTTTCTTTTCTGTAGAACAGGAATAACTGTGAGATGATGTGGTTGCTACAATTGTGAACAATGAAAGAACTACAGTGGGACTTACTTCTGTGTAGGTATATACAGGTTTTTATACTGCTATGAAAGGAAAACATATACTTAAAATTCAACTAGAGATCCAGTAAATTGCACTGAAATTCCCTTCCAAATAAACATGGACTTTAAAATATTGAAACTTTGTTATATTTGTTTCTGTAGAACAATTTATAGTTATTATGATTCATATGAGAATGACGTTATGTGTTACTGTTCCAGATGAACATTTGTAAAATGAAACTTGGAGACACCTACAGGATTTGGAAGTCAGTCCCACCAGTCAAATCATTTTGTTCTTTCAGATGTTAAGACTACCTTTAGGTATAACTTTTCTCCCTTTAAACCAGAGGGAGACTGTCAATATCACTCAGAGTGTTTAGAAAACAGCTTTCAATAACTATCTAGTCTTAAATCTAGCTTGTATATTAAAAAGTTCTTCTAGCATTGTACCGTTGGCAGTTGATTTTTAACTGCTTCCTCTCCAATACTCATGAAAACGGAGAAATGTAGCTCTATCCACAATATTGTCCCTCAACTCATTCTCTCATCTTTCTCAAGCTTTTTCTTGCTCTCCTATCATTATCACCTTGATAACCATATGGTTGCACAAGCCTGACAGAGGAACAGGGCCTCTCTTGTCTCAGATACTTGGTCCATTCTTCTGTGCTTTTCAAATGGTTGAAAACAGAATTCTTAGTTCTCAGCACTTCTTTTGCATAAACCCTATCCATTCCATCCGTGTTTCCATCTGATCTTTTTAGACAAGAAATTAGGAGCATGGTGGAAGATACCCAAGTGTCCTATGATGGATCTTCACCAAAAAATAAATAAATAAAAAAATCCCTATCAGTTCTTCAAACAGAAAAGTTGCTTTTTGTGAGCACAATGCTTATGATCTTCTTTAAGATTCAATAATTTAAAATAAGGAATTTAATATTGCAAATTTATGTAATCTGGACTGTGGAAATTAAAGCTTTTGGGAATTCTAAATGATTAACTGGTTCAGAGAATGGAAGAGGAATAAGTAAAATATCGGTAAGAGCAGCTTTGGTGAAAGGGGATACTTATGAATTTGTGTTGGTATGAAATACTATCCAACTTGAATTCAGTTGTTAGTTTCATGCTAGAATAAGTCCATTGAATAATGAGGGAACTGGTAAATCAACAATTATATATGTTCAGTTGATTCACTGGGTCTACTCCAGTTAGAACTAACAACTGGATTTAGGGCTTTGTTACTGGGAAACAAAACCTTTCTTTTTCAGAGGGGGGAAACAGATTCATATTTTTTGGAGAAGAGGCTTTGGTCATTTTGATTAAAATATCAAAACACATTTTAAATTTAAAAAAAATGCTAATGAGATTACTGTATATTAAATGTTGGCAATTCTTTTCTTTCTTTTCTTTTCTTTTTTAAGAAAGGAAATTGAGGTTGGCAGAGCCAGAGTGGCGTAGTGGTTTGAGTGCTGGATTATAGCTCTGGAGACCAAGGTCGGCTGCCTGCTTTGCCATGAAACCCCACTGGGCGACTTTGGACAAGTCATGCACTCTCATCCTCAGAAAACTCTGTGTAGGGTTGCCTCAGGGTCACCATAAGTTGGAAATGACTTGAAGGCACACAACAACAACAATGTAAATTTATAGTCTAGAAAATTATTCGTATCTGCCAAACTTTTATTGTATTACTGATGAATGAGGCAAGCATTTACAGTATTTACTTTCCTTTATATTTGCAAATTAGATTAGCCTATAACTTTGTCATAGACTCCAGCAGAGTGAGTCAATTTCATTCCTTGCACTTTCCCTGTCCTTTCCTATAAGTAAGCACCATTACTATAGACTTGCTGCATTGGGCACTGACAACATCTCTGAGTGGCAGTGCAAATGTATCATCAGTGTAACATACATGTTTGTAGTCTGGTGACATCTGAGAATTTAGGGAAACTTCATAGGCATAGTACAACTGTGTTACCAATTGTACTAGTTGGCCTCTTCAAACTTAAGTCGATCACAAAAACCATTCACAATAATTCTTCCATGTAGACAGCCTAGTTATTAGGACAACTCAACATTGACAGATTTGGGTTGTACCATACGTACTTCATAGCACCCATGTGCAAAAAGAGTCTCCAAATTTTTTTGAATGATAGGGTCAGCTCTACATGGGCATCCACAACTCCCCTCTCCAACAAATGTGATCATTCTTGTGTGAGGATAACCACTCTGTATGCAATGGAACACCAGTGACAGTAAGGAAACTACTAGCTAGGGTGAAATTCATCAAGCATTGTATAAAATAGGACTGAGGTAAAAGATACAACCTTAGTTCTGATCTAAACATTAAGAAAAAAATAATACAAATTGGGAAGCATTCATGAATATGCCATTCTACTTAATGGGAGTAGCAGAGTGTTAGTGCTACTACCTCACTATATTACCTTATTCTGCATAGAAATACAGAAGAATGAGAGGGGACAACAAAGCTGAATCTTAAGAGGGTAATGGCTCCAAGAGCCCATCGTGTGAAGAGAGGAGGTACCTACCAAATTAGATGTCTCCTGCTTGGACCATGAACAACACTTGGTAATGAAAGGAACGGTTCAACATTATCTTTCTGCTGCTAGCTGTCTGTTGATCTGTCTGTCTATCTGGCTATCCGATCTACACACACACACACACACACACACACAGAGTTCCTGCAAGTAGAGAAATGACACACTAGGAAAAATGCTAGTATTCTTCTTTTGGCTATACTACTTTTCTAGCTGCAAGGATTTTTTTTTTTCATGTAATAGAAGACATTCAACACTTGTTCATACCTCCAGTCAGAAATGGCAACAGGACTTCAGGCTGATCTATACATACTCCAGAATGAGGGGCTGGTGTTTTGAAGTAGAAATATGGACCATATCGTGTCAAATTACCATTTTAATATGCATTAAAAAAAAACTCAAATTGAAAACCAACGCCAATGGCAATGGACTAGGGTACAATCTCCATGTGCACATTTTTTTTAACATTTCAGAGAGATGTTTTTTGTGATTGAGCATTCAAAAGTGGCAGTAATCTATTGAGGTAGCACATCAGACTTCTACCAACTCATTTGCACATCATTCTGATGCCTAACCCTCACTTTGGGGTTGTCTAAACGGTGAAAATACTCCTCGCAGAATGTGAGGAGAATCCTATGTGGAGAGGGCCCAAAATGTAAAAAATTCTACAAGAAAAGTTTTTCCTGGAGTTTTTAAAAAACAGTGAAGGGAATGTGTATTCCTGCTTGTTGGAACAAGCAATTCAATATGAATCACTTTTCCATGGGAGATAAAGTGCAAAGCTGATTGGCTGGGTGAGCATGGGGGTGGGGCTTGCTAAAAAGGCAAGCATCCGCTGCCACCATGTTGGATTTTTGCCTTAGCAAGTGAGTGCGTGTGTGTTTGCTTTTCTGTTAAATTGAAAAATCACTCTATTGCACCTTAGATGTCGTTTTTTTTTTTTAAGTTTGTCAGTACAGGTAACTACAAATGCGAGTAAATCACTTGCAGCTGCCATTGTGCATACAAAGCTTATGGGGGCAAAAACACTATTAAGACAAGTCACAGCTGCTGTGAAATGCCATTACTATGAGGAACTCCGGGTTGTTGTTTTTTGCCTCATATGGATAGGACCTTTGTTTTAATGGAATGGCCATCCCCACCATTAGGCAGAGAAAGGTGATCACCTCAGAGTGGATACTGGGTAGGTAGGAGGAGAAACAGTGGTGAAGTGTTGGAGAAGATAGAGTTGTGTTCTTCAACCAAGTGCCCTGATCTATGCTCCTACCTTAGCCTGCTGGTCACAGATGCAGTCCAAGACAGTGTTTCACTGACACTGTTGAAGAAGGATTCATTGGGCAGTCCAGTTGGCTTCTTTACATATGAGAACAAGGATGCAATTTTTTTCTTTCCCCTCAAGCAGCAAAATGGATTTTTCTGGTAGGGGAAGAAACCCTGACACAGCCATTATCTTTCTACTGCAAGAGCAAGTCTGACTTCATTTGTTTATTGTAAGTAATTACCCTAACAGACACACAGACACTTCATCTAAGCAGAGTTTTCCATGCAGTATCATTTCCCTCTTCTAATAGCTTACTTATCTGGCTTCATGCCTGATATCTTTTGATGGTTTGTTATCTTGTAAAAGCAGAACCATTACACATGTAGTATAGTTGCCCAGGAAAAAAAGTCATAAGACTCATTGCTTAGACACATAACTGGCAAAAAGGATTGTAGATGCTGTATTGGCACAATAATTCCATAATTCATCAATACCCAAGACAGGATGAGAAAAAGTCCTTACAGTTATTTAGTCACAGGCTTGAGGTTTAACACTGATTAGTCTCTTTTTTTTGCAGAGCACACACACTTCACAGTGACCTCCACATGAAAGAAAGACATCAGAGATCAGAAATACTGTGTTAGTTTGAGTGCTGGACTACAGCTCTGGAGACCAAGGTCAGCTGCCTGCTTTGCCATGAAAACCCACTGGGCAACTTTGGACAAATCACACACTCTCATCCTCAGAAAACTCTGTGTAGGGTCGCCTCAGGGTCACCATAAGTTGGAAATGACTTGAAGGCACACAACAACAACAATGTAAATTTATAGTCTAGAAAATTATTAGTATCTGCCAAACTTTTATTGTATTACTGATGAATGAGGCAAGCATTTACAGTATTTACTTTCCTTTATATTTGCAAATTAGATTAGCCTATAACTTTGTCATAGACTCCAGCACAGTCAGTCCCCATTCCTTATCACTCAGGGGGGGAATGGTGGCTGTGGGCTGCTTGCCATGATAGCAAGCCCCACCCCTGCACTTGTCTGACCAATCAGGGGTGTGCTTCCTCTCATTTGGGCAAGCAAATCAAATCGATTCGCATGTCCTAACAAGCAGGAATGCACCCTGCCTCATTTTTTAAAAAAAAGTCGAGAAAAGCCATGAAGGCTTTTCTGACGAGTTTTTTTTGGCCTTTTTTGCCCCCCTCCTTCACAATAGAGTGAAATCACATGGGATACCATTAGGACAGGTAGGATTCTCACATTTTGTGAGGAGTTTTTTCACCATTTGGACAACCCCCAGGTCTAGCCAGTCTAAATCCAGACTTCCCCTTTATCCCAGATGAAACATATGCTTTCTTATTCACATCCTAATATGTTGTCCTTTTGTTCAACACTTGTGGTTTCCACCCCTGTCTTAGAGATACAAGTAACTCCTGGTGTGCTGATGTAGAAGTCTGGCTCATGGATTTGCAGACACAGAACAGATCTGGTTTGTGAAACATGGTTCATCAAAAACTATTTCCTCTTACCCTTCTCCCCTGCTGGGTCTGAACAAAAGATGGGCAGTGCAAGGTCCCTAGAGAGAAAAGTTTGATAAGGAGAAAGATGATACATCTTCAGAATTAAATAGGCTGCTGCCTTATGAAAGAAAACCTTGGGGCACAGTGCAAAAGCATACAGTTCATTTAAAGGACAAAACATGGAGAATTCTCTTTGCTTTCAAAAAGCCCACATGCTTTAAAAATGGTCAGTATTCTACATCAGCTACGTAGTTAAATATGCTTTACAAAGTAACCTGTCCTAGCCATCATATAAATGTCATTCAGCTGTGCTCTGGTCACCAGCAGCACGGATCTCCTTTCTCATGCAACTGATGCACAGTAAAGTAGGTTGGGGAGGGGAGTTACAATTGTGGCACAATCATGACTAAGTAGCAGTCATGAATACATAACAGTTGCCTAGATGTACTCTTCCACAACTGTTCCATATTCATGATTGCTACTTAGGACTTTATCACATGAGGCTTGTACAGTGTAATTGCAGCTGTATATTAATGTTTATAGCCGTATGACATCGTCACATGACGTCGTCTCTGTCCTGTTGCCAGTTTGTATTCAACTTGTTGACGCACGCCTTTTCATTGATTGGGGAGACCCACCAATGGCTCTCACTCTTGTTACCTTTCTATGATATCCCTCTTTGTGATAGGCCCATTCCGCTGCAGTAGTGAGATGCCAGCAGTCATGTAGTTTCAATGGGCATGATTCTCCTCCTCTTCCCCTTGCTATTCCAAAGCAGACTCTTCTTCCTTTTATTTTCTATTTATTTTCTTTTATTTACAATCCCCCCCAGCATATTGCCGTAATTGCAAAATTACAGTGAAAAGAAAAAGAAAAAATACCGAAAGGCACGCTGGATAGGGCATAGGTCAAAAAGGCAGAGTCATGACACTGGTGTGGAAGACAGATCATGCAACTATAGACCACCACAGCAGTGCAATTGTGCAATTCAAGCAGGTTATGATAAAGCATGTTCCCAAACCAGTATGTTTTCATTCCTTGAACTAATGCTATTGCAGCTAGACAGAAGGCTGGTGTGATAAAGTCCTTAGTCACAATTGTGACACTATTGCCATGACTGTGACTCCTGCTCCCAACCTACTTTACCAGGCATCAGCAGTAGGAGAAGGAGGTCCACCCATTCTGCCAGCAGTCAGAGCATGAGCAAATGCCATTTCTGTCACATTTAGAGAGTTGGGCCAGGAGAGGTTATTTGGTTAAGTATACTTAGCTAAATGGCTAACAAGAATAACTCTACACTGTAAGAGAGCAAGAGGACTCAGGTGTCTGGCTAGTCCCATGAACCATTTGTTATTGGGTAATCAGGGGCATGATTCATACAGTGTTAAATAGACAGGTTACAAACAAATGTGATATTAGTTCATCTAAGGACTTCATCAGATGTGTGAAAAAACGAGTCAGAAGAATGACACAAGAACACAAACGGGCAAAATTATCAGACAACGTCATCCTTCAGCCATTCCAGAGGCGTAGCACGGGTGTGAATAAAGCATCCCTTTTTATTGATGGCATAGCCCATCAATAAAAAAAGAGACACTTTATTCACGCCTGCACTACACCCTCTGAACAGCTGAGGACATGGGCATCTGATCATGTCACCCTTTTTGTTCTTGTCCCATTCTTCTGACGCGATTTGGGATGTGGTTTTGTGCTGCATTGCCCCCCATCTGATAAAGTCCTTGCAGAAATTGCATGTATTTTAGCTCACTTAAGCATACCTTATTTTTCATTCTTTTGTATTTCTTGAAGATATTAAGGAAGAGTTACCACCCAATAGCTCATCCCTCTTCCAAACCAATTCTAGCCAATAAGAGAGTCGGAGTTAATGCTCTGAAGGTCAAAAATTCTCATTTGCTCATTTGCTATAAGCTGGCAGGCTACAATTAGGAATGACCCAACTAATTCTGGACTGCCTTTTTCTACGTTAACTTTCAGAAAAATAGCATTGAGGTTTGGGGCCATGTGCTGAGGCCTTGACATTCACAAGACTCTGCTTGGCTGACCTCAACAGTTCTTCCCCAACTGTTCAGAGAGTGTATGTTTTACCCCAGGACTATAAACCATCAACACACTTCCAAGAAACTTCCAGATGTTTCTAAGTGCACATACAAACTATAGTGCGGTACATTGCAAGAATCCCCTTAACAAGGATAAAGTGGGTATCCATCTTAGTGTCTGTGTCAGTTATTATGTCAACCTCTTTTTATTTGCTGCTGGATTACAGGGTGTTTTTTTTAAAAACCTGTCTGAGAAGATGCATTTGAGGCTGCTTCTATATTGTTTGTTGTTGTGTGCTTTCAAGTTATTCCCAACTTATGGTGAACCTATCATGGGGTTTTCTTGACAAGATTTGTTCAGAGGGGGTTTGCCCTTGCTTTCCTCTGAGACTGGGAGAGTGTGACTTGCCCAAGGTCACCCAGTAGGCTTCCATGGCCAAGTGAGGATTTGAACCCTGGTCTCCCAGAGTCCTGGAAGATTATCGCATGGGCCCTTTGAAAATGTCCCTGTCCTGGTACCCCCACCTGACCCACTCCCGTGCCTGTAACACCTTTTAAAAAGTTTTCAAACACCTACATTATTCCATAATTGAAACTTCTCCCCCTCCCCTTGGCTCCCCTGCAGTAAATGCAGAAGTCGTAAAGCTGCTTTTACTACAGGGAAAGAAAATCCTGCTCATTTTTGTGAGAGAATAATTGTGCAAGAAATTTAATAATAAAAAATAAACCAGACTCCCCCGCAAAGCCCCAAAACACACTTTAAAAAATTCCAAATAACCCGGGGAGGAGAAAAAAAGGGTGCCACTTACCTCCTCATTCCAATCATACCAAGAAGTGTTCTGAACAGACCTCAAAGTGACATCACCTTACATTGTCATCGCGCCAGCACAATGGGGCTCTCATTCATACGCCCATGATTCCATTTCTGTAATGGAACGGGCTTCTTATTGATCACTTTCCCCCATCAATAAGGGAAAATGGAGGCAGCATGGGGGAGAAACAGGACAGGGATGACGACGTCTGAAAGGTAAGCCTTTTAGTGATCTTCTGTTGCCTCTGTCCTGGGATATTTGGCCCGTGTGATAATCTCCCTACTCTAGCACTCATGCCACTACCCCACGCTGGCTCTCTGCTGCTTCTACAAACATGTGTGCTGCTTCTACAATTCTCTTATAGGAGATTATCAGACAGAGAAAAAATTGCATCCCCGTCTCGCTATGTTCTCTCCCGCTCCTCTCCTGTCCCCGTCCTGGCACACAGACAAAACGTTTCAGGCCTACCTGAAAAGTTGGCAGCCCAGGAGTGAATGGAGCTTGAATGGAGCTGCTTTCACTTCCTGGTTTGAAATCCTGGGCCATTCTCACAAGAGGAAAAGTGCGTGGGAAATTCAAAAATAAAAAGTAAAAGAAAGATCCAAAAGTGACAGCAAGTACAAAAACACACTTTAAAAACATACAAATAACCCAGGGAGGGTACAAAAAGGTGTGTCACTTACCTTGATCTCCCGATCATATCCAGAAGTGTTTGGCACAGATCTTCCACTGATGCTGGCATTGCGCCAGCATAACAGGGTACCTTTTCACTCACCCATTGTTCTGTTACAGAAACAGAAAGGGTGATCTATTCACAGCTTAGCCCATGAATAAAAAGGAGAACTGGTGGAACAGAAGCAGCATGGGAACAACTCGGGAACAATGTCATCTGAAAAGAAAGCCCTTTCACCATCTCCTGGCATCATTGTCACACCATATTTAGCCAGTCTGATAATCTCCTTAGTCTTGAATAAAGTAGATCCATTCAAACCATTAGATTTATCTACATGTTGGCTCAACATTCAAGAATTGATTGAATATTTCTACTCTGCTTGGGATTATCCAGCAGGATGTTGGTAACAGATTGACTACTTTGATTTGGAAAAGGAGCACAGGATTATAAATTGATGCTTGAATGATGTGTGGAGTTGGAAGTCTAGCGGATGGTGCAAAACCTCAGTGTCAATGCATATCTCTTGCTTCCTCCTCATTTTAGCCAAATTACCCTCAGTTTTTCCCAGTAACTTCCTAAAAATAGTAGATTGTGTGTGGGTCATATGTGAAGACTTCCACAATTTCATTGCTATCACCAAGAGGGAGAGCTTTCTCTGTCAGTGTAAGGACTTCCTCCTATACCACTGCTGTGGCCAGCACAGTGGGGGCCTACTAGATGCCCTCAAGGTTCATGTGCAAAATATTATGCAACTTCTGGACACCACACTGGACACCAGCTCTCTTTATCCTCTGATGCCACCACCGATACCATGCCTGAACCCGGTCTTTATGTATACAGTTGGCCCTCTGTATCCATGGGTTCTGCACCCACGGATTCAGCCAAACATGGCTCAAAAATATGTACTGTTGGGGGTGGGGGAAGGTTCTGAAAAGCAAGCCTTGCTGTTTGCCATTATATATAAGTGACGCCATTTTACTATGTCATTGTGGGCCGGTCTAGACAAGGGAATAAAATATGGATTGGTATGAACCTACACCAATTTGCAGAAGCTTGCATCTGTCTCAATGTTGTTGTTTTTTGCAAGGTCGCTGGTGTGCAAAGCTATCCATGTTTGCTGTTCACACAGTGGCGTGCCCGTGAATCAAGCTGGTGGGTGTGAGTGAATTACTCGCAGTTCTATATTCCCCAACTTGCCCCTGCCAACAGTATTTTTTAAAAAAAGACCAAACTAAATCCAAGGTGTGGAAGAGCAACCTTCCACTTAGAGAATGAAAAAAGAAAAAGAAGAAAAAAAGAAGAAAGGTTGTTTCGTTACCTCTGCTCACAATTGCTACAGTGACAATCCAACATGGTGGTTCCAGGTGCTGCCTTCTTAGCAAGCTTTGCTCCCCCCCCCGCACACATCCCACTGATCAGCTGTCCTCTTCAGGAATGTGCTGTGGTGCAATTTGGTTGTCCCAACCAGTGGGAATGTGTATTTCCCCAACAGTTTTTTAAAAACTTGGGAAAAACCATGAAGGTTTTCCCCATGTAATTTTCCTGAATTTTACTCCCCCTCCCTCTGAAAATGGTGGAAAACTGCGGGAACCCATTTGGATACATGGGATTTCCCCCAGATTTTATGAGGATTTATTTCACTGTCTGGACTACCCCTGTATATTATGGGACTTGAACATTCATGAATTTTGGTATCGGGGGTGGGGGCAGGAACCAAGCCCCACAGATACTGAGGGCTCACTGTATATAGTATTTCCAGAGGCCAAAAGTGTATGATACACAAAAACAATACATTAACAGAAGTTAAACTTAACAAAACAGATTTTTTAATACATTTAAAACAAATATTTCACTCTATAAAAACTATTAACTCAGACTCTTAACCCCACTGACTAATTTCTATGCAGACAATTTTATACAGGCAAATAGCTTTCATATTTTTGATTTCTAAAATTGAGAATCCATACAACAAATTTACCATTAAAAAATTCTACAATCCCCTGGCCATGCTGGCTGAGGGATTCTGGAAGTTGTAGTCAAAGAGAAACTTTTCTGAGCTGTGCTTTGGAAGCCTGCAGCTCTGGGCTTTTAAACCACAGGGGAGGGCTTCCATAGGGAAAGTTCCTCCATTTTACACCCCCCCCCAATATGTGGGGACTGACTAGCAGTAGATCTGATGGCAGGGATGTGGCCAGCACATTGTAACCTTACTCACTTTCTCCAGACACTAAAGATTGTGTAGCAGATAGGCTCTAATGGACTTTGTCTTGAAAGGAACTGCATTTTTTCATGACTTTTATTACAATCCCATTTTCACAAACTACTCTCCAAAATGATATCCTTTTTGTAATTACATAAATTGAATGACTTTTTTAAAAAAATCCAGACAGGTCAGATTTTAGCTGACATTTCAACAGATGTCTTAACATAGCATTAGAAATGACAAAACACTCTCACATTTATTTCCATCTGTTGCATTAACACCATTACTCTGACATTTTAAAAAGAGGTTGAGCTACATTGTCAGATACAATTACATGAGTCCCGAATATTCCAGTGTTATGAAATGAATTAACTTTTTTTTTAAAAAATGTGACAAATCACATTGAACAAGTCAGCTTAACATTTAATAGCTTTCTGTTCACTCACTATGATAATTCAACAATGGCATTTAGAGTGACCCTTGCTATTTGTTTGATTAAGAAAAGATTTGAGACAGATTTAAGCCTTCCTATGAATTTCCACTAAAAAGCCAGTAATGTCTACAGGACAACCAATCATTCTATTCACAAGCTTCTTAAGAGATAAATCCTCTGCTAGAATAATCACAAATGGGAAAAACCTAAATTTCTTGGCATTCTGCACTTTCATTGAAGGACATGTGCTAATGAACTCAGCTTTAGGAGACTGAAATACACACACACACACACACACACACACACACACCCCTTTAATCCATAGAGAAATAGAACAGTTCTGATGCAAGTCAATTTCCTTAAACAATTAAATGTTCTTTTGTTGAAATTCTATGGCTGCAATTATAAGTACTCACAAAGACCAGAAGAATTGAGAGAACGAAAATGCATTTTCAGTGTGTATTCATCTCATACAAAATATTGTGGCATGGGTGGAGGGGGAAAACTAAGCTTTAACAAAAACAAGATAAGGATATTGTGGAAAGTTTCAGCCAAGAAAAAAAGCACCATCCTTCAAGCAAGTTGTGCTTTACAGGATCAGTCTCTATATATTAATAACTACTTCCCAGAATACCATCAGAAACTAACATTACATTGACAGCTTACGGATGTTGCATGCATGAACCATTATCAGGTGGACACTCCAAAACCATTACTGGTAACTTTCAAAGGATTGAGATCACATGACCAGGGTCAGCAACTTCTCACATCTTGAGCCTATGAAATGCATCTTGAAGTAGAGATTTTTAGAAAAAGAGGGAAGACAGCTTAGCCAGGGTAGTAAGACAGGCTTCCATTTAGGGCTACAATCTGTAATTTTTTGTACAGTCAATACAGGTCTTGAAATGAGGCTTACATGACAGTAATACATTCTGCAAACTATATCATTCAGTAACATAGGACTTTATCAGACAAGTCTCTAAAAATGTTCTTTTGCCACCTTATTTTACACTGATTTTGTGCTGGCAAAAGAACCCTTTATATCAAATGTTGCCATGATAGTGTGAAAAAGCAGCCGCGTACTTCTGTGTTTGCTGCTGAGTGTGATCTCACCGGTTCTCGTGAGAAGACACAAGCATGCTTCAAAGTCTAAAAACAGCTAAATTAAAAAACAAAAACAAAATGTATACACAAGCACTGAAACACACTTAAAAACTTGCCTGCAACATGGGGAGGTTAATAAAAAGAGCATCCCATAGCTAGTTTTCATGTTTCCATCTGGAAGTGTTCTGGCGGGGATCACCCAATCATTTGTTTAGTATCCTGCCTTTCTCCTTGTACAAGATTCTAGAGAATATTTATATCAGGAGGTTTAAAAGTACTATAAGTAAATTAAAAAACAACAACTCAGCTTTCAAAATTTCAGAAAGACACATTCTGGCATCCTGTTAAGTAATTATGACACTGTAAACCCAATTTATATCATAATTGCACTAATTTACCTTTAAGGTCATTGCACAGCAACCGTAACGATCCAGTCAGAACTTCAATTCACTCAGACAATAGTCACTGGTTAAAGTGTTTTATTGCAGAGGTAAAGAAGTGAACAGGTCCAGGAATACTGGCAGAACTGGTTCACAGAAAGAAAGTATAGGGTTTAAAATGAGGCTTGACCCATCCTCCCATGCTTCCCCGCCCTTTGTTCCCAAGCTCTCAGCCAGATGTGACCTTGGAGATGAGACCCCCGCTCTCCATGCCTGGGAAGCTTAAGGTACTCACATTCCAAAACCCCTCCCAGCCATAAACAACTCACTGTCCTTCAGCGCATGACTTGAGCCTGGCTGGAGTCAGGCTAAGTGAGGCCTAGTCCAAGAAGCCCAAGATAGGATTCTGATAACAACTAAAAGTGCTCCTCAAAACCTACCTTTTAAGCTATGCAGCCCCACAACACAGGACTGTCCAAGGTTCCGGTGAGTTGGGTGGTGAGCAGCGACATATCTGGCAATCTACTGGTAGTGGGGCAGTCCTTTAGCACTGCTTATTGTAGTGTGCCCCACTACTGCAAGAGGCCTGGACACATCACTGCTCACCACCCCACACTCCAAAGCTTTGGTAATTCCCTTAGGGGGGTGCTGAGTGGCTTAAAAGGTAGGATTTTGGGGGAATAGCATCAGGGGATGTAGATGTGAAGACATAGCTACGTTATTGTAGCCATGTCTCTTGATGCAGGATCGTACCATAATCTGTGAGGAAACAGTGCACAAATAATTGTTATCAAGCCATATTTATTTTATTTACTTCAGTAAGGACTTTATCAGGCACTAGAAAAAAGGTGTCATAACGATGCCACATAACCGTGAAAGGGCATGCAAATCAGACAATGTCACTCTTTCACGGTTAAAATCAGCCCCAAACACATAGTTTTTAATTGAAGCTGTCAATTGATCCCCCCTGCCGCTTTTGTGCCAGCATAGCTGGCACATGAAACCTCACGTCTTTTTTATACTGCACTTACCCCATCAATGGCCGGTCCTGTGTGAACACTTCTGGGTGAGATCACAACATCCAGGTAAGTGATGCACTTTTTATGACCCTCCCCAGGTTACTTGTAAGTTTTAAAGCGTGTTTTTTTGTTCTTCGTGTCACTTTTTAGTGTTATTTTTAGTTTTTAAATTTTTTTCCACATGATAAACTCTCACAATATTCTGCAGGGTTTCAAAGGAGGAAGTGAATGGAACTCCTTTCACTTCCTCTTTCATTGCCGGGGCTGCCTTTACTGGGAAAGCAAGGTAAGGGCGGGGGGGGGGGGGAAGAGAGTGTTTTTTTGCTGGCTAAAAATGGATTTTTATATCCCAGCAAAATAATGCTTTAAGGGGATTGTCTAATAAAGTCCTAAGTCTCTAATAATCATATGTAAAATTTCAGACAGGCAGACAGACAGACACTTTATTAAGTGATAGATTTTGTCCATGGTTTAAGAGTCTCATCAAAAATTATTTTGATGATACTCATCATCAAGATTATCATGACAATCAAAAATTGTTTTCCTGATGGGGAAACCAGATAAAGCTGAAAGAAATGGCTGTATACCGCCTGTTTTATTTGTAAAGCAGGGATCTCAAAAGGTCACTCTACAGAGCTAGCATTTTATAAACACTCTCCTGTGTTTATGGGAGCCAAGCCATCTTTGGGGATCGTGGGAAAGGCAGATAAATGATTCAGAGCTTTTAAAAGCTGAGATTGATGTGGAAAAATCCATCCACGGGCCAGAAATGAATGGTGATACAATCAGAAGATGGTATGTGTCTCTCTCTCTCTCTGTGTAGATGTCCAATAGTGCCATTTCCAATATAAATGCTAAAATCTACTTGTTTTCACTTTGGATTTTTCAGTGGAAGTCATGAATGTTCAAAATATTCCAAGCACCTGTAAATCAAAGAAATTGCACTTGCATTTGTTTGGAATAAAGTCACCCTGAACCATAAAGTGGAAAAGGAGCAAAAGCTAAACTCTCATTTTTTAGCCCAAAACAGCCTTCCCCAACCTGATACCCACAAATTGTGTTGGATTACTACTCCCAATACTCCCAACCAACAAGACCCTTCTAGCTGTAGTTTATATCAGCTGTAATCGAACACAGCTGGAGGGTGCCAGTTTGGAAAAGGCTAATCTAAGACACATCCTTTTCAGACTTCTATGTATCATTAAAACACATGCAGATTAAAAACTTATGTGTCACAGCTTTCAAATGCTCCCTTAAGACTGTTACCATATGATAGCTGTCCCAGAATCACCAGCCATGGAGAGTTAGCAGTCCAGGCACTTTTCCTTGGGTCTCTTCCAAACTTGTCATTTGCAAAAACACATTCACAGTTCTACATTGCATCTGCAGTCCTACAGGTGATGTGTGTTCTTTAGCAATGAAAATGTGAGCCTGTCACCAGAAACAAGTGGTCTGAGCACTGGAACCTAATAGGTTTGATTGTTGCATTGCTTAATTGTGATTTTGCTGCACTCTAAAGAAGCCCAAAAGATAACAGACCTGTCATATGCTGTGACAAAAAACTATCCACCTAATTTTCATCTTAGATAACAAAGCCCCACTAATATAAAAAATAAATCCAAGAGGTTTCAGTTTCACCACTTTGACTTTTAAATCAGTGGTTCTTCTAAATCAGTGTGGTTCGCGGACCCTCAGGGGTCCACAAAGGGGTCCGCAGCTGCATTGTCCTCACAAGGGGTCTGCAAAGGCTTGAAGGCTGCTCAACCCACTTCATCCCCTCAGTGGAGCGGCTACATGAAAAAAACCAAGGCAAAGGCTGGCTGGTTGGCTTGGCCTGTGCATTGCTGCTCAATCTGCTCCAGCCACAAAATTGCAGGAAGAAGCAGGAGAAAGGTCTTCCCTCCCCCTTCAGTGTCTCTGAGGAAAAGTTTAATGGATGGTGTAATTGTATTATTATTATTATTATTATTATTAGGTATTATTATTATTATTATTATTAATTGGCTTTAAATCTTGAGTTAAGTCTTGGGGGTCCACAGCAGCAAAAGATATTGGAAGGGGTACCTGGTAAAGAAAAGGTTAAGAGCCACTGAATTATAAACATGTTGAACAACACCAGGCCCAGGACAATCACCTGAGGCAGCCCAGTAGTAACTTCACTCCAGGATGAAGAGCAACTATTGGTGAGTACTCTCTGTGTTTCGTCTGTCAACCAATTACAAATTCACTTAACAGTAGCACTGTCTAGTCCACAATTTACCAGCTTGCCTGCATGCGTATCATGGGGATCCTTGGACTTTATCAGACCAGCATCTAAAAATGCTGTAATTCCACTATTAAGGAAAGCAGAAACATAGTGGCATGATTACAGTAATTATTGCACATTATCATAATTGTGCAATACTACCACCACATAGTTATTGCATGACCACCACTCGCAGTTTAAGAATAGGATTTCAGCTTGCACTATAGTAACACTTGTCTTTGCATTACCTTCTAATGACAAAATATTAATGCTTTGTGCTGGCCCCTGTATGTGCCTTTAAGAAAAATTTCCTATTACTTCTGTAATTTTGCATGGGCGAAAATTCAGCTATTCTCGCAAGAAGATACAAAAAACACCAAAAGCAAATACATAACAAAAGAACATCACAAGTAAACACTTAAACATAAAAACATACCAAGCAAAGGTGACAGTTCATTAAAACAGCATCCTGTTGGGGCTTCCGGTCGGGGAGCCTGAGGGAACAGAGGTCTTGAGATGGAGCCCTGCTCAAGATCATCCACCTAACATTGCAAATTTGGGTGTCAACCCAAACAGTAGTCCAATCCAGGAAAGAAGGATTGTACTCAGTGGGGCTAGCAGACCTCTCAGCTGTGTCCTCCCACCCTGTTGAAACAGGGTTTTCAGCGTGGTGAGAGGTGATCAGCAGGAGGGGGTTGGCAGCCATTGTGGTGAAAAGGTAATCTGCGGATCTTCCTCTCTTCCCCTCCCCTGCTTTAAAGACTGCATGTAATTTAAAATCACAAACTAGATACCACTTCTCATCTTTGAGTTTGGAATGAAGTCCTCTCCGGGAGAGATCGGTGCCTGCTTATGGTGATCATTAGCAGAGTATGGTGACTGAACTTTGTGATCTGTAAAGAATGTGCTTCAGAGCGATACGTGATTTATAGACTGAGATTGTGATGGAAAAGCAGCTGTGGTGGTGAGTGGATACAAAGTAATTACAAGTCTCTACGTGGATAATAATCAAAAACAAAAGCCTCCTGATAGTTTATTGTTAAGATTTATGCCAGATTTTAACTGATTAATTTGGAGGCTTCCTGGCTGAAAGCAATAGGGCTGGACAAGAAAAGACTGTGGGACTGTATTGTGCTCTGAAATATGGCTGTAGGAGGACTGTAATAACATTGGCTCAGTTTAGCTTTCCCTTTGGATTTAATCCAGGAAGAGGACAGAGGAGGATAGAAAGGGAGAACGGATGTACTATGTTACTTGAAACTAAATCTTTTCTTTCTCATCAGGATATTTAAACTTTGCATCAACTTTGTATTAACTCCCAAAACTTTGTAACATCATTTGATCTGGATTAAACCTAACAAGAAGGTTGAAGAGGAAAAAGACTAAAGAAAGGAGCCATCGTGCTATAATTGTGGGGCGTAAATCTGTCTGAGACAGTGTTTTCAAGGTTGCGATAAGGAGCTAATGAACACAGAGACAGAAGGCACTATAAGCAGACCAGTATAAGGAGTGACAGTGATTCCACAATGACATCTAGTGGACACTGGTGAATTTATTCTTTTTCATCTATTTTAAGCAGTGCAGGTGATAAAAATTTATTGTAATTGGGGAAATATAAATTTATTGCAACTGGGAATATAAATAGAATCACTTAGATCAACATTTGAATAATCAATTGAATTACTAATTAACTAGAAGTAAGAATCAGAAGAGAATGATTGATATTACTGAGGGCTATTACTGAGTGCTATGAACTGAAACTTATTCAAGCTGTTTATTTAAGCTGAGGGCTATGAACTGAAAATTATATAAGCTATTTAATGCTATTTGTGTGTATTACTGTGAGATATTGTGGGATTTGAATTGAGAATTGTTATTGAGATTTCAAATGAATTGAGAGGTATAAGTGCATTTTGTTGGAATTTGAAAATGTCAATTTAATGTAAATGCAATGTAAGTTTGGGTGACAATTTAAAAAGAAAAATCTGCAGGTTACTCAAGTGATTAAATTTAAAGCTAAGATATCTATAACATGAAGAATAATGGCAGCTAGTACAAGAGCAAAAACAGGTGGCAGTCAAACCCAAATACAAGCTTCAGCTTCAAGAAAAGGATCATTTGATAACCCACCAAAACAATCAGATATTGCTTTACAAATACCTGAGGAGCTTCAAAATTTTAAGAGAGAGATCCAAGAGGATTTTAAACCATTTAAACAAGAAATCAGGACAGACATTGAAAAAATAGATAATAAACTGGACAATTTGAAAATGGAGATGACAGACTTAAAAATGAATGTGGAATAGGTCAGAGGAAGAACAGATGAATTGGAAAAGCAAATGGAATTAACAGCAAAAGAATAAGAGAAGGAAAAGAATGCTATTTTGGTGCAAGAATTAAGATATAGAGACAAATGCATTAAATTAAGAGGAGTCCCAGAAAACTTGAAAGAAGATCTATGGGAAAGAATAATACCTAGCCTGGCTACATTTACAGATGCTAAAGAGGAAGAGTTGGAACAGATGGTGGATAAGCTCTTCTGAGCTAGCTCATCAATTTTTGTGAGGGAAAAAAGTTGCCAAGGGATGTTATAATCTCTTTTACGTGCACGAGAATGAGAGAAAGAGTAATCCAAGCTAGTTACTCAGAAAAGCTGAAGATTGAAGGGAAGTATATTCAAATGTTTAAAAATATACTGATTGAGGTTCTAAGAAAAAGACAAGAATACCATACCTTAAGTCAGAAACTAAAGAAAATGAACATTACATATAGATGGAAACGAGTAAAAGGGATAACGTTCACATATCATCAAAAAAGACATAAAATAAATGTCTGCTGGAAAAGCAGAAGAATTTGTTAAAATACTGGACAACGAGGAAAGAAGAAGAGTGGAAGCAAGTGTCAAAAAAAGGAAAAAACTCACAAAAGGATCTAATGAAGGAAAGTCAAACAGATAAATATTTCACTGATAATCAAGTTCAGCAAGAAGAAGAAGATGAAGAAGAGGGAAAAGAAGGGACACAAAGTGAAAAAGAAGAATCGGAAGAAGAAAAATTAGAAAGTACAGAAGAAGAAGAAAAAACAACAACTGCAGAGTGATAAAATGGCAACAATAAGATCTTGGAATGTTAAAGGTTTGAATGCCCCTAAAAAAAGAAACCACATCTTTCTCTTATTGGAAAAAAGCAAAGTCAAAATTATCTGTCTACAGGAAACGAAAATCCGTGGAAAAGATATCAAATTAATGTGCAGACTGAAACTTGGACAAGGATTTTTTTCAAGCTCTAATAAAAGGAAAAAAGGGGTAGCAATTTATGTGAACATTAGATATGATGCCACGGAGATTATGAACGACAAAGAAGGTCATTATATTGGTGTGGAAATAAACATGATCAATATGAAAATAGTGTCAGGGGATGATAGGACATTCAATCCCCCGCAGAAGCCAAAAACTGTTTCAGCAGACTAGGTAGCAACCCTTTCCCAAATGTTTGTCCAGATAACAGGAGGTGCTTTTAATCTTCAGTAGTTTCAGTATGTATGGAGACAAAGTGCTACGGCAGGCATCAAAGGATCAATAGGAAGAGAATGAACTCTGATCTGGCTTTCTTATATACAACTCAGCCCACCATTGGCTTACCCAAGCACATGGTTACATTGCATGGTTACATTGCATCAGATTTCCATATTACATGGCTTCGTACTCCAGTAACCCTTCTTCTGATGCAATCCTTCTCATGCAGCTGTAGCATGATTAGCATGACTGGCAGTTCATGGAGTCAGTCATTATGACTCAGCATGATTTCTGCAGTTGTTTGGCCATTTTAAAACTTAGGGTTCAGTAACCAACTCCTGACAAATAGTACAAATTGCAATCTATGCCCCCACTGAAAAAAAGACAGTTTTATAAAAAATTATACCAAGAACTCGAAAAGCTAAAGAAGAGTAACATTTTTATTGCGGGAGATTTCAATGGTGTTTTGAAAGCAAGGATAGAACAATATCTCCAAATAAAAAATGCAATGGAGAGTCACAAAAAATCTGCAAGAACATGTTAGAAGATTATAACCTATTAGACGTATGGTCGGCAAAATATGAAGGAAAAATAGGCTTTACTTTTTACTCAGAAACCCATAAATCGATGTCAAGGATTGACATGTTCTGGATATTGACTGAACTTTTAATGAAAATTAAAGAAATGGACATAATCGAAAGAATAATATCAAACCATAATCCCATAGAGATTAAATCAGCAACTTTAAAAAGAGAGTACATATGGAGATTAAATGAAAATATGTTAAAGGATGAAAATTTTCTAATTAGAGTTAAGAAGGAAATACAAGAATGCTTTAAGATCAATAAAGGAATGGATTTAACTTATAATACAACCTGGGATGCTTTTAAAGCAACGGTTAGGGGTGTGTTTCTTCAGATAGGTGCTGAAATTAAAAGACTTAAACAAGAAAAAAATCAGAAATTGATACAAAATTTGAAGGAGAAAGACGAGATCTTAAGGAAAAATAAAAAAATACAAATGGAAATTAAATTGATTCAAGGAGCATTAAAATCTGATCTGACTGAAACTATTGGAAATAAATTTTAAAAAATTAAACAAAGATATTTTGAGAGAGCCAACAAAGCTGGTAGGTGGTTGGCACATCATTTGAAAAAAGATACAGAAACGAAACTAGTTACAGAGATAAAAATTGGAGAGACAAGACAAAACACAGAAAGAAATTAAGAAGGCCTTTGTAGAATTCTACAAATCTTTATATGCAAATTCAAAAGAAACTAAAGTACATGAAAAAGAAATGGAGAAATTTTTAAAGGAAAATACTAGGATGAAACTAACAGAAGACATGAAAGAGAAATTAGTACAACCCATTAGCACTGAAGAAACTTTACAAGCTATCAGCCAACTAAAAACAGGAAAAGCACTGGGACAAGATGGTTTTATAGCAGAATTTTACAAGAAACTTCATGATGAACTGATCCCTCCACTCCAACACGTAATGAACAAGATCTCAGAAGAAGGAATTCTCAACTCTTGACAGACCACAAGCATTATCTTAATCCTAAAGGAAGGAAAAGTGAAATCAAACATGGCAAACTATTGACCTATCTCCCTTCTCAATGTGGATTACAAAATTTTTACGATCCTAGCAAACAGATTAAATAATGTAATAAAAGAAATAAGATCAAGTGTAGTAATACATGATGATCAAACGAGATTCATAAAAGGTAGATATATGTCAAATAACATAAGAGTCTTGATAGACACATTAGAATACTATGAAAGAGTTAATGATAGCTGCCTTCATTTTTATTGACGTGGAGAAGGCTTTTGATAATGTAAGCTGGACATTTATAATGAAAACATTGAAAGAATTAAATCTTGGAGAAACATTTATCAAAAGTATAGAGGCACTATATGGAACACGGAAGGCATATTTGACAATAAATGGAGAAAAAACAGAAACTTTTAATATATACAAAGGAACAAGGCAGGGATGCCCATTATCTGGCACAAGCATTATCTTAATCCTAAAGGAAGGAAAAGTGCCAGAGAGAAGGAGAGCAGCTTCTGGACAGCAAGTTTCCTGCCAGTTTCCTGCCAGTTTCCTGCCAGGGAGAAGAAGGAAGCAACTTCTGGACAGCCATTCTGACTGGGGAGATTGAATTTTTTAAAAAACTGTTGGGAGAGGCTGCTTGTTGCTGAGGGGCTTGAACTTCTGACCTTGCCCTTTTACCCTCAAGAGCCTTCCTGTGAGTCACACCTGTGAGTCACACCTGTGAGTCATTAGGGGGTGGAGCTGGGAGCCTAGCTCTATATAAGTCCTTGCAGAGGCTTTCCAGGCCAGTTTCCTGCCAGAGAGAAGGAGAGCAGCTTCTGGACAGCAAGTTTCCTGCCAGTTTCCTGCCAGGGAGAAGAAGGAAGCAACTTCTGGACAGCCATTCTGACTGGGGAGATTGAATTTTTTTTAAAACTGTTGGGAGAGGCTGCTTGTTGCTGAGGGGCTTGAACTTCTGACCTTGCCCTTTTACCCTCAAGAGCCTTCCTGTGAGTCACACCTGTGAGTCATTAGGGGGTGGAGCTGGGAGCCTAGCTCTATATAAGTCCTTGCAGAGGCTTTCCAGGCCAGTTTCCTGCCAGAGAGAAGGAGAGCAGCTTCTGGACAGCAAGTTTCCTGCCAGTTTCCTGCCAGGGAGAAGAAGGAAGCAACTTCTGGACAGCCATTCTGACTGGGGAGATTGAATTTTTTTAAAAAACTGTTGGGAGAGGCTGCTTGTTGCTGAGGCACGCGGCTAACAGCACGTGAATTTCAGTAACCAAACAAAAATACAGCAGACCTAAAAGTACAGCTTAGCATTCTCAGCGTTAACTAAGAGTTCTTAGATTACCTAAAAGCTCTCATCATGGACACTGAGGGGACTTCAGCAGTCACTTGCAACACTTGTGCGATGTTTGTATTCTTGTCTACAGACGTGGAGAACTTCACATGCACCAAATGCAAGCTGGTAGCCCTCTTGGAGGAGAAAGTACAGCAGCTGGAGACACGGGTAGCTACACTTCAACAGATTCGTGAGCAAGAGGTTTTCCTGGACAGAACAGAACGAACAGTCTTGGATGGGGACCGCACAGAGGAAGTGGCTGTGGAGGAGAGGGTCACTTCACAGACACAGGAAGTAGACAGCTGGAGGAATGTCACACACAGAGCAAGAAAATCCAGGGATTCTTCCAGCAGCTTGCAGCTACAGAATCGATTCGAAGCCCTTTCCCTTATCAAGGACAACGAGGAAGAACAGCATGGACAGACTTCAGGGGTAGAGCAGGGGACCGTGAGAGGACCACCGCAAGGAACAGCAGCTGCGAAGCGTCAGCGGAGGCGTGTGGTGGTGGTGGGGGACTCCTTGCTGAGGGGTACAGAAGCAGTGGTATGTGGGCCTGACAAGATGACTCGGGAGGTGTGTTGTCTCCCTGGGGCAAAGATCTGTGATGTGACCGAGAGGCTGACAAGACTCGTCAAGCCTACGGATCATTACCCCTTCCTTTTGGTCCATGTGGGAACCAATGATACTGCAAGGCACAGCTTTCCCAAGATCAGAAGAGATTATGAGGCCCTGGGGAGGAAGCTGAAAGAAATGAACGCACAGGTGGTCATCTCGTCTCTTCTGCCAGTTGAAGGGCATGGTCCAAGAAGGGAGAGGAAAATAGCCGACGTAAACAACTGGCTCCGTAGATGGTGTCGCCGAGAACAAATTGGATTCTTGGATCATGGACTGCGCTTCCATGCGGGGGGACTTCTGGCAAGAGATGGGGTGCATCTTACAACAGTTGGAAGAAACATTTTTGCCAACAGTCTCAAGAATTTGATCAGGAGGGCTTTAAACTGAGTCAAATGGGGGAGGGAGACAGTATTCTGGAAGGCAAAAGGGCTGGAGAAAATAGTCAAACTGTCATAGAGGGAACAAGGCAAACAGCGCAAGGACCCAACAGTGGGAGGCAAAAAAACTTGCACAGGGAGCAAGTAAAGGGAACACATGGTCTCAGATGTCTCTACACTAATGCACAGAGCATGGGAAATAAGCAAGATGAACTTGAACTCCTTGCACTACAAAACAAATATGATATAATAGGCGTTACTGAAACCTGGTGGGACGAGTCTCATGATTGGAATGTAGGAATAGAGGGGTATAACCTTTATAGGAGAAACAGGCCAAACAGGAAAGGAGGAGGAATAGCATTATATGTCAGGGATATTTACACCAGTGAAGTGATCCATGACATCAATACTGGAAGCCAGGTGGAGAGCATCTGGATAAAAATTAAAGGGGAGGGTAACAACAGGGATGTTATTGTGGGACTCTACTACAGACCCCCAAATCAGACGGAGGAATTGGATGTTGCCTTTCTAGAACAGATGAACATACATGCAGAAAGGAGAGATGTAGTAGTGATGGGCGACTTCAACTATCCTGATATTTGCTGGCAATCTAACTCAGCCAAAACTACAAGGTCTAGCAAATTCCTTACATGCCTGGAAGACAATTTCATGGTCCAAAAGGTGGAAGAGGCAACAAGGGGGTCAGCTATTTTAGATCTGATCCTAACCAACAGAGACGACCTGGTTAATGGGGTGCAAGTGGTGGGATCCTTAGGTGAGAGTGATCATGTTCTCCTGGAGTTTGTTATACAATGGAAAGGAGAAGCCAGGCATAGTCAGACACGCATTCTTGACTTTAGGAGAGCTGATTTCAATAAACTCAGGGAAATACTGGGGATGATCCCATGGTCAAGAATACTAAAAGAGAAGGGACCTCAAGACGGATGGGACTTTCTCAAAAGGGAGATACTGAAGGCACAATTTCAAACAGTACCATTGAGGAAGAAAAATGGGAGGTGTCTCAAGAAACCAGGATGGATGACTAAAGAACTTTCAATGGAGCTAAGTTTTAAACGGAACATGTATAGGAAATGGAAAAGGGGGGAAATCACCAAAGAAGAATTCAAACAGATAGCGAACACGTGTAGGAGTAAAGTCAGAAAAGCTAAAGCGCAGAATGAGCTCAGGCTTGCTAGGGAGGTTAAGAACAATAAAAAGGGTTTTTTTGGGTATGTCCGCAGCAAAAGGAGGAAGAAGGAAATGATAGGGCCGCTACGTGGAGAAGATGGCAAAATGCTGTCAGGGGACAGAGAAAAGGCAGAATTACTCAATACCTTCTTTGCCTCAGTGTTTTCAGAAAAGGAAAAGGAGGACCAACCTGAGGAGAATGGAACAGAGGACACAATAGGGGAAATCCAGCTCAAAATAAGTAAAGAGGTAGTACAGGAATACCTTCTTAATCTAAATGAATTTAAATCTCCAGGACCAGATGAACTACATCCAAGAGTATTAAAAGAGCTGGCAAATATAATCTCAGAGCCATTGGCAATAATATTTGAGAACTCCTGGAGAACAGGAGAAGTCCCAGCAGACTGGAGGAGGGCAAACGTTGTTCCCATCTTCAAAAAGGGGAAAAAAGAGGATCCCAACAACTATCGTCCAGTTAGTCTGACATCAATACTAGGGAAGATTCTAGAACAGATCATTAAACAGAGAGTCTGTGAACATTTAGAAGGCAATGCCATAATCACAAAAAGTCAGCATGGGTTTCAGAGAAACAAGTCATGCCAGACTAATCTGATCTCTTTTTTTGATAAAGTTACCAGCTTGGTAGATGAAGGGAATGCTGTGGACATTGCATACCTTGATTTCAGTAAGGCCTTTGACAAGGTTCCCCATTACATTCTTGCAAACAAGCTTGTAGAATGTGGGCTAGACAAGTTAACTGTTCAATGGATTTGTAATTGGTTGACCGGCCGAACCCAAAGGGTGCTCAGCAGTGGCTCCTCTTCGTCTTGGAAAGATGTGACCAGTGGTGTGCCACAGGGTTCTGTCCTGGGCCCAGTGCTATTCAACATCTTTATCAATGACTTAGATGAGGGAATTAGGGGCATACTTATCAAATTTGCAGATGACACCAAATTGGGAGGAGTAGCTAATACCCTAGAGGACAGGATCAAAATTCAGAATGACCTGGATAGACTGGAGAGCTGGGCCAAAGCTAACAAAATGAAATTCAATACGGAGAAATGTAAAGTACTGCATTTAGGGCGGAAAAATGAAATGCATAAATATAGGATGGGTGAGACCTGGCTGAATGAGACTACGTGTGAAAGGGATCTAGGAGTCCTAGTAGACCACAAGTGGAACATGAGCCAACAGTGTGATGCGGCAGCTAAAAAGGCCAATGCAATTTTGGGCTGTATCAATAGAAGTATAGTGTCTAGATCAAGGGAAGTAATAGTGCCACTCTATTCTGCCTTGGTCAGACCTCACTTAGAATACTGTGTCCAGTTCTGGGCACCACAATTCAGAAAGGATATTGACAAATTGGAGCGTGTCCAGAGAAGGGCAACTAAAATGGTGAAAGGTCTGGAAACAATGCCTTATGAGGAGAGACTTAGGGAGCTGGGTATGTTTAGCCTGGAAAAAAGACGGTTTAGAGGCGATATGATAGCCCTGTTTAAGTATTTGAAGGGATGTCACGCTGAGGATGGAGCAGGCTTGTTTTCTGCTGCTCCAGAGACTGGAACACGGAGCAATGGGTGCAAGCTCCAGGAACAGAGATTCCACCTCAACATGAGGAGGAACTTTTTGACAGTAAGAGCTGTTCGGCAGTGGAACACACTCCCTCGGAGCGTGGTGGGGTCTCCTTCCTTGGAGGTCTTTAAACAGAGGCTGGATGGCCATCTGTCGGGGATGCTTTGATTGTGATTTCCTGCGTGGCAGGGGGGTTGGACTGGATGGCCCTCGTGGTCTCTTCCAACTCTGCAATTCTATGATTCTATGATTCTATGATCTCCACTGCTCTTTATTCTAGCTTTGGAAAGCAAAAAACAACCATATAAGGAATGACAAACAAATACCAGGTTTAAAAATAAAAGGACAAGAATACAAGATAAAAGCTTTCGCAGATGATCTTGCTATTATTTTAGAAGAACCACTGGAGAATATTGGGAATTTATTTGACTTAATTAACAAGTTTGGAGAACTTGCTGGATTCAAATTGAATAAAGACAAAACAGCATTAATAACAAAAAACTTAACGGTGAAAGAAGATGAACAATTAAAAGTCAAAACAGGCTGCAAAATTGGAAAAAAGGTGAAATACCTTGGAATATGGTTAAGCAAAAGAAATATTGATCTTTATGAAAGCAAATATAAAAAGCTATGGCATGAAATTAAAACTGATTTAGGATGCTGGAACAAACTAGATCTATCTCTTCTTTGGAAAATAAATACAATCAAAATGAATGTCCTGCCAAAATGTTTATTTTTATTCCAAAACTTGCCAATATTACAAAATGACAAAACATTACAACAGTGGACATCTGGTTTAAACAAATTCATTTGGCGAGGAAGGAAAGTGAGGATCAAATGGTCAACCCTAATGGCAAACAAAAGTGCTGGCGGAGCTTCCTTGCCTAATCTGAAATTATATTATATAGCATGCGGAATCAACTGGCTCTCAGAATGGATTAAATTAAACAATGCTAGGATATTAACATTAGAGGGGTATTCCCTCAGGTTTGGTTGGCATGCGTATCTAGGATATGAAAAATCTCAGATAAATAAGGACTTTGAAAAATCACACAATAAGAAAAATGCTCATAAGAATTTGGTATAAGATTAGAAAACAGTTTTATACCAAACTACCAATATGGATTTCCCCACATGAAGCCTTTCTAGGAAGATGGGAGAATACGAAAAGCTGGCTAAGATATAAAAATTCAATTGACTATGAGACATAGAAAAAAGGAGATGGCACAAATATGTACTTTCATGAAGAATTAGAAAAAAGGAACAGAAATGAACTGGTTTAAGTTCCTGCAAATTAAAAATAGGTTTCAGGAAGACAAGAAAAAATATGATTTTTAGATGTCGGAAATGGAAATGGATAAAATAATATGGGAAAAGGAGAGTAAGAAAATATCACAAATCTATAGATTATTATTGGAAAGAGAGCTGGAAAGTGAATTAATAACAGAAGCTGTGACCAAATGGGCTCAGGATCTGGGTAATACAATAACAGTGGAAGAATGGCAAAAGGTGTGGAAAGACACTAATGCTTTCATTGCATGTTTAGCTTTGAAGGAAAATCATTTAAAAGTAGTCAACAGTGGTATCTAACGCCGTCAAGAATCAGCAAAATTTATAACACTAAAAATAACAAGTGCTGGAGACGTGAGAAAGATATTGGCATGTTGTACCACATGTGGTGGGGATGCCCTCAAATTCAAAAACTTTGGATAAAAATTCACAAAACAATTCAAAAGATTTATAATACACAAATTGTTATAGACCCAAAGCTTTATTTGTTAAACATGACAATAAACATGGAAAAGAAACTCACTCAGCACCATTGGAGAACATTATTCAATAACAGCTGTGAGATTGATAATAGCAGCCAACTGGAAGAAAAAAGAAATTCCTCTAATAGATGATTGGCTGCTTAAACTCCATGATATGCAAGAGAACGATAGATTAACATTTATTATAAACAAGAAAAATATAATGAAAATGGAGGAAGAATGGTTTCTGATTCGAGAATATTGGGGAAAAAAGATTGAATATAAAAGGAGCTTTGTAGATCAGAGTAAAAGGACAGTGAAAATTTAAACAATATTGTTAGGAGGAAGATACATTACAGAAGGCTTAGGTAGCATTGAGAAAAGGGAGCAAAATCTACAGTGTAATCTGTAAACAGCCAAATCTTTGAAATGGAAGGTTTAAAAATGGTGAAAAATGGTATAGATAACAAGATTAGTTGTTAAGAGAGGAAAAGGAGACAAGATGATGTTTAAAACAACTCTGTCGGGAAGGGAGATGGGGGGGGGTCAGAAGAATGGATGACTGCATAAGAGGGGAAAGCATGTGAAGGGAGAGAATAAGTCAAGGTTGGGAAATCGTAAATGAAGGATAGAGAAGAGAAAATGAAGGGAGGTGAATGGAAGGGATATGGGAGACAGAAAATGATGGATAGTATAAGATTGTAAGATGTTGTAGGATATTGTATGATATTGTATGATATGTTGCATGATAGGATTTATATTAAAATGTATGGTGTATGTTTAAAAATAAGTCTATGGACTTTTTCAGACAAAACATACCACGCAAGAAGACTCTGGAACAGTTACGACACTGTCGCATGACAGGGGGTCCATTTTGGATGACGCCGTCCCTCTCTCGGCGTCATCCATGACTGTTCCGGGTATGATTGAAGGCAGCCTCGCCATTTTTTACTCATGGACAACTTCCATGAGTAAAAAATGGTGCGGCTGCCTTCAATCATATCCGGAACAGTCACGGATGATGCCGAGAGAGGGACAGCGTCATCCAAAATGGACCCCCTGCTGCATGACAGTGTCGTAACTGTTCCAGAGTCTTCTTGCACGGTAAGTCCTGTCTGAAAAAGTCCTATAACAATTGTCTGAATTAATATTAAGTATTGTTGTATGTGAGGAATTTGAAATATTAAATAAATATATTTTTTAAAAGCATCCTGTTGGTCCTTTTCATGTTCTCCCCTGGAAGTTTAATTATGTGTTCCTATTGAGAAAGGGAAGGGGGGAAAGAGGACCACCCATTCATGCTATAATTGGTGATTACAGCAGGACGTTATTTCACACACTCATCAATACTATGGAAAAGAGCGATATTGAGGGCTATTTATGGGTTTTGCCCCTCAATGAAAGGTTACACATAATTAATAGGTGGAGCACACATGGACCATGGCAGGACAACAACGTTGTGCGATAACGGGAACCCATTTGTGCTACTATCCTGTCATAATTGTGCGATATCAGCCTTGTGTGATACGGTCCCTTATCAAAAGTATTACTGAAAACTAGACATACTACATCCACAACATTCCCTGATCTATCAGGCTTATAAGTCTACTTAAAAAGAGAGAAAGGTCTCTTTTGCATGACTTGCTTTTGAGAAACCCCTGCTGGCTCTTAGTAATCACAGCATTCCTTTCTAGGTGTGCACAAACTGACTGCTTAACGATCTGTTCTAGAATCTTTCCTGGTATTGATGTCGACCTCGCTGGTTCTTGCTGGATTTTTCTCCCCCCCCCCTTTTGAAGATGGAGACAACATTCACCCTGCTCCAATCTGCTGGCACTTTTCCTTTCTTTTCTCCAAGATTCTCAAAGATGGTCAACAGGGGTTCTGAGATTCATCATCCTTTAGTACTCTTAGGAGTAGTTCATCTGGCCCTAGAGACCAGATGAGTTCATTGAGAATTCATTTAGAGTTACTACGTATTATTACTAGGTAATAATAGGTAATAATTACTAGGTAATAAGTTACTAGGTATTATTATAGAGTTACTAGGTATTATCATTTAGAGTGACTAGGTATTGCTTTACCATCTCTTTACCTATCCTGGGCTGCAGTCCACTTCCTGCATCATTTTTTCTATTTTCACCAGAGTACTGTTTCCCTTTTGAGAGAAGAGTGAGGCAAACAAGGCATTCAACCTTCCCCCTGTCCCCTGTTAGCATTTCACCCTCTTCCTCTACTGTTTCGTTGTTCTCCTTGTTTTGCTTCAAACAGCCCCAAACCCCCTTTTATTATTACTAACTTGTAGCAAGCCTGAACTCATTTTGACTTTCTCTCTACAAGTACTGGGTATTTGTTTGTATTCTTCTTTGGTGATTTGCCTCTTCTTCCAAATCTGCCCTCTGGAATATTGTCTCCCCCCCCCAATGTAACACAGCTTAAAGTCCCCCGATCAGGTTTGTGAGACTCCTAGGAAATATATTCTTATCAGCTGTTGTGAAGTGAACTCATTTCTTGCAAGAAGTCCTTCTTTATGAAAGTTCAGGCCATGGTCCAAGAAGTCAAGTTGGTCCTGACGGCACCATCTGTGGAATCAATTGTTCACTTCTAGTATTATTCTCTCTTTCCTGGGCCATGACCTTCAACAGGAAGGAGCGATGACATAACAACCTTCTTACGCAGAGCCTCATAGTCTCTTCAAATATGTTGAAGGCTATATCTTGCAGTATAATTTCAATGTTATTCCAGTACTCCTTCCATTAGAAGGAAGGTGAAATGGTCAGTGGGCTTGATTAGTCTTGTCAGCCTCTCTGTTACATCACGGAGCCTCAAACCTGAGAGACAGCACACCTCTTGAGACATCTTACCAGGTCCTCACACTACTGTTTCTGGACCCCTTAATAGGGAATCATCTACCACCCCTACATGTCTCTTCATTATTTGGGCACTGGCAGGAGCCTTCCTATTCATACAATCCTCAAATGTCACCTCCACACCTTTTGAGGAGCGAAGCTATTGTGTCTGTTCCTGTCCCTCATAATAAGTGCTTAAGTGGAGAGCGCAGAATCAATTGTGCAGCTCCAAACTTGCAGTATGGCTTTGCTTCTGCATGTCCCATTTTAAAAAAAATGATCTGCTTCTTGTATTAGGGAATGATTCCCTTCCCTATAAGTATCCCAGTGTCTTGCCCTTCAAGGAAAGTCTGATTTGCTCTTTCCAAAAAAGATTTTCTTCAAGGAAAGTCTGATTTGCTCTTTTCAAAAAAGATTGCCCTGGTAAGTTGAAGTACTGTATAGATACATGAACTCAAGCTGCTGCTGCTTCTCTACCATCAGGGCAACCAACTTGCTGGTTCCCTGCTGGTAACACCCCCCCCCCATTATCTGGAGAAAAATAAACATGACACAAATATTGCAGGTCACTACAACAGCTCTTTCATCATCCATGTCCAGTCACTAGGCAACAACACGGCACTCAAGACCTTCCCCTCAAAATCCCTCATGAAACACCCATGTAAAACACCTGCTTTCCTCTTCCTGTTTGCCAAGCTCCAGAGACTACAGAAGCAGCTATGTAGAGCTACCACCTGCTAGATCAACCTTCAGCCATGTCAGTGGCTCACTTAATTTCTGCAGAAGCCTGTCCCCTTATACCATGTGCTCAGAGAAAGCACACAATCCGAAAACAAATAAAAACAAGCACACAAGCCTCCATATCGCTCAGTCAAACAATCATGCTTGACCCCCAAAATACAAGCTCATTTTCTCCTGTCTCTTCACAACTTGTGAACAGCTATGCTTTAAATTAACATGATATTAGACTACCTTCAACACTAATGTACTTGGAAATAAGCCCATAGAACTCAGTAGCATTTATTTGTCAGTGAACAGACACAGGACTGAGTAAAGTGTATTTCTTCTGAAATATTTCTTTTTACCTTCTTCACTGAATACGGAACATAAGAGGGAGTGCAACTAATCATAATTCCATCTGCCTTAAGACAATCAAGTTGTCATCCTGTTTCATAAACTATCTTCTCACCCTCTCTCCTTGTTCTTTAAATAAATGTAGGCAAACTCTGTCTTTGAAACATAAAACAGATCTAGAATCAGCCAGAGAATGTATGACCTATTTTAGCATCTAAAAAACTATTTAATTTAAAGCTGTATTAGCGTATTGAAACAAAGGCCCATCATGAACCACATAAAACTTTTTTGGATTATTTTTGTGATTTACTCTATGCTTTTCCTATGTCATGCTGATTTAATTTAGGAAAGCAATCATTTTAAAACCAGGACATTGACAAACTGGACCACATCCAGAGGAAGGCAACCAAGATGGTCTAGAAACTAAGCCGTATAAGGAACAGCAGAATGAGTTGGTTATGTTTAGCACAGAATAGAGAAGAATGAGAATTGATACAACTGTCTTTTAAAGGGCTGTCATGTAAAAGGTAAACTTGCTTTTTGCTATTCCAAGATAGGATCCAATTAATGGATTCAAAGTACAACAAAGGTGATTTCTACCAAAGGAAAGGAAAACTATTATTATGGTAAGAGCCCTTTGATAGTGAATAGACTGCCTCAGAAAGTGGTGGACTCTCCTTCATTGGAGGATAGATGGCCTTCCTTCAGAGGTACCCTATGTTAGTGGTGGATTCTTGCACTGGCAGTGGATTGGACTAGGTGGCCCATGGGATCCCTTCCAGCTCTATAATTCTATGATTCTGTGCAGGTTTGATTATTCATTTGATGTGAAGAAAAGAAATATTGATGCTGTGACACTAAAGGGCATTGGATGCAACAAGCCAAACTGAGTAACCGCCATATGTGAGATTCCACACTTGTAAATCTCAGCCCACAAGTTATTGGCTGCAGTATTCTATGCATCAATCATTTCTCATGGGAAAATAAACCGCTATCATAGCACTTAGGACTGTCCTCCTGCAATTTTTCTAATAGTTTGGAACAGGAGCTTATCTGTAGCACATGCAATCCTCTGTTACTCCTTGAAAAGTAACAAGTAAACTGGATCTATTGGTTTTGTTGACTGGGATGTGTGTGTGTGTGTGTGTGTGTGTAGAATGAATAGATCTTTAGGAAAGAAGACTGGATAAAATTGCCATTGGCCTCTCAATGCAATGCTTCATTTGTCTCTATGGTCCACAATGATCAAGTAGACCAGGGCCTTGGGGACAGTCTGTACAGACTGTACAGGCTCCTGGGGCAGAAAATTGTCCTGTGGAACCACTCAATTTTCCCACTGCTGAGATACAGTATTGATAAGAAGCATCAGTCACATAAAAGACATGGTACTTATGCTGGAGTGTGTTATTGAGAAAGACCTCAGCCAAACCAGAGAGCTAGGGTCGATGATCTATGGGTTTATAAGCTGGCTTTAGGCCTGGTTATGGAATGGAGACAACTTTGGTTGTCTTAGCAGACAACCAGATCCATGAACTGGTCAGAAGGAGCATTTCCCTGTTGATCACTTGGCAGCAGTAAAGTTGGCTGAATTTTATCTATGCAGCACCTAAACGCTTTCCCAGGTGAAGTAGTAAAGAGACTGTTTCAGATATTCCATGTTTTCTGCTTAAGAAAGGGGCCTGTGTTTTCACAAAAGACAGAGATACCCTGGATCCCAAGAGAAGTTACTTTCCTGCTGTTAATGGAATTTAAATTTTACTGTCCTTTGTCTCGGTACCCACATGGCCACAAAAAAGGGAGAGGCCTCTGCCTGCATTAATATCCCCCCCAGACCAACTGAATTATAGCAGAGACAACATCTGATTCAAAATGTCGGCCTGCGACTCCAACATTGCCACTTTTTTCTTTTTTCTTTCTCTTGTATGATTTTTTAAAACATCTTTTGCCTGATGAAGAAGCCAGTGGAGCATCGAAAGCTTGCACAATGTATTTTGTGCATTTTGGTTGGCCAATAAAGGTATTGCTCTTTTGTGGATTTTGTACCACTTTGGAGGAGATACCAAACTTTTCATCTCCTTTCCACCCAAATCCAGGGAAGTTTTTTGAGTTCTGAACCAGTGTCTGATATCATTTTGACAGGAAAGAAGATGTGTCTACATAGTTACTTCTGCATTTCCATGAAGTCACCGGGTGGAGCATGTAGAGTCAAGAGATGTGAAGTCCCAGATCATGGTATAAACATGACTTACGACTATGAATTCCACACTCGTTATAAATTAAATGAACTGTAGACCATATTAGCTCAGAAGCATAGATGTGAAAAGGAAAATACAACCCACAATCACAACAAATCAACCTTACTTAGGCAAAGTATACTATTAATAAAAAGATGTTTTGGAATAGATTACCTTCCTGCCTCTGTCATGCTGAAATGAATCCCTCTGCTAGCTGCCTGATAGGATTACAATACCAGTTTTGTGCTGGTAAGGGAACTGAATAGATATTAATTTGCCCAAAGGTCCAAGTCTCTATTTATTGTGCAATGGAGTACAGACTGTTATCCAGCATAGCTTAGTGAGGCATGAACACATAAGACTTCCAGACTGAATTTAAGTTCTCTTCTCAGTCACTGACTAGTGCACCAACATTCAGGTGCTTAAAGGCTCTGTGCCAATCCCATACAATGTGAAAGATCTTTGGAATTTTTTTTTTTTTGACAATTTGCTTAGAATTAGACTACTGGTCATCAGCTTCTAGGGACAGAACAATTTCCATATCATTCACTGCATTACTTCAGTAAAATTGAAATTAGAATATAATTTGGTAGGAAGTAATGATATGCAAATCTGATGGTGGAATACACAACACACTTTTAATTTATTGGATTTTGATCCAGCTTTTTTCCATGTGGATGTGGCTGAAGACATTCACTAAGGCAGTTATGGGTGCAGAACTACCTTCATTCCATTGCTATGTAGCATTTCCCGGCCCGATCGCCTGAGCAGTGGCCACTGTGACCAATGGGGTCTGTTCTGTTACTGACTGAGAAGCAGCTGACAGTCCCACCTCCTCCTGTGAATGATCTCTGGTGCAACAGGCAGAAGCAGGCACTGGAGATTGCTTGCAGGAAGGGGTGGGTGGGGAACGTCAGTCAGCTGTGTCCCGATTGATAGGGGAACAGACCCCTGATGATTGCAGTAGCTTCTGCCTGGTAAGTAGAGATTGGGGGATTGTCAAAGTTCCTATATAGCTCCTAAACTAGGAAATACATGGGGACAGTGAATACGAACCAGTCACGGATGCATAACTCTAGGTTACACATTCCTAACTGCCTTAGCGAAGTCCAGGCATTTAATATTATATTATTATTTATTTTTATTTTATTCATTTATATTGACTGATTCATTTATATTCCAATTTTCCTCCCAAAATGGGACTCAAGGCACCTTACAATTCATTAAAAACAGTACAGATTAAAAACTATACAAAAACTTCAATAAAAAGTATAAATATAAAAGTGATCTAAAAGCACAATTAAACAATTTATAAAGTCAAAACCACTCAGATTTATTAAAAGACTATGTACAAACCAACCAAACCATTAAAAGCCCATCAAAAAGAATTTTTAAAAGCCTAATGGAATAAAAATATTTTTATTTGGTGATGGAAGTTGAACATGGAGGGAGCCACCCTAGCCTCCATAGGGAGGACGTTCCAAAGCCTGGGAACAGCCACCAAGATGGCCCTTTCTCTTTTTCCCAGAAAATGAGCATGAAAATGAAGTGGGACAGAGAGAAGGGCCTCCCTTGAAAATCTTAGAGCAATAATGGGCTTGGTCCTTCAGCATGGGAACATGAGATCATTCCTACAGTTTATCCTCACAATAATTCTGCAAATGGTGGGAGATGGAAGCTTCCATGGCAATGGGATGGTGAATCCATTTTGGATTTTAGTCTGAGCTTTAAAGGAGCTATCCTGTCTTTGGAATAGGGTTCAATACTTTGGCATGTTCCTTTAAAGTTCAGACTAAAATCCAGAGCTAATTCACCACCCAACTGACATGGAAGCCACCAGCCTCTGACAGACTGACAGATGAGGATTGGCCCAAGATCACTAAGTCCAACTTTCTCCCAGCTGATGCCCTCCAGATGTGTTGTAGAATGTCACAAACTGCTTCTCCCTTGTGTGTTGCATTCAATTGCAGCTTCGCACTAGCAGGAACCACTTCCACTTGCATAAGACAGGCTGCCCAATGGTTAACAAACTCTCCCATCCACTGTTGATCCAGCTGCTGCAGCCGGTTGAGGGACCCTGAGGAACAGCCCAGTATAATAGAGGAGAAAAGGCGCTACTAAGCAGGGAGATAACACAAATTGGGTTCTTCCTTGAGCAGAAGCACTTTTCAGTAACGCAGAGGCAAAGACAACTTTTAAGTATAACTCAACACCTGCATTTTTGGTCTACAAGGGATCATTTTGGGCTCCTACCCTTTCACTTGCATGGGAGGAGGAGAATTAAAATATTTAGTAAGGGAAAAACCTAGATTTTTCAAACAGTAGACCAAAGCGTGCTAGCATTCTTCTGCTTGGTGTTATTTATGTACAAATTGTTCTGAAGAAAGATGTATTTATAGACGGCTTCCAGGGAACCTCTATTTTTAGGCTAACAAAACGGCCAGGTACATTTTAACTGGAATTGGCAGGAGACAATTAATAGTGTTATACGTATGGTTATTTTTAAAGCTCTGGAAGAAGATTCTCAATAATTTGACAGGTTCAACTATTACAGAGTGATTAAATTACACACAAAAAAGCCATTCCCAATTCTGTAATAAAAGGAGCCAACTAGAAAATGCAATGGTCATAATCCAGAGACATTCTATGCAAAAGTTCTCTTTGTGGAAGGAAGAGGGGGGCTATGAGATGCCATCTTCCCCAGGCAGTGGAAGTTTTGTATGACTAGCTTTTCTATTTATGAACAGATGTGGAAAGCCAAATCTAGAAGGAAACCAGTGCTATCTATAGTACAATGCTACTACAGCCACTTCCATACACACAAAATCTCAGTTATGCAGTAAAGATTGATAAATCTAGCCAGGCCAATCTATACAGGGATGTTTTGTGCTTCTCCCCCAGCCCAACATGGATCCACAGTGAAATCCTATGAGAGATTGTGTATGTGGGTAATTGTTCAGCGAATGTAATGTCTCTTCTATGGACTTTTTCAGACAAGGCTTACTGCGCAACAAGCTTGCGGGAGAGGTACAGCACTGCTGTGTGGCAGGGGGTACGTTTCGGATGACACCGTCCATCTCTTGGAATCGTCCGTGTCACTTCTGTGTACAATTGAAGGCAGCCGTGCCATATTTTACTCACGGAAGTTGTCCGTGAATAAAATATGGTACAACTGCCTTCAATCATACATGGAAGTGACACGGATGATTCCAAGAGAGGGACAGCATTGTCCGAAACTGACCCCCTGCCGCGCGACAGCGCCATACCTCTCCCGCAAGCTTGTTGTGCAGTAAGCCTTGTCTGAAAAAGTCCTATGTGCAAACACCACATGGTAGCTTAAACATGGGTTGTTTTCTTAATTCTCTGACTAAAGGTCATTGTGAAGGTGTGTTTTAAAGTACAGTAGGACCCCCGTATCCATTGATTCATTATCCACTGATTATATTATCCGTGGGACACAAAACAGCACATCTACCATAGAGTCTTCCTAGAAAATGTGTTCTCTCTAGCCATTTTCTAGGTCCTCCAAGGCAACTCTGTGGTATTTTAAACTGGAAGTCCAATTATTTTCAATGGTGCTTGCTATTATCCATGGTTTTCGGTATCCATGGGGCTGCCCAGAACCAATCCCCAGCAGATACGGGGGTCCTACTGTAAGAATAAAAGGAAAGTCAATTTTAAATGCTTTTTCAGGGGAATTTTCACTTAAACCTAAGCTTCTTGCCAGGAGTAAATGGATGGAAATTAATTGAAATAACTCCTGCTGGCTCCTTTTGTCGTAGATTACTTGAAGTTGAAATGTCCAGTGGTTGTTTCTGTAGGATCTCGTCTTATCAGCTGAAACAGCCTTTTCTCTACTCTGTCCATTTTTAACTGATCAGTTTTATGTATGAGAGATTGCAGAGCCTCTCCAATAAGTCAGTCTGATAAAAGATATAAATCTCTATCTGCCTATCTATCTCCAGAATTCTAGTTTTAGCATTTCCCAAAGATGTGAAAAGAGCAATAATTCAGTATTCTTTCTACATTATATTGTTTCCCACCTTTTGTAAGGTATGTATGATACCAAGGGAACTCTAGAATGGAATATTCTTGTCATAGCTTCAAACCCCAGAATTCCACAGGAGGCAGCCAGAGAAGTTAAAGTGGAATAATAGTGCAATAACAGTGCAGTGTGATAAGGCATTTATTTGGACTGAGGAAGGAATATTAGTGAAGCTGTAAAAATTCTGCTGTAATATACAATCATTTTTAGTAAGACCATACAAAAAGATTGTAGCCAACTTTTCAATAATTCCTAGTAAATAATCAGAGGTCACCAGATTAACAAAAGGACACCATGTTATGGTCAGTTTTGTTTGCTCTTCTGTGCTATTCAGGTCTCCTTCAGGGATGGTGCTGGATTTCTTGCACTCTTGGCTGAAATGTTTTTAAAAACCCTTTACTTCTTGTTTTCTTGCATGAGTAGAATGTTTACTAGCTACCCAAAAAATAAAAAAAATAAGATAACCATTGTGCTCAATGAGAAACAAAGTTGGAGAATACCTTTATCCAACCAAAACACCACAAAAATATGCAAGTGTTATTGTTCTTCAAGATTTTTTATTAGGCCAGGCGAGATAAAATCAGGGTATGGGAGAAGCAACAGAAAAGTCCCAAAATGATATGTTATTAGGATCATGAGTCTGTAATTCAGATTAAGTTTCAGTTCTGGAGACTGCAATCTCAATGAATCACTGGTAGGTATGTATTGTCAGATTACAGCTAAGCAATGGTCCATTTCCATTTCTTAGAATTGAAAGCTACCAGCTACCAAGTGTTCAGCAGCACAATCAAAAGATTTCCATAACTGCCATGAAAGAACACTGCATCTAAGATAATTTAATTAGGAATGCTAAAGAGGAAGACAAACTTGGAAAGTGTCATAAGTGTTACCAGGAAAAGACATGAGAGAAAGCAGTGTATAAGATGTATGAGCAATTGTATTTTGTTAATATCAAACCAGAAACAGACTGGATCGAAGGAAGTCTCTCTGCTGTGTGGAGAGCACCATTTTGTCTTTCTTCATCCTGGTGAAAGTTCATTTCTCATTGACTCAGAGCATCAGGATGATTTGGACTCAGAACACAAACAACCCTGGCCGTACATAAAGGATGTATTCTTTTTATTTGAAAACATTATACAGGCATTACATTGCCACAGCCAGTCCATGTTGGAGCATGCAAATATCAAAACAAAAGATAATTTGTTCTCAGTGAAAATCGCTAGACATGGTTTCTTTGTTTTTTGGTTCTTTCTTCAATTTGTAAGTGTTATAATTAATGTGCTTTATTATGGCATTTAACAATTAAAATCCTACCCATGGGGTAAAATTTATATTTATGTAGCTAGCTTAAGAATACTAAAATGATTTTTTTTTAAAAAAAGAGAAAATACTACACACTTGTTGGAAATGTTAATGGCACAGGTTAGCAATATCTAAACTATACACTGAAGCATCTTCATCGGACACAGTGGTGCAAAATGTCAATTACTTGATCTGTCCTTGTTGATAATTGTGTTTTTAAGTCCACTGAAGAAAAACTTAGCTGGTCACTGCAGTTTTCATCCAGTAGCTGAAATGTCTTGCTACTATCAGCACCAACAGGATAGCTGAACACATTTTTATTCCAGGAATTGGCCTATACAGTACATATGAAGTCATTGTTTTTAGCTGGTGTTATAGCTACCTGCTGGGCAGAAGGGTCTTTGCTGGTGTCCACTGCAGTTCTTGGAATGGCAAGAACTCAAACAATTAGAAAAAATAAATTTAATTGATGGCCCTTGCTTCCATTATATAAGACTACAAATTTATTCTGGTGGGTTTTTCTTTAGATGTACATAAACAGATAAATTGGATCTTTAATTGGAGACAGCAAATTTGAACAATCCCTACAGTTCACGTGTCCTAATGTTTGACAGTGTTCACTAAGGAAAGTCCACCACTCAGAAGCAGATCACATGATTTGCATTGGGACAGTGCTGGGATTGTATCCCAACAGCTCCAGGTAAAGAAGCCCAGCAGATAGACTGACAGATTTTGGAGAGCTGCTGCCAGCCAGAGTAAACATTATTGGTCTGGATTCAGTATAAAGCAGCTTCATTGGGTAATGTGCTCAGTGATGTGCGTGAACAGTTTTGTTAGGTGAATAGTGCACCACTGAGCATCTCCCTGTGTCCCCAGTACAATGGAGTTTTATGAAAAATCCTAGAAAAGTAACCCCAGACTGCAATTTTTTAACCATTTAGAGATTCCAACTCCATTTTGATAAAAACTCTTCTCAGTGAATTGATTGATACACTGATTACCATTCAGTTTGTTTTCATTGAGACTTAATCTACAAATTAGTGTCATAAAAGTGAGATATTTAAAGGAAAACCCTACAAGAACATTTGGCTTACAAAATAAATACTAAAAATAGAGATTCCCTACCCCAAATGTCCCAACAAAGTTGCAAAATGAATGTGTTTAAACAGAAAACAAACACACAAATTCTTCAAGAAGTGGTTAAGATCAAATATGGAACAGCAGACTCAGAGAAAGGTATTTAATTGGTATAAAAGGTAGCAAAAAAGACTGGGAGATGGCAATGTCTGTCAGTAGACTCCTGATTTGAAACCTGAGAGAACAATTAAGGCCCCTTTCCTGAACATACTTGGATACAGGTTAACCCTGTTTTAGAGTTTCTATTCTAGGTGTATCTAAGAACGTTCAGAATTTAAGCCTTTATTTGTAAAGAGTGGCTTGAGCAGAGGAGTGGAGCCAATATTTAAGCATAAATGAAATGCTAAATTAAGGATGTAAGTGGTCTTCAAGCAGTGCCAGGGGCTTTGGCAACCCCCCACCCCACCCCGCACAAGAGTCATTTGCACCAAATGCAGGAATGATCACCTAATAGGAATACCCCATTTCTAAACATATGACCTGAAAGTTGAGCAGGTATAACTGCTTTATAGTCTGGATGCCTGTCCTACTTCAAATACCTGTCAAAAATTACATAGATGGTATCCTGGGCAGTAGTGAGTTTCAGCCCTCATGGTGAAGCTGAAGAGGGCTGGTGGAGATGCAAGGCAGAATGTAGTATTTATGCCACAGAAGTCAGATATAGAAGATTATATAGAAGTTACAGAATTGCTGGTTTGCACTTAGTTTCTTGTATGTAAAGTGAAACTGAAGATAAAGGCCTCTTAGTGGCACTGTGGCTCATGGGATAATTGCTGCTACCCACTTAGCACTCAACATAGTTAAATACTTGGGCTGGCATTCTGTATTTCAGTTATGGATTTGTAACTGAAAGTTACAGCTCTGTAACTGCTCTGCATTCAATGAGACTGCAGAGTCATGATGGTGCCACTATTGTCACAATCTTAAAGCCCTCCCCAAGCCAACCTTAACAGCCAACTGCTGCATCAAGGGAAGGAGGTCTGTTCAGCAGCTGATCAGGGCACAAGGAGGGTGACATTGCTAGCCCTCTCTCACCTCACAGCAAGTGAGGCTGCAAGGAGAAATTGTGCTGGGGGCCGATTTCTGACACATTTGTAACTGATGTAGAATATCAGTGTAGATTCTTTTCTCTGCAGGTAAATTGTGGGGATATTGGTGATTATAAATGATGTGAAGGATCCAAGCTCTAGGCAAGGGAAGCCTAAAAGGAATGAGTAATGTGTGCGCCTTCACAGAGAGGCTATGAATGTGCACCCTTGCGGTGATCTCTGAATACAATACTGGTTGGGTGCAAGCACCTGTGAATCAGGATCATAATCTCCTTAGCATGAGTCCAGGCTGAGACTCGAAGTCCATGCTATGCAATTCTCAAGATGGCAATATTTTCTATTTCTCAGAAAAACAATGCTTTTAGGGGAACATAAATCATGCTTCCAACTGCATCCAAGAAAGACACACTAATCTGTCCAGCATTGACCAGTTCTTGTCAGAAATAAAGTTTTCATCTAACATAATTCTAAGACACAAAAATGCAACCATTTAGCTTGAATGGATGCACACCCTGTATTTTCAGTGCTAAGAATTTAAGAAAATGTTTCCGGGCACTCTTGGGCATTCAGGAAATATCCAATTCCTTTCTAGTCTCCTCTCTTTATTCTTATTCCCTAGAGGCAGGTAAACCAGTATTTTCCCATGGCCATCTGGCGACTAAGCTATAAATGAAGTTATTTGACCCTTTTTCTGCAAGGAAATCTCTTGAAAACACTTTCCTATCACTGCAGCACAGCTCCCTTCTCTGTTTCTTTCAAGACGTGGGGGCTTTAGAGAAATCAATGACACTCTTGTTTCCAGTTAAGCTTCTACTCAAGCACACAAATCAAGACTAGCCAAACGAAATCTGCAACATTTTTAGCCTCATGGAGAAAGGAGATTATTTTGGCAAGTGTTTGTGGATAGTTATGTATATTATTGCCTCTAAAATGTAATACTCCCTCTAGCCACAATCCAGCACACAGTGAGGAGTATTCAAAGCCCATTCAAACATCCCTAACTTTTCACTGGATTATGAGCTGGGCCATTCTGGTAGCTGGAGCAACACTGGCAGTTTAGCAGCTCCCCTACTATGACTTTGGATATCTATGCCACAGAGCAACCTGGGAGGTAGCAGTCGTCACACCAACAAGATAATATCAAAAGAGGACCTGAAATTATTTACATTTCTCTTGTGAAGGTAAAGATGTATCTGGGGTCTCTCTGGCTGATGGGGATGTGATTTTTCAGGAGTAAACAGTCAGCAAGGAACAGGTTAAATGTCCTCTTTCCTTCTGCTGCTCTTATGATTAAACTATGGGATGTCAAGCCTGTTTGACATTTTAAAAGAATAGTTGACTGTAGAGACTAGAACACGGAGCAATGGATGCAAGCTCCAGGAACAGAGATTCCACCTCAACATTAGGAGGAACTTTTTGACAGTAAGAGCTGTTTGGCAGTGGAACACACTCCCTCGGAGCGTGGTGGGGTCTCCTTCCTTGGAGGTCTTTAAACAGAGGCTGGATGGCCATCTGTTGGGGATGCTTTGATTGTGATTTCCTGCATGACAAGGGGTTGGACTGGGATGGCCCTTGTGGTCTCTTCCAACTCTACAGTTCTATGATTCTATGACTTTCAAACATACATTGAGTTTGGACCAGCCATAGAGATGCAAACACAGGGGTTTGTTCTACCCTAAAACTTGGTTTGCAGCCAGAAATGTGATGCATGTGAATGGCTTAACTGCAAACACTGGAATTATTTAATGCCAAGCCCCATTTCAATCTTTCTTCCAGGTAAACATATTTAGGATTAGGATGTAATGTATCAAAATGATTACTAGGATATGATCAGAGGCTTTTTAAAACAAATGTTTTGGGACACATTAGAGAAGAGATTTCATTGTGTTCTTGAGGGAAAGAAATCTTCAGCAGATTCTGAAGAATCTAACTAAATTTAACGTAACCAAATTTAAGCAAGGGGGGGGATGCAGTGTATTTCTCCCAACTCATCTTAACAGCAGCAGAAAATGAGTCTGTACTGATGCTATGAATTAAGCAGATTAGCTGGCTGTCATTTATCACAGAGCAATCCAAATCAGAGATGGGGGTTACTGAACAAAAGAAATTGGTAACCCCAGTACCATATTAAAAACCTAACTACACATCACCCTTACAACTGAGTATCAATTGACCAAAGCTTAAAAAGGTTACTTTTTGGACTGAAACTCTTAGAGGCTTATCACATGCCGAAGTAAAGTGGCAAGGCAGCTGGAAGATTCCGCTTTCCATGCTCCCTTACTGCATGATGTCGTTATTCTTCCATTCTGGTCCCATGGGAGACTGAGGTAAAACCACATCTATTTGCGAACTGGAAAAAAAGACAAGGTTTTACCTCAGTCCCCGATGGGACTGGAATGGCAGAACACCGGAAGAACAACCACATCATATTGTAAGTCAGCATGGAAAGCAGACCTTTCCAGCTGCCTGGCCACTTTACTTCAGCATGTGGTAAGCCTCTTATTCTTAACAGCCAGCATTTCATGGCTGAAGGAGTCTGGGAGCAGCAGAGGCAAAAAATGTTTCCAAGCTTTAGGACTGAAAACAATTAAAATGATATATTTCTCATACCAAATCCACCCTTTATAACCACTCACTGTATAAATCCTGGTCAATCTGTACTGAGCCTCCTGTCTCAGTGATGTACAGAGGGTTGGGAAATTGTTACATGATGCCACACAAAGTGTGAGTGCCAAATGATATGTGCCCTAGGAATGCATGGGAGTGTGAGGAACCCACTGTGGGGATGCCCAGCCTCTGTGGTGAATGCAACATGCAGCTCAACAATAATCGCTGGAAATGTAAAAAAGTATCATGTGGCAAATATAATTGATTAAAAAAACACAAGCAAAGGCTTTTGAAAAGGAAATATAAACAGCTTAGGGTTCTTCAATGAGAAAGGTGGATTGAACCACAGGATCTATGAACACATTTGAATTCTTAACACTTCCTGAACAAACAGTGTCTGGCCAATAGCATACTATTTACTGTGTTCACCTCATATGCAGAAGGTCTATAAAACAGGACTCTGTTCTCACCCCCTTTAGGCACAAGTCCAAAATAAATGTAATAAAAAAATAGAAAATGTACTTCTTAGTATAGATTCATTTTGTAAAAGGTAAGAAACTGGTTTTGTATCTGCAAGATTAAGACACTGATGTGGAAATGCAATTTTCCTGTCACCAAATGGAAAACTTTCACCATGTAAGTCTATTGTTATTGGTTTTTTTTTACAAAGATGGATATCTGACAATTTTACAGTTGTAATTTTTTTTTTAAAAAAGGGTTAAAAATGTTTGTTTTCAACCTATTCCTAGAATAGAGGTGAATACTGGTAGTTGTCCATCCTCCGGCTTCCCAGAATGGTTTACTTCTTAGGGCAGCCTTCCCTAAACTGATGCCTTCCAGATGGCTGGGGATTATAGGATTGGTAACCCATCACATTTGCAAGGCAGCAGGTTGAGAAAACCTGCCTTAATGAGTGAGCAGTCAGGAAGCTAAGACGGCTGAATGAACAAAATGGCACTGGAGTATTGGCATTGTGACTAACTTGCCCTTTTCTGCATGAGACAAACCATGACTGGTTAAGAGTGTCTGTGTGCATGTGGACCTAGGGCCCTTTCTTACTACAGAATTGTCACAATTACTCTTTAAAAGTCATGGCTCCATCCTATGGAACCCTGGGATTTGCAGTTTCATGAGGTATTTAGAATTCCCAGCCACACAGCTCCTGTAGTGCTTCATCAAATTACCAACCACAAACCACAGGGTTCCATATGATGCAGCCATGGCAGTTGAAGTGGAATCATAGTGCTATAATTCTATAGTGTGAAAGGCCTCCTACTATACAAACATGGCTTTACTGAAAAAAATCATATAACCAAAATTATCCTTTTTGCTATTTATGGAATTCTGAGCTTCTGCAGACATGATTCAGAGTGACTTACAGAGAGCTTTGCCTTGTTGCATGAATGACTTCTCATTACCAATGCCTGCCCAGCTTTTCACCCTCAGGATCTCTTTCGAGTTCCTGAGAGTGCTAAGGGGTTTTGGGGAGTACTTCCTGCCTCTTCTTCTTTCCATTCTCTAAAGCAAAATGAAACAACACAAAAACACTCCTATCTTGAGGAAGAAGAAGAGGGCAAAGCAGTGGTATTGGTGAGCATCCCCACTGGCATATAGAGCATTGACTAGAAGTCTCAGATCCCGGGGGTGGTGGTGGTGGTGGTGGCTACTCCACAGATGATTTGCTACCAAGGAGAAGTATTGATCCTCCATAGGAACTGATAAGCAGAGAGAGTTTTTCTACCAAAGCTCCTTGGACCCTGCAGTTAAAGTCCCACATTCCCCAAAGGAAAAAGGTCCCTGTCCACTGCTCAGTTGGATCACCTGCTGCTGTCTCTCCATTCCCTAGGGTAAAGGGGGTTTTTGCCTTGGGGAAGAGGAGAAAGGAGACAGAGGCAGGAATTCTAGGCTCATGAGCAGAACCGAGGGAGGTGCTCTGCTCATAGCAGGCAGCTGCCATATTGATCAGGCCTACTTTCTGCCAAGAATCCCTTTGTCATGAAACACCAGTACACTGTAGAGGATTCTGGGGCTATGTTCTGGGGAAGACACTCAATTCAGATATGGCACTAGTCAGACAAATTGGGTGCTACTGTCACTAAACGGAGGGTGCACTAAGAACATGCCTACTGCATATAATCCAAGGGAAGCCTGGTAGCAGGCAAGCTGTTCTACAGGCAAGCTTGGTCATCATTTCTGAACTTCTCACTAAGGAACCCACTAACAACTTGCTGAGGAACTCCAGTTAGAAGAGCAAAAGACTGAGATTCACTGCTCTTAGAAATAATTTAGTCTGTAATTTCACAAGCCTTCCCTATTTGCTACCTTGCAGCCCACTTGAGTAACTGCATCCGGTAAATACCTTTCTCTATGAATGATACAGAGATAATGGAGATACAAACTCCGCCAAGGGGTGGCAAAGGCCTGAGTTCAGGCAACTCGGACGTGAGGTTCTTCTTCTGTTTCCTGGCCTAGGCTGGTGTACGTTACTGAAGGTTCTAACTGCCCAGTGGCTGGCAAGTCTACGACAGGTCCTGAAGGGTTTCGGAACTGCTTGTACACCCGTGGATCTTGGGCAACGTATGTGGATGTGGAGGAGTACAGCAGCAGCCCAACAAGGATTGTGAAGAACGACAGAAGATAAAGTCCTGAAAACTAAATAGAAAGAAGATTAAAGCTAGTAAAGAGCATGTAAGTTAAGCAGTACAATATCCCAGAATACACCAAGCAAACATCTTGGAGAAGACATGGATTATACTGAGGATTTTTTTCCTCTGCAGATTTTACTTAGGTGGGGCCAAATCAAATCAAAATTCAGGGTGAAAAATAAATTGTTCAGACTTATGAAATGCAATTTGCTTCTCCTGTATCAACCCCTATTTTGAAGTTTTGCAAAAATCTAGACTCTCTTTCTTGCTCCCAATATATTAATAGGTTTTAGGACTTCTTGCCGTAGAACAGTGTTGCGTCTGCTTTGAAAGGCAATCAAGATACAAAGGAAAGTGAAGAAACTCTGCCCATTCTGGAAAATTAAATGTTTCATAAACAGGAACACAATACATTTTTTTGCAATTTCTACCAAGAGATTTCTGTATGGTTGTTAAACAGTCCAAAGATGAATTAAGGCTGCAACCCTATGCAATTACATAGCAGTGTGCCTGCCTTAATGCAATGAGTCACTTCTGAATAAAACAGTGCAGAAACAAGTGGAAGGTTATTATTTCCAAGAATTCTTATTCTTCACATCAGTAGCAAAAAACAGTGATAAAAGGTTATAACATTCTTAAAAGATATAAGAATAGAGCACAAGATAAATTTTGCCAAATCTAAGGGCAATTTGTTAAAACAGCACAAACACAGAGACCAAAACAAAACAACAACATCTCAGCAGCATTAGGCTAAAACTATGAGAACACTCTGAGGCTAGATTCATATTTGTGCCATCATCACAAAGTTATCTGAGCTGCTATGTATTAAATTTGGATACAGTTGTGAGTTAGGTTCCTTTCTGTGAAGCCTGCCAATTTCATAGTGTAAAAGCCCTGTATCAGACAAAGGAGCACCAGGGTTTCTGACTTGGCTATATGTCTGCAAATGAGGTAAGCCTAAATGGAATTGGAGCCAGCTTTTCTTCCATTCCAGAAATAAGTAGGGAATAAAGAAAGGGAACATTGCTTTCATATGTTACTCTGTTCAGTGATCAAAAGAATCTTCAGAAGAGTTTATTATAGTACCAAAACAAAAAGTAAAACCTAAGGCAGTTCTAGACAGTGCTGTAGTGGGGGGAAACATTGAACTTCAGGTACTCATCATGACAGCTCCCATAGCCACCCTCCACAAAGGGACTTCAAAAATGTTATCACCTGTGTTGACACATGTCAACAAATCATTTCCAGCAATAGCTTTTTCACTGGATTTTTTCTGGGCTGTGAGGCTGTTTACTGGAAAAGTTTATTCCTGACGTTTCACCTTCCTTTGTGGCTGGCATCTTCAGAGAATGGTGGCTCAGGGGTGTGTGTGGTTTATATACTGTGACTCCCTGTTGGAGAGGATATGCAAATTTGTGTATTTGAATGGCTAGTTCCTAGGGTGGAAGGATATGCAAGGAGGGTTAGTGTCTGTTTGGCTAATGGTCCACTGTTTGATGGAAATCCCCCTGTTCCTGGGTGAAGTTCATTTGCATGTGCTGAATTTTGATTTGGGTGTTTTTCGGGACTGGTAGCCAAACTTTGTTTACTTTTAGGGTTTCTTCTTTCCTGCTGAAGTTGGCCAGGTGTTTGTGGATTTCAGTAGTTCCTCCGTGCATTCTGATATGATAGTTGTTGGCCTGGTCCAGAATTTCAGTGTTTTTAAATAACATTTTGTGTCCAGGTTAGTTTATAACCTGTTCTGCTACTGCTGATTTTTCTGGCTGGCCCAGTCTGAAGTGTCTCTCATGTTCCTTGATTTGTGTTTGCACACTGCATTTAGTGGTCCCTATGTAAACTTGTCCACAGCTGCATGGTATACGGCAAACTCCTGTGGGATTTCCAGCAACTTTTTTCTACAGCAAGAGCAGATCTTTTATAAAGGTAACAGGTTTTAATTTCCCACTCAGTACCAAGCCACTGCCAAATACTTTGCATTGCAACAGGGATAGATCACAACACAACACAACAATGTATTATTGATCACTCAGCACAGCACAACTATGGCGAAGATACTGTTCAGCTAGGTTCAGAGGAAACTGAGAAGCCTGAGGGAGGTAAAATATGGTATCTTTAACTCTGCTAAACAAAACATTCTGGTGGTTCAATACTGCAAGCCCTGGCTTCCATTACAACCTGGTTGCAGGATGGAGTTGGGCATGCCAGAAGAGGAACAGCTAGTTGAGTGTTTGAATTCCTTTGATTTGGTTCAACTTGCCACAATGCTTCTAAGTTATGAGTAGGGTAATTTCAGCCTTGCATGGTCTACTTTAAAAGCAAACAAAAAGAAAATGAGAGCACGCATTCAGAATCTGTTAATAACTGTTCTACGCTAAATGATCCCAAGTATGCATTCTTGCTAAAGGACAGAGGAATGCCTTGTTGGGTCAACTCAAGCTCCTTGTGGTCTAGTATTATTTGCCAAAAGTATGCCAGGAAGCATCAGTCTGTGAGAAATTGGCCAGTGATCCACTAATGGGCCACAAATGAATGTCTACCATCCTCTGCATAATTGCAAACAAAGAAATGAAAGGAGGAAAAAAAAGGGACATTTCAGATAACTGATATAATTACAGAAAAACGAAAAGCTAAAAGGAAAGCTTCAGATAAAACCTTTGGAGACACGAAGTTGTACTTAAGTATGTATACCATGAGCAGTGTTGATATCCGTGCACTCGATATAACAGTCATAAAACACTTAAACCTTTCAAAAATAAAATAAAAAATAAAACAGCCCTGGAACCCCCGATGAAGTCTGTATCCACTGTGGCTTTCTTCAGCCAAAATGTAACAGGCACACTTCAGAAAGGGAGGTACCTTAATGAGGAAAATCTGAGGTGTGTCAGAGGGAGGGCTGTTCAGTGGGAAGAAATGGCCTCAGGTTTTCCTCAAGTTGATAATTGTTTTTTCCCTACAAGTATCTCACTTTGCTTTCATGAGCTACCTTACTAGGTGATTTCATAGAACCACCCTGTTGTCCTGTCTGCCAAAAATATCATTATCAAACAGCAGTCATGCGAAAGGTAGCTTTCACATGGTACTGACCTCAAGTGAAAGACTTCAGATAAGATTTTCAGCACAGTGGGAATTAGACCTATTGCAATTTATGCTGCACTTGTGGAGCTTTCTGCTTTTAGACACAGAGCAAACAGATAGCTTAGAAGGCTTGTTAATACTCACCACCACACTACATGCAAGGCAGAAAACAAAACCAATAGTTTTGTTTCTGCTTTTAAAATGGCTGCTTGTTTCTTCTCTTCAAATTTCCTTTCCCCTCTCCATTTCATAAAAGAAGATGGATACTATTCACCAGCACTGAGCTACAAAGACTGCTTTTCTATTATACTAGTAATGTCCTGAATATTGCGATGCCTTAGCATAGCTTTCACCAACCTGGTGCCCTCCAAGTGTGCCGGACAACAACTTCCACCATCCTCAGCTGGCATGACTATTGGGGTTTTGGGAGATGAAATTCACCATATCTACAGGGCACCCCGTTGAGGATGTCAACCCATCCTGTTGTGGTAAGGTTTTATATTCATAGGGAAAGTTGAGCACAATAATAACATATATGACAAGGCAGTGTAAAGGTAAGTAAGGAATACCGTATATTCCAGCGTATAAGATGACTGGGCATATAAGACGACCCCCCCAATTTTCAACTAAAAATCTAGGGTTTGGCATATATTCACCATATAAGACCACCCCACCCCCCAATTTGGCTGTCTGGCTGGCTGGCTGGGGGAGCCTTGCCAGCTGATCCTCTTTGTTTCCCAACTCAGGATGATCTCTTCGTGAGTTGGGAAAGCAAATAGGATCAGCTGGCAGGGCTCTCCCAGCCAGTCAGCCAGCCAGCCAGCCAGCCACAACATTCACTCCTCTCTTCCAGCTTCGGTTACTCCCCAAAGGGGGTGAAGGCAGAGGAGGGGGCCGAATGACCCTGGTTTGCCTCGACCACTGCCCATTCCCTCCGTCTTCATTCCCTTTGCAAAGGGAATGAAGACAGAGGGGATGGGCAGAAGGGCAACTGGAGGGGGGGTCTTCCCAGGTAACCAACCCCTCCCTGAAGCCACGATCGGGAGCTTGATCACAGCATCATCATCATTATTATTATTATTATTATTATTATTATTTGTATCCCACCTCTCCCATCAGGATCAGGGCGGCAAACATACAAACATCAGAACAATCCCATACAAATATTAAAACAGCACCATTAAAACAATTTCTATTATTATAAATAACTTCACACTTTAAATACTTTAAATATAATACAAATGTTAAAAACCTAAATAAAAAAAGATCATACAAATACTTTTGCTGTATAGTAGGACCCTGAATCTTCGTTTGCGAAAAAAAGCCAGAGAGAGAGAGAGAAGGACGCCCGTATCCACTGATTCAATTATCCACTGATTCAATTATCCACGGGACACAAAATGGCACACCTAACATAGAGTATCCGTAGAAAATGTGTCCTCTCTAGCCATTTTCCACGTCCTCCAAGGCAACTCTATGGTATTTTAAACTGGAAGCCCCATTATTTGCAAAATTCAGGTTAACAAAATAATAATATTCAAAACAACATTTTTGTAAAAATTACCTTAGCTTACCAATTAAGCAGGGCATGGGTTTAGTCAATTGGACAAAAAGTTGATTAATTGAAAAAAATATTGATTTTTATCTTTTCTTTCTTCCAATGAACTCAAGGGAATACACTGTATGTAGCTCTCCTCTTCCTGGTTATCACATTACACTGTTATAGCGCTATTATTCCACTTTAACTACTATGGCTGCCTCCTGTGGAATCTTGGGATTTGCAGGTTAGGGAGGGACAATTAGAACTGTCAGCCAGAAAACTCTTAGGCCTCACTGAACTACAAACCCCAGAATTCCACAGGAGGAAGCCATAGCAGTTAAAGTGGAATGATAGCACTATAACAGTATAGTGTGATAAAGTCCAGGTGACCTTGGGCAAGTCACATTCTCTCAGCCTCAGAGGAAGGCAAAGGTAAACCCCCTCTGAACAAATCTTGCCCCCCCCCCAAAAAACCCATGATCTGGAGCTGGATCGTGGCTTTGGGGAGGGGGTGAGTGGCTGGAGGGAGGGGGCTTCGGGGAGGGTGGAAGGGTGGCTGGAGGGAGGGGGCTTCTCAGCCACCCACCCCCTCCCCAAAGCCGCGATCTGGAGCCCGATCGTGGCTTTGGGGAGGGGGGGTGGCTGGAGGGAGGATGCTGGAGGGAGGGGGCTTCAGGGAGGGTGTAAGGGTGGCTGGAAGGGGGGGCTTCTCAGCCTCCCCCCTCCCTGAAGCTGTGATCTGGAGCTGGATCGCGGCTTTGGGGAGGGGGGGCTGGAGGGAGGACGCTGGAGGGAGGGGGCTTCTCAGCCACCCACCCCCTCCCCGAAGCCACGATCTGGAGCCGGATCGCGGCTTTGGGGAGGGGTGGTGGCTGGAGGGAGGATGCTGGAGGGGGGGGCTTCGCAGGGGGTGGAAGATTGGCTGGAAGGGGGGGCTTCCCAGCCACCCACCCCCTCCCCGAAGCCACAATCGGGAGCTGGATCGCGGCTTTGGGGAGGGTGGAAGGGTGGCTGGAGGGGGGGCTTTCCAGCAACATTCGCCCCCCTCCTCTGTCTTTGGTTGCTCTCTAAAGGGGGAGAAGGCAGAGGAGGGGGGGCAAATGAACTGTAAACAGTTTGCCTCAAACCCCCCCCCCGCCTGATCTCCTGCCTCTTCGCTCCATTTGCGAAGGGAGCAAAGAAGCAGGAGTTCAGACGGCGGGGTGAAGCAAAGTGTATAAGACGACCCGTGATTTTTCAGCCTATTTTTCAGGGCTCAAACCTCGTCTTATACGCCGGAATATATGGTAGTCACATCCAGTAAGGTCAAGATAAGTCTGGATGAGGCAGGGTCATAGAATCATAGAATCCAGTTGGAAGAGACCAGAAGGGCCATCTAGTTCAACCCCCTGCCCTGCAGGAATACACAATCAAAGCAGGACTGACAGATGGCCATTCAGGCTCTATTTAAAAACCTCCAAAGAAGAAGACTCCAACACACTCCAAGGCAGTATATTCCACTGCCACACAGCTCTTACAGTCAGGAAGTTCTTCCTCATGTTTAGGTGGAATCTCTTTTCCTGTAGTTTGAGTCCATTGCTCGGTGTCCTTGTCTCTGGAGCCCCAGAAAACAAGTTTGCTCCATCCTCAGTATGACATCCCTTCAAATATTTAAACATGGATATCATGTCACCTACCAACCCTCTCTACTCCAGGCTAAACATACCCAGCTTCCTAAGCCTCTCCTCATAGGACATGGCTTCCAGACCTCCCAGCATTTTGGTCACCCTCCTCTGGACGCAACCCAGCTTGTCCATATCCTTCTTGAATTGTGGTGCCCAAAACTGGACACAGTATTCCAGGTGAGGTCTGACAAAAGCAGAACAGAATGACACTGTTACTTCCCTTGATCTATACTCCTATTGATGCAGCCTAGAATCACATTGGCTTTTTTAGCTGCTGCATCACACTGCTGACTCATGTTCAGCTTGTAATCCACTAAGACCCCTAGATCCCTTTTCACATGCTCTGCTATCAAGCCAGTTGTCCCCCATCCTATATCGGTGTATTTCATTTTTACTGCCCAAGTGTAGTATCCTACAATAACTTCAGGACCACAGAAAGACCAGCAAGGAGAATATCCAAATGGAAATATATATATATATATATGTGAATAAAATTAGTTTTTAATCAAAAAGTGTTGTATTTGTCATTTATAATTTTATTCACATATATTTTTTTTCCATTTGGATATTCTCTTTGGTGGGTCAGTCTTGCAAGTGTAGTATCCTACATTTCTCCCTGTTGAAATTCATTTTATTGGTTTTGGCCCAGTTTTCTAATCTGTTAAAGTCATTTTGAATTCTGATCCTCTTCTCTGGGGTATTCGCTACCCCTCTTAATTTGGTATCATCTGCAAACTTGATAAGCATGCTCTCTATTCCCTCATCCAAGTCATTGATAAAGATATTGAATAGCACTGAGTCCAAGACAGAACCCTGTGGCACCCAGTTAGTCACTTCTCTCCAGGATGAAGAGGAGCCATTGATGACTACTCTTTGGGTTTGGTCAGTCAACCAATTGCAAATCTACCTAACAGTCGCATTGTTTAGCCCACAGGTTACTAGCTTCTTTGCAAGAATATCGTGGGGGACCTTGTCAAAAGCCATAATGAAATAAAGATATGCTACATCCTCAGCATTCCCTTCATCTACCAAGCTTGTGACTTTATCAAAAAATAGATTAAGATTAGTTTGGCATGACTTGCTTTTGAGAAACCCATGTTGACTTTTAGTGATCACAGCATCCCTTTCTAAGTGCTAACAGACTATCAGTTTAATGATCTGCACTAGAATCTTTCCTGGTATTGATGTCAGGCTGACTTGGTGCTAATTACTTGGGTCTTCTTCCCCCCCTCCCTTTTAAAGATGGGGACAGCATTTGCACTCCTCTAGTCTGCTGAGACCTCTCCTGTTCTCCAGGAATTCTCAAAAATTATTGACAGTGCTTCTGATTTTTTGGCCGTATTTGCAATGTCAGGTTAAGGCAAAGACATAACCTAAGGCAGGTAAAGCATTTGGTTTGGGGCAGAATAAGACAAGCTCTTGAACAGATCACTGTGAGAAAGCAGATGGAAGGCTTCTTCTCACTGATGAAAAGGAGCAGTTGCTTCAGCAAAATCTTAAGGAGGCTGGACTGTTGGGCCCACACCCTCCCTATCAATTGAAAGCAACACCTTTGCAGCTGCAGCACAGACTCAGCACACAAATGGCATATTTGGCCATTTCTTAATCCCGGAAGTTGACCGTGATTAGGAAAAGGCCAAATATGGCTCTGCGGCCTCCCAGCTCTTCCAGAACAGAATCGGCAGGGGGACGGCGTCATCCGAAATGGCCCCCCTGCTGCGCAGCAGCCTCGCAAGAGGGACGAGCCTTCTTGCATTACAAATCGCCATCTGAAAAAGTCCTCAGTTTAGGGAATAATGGGAAAGGAAAGGAAAGGCTTCTGTAAAAGCAGGTAGTTTATATTGGGTGCATATCTGTGTGGTGCAAATGCAGCCTGAGAAGTTTCATTTCTCACCCACCGCTAGCACAAGGAAGTAAGACAATGTTTAGTTACTTATAACATTTAAAAGGTTTAAAATCTTTTCCTTTGAAAGGATCCAGGCTAATGTCATGAATCTCTGGCAAAATACAGCACCCAGGGTTGTATGGACAATATTTCACTTGGGGGTCGTTTACACGGGCAAATATTCCCCTAAATATACCACTAAGATAGCTCATAGTTCCCAAGGATCGCAGCACAGCATCGCCTCATTCAGAAGGGGGAAGGTAAAACACCCAAATATAGCGTGGCAGGGCATGTCGCTATTTTTGCAGGAATATTTGCAATGTAGTGCTTTATTGGCAGTGTAAACTAGCATTCCGCTAAGGGTTAAAGCACAGCTGCATTGTGATTGGTTGATGATGCAGGGGTGGGCTTAAAAGAGGGGCAGGGAGGAGGCAAAGACAGTAGCCATTAGAGAAGAAACTTGCAAAAATCCTGTCTGCTATTTTGCGAGCCAGTTTGGGAAAAAAAAAAAAAGGATTCCCAACAACTTTCATTCAGGGAGCATTCCTTCTCATCCTCTGCTGTTTGAAAGTATGTAAAAGCTCGTTCGTCACTTTTATCCTGTGCACGGGGGAGGGAGAGAAACCATTTCACAAAGGGCTGTAGCAAGCTGAACTGCTATTTTCCCTCTCCCTCTCTCTCTGCTTGGGGGAGGGAGGGAGGGGGAAATAGAGAGACAGAGAGAGAGAGAGAGCAGCTGGAAAAAGTTGCGATCCACGGCATGGCAGCAAGACTTTTAGCAGAGAGATTACTCTCCCTCTGCTTTATGGAGTGAGTTCATTTACAGGCAGATTTACAGAGACACACAGAGCCACCACCCCCCACGCTTATTCAAGTCTGAACTTCAAAGCGACATAATTAGAAAAAAAATCTGACTGGCACAGCTGCGGAAAATAATTAAACCGCAAGTTGCCGCAATAAATCTGCTGTGTAAACTGGCCCTTAGAGTCATGGAATTGGAAGGGGCCTCATGGGCCATTGAATCCAGCCCCCTACCCCATGCAGGATCTCCAGCTGAAACATCCCCAGCAGGTAGCTGTCCAGCCTCTTTTTAAAGACATCCAGAGAAGGAAGCCCACCACCTCCCTAGGCAATTGGTTCCATTGCTGAAACACTCTCACTGTCAAGAAGTTCCTTCTAATGTTCAATGGAAATCTATTCTCCTGTTTACTTCAAACAATTAGACCTGGGCTTAACCTCTGGGGCAACAGAGAACAGCCCTGCTCCTTCCTCTCTGTGACAGCCCTTAAGGTATTTAAAGTCGAATATGTCATCACTCAGTCTCCACCAAGCTGAACATGCCCAGCTTCTTCAACCTTTCCTCATAGGTTTTGTTCTCCATACCTCTTATCATGCTCATTGCCCTTCTCTGAACCTGCTCCAATTTGTCTATATACTTCTTAAAATGAGGTGTCCAGAACTGAACACAGTACTCCAGATGAGGCCTGACTAGCAGAGACTATAGTGGGACTATTACTTTCCTTGACTTGGAAACTATGCTTTCATTGATGCATTGATGCATTTTTGCCTTCTTTTCTGCAGCATCACACTGTTGGCTTGCGTTCAGCATATGATCAAAAATAATCCCAAGAATGTTTTCACAAGTTGAGCGATGTATCTTCCATCCTATACCTGTGTATTTGGTTTCTGTGGCCTAAATGTAGAATTGTGCATTTGTCTCTACTGAATTTCATTGTATTAATTTCTGCCCAATTTTCTAGAATAAATAGGTCCTTTTGAGTTCTGCTCCAATGAACTGGCCACTCCTCCTAGTTCTGTCATATCTGCTAACCCAACAAGGGTAGCCTCCAACCCAGCATCTAAGTCATTGATAAAAATATTGAAGATGCCTGAGGTGCTCACTTGAAAGCTCCTTCCAGTTTGAAGCACAGCACTGATGACAACTCTTTAATCAACATTTTCCAACCAATTATGGATCCATCTGACAGTGTTCCCATCTATTCCATATTTAATCAGTTTGCTAATAAAAATATTATGGGGACCTTATCAAATGCTTTTCTGAAATCCATATAAATGACATCCACAGTATTCCCACCACCTACTAAACTAGTGACCTGATTGGAAAAAGATATACTGTAAGATTAGTTTTGGCAGAATTTGTTCTTGACAAATCTATGCTGGCTCCTACTGATCACTGCATTGTCATCAAGATACCTGCAGGCAGACTCCTGTATAATCTGTTCTCATAACCCCCCACCCGTTCCCAGTACTGAGGTCAAGCTGACTACTCTGTAGTTTCCTAGATGTTCTTTTTTGCCTCTTTGAAAGAGAGGGGACAATGTTTGCTGTTCCCCAGTCCTTTGGCACCTCACCTGTTCTCATTTCACTTCTGTAGCATTCTCTTTCACTAACTTTGTTTCCTTTGTTCCTGTTCTTTGCCTATGCCATTTTCTAGTTCCGTTTCTTAGGAGATTATCAGACGGACCCTTAGGGTCCGTTTCTATCCCGCTACCTCCCAACCGCCCCACTCCCATTTCTGCCGTGGAATAAAGAAAACAAATTTCACACACATACCTTGATTCCATGACAGGAATGGGCTCCTCCTCCCTTCGCTGCCTGGTCGTAAATGCAGCCGTCATAAGGCTGCTTTTACGACCGGGAACTCAAATCCCGGCCGTTCTCATGAGAACAGCTGGGTGGCAAATTTAAATAGACCCCCTCCAGCTGTCAAAAAAGAAAACAAGCAACAAAATATATTTAAAGAAAAAATAAAGCTATCTGGGGAGGGGATTTTTTTTTTTTTACTTACCTTGTCATCCCGATCGTACCCGGAAGTGTCCAGCAGGGACTTCCCAGTGACATCACATCCAGTTGTCGTCCCAGGAACAGAACGGGGCTCCTGTGCACACTCTCGTCATTCTGTTATAATAACAGAACAGGCCTCTTATTCACAGATTTTTCCATGAATAAGAGGAAGCAGGGAAGGAACAGGAGCAGAATGGGAGCATCCAAGGTCAGGGACGACATTGTCTAAAAGGTAAGCCTTTTAGCTATCTCCTGTCGTCCCTGTCCTGGAATATTTTTTACTATCTGATAATCTCCTTAGACACAATATATGAGTAAATGAGCCATATATGCATAACAGATTTTTTTCATGTGGCTTTGCATAATAATATTTCTCCTGTCATAAACACCTAAGGATCAAACTAGAGAACTGGCTACCTCAAATAAAGTAGTCCCATAGTGTCAGTGGGACCCTGGTAAGTCAAGTTCTATTTCTTCAATGGATCTTTTCTATTTGGGCTAACAATTGGGTTTAGCAATATTTAGAAGAGGTGCTCCCTCAAGTGGTGAAAGATGTTTGTCATAGCACATGCTTTTCTTCATACACACGTTACATTTCACATGCTTTGTTTTGTGATTGATCATTGGAAGGTAAACACAGGCTTAATTTGCAAGTCCAATTGTTGAAGCACTTATCTTTTTTGGAACTACCATTGTGGAGGAAAACCAGGTTAATCACATATTAATACAGGCAGAGCACTTGTTTGGGTTAGAATTTGCTAAATTTAAGCCCTGAAAACATAAATAATGGGTTCAGTAGATATATCAAATATAAAGTCTAAGATAGAAAGCAGAAAGCCTTGTGCATTAGAGAACGTGTGTGTTACTGTGAGCCAGTGATGATGTAATTCTGGGCAGAACACCTACTCAATTGTAAACAAGATAGGAGATGGTCCAGGAGACTTGATTGATAATATCCTCCTTACAGGTGCAATGGCTCATGTAATCTGATGGAAGACAGCCAAAGGCCAAGATCTAACAGTGCCTGGGTTTGTTTATATTATCTCCAACAACCTGATCAGAGAAGAGAATTGTTGACATAAACGGGGTAGCATCAGAACCCTTTATTTTAATTGGATCAGATAGGACAGCTGATAGGCTGGGTAGAGGCTGGGAAAAGAATAAAAGGAGCCAAAAAGAGAGAGAAAACAGACTGCTTTGGCAATCTGCAACATATGAAGAGAAGACTTCAATGTAGCTTTCAAGCCATGCTGTTCCTAATAAACTGACGAACTGCCCAGACATGCTGACAGAGTTGCTGATAAGAGAAACAACTAGGTTATGTCAAAATAGATAAATTTCCCATTCTGATTGCAATGGATGCCTGATGTGGATATATATGGATACGTAATAGATACTGTTGGATCTAGCTATGCTCAAGCAGGCTAACTCTTGAAAGCCTATGTGTTCCCAGATGTCTGTTTAAAGATGTATGGTTCCTCAACAGATGAGATGGTATTTTTAAACAGATAAAGGGCTGAGTCATATTGTTTAAGATGCTAACGTTCTTCTATGTGATCATTATAGGGAGCCTGCTGAAAGAGATGAAGAGATAAAGATTCCTATGAAAGTGTAACATCTTACTTGCCATATCTTGTAATATAATGAAGGCATGATGCCTTACATGGCATGGAATGGAATGCAATTAAAGCAATGTGCCCAGAAATTGACATGTCTGTGTTTTTCCCTAAGAGGACTGTGCATGCTTGTATATCTATGACTGCATATAATAAAGTCTAAAATATTATCAGAGAGCCTGATTATTCTCACACATAAATACCCCGAGATTCCAATACTTAAGAATGCTTAAGTGGGGTGCTGATGTTAACTACCTATCTGGTTTTCACCACCATCACAAGTTGGGTGCCCAGGCAGCCAGGTGACAATGGGACCTATGAAAGAGCTACAGATTAGCTAACAAATGGCAAAAGACCTTCAGTTCCTCAGTCTAAAGAGATAGGGGTGAGGAACCATGCCTGTGATGCTTTCCCATTAACATCTGTTCCGATCCTTTGTTAAAAATTATGTATTACAAAACAAGCAGAGAAAGCAATAGCCCCACTTTTCACATAAATCACAATGGTTTTCAGAGTTCTACATTCAACTGCAAATGATCAAGTTGTGAGAAACAGCATCAAGTGTCTCAGGTCCTATTTATATCTGACAAGGCTGTGGATACAACACTTAGCCAGAGCATGGAATAGTTATAAATGAACTACTTGTAATTAATTCTGTTTTTGGCAATAAGTAAGTTGCATTCTACCTGTAGTACAAAAAGGGAAAATATACCTTGCTCTTTTTTTCAGTTATAAAGAATGTGTGGCCTTACACAGGTGTGTTTTGTATAATGGGTGAGTGGCTTGTAGCATTCTGATATTTTTAATTGCTTAAAAAGCACTGCTTTAGTTATTTTTACTATAACTTGAAAAGAGTAATTTTTAAAATGTATCTCTGACAGGAACTAGTTACTGTGTGTGCAGGGGTCAGCGAGAGACCCTTGAAACTATAATGGTTAACTAGTTACTTAAAAAATCAATTTTCATCCTTGGTATTTAGCTCCACAACTGCACCTCATCATGTTTGTATGCTCTCATCACATGCACCAGCCCATATAGATATGGTCTTAGGATGCGAGCTGCTGGTACTCACTTGGACTGTTTTAAAATTCAGAGAAGCCCAGGGCAGCAGCAGCAGCAGCAGCAGCACCAGCAGCACCACCACCACCAGCAGCAGTGTATTTATTGAATTAGTCTATTGACCATTTCAAACAATTACAGATATTAAAACAGAGAAGCCCAGGGCTGAATGTCTAATCTAAGGCCACCATAACTACAGTAGGACCCCTGTATCCACTGATTCATTATCCACAGGACACAAAACAGCACATCTACCATACAGTCTTCCTAGAAAATGTGTCTCCTCTAGCCATTTTCTATGTCCCCCAAGGCAACTCTACGGTATTTTAAACTGTAACTCCCATTATTTTCAATGGCATTTTCTATTATCCACGGTTTTCGGTATCCATGGGGCTTCCTAGAACCAACCCCCAGTAGATATGGGGGTCCTACTGTACTTCTCTTCTTTACTCTTCCCATAGTCTGTACCATGAGATTTGGTTTGGACCTGAATTCAGTGTTTTGGAAATCCAAATCTTCATGTATCATATTGACAGATGAAGATCTAGACACAAGTATAAGATGGAGCTAACTTAGGGATGGAAAGAATATTCAAAAATATTAAAAATGGTTTTAAAAACATGTTTCCTGAGAGCTGGAAAACCATGATGAGGAGAATCCTGGACTGATGGGAATCTTCACAGTTTGGGACTTAATCTGTGCAAAATCTGTATATGGCCTTTGCATTTAAAACAGCATTTTCTGTGCAACAAGCAGCATTTTCTGCATGTTTGCCTCATAGGAGATGCTATTTTCTGAGCAAAAAACCCACATGGGAATTTTGCAAGGAATAAGTCCCAAACTGTGAATAGTCTTCAAAAACTGTGCAGTTTTCAAAGACTTTCTCACAGCAGGAAGAAAGTGGTGCCCACTTCTTGCTGCCACATTTCAAGAAGGATGTAGACAAATTAGAATACAGTATGATCCCTGTTCATGAGGGATACATTCCTGAACTTATTGTGGATACCGGAAACAGTGGATAATAGCGGACCCCATTACAATGAATGACTTCAATCTCAAGCATACCATAGAATTGTGCTGGAAGACCTAGAGATTCCTAGAGACAGCACATCTCTGGGCATCGTCTACAACATGAATCTATGGTCAGCTTCCAGTGGAAGCATGTCATTGTATCATGTTGGGTGTTCTAGAAGATGCCTAGACAGACCATATTTTTTCAGAGATGGGTAAGTGAACCCTGGGGACATGTCCCATGGATATGGGGGTCATTTGGTAAATTTACAGAAGAGTGATTTGGAGAGTGAGAGGGCTGGAAGTTCAACGTGGAACAGAGGAAAGACAGACAGCCTGGAGAAAAAGACAAAAGAACAAAGACAAATGTGTTCTCAAAACATTTGAAAGCCTACCCCCACTTAATAGGATACCCAAAGCCTCTTTGATCCATGGGAAAAGACATACATGCATTCACACGCATGTCAGGATTCTGGGATATGTAATCACTGTGAATTTTATATTGTAAAGAGCTGCCGCCAGCAGGGGCCAATAATGAGGGCTAGGAAGACAAAACTGGTCTTGATAATGAACTGTTTTTACATTATCCTGTGTGAGAAGCAAAGCATGTGAAAGAGATATAGCCACTATCACCCTGGGAAAGACTGGATAAAGCATGTGTGGGGGAATGGGCAACTACACAGCCCATGAATGTGATGTAAACTTGTACTGGTATAATTCTTTGTCCCACCCTCACTGCACTCTGTCTGTATCAGTCCTCCATCCTAGCAGTACTGGACAGTACTGCCGTGATTGCTGTGCTATGTAGTCTATGTATTTGAAATCTCAGACTTATAGTATGTATTTCTTTAGTATGCTCAAATAAAGGTCAGTAGTTTAGATACAGTCTCTGTGTCTGTGTGCTCATTTATAAATATAGGTGGGGTCTCCTTCCTTGGAGGTCTTTAAACAGAGTCTGGATGGCCATCTGTCGGGGATGCTTTGATCAAGATTTCCTGCGTGGCAGGGGGGTTGGACTGGATGGCCCTCGTGGTCTCTTCCAACTCTGCAATTCTATGATTCTATGATTCTATAATGCGGAAGATGGAGCAAACTTGTTCTCTGTTACTCCAGAGGGCAGGCCTAGAATGCATGGAATTTGCAGGAGAACCGATTCTAGCAAAATATTAGAAGTCTCTTAATGAAGAGAGCCATTTGAAAGTGAAAGAATATGCCCAGGAGGTGGCAATTTTTCCTTTTCTGGTGATATATAGGCAGAGGCTGGACAGCCATCTGTCAGAGATGCCACAGCTGCATCCTGCACTGCGGAGCTTGAATTGAGCAGAGAGTGGGATAGGATGATCTCTAGGGAACTTTCTTACACGACACTTATTTTCTTCAAACTGATACTGACTTGTCAATTCAAAACATTTACAAATAAAGTCTTTTCTCTTTGCCCATTCATTAACCCTGGAATATTCTCTAGTGATTCATTTTATCAGATCCCAATTGCCAGCCGTCTTTGTGTATGTTTTGTGGGTGTAAAATTTTAATAAAGTGCCAGCTGCTTCTAGTAATCGATTCTGTATTGTTATATTTGAAGCTAATGGTGCTCAAAAACAAGGTTACCATAATTGATTCAGCCTGGCTTTCTTGTTTATTCCTTCTGTGCTGAGTTTTACAATGTGTGCATACAGTACGACTGCCAGCAAAATCTCTTCCTGATCAGCCCCATAGAAATGTAGCTCATTCTCATACAGAGACAGAAAGAGAGAAGGAGGCTGGTTATTTACAGCTGCAGCTCATTCAACACGAGTTAGGACTTTTTCGGATGCTTAAAAAGCAACGCAAGCAGCCTCGTCAGCGTGCGAGGCTGCTGCGCTGCAAAGCGTCAGTTTCGGATGACGCTCCCCCCTGGCGGTACTGTTGCGGCACCGCGGGGAGAGTTGAGCGTCATATTTGCTTGATTTTTACTCATGAAGAAGAAGGCAATATTAAGCTTTCGTTGAAGGTCTGCCATCATGCTTGGTCATTGTTTTCCTTCAAATAACTTTATCAGACACAGAAAATATGGCATCATCACGACGCCACATAACTGCAAAAGGGCGTGTGGATCAGATGATGTGGCCCTTTCGCGGTTAAAAACAGATCAAAACCCGTTGTTTTTAATTGATGGCTCAAGCCGTCAATAGATCCTCCTGCTGCTTTTTGGGCAGCATTGCTGGCATGCAATGCCTTTGTCCCTTTAAATCTCAGCCTTACCTCAACAATGCCCTCTTCAGCGTGAACACTTCCGAATCATATCGGGACATCCAGGTAAGTGACGATCCTTTTAAAAACTTTTCCTGGGTTATTTGGGACCTTTAAAATGTGTGGGTATGCTTTGTGCTTTGTGCAACTTTAAATATACAGTTGTCCCTCCACATTCATGGGAGTTAGGGGTGCACACACCCCATGAATGTGAAAAAACCATGAATGAAAAAATATTCAAAGATTGGGGTGTGTGGATGGAATACCCTGTAGGAGGAGAGAGGGAGGTTTGTGGCCCAGGCACCTGCTGCCACAACCAGGCCCGCCTAAGCCTCCCAGGCCGCCTCCTCTGCCACCACAACCACCATCACTTGCCCCATCACCGCCACCATTCCCCTGCTGCCATGCACCCCGTCACTGCCACCATGCCCCCACTGCCATACCTCCAGGGTCTCCACGGCTGCATCTGCCATGCTGCCACCACCATCACCACCAAGACCCCAACAACAACCAATTGGAGGCTTTGCGGTTCAGTGTCACAGCCACGGTTTCCTTGGCAAATGTGTGGCCTCCCTTGGCCTTTTTCTCCCCCCCCACAAGGGACAAAAGCCAATTAAAGTGGGGTGCTCAATGAGGAGACCGCTGGGGCAGTTTGCTCAGTGAGTGCCCCGCTTTAATTGGCTTTTGTCCCTTGTGTGTGAGGGATGAAAGCCAATTAATGAGGGGCACTCACCAAGGAAACCGCCAGGGCGATTTGCTCAGTGAGTGCCCCTCTTTAATCGGCTTTCATCCCTCGTGTGTGAGGGACAAAAGCCAATTAAAGCAGGGCGATTAAAGTGAACGCCAAGCAAACCCGTGATGCTTGCAGCAAAGCCGCGTGTTCCCTGGTGGGGGGGGGGGAAGCTGAAGGAGGAGCAATCTTCCAGTGGCTTTCCGTGAATAGACAAAACAGTGAAAGTCAAAGTCACAAATGTGGAGGGACAACTGTAGTTGTCTTGTTTTTATTTTTGAGTTTCCCACGTGATAAAACGGCGCGAGATTTCAAGTGAGGAAATGAACGGGGCTCTGTTCACTTCCTCTTTATTGCCAGGGAGCCTTTGCCAGGAAAGGAGGTAAGTGTGGGGGGGATGTTCTTTTGCTGGCATAGAAATGGGTTTTTCTATGCCAGCAAAAGAACGTTTTAAAACTTGTAGTATGATAAAGTCCAAAGTCTCTTTTAGCCATTTAATTGCACTTGATGTTCATATCAAACTAGCCCTGAAGAATGAGAGAGGCCTACTCCCCTTTTCGTTACAGATCTGTTCTTCAAGAGACACTTCAGGGAGAACAGAACAGAGAGTGGCTGGATTTGAAAACAGCTGTTGTGTACACAAGGCACCTTTCTCCTTCCCTTAAGTGTCACAAAACTTTCTTCATTTCATCACTTTGCCATTGTGACAATGAATTTATGTCTTTCCCTAGCAGCAGTATAGCAGCTGGGTAAAACTCAGTATCACACCATCAGATTTGAATGGCATTCTATGGAGGGAAGGTGGAATGTTCTTTTTCAAGAAAGCTTTTTCAAGAGTCGCGCCACAGTCTATAGGTAGATCGATGTTAGTCTAACTGCATGATTTAAAGTTGCTTCACAGGTAAGATCCAGAACTTACATCCCACACATGAGTTCCATGTGCCCCTAAAAAGGTTTTAACATACCAGAAAATCCCACTAGCAGAATGAAACCTATGTCAATCTTTCTCCCCACCCCTTGCAGTTCTCTTTGTCCCTCCCCAAATCTTCTCTGAAATGTTTGGGACCCTCTCAAACAGCAGTGGAGGTGGTCATAGGGGCTGCAGAGAAAGGGGCAGTTAGCAAAGATTGAATCCCCCCTCCATTTACCACTTGTACCCTCAAAGGTACTTTGTGCAGAGAATGATTCTGGGAATGAAAAAAAAGATTGAGTCAACTCAAAATTTTGCTTCTTTCTTCTGCCTGAATGAACACCTGCCTTCTTTTTCAAATTATTTACATGCTTTGTATTCAAGAAGCTGTGAGCAGGTCTATGCGAGGCACCTAGGCACCCTCTCCATTTTGCACTCACCAGACTGAGACCTGCTTAGCGTTAAACCATTCTTTGGTCACAGAAACAGTCAAAGGTTTGCACCTGCTGCAGTACCAATAAAGAAGCCAATGTGAGGTTACACAATGTAATTATGTTATAGAATTAAAAGGCAGAAAGGTGTGATTTAGAAAACCTTCCAAAAGGTATTGGCATTAACTGTTACCATCATAAATGCAGATACATTTAAGGTGTTGGAGCTCATTTGGTGTCTATTAAGGCTGACTGATGCAATCATGAGGCTCAAGGAGGCTGCTTGACATCACTATAAATGGGTTGGGTTTCCTGAACATAACCAACAGGATTTGTGAAAATGCTGCCATTTGATACCCTTAATCACCACCACCACCTTAATCCTGCTTCAGTGGTGGCAGCAGTAAGCACATAAGATTGACTTGCTACTAGTAGGAAGCCATCACACAGCAGTGCTCCCTGACTCAATGTCCAAGCAAATCATTATTAGCACAGGTCTTGCTGCATACAGTAGTATTATCCCAAGGGTTTTTGTTTGTTTGTTTCTCCAGCATAATAAACAAAGTCCATCTAAGGTGGAGTAATCCTACTGATAGGCATGGTGCAGATCCACAGAGGAGCACCTAACATTTCCTAAGTTAATTGAATTTAAACCATCAGAGGTGCGTTGGGATGCATAGCCATTTTGTTCTTTCCCCCTGCCTCCAGTGGGAGGGAATATACTTTGCTGGCTCTGCTTGGGGCCACACTGAAAAGCTGTAGGTCTTCTCAATCTTCACCTGCCCATTACATGCATCTATTTTCAGTCCCATCCCCAATGGAACTAACCCAACATTTTTTGGATTGGTAGCACTGTCTGTCTGTCTGGAAGCACCTTCACTGGACCTTTTCTATTTACATCTGTTGTTTAATATACCTGCAGATCAAAAACTGATGTTGATTTTCCTCTTCCCACTTCTTCACCTGAACAGCCAACCCTGCCATTTCCTTCTCTTCCTCCTCCTCCATCTGAGAGGCAAAAAATCCAGTCTCCCAGCTTGAAGAAGAGGAGTTATTTCAGTCTTCATTTCACAAAACATTTTATTTTCTGGTTAAATGAGTTTCATTTACCTCAGACATCTGTGTGGCTATACAATGCATGCTAAGTTTCTGAAAGGTGACTGACAGCAGGCATCAGCAGGGAAACAGATTTTAATATTTAATACATTATTGACTTAGAATGCTCACCATGGAAAAATGCCAAAAGGGACAAGAAAACTCCCACAGATTTGTGGAGCTAGTATAGATTGTATGCACTGAGGACCATGACTTAATGCAGAGGTTGGGAAAGGTACTATTTTGAACTACAGCTTCCAGAATTTCTGGCCAGGCAATTCTGTGAGATATTCTGTAACTCAAAAAAGTTAACATTTCCAGTCTTTGGCTTAATGAGTTTTACTGCAGGCAAGGATTATAGCATAGTAAGAGAGCACTGAGGCTTTGCTTGAAGACGGGCCCAGGTTCAACACCCGGCATCTCCAGTTAAAATGATCCAACAAGCGATAAGGAGCCCTGGTGGCGCAGTGGTTAAATGCCAGTACTGCAATCCACAACGTTATGAGTTCTATCCCAGAGGGCTCCAAGCTTGACTCAGCCTTCCATAATTCTGTAGATCGGTAAAATAAGTACGGTACCCAGTTTGTTGGGGGGGGGCAATTAGCTAATACATTATAAACTGCTTAGGGAGTGTTTGGCACTGATAAGTGGTATAGAAATATCAATGCTATTGCTGTTGCTATTGATGGGAAATACCTCAGCCTAAGATCTGGGAGTTCTTGGAGAGCTACTGCCAGTCAGAACAGACAATACTGGGCTAGATATATCAGTGACTGAAATGTCTAAAGTAGTTTCCTGTGTTCCTATACCCCAAAACAAGCCTGGGTGTTGTTATGCTTTTCCCCCCTAAGACCAGCTTGCATGAAGGAAAAGGAAATTCATTAACTTGCTCCAGAGATGTTGGTGGTCTACAGGCACAAAAAAGCTGCCAACATCTATGAATGTATAGGCAGATTCAAGACTCCAGTAACTGGAACTACATCTGCCTGAGTTGTATTTTCCCCCCTTCTCTGTAGCACCTTTCATGGAGCAATGGATGCAAGCTCCAGAAACAGAGATTCCACCTCTACATTAAGAGGAACTTTTTGACAGCAAGAGCTGTTTGGCAGTGGAACGCACTCCCTCGGAGCGTGGTGGGGTCTCCTTCCTTGGAGGTCTTTAAACAGAGGCTGGATGGCCATCTGTCGGGGATGCTTTGATTGTGATTTCCTGCATGGCAGGGGGTTGGACTGGATGGCCCTCGTGGTCTCTTCCAACTCTGCAATTCTATGATTCTATGTTGGTGAACTCATCTTTTTGTACACAAAGATGGGAGCCAAAATAGTTAACAACTGGGGCTCTTTCATCAAATTACCTATTGATTTTTGAAAGTAAAGTCCATGACATATACAATAATACATCTCTAAGATTAGATACACCACACTGTAGTGTCAAAGGGCAGAATCTTACTGTCATTATTAATTCATTCTTATCAATCATATGCCTGTCTGGGGAAAAAATACAATACAATTTATCAGAATAAGCTACTTTGGAGATATTGCATCCATCAATCATTCTGTTGTTCTCGTTGTATAATTGGAAACTTGGATCAAGATTCCAGGGGTCCCCATTTTCCCTTTTCAGAGAAATGTGGGTTAAACCCCCTCATAGTGTCAGAACAGCTAAGCTCAGTGAGGCAATGAATCCATTCCAGGTTTTAGTCCAAATCTTAAGGAATTATCCAATGTGCTTAACCTATTTTGCAGATAAGGGTCAGCACCTTGGATAGTTACTTTAAGGTTTAGAGTAAAACCCAGTTCTGATTCACAACCTCACTGACATGGAAGCCACCAGATGCAAGCGGCTGAACCAAAAGCCACAACTCTTGCAGTGGTGACGTGGGACTGATGGTGATATCAAAGCAAACCAGAAGTTCAAGAGGTAGAAATACCTAAAAGAATCAAATGATGATTGAATTAATAGATCATTACTGCCAAATAACTGGGTTAAATCGAAATTGAATTAAATCTATCAGAAGGGTATTTTACTCTAGGTCTGTTCAAGATGGAAACTTTACAACCTTTGTTTCTTATCATATTACAAGGATGTTATCTAGGGGTTGTCTATATGAAGCAAAAAGAAGCAGATTGCTCTACTTTAAAGGCAACTCACAGCAGCTGAAATTTGTCTTAATGTGTTTGTTTTTTTGGGCAGATCGCAGGCATGCAAAACTATCCATGTTTGTTGTGCAAACGGGCATGCCTGTGAATCAAGATGGTGGCTGTGAGTGAATTACTTGTGTTTTTATTCTCACCAGCTACCACTGCCAAAAAGTATATATATATTTTTAAAAAGCATATCTAAGCTGTGAAAGTGAGCCTTAACAGAAAAGCAATCCCCCCCCCGAAAAAAACCCCTATTTCATCACATTAGTGCTCACTTGCTAAGGTGGAAAAAAAACATGGCAGCTCTGGGTGCTTGCCATATTAGCAAGCCCCGGTCCCTGTGCTTGTCCGGCCAATCAGTTTTCAGCTTCTGCTTCTTTGGGAAAGTGAATCAATCCGGTCACTTGTCCCAATGAACAGGAATGTGCATCCCCCTTGCTGTATTTTTTAAAGCTCCGGAAAAAGCAGCGAAAGCTTTTCCTGCGGAGTATATGGTGTATTTAGCCCCCTCCTTCTGAATATGGTGATACAATATAGGATGCCATTAAGACAGGTCGTATTCTCCTTGCATTCTGTGAGGAGTATTTCCATCGTTTAGACAACCCCCTAGTATTTTAATGCTCTGAGCTGTTAATATTCATGAAGTATTAATACCTGGAAAGGAAACGAGACATCCTGGTGACGAATACACCATGCTGCTTTAGAGTTGCCCTCCCCTGCATATTTGTTGCAGCCTATTTGTATAGTACTTTTTACAATAAACTAGAAATGGTGATTAGAGATTACAGTATTTTACAATTCACTGGGCGATGGTTTTTGAATAGGAAATTGAAATGAAAAAACAACAGCCCAGCATTAATTAAATATAAGGCAGTCTTGAAGAAATATAAGCCATCCTTTCAGAATATAGCTGTTTCTCAATACTGGCTTACTAGTACTGACAATGTTGTCTATTAAAAACATTTTATTTATTTATCAGCAGCTTCCCTCCTCTGAGGTTTACTTGGATTACTTCACTGTTGTCAAAAGGACACTTTGGTTTACAGTTTTATTTGCTATCTCTGTTTCACAAAGAAAAGCAAAAAGATGCCAAGGCGCTCAGTTGAGAAATGCATTTCAATTTCCTTGCTTTGCAAACCATTTTTCAGTACTTAATCTGGTACTTGGAAGTTTGATTGATTCCTTCCTTATCCTGACTAATTGATTCCAAGCATTTCAAAGTCTTCATTTGCATCTGTATCTGAATATGTGCATACACAGCACAATTTCACAGACATGCTGAGCAGCAAATGGGTGTGATTCACAGCTACCTAGAAAAGATCACTTTGAGATAACATGGAATTATAAGGATAGAAGAAGGTAAACATGAACATTTATATGCCTGATCCTGTCACCTATAGATGATTTTCAATGTCAATTCAGTGTAGGTCATGCAGTCTAACTGAAATGGAAAACGACAAAATGGTAGCATGAATCAGGTGCCTTGTATCTGAACACACAAGGAGAAGACAGATTTGTGCTTTTTAAATAAGCAAGTCCATGTGCTGCAGGGTTTAAGTAGTGGTGGTTATTTTTTCTTACCAAATGTATCACAATTCAAGTATGATAAGAGGGCACTTCTAGGGTTCTCTTGGGTTCACGTAGCCAATTCCTGAATGTAGCTTGCCTCTAGTCTCTTTAACTATGAAGCAGCATTTGTTGGAAAAAGCAGGCAGCAGTGCAGTCCTGATCTTTTGTCTATACTGCTTGTTTCAGTCTGCTTAGAGTGGCAGCAGTTCCATTAGCTCTGCCTTGGACCAGGAATCAAAACTAAACCATTGATATAAATTATGTTAATTAAATTTTAAAAAATAAAATGTAAAGTAGCTCCTCTCCACAACAAAATTTTAATGTAATTTTTCGAGCCTTTCTCCAGGAATGATATGAGAGGTAGTGCTTTTGTTTGCCCTGTGTCCATTCCTTTAGGTAGGCATTTCCCCTGCCACCCTTGCTGGAGTTTTTCACTCTGTGGCAAGCAGCTGCTGCTGCAAATAACCCAAAATGAGACAGACTGCAGTGAGACATCATGGGCTTGTCTATACAAGTCCCCCAAAAATGGATTACTCCCCAGTAGTAGCAAATTGCAGCAGCTGCAATTTGTCTTAATGGTTTGTTTGTTTGTTTTTGGTCCCACCAAAGCTTCGCATGGCCACTGGTCAAAATAGCATCTGAGAGTGGTTTCCCCCTTTATTTACCTACTTTTTTTTAACTGTTGTGGAACTTTTAAAATAAAAAACCCTGTTCAGTATGTCTGCTGGATCGATATTTTAATATTTCATCATTACCAAAAAAAAAAACCAAAAAAAAAACCCAACAAAAAAACAACAACCCCGTTTTATCACCTTAGCAATTGCTTGCTAAGTTGAAAAAAACAATATGGTGGCTCCAGGCACTTGCCCTGTGAGCAAGCTCCTACCCCTTCACTCATCCAGCCAATCAGGATCATGCTTCTTGTACTATGGGACAGTGATTCATACTGAATCACTCTCCTAATGAGGGGGAATATGCATTCCTCCCCCCCCCCATTGTTTTTTGAAAACTCTGGAAAAAGCTGTGAAGGCTTTTCCTGTGGAGTTTTTAATGTTTTGGGCCCCCCTCCTTCACAAAACTGTGGAACATCATGGGTTACCACTGGGACAAGTAGGATTCTTGAGTATTTTCACTGTTAAGACAAGCTCATGGAGGGAAAAGCAGGAAGAGACGGTAACTGTGCACTACATGAACATGACTTTTTACTCCCCCCTTGTTTATATGATGATAATCAGCTCCTTTGATGGCCAGTCCTTGGTTATTCCTTAGCTTCACAGAATCATAGAATTGTAGAGTTGGAAGAGACCATGAGGGCCATCCAATCCAACCTCCTGCCATGCAGGAAATCACGATCAAAACATCCCTGACAGATAGCCATCCAGCCTCTGTTTAAAGACCTCCAAGGAAGGAGACCCCACCATGCTCCAAGGGAGTGTGTTCCTCTCCTGAACAGCTCTTACTGTCAGAAAGTTCCTCCTAATGTTGAGGTGGAATCTCTGTTCCTGGAGCTTGCATCTATTGTTCCATGTTCTAGTCTCTGGAGCAGCAGAAAACAAGCTTGCTCCATCCTCAATGTGACACCCCTTCAAATACTTAAACAGGGCTATCATATCACCCCTTAACCATCTTCTTTCCAGGCTAAACATACCCAGCTCCCTAAGTCTTTCCTCACAAGTCATGGTTTCCAGACCTTTCACCATTTTAGTTTCCCTTCTCTGGACACACTCCAATTTGTCAATATCCTTTTTGAATTGTGGTACCCAGAACTGGACACAGTATTCTAGGTGAGGCCTGACCAAGGACTTTTTCAGACAAGGGTTACCGCACAAGAAACTTGCGGAAGAGGTATGGTGCTATTGTGCGGCAGGGGGTCCATTTCGGATGACGCCATCCCTCTCTCGGCATCATCAGTGTCACTTCCATGTACGACTGAAGGCAGCCGCGCTATATTTTACTCACAGACAACTTCTGTGAGTAAAATATAGTGCAGCTGCCTTCAATTGTACATGGAAGTGACAAAGACAATGCCGAGAGAGGGACGGCGGCATCTGAAACAGACCCCCTGCCACACAACAGCACCATACCTCTTCTGCAAGCTTCTTATGTGGTAACCGTTGTCTGAAAAAGTCCCAAGGCAGAATAGAGTGGCACTATTACTTCCCTTGATCTAGACACTATACTTCTATTGATGCAGCCCAAAATTGCATTGGCCTTTTTAGCTGCCACATCACACTGTTGAGTCATGTTCAACTTGCGGTTTACTAGGACTCCTAGATTCCTTTCACATGTAGTCTCATTCAGCCAGGTCTCCCCTGTATCCTGTATCTATGCTTTTCATTTTTCCACCCTAAGTGCAGTACTTTACATTTCTCCGTATTGAATTTCATTTTGTTAGCTTTAGCTCAGCTTTCTAGTCTATTCAGGTCATTTTGAATTTTGATCCTGTCCTCTAGGGTATTAGCTACTCCTCCTAATTTGGTGTCATCTGCAAATTTGATAAGTATGCCCTTAATTCTTTCATCGAAGTCATTGATCAAGATGCTGAATAGCACTGGGCCCAGGACAGAGCCCTGTGGCACCCCACTGGTCACATCTTTCCAAGATGAAGAGGAGCCACTTCTGAGCACCCTTTGGGTTCGGCCGGTCAACCAATTACAAATCCATTTATCTAGCCCACGTTTTACAAGCTTGTTTGCAAGAATGTCATGGGGAACCTTGTCAAAGGCCTTACTAAAATCAAGGTATGCGATATCCACAGCGTTTCCTTCATCTACCAAGCTGGTAATTCTTTCTGCAAACCCTCTTTTGGCTTCCTAGCCTCCACTTTGGATTTCTGCTCCTCCTTGTTACCCATTATTTATTTTTACCTGCTCTCTCATCAGCCTAGCTTTTCTGTCAATTATGTCCTCTTGCTCCTATCTCTTTTATGATTATAATGCTGCTCAAGAAATATTTTCCTGCATCTCTCCTGTGAGCATGTATTTATTTTTAGCTTCACTTATTCACTGAGTGAGTGGGTGAGAAGTTGAGTTTTCAAAAATTCATGCGGCTCTTTCCTTTTCTCCCAAGCTCAAAACAGGGACAAATGAAGTGCAATATTATGGATGGGATTTTAAAAATCTTTATTCCAGCAAGTAATATCAAATGCCAATTTAGTATTATGTAAACATGCCCTTTTCAATGTAAATGTAATTAACTTAAGGTGTGTTTTCTTTGAAGCTTCTGAGTGTAAATGTAATGGAGTGGCAATTTCATTGACTTTCTCATCTCCACCTGTAGCAACTTGACTGCAGGACAAACAACAGGATACATTCAGTCCTGTGTAACGATACCTTTATAGATATTTCTTCACTATCCTTCAGAGGGGCCACTGCTAATGGAGACTTGAAAGGAAGGTCCCTTTTCCTGCCCACTCTAGTTTTGCTGACACTCTTTCCTCAAAACACACACAGAGTTTCTCCTATGCAACAGGGCCTGATGGCTTCCATGTCAGTGGGGTGCTGAGTGCACTCTTGGTTTTAGTCAGAACTTCAAAGATGCTGAACTGTATCCGATCAACTTTCGTGAGTAAAAATCAAGGAAATATGACACTCAACTCTCCCCGCAGTACCGCAACAGTACCGGCAGGGGCGAGCGTCATACGAAATGGACGCTTTGCAGCGCAGCAGCCTCGCAAGCTGACGAGGCTCCTTGCGTTATTTTTCAGCATCCGAAAAAGTCCTTACACTAGAGTAGGGTTTCCTAGGTTTCTTTAGGGGAAACCATATGAGGTACTCCATATTCACATGGGTTTTCATTTCTAATTTGTATGCTCTTCCTGTTTGTTCACAGTGTGTTAAGTTCAATGGACATTCCCTCAACTTTTCACCTGAGAAGGTGTGGGACACTATTGTCCAAATTCATTTTTTATTCCAAACAAGAGGATAACTGTTAAATCAATGGAACTTGTGCAGAAGTTGATTATCTAAGTTCACATTGGTTCAATGTCTCTATTCTAGTTTGCCCTAACAACTGGATTATGGCTAACATTTCACTACATCCTTTTGTGATTGAGAAATGATTTTGCTCTGTTCCTAAAGAGGACAAAATACAGTGCCTTTGCTTTTGTAAAAGGTGTCCCACTTCTGATATGTAATTACCAGGGATGGCATGCCAGTGGAGGATAGAATCCACTTTGGGTTTTAGTTCAAAATGCCAAAAGAGCTATACAACATGCTGAACAAGTTCTGGGAATAGGGATAAAACCTACAGTGGCATGGAAATTAGGTGGAAATAGATATTGTGAATGAATCTCTTTCTTCTCTCTATCCAGTCTCATGTCAGAGGCTCCCTGATTTCCCCGCTTTCTGGGTTGGAACTGAAATAACTTGCAGCTGTGGGAGGCAAGATCCTGATTGGCTTTAAGTTCCATCCATCTGACTGTGGTCCTATCCCAGCATTGCACTAGGTATTTGCATTGCAGAAAAAGCTCCTGCTGGAACTAAGAAATTATTCTTTTCTCCATGTAATTAGCAACTGCACCACTGCTGGTTAGAACTGGGATTGTAGTCAAAGTAGTGCTGCCAAGTTTTCCAAATGCTGTACCAAAAAGGGACAATCAAAATTCATGACATCTGGGCTTGACAATTGTCTGTCTTTTTGAAAATCCATACCTTTTTTTTTAAGCATGCATCAAAAGTCCTGAATTCATTTTTATCACATCATAATTATCTGTAGTGGCAGAGAGCTTCAGATGTGCTCACTTGCTCCTGCAACATGGCCTAATATGTTCTCAAAATACCCACACCCCTAAATATTAGCTTTTTGGCATCCCATTCAGTCTATAGAGGAAAGCTTTCCAGCACTCAAATAGGAGGTTCGTGATAACAACAAGAACAGCTACAATGTTATTCATTTCTTGAATTTATACCCAGCTTTTCTCCTAGGGTCGGGATCCAAGGTTGCCTGGGCACAGCTGGGAACTCTAAGGGACACCTGGCAACACTAACTGGAGGGAAAAGGGTTAAAGTCCCCTACCACACCAGGGTCTCAATCCAGATTGGACACTTGCAGTATACTTTTTAAAAGTCTATTGACACCATTGCTAATAATGTGAATAACATCTCATCTACGGTATGTTTGCCCTGGAACGTTTATGGTGCTATAAGATGTGGAGGTATTTTCTATTTCACCCATTTGTGCATTTCTAACCATGTTATCTCCTGGCTTTAAATTAGAATCTGTATCTTTTTCCTGATCTAGATACACCATCCAAATTCTTCAAATTACCACAATGCTATTTTTCAAAATAACTGCTAAAAAAATAAGATAAAACAGAAGAGATATTGTCAATATAGAACATAGTTCAGGGCAGTTGGCTTACCAGTTGGCGCATAATACTGTGTGACTGGGCCTTCTGGTCCAGCATACACTCAGTATTCATGATAGTCGAGAATGCAGGCTAAACTGCTAATACAATCTGGTGGGAAAGTAATGTTCATATAATAACTAAAATTTGGCATATGGCTCACAAATGAAACACATAAGAATGTAAGAAGCCTAAATTAACATTAACACTGAGGAAAATGAGTAGTACTAAATCTGCTTGATGAAAAATGTAATTTATTTTACTTGCATGAAAGCTGGTAAGGCACTGGAGAAACAAAAAAATGTAACACATACTTCAGGAAATGAAATTTCCAGGGATCCAGAGTTTCCAGGGATCCAGAGAAAAGTTACCTTTTTTTGGACTGGAATTCCCACGATTCCCCAGCCAGGATGACCTATGCCACAGACTGTGTTGCCCAGGGAATTCCAGAAGCTATAGCTCAAAAAGATAATTTTCCAAACTCTGCTGGGGTCAATGAGGAATAGTGAAATGTGTGTCCTTAATTTACCCCAGTGTGAGGTTGAGAAAGAGCCCCTTTGTATCCTATTTCATTCTCCACCACAGATTCCTTTCTTGTCTCCTCTATTCCCCCAGTCCTCTCCCTCAGTCAGGAGAAGGAGGGAGAGGGTGAATGCTCAGGCTGGAAGGGCTTGCAGATATTTGATCCTTGAACTGAAGCGGCCCATAGATTTCAGTCATTGAAACATTGCCATTTTAGTTAGACAGGAAAAGAACAGGAGACCAGTCAAATAGGATGTGACAGTATTCTGAATAATGAGTGAATTATAAGCTGAGATGCAAAAGGTCATGTGAGAATGGAAACTGATATGCCCACACTGGCCTTTTCAAACAGCTGTAGCCTCCTTTCAGCAACAAAATGCTTTACTTCTACACATTCCAATATTTAGGAGGAATTACATTTGATAGTTCCCTCTGTTCTACCCTCATTCTGAGAAAGAAGTGGTGGGTATCCTGTATTCTCTTGATTCAAAGAAGAAAGAAAAAAAGGTTTGTGCTTCTGAAAAGAGCACTTCAACAATTTCTGTCCAAAAAGACAAAAAGGGTTTATCTGAACTGTCCATGCTGTCAACTTCTCCAGCTTTCTCCAGAGGATGCTAAGTCTTACGCTTTAATTTTATACAGGGAATTTAGCACTTAACTACAGCTGGTAAAGTCTGGATCCTTATGTCAGGGGCCATCCTGGGTGGTTTCAAACTAGCTTGGTTGGGAACAGCCAGAGCAAATGCAGGCTTTTCTGCTGAAGTTGTTCTGTGTGGAGATTGATAATAGGTTAGCTCTGGTTATTGGAAGTGTGCTTTCAGGATCCATTCTTATTGATTAAGCCCTCAGGGACACATAAGTTTGCTGTTCCCAACTGAGCATTTGACAAAATAAAGGGAATGCAATTTGTGTTTCGAAGTCTATTTCACAGTGAAACCCCAAATAATAGCGTTTTAATGAAAATATGAAATTAACTCCCGACATTTTAAATAGCATACTCAAGCTGCTTGTGAGTCACAGCCCCATATTTCTGATTTATTAGAACCTTCAGTAGGTTAAGACATCAACCTCTGTGGGGCACATCACACATAGACTCATACAACCATAGAGTTTGAAGGAGCCCCATGGGCCACCAGGTCCAACCTCCTGATCAATGCAGGATCTTCAGCTACAGCACCTGCAGCAGGGAGCTGTCCAGCCTCTTTTTGAAGACATCCAGAAAAGGAGATCCCACCACCTCTCTAGGCAATTGGTTCCACTGCCAAACCACTCTCACTGTCAAGAAGAATCTACCCCTCTGTAACATTAGACCTAGTTCTACCCAATTGGCGGAAGCTCGGTCCTACATGTGCTTCAAGGAGAAACAAATCTCTGATTTGGAAAACGAGATCCTTACAACATATTTTTTTTTGGAGGGGGAGAGTATCTTTCTCCCTCTTTCATTTAGTTTCCACTTCCAATTAAAGTGTTTCCTGCATTTCCTTTTGATTTCCAAAGATTTACTACTGTAGCTGCAATAAAGCTGTCAGATGATAAAAGTAGCTACACAGAGAGGAGGAATCACAGCAGTTACTTGAAAGCATCGTAAAATTATGTTCTGCAAGAGGTATTAAAATGCTCAGATGATTCCAATTTAGCATGAAGCCATTTATTTTCCACTGAAGAGAGGCTTTCACCCATTGGTCAATCGGCTATAAAACAAAAGGGATTAGTGCAGCTAAGAAGGTGTGCAGCTGGGCCAAAAACAGAAACAGGTGGAAAACATGCCGAGTAAACAGACCTTAGCAGGATAATTAATAGACAGTATTTAATACTAATGTTTTCTGCTTAAAGGGATTGGAGGCACTTTAAAAGGTTGCCTTCGTCATATAAAAATAATGCCAGGGGAAAGAAAAACAAATTGCAGGATTGACTATACAGAATTACAAACTCAATTAGCAAGGGCTGAATTCAAATCGGAGAAGAATATAGACTATTTGGTACATGTGCTATTTACAACTTGCAAATGTAATGTCAATGTACCTGTAATCAGTAACTAGGAAAATTTATAACTCTGCAAATTTTGATCAGCAGTAGCATGGGGGTTGTTTAGACGGTGAAAATACTCATCACAGAATTTGAGGAGAATACGTTTTGTCCCAATGAGATCCCATGGTTATTCGCCTTAGGGGGGCAAAAAACTCCAAAAACTACGCAGGAAAAGCCTCTGCACTTTCCCTGAAGTTTTTAAAATAATGCGTGCAAATGTGCATTACTGCTCATTAAGACAATGGATTCGAGACACTGCACGTTCTTGGAGAGGAGTGGAAGTGGACACTGGATTGGTTGGACATGTGCGGAGGGCAGGCTTGCCAGCGAAAAAGTGGTCGGAAGTGCCATTCTGAATTTTCGCTTTGCTGATTGTGCATTTTTTTGCTCCTCCGAGGCAATCAAATACTTTTTAAAGCAGGTCATACTTGCGTACCTTTGCTTTAAAGTTAAAAAAAAAATACTGTGCAGCAGTGGCAACGAGTGGTGAAGGGAGCCCTGGTGGCGCAGTGGTTAAATGCCAGTACTGCAAGCCACCACGTCGCAAGTTCGATTCCGGCCGGCTCCAAGGTTCACTCAGCCTTCCATCCTTTCATAGGTCGGTAAATTGAGTACCCAGCTTGTGGGGGGCAATTAGCTAACACACATTGGAAACTGTTTAATGCAGTGTAGATGTGTAAATAGCTGTTGCTTAAAAAATAATAATTGTAAGCCGCTCTGATAGCCTTGTGGCTGAAGAGCGGGGTATAAATAAATAAATAAAAATAAATAAATAAAAAATAACATGCTAATTTACTCGGTCATCTTGATTTGCAGGCATGTGCACTTCAGACGCTGATAGCTTTGCTTACTATCGATTTTGCCAAAAGACCATGGAGACAAATGAACTCTGTTGCAAATTTGCAATAATACCCAGGAATCAGCATTATATCCTCTCATTTAGACAAGCCCATGGTTTCTAATTGTTAACCACAGTTCAGTATTACATCTGAAGCATGTCTGTCTGAAAACCAGGATGTGAAAACTTGGTTTGAAAACCATGGCTTTTGACACACATGGTTAAGAATTACATCTTAAACCTGGAATTTTTGCAATGCTTTGTAAAATAAATTTTATACATCTTTACTGATATTTTTGTAGATATTGTAAACTATATATTTTAATATTTTGTAAACCACTGTGAGTCGCAGTATTATACAAAAGGAGCAACATAAATAAATAAAATAGCAAGAACAACAACATGCACAGAGCAACTGTTGATGTAGCTTCCCTGTCTTTCCAGTTACTCTGCTAGCAAGGTGATAAACAAAAGTTACATATACTTGCTAGAGAAATAGGTCAGTTTGCTGCTTATCATGATCTTGCTGTGCATTTGGGATCTTGACCAGAGTTAAGGTGACAAAGTTATCTTTGGTTAGCTATCACGCCTGAGATCCTGCGTGGGACACATAGCTATGATAACCTATATCTCAATCCGACGCCCTAAAACCCACCTTAAAAGCCAGGCAGCTGTACCATGTGAAGGAGTTCTGTGAAGGATGGCACATCCAGCTCACTCCCATCAGAGAGCTGTGGTACAATGAGCAGAAGCAGGGACCCTTGTGGGGTCCTGTTGCAACTCCTCATCATACTTCAGCTGACTGGTGGGGGGTTCTGGAGTCATCGTCCTTCAATGTCCCATTTCCCAGCACCACAGAACTCCTTCATTCTGTATAGTCCCCTGGCTTTTGAGGTGGGTTTTAAGAGTGTTTGACCAAAAGTGCCAACATACATCAATGGGGGTGGGGTCTGGATAAAAGATTCAGGAGGTAGTGAGCTTTGCAAAGCTTTAAACTCTTCTCTGGCTTAGAATAAGGAAGCATAGAAAAGATTTTTTAAAACCCTATTAAATAACTCAATGGCTATAAAGTAATTATTAGAACATTAAAGTTGAAAATTAGAAACAGGTTTCAAAAATATTACAGCTCAAGAATAGGGGGGATCTTACGGTTGAACTACTGTGCAAAACTGTATCAAGAAAACAAAACCAATAGAATATCACTGCAATGGCTATGGAGCAATGGAACTCTTTCCCCATGCAAACCTTTCGTTTCTTGTAACCATAATTTTTTTGTAGGCCCATTAAACCTTTTATATTCTAAGTATACACAACATATATCTTGAATGTATTACACTAGTTTTAGGCAGCAATTTTGAATTTTGTTGTTTCCTTTTTCACTGGAATATATGTACAATATTTAATGAAGTCAGAATTTTAATCAGAGAAAGGGAGTATTAAAATTTTAAAGAGAGTCTACTCCAGACTGAGTGCAGCAAGTAATTAAAGACTATATTGTTTTGTTTTTTGTTTTATAATAATAATAACGAGGAGCTAAACCAAAACTACTGAAATTTTGGGGTACATAATTTTGGAGTGGTTTTTTTTAATGGTTTGGGGCAAGGTCAGATTCCAAGGACCTGTAGGGTTTGTTTGCGTAGCTGAAGGTGGAAGGGGGAAGAGAAGGGGAGTGCCCTCAGCCATTACTTCCTGGCACCAGCTGAGTCCTGACCTCAAAACTTAGCTGGTTCCTGGAAGTGGTTGCTTGGTGTGCAACTTCCTTTACCCTTTGTCCTCATGGGAGGGGGGCATTTGCTGCCACTTTCAAGCACTGATGGGAAATAACAGTGGGGACTCCTTTCCCTGCTAGAGACCAGGGGGTGGGGCTTGGGGGAAGAAGGGGAGACTCAGATAGGAGCCTTTTTGGGATCTATGGGATCTATGATTGGTTAGAGCAGGAGTGGGCAACTGTAGAGGGGGTACAGGCCAACTTTCAACCCTGCGCCCTGCTGGTGCGCCACACTAATATACCTGACACAACCACAAGTGACATCACATCACTTGTGGTTTTGATTTTGGCTGATTTTGGCCTTGTTTTTCTTTACTTTTCTTCTTCTCTCTTGGCAGTTTCAGGTATGTGGAAGACTTTGGGGAACACAGCCACTGTGTTTGACCAATTTGGTGGGAGAAAAAAATTGTCTGAGGTTTTTTTTTTTATTTGGTGGGAGTATGGGGGCTTGGGGAGCTTCAAGGGCTGCATTTCAGGGCCCCAAGGGCCACACTTTGCCCACTCCAGTTTAAACTCACAATATTACAAATTCAAGAAGGAGAAAGAAAACAAATTACATGTATAAATTTGACTTTTAAAAGAACATAAATGTGTTTTTTTTTTAAAAAACAACCTAATCAAAACTGTAATTTTTAACCTGGAAACAGATGGTTGACTATTTGGCAAAAGCCTAATTTTTATTCTCATCCCTCTGTTAAGATGCTCTGAGGTCATGGAGGTGTTATCACCACTTCTTTCAAGGAACTGCGTAGATTTGCATCTCTTGGTTAGAACTCACTGTGACAGCCAGGAAGCATAGTACACAGCTTCAAAAGGGGCAGAAGAGGCAGAGAATGAATGCGTTTTGTGATGGACTAGTGCTCTTCTGCACAATGCTACATATATAAATGCTGGAGTGAAAGCAGGGCAGAGATGTTATTGTTTCCCCTCTTTTTATTTTTCTGCATTAACAATGTCTCTGCGAAAGAGTAATCAATTATTCAGGTACGAAGTCTGCTCAATTTACCTTATAGTGGAAGAGAAAAAATCCACAGAAAAGGCTGTACAGGTCTGCAGTAAGCAGGGAGAGGTTGACTGCTGTAGCACTAGTTTTCTTAATGACCACAGGCATGAAGCTGTAGAGGCCAAACATGCAGGCGCTAAAGCCAACATATAGCAAACCTGGAAGAAGAAAGGTTCAGGGGGGAAAAAGCCTGTTAGCAGTGTTGCCATTTTTTCAAAATAGCAATAAGAGACAGTTGAAATTCTTAATATGCAGGGTTGACAATCCAGAAGTATTAATAAGTTTGTGTTCTGTTCATTTCAGTTAACTTAGCCATGTATTTCCCTGTAAAATCAACATACTGTCCACATTCATATGCACATATTTCTGCCTTTATGAAGAGCCTACACCTCCAAATACAGAAATGTTGGTCATCTCATCAAGTCTACATGAAAGGAAAAAAATTCCAAAAGATTTTTTTTCCATATAGGGGAGCTTCAGTACAATATAAGGGATGCCTGTCAGCCCTGTAAGGGAGAAAGAAGCTTGCCAGCTCTCAAATAAGGAATACCTGGCAACTCTACCTGCTAGTATTGTCTTGGACAACAGTACTTTAGAGGCACAATTTATGATGGGAGAAGGGAGGATGCACCATATAGAAGATTAAGAACTCATCAAGGTGTTTGGGAGAAAGGGACAGCTATGTCAGCATGTGGAAATACAAATGAAAATGGCTTTACTGTTTCCATAAAGAGAGGGAATGATGTAACTGAGGGGCTTACCACACTCTCCAGTAAAGCCGCAGTGCAGCAGGAAGGTTCTGTCTTCTGTACTGCCTTACTTCATCAAGTTGTTGTTCTTTTGTTCTGGCCCTGTGGGAGACTGAGGTAAAACCACGTCTTTTTGCTAACTGGATAAACCCATTAGCAAAAAGATGTGGTTTTACCTCAGTTTCCCTTGAGACCAGAATGGCAGAACACTGGAAGAATGATGATGCCATGCAGTAAGGCAGCATGGAAGATGGAGCCTTCCTGCTGCACTGCCGTTTTACTTCAGAGTGTGGTAAGCCCCTGAGACAGGGACACAGGGTGATGCAGCTAGGTGATTTTACATTCTGGACCAAATAGCCTTATGAACATTCCATGTAGATGGCCATGCTGTATTATTCCAACTTTCAAATCATCCAAGTAACCATTTTCTCCTCTGTTTACCACCTGGCATTCCAAGTACTTTACAAGTGCTTCTGCATTCCCAATATGTGAGATTAACCAAACAATTTGGTGATCCTGCAATACTCTAAGCATACATATTTTACATTTTAAACTCCAGTCATAACTTCATCTTAACAATACAGCCAGCCCTCTGTATCCCTGGATTTTGCATCCATGGATTCCACAATCCATGGCTTGAAAATATTAAAAAAAAAATTCCAAGAAGTAAACCTTGATTTTGCCATTTTATATAAGGGATACCATTTTATTATTCCATTGGATATCATGCTTCCCATTGACGCCCCATTGACGTGGGGGAGAGGCTTGCATACCCTAATGAAGTTTTGAGCTATGCTGGCGGTGGCATAATAGCCACTGGTAGGGCATCCCATGCCAGACAGGTCAAAACCAAAGGGTCTGACAAAGAGTGTCAAAGGGCAGGATGGGCTCTCTAGCCTTATGGCAACCATCCTAGGAGAAGGAAAACTCTAATCCCAAACCCAGGCAGATGGTGCTCGTCCAACCCTGTAAGGTCAACCATCTAAGAGGAGGAAACTCTAATCAAACCTACAACCCGAGGAACTCATTGCTACCATCCATGCTTGCAAGGCCACAGCAGATGAACCTTTGGTTTAAAGGGTGAGGCCAGTTCTGTGCATGCTGCGCTCCACCAGAAAAATCCATTGCACAGGCTTGATCAGCGTGCTTGCAGAAAGCGCGGGATGAGTCCTTCCTGAATCTTCATTTGTGAAGAAAAGCCAGAGAGAGAGAGTATCATGGGACTTGAGCATCCATGGATTTTGGTATCCATGGGGGGGGGTTCCTGGAACTAAACTCCAGCAGATACCAAGGGCCCACTGTACAATAAAGGAACAGATTTCTTTTTTCTTTTCTTTTTTTTTTAACATTTTTGTCTTCTAGGTTATGTTTACATAAGATTCTTAGTCAGAGGTTTGTAATTCTGCCAAGTCTGGTTGCCGTTTTTGCCCACTCTTAGATTTCAGTTCGGTGCATCCACAGGGTGCATCCTCAAGGCTCCATGCCAGATTTCCAAAGTTTTCAGTACTATGCCCCCAGAAGTCTTTGGAAGTCACAACTGGCCATTTACAGACTATTTGGGGGCTCCGTTTACAATCTAAAAATAGCCTTTCTTAGGAACAGGACATGGCCAGTGTGAAGCCCAGAATTTAGTTGTGGTAATAAGACTGGCCAAGCCCACTCTAACTCAGAGCTTGAAAAAGTTCCTTTTGAAGACTATAAGTCTGATACTCTTCTAGCCAGTATATCACCTAACATGCTTACTGGAGGACTGTGGAAGTTGAAGCCCCGCTCCAATAATTTTTCCAAGCTCAGCTGTACGTGTTTTGGTGAAGGGCATGCTTTTTACTACAGAAGAAGGGTATTTGGAAGAAAGGTGCTTGATATTAGCCCCTTTGGGTTTTGCTGGAGCTGGAGGGTTTCTGTCTGAGAAACCTGACCTGCTGGTGCTGTCAGCTTAACCTATAAATTTGTAAATTTATACCACAAAACATCATTTTCTCCATCTCACTAAAAAGGAGAATAAACCCCACAAGGCATTTAAACCTCTCCACTGTTTGGAGAAAGAGAGCAACCAGGCTTCATATTGATTTGTTGTTTAGCTTTGGAGTTGCATTATAAAACTCCTAAGACTTCTTGCGACAGAACCTTATGGCAGATGTGCCTGGCTCTATTAAGGTTTTGGGATAATTAGAAGAAATGATGAGTGAAAGCCCAAGGGGAGCAAAGGAGTATTTTGTATAGCTTACTATAACTGTGTTGCTCAGGGATTCTCTTTGTCACTAGCTGACTCAGGCGTGTGTGTTTTTTAACTTGGTGTTTTTGATGTGCATTCTGAAAGTAGGTTAACAGGAATTTGTTGATACATTATGAACAAATTATCTTGCTTCTCATTACAAGAGCCATTTTTGTGTTCAACTTGCCATTTCATATTATCCAGACTCTATCTTATTCTTAGCTTACTCCGTTATTACAAAGATAAAATGCCATTCTTATTGAAGACATCATACCAATGCTTCTTATAGAGAAAAATATTTGCTTAGCTGAGTCAGGCCTTTGCCTATACATTAATTCCTCCAATTGAAAAAGGAACATTTGGTTCAGCATAGTTATGTAGATGTAGTACATAATCCAACAGGATTTTGTCAACAGTTAGACACCTCTTTAGGTTTTGCTCAATAATCTGTAATAACAACAACAACAAAAATCTTGCCTGTCTCTCTATCAGAGCCATGGCACTAAGATTCAAGGCTATGAAACCTAGGCAGCTAAAACTTGGCATGCATATGAAGACACCCTACAACTATGCATCCTCAGATTCTTTTTTAAAAATTGATTAATTTTAATTAATTCAAAGGAACTGGTGTGTTTGAAGCCTCCAGTAATATCTCCAGTCAATAACTAGCAGACTTCCCTAAGCAGGTTTGCAGTCAATACAGTTTAGAGATTTGGAGAAGCGGTAATATCCTGATGGTGAGAGCTGTTCGACAGTTGAACACACTGCCTCAGAGTGTGGTGGAGTCTCCTTCTTTGAAGGTTTTTAAACAGTAGCTGGGTGGCCATCTGGTAGGAGTGCTTTGATTGTGTATTCCTGCAGGACAGGGGGTTGGACTGGATGGACCTTATAGTCTCTTCCAATTCTATGATTCTATGGTCCAAGGGACAGAGTTACAGGATTTGCCCCTCCTTGTTGCTGTGGGTTAGACTCTCTTATGAGAATTGAGTAAGGACACTCTTCCCTCAGGAAGCTGTACAAGTAGGGGCACCACAGTGATGACTGTAACTGTGGTAGCTTTGCATAGAAATCTGCGTTATCTGCATAGAAAAGAATATTTCAAAGCAGAATTATTGTTTTTGTAATTATTGTAATTATTGTACAGAATATATTGTAATTATTGTACAGAAAGTGCTGTTTCCTGTGCAAATAATGCTGTTCTTTATTCAAATCAACTGTGTGTGAATTTTACACAGAATTAATCTCCAATTACAGCATTTTTAATATTTCAAAGAAGAAATATTGATGTGTATGCAGAAACTGCTGCATTCTGCACAGATAATGTTGTTTTAATGCAAAACAACCACACACAAATTTTGCACAGAATAATTCACAAATGCTGAAGATTCAGGATTTTAAATGCCCTTCCCCTAAACTGCAAAACCCAGGATTCTAAAGGATGCTGCTACGACAAACTGCAATCACAGCACTATAACTGTATAGTGTAAAAAGGGCCCAGGTATGTTTGCGAGCTCCATATAGGACACCTGTGAAAATCAGGTTACAAGTTATAATCCAGTCTTGTTTCAGTGCAAACAGGTTACAAACATTGCCAATCCAACAATACTAGGACTCATCCCAAACATTATTTCTTCTTTCAACAGTAACGAATAATGCAACAATTCAAGCTCTTACCTATTTGCCAATCCCAAGGAACTTTTAACAACTCCTTGTGTTCCATTATGGCACTGAGGGTGAGAAAATAAGATAAAATTTGATGAAAGGAAGTCAGATGACTTTCAGTTACACCCCTAAAGAAACATTTATAGGCCTGTAACTGCAGACTTGGAAAACTCTTGCACAGGATAAATGCTATTTAATCAACACTATCTTTATGCCCTCAAAAATTAACTGGCAGAATAGTAAGAATCACTAACATTTTGAGCTGCTTTAATCTAAACAGGATATCAGCCTAAAGCTGTATATCTGTTCTGTATGATATACTGGCATCTATTATGAGCATTAATATCTTAGAGAGCTCTCCAACTAAAATATTAATAAGGTATTTTATATGAAATGCACTCTCTTTCAATCTTTTCTGTGGCAAAGAAATATCCAAACAAATCACAGGTAAGAAGTAACAGGTCACACAGAAATAAACCTTGTGGAACAGGTATAATATAAGGATAGATCAAGACTGAGGAGGTTGAGATCACAATTTCTCAGTGTGTATCAAACTTTGATTCTATATGTGGTTACTCAAAAGCAATTTCTATTTATTTCAAGGGAACTTGCTTGGGAATAAAATACAGTTAGCTTTGAAAACTGAATACAGTAGGACCCTCTTATCCATGAGGGGTTGGTTCCGGGCCCCACCATGGATAACAAAATCCACAGATAATAGCGAACACCATTGAAAATAATGGAGCTTCCGATTTAAAATACCATAGAGTTGCCTTGGAGGACCTAGAAAATGGCTAGAGAGGACACATTTTCTAGGAGGACTCTATGGTAGCTGTGCTGAAACTGAAACCACGGATAATTGAATCAGTGGATAAAGAATCAGTGGATATGGGGGGTCCTACTGTGCTTTCATTGCCCCGTCACATTAGCATCACATGGAGAAATAACCAGGTACAAACACTTTTGAAAACTAGATGGCTACAGATCAGGAGAACTGGATATATGAAGAAATACTGTAGGTGACAGCAAGTATATGAATCCATCAGATTCCAAATGCTTCAAACGAAGAGGATACCTGTTGTGAAAGAAGAAAAATGAACGTTCTACTACAAGGTTTCACAACCAGGTCTCCCTGGAACCCTAAAGTTCTGTGAGAGGTTGCTAGGGGTTCTGTGAGAGATTGTGATTGAAAATAAATAAACATTTTTTTAAAATGTAGATTCAGTAATTTTTATACAGAGGCTTCCTGACACCTGAAAACTATTTCAAGAGTCCCTCCAGAGTAAAAAAGATTGAGAAAGGCTGTTCTGGTGTCTTCACCCTTCATTCACACTGTATTACTTACAGTTAGAAACATAGGATATTATCAGACGGGGAAAAAAAGCGTTCCTATCCTGCAATCTCCTCTCCCGCCCCTCTTCCGTCCCTGTCATGCCACAGTAACAAAAAGTTTCAAACCTACCTTGTTCGCACTTCCATGGAAGCCCAGGAGTGAATGGAGCTCGAATGGAGCTCCCTTCACTTCCTGGCTTGAAATCCCGGCTGTTCTCGCGAGAAGACGAGAGCATGGGAAATTCAAAAATAAAAATAAAAATAAAAATAAAAAGTGACAGTAAGCACAAAAACACACTTAAAACTTTACAATTAACCCAGGGAGGGTACAAAAAAGTGTGTCACTTATCTGCCTGTCCTGATATCACCAGGAAGTGTTTTGACATGGACCTCCCATTGATGCAGGGATTGCGCCAATGAAACACTCACGCACTGTCAATTCTGTCACAGAAACAGAATGGGGGATCTATTCACAGCTTAGCACGTGAATAAAAAGCAGCAATGCAGCCATAATGACAGCTGAACAGGAGCATAATGAGAGGAGAATGACATCATGTGAAAGGGAAGCCCTTTAGCAATCTCCTGATGTTGTGATAATGCCATATTTAGAGTGTCTGATAATCTCCATAGATAACCCCCCTCAGGTACAAGTATTACACGTTTTACAGTAGGAATCTGAAATATACAAACAGAAAAGATCTCCAGATAGACAAAATGCATTAAATGGCTGGCTGGACAGAAGAAATAAAGAGGTTTGCATACATTTGTAATGAACTCTGGGACTCAAATCAGAAGCCTGGCTTGTGATACAGGTTTGCAGTACCTGTGGTGCTTGTAACAGGATGGGGAACTTGTAGCCTTCCAGAATTTTTTGGATTTCAGGCACCATTATCATTAAGAATGAGAAAACAGAATTCCTACAGCAACTCATTTTCCATCCTGCTAGTTTAAGAACACAGGGTTGCTGCAAAGGAAAAAGGGAAACCTGGAGTGGATTTCTCTGGAGGGAAGGATTGTATTTACTGGTGTTTGGTGTAGTGGTTTGAGTGGTGGAATACGGCTCTGGAGACAAGGATTCAGATCCCTGCTCAGCCATGAAAACCCACTGGGCGACTTTGGGCAAGTCACATACTCTCAGCCTCAGAAAACCCTGTGATAGGTTCCCCTTTGAGTCACTATAAGTCCAGAGCAACTTGAAGGCACACAACAACATTGAAAATGGATTCCTACTGCTCTGTGTTCAGGCACAAATAAAGTCCTCTGCAGTAGTATGAACAATACAGAGAGCCTATCTAAAGCAAAGAAACTGGAGAGTTGTAGGGGAAAATACTGTTGTAAGACGATGCTGGACAATATATGAGAAAAGGCATGAATGGAACAGGGGGTGAGTGGGAAGTAGCAGTGAAAGAGTCTCTGTTTCCCCAGTTGTGTTTCATTCCTGAAAAGGAACATACAGGGCCTCAGACCTATAAGGGAAGTCATGTTAACTGTCTTGTAAGTCCTTCTGGATCATTGGGGTTGGGGAACTGGTAACTAGTGAAAGGACAAAACAAAGAGTAGAAATAACTGGTCAGTTCTTACCACAGAGGGATTTATATATTGATATTCCTCAATAATCTGTATTGGCAGCTGAACTTTTTGACTTGTCTATAAGTCAAAAAGTCAAAAAGTCTATAAGCTTTTGCTCTGGGGATGGGCCTGGAAATACTGAGGTCGCCTAATTAGTTAATATCAAATTATTCGGGTGGTTAATTTGAAAAAGAAGAGCAGAGAACTTCCAAAGGATCTTTTCGAGCTAAGGGAATGTTTAACATGGCAAACATATGCAAGGGTACAGTGACGCACAATGGGGGCAAAAATTTTTAAAATCAGCTCTACATGTCCACTGGCAGAGGCTCAGCTGGCAGTGACTGACTAGGAAAATGATATTGAATAAGTCCAGGGTGTACCCAGTGTGGAAAAAAGGCAGCTCTCATGTACTCCCAATAGTATATTATAGAAATTTTTGTAGATAGTAGAACTCTGTATAAACATGTCCTTATGTGGTGCAAGTAACTGTGATCTCCAAGCAGTGAATTGTAGGAAACACTTGCTCTTCATGCTAATAAGTGCTAAGGATTAACAGGGATATGGGCAAACAAGTTGAAAAAAGTTATTTTTAGACCACAATTCATGGATTATATCAGCTGGCCAATGGCCAGGCTGACTGTGAATTTTGGGAGCTACAGCCAACTCTTCAAGTTGACATGAAACTTTTCAACCTGTTAAGGACAGATGAGAAGCAAAAGTAAAAAAAAAAAGTAACAGAAATAGTGTCAGAACCCTGAATGCAATTGTTCCATGACTTGTACACAGGGACAGGAACTACTATAATAATCAATGCAGAGAAATAGAAGATCGCAACAAAAAAGAACAAGAGATCTCTCCCACAATATCTGCAAAATCAAAGGGAATTTTAAAGCAAGAGTGGGAATGCTCTACGACTAGCAGGGGAACACATTACATAACCAAGTAGAAATAAAAAGACAACGGAAACAATACACTGAAGAACAATATAAAAGAGATGAAAGGATGACAAATTTATTCAAGAAAGAACCATTTGAAAATGAACTTACCATTTTAGAAAGTGAAGTGGAAGCTGCACTCACAGCACTTGGGAGAAATAAATCACCATGAACAGATGTCATGGTGATAGAGCTGCTTCAAGCTACAGAGACAGAATCTACTCTAGTTCTAACTAAAATCTTTAAACAAGTATGGAAAACAAAACAATGGCTCACAGAGTGCAAACAATCAATATACATTCCAATCCCCAAGAAATGGGACACTAGGGATTGCAGTAACCACAGGACCATTGCATTAATTTCCCACACGAGCCAAATGATGTTCAAAATTCTATATATGGAGCAAGAACTATCAGATATCCAAGCTGGGTTCAGGAAAGGAAGAGGCACTAGGCAACATACGTTGGATAATAGAGTGCATCAAAGAATTTTAGAAGAACATCAGCTTGTGCTTTATAGATTATAGCAAAGCCTTTGATTGTGTAGATCATGAAAAGCTATGGATCACTCTTAAAGAAATGGGTGTGCCACAACATTTGATTGTCCTGATGTGTAACCTGCACTCAGGACAAGAGGCTATCATCAGGACAGAATAAGGAGAAATGGAACGGTTTCCAGTTGGCAAGGGGGTCAAGCAAGGCTGCATTTTATCACCCTATCTTTTTTACTTGTATGGTGAACATATATCATACGTAAAGCAGGATTAGACTCGGAGGAAGAAAATTGGAGGAAGCAACTTCAACAGTTTAAGATATGCATATGATACCATACTACTAGCAGAAAATAGCAAAGATTTGGAATGGTTACTGAAAAAAGTCAAGGAAGAAAGTGCAAAGGCAGGTTTACAGTTAGTTGAACATTAAGAAAACAAAAACCATGTTTACAGATGATTTACATAAATTTAAAGCAGATGATGAAGACACTGAAATAGTTCAAGATTTTCCATACCTTGGCTCATTCATTAATTAGAATGGAGACTGCGGTCAAGAAATCAGAAGGCTAGGACTTGAAGGGCAGCTATGAAGGAACTAGACAAGATCCTGAAGTGTAAAGATATATCATTGAATGCTAAAGTTAGGATTGTCCATGCCATTGTATTTTTCATTTCTGTGTATGATTGTAAAAGCTGGACAGTGAAGAAAGTTGATAGGAAGAAAATCAACCCCTTTGAAATGTCTCTCTCTGGCTTCTCTTCGCAAACAAAGATTCAGGAAGGACTCATCCCGCACTTTCTGCAGGCGCGCTGATGACTGAAAAAGCCAATCTGAGATAGACAAGTCTGAATGTGGTGCTGGAGAAAAGCTTTATGGATACTGTCCAGCTTTCACAATCATACATAGAAATGAAAAATACAATGGCATGGACAATCCTAACTTTAGTATTCAATAATATATCTTTACATTTCAGGATCTTGTCTAGTTCCTTCATAGCTGCCCTTCAAGTCCTAGCCTTCTGCTCAAAAGACAAATCATTGAATCCTAGAGCAAATCAAGCCTGAACTCTCCCCTGAAGCCAAGATCATTAAACTGAGACTGTTGTACCTTGGCCATATCATGAAGAGACATGACTCTCTAGAAAAGACAATAATGCTTGGTAAGGTACAAGGCAGTAGGAAAAGAGGGAGATCATACTGGACAGATAGATTCAGTCAAGGAAGCCATGGCCCTGAGTCTGCAAGACTTGAGCAGGGCTGTTGATGGTAGGGTTACCTTGAGGTCTCTTACTCATAGAGTTGCCATAAGTTGAAATTGACTTATTAATAACAACAAGAAATAACAGCCCCAAAAACAATGTTTCCAAGATCTGTATGCAACTTGCATTTTTATTACATGCCGATTTATTTAGAACTGTTGCAGCAATGTGACTATCATGGTTCTTTAGTTTGGAACAGTGGAACCCTGAAATCCATGTTTTGAATCTGTCAGTGACATGACTATTGTTCCAGGTTCAGCTCTCAGTCTTCAGAATGGGAGTAATGATATAACAGACCTGCTATGAAGATGGCTGAGAAAATGTCTATTGGAAAGCAAACATTTTTAAGACTCTAAACCTGCTTCAGAAATTATCCTTCTGTGAATGCATGGGCCACTGTCCCAGGTATCAATGTCAAAACAGCCTCAGGTCCGTCCTTGCCCTTTGCACATTGGCAGAAACCATGGACATGCTGGCCAGGAGATTCTGGTGTTGCCATCCAAAAATCTAATCTCCCCTAGCTCTATACTTCCATATAATTGGAAATGGTTGTCAGTTCCTTCTACAGAACCTCACTAAACATATTGAACTCAAGGGACATAGAAGAAGCCAATGAGACATGTGTGTGTGTGGTGGTGGGGAGTTCAGCCATGGCCTCCACATGTTCTCTGATGACAGCTGTGGTATGAAAGATGTGAAATGAATTCCCTTTGGGCTAATTTTGCTCAGTGGGGGAAAAAAATAAAAAAATCTTGTTTTTCTACAGATAGTGGGAGAAAAGAAGCAAACAGCTGTAAAGTCTCATACATATTTATATACATAGGATACTCTCATCATTTTGTGCAAAGCATTAAATTAACAATACACAAGTAACAAATACATTATAATTTTCTCCTGATTGTGAGGATAAAGCTACCAAAACAAGAAGGAAGATTAAGGTAAAAGCAAAGCAATCCTCTGGATTACCAATAAAGTTAATCTCTCTGACACTAGTCTTTGCAATTTTTTTAAAATGTTTGTTTTCCAATTTGTCATTACCATGTAGAATTGTCTTAGGACAGTGCCCTGAGTAGATTTAATTTGATTCTAATCCCTCCTGGAAGAGAAGAGAATCAGAACAGCAAGTAATTTAGCAACATCATTCAGTGACAACTTTAATTATAAATTCTCTTTTCAGTCAAACTTTCCAAGTTGCAAGCATCCTGCCAACTGAGCACAGGCGGAACTCATTCCCTAGCAGTCCAATCAGTGCCATTATATGTCAGTTTGAGACACAGCCTAGAAAAGTTACTTCTTTTGGACTACAATTCCTAGAATTCTCCTTGCCAGCATGGCCAATAGCCATGACTTTAGTGATTCAGAGAGCTGTGGTCCAAAAAAAGTAACTTTCCCAAGTTCTGGCATTAGGGAAATGGCAAGGTATGGTGGCAATAAATTAAGGACCTCCTTAAAAATCCACTGTCACTTATGAGTAATTGTATAATCATAATTATATATTCACTGTATTTATACTTTGGTTACCTATGAAGATCTGTAGAATTATTTCTCATTGCATTCTGCCCTCATGATACCTGTTTACAGTTTGAGACACTTTAAAAATACAACATGTTAAAAATGCAGATATTGGCAGTAGCTCCATCCCTGCCTTGAATTCCTTACTGAGAGAAAGGAGGGATATAAAACAAAATAAAATATTCCAATGTTCACAATGTGAGTGCCAATACAGTATTTATGCAGTCAAAACTGTACCATTTGATCTGAAAACAAAAGCAAGGTATTAGAAGGCCCTAGGAACTTGTGTTTTAGAGAACCTAAAAAACAAAACCTTTAGGGGAAAACAATTCTAATGGAGAAGGTTGATGGAAAACAAACCAGTGATGACTGAGCATGCTCAGTTATCACAACACATAGATTGTTGAGGGAAATAATGACAAACTGGATGGGAGAGGTAATGGGAAGGAGTATGGCTGAGGAGGACAAAGAAGCCTAAATGGAACGTCAACATTTCATACCCATTTACTAGAAGTGGATGACTGGAATTTATGGATTTCTTGCACAGGCTTTCTTACTCTGAAAGGATGAATCAGGGTAGTGGACACATTTATTAACTTAGGCTCACTTTACGGCTCTTCCATCTTGTATATTCTATGGCCAATATGTAGAATTGCAATCCTGCTGATGTGGCTTGCTCTCAAGTTTACTGCATGCTACTTTACAAAGACCCTTTTTCCAGGTCTGGGGATGTGAACATTACCATGCTCAAATCTCTAGAGGATATATTTTGGAAGTTTTAAACTTTATTCACTGTTTAATATGTTTCTAGCCCAAATTGAAAGTACCAAGGCTGACCTTATAAAGCCCTATATTGTTTAGGGCCTTGGTATTTGAAGGAAAGACATGTACAGCTAACATGCATGTGCATTAAGGTAAGGACTGGATATCCTTTCCCAGGTGAAATGTTCTGTTTTGTTTACTTACAGCTGAATTCCACTGAAAAAGGACCCAAAGAGACCAATCATGCCTAGGAATTCCACCCGACTCAGGTTCCGTACGATGTACTCTTCACAAACGTTAGAGATGCCATAGAGAGTAGCTCCGCCTAGTACTAGGAGGTCCCCTATAAGTTTATTTTCACCTAGGAATAAATGTATAAAATGTATTTAAAAAGCACATCATAATTTGTTATCAGAAATTATGTCTCACCAGTTCAGAGACTCATTCATGCCATAAAATTCTTAGTTTTGATCCTGTTATTCCTTTTGAAGGCAAATTTACACATGCATACTCACTGGACCAAACCAGGGGTAGGATTCATGTGGACCATGGACCATACTTGGCCCTTTGAGGGGGTTTCAGTGTGGACTATAGGACCCCCATCATTTGTCCACAGCTCCCAGCAACCTCCCCCCCCCCAAATTTCAGCCCCCCAATCTCACAAATTTAGTTAAAGTAGTGCTATTTCAGAGGTGGAGCCCCAAAGCAGCACCCCCAATAATGTTCTCAAAAGCAAGTAGATGTCAAAGCACTGTCACTTCTAGTCATCCAAAAGGGCAGCTTCTGTGAGTCATGGTGGCCCTCTGAAGCTCCAGAGGAGATTGAAACGGTCTAGAGCAGCTCTCTAGCCTCTGGAGTATGTCCACCCTGGCCTAGATCCACAAGCATGTTCACTGGCTTAGACCCCACATCATGCTGGTATTGCAGCCTCAACACAACTGAATTTTATTTCCTTCCTTCCCCTTTACATCCCTTCCAAAACCCAGTTCCAGAAGTTTTCTCAGGGTCTGCACTCAGGAGAGGGGATCACACCTTTCATGATTCTGCTAACAGAAGTAGTTCTGTCACTAGATGTCTTCCACTGGATTTAGGTCACTTCAAACAGAGGATAGGTATTTGAGATTAAACACAGAAGCAGCGTGTATGCATTATCTCAGTCACAATGCTTAGGATCCTAAGATATGTGAATGGAAAGCAGTTCAGAGATGGAAAGTTTCATTTCCTTGCTTCTCTTCTGTAGCTGGATTCCCCTCTGGTCTCACAATTAAAATTGGTTCTTCTTTTCCTAAAGTGTGTGTTATGTGCATGCTTACGTACATGTATATGTCTATTAATTAAAGTGATTAACAAACCAATTAATACATAAAACATTATGCCTTCTGCTTTCCTCAGTTGCTTAAAGTAAATCACATTTATTTCAAGCAACTGAGGAAGGCAGAAACAAAAAAAAATCTTATTAATTGAACTGTTATGTCTGTTCATCACTTTAACAAATATATATACACTAGGACCCCTGTATCCACGGGGGTTTGGTTCCCAGACTTATGGTGGATACCAAAAATGATGAATAACAGTGAACACCATTGAAAATAATGGGACTTCTGGTTTCAAATACCATAGAGTTGCCTTGGAGGACCTAGGAAATGTCTAGAGAGGATGCCTCTCTAGGCATTTTCTAGGAAGTAAGACCTACTTCCAGGGGTCCTAGGAAGTAGGACCCCTGTATGTCTAGAGAGGCATCTCTAGACATTTCCTAGGAAGACTCTATAGTATGTATTCTGTTTTGTGTCCCGCAGATAATTGAAACCACGGATATTGGTTCTGCAATATCCTACTGTATACAGGGGTTCTACTGTATATACATACATGTTAATTACCCCAATAAATATTGGCTGAGATCCTAGATCAGATAATACTTCACTAATACTTACTTAATTACCATTTGATAGTTAATGGTACTGGGATATTTCGGTTAATCTTGAAATATACAAACATATAAATATTGCTTAAAGAAAGAAGGATTATGTTGTTTTAAGAACTACACTTGTAAAGAGAGTTAGGACAATTAAAAGATTTTATTTAGATTGAACTACAATATCTTAATGGGAAGTAGCGAAAGAAGATGAATGAAGAATGAAAGATTGTGCATATTTTAGATATTATAAAAAGACTGTATGGCATAGAGTGTGTTAAAGAGATAAATGATGTACGTATGAATTTTTCATAATGTAAAATGAATATTTCATGTTTATCCTTATTTTTTATATTTATTTTTGGATTAAAAAATTAAACTAATACTTACTTAACTAAGTAACTTAATAAGTAACTACTTAAGTAATACTTAACTAAGTAGAATCTTCTGAGACACCCCCCCCCCCATTTTCCAGGCAGCAGCTGCTGAGAGTGACAGAAGTCTGTTGTCTTGTCAACAGGGGTATAACATAGTGACATTTCCAACCCCCTCCCTCCAGCAATCTCTGGTATGACAATCAGAAACAGGGTCCCTGTTGCAATTCCTCCTTGCACTGGATATTGCTGGCAGGAGGGAGCTGGAAACATCAGTATGCTACACCCCAACTGATTGAATGGACCTCTGTTGCTTGAGAGCAGCTGCTTTTACAATCATGGCTAAAGTGCCATAATCATGAATGTGTAGGGACTGGGAATATGAATCAGTTATGGATGGGACAGTGAATTCCAGCAATACACACACACACACACACACACACACACACGGTAATGATTAACAGCATCCTTCTGGGATCCAGAACAAACTTGTGAGAGGTGCTGCTTTTTTCCTTGTTTGTTTATATGTATACAATATATGTATCTTTGCATATGTGTGTGTGTGCATGCTAAACCATTGTCTGTTGTTGGTAATGGACTGGATGAGGACAAACAAACTGAACAAATGTTTGTCTATGTGTGTATTAATATAGGTATGTGCATACAGCCCACCATTTTTTTGGCAGGGGGAAGACTGGAGTCCCCTTTTCCTGGAATGAAAAAAATCCAAGAAAAAAAATGGAGAACTGTACACTGGGAGCCTTTGGAAAGTGTGCTTTATACTCTATTGACTTTGTGTGCCCTTCCCATACCTTTTAAAATTAAAAGACTGACATGTCAGGGCTTGAAACAGGAAGTAGATATCCATCAACTTCTGGTTTTATGAGGGGGGCTGTGCAACCTTGGGGAAGAATCCCAGCAGAACAAAATTGTCAGGACATTGGGACAAACAGTAGATTTATTCTGTAAAGAGCTGGAATGTAACAAACAGTCTGCAGAGTACAACAGAGAGAGAGAGAGAGTTAGTGGCCGCTTGCAGACAGCTAGCAAATGTATCAATATTGATGAGTTCTCAGCTCTGGAGCAAAGCTAATTGGGGGAGGTGCTAGGAACTCTGCAGAGCAGGGGGTTCAGTTTGTCCTATAGTGTTGAACTGAGCAGTTCTGTGTTAGATTTCACAGAGAGATTTTTTCTTTTGAATGCTGTATATATCTGAAATACTCTTCATTATGCTCAAGAAAAGAGAAGTTTATTTTAGATACAGGCCTGTGTCTGTGCCTTTATTCTGATGCCTGAAGGAACAACACTCTGCTGTTTATTTTTGTTGTCTGGGCCTGTTTAGGTTCCCAGTGCATGCTAACACCTGACAAAAATTCCCCCCCCGACTTTCTTAAGTTGTCCACTCTTGCATTATAAAATGCCCTTTCCAAATCAGTTCTGCTGTCAACATGATATCCATTACAATACAACCCCCGTATCCATGGGGACTATATTCCTGGACATACTGTGATACCAGAAACCACAGATAATAGTGAACCCTATTAAGATGAACCACTTCCAGCCGAAGCATACCATAGAGTCACACTGGAGGACCTAGAGATTCCTAGAGATAACATTTGTCTAGGAATCTCTAGGTCTGCCAGTGCAATTCTATGGTCAGCTTGCAGTGGACGCATACCACAGAATTCCACTGGAGGTCCTAGAAAATGCCTAGAGGGACCATATATTTTTGGATGCAGGTAAGTAAATCTGTTGGTACTGGTCATGCAGATATGGGAGTCATACTGTTTCCCCTCTCCTCCAATCCTTTACTTTCACATGGGGGGAAATTCTCTGCACTTTTGTGATAACTGTGGAATAATCAGACACATTTCCTCCTGAATGGAAAAAAAATATGCAAACACACACCTGCTCCTTGCTGTCTTCCAACCAGGACATCAGCTCCTGCCATACAGCCCATGCCCAGAATGCAGACCACAATGCCGATAAAGTGTACCGCCTTGTACCGTACCAGGAGGAAGAACCAAGAAAGTAATATCACAACTGGAATGACAAAACAATCTAGGAGCTGCAAGAAAAAGAGAAGAACAACTGTAAAGAAAAGCACTGCAGTTCACGTTACTCTCAATGGAGGCTACATATCAGGAAACTAAAGCAGAACAGAGGAGGACAAAAGCAAATTGACAGGCAAACAGTTTAATGGATCAAGGGAGAGACTGAGAAATTTGCTAGTCTCTCCTGACACCCAACAGAAGTGCCAACTTTGAATTCACTGTGTTCTAACAACCATTTTAAAACTGGCCCGCAACAGAACATAGATATCATAAATAGGGCCAGTGTCCTTTGGGAAGTTCTTTGCTTCTTAATAATAGCATCACTTAAGCAGCTTTACCATCATGAAGAAGGTTTGAACAGTTTTTGTAGTGGAACAACACTCAGTTATTCAAACATATGAGAACACCCACAGAGTTATTCTTCCTTGTCATACTCCAACTAGAATGTAAGAGTGGAGAAAGAGATTGGGAAGCTATCAACGTATATTTATTTATTTGCTTATATAGTGATTAGAACGACATGTTTAAATAAGAGTGCTCTCTCTCTCTGTATGTGTATTTCTCTATGTGTGCTCATAAGTGTGTATGTGCACACACATACACATGCACACTCATACACAGAGTTAGCAGAGAAGAAAAGGAAACAGGAGTAGAAATGTTGCACATTTTCAGAAATACCACACACATTTGGGAACAGTACATCTCAGCCATATATCTGCCACTTTCAGACAATATAGTTAACTTAGGTGGCATTACCAACCTATGGAAGGATGGAAGGCTCAGTCAACCTGGAGCCCTGAGGACTGAACATTGTGGCTGCAGTACCAGCATTTAACCATTGCGCCACCAGGGTTCCTTAATTTCTTGTGCTGCGGGTGGCCTTCTAGTAGCTTCACAGTATCTCACACTAGTTGCCTAGCAAACAACACTGAGCCCTGTAGCCCAGTCTTCATCAATGTCCAGGATCTCCAACATCTGATGTGGTCCTTGTTGACCTGGGAAGTGATTAATCCAGTATGGGGTTCGTTTGTTTGTTCTGCATCACATTGAATGGGTTTTGGGAAACTTTAGTCTGGCTACTCAGCAATAGCTTGTCTGACTTGGGAGACCTTACCAATAGCAATGCTACCATCACCAGAATGTCTTGCCTCAAGGGAACACCCAGTCCCACCACCATGAAAAGATAATGCCATGGCAGGCCATTAAAAGGTAGACTTTTGGGAGCCGACAAATATTTATTTATTTATTAAAATATTTATGCCCCCACCCTATATTAAGAGATCTCTGGGTGGCTTAAATTGAGGTAAAATCATATCAAAAAGAAGAGAACTCCTTGATGACATATCATTAAAAGTCTCAATCATGATGGAAATTATAAATATTTGGGATTATTAGAAGCTGAGGATATTGAACACAAGGGAGTGGAAGAGCTTACTAGTACTGAGTATATAAAAAGAGTACTGAAAGTTTTAGAATCAAAACTTAATAGTCGAAATATAATTCAGGTCATAAATTTCTAGGCCATACCAGTTATCCGATCTAGTGTGGGAATTGTTGATGAGACTCCAGCAGAACTAGGTGTACTAGACAGAAAAGCTTCTGTAAATTATGACAGCAAACTGTGCTTTACACCCTCAAAGCCATATTGATTAGCTTTATCTACCATGTAATATTGGTGCCTGGGGATTATCTCAAGTGAGACAAACTGCTGAAGAACAGAAAAAAAAAATCTTGAGTGAGTATATCAAAGAATGCAAAGAAAGACATGAATCAATTAATATAGAAAGAATGTATTGAACACCAAAGAAACAAAAGATACTTTTAGAAAGAAAATTATCAAAAATCACCTTGAAGCCTGGCCAAAATAAAATAAAATAACCTGGTCAGTATATTGAAAGTATAGAAGGAAATATTGAGACGGGGAACATCTGGAAGTGGCTACTGAATGGAACCTGGAAAAAAAAATCTTGAAGGATTCTTATTTGTAGCACAAGAGCAGGCACTTTAGACACAGCTATCAAGCAAACATTGAAAAAAATAACTAAGAATAGTAAATCTCATCTGTGTTAAAAAAAAAGATGTCAACTGAAGATAGGACTTGTGTGTGAGATGGCTGGGCAGGGAGGAAGTATAGTGAGGTTTTCTTTTTCTGAAGCTTCTAAAAGGAAGCTTATTTACTTAGAAACTGGCTCAGTATTCTTTTCCAAACACATTGTATTTCTTGAATAAAAACCAATATTTTATATTGCAAAGTACTTAAGATTGTGAGTCATGAGTTGGGAAGTTCCCAGTTCAAATCTTTATAGATAATCCTCAGTAAGATATATAATTATTTCTCAATTTGCCTTTAGTTTGGAGGAAATAATGTTTCCAAATGTACAGAATTGTTGTAAAAATGACTGAAGTAATCTTCTGTGATATGCTTTTGAAAACCTAACATTCCTATATAAATTCCTGAATATTGTTATATGACATTTATATTTTTACTCCGAAGAGAATACAGTAGAACCCCAGCATCTGCACGGGATTGGTTCTGGGGGCACCTGTGGATGGTGAATTCTGAGAATAGCGAATGACATCCCAGAGGGCCATCCCAGGGGAAAGGGGGGCGAATTAGCTCTTCTGCCCCTTCCCAATTCACCCCCACCATGTCCCTGTGGCGGCGGCGATCACAGGGGCAAAGGGGGAAGGGGACAAGGCCAGTTTACTTCTCCTCTCCCTTCGCCCCCGCCATGGCCCCACTGCGGTGGCGATCACAGGGGCAAAGGGGGAAGGGGAGGAGGCCGGATCACTCCTCCCCTTCCCTTTGCCCCTGCGATCACCGCCACGGTGACAGGAGCTCTCCCAAGGGATGGAACGGGGGAGGTAAGATCCCTCCTCCCCTTCCCTCCCCCCGCCATTGCCAACTGCGGATAATTGAATCCGCAGTTGGTGAATCAGCAGATACGGGGGTGCTACTGTATACAAAAATACTTATCTAGGGGAAATGCAGATCAAAATGTACAGAGAAAAAATGGATTTCATATTATTTCTTTGAGGAGGTAGAAATAATTTATATCAAGGCAAGGCTTGCTTCCTTCTCTTCCATTTTTGCTTTATGCCATCACATAATGTCTGTTTTATCCAGAATTGAAAGCATGGAGGGAAACAACATGTAGTGAATGGAAAGAGTCCTTAGAATTTTTTAAAAAAATTATTTAGGATATTCCAAGGAGCTGAGAGCTCAAGGAATCCCCACAAACTCAGGGAAACAAGAAGGGGATTATTAATGGAGGATATCTGGGGGTTAAACAGCATCTGCATTTAAAATAAGATTCTCTATTCAAGAAGGCCTTTACTAGTTTCTCTAAGGCAAAAATAACCTCAAGCATTCCTCATTCTGTAGTTTTTGAGATTTCAAGGTAAATAGAAGCCACTGATAGACTTGGGGCAAAAAGGTACAATGATATATGATGGCTGGAATCCTGTTGGGGAGTTATGTCTTCATATAAGTGGACTTATATCTGTAGAAATTAGAATTAGGTAGTTTTATAATGTCTGTATCCAGTAGACGGTTGCTGGTATGTTATTATGTAGCAGGGCTGGCAAAGTGACTGTTGCACAATGGGACCAATGAACAGTGGGTCTCGCATCAATCCTGAGGTGCATTGGGCACCAATGTGCATTCAGCACTTTTACTGATATCCTGTTAGGCATCTTCACAATTCACTAACAGGATTTCTTAGCATCTCTGCTATGCAGCTAAGTATTCATGTTATGTAATGTAGATGGTGATATAGGATTCTAGCAGACATTTGTATATCCTTTTTTCTCCCTTCAAAAAAGCTTTAAAAATTAGAATATAGCTCATATAAAGGATCATGGGTTGACATTTTTCAAGTATTGATACATGAAGCTGTGGTTGAGATCTTGTTTCATGCCAGTGGAGCATAAAGCTTTGCCAATATGCTAAAGTGAACAGAGGTGATAGCAGTGATGGCAGCTGGAGGAAAGGAGCATGGCTGGACGATCCCAGGGCCATTCCTGCTCTGGGGGAGGGGCAGGGGTATGCCCATGTGCCACTACACCTGTGGGTGAATGGGGAAATGGCTTGTGTAAGGGGGTATTAGATACCTCTTTATCCACGGTCTAAGATAGCACAACTACTGGCATAGTGGTTATGCTGGTGCAACAAACCAAGAAGATTCCAGCCTATGTTTTCATTAGAAAATAACACAATTTCATAGTTCAAGGAAATTCCAAAATTCAACTCCTATGTGTCAGAATGTATAAACAAGAGAAAAGCTATCAATGCTGAATGAACAATACGTCATTGTTATGTGTGAAGAGAAAACAAAAGAAAAAAAATTACTGGCCTAAATCCAATTATTCCCAACTAGAGTAGGCCCACTGAATCAATGGGAACTTGGTATAACAATACTTACGTACATTCCACCTATTGAGTGAGTATGCTCTCATTGGGACAAACAATTGAGTTTGAGTCACTGATTTGATACAGGTTTTTTTTTTGAAAAAAAAAACACTTTGTGGAGGGAGGGTACAAGAACCATGTCTGTATATCTTGTGTCCACATTATACCATTATTGGACCAAATATGAATGTTTCAGCATCTGATTCATTTTGATTCACCTAAATGGCAGATTTTTAAACCTAAAAACTAAGAAAGGGTTTCCTACTGTAGTCAAAACAAAAGGCAAGGATTGAAGGCTGTATGAGAGGCAGCTAACTTTTTGGCAAGTAAACCACAAGTCTATTGCAATTGTAGGATACACTATAGTATATATCAGCCAGGGACAGCCAGTTGCACTGTTACTGCAGGGTAGAAATTCCACCCTCAAATTTAATGGCAGCCAGTACTGCAACTCCTTGTTGTGTTACAGGAGGAAAAGACGAACACAGCTACTTCTTCGAAAAGGAGCTATCCAGCCTCTGAACCTTGTTTCCAACATCACTTTATATTCCAGTACACCCTGAATAGCTGTCGCAGCAACTGGAGGAGCTGCTAAGATGGATCCAGCAGCCACACCTGTACACAGACACCCATGGCATGGACTCATTTTTTGCTTTATCCAACTCAGCAAGGGAGCAGGCAAAAGAACAGTTTGGGGAAAGCAGGCAGACAAATAATAAAATTGAAACAACCAAATGCAACTTGGAATTATATTCTGAATAAAGTGTACTTTTCACCTATCAAGCATAATAATCTAATACCAAGCCAAGTTACACATAATGCATTTGATGTTCCTAAAGTAACTGTTGTAAAATGCAGAGTCCGTTCCCTCTCTGCATTGGCAAGCAGAGATTCAGTTCAGTACATGCAGCAAAAACGTGGGCTTTTGGGCAAAGCCATGCATACCTCTGGTGCAAAATAAAGAGCCTTTTGGTTTTCTTTATAGCTTTTATTGAAATGAAAAGGATTTCAAAACCAAAATAAAGGACAGAAAACATTAATCCATGCTTCTGTATGCTACAAAGCTTCTCAAGAGCTAAGAAGCCACCCAATTTTTAAAGGTCTGAAAAGTCTCATCTTTACTCTTGAGTAAAAATACGAATACGAAGGAAAAACGGCTGTGATCATCCACTAGGACCTGAATGTACTTGGCTCCTCCCAAGGATGATGGATAGGGCCAGACAGGTCCATATGGATCAGCTCAAGGATTCGTTTAGACTTTCTGTCACTATGCTTGGGAAAAGGATGGACCTTCGATTTTGATCTCTTACAATTCTGGCAATCCAGGTACTTCTGACATGCCCTCAAACTCAGCCCACCCACCATTTCAGGCATCTGCTTAAGAACTTTGAAGCTAGCATGGCCAAATCTCCGATGCATTAGTTACACACAATTATCATGCATGGGAGAATTTGCCATCACAGTACCATTTTGAGGTTCTTGTACACAATCATACATATAATACAATTGGTCATGGAAAATACTTTCAGCTAAAATGGCACCATCTTTCAAAATAAAATATTTGTTCCCTTTAAATTGTAGTTCACAGACCTCCTGTGTCAACTTGGCAACAGAGAGCAAACACATTTTTAAACCAGGAACATACTGAACATTTTTTACATCCATGTTTAAACATTGTACAAAACATGTACCTTTACCCAAACATTCTGACTTGGATCCATCAGCCAAACTCACACTTGAGGGGCTAATCTCTTTAAAGTCCTTAAAATTTTCTTTATCATTAGAAATATTCTCGTTACAGCCGCTATCGAGGGCCCAGCGGCTTAAATGTACCTTTTGTTGCTTTGCAGCTTGCAAAACAACTGCAGAAACAGTCATGCTAGAACCAGATTTCTTGGTCTTAGAATTTTTTTCCTTCTTAGACTTGCATTCCTTGGAGAGGTGACCCTCCTTTCCACAATTCCAGCAAGTCTTGGCCTTTACAACAAAGGCAGGAACTTCACCCTTTCTGCAGTCTTTGGAGCCATCTACTGGGTCATTTGTAGAACTGCGGGTCTTCGGCTGTGAAACCTTTGGAAATTGCAAATCCTGTTTCCTCTCCTGCCATTTTGATTCTTCTTCCAACAAACGACCAGTAATAAAATTAATGGTCAAATTTCCTGGGGGGAGATTTTCGAGGGAATGCACTAAACTATCGAATTTTTCTGAAAGGGATGACAGTAAGAGAAAACACTTATCCCATTCAGTAAAGTCCACATTCACTTCTTTCAACTTATCAAAATATTGTCTTAAAGTTGCTATATGGGTTGCCTCATCACCATCTGGCTGCAGCTTTAGTCTATACAGCTTTCTTCTCAACATAAGCTGTGAGCCAGTCCCAGCATGGACATAAACTTGCCTCAGCACCTGCCAAGTTTCCCGGGCCGACACACAGCCTCGCACATAAATCAGCTGACTGTCCTCAATTGCCAAAATAAGTGAAGCTTTCACTCGTTCCTCAGCTTGAATCTGCAAAACAGTAGCACCTTGGCCAGGGGTAGCTACAATAGGGGCATGTATCAATTGTTGATGCAAATAGGCTTCCATCTTCACAGCCCACAAATGATAGTTCTTATCATTTAGCTTTTGAAAGGGAAAAACTGCCACGCTTTGAGACATTGTCCATAAACTTTCTAGCCCCTCTCAGCCCAATATCTGCTGCCCTAGCATGGGTAGCTTACCAGCTGGGGCGTTCTAAATGGTTCCGTCTCAGCAGCTCTTCACAGGCATTCTCAAATTCCAGATCCCCTCTGTGCTGGGCTTGTCAGCTTTTGCCAGGCGCAGACAAAAAAAAAAAAAAACTCCAACAGCTTCAAAAGCACCCTCCAAAATTAAATCCACAGCTCAAAAGGAAAAAATTCACACCAGAGGAACAAGTTGCCCAATTTGCTGCTTGTTAAGATCCCCTCTCAACTTAGACTCAAACAATCTGGGGCCATAAAAGCTTTCACAGCTCATAAAATCCTGAGCCAGCCATTCTGGGCATCCCATAACCTGTGGGCTTTTGGGCAAAGCCATGCATACCTCTGGTGCAAAATAAAGAGCCTTTTGGTTTTCTTTATAGCTTTTATTGAAATGAAAAGGATTTCAAAACCAAAATAAAAGACAGAAAACATTAATCCATGCTTCTGTATGCTCCAAAGCTTCTCAAGAGCTAAGAGGAGGGAAAAAGGAGCTTCCAAGGCAAGAAGCTAACTAACTCCAAAAAATCCCTCCCCAGTTATATGTTTTTCCCTCAAAACATTCAACCCTTCTGAGAAAGAACAGAAACCCAAAACCCAGTTTCGTTTCTTGTCTTCTCACTCTGAAGGACAGAAAAACCAAACAATAAAAGACAAATTTACGACCTCTAATAGACAAGCTGGCGCCCCATTTGCCTGGTGACCAAAATTACCCAAAAGGGGGAGATAGATTTCTGATTACAATATTTATTTTCCCTGACAGTAACAAAGTAACTTTCAACCTGTTCAATGTGCCAACATTGCATGTTTCAATTTCTCCAAAATTTGTTTCCCGCGCCCCCAACGCACCCACCCCCAGAAAAAAGTGGGGTTGACAACCTGTTCTGCAGTTTTGACATTGGACTTACAATCTTTTAATTACTGGGGATTTATGTTTATAATCATTAACAAACAAACATGAGCCCCTCAAACCTACCTTTTCAGCCTCACAGCACCCCAGTGGAAGAGTTTCCAAGGTTCTGCATATCAGGGTGCTGGGAAATAACATCTGCAGTGTTATCCTGGTCATGAAATTTATTGAGACAAGCAGTTGTGGCAGGATCCTGAGGGCGCTCTCCAGTTGCCTGTCCTTGACGCATTCTGTCATGTGAATGTGTTGTAGACTTTATTTCCCAGAGCCCAGATCTGCATAGCCCCAGAAACCCTTTGGCTGGGACACTGGCAGGTTGGAAAGGCAAGGTTTTGTAATTATGATGCTGGAATTCCATCACTGTAGTTATGTCTAAAGAAGCAAGATCTCAGTTTCAGGGTCCCCCCCCCACCACCACTTGGCTTCAAAATTTCCAGAAATTTAAAATCTCAATTATACTTTAAAGATGAACAAATGCAGTATAGCTCACTCAATCAGATGCCTAGAGAGTTTCCAGAATTTCCAGTGTATCTATGGTCACAGCTGGAACTGCAGTCAATGAAATTAAATGGACAAAGAACTGACAGTAACATGGCCATAATTAACACTGGCCATTTAACAAAAGTTGCTTCTGATAACACAAACATCCTGGCACTAGGGCTTTGGACATTTGCTTTCAGTAAATGCATCTGTTCCTTTTAGGGGTAAAAATCTAACATAGGGGTAACAACTGACAAGCAGAAAATACAGGCACCTGAAAATTCTCTATGGTTTGATTATTATTATTATTACTATTATTAAAAACCCAGCATTCTATTGAACAAGATTGCTTTTAATTTAACATTGCAGGGCGTGTGACATTTAAATTCCTTAAGAGAATCAGATTTCTAAGCATTTGTAAAAACATTATTTTATTGTTTATTATTATAAAGAACATCAATATGCATCCCTTTGTTCATATCTTTACATAAGCTGAAAACAGACAAAATAAATAAACACATAAAGAGAAATGTGCAGTCCATAATCATGAAAATGGGAATATTCCCATTTGCTTCAGTTAGATGTGGACAGCACCATATCAATGCCAAATAAAAGGCTCGTTGGCCTCTCTTTTGCTTTTCAATTAAGCAGAACAGAGAAAGTGAGCAGGCAAATTATACTAAGCACTTCCCACCATAATATGTCACAGCCTGCCCTGCTTAATACACCCTTTATCCTCAACAACTACATTTAATAATGTTAAAATAAGGATGATATGATTGTTTTACATAGCGGAACAGCCGTTTTGTCTAGCCATTAAGAAAGAGCTCATTTAAAGTAATAGAGTTGCTATTCTATTGATTATGTCTATGCATAATGTCTTTTGTAAAGGGCTATTCAACAGGCCTTGTAGCTGCTTTCCATCTTATTAATAGTGTTCATATCTAGCAACTTAATAGAGCCTAGCTGTTATATTGCAATTTAGCTGACCAGAATATAGCTCATTTGCTGGGCCCGAACATTGTTACCTTTATCCAGTGACATTTTTCTGTCTCGAGAACAGATGCTGCCCATGTGTAAGAGAACCGGTCTGGGGAGAGAAGGTGTCTCCAGTTCCTAACCACAACTGCTCCCAAAAGCACTTTGACACATAGCGTTTCCTTAGGTAGGGAACACTCAGAGGTGGTTTACCATTGTCTTTCTCTGAATACCGCTTAACAGCACCTGACTTTCCTGGCCACCTCCCATCCAGGTTTTAACCAAGCCTGAGCCTGAGCCTGAGCCTGACCCTCCAAGATCAGACAAGACCTGATGTCTTCAAGATATTTAGGTCCGTAGTATCAAACAAATATTTATGCTTATTAGAATCCTTCCCCTATACATAAAAACAGGTGTGTGAATTTTGCAACATGTGTCTCAAAAGTGGGCCAAAATAACAGGGATAGCTCCCTTTTCCCAGCCTACCCTCCCCCCCAACCAAGTCTGAATGGAAGGCTGGGGTTCAAGCTCATTCACCAGAGGTGGATCAACACCTATGGTGGCCAGCCAAACTGCTGACCCCTGCTATGTCAGCATCTTCGATAGATCCTTGAAAGTTCATGGTAAAATCCAGAATGGATTTCCTGCCCCAATGACATGGAAGCCTGGTGATTTTGCCTCTCCCACTTCCTATACAGAAGTCAACCAGATTGACAACTTATTTAAATACTGGCCACAAGGCAGTGGCTTCTGCTACACCTGAAATCTGCAATCTAGGTCAGGGAGCACAGGATAGGTTGTGAACATAGGACATAGAGTTTTCTCTTCCAAAATCTCACTGTTGGTCCTCATTCCCTACCATCAGATAGCCTGGAATGACTGTATCATGCTGCCTAATAGTAGGTCTGGCCCTGGGGAGAGGAGGAAGAAATGCCAAAATAAGCCCTTTATCTCTGTGCTCTTTATCCCTGTGGATTTCTAGTGTCGGCATGTGTCATTATTTAAAAGGCTATCTTCCTCCCACCACAAGGGGGCAGTGCTGTCAGCAGCTTAAAACAGTGCTACTTTGTTGTCAGTAAAGGTGGCAAGAAAGGTGACCCACCTTCTCACCCTTCAGGCTCCATAAGGCCAGCAGCATGCACCTAGGCTTCTTCAGTGCATTTTGGCATTAACATTGAAGAAGTGCATGTATCTAGATCATGTTTTTTCCAAGCATTTTATTTCATAAATTTCTATGCTACTAGCTGTACCCAGTGTAACATACACCATTAAAAAATGCCCCCAAAACACCCAGTAGACCTCACAACAACCCTGTAAGGTAGGCTGGTGGATTTTTAAATTCCTCCTTCCCCTTCTCAGTGCTTCACACTTTCCCCGGAATTGCTGAGGGTGACTTGCTCTGTTGCCCTGCTGCCGCCACCACTGCTGCCAAGTTGACTGTCTGGGCCCCGTCACAGCCCATGACTGGTGAGTGGCTGAGGGAGTGAGATGAGGGAGGAGCCCTTGTGAGGCTGGGGGTGTAGATGCAGATGGAGTGGCAGAAGCGGATTGTGAGGTGGCGAGGGCATTTGCATGTGGGTGGTGATTGGTTGGGTGTGTTTCCTAAGCAGCTAACCAGCACACTGGGAAAGGCAACATATCCAAGAGTTTTATATATAGAGATTGAAGGTGAGGGACAACCCTCCAAAGGTTGAGGTACTGCAACGCATATCATTCCTCATTGGCTGACAACATCTTGTGGTCCTAAATTTCCCATCCCTGCTCCATGCCCTCTAAAATTTCACATGTAAAAATTGGGGCACTGTTGGATGGACCCAGAACCAGGGTCTGATGCTCAATGGGTGGAGTCTGCCCAAGTGTATAGATTCAGAATAATTCTTATTCTGCCCCAGAAAATGATTTTTTTTTCCAGTCCCAAAATTTTTCTAGCAATGCAAGAGTGAGAAAACTGAAAAATTGTTCACAGCTAGAACTCTTATACAGGTTGAGTAACCCTTATCTGAACTGTTTGGGACCAGAAGTGTTCTGTATTTCAGATTTTTTATTTTTTTTGGATGTTGGAATACCTGTACGTTTGTATATACATACAAAATGAGACAGCTTGTAGATAGGACCCAAGTATAAACACAAAATTCATTTAGGGGGCAATGTTGGGGGCAATTAGCCAACACATTGTAAAATGCTTAGGGAGTGCTTTGCACTGATAAGTGATATAGAAACATAAATGTTATATTGCTATTGTTATGCTAATGCTATTTATGTTTGATATATACCTTATAAGCATAGCCTGAAGGTAATTTTATACAATATTTTATACAATATTGTTAATAATGTTGTGCATGAAACTAAGTTTGTGTACATTGAATCATCAGAAGGTGCACTACATGATCTTTGCAGCAAGGCTGCAGCAAGGAGGCCCAACTTTTACAAGTATTTACTGGTAAATTGAACAGTATGGACGTTCTATCAAATGAGGACTGGGTATCAAAAACTCTGGAAATGGCAGAAATATGCACATTGATCAAAGAGAAATTACTAGATAATTTCTCAGACTGGGAGCCATTTATACAATTTGTAAAGAGGAGTGATGGGAAGACTGTATGCGGCTTTTGAGCATTAAAAACTAAATTCGTTGCTTTCACTCGCTTCCTAGTTGGGAGAGTATGTCATTTTGGTTTTAACATTGGAAACAAGACATGAATGTTTGATAATTATGTCTTAAGTTTTGGAGAGCGGGAAGTCATGTATATAGTTTGTATCTGTTTGTGTGAAACAGGTGAAGAAACCAGGGGTTGTGTTTGGTTGTGTTTGTCAAGAATGTGTTAAAAGCTAATAAAGATATTTTTTTTAAAAGAAAAGAAAGCAAAGGTGTCACTATCTCATCCACCCACGAAAAAAGTTTTGTTTTTAGAGTATTTTGAATTTTGGAATTTACTATGCTTGCATTCCCTGGGTGACTCTGCCTGCCACTTTTCTTTTGGACTGTACTTCTACATGTTCAATGGAAGCTTTAAGTTACTGCAGTGTTAGACATCTGGGGATTGAAAGAAAATTTCAGTGGGGGGCAGAATTATTATTTGGGGGCAAAGCTCTCATTTTGCCTCTCTCCTGTAGCTACCATTCCTGAGTCTGCCATCTTGGCAGGGAGGGCAACGATAGTTCATGCTGAAAGTGGTTAACAACAGAAAACAGTAAGAAAAAATGCAGCCTGAACAAATCTCCATGTACAAAAAGCAGGTAAGCAAAACCATAGTCTGCAAGGTAAATCCAACAGATAATACGTACACATTGGCACTGGTAAGGAATGAAGTGTTTATATATTTCCAAAGACATTTTAGAAGATGCCTGTTCCAAATTACAGCCAGAGACCATATACCACTTGGGTAAATTGTCACCCCACATCAATTCCAGCATCTGCATGAGAGAAGTATGCACAACTACCATATTATATAGCTCTCCCACTTCCCTGCTACATATAGAAAAAGAACAAATAGCCAGAGACACCAAGATATAAAGCCCCAGAAAGGAGAGAGAAAGATATACAGGGAAAGAAGAAAAACATAGGTGCGCACATACCACTGGACAAAACAAATACAGGAAGGAAGGCCACAGAAAGGGGCTTAGAAATAAGACAGAAGAAACTCATTGCCAGCCAAGTCTATCCTACTGTTGTTTCCATTTGCAAAAACAGAAACACTTAGGACTGAATCTAATTGGTTAGACCCAGCTAAAGTAGACCCCTTGAACTAATGACTAAATGGTGTGTCAACCTATAGGTAAGTCCCTGGCTGGATGGGTCTACTTTAGGACTAACAACAGGACTGAGGCCTCAATTTGCTGCTGGTTGTTCTGATCTCAGGATACATGATAAGTGGAGAATTCCACCTCCCTTCAAAGCTCGGACCTAGCTTGCCTTGTGTTTTGGAGGGAAGAAGCAGTAGCACTAGGAAGTGATGCTTTCTCTGGATTCTGCCACCGTGATCAATGAAGGAAGGTAATGAAGGAAGAGAGAGGCTGGACTTTCCCTTCTTTGTAGTTCCAATTATTTTCTTACAGTGAATTTCTAGTCCATCCTGAGAAGTTTAAAAACCATCATGCATCATCAAGATATTGTGGCTCTTTGTGGATGGAGATAAGACAACAATAATTATAGCAGAAAAGTGACTTTTGAAACATTGGCTGCAGCGCTTGCAAATCTGCAAAATGTGTGATGCACATACCGCATATTCTGGCGTATAAGACGACTGGGCGCATAAGACAACCCCCCAATTTTTAAGTTAAAATATAGAGTTTGCCCCCCCCCCAGCCAGCCAGCCAGCCAGCCAGCCAGCCAGCCTGCTGGAAAGCATGTTCCCCACCAGCCAGCCAGCTCAGTGGCTGTAGATGATGGAATAGTCTGTGAAATTAAAGGGCTGAGAACAGCTAAAAAAGCATGGGATACTTTGAAAAATCTCTGTGATGTTCAATCTTTGGAAAGTAGGGTTGCATTAATACTGTAAGTTGGTTAATATGAAGCTATCAAATCCCAAATTTTTGAATGAGCACATTAATGGTTTTAGAGCTACATTGGCAGACAAGAGAATTTCACCATAGACAAAACTTGATGCAAAATGAGAAGTTGAATCCAGAAATTCTAATTTTAGGCTAACTTGTCCTGAAAAGAAACATCATTTTGACTCTCCTGAGCTAAATAGAGGGCCATTTAACTCTTCAAATGCAAAGCAGTCATTCTCACAGCAGGAGGAAGGATCTGCTGGGAAAACTGCCCAGGCCATTTTACACTTCAATCATTCTCACAGCAGGGGAAAAGGTCTACTGGGGTATAAGACCCCCCCCCACTTTTGAGGAGATTTTCAAGTGTTAAAAAGTAGTCTTGTATGCAGGAATATATGGTATGCACACATTTGAATCTATGGAAAAGAGCAGCTTGAGGATGGATAGTACACTGGGGAGAAAAGTGCTGATCTTTAGCAATATCAAAGCAAAATGCTGGTTAGCCAACTCCCACTGGAATTTAAAGATTCTCTGTCATTGATTTCCCCTGCTCCAATTACAACCCTCCATTGCCACATTTGGGCAGCTCATTAGCACTGCCCCCCAGCAAACCCTGTGAAGATCTCATCCTCTCACAGCTGCCACTTGTCAGTGATTGGCCCTGAGGTACAGTAGCAGCAGTCGCAAGAGGAATTAAGACTTAGTCCAGGGAGGGATTTATCACCTGCTACCTCACCTCTTCTAATTGGCAATTTCCCCTCTGGTCATGTCTAATGTGACAGATCTGGGAGAGGCCTATTCTCATAACTCCAGGCTCTCACTACAAAACAGTGCTAAGAAAAATCTTCTGGCTTCCTGAGCAGCTCTAGTTTGAAATTACAGCTCTTTCGGCCAAGAACATCTGAAAATGCACTGTACTGTTGTTGTTTTTGCTAATTATAAACAGAAGCAACACACTCACAGTGCATGAATTCTAGAAGGTAAATAAAGGTTAAGGATAAGATGCTGCATCACCAGTTCTGTTTATTTTACCTTTTAAATGTTTGCTTTGCTTTTTGTGGCCAACTGGATTGTGCAGAAATTTCATCAAAAGGCATTTGCCCAGGTTTCCATTGAAACAAAAAGAGGACTGAAGATGCTTTGCCAGAAAGGGAAGCATGGAAAGTCTAAAGAAAGCAGCAGAAGAACTACTAGCTATCAGAGATGGCCCTACGATTAGGTGGTAGATGCTGGGGAATAGCCGTTGGAAGTCTGAGGACAAAACTGTGGATTGTATGCAGCCTGATCTGCATTCCCTAAGTTACCTTGTTATCATCAAGTAAGGTTGCCAGGTTGAAAACTGGAGAGGGTGCCTGTACTGTACTTTTAATAGTTGTGTAGAGGAGGGAATTTCAGCAGGACTTGCTTGTCATACAACCAGGTTAACAAGGAATACCTGCTGAAATTCCCTCTTCTATGCAACTGTTAAATGTACAGGAACCCTCTCCAGTTTTCATCCTGGCAACTCTGTACTCAGATGCTATGAAGGATGCTGTCCATCACTGTCAGCATTGATAGAAGAGACAAATATCACCCTGGCCAACATATATCTGTGGGAAAGGGTAGGTGCCATTTTATTTTCTATCATCTTGAGACCACCTTAATCCATAGGGAGAAACAGGTAAGAAATAATAATATTAATCATCATCACCACCATCATATGAGGGCAAAAAAATAATTAAAAAAATGTTTTGTGCCAGCTCTGACAGCCAGTCTGCATATTGATAATTATCAATGATGAAGACTGGTATTAGGCAAAAACAAAATCCACAGTCAGGCCATAATATTCTTGGTGCTGTAAACTAGTGTTAAGAATGAATTATGTTACCAGTTCACACTTTTTCCAGGATTGAACAATGGTGGTGAGGGACAGGAGGGAAAGATGAGGGAAGATTCTAATGTCTACCTTTGTGTGTGTGTGCGCACGCGTGTGCATGTGTGTGTGTGTGTGTGAGAGAGAGAGAGAATGTTGTAAGGGTCCCTGCAATGTAGGTGCTCTGAGAAGGACAGCTTGGAACAGGTTACTGCCTAAGCCAGTCTTCACAGAGCACCTAGGTTCTGAGGACCTCCCCTGTCAGGCAGACACTGGAGAAATGGTTTGATCGAGGTCAGAATTCTACCTATCTTGGCAATTATGATGGTAGCATTCCCTTCCCTTGCTGCCTCTGAATTCATGGGCTTTTTCACTTATCTCTGCCCTGCTGCTGTTCCTACCTACACCAGCAGAATTATCTAGGGCAGCCTTTCTTACCATTTTACCCTGGAGGAACCCTTGAAATAATTTTCAGGTCTCAGGGAACCCCTATGTAAAAATTATACCTACAGCTCCCCCCCCTTTTTAATTACAGAAACAGTGAAAAAATAGATGTTTATTATATTCCACATTGCTAGCAATTCATATTTGATACTTGAAAGTAACAGGCCTGAAAGAACAGAAGTATTTATAGTGTACATTAAAATACTGACAAAATATCATATGAAAATGCTCAAAAAGGTAATCTATAATAAAAAATAAATTAAATGAAAAACAAATATATTTATTGTGAAACATTATAAAAACATTATTAAAAAAGTTTGAACCCATTGCTCCGTGTCCTAGAAGATTTTTAGACCGGGGCCAAAAGCCCCGTTTCTGTCCTGCAAGCTCCTCTCCCATTCCTGCAATGGAATGGAGGTAAATGTTCTCACACTTACCTCCATTCCTCTGCAGGAACGGGCTCCCACACTCCTTGCTGGCCAGCCATAACTGCGGCCGTTGTAAGGCTGCCTTTACGACCGGCTGGTTGAAATCCTGCTTGTTCTCGCAAGAGACTGAGCGGGAGGTAAATTCAAAATACCCCCCAGCTGTCAAATCAAGAACGAAAATAGAAAAATAAATTAAGAAAAATACAAGTAACCTGGAGGGGGAGGGAAGGGTGCCACTTACCTGGATGTCCCGTTCCTGGCAGGAAGTGTCCAGAACGGACCTTCCTTCATCATGGGAGATGAACGGGACATCTTTTGGACCACCTTGATTCCATTACAGAAACGGAACAGGGTGGTCATTAACTACTTCTCCCCGTGATTGAAATATCACAGGGAGAAAACAGAATGGTCAGGTTGGGGGCATGGAAGAGGTGGACATCATCTGAAAGAGAAATCTTTCAGAGACCCTGTTCCATGCCTGCAATGGAACAAATAGGTTGTCTGAAAATCTCCATAGTGTCTGGAGCAGCAGAAAACAAGCTTGCTCCATCCTCAGTATGACATCCCTTCAAATATTTAAACATGGCAACATCACTTACTCTGACCCAAAGATTGAGCTCTGAGCTAACAGAGCTTGCAAAAAGCTGCAACTAAGCAGTCAGGCTCAGGATCAGAGGGAGGTTGTAGCTTCATGCCAAGCCAGTGTTATGGTAAATAAAAGGCTTTTTTTCAATAATATGGGAGTTGGTCAGTCTATTCTTGACCCCCACATTCAGTTACAAGACCCACAGTTTAAGAACCTTTTCTCTATAATGAATCCTTTACTGTAATGGCTCTGCCCTCTCCAAATCTGATTTTAAAAGTCCTAAGTCACTTTTATCAGAATTCTCCCATCCACAGCTGGCACCTGGATAGCTGGGTAGACCAGGGGATTACTTTGTCAGTTTCTTCCACTTGGATAAGAGCTGTACAGTATTGCGATTCTTTTTCCATTGTTCTGAATTAAAAAACAACAACCTCATTTTGTATGTGTACCTTTAAATCAGTTTTATGTAAACCAGAGTCCTCTTTTGTCCTCAGTTCTGGCAAATGATAAGGGTCCCTGACTGCTTGCAGGAGGTGTGCACAGTTGGTGTGAAAACTCATTCTTCCCCTCCTCCCCTTTGATTAGCACATCTAAGGCAGAGCAAAAACTGGGAGGGAGAGCAAGGTATTTGGCACTTAACTTCCTTCTCCTCCCCCCCCCCCACCCATAAGAGGCCCCTTCCTCCCTGGCTTTCTCTGTTGTAGAGAGGAGAGATAAACTGTTTCAGCTCACCACTTCTCCGGGATTTATTAATTTATTACTATTTCCTCGTGGAACCCCTGGCGATCTCTGGGGAAACCCTAGGGTTCTGCAGAACCCTGGTTGAGAAATGCTGATCTAGGGATTAGGGATACCTCAGTGAAGACATTTTGCAATCTCTGAGCATGACACACAAAGTTGGAACAACATGAAGCCACAAGATCATAGAATCATAGAATTGCAGAGTTGGAAGAGACCACGAGGGCCATCCAAGTAAGATGCTAGAGATAATAGCAAGCAAATAATCATACTGTGTGAAAGGTAGGCTCAGAAATGATACACAGCTGTTCATAAAATTATATCCTTGTGAAAACTGTGTACAGTACCTGTTTTTGTGGGTAAATGTCCTTAAACCTTCAGGTGCATTGGTAACATGCTTTGTGTCCTTTGTCTGATATTATATTCAACATTTTAATGTTGAAATGACTAGAAGACATATTTATGGCAGGCCTGTATTATAACACAATATCCATAAAAGTCCCCATCACAAATCATTCTGGTGGAGTTTGAGCTGCTTTCCTTTGGTGTGAGCTCACACAGCTACAGGCTGCACATGAATGCCCCAACCATATGAATGGGGCTGGTTTCACGGCTTAAAAATACCACACCTCTTTCCCCATTTGGCTAGCATACAGTTAAGACCAGAGGTCTCAGAAAAATGGGGGGGGGGACTACTTGACCCTGTGGGTGCATAATTCATATACAGATGACAGTTTGGGGGGAACAGGGCCAGCCCTGGACATTTTGTGGCTGGAGATGAAGAACAAGATGGCACCCTTCCTTCCACTGCATGTACACAATCCAACTGCATCTCATTTCAACAATGAGACAAGATCTTCCATTGCACACAAAGTCAGCTGGCTGGCATAGAGGGCACAGGGCAGGCTGTGATATACACATTGCTCTATCCTCCAACGCTTTCCTGGTGTTCCCCATGTCTTATCCTGCGGTGGCTGCTGCACTCCACCTAATAGCAGGAACAAACCTGTGTAGGATCACTTTAGGCAGCTGTTAATAACTTAGAAAGTTTACTTTTTTGGCCTACACCTCCCAGCCAGCATGGCTATGTGCATTCATCTATGTTCTTTGCATTCACCTGTATTAACAGATGCACAATTTGGAAATGTAACAAAACAAAATGAATTTCAAAACAACAAAAAGTCTGATATATCATGTCAGCTTTGGATGGGATTAGAATGCAAAATTTTGATACTGCATTTTAGGGATGGCTTAGCAAAAATGAGCTAATGAATTTCAAAGTACAGCAGACTGGGAGAAAAGCCAAACATATGTTAACATTTTGTTCCTGTGTGTAGCTTCATGGAGCACATAAATATGTAAAGAAATTAACTGCTGAGGCTGTCCAGAGACTACTGAAAGATTACTTCAAGTCATCACTTGGAGCGAATGATTCCACATCTTTGGTCTGCAAATACTGTCACTCAAAACCAAACCCAGAGACTAAGTCATTGCTTATTGCTAGTGGCAGTGGCAGAATGTGTCCCATAATGATATTCAATATAGTCGAAGGAAAGCTAAGTAGAAACGGTGATGTATAATGCATGAGATTTTAAAGAGAAAACCCTGTAACATGGAATACAGTATGCCTGATACAGAGTGCTTACACCTTCTTAGTGCAGAAGCTGAAAGCCTAGAAATTATATCAAGTGTGTGAAAATGCAGACCTGACAGGTAAGTGAAAGAATTCCAGCATCTGAATATTTGCATATGAATGTTGTTTTGGGTTGTTCGTGTGTGTGAGGGAGCATTTTACATGTAACTCAGAGGAGATTATCAGACACATTAAAAGTGGCATTACACGAATGCCAGGAGATTGCAAAAGGGCTCCCTTTTCAGATGATGTCATTCTCCCCTTGTTATGCACCCGTTCTGCTGCCATTCCGCCGATGCTGCTTTTTATTGACTGGAGAAGCTGTCAATAGATCCCCCATTCCGTTCCTATCACGAATGTTCCTGCGAGTGAAAAGGTGCCCCGTTATGCTGGTGAGATCCCAGCGTCAATGGAAGGTCCTTGCCAGAACACTTCTAGGTGAGATCAGGACATCCAGGTAAGTAACACACTTTTTATGACCCTCCCCGGATTACTTCTACCTTTTAAAGTGTGTTTTTGTGCTTGCTGTAATTTTGTGTGTGTTCTTTTTTACTTTTATTTTTGAATTTCCTGCGCTCACGTGTTCTCGCAAGAATCCGCAGATTTCAATCCAGGAAGTGAAGGGAGATCCATTAGAGCTTTGTTCACTCCTGGGCTGCCGGAACGACAGGAGAAGAGGTAAGTGCAGTGGGGAGGGTGATTGTGGTATGACAGGGACGGGATAGGGGTGGGAGTGGAGATTGTGGGACAGGAACACTTCTTTCGTTCTTGTCTGATAATCTCCATAGAAACAAGAGTTCTAACTGTACTTAAAATACTCCTTTTGGAAAGATATGAAGTTTGAGTGGACTTACAGAACTACAGCTAGGAAATTCAGAAAATACCACACACTGACATAAAGATGACTCCTGAAAATCTAGGGGAGTGTTTGCCTCAAGGGAAGGGCCCTGTGGCCTCTGGATCTTGTTGGACTACACCTCCTATAATCTCTGACCCATGGTGGCTGGATCTGATTGGAATTGGACTCCAACAACATACCGTGGGGCCATGGGTTCCTATACTTGTTTTAACAAAATGCAACATAGGCTATTTTGTTGAGAGCACATATTTAACAATTTTTTACAGTGCCCACAAGAAACAAGCCTGCTGTGAAGAACTGGCCTACCACTTCATAGATAAAGTTGCTCAGATTTGCTCTAATGCAGATGCCAGAGCTGACACAGGTCCAGTGGATGTAACCTTGGCCCCTGCTTGTCCAGTGTTGATAGATACTTTTCAATTTGTGCAGCCTATGTAGACAGGATCCTTGGAGAGGTGAGAGCCACCATATGTGTACTAGACCCTTGCCCTTCCTGGCTAAATAAGCAGGCTAGAGGAGGACTGAGTGAGTGGGTAAGGGAAGGGATTAATGCCTCTTTAGAACAAAGCAGGATCCCAACACGCCGAAGGAGGTTGTGGTAAGACCTCTTTTGCGGGGGGAAACTTCCCTGGATCTACTATACTGGATGATTATGAGTATCTCAATTTCCAACACCCCATTCTATGGCAAGGTTCTGGAACATGGGGTGGTTTCTCAGCTCCAGGGGTTTCTGGATGAAGCTGATTATCTAGATCCATTTTGATTTGGTTTCAGGCATAGATATGGGATGGAGACAGCTTTGGTCACCTTGGTGTAAGACTTACACCGGAAACTGGACAGGTGGAGTATGTCCCTGTTGGTTCTGCTGAATCTCTCAGTGGCTTTTGATGCCATCAACCATGGTATTCTTCTGGGTCCCCTTGCTGAGATGGGGCTTAGAGGTCCTGTTCCGCAGTGGCTCCATTCTTTTCTGGAGGAGTACTCTCAGAGGGTGGTGATGAGGGATTCCTATTCAACCCCTTGGCCATTGGCCTGTGGAGTCCCTCAGGACTCTAATGAAACTGCCGAGAGGGGTTGTCTGGAATTTTGGGGTCACCAGTATGGTGATGATACCCAGCAATATTACTCCCTTCCACCTAATTCTAATGAAGATTTTTCTGTGCTAAACCGACAGCTGTAATGGACTGGATGAAGGCTAATAACTGAAGCTTAATCCAGACAACACAGAGGTGCTCTGGGTCAGCCAAAAGGCAGATCTGGGAACAGCCTGTGTTAGATGGGGTTACACTCCCCCTGAAAATGCAGGATCACAGTTTGGGGGTACTCCTGGATTCAGCTATGAGACTGGAGACCCAGGTTTCAGTGGTGACCAGGGTGCCGTTTACACGATGAAAATGTTCTGGGATGAATTCATGTCAAACTCTGGTTGTTTACATGTACATCGGGTCAGGCACGTGATTTTCGGAAGGGGGGCCACCTTTTATCCCTCAACCTGCGGGACTTCCAGTCCCGCGGTTTGTGCCAATTTTTTAAAAAGTCACTGGAGGATTTGGAAAATCGGAAATGTAAACAGCCTGGGACAAACTATCTTGGTACTAGGGGATGACTAGAAATGGTGACTGGGGGTGGGCTTAGAGATCAGCGACCAGAAAAGGAGGGGTCAGTCACCCGTTCAACAGATTCAGCCTCACCAGCTGAAAACCAAGGCATCCCTTCCAGCTGCACGAAGGTTTGTGTGTGTGCGTGTGTACTAAATCACCTTTTTAAATGGATTTCTACACTGCAAACCCTTCAGCTTTAACCTCTTCCTCAACTGCATGTTACAAAGAGATCGTGGTGGGCAGAGGGTCGCCCACCACCTCCCTTGATCATCTCCTTGGGTCTGAATGGATAATCAAACAGTCATCACCCCCCCAGGCCCAGTAAAAAAAATGCCTTGTGTGTTGATCGCCTGATCGCCGATTGAAATCTTCACTCCAAAGCTGCCTCTGCTTTAAGGGTTAACATTTTAAAGAGACAAGGGCGAAAGATCACACATTCATTCACCCCCCTCCCTCACGGCACAGTAAAAAATTAAAAACTGCCAGCGTCTGGGTCTTTCAAATTGCCTTGTGTGTCACTGGCTTGAAACCTCACTCCACAGCTGCCTCTGCTTTAAGGGTTAACATTTTAAAGAGACAGGGGCAATTGCAAGCCTCTCCCCCCCGCACTCGGATTGATTTCAAAAGGAAAGCACAGGGTTTAACCCTGATAGTTCCTGCCTCCTTCCAGCTTTGTGCCAGCGTCTGAGCGAAAGATCACACATTCATTCATCCCCCTCCCTCAAGGCACAGTAAAAAATTAAAAACTGCCAGCATCTGGGTCTTTCAAAATGCCTTGTTTGTCACTGGCTTGAAACCTCACTCCACAGCTGCCTCTGCTTTAAGGGTTAACATTTTAAAGAGACAAGGGCAATCGCAAGCCTCTTCCCCCCACCCGCTGCACTCAGATTGATTTCAAAAGGAAAGCACAGGGTTTAACCCTGATAGTTCCTGCCTCCTTCCATGCCAGCGTCTGAGCGAAAGATCACACATTCATTCATCCCCCTCCCTCAAGGCACAGTAAAAAATTAAAAACTGCCAGCGTCTGGGTCTTTCAAAATGCCCTGTTTGTCACTGGCTTGAAACCTCACTCCACAGCTGCCCCTGCTTAAAGGGTGAACATTTTAAAGAGACAGGACAAACGCAAGCCTCTGCCTCCTGATCTCTCTCCCCCCACCAGCCAGCCAATAGCATCGCTTGTGGCGCAGAACTCTAAAGGAAGTACGTCACCGAGGTTGTGAAAACATGAGTAATCGCATACTTGATTGACAGCCAAATATATATATATATCCCGGTACGCTAAACATGTGTAAACAGCAAAAGCACGGGATATAAGAGTGCGAGACCAATAAAAAGAAACGGAACTTTTGTCGTGTAAATATCAATCATGGGATCTTCCGGGATTTCCTAAAGAGTGACAAAAATCGTCTAAACAGCGCAGGACGAATACGGGATCAGGAAGTCACGGTACGCCCCGCGACAAAAATTACCGTGTAACTGACACCCAGGAGTTTATTTTCATAGCTAAAGGTAGTGTGCCAACTTCCCCCATTCCTGGAGAGGTTGGATCTCACCACAGTAATGTATGCCTTAATTACATCCCATTTGGATTTGTAATGAACTCTATGTGGGACTGCTTTTGAAAAGTTCTCAGAAACTAGTTGGCCCAAAGAGCTGCAGCCAGATTGTTAACTGGGGCTGGCTACAGGGAACACACAACACCCTTGTGGTAACAGTTCCACTGGCTGCTGGTCTGTTTCCAGGAACAATTCAAAGTGATGACCTATAAACCCCTATATGGCTTGGGTCCAGGTTGTTTGGAGGACTGTATCTCCCTGTATGATTCCATCATAGCTCTAAGATGGCCTGGGAAGGCCCTTCTCTCTGTCCCACCACCTTCTCTGGCTTGTTTGGTGGGAGAAAGGGAGAGGACCTTCTCAGTGGCTGCTCACAGAGTTTGAAACCCCCTCCCATGGGAGGCCAGTATGACCCTGTCCTAGCTCTCCTTCTATCAGCAAAATTAAGAAATTTTTAATCCGCCACACTTTTGGAAACTGACTGGGGTGGGCTTTTAAGGCTGTGTGGTGCTGTTTTAAAGTTTACATGTTGTCTTTTAATGAATTTTATTGTTTTAAATGTTTAATATTTTTAACCTTATCAATTGTTTTTAATTTTTTTATATTTATACTTTTATAAGTTGTTTTTTAGTATTGGACTAGGACACTGTCAGCCACCATGAGTATCATTATTGAGAGAAAGGTGGGGCATAAATGAATAAAATAATAATAATAATAATAATAATATACCCAACAGTTATTTCAAGCATTAGCATAGCATGTATGCTCAGACAAGTATTTTGTGCAAATCAGGGCAGAGCATTTGACTGTCCAGTCTTGTGAGAAAGATTAGATTTCATAGGTTTTCTAGGGCATTGGAAGGTATTTAGGCCTCATCCTCATTGCATTAGAAATAATTACTGGCTGCACCACTCCAGGTTGCAGAAGGAGGCTCTCATTATTGAAAGTATTTTAATTATTATTATTTTTAAAAAAACCATACTATGTAGAATACCAGCATGTAAAGTTAGGGTTTTTTTAAAAAAAAGTTTCCACCAAACTCCTAAGTATTAGAATGCAACCTGCCTCTGAACATAGCCAAAATTCTCCTTCACTGCTTCATGGGAGGTGGTGTGTGTTGTACATATACAGTATATATAGTCTTAAGCAGAGCACATCCAACTGACATAGAAAAAACAGGTTATTCAAGGGCCTTTGATAATATCATACAAGACATCTTTAAGGAGGTTTAGCAATATTTAAAATGAAAAACAAAATCATGCATCAAATTTTACTCAAAATTATTCTGATAATTAAGATTAGGTTTCTAGAGAGAACTGCTAATCTTTCTTTCTGGAAAGCACTACAAGTATAGTACATTCGCATGTGATGTTTCGCATTATGAAACAGACACACCAAGTGAAAACAGGAATGCCCAGTAAAGCCGATCATCAGCTGAAATGGTGCAGATACTGCTTATCCTTAAAAAAAATGTAAATGAGACTTCTCATTTATTTAAATTTCATTGCCATCCATCAGGTAAAAAGGATATCTATTACAATATACTTATTCCCTTGACAGTCTAAGGGCTTATCTGCACAGGCAATTTATCCCATCTTGCCCCCATCTTGGAGCCCTGCAGTCCAGACGACACAGGGCTTTTGCTTCATTTTGCCCCTAGGCAGTCCTCACGAGCCCTGGGGCACAGATGAGGCTAAGACTGGGGGAAGATGGCGTAGGGCGTGATAAAACATTTTTTAAAAATGCCCAGGAAAGCGCCTGCTGGCAAAAAATGGATCAGGTCCCATGTGACCACAGGAGCGCATTCTGGCATGCCGGCCCATCACTGCAGCTGTCCAATGCTGTTGCTCTTCTGCAGCAGGAAGCAGACCTGCAGTATGTGACCAAGGCTGGTCATATGTAGAGGGCCTTGGTCACATATTGTGGGCCAGCTTCCTTTCTTCAGAGAGAGCAAGGGAGATGGTGGCTGCAGTGACAGACCAGCGTGCTTGTTTGGACTTCCTCCTGTTCTGTGCAGGTAACGGGGGAGGAATGGGCCTGATCCATGGGCAGGATATGCTGGCAGGGAGCTGGCGTATCCTGGCCCATATAGACGAGCCCTTAGATATCATTTAAACTAATGGAAGTTCACACGAACAAGGACATTTTCTCAGTGTGGTGGCATGTTCAGGCACACAACCTCATAGAGGGCCATTTGATGTGAATGGGCTGCTTGGCAGAAGAACAACTTTAGTCATTTTGTGTAATCATGACAATTACTGCTGTCCCAGTATGACCTAATATTTTATGCATTGAGCTCATACATCGGATAGGATTTTACATTTCACCTTGCCACATCTAGGGCTGTGGGGAAGTGGCATTACCAAATTCCTTGCCCCATTTATGAAATTTGGGAAAGCCATCTGACCATTTTTCAAGAAGCTGGATGCCTTTATTCATGTGGGAGGCTCCTTCCAGGTCATTAAAAATGGCAGCTGACCTGAAATATTTTGGTGGTGGGAAGCTAAGGCCTTCAGAATTCATGGCTTGGCAAAAGCAAAACAAGATTCTGCTTCTCAATCCATGCTCCCTTTGTTTGAAAATGGAGAGGCGAGAAAGGAATTACATCTGGCTTCCCAAAAAGGCACAACAAAAGGTTAGACATAAACAGTGCAATTCTATGCTTACCTTCCTGGGGATAAGCCCTCCTGAATATATTTGGATTTCTTTCTGAGTAAATAGCATTGTCCTTCATGGAAGGAGAGGTGGGGTCCCAGTGGCCATAAATTTTGGCTTGGCTACCAAGGCCAGGCAAAATTTATGGACTCTTACTAATACAGGTTGAGTATCCCTTATCTGGAAATCTGAAATCTGAACAAAAATTGTCCACATGGATGGCTGAGATAGTGACACCTTAGCATTCTGATGGTTCAATGTACACAAACTTTGTTGAATGAACAAAATTATTAAAAATATTGTGCATAAATTATCTTCAGGCTATGTGTACAAGGTCTATATGAAACATACATGAATTTTGTGTTTAGACATTTCGTTATGTATAAGCAAATATTCCAAAATCTGAAGACCCCCCCGCCACCAAAATCCAAAACACTTCTGTTCTTAAGCATTTTGGATAAGGGATACTCAACCTGTACCAACACATGGCGAACTAAGACCTGTTTCTTTTTTCCTATGAGAAATAAGGACCACTTTGGGTACTAGTTAGCATACTTGAAGGTGTAAGTCAGGAAAAGGGAATCTTTGACTTTCCAGATGTTTTTGACTTTACCGTCTAGAAGACCCAGATGCTTTGGCCAATGGCAAGGTATTCTGGGAGCTGTTGTCCAAAAAACATCCATAAGGCCAAAATTTCTCCATTCCTGTTCTAAGCAAAGAAAGTAGAGAGTGAAGGGAAAGGGGAGGCAAGGTGTATTGCTTAGTGCTTGTCTGTATCCAGAAACAATCTTCCAATATACAAGGCTGAGATAATGGCAGCATGCTGCTCACTGAAAGCTGTACATTGGACAAGGGAGGGAAATAGGGAGGTGCTGACCTTTTCCCTAGCAATTTTGATAACCATCCTCTAGCACATTTCTGAGAGTCTTGGCTGGAGTATATTCGTTTAGTTTAAAGGCCCTGCCTGGCAGAGTTCACAGCTGAAAAACTCATCAAGTGACCAGTTAGTTCAGTTGTCACAACTGCTTGGGGTTCTGTACCATCTGAGAAGCTGTTGCTATGAAGCAACCTCCCCTTTACATTATCAAATTTCAGCTGCTTCTAAACATCTGCACTGGCATGGTTGAAATCTGAGGTACCTTGAGGGAAGCCCCTTCACAAAAGTTTACCACGCAGGCAGTTGTGCTGGAAGAGGCCTGTGGCAACTGAAGTGGCTCAGGTTCTGTTGAATAGGGCTCAGCTGGGTGCAACAGATAAGAAAGCTGTAGAGGCAATACCCAGTTTCCAGCATTTCAAGACCATAGTACAGATGTACAGTATAGTCTTGTTAGCTTATGGCATGGCTGGAATAATCAGCATTGGCTGCAGTAAATCTTTGACTCTGGTTTGTTGTTTCCCTAGCTACCTGACTGCTCTATTATCTCTCATCTTCAGTAAGGCTGATGCATTTCCCCACCTGGTTCCTTGTGGTGTGACATCTCAGTGGCTGCCATGTGTACCTGGAATAATGTCCTGTAGATCAGTGCCTATAGCTGCAAATTCATACCCACCACTCAGCTCTCCATGACATTGAGTAAAAATACACAATGAAAGACTGCAGCCTACAAGTATGCAGGATATTTTCTGTCTTCTCACACCTCCCTGCTCATGTGCATCATGGACAGGAATATAATTTTGGTTGCTGTTTCCACCTCTAGTCTGTAAATGGCTGCAAAAGGAGGGAGTGGGCCCTATGTGCTTACAGCTTTACATCCACAGGGCTCATTACATGTGATCAGGAATCGCTCCACAGTCATATACTTTCTCTATTTGGGGAAAGGGCTGTATAGAGAATGGGGTAGTGGACACATGCAGAGCAAGGACAGATCCAGTGGCTGCAATCCGCACTCCCTTCCACATGTTGATTGGACATATGGGGTGCAGTATGAAAGGAAGCAAACCAACAGGCATGTTAAGGCATGCAGTTGGTAACTGGAAATCTTACCTGTACACTAGTAAAAGTGGTATACTGATAAGCTTTAACTACCAGGTAATTGGCTTCTATATCTATTATGCCCAGGATCATGTACTTCCACCATCTTCGTTTCAAGATCGCCAGTAAATTTTCTTCTCCTGCATTGGGAAAGAGGTGGGGGGGGGGAGGAGAGGGAAAGAAAAGTGTTTTAAAGTATTAGAATTGCATTAATAGGCTAATTCATTTAATTTCATAGGGAAATACTACAGAGGTCCCTGTGTAGGACTATCAGGAGTCCTGATAGGAGAAGTAGTGGAAATGTCATTTGTATATACCCACTCCTTTGCTAATGTGCAAATAAAATAGTACGGTACTTATTGACTATGACTGAAGCTCACCATTCTTTCCATAACCAGACCCTCTCATATCATCCCCCTAATAGTCCTGTAACTAGCTTACTTACATGCTAGGTTAGCAGGCCTACCACAGTGAAGGAATGGATAACTGGATAACTCGGAGAAAACCGAGGCTGTATCCACACCACACGTACAGTTTCATGTAGTGCCTAGACATTCTCTGCCAGAAAGTTCTAACTCTATAATTAAGCAAAGTGCACTGGAGAATTCTAGCTACCTCACCACAGATCCCAGGATTCCACAGTATGGAGCCATGGCAGTTAAAGTGGCATCAAACAGCTATAATTGTGCAGTGTGGATACATCCCGAGTTGAAAGGAAGAGAACAGGTGTTGTTACTGAGGTTGTCCACTTACCCCACCACCATCACAAACTGTGAAGGCTTAATCCCACCCTTGCTGCCAAATGTGAGGATCTCCCCCTGTCTCATCACTATGGCATCAAATGTGGGGACCTTCTAGATGCCCTTGTGGTTCCTTGTGGTGACATTTTATTCATCTAATCTCCCCAATGAACAACACTATCCTTAAGTAACTGCTGCAACCACAGTGTAATGCTCTGGCTAATTCCACTTTAGCCAATATAAGTTCTCAGAAGTTTTCTGAGAACTTTATTAAGCAAGCAGAGTTGATCACACTACACAATTGTTGTCAGGACTGAAGGTTTGTCTAGTTACATAGTATACTAAAAGCCTACAGAGTCCAACTGTTACAAAAGCTTATATTCCATTTGTTAGCAACCCAAAACATTCCATCTTCCCAGCACTACCCCTACTTTCCCCCCGTACCAGGCTTTCCACAGGAATGACCTTGACTACTCACAACTCCAAATTCCTCCCCACACATCTGCTCCTTATCCCAGGCTGCGAATATACACAATCTTGTAGTATGTGGGGAAATAATTATTGTAATGTAAAACAGTCTTGTGTACCCCATTCACATACTAAGATAAGTCTAGGAATTTTCCCTGCATGCTTCTGTTCTCCCAAACTCCCTTTCTCTTATTTCACTAGGCATTTCCAGCCAACTGGAGTGATGGGTCATTCAACACATGACCTAATTTAAATTTTATTGCTCTTTGTGTGACTCTCTTTTAAGTTAGAGTCTCCATGCAGCTGTAGCCATGCTTTGAAGCCATGCTGCTATGAAGCCTTGCTATGACGCTATGCCATGATGTTCACCATGCAGCCTCTACCGCTAAAGGCTGGGTGAGTCATTCTACCCTAAATCCTCCTAGTTAGTTAGGAACCTTTCTTTTTTAAAGTTTGTTTTAGTATGTAGATTAAGATTCATATACCTTCAGTAAACATTTGATATGCATTTTTAAACTGACTCCTTTGTTTTTGTAATGAGTCTAATTTAACTGGGTGATCAGACCACAGACCTCAGAATACACTTTTAAATGTTAATTGAGCTGCCTGTCTCAGCATTCTTAAGCGTCACTCTGCATGACTTTGAAAGTGAAGTGATTTTAACTCTTTTTAAAGAAGATATTTTTAATTCCTTTTTAAAAGGGCTTGATCCCTGAATTTTTAAATACATTTTTATTTTTAGATTCATACCTCCTACAAATCTTTACTTCCCAACACCCCGATGGTATAGCATATCTCATCATCCATAATTACCAAACACAGGCCTAAGCATATCAAAGGACGGTGGCTGGATCATGATCCTGACACACACACACCGTGTGTCTGAATTAAATCATTCCAATAACCCTTACTGGTATCCAATCCACTCAACGCAAATAATCTAGTTTGAAACAGGATTATTTGCATGGCTCCCTCCTATGGAATCCTGGCATCTGTAGTTTTACAGGGTCTTTAATCTTTTCTGACAACGAGTGCTGGTGCCTCACCAAACTACAAATCCCAGGATTCCATAGGAAGGAGCCAAGCAAATAATCCAGTTTCAACCTGGATTATTTATCTAGTGTGGATGCCCCCCTGGGCATTCTGAGAAGTACAAGTGTATAATACAAAAATAATTTATTAAACAAGAGGTCAACAGATATTTTAAAATTCCTCACTGAAAACATCTAAAACCTGACTGACACTAGCTAACATCTCTCATTCATATCCTAGCTTGGGACATTCTTAGCTCTCACTCCCTCTCCCACTCTAAATGACAACCACCTTGCCTTAAAAAAAATCCTTTCAAACATTCAGCCAATCACCAGTCACTCCCACATTCCTGACAGATCACTTACTCTATTTTCCCTAATAAACACAACACCATTTGTTACATGAGTCCAGAACATCACACTTTTCCCCAGTGGTGGCACTAGGGGGGTGCGCTCTCAAGAGAAAGGGACAACGAAGCTACCAGGTCTGCCTCTCCTATTTCTATTCTCTGAGCAACCAAGATTACTTAACCAAATTTCTTCATTCACTTCAACTCTCTCTGGGTCCCCACTAGAGAAGTGAAAAATACTTGGTAATATTTGAATCCTCAATGAAGAAAAAGGTCTTTTGACACTCAAGAAACCCCATGGAGAAAAAGGAGAACAGCAACAAGGTGTTTTGTGTGTGTGTGTGTGTGCTTTGGGACTTCATTCAGGCAAATTACTTCATGCAAAAAGACATATGGTTTTACACAAATTGTAACTTTACACAAATTGTGTGAAGATAGACAGTTTGCACATATACACCAACTCCGATGTAGAAAATTAATTTCCTGCTCAAACAGTCATATTTTTGTTTAGGAATCAGTGTATTTTGTACAGAACATGCTGGCTTGTTGTTGTTGTTTTTATTGTTGTGCGCCTTTAAGTCTTTTCCAACATATGGCAACACTAAGGGGAGCCTATCACAGGATCTTCTTGGCAAGGTTTGTTCAGAGGAGGTTTGTCTTTGTCTCCATCTGAGGCTGAGACTTGCCCAAGGTAACCCAGTGGGTTTCTATGCCAGAGCACAGATTTGAACCCTGGTCACCAGAATCATAGTCCAACACTCAAACCACTACATCATGGTGGCTCTGAACACACTAGCTCCTGTGTGCAAATATAGCTTTTTGCATAGGAAACATGTTTTCTGCCCCAAATAACATTTTCTGCATGGAAAAAAAACCCACACACACTCAAGAATTTTATGTGCAAATGGCTTTCCTTGCACAAAGCCTCAAAGGATGACTAGCACTGGAAAAGGACAGGTTGCTTACCTGTAACCATAGATCTTTGAGTAGTCTTCTGTGAATTCACACAGCTGGGTTACTCCTGCGCCTGCACAGAGCATCGGAACCTTCTGGAATCGCTAGGCAGAATGTGCTTTGATACATTTTTGGTGGTAACTCCACCCATCCTAACGGTCCCTTATAAGGCACTCCCGCCTAATTCCCCTCAGTTCCTTGAATGACGCCGTAACCAGCAGCATCAGGAACATTAAGCATGTTTATATGATGTAGTAGGACATAGAGGGGAGGATGGGTGGGTCTGTGAATTCACAGAAAACCACTCGAAGATCTATGGTTACAGGTAAGCAACCCGTCCATCTTCTTCATGGTCTCTGTGAATCACACAGCTGGGTAGACTGGCAAGCTTCACTCCAGGAGGAGGATATGTCCTATACACATTGACACTAGCACCATGTTGCACAGTCTAACATCAGTTGGATTTTTGACAGCACATTCTTAATCAAACTAATAAACTATATACTTATCACATTAATTAACTTGGCAATACATCAACACTCACTCATTGAATAGAAGACAAAAATACAGCTTTCCCAAAGGCAGCCTCGTTCCTAGAACGAGAGTCAAGTCTGTAATGGGAAATGAAGGTCAGAGGTGATGACCAAGTTGCAGCTCTGCAAATGTCCTCTAGAGGAACCCCAGAGAGGAAAGCTGTCAAGGTGGAGACAGCCCTCGTTGAGTGTCCTCAAATCCATGACGGTAGAGGTTTCTTTGCCAGTTCATAGCAGAGAGCAATGGTCGATGTCACCCACTTCGACAAGCGTTGTGGAGAAATGGGCTCCCCCAGTCTCGAGTCAGCATAGGAGACAAACAGTTTAGGTGACTTCCTGAAGGGAGCAGTTCTCTGGATGTAGAAGGCAAGTGCTCTCCTGACGTCCATGGAATGGAGGGCACGCTCGAAGTCGTTCTTCGGGTCCTGCATCAGAGCAGGGAGAGTGATGGACAACACAAAGGTAAACATATCACAGCATCTTCTTGGCAAGATTTCTTCTTGGCAAGATTTCTTCTGAAGAAATCTTGCCAAGAAGATGCTGTGATATGTTTACCTTTGTGTTGTCATGAGCTGGAAATTTTGAAAGCACACAACAACATAGAAACGCTCCTTAAGCTGAAGTGATCTGAACATTTAGCTTGACAACAGGGCTTTGTTTCTACAGACTGCACCCACCCCAGGCCATTTTTGTGTCCTCCAGCGCCCCCCCTCCAGCAGGTGAAAAAAAATGTGCAACCAAAAATAGTTGTGCAGCATTGTGCAGTTTTATTTATTGGATTTATATAATTTATAAATTATATTATACTGAACCTTCATCTCAGTATGGAATTTGCCCGAAGTCATCCAGTGGGTTTCCACAGCTGAACAGGGATTTTATCCCTAGTCTCCTGGAGCCCTAGTCCAATAGTCAAACCACTATATGACATTGGACAAAAAAATAAATAAAAAATCTGTTATCTATTCAGAGATGGATGATGGCTCCAGTGTCAGTAGGACAGTAAATCTACTCCAGGTTTTAGACTGAGCTCTAAAGGAGTTACCGTATATTCCGGCGTATAAGACGACTTTTTCAGCCTCTAAAATCAGCTGAAAAGTCAGGGGCCGTCTTATACGCCGGATACAAGTCGGAGGTGGGGCTGTTTCAGCCCCATCTCGGACTTGGAATGACAGGGTGGCTGGCTGGGGGAGGGGGAAAGCTTGCTAGCCACCTCCCCCCCACTCAGCCAGGCTGGAGGGGGAGAGGGAGCCTTGCTGAGTGGGAGGGGTCTCCTCTGTGATTTTTGAGCCATGGAGAAAATCCCCCCCACTTAGCAAGGCTGGAGGGGGAGAGGGAGCCTTGCTGGGTGGGAGGGGTCTCCTCCGTGACTTTTGAGCCATGGAAAAAATCCCCCCTCCACTCAGCCAGGCTGGAGGGGGAGAGGGAGCCTTGCTGGATGGGAGGGGTCTCCTCCATCACGGAGCAAATCTCTCCCCACTCAGCCAGGCTGCAGGGAGGGGGGGAAGAGCCCTCCGTGATTTGGTATCCACAGATTTAAGTATTCATGGCTTGAAAATCCTCTTTGCATTTAACCATTTGTTGTGTGGCTTTCAAGCTCACTCCAAATTATGGGTAACCTATGCTGGGTTTTCTTGGCAAAATGTATTCAGAGAAGGTTTCTTCCTCTTAGACTAAGAGAGTGTGGTTTACCCAAAGCCACCCAGTGGGCTTCCATGGCTGAGTGGGGATTTGAACACTGGTCTCCTGAAGTCCTAATCCAACACTGAAATCACTATTCTGCAACGGCATTTTAATTTATATCAGTGTAGATATTGGGAACTTCTCAAAAAGGATCCTTAGAACAAATCTCACAGCTCTTTCTACAGTTTAGGAGCCCATTCACACTACACAATTATACAAGTATTATTCCATTTAACTGCCATGGTTCTGTCCAATGGAAACCAGGGAGAGGGCGTAGTTTGGTGGGGCACTGGAGTGCTTGGGCTGAAAATGAATGGATGAATGAATGAATGAATTCTAAATGCTCTTCCCTAAATTGTAAAACCCAGGATTTCATAGGATAGAACCATGGCAGTTAAGGTGGAATAACAGCACTATAATTGTGTACCCATTTCTGGGTATGGTTATAAAAGCTGGACAGTGAAGAAAGCTGATAGGAAGAGAATCAGCTTATTTAAAATGTGGTGCTGGAAAGAGTTCTGCAGATACTGTGGACTGCCGGAAAGACAAATACAATTGTTCCTCCGTATCCACAGATTTGGTATCCATGGCTTGAAAATATTCTTTAAAAAATAATAATCTAAAAAGCAAATCTTGATTTTGCCATCTTATATAAAGGACACCATTTTGCTATGCCATTGCATATAATGGGACTTGAGTATTCACGGATTTTGGTATCCAAACGGGGGTCCTGGAACCAAACCCCAGCAAATATGAAGGGACAACTGTATTCTGATTGTTTTAAACTGCTCTAAACTGATTTTATTGAATGCCTTCCTGAGATCATTGCTTAAGGGTGAGAAATAAATATTTGAATAAATAATTTTAATAAAGAAGTACTAGGATTTACTACTTCCAGGTCAGTCAAGCTACACCTCTTCGTAGGGATTTAACTCCTGCTCAATACAGTGGCACTTCTGAATAAACACATATCACATGTTTCCATTTTCATGACAGGCATGAATCTCATGGCATTCTAAAGGCACATTTTATTTGGCCTAAGTTTTCATGGACTCAGATCCACTTCATCAGATGCATGAAAGTGCGATGAAAAGCTTAAGCCACATAAAAATGGCTAGTCTTTAATGTTCAACAAAACTCTTTGGAGGGTTCTTTGGGCTGCAACAGACTAGCACAGCTGCTTCTAGGGGGACTGTTTCCCCGATTTTCCTGGTTATTGAGTGGTCCTTACTTCAGAGGAAACATACAGAGGATCAGGGTGGCCATAATATACACCTGTGGCTCTTAACTTTTTCTTTACCAGGGACCTCTTTTAAATATCTTTTGTTGCTCTGGACCACCAAGACTTAATTCAAGATGTAAAACCATGATAACAACGCATAACAACAACAACACACCATCCATTAAACCTTCCCTCAAGAGGCACTGGTGGAGGAGGGAAGACTTTTATCCTTCTTCCTGCAAGTTGGTGGCTGGAGCAGACTGAATGGCAATGTGCAGGCCAAGCTAGCCAGCTTTTGTCTTGGCTCCTGTCACAGAGAAGATCTCATCCTGCCAGGGAGGCTGCGCAGGGGGGGAGCCTTGCTGGGCAGGAGGAGCTGAGCCTCCTCGCAGGTTGGGGAATCCTGGGAGGTGGCTGAGTCTCTCCCCAGCCAGGCAGCTATCCACTGCAATTCCGGGAGGCTTCAGGAAGGGTGGCTGGCTGGAGTGTGGGAAGCTTTCCAGCCACCACCTGCCCTCCCCGAAGCCGTGATGAGGAGCCCGATCGCAGCTTCAGGGAGGGTGGGTGATTGGGGGTCGTCTTATATGGCGAATATACCCTAAACTCTATATTTTGACTTTAAAAATTGGGGGGTCGTCTTATACACCCAGTCGTCTTATACGCCGGAATATACGGTATCTAAATTGATGAGCCTGTTGGGGGATAGGACTCAGCACCTTGGATAGCTCCTTTAAGGTTCAGACTAAACCCTGCAATGGACTCCTGTTGACACTTGAATCAACAGCCATTGCATGCCATTGCAGAGATGGATGTCTATTGTCCCAAACTTTATAGCCTCAAGTGTTATGTTAAATCAACAACACTTATGCTGACACCAGTCAAAGGGAGTGGAATCAATGGCAGGAAGGAAGGGTAGACTGGGGAGATTATCAGGCATGTCAAAAACTGGGTTATAACGATTCCATGAGATCGCAAAAGGGCTTCCTTATCAGACACCATTGTGCCTCAGCGTCCTGCAAGTGTTCTGCTGACATTACAAGGGAGTTCTTTTTTATTGTTGGGGAGAAATCAAAAATTGATCTCCAATAGCGTTTGTGTTCTGGATTTTAGTGTATGTGAAAATGTGCCCTGTTCTGCTAGTGTGATTCCAGTGTCAATGGGTGGTCCTGCCAGAACACTTCCGGGGAAAACTAGATACCATATGCTCTTTTTATGACCCTGTCTTGCTTGCAAGTTTCTAAACACGCACCTGTGCTTTTCTGAACATTTTCTTTTTTTAATTTTGGTGTTTGGGGGCTTTTTAACATGCTTGCGTCTTCTTGTGAGATGCACCAAAATCTTGTTCATGGAGAAACGCGGAAGTAAGTGGCACGAATGCTCGTATTGCCAGATTCCCAGGGCAATTTTGTATCGTTATCACAGCAGTGTGCGAAAATGTGTGTCATCGTGCCAGAACAAGAACACTGTAAAATATAGTGCCACAATAACACTTTTAGGCACTCGTCTGATAATCTCCTGGGATTCTGGTGGCAGGCCCTGGTCTAACCTCTATCCATTAATGGACTCTGGTGCACTTATACTGTGCCAGCCATTCTCAGGCTGTCTGGGGAGGATGAGAGCAGAAGACTGCACTATGCCGTATGAACTGTACATATGTAGGTTATTCCCACTCCAGCATAATGTGTGAACAGACTATATATGCACAGCTTGTACACATGAGGGCCTTGGGCAGAGGTCCATCAACACACAGAGCAGGCTGTTCCCCCATACCTCTACAAGCAATCTCCTTTGATTATCATCGTCACATGAATATGAAATACAAAAGGTGTTATCTGAAAAGGCAGTAAACATGCACAGGAATCAGCATAAGCAAAGCAAGGGGTAACACAGTAACTTTTACACCATTTATGAACTGTAGAGGCCTAGTGATATCCTCCCTCAGCTTCCTGCCATTGACTTATCAGGCCTCCTTTGAGGAAGGTTATATGTACACAATGAGGTTAATTCTACCCCTTCTGTTTATTTGGTTTTTTTCTTTTTTGCATAATTGGTAGCTTGGCTTCCTGGAATCAATTTTGTGCAAAGCACTAAGTCGTTCTTCAATGCCCTTGCAGAAGAATCCTGTCAATCACACAATTCTCAATTTCCACTTTGTGAAGTCTGCCTGTACAACAAGCACAACTGATTAAACCCAGAGCTTCCCAGAGGTTAAACTGTCTTAACGCTAGGCCAAGGATTATTACTATGCCTGATGCAAGAGAAAATGAACATGCAGCCAGCCATTTGGTATTAAGCTTCCTCCTTGTTTTTCTGATTTATTTCTCAAGTAGGATTTCATCAGGGTTGTGGCAGAAGCAATAAGCTACTGACACAAATGAAAATTTCCACACCACCTCGAAATGTTTACTAGGAAACTTGAATTACCAGGAAACCTGGATTAAACATTTGCAAGCTACCTTGACTATTTTCTAGGAAACCTGAATGAAAGACTTTAGAATAATGCTTGCTCTTATGTGATGCTTTAGCTCTTCACATACATAATCTGAAATAGCCATATAAAAATGCTTTAAGGCAAGTCTATACTGTGAATGGAAGGACGCTCCAAAAAAGTGATACAAGCACTCCCTGAAGCAACATCTCAGGCTCGGCCAAATTGATCACCAACAGTGGTCCGCCCTGGCCTCACATCGGGAGGCATGGAGACGCACTATCCACAATGCTGCAGCCTTATTTGAGAACTCACACCAAACAAGTCTTGAAGAGAAATGACAACGCAGAAAGAATCACAATCCAGAAACATCACCCAAGGAGATCTTCTGCTGTGCTTTCTGCAACCAGACTTGTTTATCTTGGATTGGCCTTTTTAGTCATCAGCGCGCTTGCAGAAAGCACGGGATGAGTCCTTCCTGAATTTTCGTTTGTGAAGAAAAGCCAGAGAGAGAGGTACTGCAAATAGAAGGACTAAGGCTGAAGAGAAGTAACTAAGGCCACCATGCGAGAGTGTAGCAAAGGTGATACTAAGGACTTTTTCAAACAGGGGGAAAAACCCCGAGGAGGTTGGGAGAAGAACGGGGCTGTTGAGCTTACAACGTCCCATTTCAGATGCCGCTGTCCTCCTCCCAACCTTGCCCCATGCTTGCTCCATGCTGCGGCTGCCGCTTTTTTATTGACGGAGGTTTTCCATCAATAAAAAGCAGCGCCCACAGCATGAAACAACCACGAGGGAAGGTCGGGAGGAGGATGGAGGAGGACAGCAGCGTCTGAAACAGGGCGCTGTAAGCGCAATAGCTCCATTCTTCTCCCAACCTCCTTGGGGTCCCCCCCCATTTTAAAAAACTGGGAGCTTTCTGGTTCATAGTTCTGAACCAAATTAGGCCCACAGAATTGGCATGTGTATTTTAGGTCCATGTACCATTTATATACAGAACAGGGGTGGGATGAGTCTACTCAGAGCTTAACAAAATTACTCTCTTGAACTACAATTCCCAGAATCCCCAAGGAATGCTGACCAAAGGTTTCTGGGAATTGTAATCAAAATCAACTTTGCCAAACATAGAATCATAGGACTTTTTCAAATGGGGAATAAAACCGCCGTCAAGGTCAATGGCGCTGTCTCTCTTACAGTGCTCCGTTTCATATGATGCCGTCCTCCTCCTGACCTTCCCCCGTGCTGAGGGTGGGAGAAGCATACTGTTTTTATTAACAGAGAACCCCTGTCAATAAAAAGCGGTGCATTTCTCATTCCCCCAGCATGGGAGAAGGTCGAGGGAAGGTTGGGAGGAGGACGAAGGCATGTGAAATGGAGCGCTGTAAGCGAGACAGCACTGTCCTCCTCCCAAACTCGACAGGGGTTTTATTCCCTGTTTGAAAAAGTTCAAAGAGTTGGAAGAGACCACAAGGGCCATCTAGTCCAACAAACAATCAAAGCATAACTGACAGATGACTATCCAGCCTCCGTTTAAATATTTCCAAAGATGGAGACTCCATCACATTCCATGGCAGCACGTTTCACTGTTGCACAGTTCTTACCATCAGGAAGTTCTTCCTAATGTTTAGGTGGAATCTCCTTTCCTGTAGTTTGAACCCCTTGCTCCATGTCCTAGTCTCTGGAGTATCAGAAAACAAGCTTGCTCCATCTTCAATATGACATCCCTTCAAATATTTACACATGGCTATCATGTCCCCTCTTAACCTTCTCTTCCCCAGGCTAAACATACCCACCTCCCTAAGCCACTCTTCATAGGGCATGGTTTCCAGACCTTTCACCACACTACAGCTTGTCAATATCTTTCTTGAATTGTGGTGCCCAGAACTGGACACAGTATTCCAGGTGAGGTTTGAGCAAGCAGAATAGAGTGGCACTATTACTTCCCTTGATCTAGGCACTATACTCCTATTAATGCAGCCTAGAATTGCATTGCCTTTTCTGGCTCCATGCACCACACTACTGACTCATGTTCAGCTTGTGGTCCACTAAGACTCCTAGATCCCTTTCACATGCACTACTATGAAGTCAAATTTCACCTATCCTATATCTGTGCTTTTCATTTTTTCTGTCTAAGTGTAGTACTCTACATTTCTCCCTGTTGAAATTCATTTTGTTAGTTTTAGCACAGCTTTCTAATCTGTTATGGTCATTTTGAACCCTGTACCTGTCCTCTGGGGTATTAGCTACCCCTCTTAATTTGGTGTCACCTGCAAATTTGATAAGCATGCCTCTATTCCCTCATCCAAATCATTGATAAAGATGTTGAATAGCACTGGGCCCAGGACAGAACCCTGTGGCACCCCACTAGTCACTTCTCTCCAGGATGAAGAAGAGTAATTGGTGAGCACCCTTTGGTCTCAGTTGGTCAACCAATTACAAATTCATCTAACAGTCGCATTGTCTGGCCCACATTTTACTAGCTTCTTTGCAAGAATATCATGGGGGACCTTGTCAAAAGCCATAATGAAATAAAGATATGCTACATCCTCAGCATTCCCTTCATCTACCAAGCTTGTGACTTTATCAAAAAAGAGATTAAGATTAGTTTGGCATGACTTGCTTTTGAGAAACCCATGTTGACTTTTAGTGATCACAGCATCCCTTTCTAAGTGTTTACAGACTATCAGTTTAATGATCTGCACTAGAATCTTTCCTGGTATTGATGTCAGGCTGACTTGGCGCTAATTACTTGGGTCTTCTTCCCCCCTCCCTTTTAAAGATGGGGACAGCATTTGCACTCCTCCAGTTTGCTGGGATCTCTCCTGTTGTCTAGGAATTCTCAAAAATTATTGACAGTGGTTCTGAGATTATTTCTGCCACTTCTTTTAATACCCTTGGATGTGGATGTGGTTCATGTGGCCCTGAAGATTTGAATTCATTTAGAGTAGTCAAGTATTCCTATACAGTTCTACCTCTTTACCAATTCTGTGCTGTATTTCCCCTACTGTGTCATCTGCTCTATTTTCCCCAGGTTGAGCACTGTTCTCCTTTTGGTAGAAGACCAAGGCAAAGAAGGTGTTGAGTAGTTCCAACAAATATCAGGATAGTTGAAATCCCCCATTACTATGACATCTCTCCTTTCTGAATGTGTGGTCATCTGTTCCAAGAATTCATCATCTAGGTCCTCAGTTTGACTTGGAGGTCTGTAGTAGACTCCCACCAATTTTTTTAATTAGTGTATGTTTTTTTTCCTAATTTAATATATTTTTAATTATTGCATGTTTTTAATCCTTTATAATTTAACATTATTTTAAGGGGTGGGTAGGCTAGGGTACTGTAATTATGGAGATTTTATATTGTAAGCTGCCCTGATTGCATGGCAGAGGGGCGGGATAGAAATATTTTTTTTAATTATTATTATTATTATTACCAAAGCGTCCCTGTTATTTCTCTTCCCCTTAATTTTTAACCAGATGCTCTCAATCTGGCTTCCAGAATTTAAGTCACGGATCTGTTCACAGGCATACACATCCTTAACATATAATGCTATTCCACCTCCCGTCCTGTTTGGTCTATTTCGCTGAAATAGGCTATAACCCTCTATTATTGCATTCTAATCATGAGACTGATCCCACCAGGTTTCAGTGATACCTATTATATCATATTTGCTTTGCTGTGCTAAGAGTTCACATTTATCCTGTTTATTTCCCATGCTCTGTGCATTAGTATAGAAACATCTAAGACCACAGGCCATTCCCCCTACCTGCCTTTTATAGGTTTTTTTCCTCCCACTATTGGGTTCTTGTACTACTGTACTTGCCTAGTTCTCTACATAACATTTGGGCTATTATCTTCAGCACTTGATGAACTCTTGCCTGTGTCCCTCCCCCACACAACTCAGTTTAAATCCCTCCTGATAAGCTCTTTTGGACTCTTAGCAAAAACATTCCTGCCAACTGCTGTGAGGTGCAACCCATTCCTTGCCAGAAGTCCACCTCCCTGAAACCACACACTATCTGTCAGGTTATTGGGACATACAGTAGTTAGATTTATTCTGTTAAGAGTTCTGATGTAGCAAACAGTCGGCACAGATCTGCAGAGCTAGCTGGCAGTTTGCAAATGTATCACTATAGATGAGCTCTGAGCTGGTGCAGAGCTCACTGGGGGAGAGGTGTTAGGATCTCTGCAGAGCTGGGTGTTTTAGTTTGTCCTATGAAGTTCAACTAAGCAGTTCTGTTTTGAATTTTGAAGTGTGAAGATGGTTTTTCTTCTGTGGATGATGTAATATATTGTAAATAGTCTTTATTATGTTCAAGTAAAGAACAAGAAGATTTTAGATATAAACCTGTGTCTTTGTCTTTATGATGCCTGAAGGAACATTTATTCTGCTACCATTTATTGCTGCCTGGACCTTTTGAAGAGGTTTCCAGTGCATGCTACCACCTGACACTATAGTCCAGGAAGCCAAATTGTTCCTGGTGGCACCATCTGTGGATCCAGTTGTTCATCTCCACTATTTTTCTCTCTCTTTCTGGGCCATGCCCTTCCACTGGAAGGATAGACAAAATGACTACCTGTGCATCTAGGTCCTTCAGCTTCCCAAGGTTATGCCTTGCAGTATCATTGGTTCCCACATGGACCAAAAGTAAGGGATAATGGTCAGAGGGCTTGACTAGTCTTGTTATCCTCTCTGTTACATCACAAATTTTTGCCCCAGGAGACAGCACACCTCTCAAGACATTTTGTCAGGCCTGCAAACTATTGCTTCTGTTCCCCTCAGCAGGGAATCTCCACCACCACCTTCCTCCTCCAAGTCTTGGCAGAGGTCATTCCATGCGCTGACCTTTGCAAGGTCCTATGCACCTTCTCTGAGGACTTAGTCTGCTGCTATCCTTCCCATTCCTTATCATCACTGATACGGGAGAGAGCTTCAAATCAATTCTGTAGCGGTAAACTCACAGAATTGTCCCCAGTACCTCTATGATTTATTTACTTTATTTATTTTAGGTATTTATACGCTGCTCTTCAGCCACAAAGGCTCTCAGAGCAGCTTACAAATTGTTTTAAGCAATAGCACTTTACACATCTACAATGCATTAAGCGGTTTCTAATGTGTGTTAGCTAATTGCCCCCACAAGCCGGGTACTCATTTTACTGACTTATGAAATGATGGAAGACTGAGTGAACCTTGGAGCCCTCTGGGATCGAACTTGCAATGTTGTGGCTTGCAGTACTGGCATTTAACCACTGCACCACCAGGGCTCCCCTATTCTATGTGTCACATTCCTCCACTTCCTGTGTATGGGCAGTGGATCTACTTCTGATCCAAGGAGAAGTGCAGATGGCAAAAGCAAGACTCCTTTCCCAGGAAGGTTAGAATAGCTTCTGCATTAATAGTTTTTAGGCAGACAGTGAAGACACATCTATTCTACCTTATTTCATTCCCTACCTGCAAGTTTTATTGGCTTTTCAAAGTATATTGACTTTCTGGTTTGTTAGCTTAATTTATTTATTTGGATTATTAGTGTTAACACTGCAACCCACCTCGGAGGCATCTCTTGATGGCCAAAAGCCAGTTTATACATGTTTTCTCTCTCTAAAAAAAATAAGTGTATGTAGATATGAATATAAAACCCAAACCTCCCCAACTTTACAAGCATGCCATTATTTTAAAGCATCCCCCCGTCCAATAACAAAAGTTGGACCTAGAGAGAGAAAATTGTTAAAAGTTATGAAGTGCAGTGAAGTAAAACAGAAGGGAAGAATCAGGTTTGCTTCTTTCCATCATTGCTCCCCTATTCTTGTTTTATACACGAATCAAGAACCATGTTCTTAGGAGGTCTAAATTGCTGACGGGGCAGTGGTTACACCTTGCAACAGCCCTGCAACTACCTTAAATCAAACTGCTGTAGCCACCTCCCTGCAAGTGAGTTCCACTTTGGGAACATGGTGAAAATCCTAAAATGAAAGGAGGGCATGCTTCTCTGACAGGCTGGATAATCTTTGATTGGCCTTTCACAACCTAATTTCCCGGAATCAAACGTTTGCCTGATCCCAGTGCCATTTCCTCATTAGAATATGACTCTCCCTCTCATTTGCTAATATGACTAGACATGGTTGCAATTAGCCATGTGAAGGTTGCATCCTAATTATTCCTTATTCTACTAACTACAGTGAGATTGGGAAATTAAGAACAGGCTTTTTTTGTTATTGTTTTTTGTTTTGGTTTCCAGAAAGAAGCAAAGAAAGAGCAGGGGCCAGACCAGTGATTACCCAAAGTAATTTACCCAGACAGCATTCAGTGGATAATCGGTAGTAGAATGAGCTGGTCTGTTATGCTACATCATCATCAGTTCCATTAACCTTTAAGCTCTAAATGAGTAATAACCATAAAAGCATTCCTTTCTTGCATAGTGGGATATATTTGGGGGGAGGGGGGATACAAAGCAATGTGGGCAGTTTTCATTGATTTGAGAACACACAGATCAGTAGAACAAAGACCACAACAACCTCTGACTAAACAAGAACTAAAAACAAAAACAGGTGTGAATATATTGTTACAATGCAGTTATAACCCTACTGAAATATATTCTAGAGTCCCTTCACACACAGAGATCAGCCCTCGGAATGATCTTGGCAGAAAGGTATTCTTAGGACTGCACTCACAGACAAACATCTCTTCTACACCTACTCAGTTACATCACTTTGATATCATAGAATCATAGAATTGTAGAGTTGGAAGAGATCACGAAGGCCATCTAGTCATTTTATTCACCATGGGAACATTCTATGGATTTGCAGTTTGGGGAGAAGTAATGTATTTAGGATCACCAGCCAGAGAGTTTTAGTGCCTCACCAAACTACATATCGCAGGATTTCATAAGATGGACCTGTGGAACTTAAACTGGTATCAAAGTGCTATAATTGCTCAGCAAGAAAGATGACTGGGGGATGCCTTTTCAAGTAACACTTGGGGGGTGTAGCAGAGGAGAAGCATATGAAAAAGTGTGTACAGTCTAAAAGCAAAACCCTTTCTAGTAGTTTCAAAATATATCCCCAAGAGTCATTCTACTGAAGTAACTATAAATACTGTTATAGTACTGTACTACAGTGCACATCTGGGGGTGGCCAGGAAAACATGGAAGCACGTGCCTCCCTTGGGGTGTTTTTTTGCAGGCCTTGACAACTCACAAGCACTATGATCCCCCCCAAATGTTCAAAATGGGGAGGAGGAAAAAGTCTAAATTGCTGATGGGGCTGTGGTTACATCACATATACCTTGCAACAGCCCTGCAACTACCTCAAATCAAACAAAACCAGCCCCAAATCTCCAGAAATCAAAATGGGAAGTAAGTTACATTTCTGCTTTGCAGCCAAAAATTAGCACAAACCAGGAAGATGTGGACAGATAACAGGGCAAAAAGTGACCTCCCACACCCAACACAAAAGCCCATCTTGTTTTAAAGTCTCAAGTGTCATCTTTTAGAGAGGTGGAGTAATACGTCATTAAAGTGACTCAGTAGTGACTTTTTAAGATGCTGAACATGGTTTTAAATCAATCCATGGCATCTTTGTTGTGGTGGTTTCAGTAGGTTGGATCCTGTCCTAGGCTCAACGGACTTCTGCTGGTACTGGAGGAATGGGGCAGGGTGGCAATTAGAGCTTAGAAAAGTTGTTTTTTGAACTGTAGTTCTGGAGTTGTAGTCCAAAATTTAAATTTTCTCTATTTTTGTTGATTCTCTCTCCCTTTCAGAACCCAGTGACACAATACACATTGTACCACGGAGGATGAGATCTAGAAAAGCATGGGTGGAAGCATTAAGGTCGAATGAGGAAGGAATAATCAGAGAAAACTGCTGCCCTGCCTGCTTCCTCTTGTGGGAAGCCTGCACTAGATCCCAGTTCTCTCCATCCTTCCTTCAAGTTTGCAGTGGGGCAAGTCTGGATCTAGCCCAACAGGTTGTATTAGAACTGATGTTGCACAGAATGGCATGTGACATTTAGTTGCATCCACAGCATTTTGAGTAATTCTAATAGACTGCCAAAAGCTGATCCATGCTATTCTAATTACCCTATTTTATAAGGAAGAAATTATAGCCTTGGTTAGAATTTATTTGCTATAAAATGGGTAATAATTTTAAACGGCACTGTGAAACAATATACATGGATTGTTTACAATGCCAATAGCACCGAATGCCTTTCCTCAGAAGTTGGCTCCAACATAGCTTTATGAACATCTGAATCATACAGATTAACTGAGTAATATTTCAGCCCTAAAAGCTATTAACTTTAAGATGCTGGCTGAGCAATGCAAAGGGGACACTATTAAATTTGCATGTGTTTGCAATCACTAAGAAAGTAATAAAATGTTTAGAAAGAGTTGTTGTGACATTGGCCCTACTAGGCTGGCCCCACAGTTCCTAGCCTTGGCTGCCTGTCATGCTCACCTTTCCCTAGGGTCCCCCTTTCCAATCCCTTTCAGGATTTGGGTCCTGGGCCTCTAGGTGACCTTTTTGTGGACAAGTCTGGATAAAAGTGGATTCTGTGATGGTAAACGTGACCACTCCTTCCTTATTCCAGAGTGACTAAAGCCAGTCTGAGTCAGCATTGTCACATTAACAGATCTGTTCAGGTTATTTATTATAAACACGCTTTAATAATTTCCAGTATTGGTATCAACTATATAATAATATTTCAACCAAATACAGTAGTGTCAATCCTTGCCTTCACTCAATTCACATTCACTCCCCGCTGACTTTCACAACTGATTCAGCCAACCATCTCTCTCAAACGGACCACTCTCAACTGACATTCTCTCACTCACAGAGGCCCCTCCCTCCCATTACAACATTTTGTGCTGGGATTGGCTGCCTTCTATCACTTTTAAGCATTTCTTCACACCCACTCAGCCAAGCACACTTCAGCCACAGAGTTGCAAGGTGGTTCTTTGCCGTTGGAAATGTGAGGTTCTCACAGAAGTTAGGAAGTGCAAGAGAAACAGGTAATTTAGCCTATTAATAGGAAACATCCTAAAAGGAAGTGTGAGGACCATTCTTCTTTTGTTATTATTTGTTTATGTATATATATATATATATATATTTTAAAAATAAGATAAATAAATATATACTGCCATTTTATAACTCAAAAGATAGATCACCAAATGTGTTACAAGAACAAGCCAAGGAATTTTTTAAAAGAAGAAAATGTAACTACCTCCACAGCTCACTAGCATACAGAACAAGGATTTTGACTTTTTTCCCCAACTCAAGGTTTGCATGATCTCAGTTGCTGAGATCTGGATTCTAGCAGCGATGGGGCCAGCTCCAAAAGTGGGCACAGTAACAGATGTAACTGTTTTCTTTATTCACTGTGCAACACCAGTAGCAACAGCAACAAACACATATGTGTGCAAATGTTCTTTTCCCCCACTTGTGTGAGGTTGCCTCCTGGAATTCCCTTTAGGTATGTGGTTTAGGGTATATCCTGAACCGAGGGTCCTATAGTCTACATTTGGCCCATGGGAAATGTAGTATGTGGGGAAATCATTATTGTAATGCAATACAATCTTGTGTATCCCATGTTAAGATCAGTTTAGGAATTTTTCCCTGCATGCTTCAGTTCTATCACACCCCCTTTTCTTAACTAGGCAATTTCAGCCAACTGGAGCAATGGGTCATTCATCACATGACCTAATTTAAATATTATATGACACTTTGTTTAAGTTCTTTCTAAGTTAAGGCTGCATCCGGCTGTAGCCATGTTTTGAGTTCCTTTTAGTCAAGTCACAATATAGCCCATACCGCAAAAGGCTGGGTGAGTTTGTTTATCCTACCCTAAATCCTCTTAGTTAGTTAGGAACCTTTTAAGTTTGTTTTCATATGTAGATTAAGATTGATATACCTTCAGTAAACTTTTGATATGCATTTTTAAACCGACTTCTTTGTTGTTTTTAATGAGTCTAATTGATTGGGTGATCAGACCACACATTTAAATGTTAATTGAGCTGTGTCTGCATTCTGATGCTTTACACTGCTTGAATTTGAAAGAAAAGGTTTTTACTTTTAAAGAAGATATTTTTTATATTTAAAAGGGCTAGATCCCTGGAATTTTTTAAATACATTTTTAATTTTAGACTCATACCTCCCAACAGAAAAGAGGTTCCCTTATGCTCCAACATTTCACAGATGAAAAATGGGAAGCATCTGGCCAAGTAACATCAGAGTGTGGCCAAAATGGCAAACATTATCAAATGCTTTGAAAGCTTGCAGCAGGTGGAGTAAGCTGAGGACAAAGGGTAAACGTGGGAGGAGTAGAGAGAAATTGAGATATTTTAAAAGCAGCTAAAAAAGAGGGATGCCAGAGGATTAATTGGGACTGTCCCTGCCAAATTGGGACGGTTGTAGGGTATGGGTACCTTATCCATGCTCTAGAAATTCTCAAATTCTTCCCTTCTACTACTTTCTGACTTGCCCCTCCATGAGTCGAATTAAGGTTATGCATACAGTCTTCAAGTCCTTGACATCAGTGGTTGGCAACTTGGCACAAAGAGCGGTTATTTTAAAATACAAGTAGATTCATTTATTTTCAGGAATCCCCTTACAAATGTGGAAAAGGATTGCCAATTGTTGTGATTCATTCATTGTTTCACAGCTATTTGGACCAATCCAAACCTTCTTTCATGTAATACTGGTATATTTTCCCTGTTTAGTTCAAATAGCTTAAGCTGTAGCCAAGACAAGTGGAGGTCATCAGCTGACAGAATGAGCAAAACTGCCCCTGTTGCTATAGTCATGGTCCCCGCAAGGGGGGTAGGGCTCACAGGGCTCTAGCCTGGAGGGTTGGATGCCAATGATTAGGAGGGGGTCCCGGTGTCATATCATTGTAAGTTTTTTAGTATGTAAATCCATTTAGTTTTTTTTTAAAGTAAATATAAATATTACTTTGGTGTCATCATTTAGGCTGACTTATTTTATTTTTTATCCTAAATCCTGTAGAGCATCTCACTGCCCTTAACCTTAGCATTAAGTGCGGGGACCACCAAAGATCCTGGCCTGGGGGCCACTTCAGGAGGTGGGGGCCATTGCCAGTGACAAATCTACGAGACTTCCACTTTGGATGCTCAAGCAATTCAAGTTCAGACTAAAACCTGACCATCCCTCTGACACTGGAATCATCAGCGTCTCAACAGATAATGGATTTTTCACTTTTTGTCATTGGTCATGGAAATGCTCCTCAAGCTGATGTGATCTGCACATTTAGCCTATCAAAAGGAATTTGTTCTACAGGCTGCTTTGTGAGACAGAGGAGTTCACACAAGTCAGGACACACACACAGTGTAGAGAACTGCCAGGACTGCTATAACAGAGAAGTTGAAAATTACTATTGCAAGCCATGAGAAAACATTCTGGGACTAAGACAACAACAGGAACCCCTTCTCAAAACTCACAGCTTACTGGCAAGTTACAGTAAAAATTCAACTTAGTGTATGGTACCACAATAAAGGAATGTGTGCCCTTGAGCTTGAGCTCAAAATCACTTAACATTGAGCAACGGATGATTACTATATAGTGTAAGAGGATTAGCACAGACTGCTTTACACAGAAGACTTTTGTCCAATGTTCAGGTAAGCTTGCTCAGATCACTGTTGTCAATCACTGCCTCTTCAGTAGACAAGATAATTGTACAGGGCTGAATATGGGTGTGGAAAGCTTAAGTGTCACAGTCTTAAGTGCTAAGAAGAGTATAGTCTTGACCAGCCTTTAGAGAATAAGCACATAAGAAAGGAGACAAAACTAGCTCTCACCCCTTCCTGGCATTTTCCCATTACTTTTCTCATGTGGAGACTGATGTTCTGAAAAGGAGAGAGACTTCTGTGCATGGAGGCTCCCTGCACAAATCAGGATGATGGAGAAACTGTCCTGGACCAAGAAAGCATAGCCATCTCCTCAATCTGCCTTCCCCAAGCTGGTTCCCATTTAATTAATGGACTACAATTTCCATCATCCACAGCCAGCACAGCCATCAGGAAGGTATCCGATTTGGAAATTCTGCCTTAAATCCACCCCCAACAAGCTAATCCCATCTATTCTCTTTCAAATATGTCTTGGAAGTTCCAGAAATAGCTCTTTAGAAACCTGAGTTGACAAAAATTACAGTGCCAATGGCCAAAGCCATATTCTCTTGCAATTTTGCATATATGTAGTATAAATTGCTATAGGTTTCTGCCCATTACATTTCTCTGAGGAGTCAGAAGTAATTCTTTTCATCATGAGGAAGGATTTATGAAAAGATCAGAAATACCTCTGGAGGAATCTCCTGACAGTTTTGCTTTGCCGGAATTTTTATCACCGGCTACATTTTCCAAGCATATATCACTCTGTTTCATTGCTGTACAATCAAACCAAGCTGAAGTAAGTTAGCATTAAAAATGAATCTACAGTCATGACATCTGCCTGCCTTAACTACCTAGCTGGAGATGAAGCTATGATGGAAAGGAAATCAACTATGCACTAATCTGACATTCTCATTCTCATTTCTCATGCTGTTGTCCCTCTTCTTCTCCTTCTCAGGCCTGTCCATCTGGAATTATACCATGCCTTCATTCAAAATAATTATGTGGCATAAAATTGAGCATAAAATATATGCATCTTTCAGGCCCATGAAATTTGCCAACTACAAGGAGTTAATTTAACTAGATTTGGCAGAAAAAGCAATTAATGATAAAGATATCTACAAGGCAGAAAATGCTAAGGATAGCGGCCCTTTTACACTACAGAGTTATAGTACTAGGATTCCATTTTAACTGCCATGATAACATCCTGTGGAATCCCGGGCTTTGTAGTTCAATCAGGCAATAGAACTCTCTTCAAAGATCCCTTCCTAAACTGCAAACCCCAGGATTCAATAGAATGTTGCTATGGCAGTGGAATTGTAGTGTTAAAACTGTGTAGTGTAAAAGGGTTCTAGGTTTGTGATAATTTTAGCAGACTACTGTCTTAGGTCTTGTCTGCACAGGCCAAATGAAACAGCCTCCCCACATTCCTGCACCCAGCAGTCCAGACAAAACAGGGTTTTTGCCCTGATCTTAGTCTAAATTGTCCAGATGATGCTGCAGTTCTTCCAGGAAAAATGGTAAGTTATGTTACTGCAGTGTGTTATGTGTGTGTGTACGTGGCCTATGGAGTGCCCAGTGCAGCCATTTCCCAGCCAGGTTGCATGTGTTGTATCTGCTGAGTTCACCATGAGGCACCCAGACATGCGACTATGGTGGATCACCTAGTTCCTGGCCACAGAAGACACAACCGGTGTGGCCCTCCACTGCTGCAACAAAAGGGCAGGTAATGGGGGGAAAATACTGGGGGCTGGGGGTGAGAATTCTCTGGGCTACACCTGGGGTGTTCCGGCCTGTGCAGATAAGCCCTTAGTCTCTTTTTGCTCCCCCGTCTGCCGGTGGGGAGTATTTTGACATATAAGGATGTAAATATATGCTTATTGTATTTCACAAATTTTCCTCCCTGCTGGGCAAGATTTCAAGAGATTTTTTTTGTATTGTTGTTAATGATTTTTCAAAGTTTTGGGACTTTTTGCAAATTTTTGTTTTTTGTAGCAAAAGAATTTTGTGCAAATCACATCATGTTTCACACAAAATACTGAATGAATTAATAAATGGATCAGCTTTATTAGGTCCACAAACCATTTAATCATTTACAGGGAAAAAGGAAGCTACACAAAAAAGCTACTCAATATTTTATCATAGAAACAATAAATGCACATAAAATATGAACTCATGATGATAATACAAGACATATTTATACAGTTAGCAATAATCTAACATCTTTTATCTTTTTCCTCCCCCCCCCCACAACATTTTAAAATATTGCAACGCTCCAGGTAATTGTTTTTATTGTGTCCTTCCATACATATTGAAAGTAGGAACTCATAAGAATGACTTGGAAGCAATGCTAAAATTAAATAGGTAAGTTTCCTCTTGCCTCTTGATAAAATTTACAATACGTCAGCATATGTGCCAATGTTCCAAAACCACGGTGCAAAGTCTAAGGGCAGGAGTGGTAATATTTTTGGTCCTGAAATGCCCTTGGGCAGTGGCTCTTAACTTTTTCTTTACCAGGGACCCCCTTTAAATATCTTTTGTTGTCATGGACCCCCCAAGATTTAACTCAAGATTTAAAACCCTAATAATAATAATAACAATAATGCCTAATACAATTGCACCATCCTGTAAGCCTTCCCTCAGAGGAATTAGAGGGGGAGGGAAGACTTTTCTTCTTCCTCTTCCTGCAAGTTTGTGGCTGGAGCGGATTGAATGGCAATGTACAGGCCAAGCCAGCCTTTGCCTTGGCTCCTGTCACATGGCCACTCCACTGCAGGCAGGCAGGTGGGCTAAGCAGCCTTCAAGCCTTTGTAGACCCCCTGTGAGGACACTGTGGATGCCTGGGGGTCCCCGGACCACAGGTTAAGAACCACTGCCCTTGGGGCTTGGGGAGATTTTTGCCACACACACCTGGGCCAGTTTAAGCCCAAGAGAGGCCATTTTCTAAAAGAGGAAGTGACCTCTGGTTGCTTTCTGTTGCTAAAAATAGGCCTCTCCTGGGTCAAAATGGTCCAGAGGCTTCAAAACATAGCAAAAATGCCTCTACGCCTCCTAGATAGCAGTTGTAAGGAAAGGTTTTTTGATTCTTTTGGTAGTGGGTAAAAAGTGAGGGTGATCTCCTGGGGGCTAATGCAGCCCCCTAGCCTCTCACAGTTGCCTAGTCCTGTTCTAGAGGAGTTCCTTTGCATTGTCCTTCTAGCAGTTGAGTCTCTATCACATTTTGAAACCAGTTGGTTCATCCCCAGTCACACTGGTTTCCTGGGCCCAGTCTTTGTAACTGGAATAATTAAAAGGATCTGATCTTTTGATATATGGGCACAATAATTGCTTTCTGTCAGCTGGCAGAGACCTTTTCAAAATTATTAATGACTGTGACCAGTTAAGGGAATCCACCACCCACGCTTTGCTTTAATCAGTTCTGCAGTAATACCATCAAGTTAAGAAGCTTTCCCTGATGGCAATTTAGAGATTCAATTGCTCATTTCTGTACAAAACACTTTCTTTTTTACACAAAGTGCAACTTTTTGTGCAAAGCATGACACTTTTGAGTATAACCTGAGGAAAACAAAAAGCTATTGGCCTTTTCACTCTCACCTGGAGTGAAAGACTGCACCAGCTGACAATTTTTTGACACTTTGAGATACTTTCTCATCACAGATGAGAAAATTTGCAAATATTCTTTAAAGCCCTAAAAACATCTATTCCCAAATCCACACAAATTCTCCACTGAATTCCAGGAAATGTCATTGGATCCTGGGAATGTAAGGTCTCTCATTTATCATTCTAATTATCTTCCTTCCTTGCTGAGAAGAAGATTCACTCAGATCATGGGGAGATGGATTTCTTGTTCAAGAAGATTCTTTATTCACATTTCACCCGTGGGAGGGTACAACCCCATTCTTGTACTCCTGGTGGATTTCTCATAGACAACTGACAGGTTTTTGGTCTGATTCAGACTGGAGAGAATGAAGACCTAGGCCAAAACTAACAAAAATGAATTTCAACAGGGAGAAATGTAGAGTACTACATTTAGGCAGAAAAACTGAAATGCACATATATAGGATGGGGGACACCTGGCTTGACAACAGTGCATGTGAAAGGGATCTAGGAGTCTTAGTAGACCATAAACTGAACATGAGTCAAGAGTGTGATGTGACAGTTTAAAAAGCCAATGTGATTCTAGGCTGCATCAATATGAGTATAGCGTCTAGATTGAGAGAAGTAATAATACCACTCTATTTTGCTTTGGTCAGACTTCAGTTGGAATACTGTGTCCAGTTCTAGGCACTGCAGTTCAAGAAGGATATTAACAAGCAGGAATCTGTCCAGAGGAAGGCAACCAAAATGGTGAAAGGTCTGGAAGCCATGCCTTATGAAGAGCAGCTTAGGAGCTGGGTATGTTTAGGCTGGAGAAGAAAAGGTTAAGAGATGACATGATAGCCATGTTTAAGTACTTGAAAGAATGTCATATTGAAGATGGGGCAAGCTTATTTTCTACTGCTCCCAAGACTAAGACACAGAGCAATGGAGTGAAACTACAGGAAAGGAGATTCCACCTAAATATTAGGAAGAATTTCCTGATGGTAAGAACTGTTTGACAGCAGAATACACTGCCTCAGAGTGTGGTGGAGTCTCCATCTTTGGAGGGTTTTAAACAGAGGTTGGATGGCCATCTGTCAGGAATGCTTTGATTGTGTATTCCTACATGGCAGGGGGTTGGACTGGATGGCCCTCATGTCCTCTTCCAACTCTATGATTCTATAATTCAACAGGGCTCTTTGCATATCATTTTGACAAGGCAATGGCAGGGATTGAACCTGGGAGCTTCTGCATATAGAAGCCACTGAACTGCATGCGAGCCACTGAACTGTTACAGAAAAAATAACAATTAGAGAACTATAGGGATGATCCACAGGAAGGTTTTCCTACCAAGTCCCATCAAAATGCATCAGAATAGTATCTCTTGTGCCATTCTCTGCTCCTGCGATATTTTTTGCCATGCCCTCTTGTCCCTCTGGGCAATAATCAGTAGGATACAATGGCTGGACTAGTAGTTCCTCTCTTCCATTATATTTTTGACAGTAAGAACTGAGGAAAGATCTAATTTATACATTATGGAGATGATGATATGACTCCTGTCAGTGTCACATTTGGTACTACCAGCCAACAGAATCAGGCTGCTTGAGCTTGTAAGACCAGGGTCTGCCTATTAGCTCAAATCTGAGATCACAAAATAAGCTGCTTTTGCAGAGAAATGATTTTACAGTACATAACTAAGAAGATTTACCTGCAGGAAGCTTGCAAATTAAACATAAATTACAGAGGTTTTTTTTTTTTTAATGCCTTACTAGTGCATATAATATGGAAGACGTGCACAATCCCGTATAAAGTTCCTCTGGGCAAAAAAGAAAGGAGCTGGAATTAATGCAAAATGGGAGGGGGATTTGAAACCAACACACACACCCATCCACAACTTCATCCTTGCACAGTCCTTATGCATAGCAATGAGCCTTGTGTCTAAAACCAGAAACTTTTCAGATTTCTGTCAAATACACACACAGACATCTCTGAGTAGGAAACCACACTTCAAGGGTGAAACGTCTACGTCACATGGAGAAACTCCCAGTTTCCATCCCTGACATCAAAAGGATTGCAGGAAGCAGGACTAGAAAAGAGCTTCACCTGAGACATAGGAAAGCCTGTGGAGGTCAAACAATACAGACCTCGTGGTCTGAACTCCTTATAAGATGGGTTCATATGTCTGAATTTGTTTTCCTATTACAGTTAATGCAGAGCTTGGAAAGTACATTTTTGGGCTCCCAGAATCTCCCAGCCAGTATAGCCAAGTCTCTATCTTCAATTCTGTTGTTTTAGGATGCATCAGGCTCCGAAAGAGGGCAAGTCAAGAATCCGGCATTGGAACATTGCTTTTGTTCCCTGATCCCTGTAGTTGGTAAGATGCAGCACCATCCCAAAGAAACCTCTCAGTGATGGTCATACTCTATAGTATAATTTACTGGTAGTATACAGTCGTCCCTTCACATTCGCGGGGGTTAGGTTCCACAGACCCCCGTGAATGTGAAAATTCCGCAAATAACGACTGCCCTCCCCCTCCCTCGTCAAAGTGACCACGGGGCCTCCAGAGGCCCCATAATCACTCCCCCCACCTCCTCCCTCCCAAGGCCACCATGGGGCCTCCGGAGACCCTCCAGAGGCCCCGTGGTTGCCTCCCCATCCCTCCCAAGGCCTTCACGGGGCCTCCGGGGACCCTCCGAAGACCCCATGGTCGCCTCCCCAGCCCTCCCCCTCCCTCCCAAGGCCTTCACAGGGCCTCCCAAGGCCCCTTGCTGCCTCTCCCACCCCCGCCCAGCCACCTAAGGTGGCGAGGGGGCCTCGGAAGGCCCCCTCCCCCCTCTCCCACCCGCTGACCTGCTTCTCTCCCCCCCCCCAGAAGCAGCCATAGGGCTTCTAAAGCCCAGTTGCTGCTTTTGGGAGGCCGGGGGGGGGCACCCTCCCAAAACCGCAAATACTCAAAACCACGAATGCTAAATCTGCGAATGTGGAGGGGCAACTGTAGTTCTATAGTACAACAGGCAGCAAAGCTAGAATCTCACTTTTCCAGCCTGCTTGCACAGCAGTGGATTCAGTAAAGCTGCGGCAACTCCCTACTAGATTTTGTGCTTCTGGGTCACAAAGCCTAAGAATATTTTAGTTGCAGATTCAGACTAAGATTGGGGGGAAAGGAGGGAGAACTGCTTGAATTCAGCCTGGCATCACATCCTGCGTTTAAATCCGAAGTGCCTCTAGGTCATATTTTTTCTGCTTATGTTGCCGTGAGGATAAAATAATGGATGGGGAAAGTTATGTACATGTCCCAAGATCATTGGGTGAAAGGCAGGATATAAATTATAATTAATTAATTAAGAAAGAAATATTTATTGCCTGCATTTATACCCTGCCTTTCCTTTAGGGAGTGCAAGTGAATCTTAGGACTTTATCAGATGTGGCAAACATAGCATTGTAACAACACCAAATTAACGCGAAAGTCACACATATCAGCTGATGTCGTCCTTTCACAATTTCTTCTTGTCAAAAAACAGTTCATTTTTATTGATGGGCCAAGCTATCAATAGATCTCCCCTGGCACATTTTTGCCAGTATTATGGAGTCTGAAACCTCACACTATTGTGCTCACATGAATACAGTGTCAATCACAGGACACTCCTGGGTGAGATTGTGATGGCCAGGTAGGGGACGTTCTTTTTATGAACCTCCCTGGTTTATAAGTTGTAAAATGTGTTTCTGTGCGTGTACTTTTCATGTCTTTGTTTTGATATATTTTTCAAATTTACCGCACTTGCGTCTTCTCACAAGAATTGGTGAGATCACGAATGCGGAAGTGAATGGAGCTCTGTTCACTTTCTGTCAATGCTGGGGCTGCCTTTTGATGTGACTCAAGGTAAGGTTTGGTAGGAAGGGGTATTTTGCTGGCAAAAAACAACAACCCACAGATCTAAATATGCCGACAAAAGAACGTTTCTAGAGGATTGTAGTCCCAACTAGAGTGGAGCCATTGAATCAATGGGGTTTATCTAAGTGTGGACTCATCATCCAATAGCTTCAGTAAATCTGCTCTAGTTGGCACTACCAACAGAATTCAAGTCTTGGCTTTCCTCTTCCCCACTTTAGCCTCACAATGTGGACTGAGACTATGTGGCCCAAGGTCACCCAATGAGTTTCACAGCTCTGTCTGTGGGGTCACAAACCTGTGTCTTCCATGTCCCAGTCCAACATTCTTAATCACTACACCACACTGGCTCTCCAGGAAGTGCTAGGCAAATCTCCAGCCCTGTAATGATCTTGACTGAAATTTTGTATGAAGAGAGAGGGCACAAAACTGCACCTTCTTGCAGCTGCTGAAGTTCCTTAGCCCATATGCACATACAACAGAAAGTCTGAAAGGGCCTATGTTCATATATGGTATGTGTAGCCTTTAATAACATTGACCAAAAATCCATCAATTCTAGTACTCTGTTCTCCACAGTGGATACAGCTATCTCAATAACACACAAGTATGGTTTCAAGGGAACAGTCTCTCCTGTTGTTGGTTTCCAGCAATTGGTATTTAGAGCAGACCCCGGGAGTTATTCCCGTGCCCCCACGATTATACCTCCCAGAATATTCTCCCACAGCCATCATGGAGCTGGCTGGTGAATTCTGGAAGATGTGGTCCAAAAAAGGAACTTTTCCATGCTCCAATGTGATCAATAGCCACTGGTGGAATTCTCAATGATGTATTGGAATCTCTCTTTAAAGCAATCTAAGCTAATGATCACCATCACACCTTTTTGGCCGTGAATGTCATAAATCAGTTCAGTTATTTTAAGAACTACCTCCCGTCCAAGCGGTGAAAATAATCCAAATGGCAATCACATGAAAGGCAATCTGTCTAAACTGACATTTGCATCAATACATCTCATTCAGAAGGAGGGGGGGGGTAGCCAAATCTACTGTAAAGCTCCGAAGAGAAGCCTTTGGCGCTTTTCTCTGAATTTTAAAAAAGCTCCACAGGGCGTGCAAGTGTGCGATCATTAGGACAGTTGCATTCGCGTTGCTGCGATGAGGCAGTTTAAGCTAATTGACTGGACAAGCGTGGGTCAGGGGTAGCAAACAAGGAAAGCACCTGCTGCCACCATGTTGAATTTTCAGCTAAGTGTGAGACCGGTAAGGAGATAAAATCTTTCTTTTCTTATTTTTTCTTTTGTAAATATGAAGTATTGCTTGTGTGCACCATGGTAAACAGTTTTCTACAATATTTTTAGCAGCGGAAGAGTTAAAATGGTGAGTAAATCACTTGCGGCTGCCATCTTGGCTAAGGGGCATGCAGAGTTTAGGGGGCTCTTTTGAGCAATAAGATGGGTTGCAGCGCTGCAAATTGCTGTTTCTTCGGAGGAGATCAGATTTCCCCCCTTTGTATGGACAGGACCTTAGTGTTTTCTTTTTCCTGTACTGAATATTCTCCCAGTCAGTTTCACCGGTTGTCCCTAATTTCTGAGCAAGGAAAAAAACATCCACTTTCTTCACCCTTAGGCATATTTTACAAGCTACTAAGGTCTTACTTTACTTATTATTTTTCCTGAAGTAAACCATCACCACCACTACATTTCTTTCTGTAACCTTTTCTCATTTTGGTTGCACCCTTCCCAGCTCCATGGTATTGTTTTTGAGAAGGGATGACCAGCACTGTTGTATGGGCAAGGAACTCAATTGTACAGTCAAAGGCTAGAACCATATAATTGTTGTGAGCTCTTTTTTGTGTTCTATGGCACATTTTAATGGCACAGCGTCAACTCAAACAATTATGAGTAGATCTGATCCACTCTCTCCCCTGTATATTGTTGTTGTTGTGTGCCTTCAAGTCTTTTCCGACTTATGTTGATCCTAAGGTGAACGTATGGGTTTTTCTTGGCAAGATTTGTCCAGAGGGGGTTTGCCATTGCCTTCCTCGGAGAGTGTGAGAGAGAGCTGAAAGAGTGTGACTTGCCCAAGGCCACCCAGTGAATTTCCATGGCTGAGCAGGGATCTGAACCCTGGTTTCCCAGAGTCCTAGGCCAACACTATACCATGCTGGCTCCATAGATACATTCAACTAGATATTTGTAGTTCGACAATGTCTATGAGGATCTTTCTGAATCCCCTAATATCTTAAAGACATCAGTCCTATCTGATCTTGGAAGCTAAACAGTGTCAGGCCTGGTTAGTACTTGGATGGGAGACTGTCAATGACTACCAGGTACAGTAAGCTATATTTCAAAGGAAAGAACTGGCAAGCTACCACTGAGTCTTCCTTGCCTAAGAAAGCCCTGTGAAATTCATGGGGTCGCCATAAGTCAACAGGCAACTTGAAGGCACATGTGCATGCATGTACATGCATGCACACAGAGACCAGAAGTGAAGTGAGGTGATACCCAAAATGAGTTTTGGAGCTCCTTCTTTCCTGGGCTCCTGCCTCATATGAATTTCAATATAAATCCTGAAGATACTTCTGCTCTCTAACTAAAATGAGTGTGTAAAAACAAACAAGCACCATTTGTTTTAGCCAACAAAGGAAAGCACAATGCCACATTAGCTCATATTGATTTATGCTGATAAATAAAAATAAAACTGTGCATGGCTCTTCCTTTCTGCTTCTTCAAACACTTCCATATACTCTGTCTCATGTATTCATTACTTTTTAATGCTCTGCTGCTGTTAACACTGCATCATATTTTGCTTGAGACACTTGGGAAAGTAAAGAAATTTGAGCAAACAAAATAAAAAATTTATCCAGCAGTTCTAGCTATTCCATGGATCCTTTCTTCAGAGGAATAAAAGTAGGCATAGTTTTTCCTATCATGGCTTTTATCTTCTAACCTCTTGCAATTTGATAAAACATCTTAATTACACACTGCATGAGAGAAAGAGTGCTCTTCCCTCTCTTTGTCTTGTCTCCATGGGTTCAAAGACAGCTTTTAGGCTGAACTCGCCAAGAGATGGCAATAGTGAGGATATCATCAGAGTTTAACAAAACTGAAAAATAGCCACCTAATCATTAGAAATATATTTTAAAATGCTCTACAGGGCATAAAAATATAGGTAACCTTTAAAAAACAAGTGTATGTATGTGTTTATGTTTGTCGGATTATCAGCTATATAAAACAAACACTGTATCCTTATGGCTTCCACCCTCTGTTTCACATTGCTACAGTATAAGCCAATGAGATGAATGTGCATGCTCGCATTGGCTTGTGTTGAATGGGAGTGAGGGTGTTGACAAGCATCTAGCATTTTCTGTACAAATGGAGTTGACTCTAGTTTCTTACGCAATTTTACCTGTTTCCGGTGGCAAATCATGGAATTTGCTTCGCTGTGATGGGGTAGGCTGTCTTTAAAGAAGGTGTAGTGGTTTGCACATTGAACTGCGATTCATGAGACCAGGGTTCAAATCCCCACTCAGCCATGGAGACCCCTTGGGTGAACTTGGCAAGTCTCTACCTCAAAGGCAACCCATTACTAAACAAATCTTGTTGAGAAAACCCCTGAAAGGTTTGCCGTGGGAGATTTTCAGACGCGATTTTCAGCAGGATATATTCCAAAACAGCTCCGTTGCTGCCGTGCGGCAGGGGAGCAGTTTCGGACAACACTGTCCCTCTGCTGAACCCCTCCGTATCACTTCCCTGACAGAATGGAGGAAACCGCATCGTATTTCACTCACGGGCAACAATCGTAAATGAAATAAGCCGCGGTTCCCTCCATTCTGTCATGGAAGTGACACGGAGGGGTTCGGCAGAGGGACGGTGTTGTCCGAAACTGCTCCCCTGCTGCGCGGCAGCAATGGAGCTGTTTTGGAATATATCCTGCCAAAAATCACGTCTGAAAATCTCCTTAGTCACAACTAAGTAAATCAAAACGACTTGAAGACACACAAAATTTGAAGTCAAAATTCATGAAAAATAAACCTATGAGTGACTATCAGACCATACCCTCGAACATTTCAGTAATGAAACATGGGAATATCAGAGTACAGTAGGACCCCGTATCCACTGATTCATTATCCACTGATTCAATTATCCATGGGGCACAAAACAGCACACCTACCATAGAGTCTTCTAGAAAATGTGTCCTCTCTAGCCATTTTCTAGGTCCTCCAGGGCAACTCTCTGGTATTTTAAACCAGAAGTCCCATTATTTTCAATGGCATTTGCTATTATCCATGGTTTTCAGTATCCACGCCCCCCACTCCCCGAACCAATCCCCAGCGAATACGGAGGTCCTACTGCATGATCAAAAGTGTGCAGCCAGGTAACAAGAAGGCAAATGTTAGTGATGGGAAGAACACACAAACTATTTCCGCTCTCCCTGGTTATACCTCCCAGAACACTCAATATAATGGTGCTGGTGAGCTCTGGGAAGTATGATCCCAAAAAACGGGGGGAGGGCAGAAAGAAAGAAAAGAGAAGAGAAGGAAAAGCAAAGAAATCCTGGAATTTATGTACTGAGTTTAGAAAAGCCTGAAGAATGGAGAAAAAAAAAAAAACAACAACCAAAGAACTTACTGGGAAGGCCAGACTCAATCCCCTCCTTTCCTCTCCCTCTGATTTAATGGACTTCAAACTATTTTTTCAGTTTGAACTCAGTTTGCAGCAATTGAACTAAGTTGAGGGCAAAAGGGGAAATTGGGAGGGGCAGAGAGAAATGGAGACAATTTTACAAGCAATTAAGAGAGTGGGGCAGCAGAGGATTAACTAGGATTGTCCTTGCTAAACCAGGATAGTTTGAAGGTATGCTAGCCATAATAGTTATACAGTTGTCCCTTCATATTCGCTGAGGTATGGTTCCAGGACCCCCTGTGGATACCAAAATCCGTGAATACTCAAGTCCCATTACATGCAATAGCATAGCAAAATGGTGTCCCTTATATAAAATGGCAAAATCAAGGTTTGCTTTTTGGATTATTATTTTTTTAAGAATATTTTCAAGGCGTCAATACTTAAATCCATGGATACCAAATCCATGGATACGGAGGGACAACTGTATATTATTTCCATAAAGGCCAGCCCAACATGTTTTGTAGCCTGAGGGACAGGACAAGATGGTGCCTCCTGCCCTCCACCCCGTTCCTCACATTCCATAGACAAAAGCAAACTGGAATGGCAGTTGAATTTGATTTTAACACTGGTGATGAGACAGTGTTTCACCACTCCTAAAGGCAGAAGGTTAGTTCAGATGGTGCAAGACAGATCATATGGGGAATTGACTGAGGTGCTCAACAGGAATGGTGGATGCGGGGGGGGGCAGGTTCCTGCCACTGCTACCTCCCAGTATCTGCCATCTGAAGTTGTTGCCTCACTTTGACTCACAATAGGGTCAGCAATGAACAGGGCCGGTTTAAGAAATTTTGGGGGCCCATGCAACACTTTATTTTAGGGGCCCCATATGTTTATCTCAGGTCAATGTAACTTAACCTAACCTATTCACAGTACAGGATATTCAGATTATAACTAGTAATGTTTTTGCAGGAGGAGGGTTATGACGCCCTCCCCCCGCATTGATAGAGCCCCCTGCAGCTGCAGGTGCTTAAACCGGCCCTTAAACCGGCCCCGCACACGCACGCTTAGTTTTTTCATAGTTGCAAATTCTGTGGGTCAGTTCTGAAAGAAGAGGGCTGCTGCTGATGCTATGCATCTGCCACTAGCAGCCAGAAGACAATGTGGAAATTCAACAGGTGCAGCACACTTAAGGAAGCATGGAATCTGACGGTGAGAAAACCCAGCTTCCCACTGGTCTCTGTGTATGTGTGTCAGTCACCCGTATATTGAGAGTACATTAAATACGTCACTCGTTCCAGCATTAGATTTTAAGATGTTGGCAGAAAGAATGCACCAGTTTTTTTTTTTTTTTAAAAATCCTGAATAAGCTTCCTGATTGTGGGTATGGGGAACTTCAGCCAAAGGGCAGGAGGCACTATATGCTGGTTTTCTTCTTTCATTTTTTAGTGGGGAAAAATCCCTAACAGGAAACTTGTTCTTTTTAGATTAATAAACACACTCTCCCTGCAAGATTCAGATGATAATGCTGTTGTTATCTTGGTTTCATTGTCTATTTTGTGTTACTGACTGAAGTTTCTGATGTGATTCTGATGCCCAGGCATTTAGGAAATCAGTGAGGTATGGTGGGATGATCTGGCATGTCCCAAGCAGTGTTACTTTGGATTAATTGCAGTGGTTCTTAACCTGTAGTCCGGGGACCCCCAGTGGTCTGCAATGTTCTCACAGGGGGTCTGCAAAGGCTTGAAGGCTGCATTTCTCACCTCCTCCCTGCAGTGGGGTGGTCAAGTCAAGTCAAAGGCTGGCTGGCTTGGCCTGCACATTGCCATTCAATCCGCTCCAGCTACAAACTTGCAGGAAGAAGCAGCAGAAAAATCTTCCCTCCCCCTCCAGTGCCTCTGAGGGAAGATTTAAGAGATGGTATGATTGTGTTGTTGTTGTTGTTGTTGTTGTTGTTGTAGTTGTTGTTGTTGGGGTTTTACATCTTGAGTTAAGGTTTGGGGGTCAGTGGCAACAAAAAATATTTAAAGGGGGGGCCCTGGTAAAGAAAAGGTTAAGAACCACTGTTTTAGATTTATAAACAAAAATCCCTCTCCTCCACAAGATTCAGAAGCTGTTGCTATCGTTGTTACCTCTGTTTCACTGTCTACTTTGTGTTACTGACTGAAGTTTTGAAGAGCAGCCATTCGAATGCTATCCAAGCATTTAGGAAATCAGTGAGGTAGGGTGGAATGATGTGGCATGTTCCAAACAGGGTAACTTTTGCTTAATTGTACTGTTGGGACCCAATCGATGGCAATTTCATGCAGCTGTTTTGAGAGTCCCGTCTGGCATTGCGCCCAGGATAATAAGGATAGTTATCTACTTCTTTTGAGGTGGAGGCGGGGGTAGGGATGAAGTGAGCAGGGTGAGGTGGGTGGCTCCTCTGTTGCACCCACTTTCCCTCAGCAGGGTTGAGCCGGCAAAGGGGGCGGGCTGGGCTCAGCCAGGAGAGATCTTTGAATTGCTGGAGGCTCCTCTGCACTGCGGCGAGGCAGGCGCAGGGAGGAGGAGAGGCTGCCTGGTCTGAGGCAGGTGCAATGGACGGGCGCCTGAGGCACCTTACCTGAGGTAAAGGAGAGAAAAAGGAGCAAGGAGGGAAACGAGCGGGCAAATTGGCCAGCCAGGCAAGGCTGCGAGTGAGCGCACAAAAGAAGGGGCCAGAAGCTTTTCACCACTCCATCTTTGTTTCTTTCACTCTAATTCTTTCTCTCCTTCCTTTCCTTTTCCCCCCTCCCCACCCCAGCTCCTGCATGCGGAGGAAGTCACTGGGGGGGGGGCTTTGCATGACTCCCCCCACCCCCCTGCAAAAGCTGACACCGTGGGTGCCTTAAACCGGCCCTGGCAATGAATCAGAGATAACATGATTCTGAATACCAGTTGCTGGGTCACAAGAGCAGGAGAAAGCTGGTGCCTTCATTTCCTGCTTGTGGGATTCCCATGAGGCATCTGGTGATTCATTTTGGGAAACAGGATGCCAGGCTAGATAGGTCTGTGGGTTTGATCCAGTGTACATTTTAATTTCTTATGGTGTCTCTGCATTGGAGGTGGGCAGCTTCCAGGATTTAGGGAGCTACATTGGCCCTCCAATGAGTATCTTGGAAGGATGAATTCCCCCACCACACTCCACACCTCAACATCTTAAAACAGTTTGTCTAAAAATACCTTCATGTCCCATATGTAGCATGAAAGACAATTTTGCCACATCCCCTCCCAGCTCCAGCCTTTTAGTCCTGACAGAGTCCTTCCTGCTTAGAAAAAGTCCTCTTCTATGATGACGACAATGGCAACAACAATTATTTATATTTATATCCTGCCTTTTCCCCAATGTGGGACTCAAAGCAGCTTACAAAAATTAAAACAGATACAGCTAAAAATTAAATAAATCTTACATTTACACAAAAGTTAAAGATATAATTGAACTATCAGTAAAATTAAAAGCAGTTAAAATACTGTAAACAATTAAAAAGAAAAACAACAAATATAAACAAGATAGCACATGAAAGACCTCCCCCCGCCCCGAGCAGTTAGGCCTGCCAAAACAACATCTTCACCTGCCTGCGAAAGGGTAGCAAGGAGGCTAACATCTCTAGGAAGGGAGTTCCAGATCCTGGGAGCAGCTACTAAGAAGGCCCTCTCCCACGTTCCCACCAGATGTACCTGTGAAGGCAGTAGGACAGAGAGACAAGCTTTCCTGAAAGATCTCAAGACACAGGCAGGCTCACATAAGTTCTTCTGCTAGGCCTGAAATGGTCGGGGAGGGGGTAACATGGCAACACTGAACCCCAGCACCTAGGGGGTGTGGGGTGCATTTTTAGCAAAAAAAAAATGCACATTTCCCCAAAAGTCATTTGGGTGAATGTGTGTAGGGGAGGCAGGGCCCCCAAAATATGCTCAGGCATGAGAGCCACACGTTGCCTACATCTAATTGTGCACATCCAGCTTTTCTCTAGAATTTTAGCTCCTTCTTCCCACAACTTTTCTTTCATTTACCTTGCTCTCCTGTGGTCCCCTCTGTCAGACTGGCAACCTTGGGATACTGCCTCTTAGCCCTGTTAGTTGAAAAGATCCTCAAAATGAAAGAAGGTATTTTTTTTATTATATGGTTATTATATGGACATGGAGGAGCAGAGAGGAAGTAAAGCAGCCAAGAAGGAGTGTGTGTACTTGACACTGAGTGAAAGCCAAAAGATAAACTCTGCTGACAAGCTATAAAAATGTAAGAAATATGGTGCAGGACAATGTATTAGAATAAGGGTCTCTCTCTCTCTCTCTCTCTCTCTGCCTTTTCTTCACAAACGAAGATTCAGGAAGGACTCATCCCGCGCTTTCTGTAAGCGCGCTGATGACTGAAAAGGCCAATCCGACATAAACAAGTCCGGTTGCAGAAAGCACAGCAGAAGGTCTCCTTGGGTGATGTTTCCGGGTTGTGATTCTTTCTGCGTTGTCGTTTCTCTTCAAGACTTGTTTGGCGTGAGTTCTCAACTAAGGCTGCAGCATTGTGGATAGTGCGTCTCCATGCCTCCCGATGTGAGGCTAGGGTGGACCATTGTTGGTGATCAATTTGGCCAAGCCTGAGATGTTGTTTCAGGGAGTCCTTGTATCACTTTTTTGGAGCACCCCTCTTACGCTGACACGTGGTGAGTTCACCATAGGGTACTATTTTGGGGAGGCGATGGTCCTCCATCCTAGAAACGTGCCCTGCCCAGCGCAGCTGTGTTCTCAGTATCATGGCCTCAATGCTGGTGATCCCTGTTTGCTCAAGGACAGCAACATTCGTCACATAGTCAGTCCAGTGTATACTTAGGATTGTGCGCAAGCCATAATTGTGCTATGATTATTTTTCCTTTCCCGTGAAGCTCTTAGTAAATTTGCAGCTTGTGTAGAGAAGAATGCATTTACACATAGCGTGCATGCAAGTGGTACTGCAACAACTTTTTGCCAGTTTGACAACAGGAGGCATCAAAGGGGAAAAAACAGAATAGATTTATGTCAAAGGGAGAAGGAGATAGAAATAAAGATGTTCTTGAAGTCAAAGGAAGGCACAAGGGAGACAAGAAACCTTGAAAATGCATAAGATGCTAATACGTGTTTCTATTTTATGTCAAGCCAAATGGAGAACAAAGCCTAGCAAAAAATACCTCAGAGGCAGGACTGCATGAAGATGCATAAACCTGCTGAGCAAGTCTGGAAATGGGTTTTTAAAGGTACTCAAGGATAAACCTGTAACAATAGTTCACAGATTCCATTACATCTGGTCATTCCCTCATCCTCTAGTCTGAACCAAAACTCTGAACCAAATAATTAGGGGTGGGCAACAGTAGAGAGAGTGGTGACCAGGTCCTTCCCCTTCACTTCACCACTGGGTGAACACAGGACTTTTTCAGATGGGCAATTTAATCCAAGGGCGACACGGAACAGGGTCGGGAAAAAGTCTTCTTTTCAGAAGACATTGACCCTTTACCGTGTCTCCCCCGTCCTCATTCCGCATTTGCCCATGATATTTTCATCATGGGGAAACATTGTTTTTGGACCACCTGTTCTGTTGTAGTAACGGAATCACGGGTGGTCTGAAAGGTGTCCCATTCTTCTCCCGTGATGACAGCCGTGGGGAGGAGGTCTATTCTGGACACTTCCGGGCAGGAATGGGACACCCAGGTAAGTGGCACCCTCCCCCCTCCCAGTTTACTTTTATGTTTTTTGTATGTGTTTTTGTGCTTGGTGTACTGTTTTGACATTTGCAGGGGGTAATTTTTAAATTTTCCTTCCGCCCGTTCTAATAATAATAATAATAATAAAATTTTATTTCTATCCCGCCCCTCTGCAACGCAATCGGGGCGGCTTACAATATAAAAACTCCATAGTCCCAGTACCCTAGCCCACCCCCCCTTAAAACAATATTAAACTATAAAAGATTAAAAACATACAGTAAATTAAAAATATATAAATTAGAAAATATTAAAACATACAATAGGTTTAAAAAAAAAATGATTACAGCTCAGGGAGGACAGCTGAGTCTTGGGCCGGGATAGTTATTCAGGAAAGGCCTGCCGGAAAAGATCCGTCTTGACAGCTTTTTTAAAGCCGTCTAAGGTGTTAATAAGACGGATCTCGTCCGGCAGGCCATTCCATAATCTGGGAGCAGCAGCGGAGAAGGCCCTCTGGGAGGTCACCGACAGCCTTGTTTTCATAGGCTGTAACAGATTCCTCCCAGAGGACCGAAGTGCGCGGGGAGGGTCGTACGGAAGGAGGCGGTCCCGGAGATAAGTTGGACCCAAGCCATGCAGGGCTTTAAAGGTTATAACCAACACCTTGTACTGTGCCCGGAAACGAATAGGCAGCCAGTGGAGAGCTTTTAGCACAGGTGTTATATGCTTTCTCCTGGAAACACCAGAAATCAACCTGGCTGCCATGTTCTGAACTAGTTGAAGTTTCCGAGTTAAGCACAAGGGTAGCCCCATGTAGAGCGCATTACAGAAATCCAGACGGGAGGTTACCAGTGCATGTACCACAGTTTCGAGGTCCCTAGTTTCCAGGCAAGGGCGCAGCTGGCGTATCAGCCGAAGTTGATAACAGGCACTCCTGACCGTCGCATTTACCTGATTAGTCATCTGGAGCGACGGGTCCAGGAGCACCCCCAGACTGCGAACACAGTCTTTGGAGGAGAGTGTAGTTCCATCCAGGACTGGAAGTTGTATTCCCAGACCTGGTTTTGGGCCTGTAACTGTTAGTACCTCCGTTTTGTCTGGATTCAGTCTCAATTTGTTTTTCCTCATCCAGTCCATTACTGCTTTAAGACAATCATTGAGAGGAGAGATGCCATCTGAAGTCGAAGCTGATGACCGAGACATGGAGAAGTATATCTGGGTGTCATCAGCATACTGATGACAACACACTCCATGCCTCCGAATGATCTCTCCCAGCGGCTTCATATAGATGTTAAATAGCATCGGGGACAGGATGGCACCCTGAGGAACGCCACAGTTAAGCTCTATTCTGGTAGAGCAGCTTCTCTTGCAAGAACGAGTGGGATTTCAGTTCCCAGTCATAAAGGCAGCCTTACAACGGCTGAATTTACGGCCAGCCAGCTTGGGGAGAGGGAGGACGTTCCTGCCGCAGAATAAAGGTAAGTGTTTGAACATTTTCCTTTATTCCGTGCCAGGAATGGGATTGGGGCTTGCAGGGCAGGAACGGGGCATTCAGCCCTGTTTGAAAAAGTCCACAGTCTCACCACACTAGAACTGACGTCACATCCTTTCCAGGTTCATTTTCAGCTGTTTTTGCCTATTTTAGGGCTTTGAGGGGTGTGTGGAGGGGAGGAAAAGGCAAAAGACAGTGTTTTGGAGTACTTTATAAATATGAAGGCCTAAATCCAATTGAAACAAATTAAACATGGGGGTGGGCTTGGAGGTGCTTTGGGGGCACAAAAATGAGATCGGAGGCTGCCTGTGGCCCACTTTTGCCACCACTGCAATAGTTGAATATGGGTGAGAATTCAGAAACATTACTGCAGCAGTGCTTAGCACCCCTCTTTAGTGTTCCATCCAGACAGCTTTGCTCTTTTCCATTCCATTGCCCATTTTTCTGTATTTTCAGTTTTCCTCCTTCCACCGAACAACAAGTCAGCTTAATACTGACAGTCTTCATTAGTCTGTAACAAAGTGACTTTCAGTCTGTAAGTATCACATTTTTTATTTTTTTCTCCCCCAAATTTCTATTTATTTATTTTTTCTGGGAAAAACACACACGCACACACTGTTGTCACTAAAGACTTTTGTTCAGCTTTAGAAATGTCAGGGCTTCTCTGGCAATACTCATCTGTTTTATGTGGATGATGCAATTTTAACAACATAACAATTTTTGATTTAAGATTTTGCTTTTTAGCTTTCAGTGAACATTTTAGAGGGGGGGCAGGACCAAGGAGCCATTTCCCACCCCATCTCCATTTATACAACTGACACCTGATTAAACAGTACATTATACATGGCACAACCAAAGAATGTCCAGGCTGCATCCTGGGGCAGGTGCTTGCAGAATAAGGAGACAGGCTAGTGTAATAGACCCAGCTGGCGCCACCTGTACCACATACTATAGGCAGGGGAAGATAACAAACCTCAGGCTGCTAATCAATCCACTATGATATAGTGAATTCACAACAAAATCAAAGACCACAACATGTTTGCTTAAAATTATGGACAATTAGACAATCAGTGGAGGAATTCCAGAGTCTGGATAATTTAGAGTTTTTTTTAATTATTATTTATTTATAGTGACCAGAATCCCCAGATGGTCATGTTGCCTAGGAATTCTGGGAGCTGCAGTCCAAAAAAAAAAAAAAGGAACTAACCCAAGGTCTGAAATTCATTAGTGAATTATCAATCCTTCACTGTTACAGGCGGCACTTCTAAGCATTCAGATGGTGAAGGCTTCTCTGGTGGCTTTAGCAAACCAAACCATCCATCATTTTGTTCTGTCACTTACACACTAGAAAATGTTCAGTGTGCACCAGTTTGCATTCAATTACTAAAACTCTGCAACCAGGATCAAGTATACATCTATGCAATTGGCTTGAAATCAGAGATTTCCTACCTTTACCTATTTTACCTCACCTATGCCATGATGACAGCTTATAAACATCTCAGTGTTGCAACTATCATACAGCTGCAGAGCTGTTTGGGCTGGAAGTCAACCTGAAGAAAACAGAAGTTCTTTACCAGCCTGCACCACAGGATGAACACCACCATCCCCACATTGCCGTCGGCAAATCTGTGCTCAACTCCGTCCAGCAATTCACCTACCTGGGAAGCATCATCTCCTCAGATGCCAAGATTGACAAAGAGATTGATCACAGATTAGCAAAGGCATATAGTGCATTTGGAAGACTTCACAAAAGAGTCTGGAGCAATAAACACCTGAGGCAAAGCACAAAAATCAGTGTGTATAGAGCCATTGTACTGTCTATCCTCCTTTATGGATCTGAAACATGGGTCACCTATCACCACCACCTACGACTCCTCGAGCGCTTTCATCAGCGCTGTCTACGCACAATCCTAAATATACACTGGACTGACTATGTGATGAATGTTGCTGTCCTCGAGCAAGCAGGGATCACCAGTATTGAGAACACAGGAATCACCATGATATTGAGAACACAGCTGCGCTGGGCAGGGCACGTTTCTAGGATGGAGGACCATCGCCTCCCAAAAATACTACTCTACGGTGAACTTGCCACGGGTCAGCGTAAGAGGGGCGCTCCAAAAAAGTGATACAAAGACTCCCTGAAACAACATCTCAGGCTCGGCCAAATTGATCACCAACAGTGGTCCGCCCTGGCCTCACATTGGGAGGCATGGAGACGCACTATCCACAATGCTGCAGCCTTATTTGAGAACTCACGGCGAACAAGTCTTGAAGAGAAACGACAACGCAGAAAGAATCACAACCCAAAAACATCACCCAAGGAGACCTTCTGCTGTGCTTTTTGCAACCGGACTTGTTTATCTTGGATTGGCCTTTTTAGTCATCAGCGCGCTTGCAGAAAGTGTGGGATAAGTCCTTCCTGAATCTTCGTTTGGGAAGAAAAGCCAGAGAGATAGTGTACCAAAAATAGGCTGCCAAGTCACCTTCCATTTATGGACACCTTTTGCAAGCACACTCCACCACTAGCTAAACAAAAGGGAAGTGACATTTTAACCACTTAAAGGCTGGGCAACTAAGTTGATGAATTGAGCCAAACTTACAATTTGCTTTCAACATATGTGTTATGTGTGTGCGTGTGCTCATGTGCCTTCAAGTGGCCTGTCAACTTATGGCAACCTCATGAATTTCATAAGGTTTTCTTAGGAAAGTAAGAAGTAGATTTTGCCAGTTGTACACACAGGGGGAAAAGAAGCAGGGGAGGAGAGAATGGAGAGAAAGAGAAATTAATTAGACCCTATCAATCCTACTCACTAAAAAAAAAAATCCAGTGGACATCTTGCTACAGAAAATAATTACACAAGCACGTGGGCATTATCTTGCACTGACCAGGGCATAATAAGTCCAGTGCTGAAGAATCAGATGTCACAGGGAGCACCATGATGGATAAGTAGGAAACCCCATTTGCTAAGGGTGACAAAGCAGCCCTGCAGTCTGTGAGAAAAGCTGGTGTAAGCTATTAAGGATGCAGTTAATAGTATTCTCATGAATCATTTGATGACACTCAGCAGGAAAGGAAAACAGGCTGCTGTGTGTGAAGTGGGGGGGGGGGGTGAAGTCATTGGTGAGAGGCAAATAAGAAATGCCCATGGCACTGCGAGCTCATTTGTTCTCCTTGTGCTAAGAACAGACCAAATGGGTAAACCCATCTCAGACCCATGCCTGTTTCATATGCTTGCACCAAAATTCCATCCTATTTCCACATTAACCTGTTAATATTTTTTAATCCTCTCAACATGCAAATTTAAACAAGTTTTTTGGTTCAAAATAACTACACGAAACATGTGTTCAGCTACTTCCAAGCAGAGCTCTGAAATAACTTAATGGATTATACTACCCAGACTCCCAAAGTCACCATGTGACTATAGTCACTAGGGGATTCTGAGAGTTGTAGTCCAAACAAGTTATATTTGCAAGTTCCCTGCTTAAACAGCTGAAAAATTCCATCAAAATATTCCAGAGGGTGTTAACTTCTGCAATTTGGTCTGGAGAAATGTAGATCAAACCATTTAGGATAAGCATCATCAATGATTCCATTTCCCAAGCATCTCAAATCTGATGAGTATACTGAGCAATCCAAAACAACTAAACTATTACTTGTGGTTTTGACCCTTAGCATTCTTCCCCACTGGAGGTATTCTTGCCCCACCTGGTTAATCAAAACTTATGCTGATAAATCTACTGATTAAACTGATTAAATCTTGTAGCCCTAATATATCAGTATGCTCTTGAAACCAGATACACATGACATATCTGTGATGATTAACAGTCCTGAGAATGTTCATTTGTTTGCATGATGTCTTATGGTAGATGAGATATTGTAGTATGTGGGGAAATAATCATTGTAATGTAAAAGCAATGTTGTGTACCTCATTCACATCCTAAGATAAGTCTAGGGTTTTTCCCTGCATGCCTTTTGTTCTCCCAAGTTCCCTTTCTCTTATTTAACTGGGCACTTCCAGCCAACTTGAGTGCTGGGTCATTCAACACATGACCTAATTTAAATTTTATTGCTCTGTGTAAGTTCTCGTTTAAGTTTGAGTCTCCATGAGGCTGTGGCCATCTTACTCCATCTTAAGACATCTTAAACCATCTTCCCTGTAACCATGCAATGATGTTTACCATGCAGCCTTTAGGCTGGGTGAGTTTTTCCTACCCTAAATACCATTAGTCAGTTAAGAACCTCTTTTTAAAGTTTGTTTTAGTATGTAGATTGAGATTGATATACCTTCAGTAAACTTTGATTTGCATTTTTAAACTGACTCCTTTGTTTTGTAATGAGTCTAATTTAACTGGGTGATCCCAGACCTCTGAACACACTTTTCTTTTAAGTGTTAATTGAGCTTTAGTCAGCATTCCTAAGTTTGCACTCTGCATGAAGTTAAAAGTAAATGAATGATTTTTAACTCTTTTTTTTTTGAAAAAGGAGATAATTCTTGTTGCTTTTTTAAAAGGACTAGATCCTGGAATTTTTAATACAATTTTATTTTTAGACTCATTACTCCTACAGATATGCAAAATATTTATTGGCAAGGCTTTGCACCTGACCACCTAGTTTCAAAGTTATCCCTTCATATAAAACAAACTAATGTTTAGTCAGCAACTGATCAACTTGTGTTTGCTAGAAACTTATATCTACCTAACACCTCTATGCTTTGGTTTGCTCCCTACATTTTCTCAGGGCCTATGCAGGCAAAGATTAACTTGCCTACCATTCACAGAGGTTGTCCTTTTTCAATGAGGAAAAAGATTAAGTTCATGGTGAAGTGTACCTTATCCATTCTCTTCATCCTCAAACGGGTCAAATAACATAGCACAGATGACTACAGAGAGCTAACTCTACTATCTACCCAGGAAAAATTAAGCAAAGCCTTCAGGACAGACCAAGAAACTTAAAGACACCAACACAATAATCAGTGTATATATTTTGGATTGCAAGAATTCCCAACATATACCTCCACAGTGCAAGAACGGCTTGGAGTCAGAACCAGAGCTGCCATCTAGTTCCATCAACCCTACCCCTGCTACTCCATCAACTGCCAGCTCAAAGGTGGCAACTCATGCATTGCTGTTGGGTTGGGTAGTGCTGTCTTCTAAGGATTTGTTCTGGAAATGGCTCTGCTCAGGCACTACATAAGGGCTGTCAAGCAGCACCTGATCTGTCTTGCTGGAGATAAACCAGCATCATCTCAGAAACTGGTGAGGCATCTCCCTGCTTCAGAGCTTAAGAAGATGGAAGAGGAAACAACCAATTGACTGCTGTTATTGATAGGCAATGGGACTGATGCTTCTCCATGGCTGGATCTTGGATAACTGTGGTAATGTTTATGCCATGTATGACTACCAGATGACAGTTAGCATTCCCATAATATTACCAGAAACCATCCTGATCATGATATCCAAACGTTAGAACAACAATGGGGAAATGATAATGTCAAGGCTTTTGTATGCTTGGTTCTAGGTTAGAATTTGGAAATAATACTTTTTTGGGGATAACTTTCAGAATCCTCTAGCCAGCATGGCTACTGCTGATCTGGATGCTGACACTGGATCTGTTTGCTTCAGCCCTAGCACCTGTCACCCTCTGGGTGGACCTTTGGGGGCTTTCCCTTGGCCTTTGTAGAGCCCTAGACTTTCAGCCTCAAGGTTCAGATATACCAAGGTCTAGGCCTATCACAGTGAGCTTTGCATCTGATCAGAGATATAGAGATGTTACTCTTTTGGATGATAACTTCCAGAATTCCCCAGCTAACATGACCAGATGATTGTTGGAACTGCCATACAAGAAAGCAACTTTCCCAAATGCTAATTAGAGCCATCAACTCTGTGTTTTGAAGGAGCCACTAAACAGCAAAAGATACCTACCTCTAAAAACAAAACAACAGCAAATTGCTAAGAGAAGTTGCTTTTTTATATGATTTTGTCAGCTCAATATTGCAAACTGTAAGAGTTACAAGTCTGAGGGAAACTTATAAAATTAAGGGATTTGGCTATTTTGAGGAAATTGACTTGGGCTACATAAGCAAATCAAGAAAAGTGAACAAAATGAAAGCTTAGGGATGATTAGCAGAGGGATACACAATTTCTGAACAAAATTCAAAATGAAATTATGTGTAATCCCTTCCCCTTGTAATAAACTTTATTACATTCTTCTAAGAGTTGAAATAATCATTCTGACATATAATTAATTAATTTTAAAATAACTTTAATACAATTAATTAATTTTAACTAATTAATTACTTAATTATGTGTACAAACTCATTCCAAAATTCCCACCAGCCTTCCTGAGATTAGTTTTTGTTATGTTCTGCCTTCTCCAACATGGTACCCACCAATGTGAAACCCTACAACTCCTATTGTCCCAACAGCTGGCTGAGGGCTCAGTTGACTGGGGTTGATGGAAGTTGTAATCCAACATCCTGTGGACACCTGATCAAGGGCAGCTGCTCTAGATAGCAATATGCCACAGTCAAGAGACTAAAAAGATCCAATTGTATCAGAGAAATACAATGAGATGTTATTAATCCCCCCCCTCCATACATAACCTCTTCCAGCTTCTTCTGTCATATGGCTTCTCCTGTCCAAAAGCATGTTAATGTTGAAGACAAGATTGTTTTCAGGTCTGAATTTTACTTAGATAGGAGTGATTAAAAGTCAGTGATAGGCAGAGTCTTACAAAGTTCAGAGTAACAAATCATGCCAGACTAATCTGATCTCTTTTTTTTGATAAAATTACCAGCTTGGTAGATGAAGCGAAAGCTGTGGACATCGCATACCTTGATTTCAGTAAGGCCTTTGACACGGTTCCCCATGACATTTTTGCAAACAAGCTTGTAAAATGTGGGCTAGACAAGTTAACAGTTCAATGGATTTGTAATCGGTTGACCGGCCAAGCCCAAAGGGTACTCAGCAATGGCTCCTCTTCGTCTTGGAAAGATGTGACCAGTGAGGTGCCACAGGGTTCTGTCCTGGGCCCAGTGCTATTCAACATCTTTATCAATGACTTGGATGAGGGAATTAGGGGCATACTCACCAAATTTGCAGATGACACCAAATTAGGAGGAGCAGCTAATACCCTGGAGGACAGGATCAAAATTCAAGATGACCTGGATAAGCTGGAGAGCTGGGCCAAAGCTAACAAAATGAAATTCAATACGGAGAAATGTAAGGTACTGCACTTAGGGCGAAAAAATGAAATGCATAGATATAGGATGGGGGAGACCTGGCTGAATGAGACTACGTGCGAAAGGGATCTAGGAGTCCTAGCAGACCACAAGTTGAACATGAGTCAACAGTGTGAAGCGGCAGCTAAAAAGGCCAATGCGATTTTGGGCTGCATCAATAGAAGTATAGTGTCTAGATCAAGGGAAGTAATAGTGCCGCTCTGTTCGGCCTTGGTCAGACCTCACCTAGAATACTGTGTCCAGTTCTGGGCACCACAATTCAAAAAGGATATTGACAAATTGGAGCGTGTCCAGAGGAGGGCGACTAAAATGGTGAAAGGTCTGGAAACCATGCCTTATGAGGAGAGACTTAGGGAGCTGGATATGTTTAGCCTGGAAAAAAGACGGTTAAGAGGCGATATGATAGCCCTGTTTAAGTATTTGAAGGGGTGTCACGTTGAGGATGGAGCAAGCTTGTTTTCTGCTGCTCCAGAGATTTGAACACGGAGCAATGGATGCAAGCTCCAGGAACAGAGATCCCACCTCAACATGAGGAGGAACTTTTTGACAGTAAGAGCTGTTCGGCAGTGGAACACACTCCCTCGGAGCGTGGTGGGGTCTCCTTCCTTGGAGGTCTTTAAACAGAGGCTGGATGGCCATCTGTCGGGGATGCTTTGATTGTGATTTCCTGCATGGCAGGGGGTTGGACTGGATGGCCGTCGTGGTCTCTTCCAACTCTGCAATTCTATGATTCTATGATACTCTTTTGGGCTACAGTTCCCTGTATCCCCCAATTCACTGGCTTGGGGATTCTAGGAGTTACATTTTAAAAAAGTAATGCTTCCAATTCTGTTGACAATGTTAGAGAGATATTTTAAAAATCAACAGCTTGGAGCTGTGCATGCTTGGTATAGGCTCCTCTTTCCTACTGTGAGACAAATTGCATTTCAAGCCCCATCATATCAGTTTTCATTAGGCAATCGGAAAGATCTTGCCAAACCCTTTCCTGAGTAAAATGTCCCTTTGCTAATCACTCTCGGCTTCTTAATGGTACAAGAACAAAGGAAATGAGTGGTTTTATCAAACACAGGTGTGGAAAAAGAAATGGTACATGTCCTCTACACAACTGGGTACGGGGGGGGGGGGATATCTAACCAATACTTGACCCAGTGCTGCTCTGCCCAACTGGATCATTCTCACTTTTGTCACTTCTTAAAATATATCTATAACAGCTTTGGCAGGGAGAACAAAGGAGTGACATACTTATGGGTGGGCTACCTTAACATTTATGTTTTACCCACTGCTAGGCAAAGTTGTGGTACTATATGCTTAATGCCCAATGTCCAACCCTTTTTGTTGTCCAAAGACCAGCTCTTTTCAAAAGCAGCTGAGATGTTTCGAGCTCCAGGGATAATGCAGGAAACAAAAATGAGAGAAGAGAATAAGTTGCTACTATGGACTGTTGGGCTTAGGTATATCTTTATGCCGGGGGCATAAGGGGGAGACAGCATGTATTGAGATAGAACATTGGCCCCTTTGACTTAGTATGGTCTACAATAGGGCTAGGAAACATGTAGCCTTCCATATGTTTCTTGGTCTACAACTCCTGTCATCCATAATCAGCATGGCCAATGGTGATGGATGATAGGAGTTGTAGTCCATACATTCTCCAGCCCTGGCACTCTAAAGTTCAGATGGGGTCCTTCCCAATCTTACATGGAGATGCCAGGATATGTGTGAGGTGGACAAGCTCTGCACATCCTGTTCCAGGATGCATTTTGCTCAAGGACTGAACTTGGCTGTGCTTGAACTTGTGCTGGCCTGTCTGTGCTGAATCCTGCCTCTTTGCCCTTGACTTTCCCCTGACCTGGTGGCGCAGTGGTTAAATGCTGTTACTGCAGCTGCAACTTTGTAAGTTTGATCCTGCAGGGCTCCAAGGTTGACTCAGCCTTCCATCCTTCCGTAGGTCGGTAAAATGAGTACCCAGCTTGTTGAGGGCAGTTAGCTAACACATTGTAAACTGCTTAGAGAGTGCTTGCACTATAAAGTGGTATAGAAATGTAAATGCTGTTGCTAACAATTTGTAAGCCACTCTGAGAGCCTTGATGGCTGAAGAGCAGGGTATAAATGCTCTAAATAAATAAAATTGACCTATCTGGACCAGCCATGTCCTGGCTTGACAAACTCACTGAATGCTTGGATGAAAGGCCATGAAAGTCTGACAAGGACTACTATTGAATCCATACTAGAGCTTAGTGTCAGGGTATACCAGTTTGCATACTAAGTTGTGACTGGAGGAAGGTATAGCAAAGTGGCAGGTGGAGTCCATGATAATAAGCCAGCTCCAGTAATTAATGATGCAGTCACCCAATTAGGCCAGGTGGACTTGATAGCCACTTAGTAGTGTATAACTGCATTGGGAGTCTGCTTGGGGTATAGAGAGTGTATTACTCTCTGTGCTGGTTAGAAGCCTGTTGCTAGGAAGTAATGTTTTCTCCTTGCTATGAAGATATAGTACTGCAGGTATGCAGGAAGTTATGCTGTACTGTTTTTGTGCCTAGCCATGATGCTATATTCTTTGATTTTGCATGTTTTTTTTGTCTTACACTCTGCTGAGTAAAGCTCTATTTTTTAACTCCACAACTCTGCTGTACTATTTTGTAACATGCCCAACAAAGGTTATGGGCCCAGAGTGCTACTGCTGACGCAGTGTATGTCTGGAGGACGTCTGGAGTCTGAAGATTTTGCAGAGGCTGGTAAGAAACAAAGGGGCTTGCTGACCACCTGGTGTCTGTCTGAGAAGGGTGTGGAAGACTGGCAGCCATGGCTAGCACAATAATTAGTGGTTTACCACTAGAGAGACTAAATGACCACAATTACCTGACGTGGTCTGTAAAGATGTGATGTTTTCTCATCAAAGAAGGTTTATGGGAATCAGTTGTAACCCCCCCAGCACAACCTAGCAGAGGACAAAGGATTGCAGCACAGAAGGCTCACTCCTGGATTGTTTTAGGGGTAGAAGAGAATCAACTGATTCACATAAGGGACTTGCAGTCTGTAAAAGAATGTTGCGATGCTCTGCGTGGCATACACATTCGCACCTCTGCTATCTCCAATATGGCCTTGACAAGAAAACTCTACAGAGCATGTCTGGAACCAGATGGGGATGTTTCCCAGCATTTGCAATACATGCAGAACACGTTTCTTGAGTTGTCAGAAAGAGGCACATTTTTTGAGGAAAGTGCTAAGGTATTCATTATTTTGAGTTCTCTTGATGAATCATGGGATATGTTTGCCCAAAGTTTGGAAGTTCTTCCTGAGAAAGACCTAACACTACATTATCTCACTGATCGTCTGTTGGAGGAAGAAGCCAAGAGGAAGGAACGCCGAGTGGAACTGGCAGTTTCCAAGCAGCATTCCAGGCATTCTTCGGCTCAGCCTCAGAAAGTGAATGAGATGAACAGTGGAGAGAGTGTGTTTGCTGTTAGGAAATGTTACAAATGTGGATCTACAAAGCATCTTCAGCGTTTCTGTCCCGTTTGGCAGAGACAAAATGTTGCAGTCAAGAAGAAGAAGCAAGAGAGATGCAAGCAAGGCTCGAAGTCACAGCTTGTTTCAGCTGTATATTGTCTAAACCAAGGAGAAAAGGACTGGCTTTTGGATTCTGGATGTGCTTGTCACATATCTAAAAAGAGGAGTTATTTTAAATCTCTGGACCCAGCAAGTATAAACCATGTTAAGTTAGGAAATGGGCTAAAGGTTTCTGTTGAAGGAATGGGAGAGTGTTATGTCCCTAGCTTATCCACCTCATTACAGAATGTATATTTTGTGCCAGAGTTAAATTTTTGTTTTCTAAGTGTTGCCTGTCTCACAGAAGAAGGCTATCAGATTTCATTTGCTGGCACAACATGTGACATTAACAAAGGAGGGGAACTACGTGCTAAAGGAGTTAAAAAAGATGGCCTTTACCACATGGTGCCCAATTTACAGAGTTCTGTAGGTGGAATTTATAACAATAACCCTCCTCATAACAAGTGTATCCATTTGTTGCATAGGCGATTAGGCCATGCTGGTTTTAAAGTAATAGACAAAATGATATCTTTGTATGAGGATACCAAGTTGAAAGAGTGTAAAATGTTTCTTGACTGTGCTGTATGTAAACAGTCTAAGAGTAAGGTGCAGCCCATAAAGAAGAAAAGTAACAGAGTTACTAAAAGGCCATTTGAAATAATACATTCCGATGTTGTGGGACCGCTATCAAGCAGTTTGCGTGGCGCAAAATATTTTGTAACTTTTGTTGACGACTATAGTCGTTACGCTTGGGTTTATTTGTTAAAGAGTAAAGGAGAGGTATTTCAAATTTTCAAAAACTGGGTAGCATATGTAGAGAGGCAATTTGGCCACAAGGTGGCACAATTGCAATCTGACCGGGGAGGAGAATATATCTCAAATTGCTTTCAGCAGTGGCTGAAGAAAAAGGGCATTTTCCACAGGCTAACTAACCAATTTTCTCCTTGGGAGAATGGCGTAGCAGAACGCCGAGGGGGGATACTCCAAACAGTTAAGGATTCTTTATTATGTGATTCTGGCATGAGTTGTAAATATTGGGCCGAGGCTCTACTCACAGCCAATTATATAGTCAACAGAATTCGGAGTATAAGTATCAATGACATTCCATATCACATATTGTTTGGTAAACAGCCCAATCTTATTTACATGAGAATATTTGGATGCTTTGCCTGGGTACATATACCAAAGGCACAAAGGAGAAAAGGACAAGTCAAAACAGCCAAACTAAGGTTTCTGGGATAAGCAACAGGAAGTAAAGGTTATAGGTTTGATGCCGGCAATGGCAAAGTAATAATATCTCAGAATGCTAGTTTTATTGAAAGCAATTGGAAGCATGTTCATGCTAATTCAGACATCATTCTACCCATGACTGAGAGTGATGGGTTAGGTGATACTGTGCCATTATCACCTCAATCCCCTGAAAGGTCAGACAGTCCAGTTGGAGACGTGACTCCACCAAGTGGTCAACAAAAGAAAAGTCCAGAAAAATGTCCTGGTATTGTTAAAATGGAGGGGCAGGAAAGTCCAAAGGTTTCAGTTGAATCAGGTGTTACTGATCAACCAAGGAGGTCTCAGAGAGAGAATAAAGGGGTTCCACCTGTAAGGTTTTCTGTTCCTAATGTTATTAGAGTTTGTAATATCGCTTTAGAACCCCAAAGTTATGAGGAAGTTATGAGTTTGCCACCCAATGAGAAGGCAAAGTGGGAGAAGGCTATGCAAGCTGAGATGGATTCTATGAATGAGCACAAGGTATATACAGTTGTAAACTTACCAGCTGATAAAACACCTGTAGGATGTCGCTGGGTATACAAAATCAAGCAATCTAGCTCAGGAGAAGTAAAATACAAGGCCAGACTCGTAGCTAAAGGTTTTTCACAAAGGAGGTTTGAAAACTATGATGAAGTTTTTCACCTACTTCTAAGGCTGAAAGTCTGAGGTTAATCCTCACCATAACTGCACAAACAGGTGCGTTAGTTCATCATTTTGATATAGCCACAGCTTTTCTAAATGCACAGCTGGACGAGTTAATATTCATGGTGCAGCCTCCTGGATTTCAAACAAGTGATTTGAACATGGTCTGGAAATTGAACAAAGCTATTTACGGTTTGAAGCAATCAGCTAGATGTTGGTATAAGTGTCTTCAAGCTGAATTAACAAGGTTTGGTTTCAAACAGGGTATTGCTGATCTCTGTGTCTTTACCAAAGGGCCAGGCAAAGATTTACAGATAGTGCTAGCAGTTGTAGATGATATTTGTTTTGTTGCACCATCTATCGACCATGTAAATAAGTTTGCAACAAATCTAGAAAAAATTCAAATAAAACATCTAGGAAGCATTCAGAAATACCTGGGTGTAGAAATAGAAAGGACAGCTGATGGAAGTTTTCTGCTCATTCAAAAAGAAAAAATTAAGCAGCTCCTGCAAAAATTTCATATGGAAGACTGCAAAGGTCAGGCCACCCCCATGGTAACAGACTTTTGTAAAAAAAAAAATGTGATACAGTATTTGAAGACATAGAACTATATCAATCAGCAGTAGGCAGTTTGCTATATCTGGCACATTGGAGTCGACCAGATTTATCTGCAACTGCTAACATGTTAAGTCGTTTTTGTTCAAAGCCTACAACAACAGCCTGGCAAGCTGTAAAACAAGCCATGAGGTATTTAAAGGAGACAATGCATTATAGTTTGTTAATTTCATCTTCTGTATCAAATGCATTGTACTGTTATGTAGACAGTGACTTTGCAAATGATGTGCATGATAGAAAATCTACAACAGGCATTGTTATTTTTATGCCAGAGCTCCTGTAGTATGGAAATCAAAGAAACAGAGTTTTGTATCAGTTTCTTCAGCAGAAGCTGAGTCTGCAGCCTTATCTGATTTATGTTGTGAATTAGTATGGTTTATACAACTTCTGAAGGATCTACAATTAAAGGTAGAGAACCCTGTAACTGTGTATGAAGACTCTCAAGCATGTATTGAGATGGCCACACAGGAAGGATGAAAACTCGCACTTAGTATGTGGATGTTAAGTACCATAATGTCAGAGATATTACACAAGCCAATGTAATACAGCTAATATATTGTGCATCATAAGAAAATGTTGCTGATATGTTTACCAAGCCCTTAGTAGCTGTAAAACATAAAGAAATGCTGTCCAGCCTTAGTATGATTCAAAATGTTACGTAAGCATGTCACTTAGCTACATACTTCATTCAGTGCACAAGGAGGGGTGTCAGGGTATGCCAGTTTGCATACTAAATTGTGACTGGATGAAGGTATAGCAAAGTGGCAGGTGGAGTCCATGATAATAAGCCAGCTCCAGTAATTAATGATGCAGTCAGCCAATTAGGCCAGGTGGACTTGATAGCCACTTAGTAGTGTATAACTGCATTGGGAGTCTGCTTGGGGTATAGAGAGTGTATTACTCTCTATGCTAGTTAGAAGCCTGTTGCTGGGAAATAAGGTTTTCTCCTTGCTATGAAGATATAGTACTGCAGGTATGCAGGAAGTTATGCTGTACTGTTTTTGTGCCTAGCTATGATGCTATATTCTTTGATTTTGCATGTTTTTTTTTGTCTTACATTCTGCTGAGTAAAGCTCTATTTTTTAACACCACAACTCTGCTGTACTATTTTGTAACACGCCCAACACTTAGAACATTCCTCAGTAACCCTAACATATGAAGGAGGAAGGAAGAGGAAGGAAAAGAAAAAGAAATGTAGCAGCACCTTTAAGACTAACTGGTTTTTATTTCTGCATGAGCTTCCGTGTTTATAAACCCACTTCTTTGGATGCAGAACATAAAATAATAATGAAAATATAAACCAATTAGTCTTAAAGGTGCTGCTACATTCCCTCCCTTTCTTCCTCCTTTTTATGCTGCAGCAAGAGACTAATGGGGCTACTTCTTTGAAGCCTGACATATGCGTGACAGTCATTACTTTTTAAAATGCAGAACTCCACAATGATAACATTACTCATTATTTTACGACTACCACATGACATTTAATTATTTTTTAAAAGCCATAAAAAGAGAAACATGGCCAAAAATGTCCAAGCCCTCAATATAACCCTTGAAAAGGAACATTTAACATAACAAGTAAATGTTACTTGCTGCAGAAAACCCAGCAATATATTAAAATCAAAACATGGGGGGAAATTACGTTGTTGCCCTCTCATTATCTCCCAACACAACACTTTACAGATAACATGCTACTTTTAATGAGTTCCCTTCAAGCTCTGCTCTGTGAAATACAGTGGCCTCTCTTGAGCATTACACTGGGCTACATTTTCCCCATTAGCTATCGATCTGAAGTACTGTGATGAATGAATTCTGATTCTGAAATCACAGCTACCTTTTGTGAAATGCTGCCTTCAAGGACACATGAACCAATGGCTATGAATCTGTGACAGTGGTACCATTTGGAGGAACCCTTTGGCAGTTCCTACAAGAGAGGGAATTTTGATACCAGGCTGTCAATCTAATGCTCTCTTCCTGGCAAGAATGTATTCCAAAATAATGTTCACTATTCCAAGCTTCCTCCATGATCAGTATGCTTTAGTTGCCTAGCAACCAACACCACCATTTTCAGAACAGGGCAAATAACTTTTCATGCACATTCTTGATTGCATCTCTTGTTTTGGTTATTAAAAAGTTTTAACACATATCTGCTTCTCCCATATGCACACCCCTTTTCAGATTCAAGATAGGCTAGCAATTGCACAGCATGCATCAATCTGACTTTTGATTTTTCATCTCCTGCAGTAGCTGGTGCTCTTTAAAAATAATAATAAAAAAGCCTATACAATAACGACCCTAGTACAAAGACTATCTGCATCATTTTTTTTAAAAAAAGCCAAAACATTTAATTCACCAATAGCACCTACAAGCAGCTTGATTCTGTCGGTGCACAGAGATCTAATACGTACAAATAATGCAGACAAAGGTCCAAGGCAAAAAGAACAATTTATAATATGACAACTGCACATGACATACTACTTTATACAGATTTTCCTGTCCTTCACCTCTCTTCAAACCTCTCTTAGGCACGTAAATATGGTGAACAAATACCAGCCAGAGCCACATAATTCGATGCCATTACTAGTCCAAACACCTGACCAGGATCTAGCAGGACCAGCAATAGTGGCACAATCACCACTGAACGATTACTGTGCAACTATTCCAATAGAGCAGGGGTGGAAATCATCCTTCCAGATTTTGCTGAACTGCTTGTTAGTGTTGATGGGACTTGTTATCCAACAATGTCTGGAAGGTTGCATGACTTCAACCCCTGAAAAGGAGTAACAATTGCAAAAATCAACAAAATGATAACTCTTGTGTTTTGGGTTTTCTTTTTTGGACCAAGTACTGCTTAATCAAGTCTGCCAAACTCTTTGTATGAATTTTCAAATTATTAAGCTATCCAGTTGTTGAACTATCCAAATTATCCAGAACACATGCTTCAGGCAACCAGAGATGATGCTATGTGTGGACATCACCAGCTGGCTGATAAAGAAACCAAGCAGACTACATAATGGGAAGCAGAAGATGGAGAAGTTCTATTCTCTCCACAAAAACAAAGCCAGGAGTAGATTGTGGCACTGACCAAGAACTGCTAGTATCAAAGATTAGCTAAAGAAGAACACTAAATCAATCACTGTGCCAAAATATGTACATTCTGAAGAACATCCCTGTAGAATTTAAAGATCATGTAAAGAACAGATTTGTGCTATCAAACCTAATTGACAGGGAACCAGAAGAACTCTGGACCAAAACCAGGGACATTTTCAGGAAAGAATGCAAAAAGATGCTATCTACAGCCAAAAAGAAAGAAAACTCTCAATGAATGACAGATGAAACTTTTCAAAGAGTTAAAGACAGATAAGAAGAAAAAATAAAGCATGACAGAAATAGGGTCAGGATCTTGAACACCACTGTTCAGTGACTTGTGCACAGGGATAAAAAGAACTACAGTCACCTTCAACTTTTGTGGGAGTTTTGTTCCCCGTGAAAGTGGGAAAACAGCAAATATAGGTCTGTGTATTATGTGAGGGATCTGTTCTGGGACCCTTTGCATATAGCAGTTTTCACATATAGTGAACACTGGGGGTGGGGTTGACCTGAGAGAATACTTCTCTAGGCATTTCTAGGTCCTCCAGCATGATCAACCTCTGCCGGATCAACAAATACCCCCTCATTGACTGCACAGGCAACCCATTTTGACCTCAGCAGAAGCAACAGTGTGCCAGGCAGACCTTCCATAGAGCTCCTCAGCCAAGTGGCTGCAGTGGCTCCGAAAACAGGGGATGGGCTAGCAGGGGTGATGTAGTGTTGGCCCAGCTGCCCCACGTGAACAATGATGGCCATCACACCAGATTCGGCCTGGTGTGTGTGGCTGCCGTTGTGGTCAATCCGGGTCCAGTCTGGAGCATAACGCTCAGGACTGGCCCTGGATTTAAGTGGCCAGCATAGATGAGCCCTCATAATGACTGCTTGAAGAAAATCAAGGAAAAATGTGCAAAGGTAGGTTTACAATTGAACATTAAGAAAACAAAAATAATAGCCACAGATAGTTTACATAACTTTAAAGTAGATGATGAACACATCAAAATACTCAAAGACTTTCTATACCTTGGCACAGTTATAAATCAAAATGGAGACCGTAGTCAAGAAATCAGAAGAACACTAGTACTTGGAAGGGCAGTTATGAAAGAACTAGAGAAGGTCCTCAAGTGTAAAGAAAGAATACCAAATGCAGAATTTTCTATGCCACCATATTTCTGATTTCTATGTATGACATGAAAGCTGGACAGTGAAGAAAGCTAATAGGAAGAGAAACAACCAATTTCAAATGTGGTGCTGGAGGAGAGTTCTGTATATACCATTGTTGTTGTTGTTGGTTGTCGTTCTATTTGCCATCACATCAACTTTGACTTATGGCAACCCTGTGAATGAGAGACCGTCAAGAGCCTCATCAGCAACTGCCCTGCTCAGGACTTGCAAACTTGGGGCTGGGGTTTCCTTGGTTGAATCAAGCTACCTGTAGTGTCGCCGTCCTCTTCTCCTACTGCCTTCCACTTTACCAAGCATTATAATCTTTTCCATTGAGTCCAGTTATTTCATGATACTACGGATACCATGGATTGCCAAAATGTATGTATGTATTTATTTATTTGCTGCTTACACCATACATTAAAACCAAATAGCTAAAACAATCTATGATACAAAATAATCAATAAATGGATCCTAGAGCAAATCAAGCCTGAATTCTCCCTAGAAGGCAAAATAACTAAACTGCAGATATCGTACTTTGACTATATCATGGGATGATGTGACTCATTGGAAAAGACAATAATCCTTCATAAAGTGGAAGGCTATAGGAAAAGAGGAAGACCACATTACAGGTGGATAGAACCAACTGAAGAAGCCTGAGTGATTGTGTAAGTTTGCTGGATCTGAGCAGGGCTGTTGATTATTGGTTATCTTGGAGGTGTTTCATTGATAGGGTTGCCATAATTCAAAGCTAACTTGATGGCAATTAACAACAACAATCCAAATGCCATTTCTTCCCTCCCCAGCATTTCTACACAGCACTATTGCCATGTTCCTATATCGTCAAAATGTGATTTTGTCAACATCCATCAATGTGGCTTCACACATCCATATATATATAAAAGGCTTGGGTATGTACAATATGTCTGGGTATGTTTCATCTCCCAGTGTGCTGATTGGCTGCTCAGGAAACACACCCAACTAATCACCATCTGCATGCAAATTCCCTCTCCACCCCACAAACCACTCCTGTCACTCAATCTGTATCTACAACCCCAGCTTCATAAGGGCCTCTCCCTCCTCTTAATCCCTCAGTCATTCACCAGTCACAGGCTGCGATGGGACCCAGGCAGTCAACTGGAGGCAGTGGCAGAGGCAGACGCCATTGCTGCCACTGTGATGGGACCCAGACAGTCAAGTGGCTGCAGGACCCAGGCAGGGCAACAGAGGGCAACAGAGCAAGTTACCCTCAATGATTCTGGGAGAAACTCTGCAACGGGACCCAGGCAGTCAACTAGTGGCAGTGGTGGTGGTGGGACGCCACTGCTGCCATTGTGACAGAACCCAGGCAGTCAACTGTTGGCTGCAGCGGCCATGTCGGAAGCAGGTCAACAAAGTGAATCACCCTCAGCAATTCTGGGTAAAGTGTGGAATGCTTAGAAAGGAGAGGAGGAATTTAAATCCACCAGCCTACCTTACAGGGTTGTCATTACTTCTACCGGGTATTTTTTGGGGAGTTTTTTAATGGTGTATGGTGCACCGGGTCAAGCTAGTATTCATATATTTAGTTTCTACTTTCAGAGGTTGTGTGCAAAGGAACTCCCAAATTCTCCCCCAGTGCCTAATCTTGGCACCCCAGTAATTTAAATATATATGTGTTGTTGTTGATGCTGATGCTGATGTTGATGTTGTTATTAACTGCCATCAAGTCAACTTCAACGTATGGCAACCCTATGTATGAGAGACCTCCAAGTCACCCTGTCATCAACAGCCCTGCTCAGGTACATTTCCCCAATTTGGCCCAGAAGCAGGTCTTGTCACACCTTTTCAACCCTTCACTGACTCAGCTCTGTGATGTCAGATGGATGTGAAGTTTTCTGAAATTTCAAGGAATGGTATCTTGCAGACCTGCAACCATACCTGTATAATATGCCTACAGTCACCTAATCAAATGTGGCTTATCTACACTGCCAAAACTTTAGCAACAGAAGGGGAAAGGAAATGTTCTTACACAGTTCTATGGTCCTGGAGGACACTACATCTTAGGAGCTGCCGGAGCTGCTGCCACCAATTAATTTTGGTGGCAGCAGTAGAAGAAGGGGGCTCCTCCTCAGCATGATAAAATTTCACTTCCGTAGTTGAAGCCTTCAACATTGTTCCAGATTGTGTCTCATTCACTTTGTACCAAAGATTCGATGCTGGAATTAGAAGTGACATTCCAGAAAGTTGTGGAGTATGTGGACAAATAATTCACCTTCCAACTGTCCTGATTTGGCAGGGTTAGTCCTTTCTTGTCCTAAAATACCCTAGTTTCTTTCTCCTCCTTCTACTTTCGTCCTTCATCCAGTCTTACTTCAATAGTTGCAAACTGAGTTCAAAGTGTGGAAGTAGTTTTGCACTCAATTAACAGCAGCAGGGAGAGAAGATGAGGGGGTGTAATCTTCCCTCCCCTCTAGGTCAGGCAAAAGCAAACTGCTGCAGCCTCCCCTAACTTGTGTGTTCTTCCTCATTAATAACTTTTGCCATCTTGAGCACACTCTGATGTTGCTTGGCCACATGCATCCCAGTTCTCATCAAAGGGTGAAATGTTGAAGGATATGAAATAATAAATGGTCCTAAGATTCTCATAGAACTTCAATTTACTTGACTTATTATTTAAAATTATTTTTAATATTTATATACATGTCGCTCACCCTTCCGTATGTGTAGGACTTGTACCCGTGGTTTCAATTATCCATTGTCCCAAAAATATAGTCTCTCTAGGCATTTCCTAGGTCTTCCAGTGTGACTCTATGGTAACTTCTGCTGGAAATTACCATAGAGTCATGCTGGAAATGCCTAGAGAGGCAGCCTCTCTAAGCATTTTCTAGGTCCTCCAGTGTGATATTACTAGGTTTGCTATTAACCATGGTTTCAAGTGTTCGTGGTAAGTCTGGGAATGTATCCCCTGCATATACATGTGTGTGTGTACAGCTTGTTCACAAAAATATTCTGGACAGTTCACAAATAAAAAACAAATTAAAAACACAATGTGTGTGTGTGCGCGCACGCACGCACGCACACGCAGGAGTGCAGGTGCACACCTTCAAGTCATCTGTCAACTTATGGTGACCCCATAAGCCCTGATTGGTACTTGGATGGGAGATGTTAATTAATACCAGGTGCTGTAGGCTATATTTCAGAGGAAGGAACTGGCAAAATTACCTCTGAGTACTCCTTGCCTAAGAAAACTCTATGAAATTCATGGGGTTGCCATAAGTTGACAGGTGACTTGAAGGCACATACACATACACAAGAAAGCAAAGCATATTATTATCCTAAACACACACACACACTGCAACTCTCCTCAGGCAGAACAATCCTATTTCTCAAAACCAATGGTTGCAACATCAATTGTTTGTGTTAGTTCTCACAGACAACAACCCTTCTGTTACATTCTTAGCATCTGCTCACTCCTGAGGTCTTTAAACGCCCAGATCCCTGGAACTGCTGCTTGGCAGAGTATGGGGCTGCTTCCACTCTGAATGACAGAGGGCAGGAGGTTTCCTGCTGCTACCCTCCTTTCATTCAGAAAATGGAGGTTGTCAAGCTGCCAACCTGTCAGTAAAAAAAGAATGCCTGTCTTTAGTACCTGATTTGGCCAAATCTTAACATGAACTCTCTTACAGACAAGTTATTCTTGTAACTCCATTCAGGACAAGTTAAGCAAAAAACAAGCAGAGAGAAAGGAAAGACAAAAAGGAAAGACAGCTGTGCAGCTGTTTGAAAAAGGACAAAAATCCCAACTGCATTCTTGGGAAGAAAGTTCTCCCCACCTTCTAGCCCCTTTTGCTTCTTCACAATTCATACTTCTGAGTCAGCATGGGGCAAGGAGCAGAGTGCTGTCACCCAAAGGCACTCTTGTGTACAGTTAATTGCTGTTCTACAATATACAATAGAGTTCAGTAAAGAAGAGATAGCAAAAAAAAAAAAAAAGGGAATTTAAGGCCTTACAAGTGAGTTGTAACTTTGGTGGAATCCTAGATCCATTGTTGTTGTGTGCCTTCAAGTCATTTCCAACTTATGAAGTCCCCAAGGTGACTCTATCATGTGGTTTTCCGGCAGGATTAGTTCAGAGGGGGTTTACTTTTTCCTTCCTCTGAGGCTGAGAGAGTGTGACTTGCCCAAGGTTACCCAGTGGGTTTCCATGGCTGAGCAAGGATTCAAACCATGGTCTCCAGAGTTGTGGTTCAGCACTCAAGCCACTATACTGTGCTGCCTCTCAGAACAAGATCTGTCCCTTCCCAAGAAATGGGCAAGGAAATCACCTGGTCTCAAAGCAGCAACTTCCAAACTAGTTCCTTCTTCACAGCAACACACACACACACACACACCCCTACATATTTGCTTCTGTTCTCTCTCTCACCCTTAATAAATACACCATTTTACTTCAATGCTAGGAAATTACAAAATCTAATTTGACAAGACAGTATCCATGAAATTTCTCAGACTACAAAATAACCAACCCATTATTTTTGTAATTGCAGGGAACCTTCAAGTTAAGGTGCAACAAAACAAAACTAGTCCTTGTGGAGACAGTGAGCATTCTTTTCATATTGTTCTGTATTTGACTACTGCTCTCCAAATCCACATCCTCAAAGCTGACCAAGGGGCAGTACATCCAACTGTCAGTCAAGATCTATAGGCAACAGATGCTAATATTTATAAGAGATAAGCTAGAACTTGGGGATCTGATCTTATTATAGATAAAGGATTCCACGTTTTCTTAATTAATACAATTCTTACTTTAAAAAAAAATCTGCACAGATTCAAATCCTCATTCCTCCCTGGGATGTCTTGTCTTATTTCTGTCTCTGTTTGTTGTTATATCCAAAGAATAAGGCTGCTGCTTCTTGACCAGAGTCATTTTACTGCAAGAGGCCACACTGCACATTTCTCTTTGCTGAATGACAATTTGCTAAAGGAAGGGGCACCATATTCCTTGAAGGAAGACAGATGGCTCTTGCAATGTAAGTTTCTTTGGACTTTATCAGATGAGTCTTAAATTGCACCATTATGATGTCATGGTAGCATGAACTGGTTCCCACTATCGCATGACATCATTGTCTTTTTGTGGCTAGTGTGTGCTCCACCCACCAATAATGTGTCACTTTTAGTTGATGAAACAAGCCATCAATAGCTCTCAGTATCACTATTTTCACAGCACTGAAGAGCTTGCAAAAATCATGTCCCACCCTAATTGCGAGATTACAGCATGAATGGGCAATCCTCTTTACCCCCTCCCCAATCCCAGCGAGAAAACGTCTGGGTGAGAATGTGAAGATGATCTACAGGATGTTCATTCTTTTAATGAACTGTCCTGTTTTGTTAGCACATTTTTAGGTTTGTTTAAATGATTGTGTGTTGATTTTGTTTGTTTATTACGTGTTTTTTGGTGTTTTCAAGTGAATTTGCATCTTTTTGCAAGAACTGCCGAAATCACGCCCATACTAAATCACAGAAGTGAATAATTTTTCTTAAAGGTGCATGTGCGGGCCAATACAAAGCATTAATACAGAATTATTAAATGGTAATGGAAGACAAGTGCTACTATAGTGCAACCTTTAATTCCGCCCTTACGCTTTTGATGGTCATTTGATAATTAGGAGATTTTCACATGGGGAAATTATTCCCTGGGGAGATTGGGAGAGAAATGGGGCTGTTCTGGTAGCAGTGCCCCTTTTCGCACATCCCCTTCCTTCTCATGATCTCCCATCATCTTCCCTCCGTGCTGCTTCCAATTCTCGCCCAGTATGTTCTGTGATTTTTTACTAACAAGGTTCATTAGTAACAAATCATGGAACATACCAGGAGAGAAATGGAAGCAGCACAGAGGGAAGATGACGGGAGATCAAGAGAAGGAAGGGGGTGTGCAAAATGGGGCGCTGCTACCAGAACAGCCCCGTTTCTCTCCCGATCTCCCCAGGGAATAATTCCCCCGTGTGAAAATCTCCTTAGTGTGGTAATGCCACTATCCACAATCGTGGTATTACTGCATTTTCAGAAGCTAGTCTGATAATGTCCTTTGTTTCTTCAAATGAATGTTTCTTCAAATGAATGCAGTTGTTAGCAACTGATTTGCTAACAAGCAAGAGAAGAACAGGAAAAGAAGGTAGCTGCCCAGCAATTATGTTTCTTGTACACTGACAAAGTAACTTTTTTGGGGAACTTTTACTAAGAAAAAGCAAAACCTACCCAAACTGACTAGTTTCAGACATTTCCATCAGATTCCCACTGAGAAAGAAGACTGAGCTGTATGTATTACGCTTCCACTTTAATTTCACTCTTGAGAAGCTAAACACACTCTAGGAACACTTCCCTGACTCAGTAAGAACAGAAGGATCATCTATGTTGGAAGGTAGGAGTATGCAGCTGTGCTCACATGGGTCACTGTAACACCACCTCCCTTTCATGGTTTTCTACAACAGAAGGGTGGTCGTTCAGATGTCAACTATATAGGTGAACCTTTTTCATAAGACTTTAGCCTTGAAGTGACTTGACCACATGGCTGTCAGTCATCTCAGACTGCTATATATCTACTGGAAGGTTGGAGGGTTTTCCCAGCAAGTGCCCTCTACATTGAGGGGTCATCCCACAGTTAATTATGTTTAACTGCCAGAAGCAATCTGTAAGCTATCTATGATGGCTGCCTAAATGCTACCCACTAAAGTTTTATTAACCACAGTGCATGTGCTGCAACATCATTCTGGGGCACGGTGGCAAACAGCCCACAGAGCTGAACATCTTATGGTAGGGATCCAAGCGTACTGGCTAGCTCTGCCTGAGTGGTGGGGCTCTGGTAGGCACTAAGGGGTATTAGGTCCTCACATCAGCTTGATGTTGGCATCAGAGGGATTACGGGGTGGGAAAGGTACTGCTAGCAAAATATTCATTATATTTGGATGGCCATGAAGTTTGCAAGAAACATACAGTTGCCCCTCCACATTCACGAACTTAGCATTCGCAGTTTTGCATATTTGTGGTTTTGGGAGGGCCCCCAGCCCTCCCAAAAGCAGCGACATGGGGCCTCTGGAGGCCCCGTGAAGGCCTTGGGGGAAGGGGGGAGGGCCGGGGAGGCCTCAACAGGGCCTTCGGAGACCCTCCCAAGGCCCCGCAAAGGCCTTGGGAGGGAGGGGAGAGGGCCGGGGAGGCTTCAACGGGGCCTTTGGAGACCCTCCACGAAGGCCTTGGGGGGAGGGGGAGGGCCAGGGAGGCCTCAACGGGGCCTTCGGAGACCCTCCGAAGGCCCTGCAAAGGCCTAGGGAGGGAGGGGGAGGGCCGGGGAGGCCTCCATGGGGCCTCGGGAGGGTCTCTGGAAGCCCCGTGAAGGCCTTGGAAGGCAGGGGGAGGCGGGGGGAAGCAACTATGGGGCCTCCGGAGGCCCCGTGGGCTCTTTGGTGGGGGAGGGGGAGGGCAGTCATTATTCACGGAATTTTCACATTCGCGGGGGTCTATGGAACCTAACCCCCGCGAATGTGAACGGACGACTGTATTTCAGGAACAGAGAGAAAGCAAAATTGCCCAGACTTGCATGTTATTGTGATATGGAAGCAAAATGGAATCAACATTAGTCATTCTTGCTCTCAGACATATGACTCAAAGAGTTTAGTATTTTAATAAGCCTATGCACTGGAGTACTAGCATTCTTTCTTGATGCTGACTGCTACATGGGAGAAAATGCAATGCAAATCTGGGTCAGTAGGTAATGGAGCTAACATATCAGTACAGACTATGATTGGATGACTAACATTTCCCCTGTAGAGCACATAAATTAATATGGGGATTCAGATTAAGGCTTAACGAAGTACCCCAAATCTTTAGGGAAAAATAACATAAATGGGCATGTTTGAGGGTATGAATTTAGTGAGCCTGCTAAGTGGGCACAGAATGCTGACTATTGGGGAGCAGCATAAAAAAAGAACTCTGGGTATTGGAAAAGAAATGACAGAATGGAATATCCTGGAAAAGCCATGGCTGGCTGACATCTTGAACAAGAGTATCCCAAATGGCAATACTTTGTTGCAGGTGATGGACTCAAATTGTATAAGCATAACATATAAAGTATGAGAGTAACTGAAGATGGTAATATACCTACCCTCTTGCAATCTTTGCTGGTTTGGCATATATACACTAGGAATCAATTGACAATATCCGACCATTGTAAGGTAGCACAAGTTAAGGTACATCTTTATGCCACACTTCGCATGAGACCACTATATTTGGGTTTCAAATTAGGCCACTACAAAAGCTTAAGCCCAATTAAAAGAACATTTCTCCACACTGTTCTCCCACAAATACGAGCAAAGAGGAACTTGCAGACATTATGATTTTATCACGCAAAAAGGACATGCAATTAATCCACGTGAATAATAGGTTCCCTGCAAATGGACCATATTTTCCCCAGACAAACAACCTCACTGGAGACAGACTCCTTTAATGCACAACCACTAATGGGATCAGTATGGTGCTTCTCCCCACCTGAGAGTGTGTGTGTGGAGAGGGAGAAGAAGAGAGACAGAAAGAGGAAGAAAGAAACACAGAGAGAGATTGCTTTGTTGAATAATTTATTAAACCCTGACAACCAGTCACGATGTGGCTTAAACTCCCCACTGACAAAGCACTGCTCTATGCAGAGTCAGCATTTGATCTGCACCCAAGTCAACAGCAACAGAGCATTGTCAGTTCCAGTATCCTGCACACAGATGAAAGTATTTCAAATCAGATGCAACATTTGAAAAACATGACTCAAAAGAGGGAGAACATGAAGGGCACGTGAGCCTTCTTCATGCTCTCTTCAGGAGACTCACAGCTTCCTCTTCATTTCTGTGCATAATGACATTATGGGATTCAGTACTAAAGGAACACAGAAAAGGGGCATTATGGCCCATGGTCAGCATTTAACTGGGCATGCTGCTGATCTTCCCATGTGTATTTTTTCAACAGCAGAACATGCCAATTTTACCAATATATTTCGTGTTTCCTTTGAGTAAACCAGAAAGCAGAACAAAGGTAATGAACAATGGCATCCAGCAACCAGATATTGATGATGCAAAGGGCTCAATTCCACATATCCTTGCAAAACAATTCAGCCACGAGTTTGGATTGCATTCACGCAGTACAGAATCTCACAGTGGGAGAGAGGTCTTCTCCAGTTGTTACTACTCCCCTGTGATATGTATTATCAAAGGCACTCTGTCCCACTCCTGATAAAGGAGCCAGATATGTAGCATCCCCTGCCTTCTTCATTTTCCTCATTACAGCTCAGAGTTTCTGTTCCTTCTATAGTGGAAATAATCTATCCAGGAGAGTTTGAACATGTGGAGGAGCTCAGGGAGTTCTTGTTTATTTGGTGCTTTTCTGGAAGTCAACTAGATCAGTGGCTCTTAACCTTTTCTTTACCAGGGACCCCCTTTAAATATCTTTTGTTTCCACAGATCCCCAAGACTTAACTCAAGATTTAAAATAATAATAACAACAACTAATAATAATAACAAACAACAACAATACACCAGCCATGAAACATTTCCTCAGAGGCACTGGAGAGGGAGGGAAGACTTATCTCCTGCATCTTCCTGCAAGTTTGTGGCTTGAACAGATTAAATGGCAATGTGCAGGTCAAGCCAGCCAGCCAGCCACCCTGACTTTGCCTTGGCTCCTGCCACGTGGCCACTCCACTGCAGGGAGGAAGTGGGCCAAGCAGCCTTCAAGCCTTCATGGGCCCCCTGTGAGGACATCATGGACCCCAGGGTGCCCTGGACCACTGTTTAAGAATCACTGAACTAGATAACCCTTGAATAATTGGATACGTGGGTTAGTGGGAGGTGATCATTGGACACCAAACACACATTTGATACCCCTGGAGATAGAATGGGTATATTTTATCAAAGATGATGGCAGATTTCTATTTGATGGCAGAAAGAGTTAAAACTAGCAAGAAGGGTCTTTTCAAACTGTGTGCATCTGATTTTAGCATGAGATGGCAAGCATCTTTCCATCCAACATACTTACTTAAAGTAGATACTTTTTGTGAGGCAGCAATTGCATGTTGGGGTGAGATATAGATCATCGCTATTTTATATTAATGTACACTATTCTACTATAAATATTTCATATTTAATACTGTATTTTAATTTATTTTGTTCACCTTATTTTTCTGGTTGTTGACAGAAATTCACACAAAAACCCATGTACAACAGCATGCACAGTTTTGAAGGGGGAAATGGTGATGGCCCAATTCACAAATTGTATTTTACATGCACCATAAAATATTATGGGAGATGTTTATGTGTCACAGGAGGAAAATGATTAACATCGCTGAACATTTTTATTAAATGCAGGGTTTGATTACAGGGTGATCTTGATTTCTTGTTATTGGGATATATCAGCCCTGAATCCACAATATCTAGGGCCGTAGCTCAGGACTTTTTCGGACACATCAAAAATAATGCAAGCAGCCTCATCGTGTTGCGAGGCTGCTGCGCTGCAGAGCGTCGGTTTCGGATGATGCTCTCCCCTGCCGGTATTGTTGCGGTACCACGGAGAGATTTGAGCGTCATATTTTGTTGGTTTTTAATCACGATCAACTTTCATGCTTAAAAATCGACGAAATATGACACTCAAATCTCCCCGCAGTACCGCAACAGTACCGGCAGGGGAGAGCATCATCCGAAACCGATGCTCTGCAGCGCAGCAGCCTCGCAACACGACGAGGCTGCTTGCGTTATTTTTGACGTGTCCGAAAAAGTCCTCAGTGTCTGCTCCTCAGAATATGTCCAGACAGCAAGACAATAGGTAAGCTTATCTGCACACAGATTCCCTCGTAAATAGAACTTGTACAGCTTACAAACTAAAAATGCCCAAGTTTCCTGGATTACAAGTGTTCGCATCCTTGTTAATTGCATCATTGACATTGGAGAATTCATGCACACTAGCATTGAGACATCTGTACACAGTTTTGCTTTAATTCTTTTCAAACATCAGTCACTGTTTGATGGTACCAGGAAGCAGAGGACTGGAATAATAGAACAGGAAACAGAGGAGATAAATAAACAGACAATTTTCACAATCAACAGAAGTAAGCAATGCTTGAAGAGTCTGTGTTGAGACAGGTGTTTAACTTTTTCATAAATGAGCTGGGGTCAAGGTAAATAGTAAGGCAACTAGAGTTAGCAGCTAGAACTGCTCCAGTATGGTTGCTAAGGGCATGAATCTCTCCTGACAAAGATGAAATTGGGATTCCTGCTATGTTGCAGCAATGCCGGATATGCTGCCACCATATAAAATACATTGACAAAACATATTATATCCAAAGAATAATCCCCAACACAGTAGTTCTGCCAAAGATACAGCCACAAAATGGCTGGAATGCAGGGACACAGGTCAGATATGGGTTCAGAGAGTATGAGCACAGTGATACCATATCCTATAACCACTCAATTCATGGCTGTATTGGATATATTATATCTTCACTAATGATGATGCAATGTTATACCAGCATCACACATTTTACAGGGAATTTTACTCCCATAGACTTCACTGTGGCCACAGTTGGGGGGAAACCATCCTTTTCTTCAAGAATGGTTCAGGGAATGACACTATATTGTGACATAACTTTGTACCAGGGATATTATCTCAGTCTCAGGAATGCAGATGGGCCACTGTTTGAACTATTAGTCAGGCTCTTGATTTGTGATGTTAAAAAGAAAGTATTTTTAAAAAACAAGAAAGCCTCTGCCACTCTTTTTTAAAGACCTTGAAAATGCTTTAAATTCTCTCACCCCCTAAAAGCAAGTAATTGTCCCCCTCCTATTTTCACAGAGGACAAGTTGTGGCATATTCAGTACACCTTTATTTTAGTTCTATTTTGCAATATGGAAGAATGTGGAGTAAATGGTATTGAATTGTTACAGATAACACTTATCAGAAGTTCTGTTAAGGAATGAATATGGCCCCTGAAGTAAATGACAGGCAAGTTCTGTTCCAAAGGAATGGCTTAGAGGATGGAATTTTCAAGGCAAGGCAACAGCTGAGTGTTTTTCTTCCCCAAGAACTCCAATTAATCTGTAAGGAAATTTTACTTAAGCATCTCTTAAGCTTAAGAATGACAGATTTTCAACTGGGTACAGAGAGCTGCAAACTAGTTAGAAAGTTTTTAGCATCTGAGATATAATTTTCATTTCCCTGAATCCAAAATTCTAGTCAGAGAATTCTAGTCTAGGGAGCTGGGTATATTCTAGTAGACACTGCTACAAACTTGGGTCAACCCTTGGATTGAAATAAATATTCTTTCCCTCCTCCTTCTCCTCTGTGGATTATACTTATTAAAAATAGTGACATGTCTTTCACAGTCCACTTTGGGTTTAGGGTCTTCATAGTCATTGTAAATGTTCTTGACAACCTTCAATTCCTGAAACATGGGCTCATATAGACTGAAAGGACTAGACTTATGTTAGAATTCCTTTCTTATTATTAATTCAGGAAGAGTTTTTAGTCTGTACTAACTTAATTCACATCATAAGATTATTCCAAACTAAGTAAGTTTTGGAGAACCACCATGGTGTAGTGGTTTGAACATTGGACTATGGTTCAAATTCCCACTCAGTAATGGAAATCTGCTCAGTGGCCTTGGGCAAGTGACACTCTCTCAGAGTATGTCTACACTAAGGAAATAAACCAAACCTACCCAAGACCCAGTGCGATGTGTCGAGATGATGTCTGCAGCAAATCTGCTTCATTAAGCCATTAATCTGGTTTAAGAAAAGCTGAGGAAGCTCCAGAGTGCCTCCGGTTCTTTTGCTGTCTGGACAGCTGGATTGGGTTTGGTTCAGCCCAATCCAGTTGTCCACATGCAAACATGGCACCATCTCCCTTACCCTGTGCTGTGCAGCACAGAGAAGGTGATGGATCCTCTTTGGAGCCACCAACGCCACCTTGTTAGCCAAGCAGCTTCCTTGCCCAGCACCAGCACCTCTGCTGAGGTCAGAATGGTGTGCCCATGTGATCAACGAGGAGGGAGTAGAGTGGCCATCTCTTTGCTGATCATATGTCTGAGCACCCTGTTCTGACCTCAGCAGAAGCAATGCCACTGGCCAGGCTCTTGCAGGGAGCGGCTTGGCTGGTGAGGTAGCAGTGATGGTGACACCAGGGACAAGGGGACAAACCAGTGGGACCAAGGTGGTGTCAGCCAGGCTAGCCTGGCTGGACTCCAATACAGATTCACCCCAGGTACGTGTGGCTGATATTGTATTAACTCTGGGACCAGTGTAGATGATCCCTCTGCCTCAGAGAAAGGCAATGGCAAACTCCCTCTGAATGAATCTTGTCAAGAAAACTCCGTGACAAAGTCGCCATAAGTTAGAGATGACTTGAAGGCACACTGCAACAAGTAAGTTTTGTAATTTTAAAATCATTTATGTGCAGCCATAGGCCATGCGGGCTGGATGATTCTGGGAATAGTGGTTCCAAAAGTTACCTCCCTATGCTCTAAAATGGGGAGCCTTGAAACACATTAAACTTCTTCAGCCCCAGAGAGTTTGTTGGGCTAACACTAGTGTGCTTGCTTGGGTCAAGGCTGTTTGTTTCTGTGGGCTGAGTGTACGTTTGCCTGGGGAGACTCATTAGCATTTGTTTGATAAGCTGCTTGTGTTGAGAGGAAGTGAGTCAGAGACTGCTGAAAGGAAGTGGGTGAAAGGTAGAGGGAGGAGTTAGCAGCCAGTAGGTCTCTCTATAGCTGAAGTCCCAGTCTCTGGAACTCAGCATACAGGAGAGAGGCCAACAGGGGTGTTTGGCACAGGTGTTCAGCAAAGGAGTTTGAGGGGAAGGCACAGAGTTCTGTTCTAGTGCCTACTTCAGAGTATTCAATATGGACAGTGAGTCACCTGCAACAGCTGTGGGATGTTTGTCTTCTTGCCTGTGGATGTGCAGAGCTACACCTTCAGCAAGTGCAAGTTGGTTGTATTGCTGGAAGAGAAGGTCCAGCAACTTGAGGCCCAATTAGCCACTATAGAGCATATTAGGGAGCAGGAGGTTTTCTTAGACAGAGCAGAGCAGAAGCTCCTGGTTCAGGAACAAGCAAGGGACGTCTCTATGGAGGAGGGTAGTTTTGATATAGAGGGTAGTTTTGATATACAGGAGGATGGTGTTTGGAAGAATGTGACTTGTAGAAGGAGAAGGACTTGTAGAAGGAGCAGGGCCATTCTATGAGTTTGACACTGTAGAACTGGTTTGAAGCTCCCTCCCTTGTTAGTGATGACAAGGAATGGGAAGGAGAGCAGCAGAGCCAGGCCTCAGAGAATGTGCATAAGACCTTGGATGGTTCAGCACACAGATTGGCCTCTGCCAATCCTCGGAGGAGGCGTGTGGTGAATGGTAGGAGACTCTTTGCTGAGGGGTATAGAAACAGTAGTTTGTGGGCCTGATAAGATGTCCCGAGAGGTGTGCTGTCTCTCAGGTGCAAAAATCTGCAATGTAACAGAGAGGTTGACAAGACTTGTGAAGCCTACTGACCGTTATCCCTTCCTTTTGTTCAACATGGGAAACAATGATACTGCAAGGAATAGCCTTCAGGGATTATGAGACTGTAGGTAGGAAACTGAAGGACATGGATGCACAGGCAGTCATTTCGCCTGTCCTTCCAGTGGAAGGGCATGGCCCACGAAGGGAGAGAAAGATAGTGGAGGTGAAAAACTGGCTGTGCAGAGTGCCGCCAGGAACAGTTTGGCTTCCTGGACCATGGGGTGCAGTTTCAGGGAGGTGGATTTCTGATAAGGGATGGGTTGCACCTCACAGCAGTTGGCAGGGATGTTTTTGCTAATAGTCTGAAAGATCTGATCAGAAGGGCTTTAAACTGAGTTGTGTGGGGGAGGGAGACAATATTCATGAGGGCAGGAGTTCATCAAGTGCTGGAGATAATAGCCCAAATGTTATACAGATAACAAGGCAAATAGTACAAGAACCCAGCAGTGGGGGGAATAAAATACAGATGGGGGAATGGCCTATGGTCTTAATATGATTTAATAGGCATCACTGAAACCTGATGGGATGAGTCTCATGATTGGAACACAGTAATAGAGGGATATAACCTATTTTAGAGAAACAGACCAAACAGGAAGGATGGTGGAGTAGCATTATATGTTAAGGGTGTGTACACCTGTGAAAAGATCCGTGACTTAAATCCTGGGAGTCAGGTTGAGAGCATCTCGGTAAAAATTAAGTGTGAGAGAAACAGCAAGGATGTCATTGTGGGGGGTCTACTACAGACCTCCGTGCCAAACTGAGGACTTGGATGATGCCTTCCTAGAAGAGATAACCACACATTCAGACAGGAGAGATGTAGTACTAATGGGGGATTTTAACTATCCTGATATTTATTGGAAGTCCAGCTCTGCCAAGAATTTAAGGTCCAACAAATTCCTCACTTCCCTTGCAGACAGTTTGATAGTCCAGAAGGTGGAAGAGGCAACAAGGGGAACAGCTATTTTAGACCTGATCCTAACCAACAGAGATGATCTGCTTAATGGGGTGGAAGTGGCAGGATAATTAGGGGGGAGTGACCATGCTCTGCTGGAGTTTGTTATACAGAGGAAAGGGGAGGCCAAGCATAGTCAGACATGCCTTCTAGACTTTAAGAAAGCTGACTTCAGAAAACTTAGGGAATTACTGGGGGTGATCCCATGATCAGGAATACTAAAAGAGAAGGGAGTACCTGATAGAAGGGAGTTTCTCAAAAGTGAGATATTGAAGGCACAACTTCAAACAGTTCCAATGAGGAGGAAAACTGACACGTGTCTAAAGAAACCAGTATGGATATCTAAAAAACTTTCAACTGAGCTAAGACTTAAAAGGAACATGTACAAGAAATGGAAAAGAGGAGAAATCACTAAAGAAGAATTCAAACAAATAGCCAGCTTGTGTAGGGGGAAAATCAGAAAAGCAAAAGCACAGATGGAGCTCAGGTTTGCTATAGAGGTAAAATACAATAAAAAGAGCTTTTTTGATATGTCCATAGTGAAAGAAAGAACAAGGAAGTGGTAGGCCTGCTGCAGGGAGAAGGTGGCGAAATGCAAAGAGGGGACAGAGGAAAGGCAGAACTACTCAACACTTTCTTTGCTTTGGTCTTCTCCCAAAAGAAGAACAAGGCTCAACCTGGAGAAAATGGAGCAGATGATGCAATAGGGGAAATGCAGCATAGAACAGGTAAAGAGGTAGTTCAGGAATACCTGGCCAGTATACATTTATTCAAGCCTCCAGGGCCAGATGAACTACATGCAAGGGTACTAAAATAACTGGCAAAAGTAATCTCAGAACCACTGGCAATAATTTTTGAGAAATCCTGGAGAACAGGAGAGGTCCCAGCAGACTGGAGGAGAGCAAATGTTGTCTCCATCTTTAAAAAGAGGAAAAAAGAAGACCCAAATAATTATCACTCAGTCAGTGTAACATCAATACTAGGAAAGATTTTAGAGCAGATCATTAAACAGACAGTTTGTAAACACTTAGAAAGGGATGTCATGGTCACTAAAAGTCAACATGGGTTTTTGAAAAACAAGTCATGCCAGACTAATCTTATCTTTTTTCAACAGATTTACATACTTGGTAGATGAAGGGAATGCTGTGGATGTAGTATATCTTGATTTCAGTAAAGCCTTTGACAAAGTCCTCCATGATATCCTTGCAAAAAGGTTAGTAACATGCAGGCTAGACAATGCAAATGTTAGGTAGATTTGTAATTGGTTGATGGGCCGACAAACAGTAGTCACCAATGGCTCCTCTTCATCCTGGAGAGAAATGACCAGCGAGGTGTCACCGGGTTCTGTCTGGGGCCCAGTGCCATTCAACATCTTTATCAATGACTTGGATGAGGGAATATAGAGCTTACTTATCAAGCTTGCAGATGACACCAAATTACGAGGGGTAAGACTGATCCAGAGGACAGGATCAGAATTCAAAATGACCTTAACAGATTAGAAAGCTGGGCCAAAACTAACAAAATGAATTTCAACAGGGAGAAATTTAGGATATTACACTTAGGCAGTAAAAATGAAATGCACAGATATAGGATGGGTGACACCTGGTTTGATAGCAGTACATGTGAAAGGAATCTAGAAGTCTTAGTAGACCACAAACTGAACATGAGTCAGCAGTGTGATGCGGCAGCTAAAAAAACCAATGTGATTCTAAGCAGCATCAATAGGAGTATGGTGTCTATATCGAGGGAAGTAATAGTGCCACTGTATTCTGCTTTAGTCAGACCTCACCTGGAATACTCTGTCCAGTTCTGGGCACCACAATTCAAGAAGGATATGGACAAGCTGGAGCGTGCCAGAGGAGGGCGACCAAAGTGGTAGAAGGTCTGGAAGCCATGCCCTATGAGGAGCAGCTTAGGGAGTTGGGTATGTTTAGCCCGGGGAAAAGAAAGCTAAGAGAGGACATGATAGCTATGTTTAAATATTTGAAGGGATATCATTCTGAGGATGGAGCAAGCTTGTTTTCTGCGGCTCCAGTGACTAGGACACTTAGCAATGGACTCAAACTACAGGAAAAGAGATTCCATCTAAACATTAGGAAGAATTTCCTGACCATAAGAGCTGTTTGGCAGTAGAAAGCACTTCCTCGTAGTGTGGTGGAGTCTCTTTCTTTGGAGGTTTTTAAGCAGAGGCTAGATGGCCATCTGTCGGGAATGTTTTGATTGCTTATTCCTGCATGGCAGGGGGTTGGATTGGAAGGCCCTTGTCGTCTCTTCCAACTCTATGATGTTATGATTCTATGAAGTCTCCATTTTGTTAGAAGCCATTTCAGTATCAGTGTAAAATGAACATTTTGAAGACTTCAGTCCTATACACACTTGGAGTCAGTAAGGTTTCCTTCTGAGTGAAACACTTAACAATAAATCTCTCATTTATTTGCTTATTTTTATTTATTAAAATTTGTATATCCTCACTCATATCACAAGATCTCAGAACAGCTTGTTATATAATTACTCCAGTCAGCAATTTAGCTTCTGCATTTTATACTAGTTGCCACTTCTGAATTGTCTTCAAGGGCAGCCCCAGACAGTGCATTACTGTAGTCTAATGAGAAAGTCACTAGTACACAGACTACTGTCACTACATTCTCTTTGTCCAGCATAGGCTGTCGGTAGCAGACCAGGTGAAGCTATCCAGGTGCTCCAAGCCAAGGAGTCCACCTGGGACTCCAGTGACAGATAGTATTCCAAGACGGTTAGGCTCAAGCACAGCAGCTAACCATCTCGGAAAAATGCACCCTTGACTAACTGGCTCAGGTTTACTGATAATAATGGGACACCAGCATTTACCAGAAAATATTCTGCTTAAAAAAAACACACACACATGCAGATATCAATGGCCTCATAACCCCTGACAACAATAGCAGCTAATTTATCATAAAAGTTGCACATGGTGCAAGTTTGTGAGAGTGTTGAAAACCACCACCATCAGAAAATCAATATTTCAATAACATTTTGGATGTTGAAGCAAAAGCTCAGGATTTTTTATCATGTGTGCCTGATAAAATGAATTTTTTTAACGAAGTAAGTGGTCTCAGCAGCCAAATACAGTTGTGATGTTTTAGAATCCTCCTACATGTGCATTGCCGGAGTAGTTTAGCGGTACATATTTTAAATGTATACATTGCTCCTTGAGCTCTAGATTTTACTGGAAAAGAGATGTGTCCATTTAAAAATACATAAATGTATACCTACTTGGAACAAGACAAAGAAAGAGAGAACAAAGAAAAAGTGCCATGAAAATAATGGATTATTTTTATAATTAAACTGTAAGATAAAATCAATGAAGAAGAAAAAAAGAGAGCCAGTAGTAAAAAGCAAGCTAAGATAAATTTAAATACTTTTTTGGTAAGAGGAAAGAAAAAGGAAATGATAAATATGGTTAGGAATATGCATATATCAAGAGTGGAATGAAAAGAGAGAACAGCGTTTTATGGCACAAGAAACTGACTAAAGGAAGAATCAGATATACTAATGGTTCTGATAAGCAAATAATGAGAAATCACTACTGAAATTCTTAGTATTATCTTCATTCCTGTCTCCAGTGAATTCCTATCCAAATTGGTACCTGTCATGAAAGCAATCAAACAGTTAGTTAAGGTCCAGATAACTCCCAGGAAGCACCTGTTAACTGTGGCACTATTGAAACTAAACACTTGTCTAGACCTGCCAGAATACATTGGATCTACCCCGCCACCCATTACCTAGACAAAAATGGGAAGACGTTCACATGCACATGCTGGCCCGTACTGGCAGGTGCCTCTGCTGCTGTCGTATGTCGCTCCCTCTGAAAAGCCCTCAGCATGTGATCAAGGCTAGTCACATGCACTAGGCCTTGGTCATGTGCTGGGGGCCTCCTTCCTGGCTACAGAACAACTCCAGCAGCAGCTATACAGGCTGGCATGCAGGTATGGAACCTATGTTCCCACACCAGCCCAATCCAGGTTTTCACACATGTAGTGGGTTTTCCTGGGTGTTTCTTTAAAGAATTTCAAAGGGCTTTATGCTGGCTTCCTTCTGTCTTTGCCTTGGGCATCATGCGGACTGTCTGGAGGAGAAACGGGGCAGGAGACCTGTGTTGTTTGGACTGTAAGACTGCAAGATTGGGGGGGGAGCCAGGGTAAAGCTGATCTAGATAAGCCCTAAGTAGGTAGGAACTGAAACCAAATGAAGGTCTGTGTACGTCACTCTGAACTTTCTAAACGAACATTGCAGTAGATAATCAAAGACATTTTAGTTGATTGTGAGGTTGTGCAACATACATGAACTCCTTCTGCTGTAGGAGATGCTACTAGCTTTGGTGAGCCCAAAATCTAAAGGAAAGAGGAACCAGCCATTTCCTTCTGTAACGCATCTTATTTTATGGCCAGGGAGAAGGAGCTGTGTTCCTACAAAACTCTGCTTTTGTCAGCACAGGACCTGATTAGCAGCTGAATCCTCATTCAAAAACAGGCCACATCCAGTTCAAAAGGCCTTAGTTCCTTTCCAGCTGTCTTCAGATTTCATTGCAAAGAACATATTGACTTGTTTTTATAAGCTGTAGTCTTAGAAGGTGGCTTTCACACTATGAAACCACTAGTGAAGAATTCAGAAAACTGATTACCAAATTTAAATGGTTTAACTAGACTACTGTACAGCAACAAAGAAAGCAGAGATGACTTTGTTGTTTCAAGAACCAATTCACACAAGGGTGCCAGTTAGATGGTAGTTTTTGTCATGGGGCATCCTGGGACTTCTTGATCCCGTATTCATCCCTCCCTGTTTACACAATTTTTGTCTCTGAACTGGATAACCCGGGAGATCCCGGGATCATTGTTTACATGGCATCACATCCCATGATATGTACCTTCTCCCACTATATACTACCCCGGGTTTTTGTTGTTGTTGTTGTTTACATGAGTTTACGGTCCTGGGATATTTTTTTTAGCTGTCAATCAAGGATGTGATTACTCATTTTTTCACAACCTCAGTGACGTACTTCCTTTAGAGTTTTGCACCACAAGCGATGCTATTGGCTGGCTCAAATGTTTGTTAAAGCTTTTGCGTTAGGAATGAGGTGATGATTGAGTGTTGCATTGGGGATGAGGCGATGAGAGGATGAGGGGAGGAATGAACAATCTGTGACCTACCATGGGGACACTATTTAGAGCCCATTGAAAGTGAGGAAGGAAGGGGTGCCCAGTGGCTATACCCTTTGCTGTCCTTCCGAATTGAAAGAACACCACTTAAAGCCCATTGAAAGTGAGGAAGGAAGGAGCACCCAGTGGCTACACCTTTGGCTGTCCTTCCGAATTGAAAGAACACCATTTAAAGCCCATTGAAAGTGAGGAAAAAAGGGGCACCCAGTGGCTACACCCTTTGCTGTCCTTCCGAACTGAAAAAACATCATTTAAAGCCCATTGAAAGTGAGGAAGGAAGGGGCGCCCAGTGGCTACACCCTTTGCTATCCTTCCGAATTGAAAGAACGCCATTTAAAGCCCATTGGAAGTGAGGAAGGAAGGGGCGCCCAGTGGCTACACCCTTTGCTGTCCTTCCGAATTGAAAGAACACCATTTAAAGCCCATTGGAAGTGAGGATGCAGGCGGGTCTGTATGTGTGTGTGGATGAATGTGCAATTGTCCACTCAGACGCTGGCATTTTTTTTTGAGGGGAGCTGCTGTGTGTGTGTGTGAGTGTGTGTGCATATGAATGAGCGATCGTCCACTCAGACGCTGGCATTTTTTACTGTGCCTTTGAACCCATGGAGGGGATGCAGGCAGAGCGGGGATGAATGGGTGATCATCCGCCCACAATCTCTTTATAATTTACTCTCTCTTTAAAATTTAAACCAAGCATGCTGGGGAGGTACAGGTTAAAGCTGAAGGGCTTGCAAGGTAGAAATCCATTGAACAGGATGATTTAGTGCAGACACACACAAACAAACCTACATGCAGCTGGAATGGAAGCCTTTGTTTTCAGCTAGTGAGGCTGAATCTGTAGAATGGGTGACTGACCCCTCCTCTCCTTTCTGAGACCTCCCCTGGTCACAACAATTTCGGGTCATCACCAAGTAGTGAGATATCTCGTCCCAGGCCGTTTACATTTCCGATTTTCCGAATCCTCCTGTGACTTTTTAAAAAACCGCTACAAACAGCGGAATGGAAAGTCACACAGGTTGAGTGATAAAAGGTGCCCCCCCTTCCTAATACCTTGGAACCGACACGATGTACATGTAAACAACCAGGGTTGGACACGAATTCTTCCCACTACATTTTCATCGTGTAAAAGGCACCAAGGTTCCAGAGTGAGGGCTCTGTTGAGAATGGGTGGCTTCTGTTTGATCTGCATTAGTAAGAAAACCAATGTGAATTGAAGCTGCTAGGATAATATACAGATCATAACAGAGTTACCCAAATTCTGCACTTCTTTGAATGTGTCAGTACAATCCTCTGTTCATAAATTTCATACATAATTGTCTATATATAATTCATATATTTCTCTACAAAATAGGGAAATTGCATCTATAATAGTGAAAGAGAATGGACTTTATCAGATGAGCCTCTAAAAATGTTCTTTTGCTGACATAATTAAAGCCCTTTCACGTTTATGTGGCATTGTTACGAAACCGTATTTAGTGTGTCTGATAAAATCCAATGTCTGTGGCAGCTGTAACTCATTGGGACCCTCGGGTAGATAAGTTCCAAGCCAAAATTCCAAACTAGGACCTTGCTAAAAGCAAAAAAGAAGGCAAGGCATAACTCATCAGGAAATTGTGGAAGTTGTCTCAAAAGTCAGAGTGCTGGGTTGTTGTTGTTGTTTTGTTTTGTTTTTGCTTTTGTTGCTTTCAAAGTTTCAGTGGCCAGTTTCAAGTCAAAATTTCAAACAGGGGCAGTTCCTGCTGCCTTGCTGTTTTTCTTCGGAGTGCAGTAAGGCTCTCCAAATCCCAGGATTCCATAGGATGAACCGTTATAGATAAAGCAGTGTCAAACTGCATTATTTCTGCAGTGTGGCAGCAGCCTCAATCTCACATGGCTCCTTGACACTGTGAACCACTAAAACACTTGTAGAAAGCTGCATCTGATGTAGCATCCATACACAAGATGCAATTGCCATAAAATTAGGAAGACCTGACCTTACCTAAGTTCTCGGTTACAATAACAATTCTGCACATTATTAGAGTGGCACACATCACTACAAAGTTCCTACTCCCACCCCCCTGCAATTTTGTGGAATACCAGGTTATGTTCATTTGAAGGTAATTTAAGTATGCAAAGTGTACATAGAAGCCATGCCTGAAAGCCTGCTTATTAAATGTGATCATTATATGGTGCCAGCACAAAACTGTTCTGTCTGGCACAGTGATAAAAAAATCAATGCAATAAGCTATTTTAAAAAGCTGCAGGACAGTAAGAAAATAACTTGCTTTTAAATCTGCTTCCAAAAATCACGTTGCTACCAATTAAATATAGCATTTATTCTTGTTAAATCACATGTTAGATACGCAGCTTTGATGAAAATTCTGGAGTATATTTTAAGTCTTCTAAGTAATGTGTGTTGAGAAATGTTGTGACATTGCAGTCATGCTCCATATGGATTTTGCTTTGTACTGACACTGATTTTTCTACTGCTAAGTTTTGTAACCAAGCACTGAAACATGTAAGAGGATGAGATAATTCATACCTCAATGCATTATTTGGCATAACAACTGAAGGGTGCGGCATGTCATAACACACACACACAGTGTGAAGATGCTGAATTGGAAACATTAATTTGTAAAGGATTTGCTGCTCATATTACAGATACACTTGCTTCTCACATATACTTTACTGGGGAGGGAAATAATAATCTCTCTCTCTCTCTCTGGCTTTTCTTTGCAAACGAAGATTCAGGAAGGACTCATCCCGCGCTTACTGCAAGCGCGCTGATGACTACAAAGGCCAATCTGAGATAAACAAGTCCGGTTGCAGAAAGCACAGCAGAAGGTCTCCTTGGGTGATGTTTCTGGGTTGTGATTCTTTCTGCATTCTCGTTTCTCTTCAAGACTTGTTCGGCATGAGTTCTCAAATAAGGCTGCAGCATTGTGGATAGTGCGTCTCCATGCCTCCCGATGTGAGGCTAGGGCAGACCACTGTTGGTGATCAATTTGGCCAAGCCTGAGATGTTGTTTCAGGGAGTCCTTGTATCTCTTTTTTGGAGCGCCCCTCTTACTCTGACCCATGGCGAGTTCACCGTAGGGTACTATTTTGGGGAGGCGATGGTCCTCTATCCTAGAAATGTGCGCTGCCCAGCACAGCTGTGTTCTCAATATCATGGTCTCAATGCTGGTGATCCCTGCTTGCTCAAGGACAGCAACATTCGTCACATAGTCAGTCCAATGTATATTTAGGATTGTAATCACCCTTCAAAAGGAGTGTCCTGATGGCTAGGCTAGCACCATGTTCTAATCCATACTCGTGGGCTGTCTGCCCCACCGGGGGTGGTGGACCCATTAGAATGGTCCACCCTCGAAGGCTAATGGAACCAATTGGATTCCAGAAAGCCTTGGAGGGTTTAATGGTTGGTAACGCCAGTGATTCTGTTGAAGCTTTGGTTAATATTTGGAACACCAACCTCACCAAGGCTATCGACACAATCGCTCCCAAACGTCCTTTCCAGCCTGCTCCTAACTATAAGCCCTGGTGTTCAGAGGAGCTTAGGAAGATGAAGCAGGCTGGACAATGACTAGAGTGCACCTGGCGAAAGACTCGACTCTTATCCGACAAGACTCATCATAGGAATTTCCTTGATTCTTATCAAGAGGCAATACGTGCAATGCAGAAGTCTTTCTCCTCTGCACGTACTGTGTCTGCAGAGTTCCTTCCAGCAGTACTGTTTAGGTAGTAGGGGAGCTGACGCAAATTCCGCCTGCACAGAACCCATTACTCAACCCAACAACGGCCTGCTGTGATGCGTTTAACATCCACTTTGCAGATAAAATCTCTCGGATAAGAGCCAACTTAGATGCCAGTGTTATGACAGAATCTATAGATGAGGTGTCCAGCAATTCCACTGATGAAATTTTATTGGATCAGCTTCAATCTGTGAGTACCGATGATGTGGACAAGCTCCTTGGTAGAGTGAGGAAGACAACCTGTCCCCTCGATCCCTGTCCATCTTGGTTGGCCATCCAAGGGGGTGACGCATCGAGAGTACTCCTTAGGGATATTATCAATGCATTCTTCAGGGAGGGGTCCGTTCCACCCTGTCTGAAGGAAGTGGCGGTTAAGCCGCTCCTGAAAAAACCTTCCCTGGACCCCTTGGACAGGAACAACTATAGGCCAGTCTCCTTGCTGCCTTTTTTAAGCAAGGTGATTGAGAGGGCGGTTGCTTCCCAACTCCAAGCTGTCTTGGATGAAACCAATTATCTAGATCCATTTCAAACTGGCTTTAGGATATAACTTTAGGAAATGGAGTGGAGACTGCCATGGTTGCTCTGGCTGACGACCTCCGCTTGGGTATCGACAGGGGTAGTGTGACCCTGTTGGTGCTCTTGGATCTCTCAGTGGCCTTCGATACAATAGATCATTCCATCTTCTTGGATCGCCTGAGGGGGTTAGGAATTGGAGGCACTGCCTTGCAGTGCTTCCGTTCCTTCCTCTCAGGCAGATCCCAGAGGGCGAGGCTTGGGGACAGTTGCTCTACTAGAATAGAGCTTAACTGTGGCATTCCTCAGGGTGCCATTTTGTCCCCGGTGCTATTTAACATCTGTATGAAGCCGCTGAGAGAGATCATTTGGAGGCATGGAGTGTGGTGTCATCAGTATGCTGATGACACCCAGATATACTTCTCCATGTCTCAGTCGTCAGCTTCGACTTCAGATGGCGTCTCTCCTCTCAATGAATGTCTTAAAACAGTAATGGACTGGATGAGGAAAAACAAATTGAGACTGAATCCAGACAAAACGTAGGTACTAACAGTTACGGGCCCGAAACCAGGTCTGGGAATATAACTTCCAATCCTGGATGGAACTACACTCTCCTCCAAGAACTGTGTTCGCAGTCTGGGGGTGCTCCTGGACCCGTTGCTCCAGATGTCTAATCAGGTAAATGCGACAGTCAGGAGTGCCTGTTATCAACCTTGGCTGATACGCCAGCTGCGCCCTTTCCTGGAAACCAGGGACCTCGAAACTGTAGTACATGCTGGTAACCTCCCGTCTGGATTTCTGTAATGCGCTCTACATGGGGCTACCCTTGTGCTTGACTCGGAAACTTCAACTAGTTCAGAACATGGCAGCCAGGTTGATTTCTGATGTCCAGAAGAGAGCATATAACACCTCTGCTAAAAGCTCTCCACTGTGTGCCTATTAGTTTCCAGGCACAGTACAAGGTGTTGGTTATGACCTTTAAAGCCCTACATGGCTTGGGTCCAACTTATCTCCGGGACCACCTCCTTCCGTACGACCCTCCCTGTGCACTTCGGTCCTCTGGGAGGAATCTGTTACAGCCTATGAAAACAAGGCTGTCGGTGACCTCCCAGAGGGCCTTCTCTGCTGCCGCTCCCAGATTATGGAATGGCCTGCTGAACGAGATCCGTCTTATTACCACCTTAGACAGCTTTAAAAAAGCTGTCAAGACAGATCTTTTCTGGCAGGCCTTTCCTGAATAACTATCCCAATATAACTTGTCTCCTGCCAGAGAGAAGAAAGAGAACAGCTTCTGGACAGCCAGTTTCCAGGCCAGTTTCCTGTCAGGGAGAAGAAGGAGAGCAGCTTCTGGACAGCCATTTTGACTGTTGGGAGAGGCTGCTTGTTGCTGAGGGGGTGGAGCTTCTGTGAGTCACACCTGTGAGTCATTAGGGCGTGGAGCTAGGAGCCTAGCTGTATATAACTCCTTGCAGAGGCTTTCCAGGCCAGTCTCCTGCCAGAGAGAAGAAAGAGAGCAGCTCCTGGACAGCCAGTTTCCTGCCAGGGAGAAGAAGGAGAGCAGCTTCTGGACAGCCATTTTGAATATTGGGAGAGGCTGCTTGTTGCTGAGGGCGTGGAGCTTCTGTGAGTCACACCTATGAGTCACACCTGTGAGTCATTAGGGTGTGGAGCTGGGAGCCTAGCTGTATATAACTCCTTGCCGAGGCTTTCCAGGCCAGTCTCCTGACAGAGAGAAGAAAGAGAGCAGCTTCTGGACAGCCAGTTTCCTGCCAATTTCCAGGCCAGTTTCAGTCAGTGACCAAACAAAAATACAGCATACCTAAAAGTACAGCTTAGACTTCTCAGCATTACCTAAGAGTTTTTAGATTACCTAAAAGCTCTCACCATGGACACTGAGGGGGCTGCGGCAGGCACCTGCAACACTTGTGCATGTTTGTCTTCTTGCCTTCACATGCACCAAGTGCAAGCTGGTAGCCCTCTTGGAGGAGAAAGTCCAGCAGCTGGAGACATGGGTAACTACACTTCAACAGATTCGGGAGCAAGAGGTTTCCCTGGACAGAACAGAACAAACAGTCTTGGACAGGAACCGCACAAAGGAAGTGGCTGCGGAGGAAAGGGTCACTTCACAGACACAGGAAGTAGACAGCTGGAGGAATGTCACACACAGAACAAGAAAATCCAGGGATTCTTTGAGCAGCTTGCAGCTACAGAATCGATTTGAAGCCCTTTCCCTTATCAAGGACAACGGGGAAGAACAGCATGGACAGACTTCAGGGGTAGAGCAGGGGACCTTGCGAGGACCACCGCAAGGAACAGCAGCTGCGAAGCCTCGCCGGAGGTGTGTGGTGGTGGTAGGGGGACTCCTTGCTGCGGGGTACAGAAGCAGTGGTTTGTAGGCCTGACAAGATGACTCGGGAGGTGTGTTGTCTCCCAGGGGCAAAGATCCGTGATGTGACGGAGAGGCTGACAAGACTCGTCAAGCCTACGGATCATTACCCCTTCCTTTTGGTCCATGTGGGAACCAATGATACTGCAAGGCACAGCTTTCCTAAGATCAGAAGAGATTATGAGGCCCTGGGGAGGAAGCGGAAAGAAATGGACACACAGGTTGTCATCTCGTCTCTTCTGCCAGTTGAAGGGCATGGTCCAGAAAGGGAGAGGAAAATAGCCAACGTAATCAACTGGCTCCGTAGATGGTGTCACCGAGAACAATTTGGATTCTTGGATCATGGACTGCGCTTCCATGAGGGGGACTTCTGGCAAGCGATGGGGTGCATCTTACGACAGTTGGAGGAAACATTTTTGCCTAGAGTCTCAAGAATTTGATCAGGAGGGCTTTAAACTGAGTCATATGGGAAGGGAGACAGTATTCCGGAAGGCAAAAGGGCTGGAGAAAATAGTCAAACTGTCATAGAGGGAACAAGGCAAACAGCACAAGGACCAAACAGTGGGAGGCAAAAAAACTTGCACAGGGAGCAAGTAAAAGGAACACATGGTCTTAGATGTCTCTACACTAATGCACAGAGCATGGGAAATAAACAAGATGAACTTGAACTCCTAGCACTACAAAACAAATATAATATAATAGGCATTACTGAAACCTGGTGGGATGAGTCTCATGATTGGAATGTAGGAACAGAGGGGTATAACCTTTATAAGAGAAACAGGCCAAACAGGAAAGGAGGAGGAATAGCATTATATGTCAGGGATATTTACACCAGTGAAGAGATCCATGACATCAATACTGGAACCCAGGTGGAGAGCATCTGGATAAAAATTAAAGGGGAGGGAAACAACAGGGATGTTATTGTGGGACTCTACTACAGACCCCCAAGTCAGATGGAGGAATTGGATGATGCCTTTCTAGAACAGATGAACACACATGCAGAAAGGAGAGATGTAGTAGTGATGGGTGACTTCAACTATCCTGATATTTGCTGGCAATCTAACTCAACCAAAACTTCAAGGTCTAGCAAATTCCTTACTTGCCTGGAAGACAATTTCATGGTCCAAAAGGTGGAAAAGGCAACAAGGGGGTCGGCTATTTTATATCTGATCCTAACCAACGGGGATGACCTGATTAATGGTGTGCAAGTGGTGGGATCCTTAGGTGAGACTGATCATGTTCTCCTGGAGTTTGTTATACAATGGAAAGGAGAAGCCAGGCATAGTCAGACACGTATTCTTGACTTTAGGAGAGCTGATTTCAATAAACTCAGGGAACAGAGGACACAATAGGGGAAATCCAGCTCAGAATAAGCAAAGAGGTAGTACAGGAATACCTTCTTAATCTAAATGCTTTTAAATCTCCAGGACCAGATGAACTACATCCAAGAGTATTAAAAGAGCTGGCAAATGTGATCTCAGAACCATTGGCAATAATCTTTGATAATTCCTGGAGAACAGGAGAAGTCTCAGCAGACTGGAGGAGGGCAAACGTTGTCCCCATCTTCAAAAAGGGGAAAAAAGAGGATCCCAAAAATTATCGTCCAGTAAGTCTGACATCAATACCAGGGAAGATACTAGAGCAGATCATTAAACAAAGAGTCTGTGAACATTTAGAAGGCAATGCCATAATCACAAAAAGTCAACATGGGTTTCAGAGAAACAAGTCATGCCAGACTAAGCTGATCTCTTTTTTTGATAAAGTTACCAGCTTGGTAGATGAAGGGAACGCTGTGGACATCACATACCTTGATTTCAGTAAGGCCTTTGACAAGGTTCCCCATTACATTCTTGCAAACAAGCTTGTAAAATGTGGGCTAGACAAGTTAACTGTTCAATGGATTTGTAATTGGTTGACCAGCCAAACCCAAAGGTTGCTCAGCAGTGGCTCCTCTTCATCTTGGAAAGATGTGACCAGTGGGGTGCCACAGGGTTCTGTCCTGGGCCCAGTGCTAATCAACATCTTTATCAATGACTTGGATGAGGGAATTAGGGGCATACTTATCAAATTTGCAGATTACACCAAATTAGGAGGAGTAGCTAATACCCTAGAGGACAGGATCAAAATTCAGAATGACCTGGATAGACTGGGGAGCTGGGCCAAAGCTAACAAAATGAAATTCAATACGGAGAAATGTAAGGTACTGCACTTAGGGCGGAAAAATGAAATGCATAGATATAGGATGGGAGAGACCTGGCTGAACGAGACTACGTGTGAAAGGGATCTAGGAGTCCTAGTAGACCACAAGTGGAACATGAGTCAACAGTGTGATATGGCAGCTAAAAAGGCCAATGCAATTTTGGGTTGTATCAATAGAAGTATAGTATCTAGTTCAAGGGAAGTAACAGTGCCTCTCTATTCTGCCTTGCTCAGACCTCACCTAGAATACTGTGTCCAGTTCTGGGCACCACAATTCAAAAAGGATATTGACAAATTGGAGCATGTCCAGAGAAGGGCAACTAAAATGGTGAAAGGTCTGGAAACGATGCCTTATGAGGAGAGACTTAGGGAGCTGGGTATGTTTAGCCTGGAAAAAAGACGGTTAAGAGGCGATATGATAGCCCTGTTTAAGTATTTGAAGGGATGTCACATTGTAGATGGAGCAGGCTTGTTTTCTGCTGCTCCAGAGACTGGAACACGGAGCAATGGATGCAAGCTCCAGGAACAGAGATTCCACCTCAACATTAGGAGGAACTTTTTGACAGTAAGAGCTGTTCGGCAGTGGAACACTCTCCCTCGGAGTGTGGTGGGGTCTCCTTCCTTGGAGGTCTTTAAACAGAGGCTGGATTGCCATCTGTCGGGGATGCTTTGATCAAGATTTCCTGCGTGGCAGGGGGTTGGACTGGATGGCTATCGTGGTCTCTTCCAACTCTACAATTCTATGATTCTATGATTCCATTGTAGCAAGTGTAGGGTTTTTCATTTAGTAAGAATGAGAACAGACCACATTTTTTTTTGGAATGGAAAAGCTCACAACGTTATTGGTTACACCTGAAGGGGCTTGGCCCCCAACATGGATTGATCCACCTGCGGGCGGATGGAAACCCATCCAGCCAGTCCACTTACTAGGTAGCAGTAGAATGAGAGAAGGGGGAATCCATTCAAACTTGATATGGTTGCCTACACCTTCAAGGACTCCCCTTCCAATATAGGGTATGACAGGTGCATGGGCCCTGACTATCCTAAACTGGATCTGTTCCCCATGTCAAAACTGTCCAAAATTGTGAGTAGTATGTTACCACTAACAACAAAAAAAATACAAACATTGAAGGAGGGAGGGTAAGCATGATAATCAAAGCTTTTGGTGTAGTGGGGAAACAGCTGGACCTGGGACTGGACCTGAGAGAAGTCTTCACTTTTCTGAAGCCCCACCCCCTGCCAGGTTACCAGGCCGCTTATTACTGGCTGGCCTTCTCACATCATACCAGCACCCAGAAAAAAACATGGGAAAGAGAAACTTTGGGGAAAGGGACACAGCTCTAGCACCTGGAACATGGTGCCCACTCTCCCTTTGCCCACAGCTGTGTTCCACACATTGGTGCTTCTAGTGAACTGGAAAACACATTTGTGGCAGGATATTACACCAGTATGGCAGAATTATGTGTGCTGGCACTGTGGTTTAAGACTAGAGTTTAAAACTTCAATGTGTGAAACATTTCATTGGGAATAGAAGTTTAGGGAGTTTGCTGTTTGTATTTCTCAGTATGATGAACATATGCAGTAAGTTGCATTATAGTAGTAAGTTATTCATCTTCATTATGAAGAAAGTGTACATAATTCAGATGTTTTGAACTTCCACTCCCACCAATCCCCACCAACATGGTCAATGGTAAGGGAGTGTGGGACTTGCCCAAAAGTCTGGGTAGCCCATTCTGGTACAGAGGGAGGGACTTCCTTAGGGATAGTTCAAGCATCCCTGGGTACAGTATGCCTCTGGATAGTATGTAATTCCTTCCCCTATAGGATACTGTAATAATGGGCTTCCCTATTATTTGAGCAGCACAGCCAAGCAGGTAAACAAAGGGCTAAGGATGTATCAGTTAAGATACAGTTTATGGGGTCAGTGTCAGGAGGTAGCTGCTCATTGAAGAGGTGAAGAGGACTGCCTCAGGGGCCACAGGGCAGGAAAAGAACAAAGAGAGACCTGAGCCAGGGGAACTCTCATCCCAGCTACAGGGGTACTTGGTAGAGGCTGAGCCAAAAGGCCAGACTCCGAGCCCCCATGAACATCCAGCACCTCTGGACTGAAACTCCTTGTGAGTAGATTAGGGAACTGTTTAGCTTAGTCATGTCAGGGCTTATGTTTAATTTATAAACTTGGCTGGAATAACTAGACTTATCTCTGACTTGTAACTCTTAAGTCCCCAGCAGCGCCATGGATAATATTGGTATCATGAGCTCGATAGGTAGCAGCCAATCTCTTCGTAGTCCCTTTTGGAGCCGACGGGATCGAGGTGGCCCCATGCTGCTCAGGGTCCTTGGTTGAATGAGTTGAGTCCAAGGAGGTGGTTGCTCTCGGGGTGGAACCTGTCCCTGATGATTTTGGCCCTGGGTGAGATGTTGCAGACAGGGCAGGCTTGTAGAGCAATGCTTTTAGCCTCTTGTCCCGGTTATGCCAGGCCTGTGGTGTGAATACCTTACAGTGGCGGCATAACCTGACATTATGCTTCTCTCCCAGATACAGAAAGCACTTAGAGTGGCATCTTGCCCGCACATGCAGAGCAAGTCTTGAAGAAGCCTGTAGACACCATGATGGGCCCAAAAACCAGAAGCGAACAAGTGTGCCTGAAGGAAGATGCCTTCATGTGAAAGAAATACCCTTTACTCTGTAGTTCTGCTTAGAATAAAATGGACTTTTAAAAGTTCTCCTTTCCGCACACGCTCTTTCCCGTGTCTTGCCTGGTCTAATCCCTCAGAGGGGTGGGGAGGAAATCTCTGCAGCAACAGAGTGGAAAGTACAAGTTGAACCCTGTAACTTCCCATTGGGTTACAATGAAGAGAATTAAAGCCAATGGGTGGTGGCAGCTAGTATAAATAGTCTCTGGAGGGCCTGTTCTGCTCTGCAGAAATAGGAGGAAGGGACCCCTCCCACATGAGAAAAACCATAATATAAAATCATCACAGATACCTATAGGAAAGTATTGGAGATATAGCATTCTTCCTGTACCCCCACTTGCTAACTAACAGAGGGCCCATCTACATGGTAAAAAAAGATATGAATGCCGTTTGGAAGATCGCTCTTCCGTACACATGGCCATTTGGATTCATACATGTCTTTCAGAAGGGGGGCTAGCGAATCCCCCGTAAACTACATGGATTTGGTGTTCGGAAGGAGTAGTGGATCTTGGCATAAAATCCGTACAGCCGTTCGAATGGCTGAGGGTCTGTATGCCCCGTTTACCCACATACAAACAGGCAGTGTAATCTGATTGGCTGGCTGAGTAGAGGAGGCGGGGCTAGGAAGGAGAGGAATTAGGAGCGGTCGCCATGTTGGATTCCGGGCTAAGCGAGAGTCCGGTAAGTCCGTGAATTTTATATATATTTATTTTTATTTTACATTGTAAGTAGGGAAAGCTGAATGTCTGCAAAGCAGGCACCTTTTTAAATTAAAAAAAAAGCGGCGGGAGATTTAAAACTGCCGCTTGGCTCGCTCGCTCCAGCCAGCTGGGCAAGGGGGTCATACAGAGTTGGGGGGGGTAAAAATTGTGTAGGCTGATCGTATGCATATGAACGACTGCCTATTCATATTTTTTACCACCCAAACGTATTTTTTTTAAATAGTATAGATGGACCCAGAGTTAAGCAAGTTTTCTTAGAAAGATTTAGGGAACTCCTAAATTTATTTTATTTTGTAAAGTACTTTATCTGATCACTCAGCTGCTACTTGCCTCTGTCTTCAGCTCAGCTGGAACAAAGGCAATTAAGCAAAAATGACCAAAGCTAATCCTAACTTCAGGTCCATACTCAGACTTCAGAAATTAAACGGATCTAACTACAAGCAATGGTCTTTTTCTTTTGCAACATATATCCGAGCTATGGCTTTATTTCATGTAATAGAAGAAGCCAGACTTCAAAATAAATTTGATAAGGATGACAAAAGAGTCTTGTCTTACATCCTTTTGGCTGTAGGTGCTGAAATAGTTTGTGAAATTAAAGGACTGAGAACAGCCAATGAATACTGAGAGACTTTGAAAAGACTTTATGATGCCCCCAGTTTGGGGAACCAGGTTGCCTTGATGATGAAATTGGTTAATATAAAATTATCAAGTCCCAAATACTTGAATGAGCATATAAATGATTTTAGAGCTACTTTGGCTGATTTGGAATTTCCTGGAGAACAAATTCCAAGAGCCATGCAACTGGGAGTTTTACTGGCAACCCTACCAAAATTGTACAATCCCATAATAAATGCTTTGCAATTAAAGAATGATCTAACACTGCAAGAGACAATAGTTCAAGTGAGAGAATTTCATCATAGGCAGGACATGATGCAAAATAATAGATTTGAATCAAGAAATTCTCAGTCTCAGCAGCTGGCGAATCTGGCTGAAAAGAAGCCACATTTCAAACAGCCTTTCACTACCAAAGCAAGTGATGGAGAAATTAAGACTTCAAAGCCAGTGAAACAGTCACAAGCCCAGCAGGTGAGGCCTGCTCAGACAAAAGCTCAGAGAACTCAGAAGGAAAATTTTAACTTCAAACAAAAGGCATCTGGAAAGTTGGTTTAACTAATGAGAAAATGATGCAACTTTCTAGAACTCAATAGAAAAATTATGTAATAATCGATAGTGGAGCCACTAGCTACTATTTCAATCAAAAGAAACATTTTCAGGATTTTAATGAAAATGTGGATTTTCCAGTATATCTTGCAAATGGCCAGACAGCCAAGGTGAGAGGAAAAGGGACTATGTATTTGCAGGACACGCTTGGACCTGATAAAACAGAAGCCTTAAAATTGTTGAGGCATATTTTGTCCCTGTTTTGCAGGCTTCACTTTGCAGTGTGAAGACAACCACAGCTAAGGGTAACAGAGTAATTTTCAAAAAGAACTCTCATTATGGCCTTCATGGTAAAAGTTTAATTTTTAAAGGAACTCTAAAGGATGATAATCTTTACCATATGGAGATTAGTGATTCATATGCAAATGCTGTCACTCAGTGTAATCACAAAGACTGATTAAATTTATGGCACAAGAGAGTTGCACACCAAAGTGTTGTAAGTATAAAGAAACTGGCTAATCAAGAGCTTGCAAGAGATTTTTATTTCAAGAACTGTTCTGTTGATGAAAAATGTGTGGAATGTTTAAAAGTTAAGGCAACAAGGCCTTCACATCAGGCTCTCACTGAGAGGCAATCCACAAAACCTCTTGACTTGCTTCATTCTGATCTGTGTGGCCCATCTGGTCAAACGTCTGTGGGAGGAAATCTCTATTTTATGACTATTATTGACAATTTCAGTAAATACACACACACTTATCTCCTGAGGGAGAAAAGTGAAACTTTTCAAAAGTTCTAAGAGTACTTTAATTGTGTCTCTAATACATTTGGTTATAAGCCCAAAAGTCTATGGACTGATAATGGGACAGTGTAGTATGTTAATACTCAATTTGATAAGTTCTTAAAGGAACATGGCATTCAACATCAGACTACTGAAATTTCTTCTCCACAATTGAATGGAATTGCAGAGAGAATAAACCACACTTTGAAGGAGATGGCAGTTGCAATGCTTTTAGAAGCTAACATATCTAAAAACTACTGGTCTGAGGCCATCCTGACTGCAACATACCTAAGCAATAGATTTCCCACAAGGTCTAGAGATGCTACCCCATTTGAATTGTGGCATGGCATCAAACCTAGACTCAATCATCTTAGAGTTTTTGGATCTAAGGCTTATACTTACATTCCTGAACAGAAAAGAGACAAACGTGACTGTAGATGTGAAGAGGGAATTTTTATTGGTTATGCTAAAGGTGCTTACAAAAGCTTGAAACTCACTAAGTACGCACAAAGATGGGAGCCATGCTTACTTGCATTCACTTTCTCTGAAGAACAAAGAAACATGGATGCTGCCAAATGCAAAGTTAGGGATATCCAGCCTTGTTTACTTTATATCACCTGAATTCACTGGATGGGTGAGTTCTACCCTGAATCCTTTAGTTAGTTAAGGGTTTTAGCTTCTCCATGCATATGTAAATAGCAATACTATTAGTAAATCTTTAAAGTATTCTTTTTAAAGAGGAGGTTGTTTTTGTCTTTCTTTTGTTTAAGCAGTGTTAATGACTGAGTGATTTATAGTACTTAACTAATTGAGTCTGTTTGCTTTGTGTCTCTGGTAACTCTGCTACAGTAAAAGTTTTATTTTAACTTTTACATTTCAAGATATTCCCAAAGGGGCTCCCTGGAATCTTTAATGAATTTTTAAATTTTTATGTTCATACACCACAACAGAAAGACCTAGGCCAAAGGTGTGGAAGGTCTAGAAAGGAGAACAACAGAACATTTAAGGCCCAAACTTCAATCTGAAGTCCATTCTTATTAGACAGGAGTCAAAATCTCCCCCCACCACCTCTCTGTGGTAATTTGTAATCCATCATGATATGTCCAGCCAAACTGTGTATGGAGTCTGTCTTGTTAATTGACTGACTCAAGGAATAAATCATCCTGGGGAATCCTATTATGCCCTGCTGGAATGAATACATCAGATGAACCACTGGGCTGAGAAAAAAGAAAGTGCTATTTCATGGCATCATTTTTGTGACCTGTACGTACTTGATTAGCACAAAGAAATGGGAATGACTTCATTTACTATTCCAGAACTGGTGAGGAAAAAAAAAAAAGCGGGGGGGAGCAAAATAGAAAATGATGATAGGGTTTTCAGATAGTAGTATGTTTTGAGCCCCTGGGGTGCTCTGCTGACAGTGGGATTGGGAAAGTAGTCTGTTTTCAAAAGTGCCTTGGTGGAGCCGGGAGAATGATAGCCAAAACCACTACTTAGTTTTTATACTAAGGTGTAGTTGTTGCTATGAATGTAAACTGTGTGGGCTCTGAATCATATGAGAGGACATTTATGTAATCCAGTTCAAATACTTCAAGAGATTTTTATCAAGCTGACAAAACTTCTAGAAAGAGTATTTGGAAAAAGTGGGGAAAATAAAGAGGCAGATTTTGAGACTGGGATTAAAATTGGCCACACTTTTTAAAAAGAAAGAGTGGCATGTAAATCAATAGGCTTAAAACTGAGTTCTCTGTGTACTATTACATTTTACAAGGAATCTGGCCTAGCCTCTTAACTTCAATGTGCCCTCAGTACTAGTGGCTCAATCCTCTCCTTTCCCTCATAAATTGGCTGCCCATTTCCTGAACAGTGAGAAGCTAGTTACCTGCTGGTTGTCACCTTCCTTTACCACACCAAGTACTAATATTATTCCTGAAGCACTAAACTCTGTGGGTGCTGCCCTTTATTTCTGCCAGAATATGCCTCTCAGTCCCCCTCCCTCCAGCAAGGATGCATAGGGACCTTCTTCACGTGCCCAATACCCCACTTGTCAATGGTATGATCAGCCTAGGTTAAATCCCTTCCTTCTCCCACAAGCCTTTTCAATGGACGCCCACATTTGCCTCGTGGTAGTTTTCAAAGAAGTAGCTGGGTTAATCCTTTGCAGCACAAAAGGGAAATCTATCAAATCTCTTGTTGACAACCAAGCCCTCCAATACAATCGCATCTGCTCAGACCCACAAGGCAGAGACTTAAAACTCTTAGATTTACAACAGGAATTTCTCAAACTACAATACCCATCTAAGGAGGTGAAAAAACAAATCAACAAGGCAAGGTTAATACCCGGGATCCATCTACTACAATACAAACCAAAAACAAAAAATGACAGAACACTCATAGTGGTCACCTGCAGTCCCCAGCTGAGACCACTGAAATGCATCATCAACAAGCTACAGCCAATTCTGAAGAATAACACTTCCCTCTCACAAGTTCTGGGAGGTAGCCAGCCTCCAAATCTTAAACAATTACTCACAACAGGATACATAACATGGATGGCAATACAGGGATGAGACCCTGCCATAAACCCAGATGCCGACTCTATCCCCACATCTAATCTGGGAGAAATATTACAGGAGCCAAAAACATCACTCACAACATCAGAGGTACATTTACTTCCTCTTCCTCCAATGTGATATACGCCATCCAGTGTCAGCAATGTCCCTCTACACTTTACACTGGGCAAACAGGAGAGTCTCTATGCAAGAGGATTAATGGAAACAAATCTGATTTTAGAAATAGCAATACCAAAAAACCAGTTGCAGAACATTTCAAGCTTCCTGGACATACAGTAAATGATTTACAGGTTGCAGTCCTTGAATAAGGAAATTACAAAGGAAGACTATGTAGAAAGAGAAACTGATGAATTAAATTATATTCACAAATTCCAATTCATTAGCAGATGTGTGAACAAAGACAATGGCTTCATGGCACATTACATATATTAATACAAGAGTCCTTGCTGCTGCAAATACAATAAAAGGAATCTTATCAGAGAGAGTTTTGAACCCTGGGATACTGACTTTTGGTAAGCAGAGTTATTGCTTTCACACATCAATATTAAATGACCACTGTAAAGATCTGAAAAACCTGTATCACCTCGCCCAGCCCTTTAAAAATTTAGGGCAAGGGTCATGATTTGCATGTTTCTGAATCCTATTACAGAATGTGGGAATGGGGTGGAATATACTGTAATAGGATTCAGAAACATGCAAATCATGTTTCTGAATCCTATTACAGTATATTCCACCCCATTCCCACAAGGGTGTAAATATGCTTTATACTTGAGCATTTATTATCACTCTGTACTGAATCTGAAGAATTAGGTTTATATCCACAAAAGTTCATGCAATTAAAAAAAAAGTCTTAAAGGTGCTGCCACATTTCTTTTTCTGTTTTTCTTCCCCTTCCTTTCCTCTTTTTTATAACACATTTCCCTCATCCAGTTAATAACTCTCCTCCAGCATTAGATAAATCAACCTCATCTCTTCTGCAAATGAAGTATATCCTAAGGGATGTCCAGTAGATTAAATGCCAGCCCAGCCAATTTCTTGCAATGACCTGATCAGACTTCCTCTTAGAAGGTAACAACATGGTTCAGTGCCTCTGCTATGCCTCCATCTACATAATCTTCACTCCAGGAAACAACTCTCCCACTGCTTCACTAATTCATTCAAAGTGTGAAGTCACACACAACTAACTTTCTTCCCATTGCAGGATCAAAACTTTTAAGGCTTGTTTCAACTGCAACAACTTGTAGAAGCCAAGGCCTCAGTTCCTCCCACCATATGCCTGTTTCTCCATACCAGTGAATACCTATCAATGTTGTTTGTATTTCTAATAAAGAGTGCATAGATGTTTGAAAAATAAGACACGCTCATCCTACATCCACTATTTTCAGGAGAACTACTGAGAAAATGCAGTGGAATTATGCAGATATGAATGGGTTGGCATCCACCAAAATTTTACTGCCATTAAGGGAAAAAATACCAGAATGACTGCGACAAATAAATGGATAGCATTGGGAGACATCCACCTTAATTTATTTTGAATAAGAAGCCATCAATCATCCTTCAAGAAGCTTTTATAATTTGTCCATGGTAGATTTCACCCTTCGATGTAGCCTTCACCCATAACCAAAAAAAAAAGCCTCTCAAGATTTGACATGAAGAAGAAAAAAAAAACCATAAAGCCAAAAGAGCCCTAAATTAGGATCATGCCAGAAAAATAAATAAGAAAGATTTTCCTTGCTTTTTTTTCTAGGCTGTGAGGCCATGTTCTGGAAGAGTTTATTTCTGACGTTTTGCCTGCATCTGTGGCTGGCATCTTCAGAGGATGGTTGGGTACCTACCTCACAGCCCAGAAAAAAACCAAGGAAAATCTATGGATGTGGGCAGTGAAAGCTTTGACTAAATAAGAAAGGTCAAATGGGCTCATCAAGCTATAAAACTTAAAAGTAATCATTTTAACCTCATAAGATTCTTAGTGATCACAATCACCTCTGGAAAAGTATTTGCATCAACTAGCACAAAGGTAGCAGCAAGTACTATAGTTACCAGGGTATGTGTGTATGTGTATTGGGGGGGAATAGACCTGGGAGATAAAAGGAACTGCATCTGTTCATATTGATGGTTGCTGCTACATGCTCCATTTGCCAATAAGAGAATAATCATCTGATGAAAATTTGAGCTTCCTTATATCCTTGTCAATAATCATCACCCAAAGGTGTTTACATTTTTAAAAAATCATGTTTTTTGTTGCTATGGTGTTGTCCAAGGCTGTTTAAAACTGTATAAAACTGTATTGGGACCTGTGCTTGGAACAAAAAGCTAGATTTAAATATGATGATGATGACAACGAGGTGATGGTGATGATATAACCTTCCTTAGACTATGGAGATTTTCACACGCCGAAAATATTGCCGCCAGAAACCGGGACAGAAATATTTCTGTCCCGGAAGCAGCGCCGCGGTTCGCACGCTCACCTCCCTCTTCCGTTGTTCCGTCGTCCTCGCTTTGGGTTTTTCCCTCCCTCTTCTGGAATATTTTACTAACGGGAGTTTGCCGTTAATAAAATATTCCGGAAGAGAGAGGAAAAAACCCAAAGCGAGGACGACGGAACAACGGAAGAGGGAGGTGAGCGTGCGAACCGCGGCGCTGCTTCCGGGACAGAAATATTTCTGTCCCGGTTTCTGGCGGCAATATTTTCGGTGTGTGAAAATCTCCTATGTCTGTGATAGAAGCATTTGACACAAGTGTTTTAAGTTTGCTTACATTATGGTCATATTGATGATTTATTTACATTACTACTATTACCACCACTACCACCATGTCTTGTCACTATTTTTATTGTTGCTCAAGCACACTGAGAACACTGATGACAAAACTGCCATCATAATTGATGAAGCTGCAGCAATCTGTGTGAGTTATTTGCTCTAATCCCAGGTCAAAATGCTAAGAATCTCCTCTGAATGTGTAAATCAGTGAAAGTGAGCTTTCCAATTTGCTTTTCCCCCCCCTTTTTTCTGTTACAGTACTCATTTTTAAAATTAGTACCACAGCTATATCTTCCACCACAGTAAAGACATGCAGTCACATAGGAGTGTGGAAATGTACAAGTAGCTAATACAGACCAGAAATGTTTAAACTGATGCTTTATCCACTGGTACCCCATGGCATACCAAGATGTGGACTAAAACATTTTGTACTAGTTACCACTTCTGAACAGTCTTGAAGGGCAGACTCATGCAGAGTAGACCACAGTAGTTAATCTTTGAGGTTACCAAAGTAAGAGTTATAAGTAAGAGCTACAGTGCTGTGAAGAGTTAAACTTGATGCATCAGACATAGGAGATTTTCACACAGCTAAAATATCCCCCGGAGAAATCGGGACAGAAATATTTCTGTCCCGGAAGCAGCGCCGCGGTTCGCATGCCCACTTCCCTCTCCCGATATGCCGTCATCCTCACGCTGTGTTTTTTCTTCCCTCTTCCGTAATATTTTATTACCGGTGAACTCCCATTAGTAATATATTACGGAAGAGGGAAGAAAAAACACAGCATGAGGACGATGGCATAACGGGAGAGGGAACTGGGCGTGCAAACCGCAGCGCTGCTCTGGGGGATATTTTAGCCATGTGAAAATCTCCATACTGTATTATGAAACACCCAGGCCTGACTACTGCTGTCACCCAGACTTCCAGGAGAAGACATAGGTTGAATCCAGGTGCATTTCCCTATTTTATATCTGCTAGCACCCTCATCACCAACCATCTTATCTGGATCATGTTTAGATTTCATTTCAGGTTGCTCATTCCATCTAGCCCAAAGCTCAATAGCCAGCCCATCCAACCTGTGTCCCTTTGACTTGCCCCTCTCTTTATTAATCCATGGCTGTCTTTGAGGATTTCAAAACCAGACTTTTAAGGGTGTTGTTGCCTTAGCATTTTCCAGCAATGCTAATTAAAAAAATGCTTCGTGACAATTTTTCACAGGAACTTCTACCTTTAAATAGAATTTGTACAGAAATTCATTAAGGACTACTCAGTTCCTTAAAGCAGTAATCTCATCACACAGTGAGAGTAAATCAAGTTTTTACCTGATTTGATGAATAAATTTTGAGCACAGTACCTTGAACTCATTGTGTGTGTGTTTTAAATACCATTAAAATAATCAAGTGGTTTTAACTTTTTTTAAACACACAAACTTTGTTATACTATGTTTGTCTAAGGGAAGTTCAACATTTCGCATTATGGAGTAAAATGGATTCTTCATGCCACCATCTCTGTGATAAATGCATGTACACATCAAATGGAGAAGACACAGCTATTCAACATTTATTAGGCATAAATAATGTGCTTGGGAACATAAAAGGCTGTCTGGCCTTCAAGAGAGTATGATTAATGTAAATATTCCTATGAGAATAATTGCATAGCCATAGGGCTTATCTATATGGGTGATTTACCCCAGTTTGACCCCATTCCAAAGCCCTGTAGTCCAAATGATGCAGGGCATTTACCTCAATCTGCCTCTGGGCAGTCCAAAGAGTCCCCAGGGCAGACACAGGGCTGGAACGGGGCAGGGCTCAATAAACCATTCTAATATAATACCTGGTTTACCCAGTATGAGCTGCATTAGGCCCCACGTGTCTGCGGAACCCTGTCTGGCTTTCCACTCCTTGCAGCCACCACCAGCTCCCTTACTCTCCTAGAAGCCAGGCATGGGTACCTCAGCATGTGACATTTACTGGTCACATGCAGTGGGCCTGCAGTCACATGTTGCAGGCTGGCTTCCACCTTAGCAGGGGAAATAGTGGCAACTTCAGAGGCAGACTGGTGCCCGGTTTGGACGCTGGCCCATTTTACCCAGGTAATTGGGGAGGTGTAGGCCAACTCCACAGCCAGGATATGCCAGCAAGGAGCTGGCATATTCTAGCAAGTGTAGATAAGCCCATAGAGCCAGTTAAGAGTCAAGCTACATGTTTAGAGACACATGACACAACATGGTATGATACAAGAAAAGACACTCTCCTAAACATTAGGAATAAATTATTTACTGTAAGAGATGTTTAACAATAGAATAGACTGCCCAGAGGTGAGTGGACACCCTTTCTTAGGAGGTTTTTAAATAGAGGTTGGGTGGGTCATCTCTCCAGAGTGTGTATCCTGCATGGCAGGGGTGATGGAGTATATAGCCCTTGTGAGTCCTTCCAACTCTATGATTCTAGTAGCCCTGAGAAAGTGCCACTAGAATATGATATAGCATTCAAGCTACATATCTGAATGTTTCTATATGTTTGAAAACAAACACAACAAAACAGCAACAGCTTCTATAAGGCACCAGGAAGGTTGAACTGGAGATCCTGGTAGCAAAATTTGGGCAGTTTGGCTGGAATCCAACTGTGAATCATGAGTAGAATAGACCCATTGTATCAATAGGATTTACAGAAGTGTTGACTTGCCATTCCAGAATTGATTCAATGGGTTCTGCTCCAGATGAGACTATACATTAGATTTAGCTGTTTACCTCTCTACCATAAGAGGATGTAGGAAGGTAATGAGTCTAAAAATAAAATTGCAGGATCTAGTCCTTTAAAAACAACAAGAATTATCTCCTTTTTAAAAAGGTAAAATCATTCAGTCACATTTGACTTCACGCTTTATGCAGAGTGCGATTAAGAAGAAGACTTAAGCTCTATTATCATTTGAAAGTGTATTCAGAGATCTGGGATCACCCAGTTAAATTAGACTCATTACAAAACAAAGGAGTCAGTTTAAAATGCAAAACAAAGTTTACTGAAGGTATATCAGTCTCAATCTACATACTAAAACAAACATAAGAAAAGGTCCCTAAACTGACTAAGAATGGGTAGGAAAGACTCACCAGCCTTGGCTGGGTTCCGATGCATCATGGCATGGTTACAAGAAAGCTTAGGATGCCTCCATTCTCATGGAGAGTCAGATTCAGAAGAAGACAAGTCACACAAAAGCAATAAAATTCAAATTAGGTCATGTGTGAATCATCCAGCACTTCTAGTTGGCTAGAAGTGCCCAGTGAAGTAAGAGAAGGGAATTTTGGGAGAACAAAATGCATGCAGGGAAAAAAACCCTAGACTTATCTAAGATTGTGAATGAGGTACACAAGATTGCTTTTACATTACAATGATTATTTCCCCACATACAACATTCCCCTTCTCAATCATAGGGTGCTTCAGGAACAATCTTCATTTCTTCTCGTAGTCTAAGGAAACTGTCCTTAGGGAGAGGCTTTGTTAAAACATCAGCTATCATTTCTTCTGAGTTGCAGTACTCCAGTTGAACAAGTTGACTCTGGCACATTTCTCTCACCTTGTGGAAAGCAATGTCAATGTTCTTCTTCAGAGGCTTGTCACTCTGAGAAATCTTGAGACAGCTTTGATTGTCTTGCATCAAAATGGTTGGCTTGGGTTCCTCTATCCCAAGATCCAGAAGCAAATTCTGCAGCCATTTGATTTCATCACAAGCTGTTTTCGCTGAGATGCACTCGGCACCTGTGGAACTATCCGCCACTGTACTCTGCTTCCGACTTGTCCAACTTACTGCTCCACCACCGTAGAAGATGATGTTTCCACTGGTAGATTTTCTCTCCACCAAATCACTGCCCAATCAGCATCTGCATAGGCAATCAGTCGTGGCTTGTCACATGCTGGCAGCATCAGTTTGAAGTCAGCAGTCGCTTTTAAATATCTTGCAATTCGCTTCACTGCAGTAAAATCTCGAAGAGTAGGAGAATTAACCATTCTACATAAGATGCCAACAGCATTTGCAATATCAGGTCTAGTGAAATTTGCTATGTACCGAAGTTTTCCAACTGCAGTTCTGTACTTTTCACTGTCTCTCAAAGGTTCAGATGCCTCATTGCTCTTTAAGAAGCCCACTTCCATTGGCGTTAGAGCATCCTTGGCATCTCTTAAACCAAGACCGTCCAAAAGATCTATAATCTTTTGCTTTTGATTAAGAAAGAAGCTTCCATCATGGTCTCTTTCAATTTGTACTCCAAGATAGTGTGAGATATCTCCCAAACTTTTAATATCTATTTCTTTCTGGAGATTCAAGAGTATCTCTTGACTATCTGCTTTGTCTTGACTACACAGAATCAAATCATCAACATAAATTGCAATGTAAGTCCATCTATTGTTTCTGAATCTTTTGTAAACACATCGGTCAACAGTGCCTGGGGTAAATCCTTCTTTGATAAGGAGCAGATTTAGCTTTTCGTGCCACTTTTTGGCAGCTTGCTTTAATCCATACAAGCTTTTCTCAAGTTTACATACTAGATGCTCCTTTCCAGGTACTACAAATCCCGAAGGCTGTTCCATGTACAGTTCCTCATCTAGATCTCCATAAAGAAACGCTGTCTTCACATCTAGATGTTGTACATGCATTCTCTTGGAAGCAATAGGGTTCTAATAGCTGTGTGTGTAACAACTGGGGAGAAAGTCTCATGAAAATCTTCTCCAAATTGCTAATTGTAACCTTTAGCTACAAGTCTGGCTTTATATCTTTCAATCTCCCCTTCTGCATTTTGCTTTGTTGTAAAGACCCATCTGCAGCCAATTGCCTTCTTGCCTTTTGGCAATTCTGTCAAAGTCCATGTTTTATTTTTATATAAGGACTCCATTTCCTCCATTGCTGCTTTCACCCATTTCTCAGAATCAGATTTTGGCGAGGGTGGAAGTGGAAACTGAATTGCTTGGACGTGAGCAGAGGGTGGGCTTGCTGGCAAGAAAGTGTCTGGAAGCACCATTTTGTCTCCTCCTCTGTTCAATAGAAGATGCACATCAATTGCTAACATCATTTACTGGTTGTAAGCTTCAAATCAGGGACACCAGCTGCCACCTCACTATATGACATTGTAACTGTCCTCCCCCCATCAAAATTATTTTGGAAAACTAGTGAGCGGATTTTCCTTGTGTTTAGGATCCAATTCAGCACCATTGTTAGGAAGAATATTTTTTACAGGATACACCTGCTGGAGATTTGGGCACCAAACTGTGGTTTGGCTCTTTTGCTAGTGTTGCCTAGAGTTATCTGGTCTAAAGGCCAGGCACCTTGACCTGGTGGCGCAGTGGTTAAATGCCAGTACTGCAAGCCACCACATCGCAAGTTCGATTCCAGCTGGCTCCAAGGTTCACTCAGCCTTCCATCCTTTCGTAGGTCGGTAAATTGAGTACCCAGCTTGTGGGGGGGCAATTAGCTAACACACATTGGAAACTGTTTAATGCAGTTAGATGTGTAAGTAGCTATTGCTTAAAACAATTTGTAAGCCGCTCTGATAGCCTTGTGGCTGAAAAGCGGGGTATAAATAAATAAATAATAATAATAAAAAATAATAATGCTACAATGTCATTCAGTGCAGGGCTGATGAATAGACAGCGCTGCCCTGCCAATTAGTCAGAGCAAATGGCTTTCATTCTCTTCCAACCACTCTAAGTCAAATGTATTACCATTGGCTTAAACCACAAACCAAATATTCCTACTTAATTTGATTGCAGATCCCACTGCAAATCTGGATTTTGCCTTCAATTTTTCTCTCTTTCAGGCAGTTGTACACATGCAATAAGCAACAGGTACAGGCAAATATGCAAATGTTTTAGGAAATACAGAATTCACTAATGTTACAGTGGTGTGCAGCTGCTTCATTCTATAATTCAGTGAAAAGAAACAACATAAATTTAAGTACAAATAGTTCCCCAAATAGACTAGTAATATGCCGATACTGCCTAATGCACCCTTTCTTTTTTTTTCTTACAGACAGTAAGACAGAGTAAAGGAATAATAAGAGCATCTTTATTGAGTCAGTTCAGCTTTGGTGTTTTTTTAAAGTCCATAAAGCAGATTTAAAATATGAGCCAACAAAATAATTGAACCATTTCACAAAGAAAATACCATATCCTTGTACAGAGAAAGATCATAACTTTGAAATTACTTCTTTTCTTGTCTTTGAAACACTATCTAAAGGAATAAAAACAGCAGTTCAAATGAACACTGTAAAATCACTGGGAGCAGAATAAGAGAGGAGGCAATAATGTCACCCCTGCCAGATTATCAAAACTATGGAAAGAAACAACTATTCAGGAATCACTGGAGAATCATCGGCCAAGATGCCAAGATCCCCAATTTTCTACACAGAGAATGGCTTCAGTCAGGAATTAGGTGCATTAATGGATATGTTCTCATTTATACTACACCCCTAAAGCACTGTTACTAGTGCAATTTGTTCAACTAAATCACAACTTAACAGCCATCAAATAAGAATATGCCTGGATAATATTATTCACCCATCTAATTATTCTGCTATAAAAGGTTTATGGGTTGCATAAATTTTAACCCTAGCACACAGCAATGCAGATTTTTTAAAAAAATCAAAATGACATGTGCTGAAGCCCTGCCCTTCACAAAGGGATTGCCAAGAATTAAAACATCTCATTCTCTTTCTCTCATAAACATATAGCCTAAGCCCGGACAATACAAATTTGGCAGCTCTATATAGCAAGGCAACTCTTCTTCATGGAGGTCTTCAGAATATTTCATAGTGAGATTAATTGTGCCTCATTTTCTTAAAAAACACAGAAAGGAAGGCAGCTAACTCAACCCCCCCCCCAACCCAATAGAAAGGCTTAGCATACCAGGTGTCAGGTATGTTTTAAACATTGATGCCCAATTCAGTTCAAGAGCAAGAGCTCCATACCATCTCCTATTTCAAAGGCTTCCTTTTCAAAGTTCACATTCATCATCAAATTCTTTAAGGGCAAATTCAAGAATTCTTTACAACTACAAGTGAACAATAAAGAGATTTTTCAAATTTAAAGTAGGTGTTGCAATGCCACAGAATGGCATTGGGTTATTTTAATGATGAATTTCAAGTTCTATGTGCTGGCTTACAGCTTCTTGAACAGCAGCCAGCCACTGTGTAAAGCGAACTGCTTTCAGCATAGAATCCAAAGAGCTATTTTAGGTGTGCTCAAAGGCTTTGACATGCCCATTGGATTTTTAAAAGCTTATTTTCTTTGAACAGCTTGGGGTGGGGGGAAGAGGCTCGACATAAAAGGCTCCTGTTTGAAAAGTGCATAGCAGAGGTCCATTTATGCATATGGAATGTGTTCCATGGTTCTTTGGATCATTTCCCATTTATTTTAGTATGTTTGATAAAGATGGCTGGGAAACAAAAAACAGAAAAAAAAGTAACATATCCTACAACACTTGACAGGGTGGGAAATGTTCCATTTAGAATCTACATTCTAAATTGTCCAGGATAACATATATTAAACATGACTTAATGATTTCATGTAGATTGTGTAAACTGGATAGAAGAGAACTAAAGAAAACTGCCTTCTTACTGTCACCCATACTAATCACAACAGAAAGGACAGCCAAGTAAGAATTTTTGTTGTAGTGTTTCCCATAGTTTATTGGAACACAATTTAACTTCTCTTTCCCCTGCGATTGTGTTCCAAATGAACTGAGATAAAGTTCCAGTACTAATGATTTGTACCAAGACCTTCTGGACTCTGAAGACCTTAGATCTTGATCAATCAACTGTACAAGAGAGGAGTAAACATGGCTGAAATGATCATGCAGAAAGCATGAGCAGTACAATCAAGCTTGTTCTCGCTGCTTTATTAGGTTGACATGACACAGACACAGGGTTTTCCTGTCTGAGCAAAACACCCTATAGAGGGGGATGGGGGGTCTTGAGTGTGGTGGAGAGAGAAATGACTATATGATACTGACATCTTATACCACCACTACCATGTGTTTAATATTTGCGGGGGGGGGGGCAGTTATAGTGCTATTCTGCATTTCCATCATATTGAACCACCCTTTTCAACATTCAGTTCATAATTTTTGCAAGCTACCGTATTTCTTTTCTGCTTTCTCTTGTATCCCCAGCAATAAGGGAAGAATGTCTATGGTGGTGGGAGCTGCAGAAGCAGTACGTTGTCAGGTTAACTTTGGTTGATACGGGCAAATGAGGCTGAACAAATTGGGACAAGGAGGATATCATTTGGACTGCCAGAAAAGAAATGTGTTGTCCCATGTACAAACAACCCTCTAGAGCACACCAATACTCTGTCCGGTTTCCCTAAAATGTGTACTTTAAAACAGAAGTGGAGAATCTTTGGTCCTCCATGTGTTTTAGAATACATCCTCCCCATAATTCCCTACTACAGACCATGCTGGCTGGGGCATCTCAGAGTTGAAGTCCAAATTATCTCTCTAGATGGTCAAAGGTCCCTCAGCCCTGCTTTAGAACACAGACTTTGCAAGCAAATGTTCACAGAGCTTATTTCCAGCATTTTCCATTAAAAATGACCAGGAAGCAGGTTATGGGAAAGAGTTTTGCCTATGATCCTGAACAGTCTCTACCAGTCAATACCAGACAGTTCTAGCTAGATAGACAAATACTCTATAAAATACTCTTCACTGAGAATGAAGAAGCTTTCCATGGGTCAGGTCATCAGAGAATGCGGTGGCAGAGGCAGGGAGGGGGGAAACAGAGCGTGGAAACATGCCTTTTTCTACCACAGCTCAAGATATCTTCCAAGCAAGCATGACCATAGTGGGTGTTGTAGTCTCAAAAGGTAATCTTTTCAAGCTCTCCAAAAAGCTAACACAAAACATGCACAGTACAGTAAAACATTTTTAGCACTGTGTGCTTGAACCACTGATCCGATGCAGTTTTGTCATTCCAAATGAAGTCCAAGTGATGAGTGAATCTTTTAGATAAAATGAAATGAACATTTTAGAAGTCAGTTGTGGTAAGACTATGCAGGCTTAGTCAGACACCTGGTACTGGACTCTGCAGGCTATAGATCTTTGTTTAAAAAGCTACCAGGATGCCACATGAAACTGTAAACATCTTGAGGTTTTAAACTATGATGCTCCATCCACAAGAGACTATTCTTTTAACCAGAAAGTAGCAGTTTGGTTTCCATGGTAACAGCTAGCAAAAAGGTTATCTTACCTGGGAGCTGCACTATCTGTGTTCAAGAAGAAATATTTAATATTTTTATATAAATGATTATTTCTTCACTCTGTTCTATTAATCAAAAGGATGAGATAGAACTCCCATCTGATTCGGATCAGTGCAAGGACATGAGAATCAGAATTTTCTACATTAATTAAATCCACAAAGTCATATACGTGTATATTTCCCTCAAGCTTTATCTATACAGTATGGATTTTCTAACAGAGCCTATATAACAATCAATATTTTGTGTTGTGCTGCATCAGGACAGTTTCACAACAGAAGTAACCTTATATTTTGAACGTTGGATGTTAAACTGATGCCACAGCAGAAGTCTCACTTTTTTACTGCCACATCCTTGTGTGCATTTCCAGTAACAAAAGAGAGTGTGCATATTTGTGAACTATCTCCCTGCCATAGTCTCAAGATCATAAAACCTAGATCCCTAAAGCTGGCATCTACATTACGGGGATCCAGGTGACCGAAATAAGAAAGTCATTGGAGAAGGGTTAGCACATATTGGTTGCATTCCAACATTCCCACATCGGCATGTAAATATCTGCATGCAGAAATATGATATGTCAGCCTACACATCCCTCATGCAGAATAACAACATTGCACATGTCAATGACTGTGAGCTGTTATGCAATGCACAATGTGCAATGTGCAACTACAAAACACAATTTGCAATGCAAACTGCAAAGCACAGTGTGAAACTGCATTGTAAAATACACAACTGCAAAGCACAATATGCACCTGTAATGCACAACTGCGACCTGTAATGGGCAACCAAAACATGCAGCATTATTGTATATGGAATACCATTTCTGCCAATGTTAGCAGAATAGATCCATTGTGCTATGACAAATAATTCACCCCACATGTATAGTGTGACTTAGGGCTTTTTCAGACAGGACTTACCGTGCAAGAAGACTCTGGAACAGTTATGACACTGTCGCGCGGCAGGGGGTCCATTTTGGACCCTGCCGTCCCTCTCTCGGCGTCGTCCGTCACTGTTCCAGGTATGATTGAAGGCAGCCGCACCATTTTTTTACTCACGGAAGTTGTCCATGAGTAAAAAATGGTGCGGCTGCCTTCAATCATACCCGGAACAGTCACGGACGATGTCGAGAGAGGGACGGCGTTGTCCAAAACAAACCCCCTGCTGCGCGACTGTGTCATAACTGTTCCAGAGTCTTCTTGCGTGGTAAGTCCTGTCTGAAAAAGTCCTTATACATGCACGTCACTGACATGATGCCAGTTGACATTAGCTTGAAATTCTAACTCAGCTATATTCATGTTGAAATGGGATTTTTTTTAACAGTTAAGGCCCTTTTAAACTGGGATTTAAATTTATGTTATATTACTACACTAAAAGGCTTACTTGAATAAAGGTGAAAAATTCCATCCACTGTTTTATCCCACATATGCCTCCATCCATTTTTTGAACTTTGTACAGAAAGAAATCTCTGTAAACTCTGAAAAACCAATTTCTCACCTCTTTCACCACAATGCCTCGTTTTCCCTTTTTCCCTCCCTTTTCATCTTACCCATCCATCTCTCAAACACTTCACCACATCTCCTCTTGCTTTCCCTTTCTCCCCACTTTATAATCTCATCTCAATACCCCCCCTTTCTTTAGTTTGATTTTTCTCATGAAGATCTCAGCACAAGACCCATGGTTAAGAGATTCAAAACTCAGTCTCCCAGGACAGATAAGGTGTCCCTATGTCAGGGAAAGTGCAACACAGCAGCCACATGTGGTTGCTGGGCTACACTTTTGAAGCTCCTGAAATCTGCCACCATTCTGCCAAAGTTCCCTGAAACCTCAATTTTTTATATATTAAAAAGCATATTTTTAGGCAAAAATCACCTGAAAGTCATACCCTTCCAATGCATGAAAGCATGCCCCTCACCCCCAAAACCCCTCCCCAAAACCCCTCAAATAGCTTGTTTGCTCTCTATCTTATCTTCAAAATGGTGACTGGAAGTGATGTCACATCACTTCCAGTCAACATTTTGAAGGAGAAATGGAGGGAAAACAAAGTATTTGAGGGTTTTTTGGAGAGGGTTTTGGGGTGGGTTTTTTTGGTGCACTTAGGTGGGAGTGCAGCCTGCAGGGACTTGGGTGTGTAAAATCAACACCCTGACACCACAGAATTGTCCACTCCTGCTTTGTGTGGTATCAGATACACACGTAGGAGGCCAATACGGATGCAAAGATACCTCCACCACCTTTCAAGCTGCCCTTACTGTTTGTTACTTAAACACTGTAATTTGCCAATGCTGAGGAATTCAAAAGTGGGTCTCTCAAGGACCCTAGAGACATCACATGACCTCCAACATTCTCCTGTGGATCTACGTTGTAGATAAAAAATCAGTATTAAAAGATATGCTGTCTGTCAGGTACACTGTTAGGTCATTAAGAATCCTAATACTTAGAAACCTTTGTCAAGAAGGACATTGACAAGTTGGAATGTGTCCAGAGGAAGGCAACAAGATGGTAAAAGGAAACTATAGGAACTGTTGGGGAGTTGAGTGTGTTTAGTCTGGAGAACAGAAGAGCGAGGGGTGACAGAAATCTTTAAATATCTGAAAGTCTGTCATGTACTAGACAGAGTGAGCTCATTTTCTGACAAGAAAGGAGAATCCAGCTAAACCTGATGAAGAAGACAGTGAACTCACCTTTGTTGGAGGTTTTTACATAGAGGTTAGATGGGCATCTCTAAGTGGCTCATTAGCAGTGGATTCCTGCAATGGGAGATGGTTGGACTAGATGGCTCTTGTGGTCCTTTCCAACTTTGTAATTATATGAAATGGTTTTTGGAGAACCCCATGAGTAAAACAATCAGATAATAAGCATTGTACCTGCATGGGGAAATGCTGCACCCATACTACTTCTGAGACAAGAGAAATTATGAAGACTGAATCAATTCATTTCTAATCCATGTCACTTTCAACATGTGTTCACTCAAGCGTTTCTACAGTCTGCAATTTTAAACAAGCCATCATGAAAAATTTTATTTTTTAAAAAACACACTTTTAAAAAGTATTTTATCTCAGAATTTGCACTTTCAAATGCACTTTAGGTTGTTGGGATTTTTGGAGTATTCAGTATTCAGACGGATGCTTCAAAATCTGATGGATAGCTATGTTCAGCTCTTCACACTAATTCAGAAGCTGCAGATCAGGTCAATGCATATAAGAATTCTGAAGTATCTCTGGGTCTGCCACCTGCCCAACAGAACGGTACTCAGCATCTGATTTAATGAACACTTAAGGAAGGCAGTTCAATTTAGGACTGCTTCATTCCTCCATTACAATTCCTTTTATAATGAGAAGGATGATGGCGAGGATAAACTCCATTCCTTTGAATTTTTACACTAATTACATACAAAGCACTGTTCTGGCAAAGCAAGACTTAATGCCTTCAGGCAATACAGTTATCATTTGTAACCACACTTCAAAACATGCCATACAAATGCTGTGGCTACGTGAAAGGAATCCATAAGTCCCTAGCAGCTTGAACTGATGAATGCTTAAAAAGATTCCATAAACTGCATATGAAAGCTGGAGTCGGATAAATTGGGAGGCGACCCTAGGTTTGAATTTTGCTTACAGCAGTAGGATTCAAATTGGTGTACTTTCACGAAACAACCATCAACTATCCCCTAGGCAAAGGAAAAGGAGTATCTGTTTACTAAATGGAAACACCTTGAGGTGCTTATGAATTGCATGAGGATAAAGAGACCTTATGCGTTGTTGCTGCTCCAATGAGATATTCCTCAGTTTTAAAATGCATTCTGCTTGTTTACAACCCAGGTTGCCTAGAAAGATGTGGGCACTAATAACATTCTCCACAAGACAATCAGCAGCAAACTAACTAGCATGTATCAGGAAAGCTATAAGGAGGGCTTGTATCTCTGCAAAGGGCCATATTTTTAACCCATAGTTTTCAGTTCATGTTTGTTCACTGTGTCTCAGACTGAAAGGATTCATTTGGAAGAAAAGTGTACTTATGACTCGTACAGCCACTAGAGAGGACATCCTGAATTTACTGCTATGTGTGTCCATGAATGATGAATGGTGGTTCAGGGTAAGCAAGGAATACAAGGTACACTGTATTATTATCAGAATAAGTAGGATCAGTTATCAGTCCAATTCACACATCTTGTCAGGGATCTACTGGAACTGTGGACAAGTATGCTGACTGATCACTCCCATCTTTGACCCATGTTCTTTTCATTTATGATATGTAGGACCAGCAGAGTGTCAGCTCTCTGGCTTGCTTCCCTCCTATCAAACCAGGTAGTTAACCCTACAGCACATCCTGTACTATTTCTCTGGTATGGGGGGGGGGGAAGACAACCCAAAGTGCTTGTGGTACAACTGGTACAATAGTACTGGAGTCTGCAGTCTGGAAGGGGGCCTAGACCCCTTTGTTGGATACATTTCCATTTTTCTCAGCATTATCATTGTTTGTCCATTGTTTCTGACATCCACTGCAAAATTGGTGAATTTCCAATAAAATAATAAGAATATACAAACTACTAAAGAAGTTTAATCTGTCTGCCCTTTCTGCAAGGGGCCCAAGTGAAGGGAAAGAGCTACAGATCAGCAAAGTGATGCAGTAGCACCACTGAGCAAAAGGAAGAGACAGGTAGGTGTGGCACTGGAAAAAGCCATAGTTAAAATGCAAGACCATGATCATGGTGAAAAAAGAGAGCTGGAGGCAATCAGTCCATTGTGTCCTCAGCTGCCCAGAGGAGGAAGAGCAGTGGCAGCAGCACCTCTTTTCCAGAGCCTGGTTGAACAGCTTTTCACCAACTCCTCTGCCTCCAAAAACAGTTCCTAAACCTTGCCTGGCTGGCCTGAATTGGCCAGCAGGATGCAGGTGATATGGGAGGGGAGCAGCTGCTGGGTGCATATCAAAGAGGTAAGTTGGGCAGGTGCCCGGGGTGGCCAGGTGCTGGTTGTGGGTGGAAGTGACTGTCTTCCCCCTCTCCTGGCAAAGGCCCAAGAGACCTTGAGGGAATGAGCACATTTTCAGCTCCCTCCCATTCCACCAGGGTCTGAAACCACTCTTGGCAGCCCTGCCTACCAGGTTGGCATATTCAACAAATGAGGGTCTTAAAGTCCATGTTTTGCTTGGCCTTTCCCTCGCCAACCAAAAGCAATTATTGGCGAGGGAATTGTTCAAGGTGGGCTGAAAATTATCTTGGATTTTGCCTTGTCATGATGTTTGAATGTGGCCATCATGCATATTTGAATTTGCTTAGTCTTTGAAGAAGGCCCTGTAGTTTACTAGTATAGCACAAGCTTTGCATACATTAATTCCAGATTTAATCCCTTTCAGCTCCGATCTAAGAATCCCAGTTGGCAGACAGGGAGAGGCCCTTCCCTGATCTTGATGAGTACACAGGGCATCAATTAATGTTACATTTCCCCTCCTTGATAAAATCCTTTAATAAACTGGGGCTTGTTTGCATAAACCAAAACATATAGGTCATAACTGCAGCTAACAACATGATCTGCTTACACAACAAAAGCACTACCACCACAAGGAGCTGTTTTCTAACATTCTCTTGAGTCATTCACAGCCAGAGATGTGAAGCCACCTCCATGTAGCCATTAATTCTAGTGTGATGTGTTTAGCTACAGCAAGTCTCAATATCACCCATTGGCAAAAAACAAAACAAAACAAAAAAAACCCTGACCAAATATTCAGGAGCCCTGGTGGCACAGTGGTTAAATGCCAGTACTGCAAGTCACCACGTTGCAAGTTCAATTCCAGTGGGCTCCAAGGTTCACTCAGCCTTCTATCCTTTCGTAGATTGGTAAAATGAGTACCCAGTTTGTGGGGGCAAGTAGCTAACACACATTGGAAGCTGCTTAATGCAATGTAGATGTGTAAATGGTGATTGCTTAAAATAAATTGTAAGCTGCTCTGATAGCGTTGTGGCTGAAGAGCGGGGTATAAATAAACAAATAAATAAATAAATAAAATATTCAGGGGGAAGGAAAATGGGGATGGGGAAGGTAATTAGATGGGGTCTGGCACTTGCCACTTGCCACTGAGTGAGTACTCAGTGGTGATGAAAAGGAACATTATGCGGGGTCAGTATACAAAGAGCAATTTCAGAGATCAAGAGCTTAATCATCATTCAGAATTCATCATTTTGGTGTTAAATTCAGTTCAGAAACATACTTGTGATCACCTAAAAATCTGCCACGTTACTGCCTCACACAGTTTCTTTCTACCCAGCTTCCCAACTCTGCCAAGTGTCATATTTAGCTAGAGTAGTATGTCCAATGCATCCTTATTCAGTGGCACTCATTCTCAAGTAACTGTGAATAGGATGGAAATAGTGATAATGATAATGATAGAAAAAAATAGTAGCAAAGGAGCCTTGTGGTTCTTAAGTAAAAACAAAAATCAGGGGTTGGATGATATCTTTGTAAGGACCACCAAAGCATCACAAAATTGGAACATACATGGCACAAGCATTTGAGTTCTTCACAATATTCCATCAGGCCAATGTAGGGGCTAGGGCAAGAAACACAAAGTCCAAAAATCTGGCTCAAAGTTTTGGCCTCCATGCAACTGTTCAACTACAAGATGGATACAACACCAATAGAAACCACCAGCAACAATTGTTTTCAGCCTGCTGCAAATAAACTCAACCACTAATCTTTTAGTGAAAAAAAATTGTTCCTCCCTCAAGCTTTGTTTCCCATAAACAAATTTAAAGTACTTGTTTCACTTTTTTTGTCTTCTCTCTGGTGTGTAGATTTGGATGGAAGCTGGGGCTATCAAGAAAAGTGAGGAGGGAAGGAATACCACATATGAAAACCCACCTAAATGGCTATTCCTGAGCTTGGAGAAGTTGGGTTTTTGGACTACAATTTCCATTCTAGTTGGAAAAGCCTAATTGCTCTAGACAAGAATGCTTCCAAGCTCTGCCCATCCTGGTAGAAGTTCTTCAAAGCTCTGCATACTCTACAGTATACTAAAAAGTGACAGATGGTATTATACCCCAACAAGACTTAAAAAAATAAATAATTCAGAAAGCAACAAATGTTGGAAATTCCAGAATACCCCAGGTTTGCTATTCCATATGTGGTGGAACTGCAAAAAGATTAATAACTTTTGGGGGAAAGTTCACACATTGTTTAATAAGATTCTCCAGATCTAGTTTCCAATGAAATCAAAGCTGTGTCTTCTCAATATGACTGATGTTTTAGGGGGAAATGAGGAAAACCATCACTGGAAGATTCTGTTGTACATGATCAATGCAGCTAAGTTGACAGTTGCTCAGAAATGGAAATTAAAAGAAACACCCACTGTAAACAATTGGCTACTAAAACTAACTGATATGACTAAATTAGCCATTTTAACTTCTAAGCTATACAATAAACCCTCAGATCAAACTATGAAATAAAAAGTGATCAATTTTTGGAAAACAACATTGGAAATTGAATAAATTACATTTTAAAACATATTAGGGTTTTTACCCAAGGGAGACTGCTACATTTAAATTGCAAAGTGGAAATTTTATGTGCCTGGGTGGAGTGAACATTCTTGATGATTGAGTTAAAACAGAAGTCTTAAGTAGTATTGTATCATCTCTGTCTAATTTGGATAAAATTAAGATTTTTTTTTTCTTTTTCTTTCTCTCAGAGGTTGTCTATTTGGTGAAAATGCTCCTCACAGAAATTGCTTGGAAAATGAGCTGTCTTAATGGAATTCCGGATTGTCTCACCGTATTGTGAAGGAGGGGGGCCCAAAAAGAGTAAAAAGTACACGAGAAAAGCATTTGCAGCTTTTCCTGACTCTTTAAAAAAGCCCCGTGTGGTATATGCATCCTTACATGTTAAGACAAGCGATTCGACACATATCACTTCCCCATACAAGATGAAGCACAAACCTGATTGGCCGAATGAGTGCAGGGGGTGGGGCCCGCTGCTGCCATATTGGATTTTCTCCTTAGCGAATGATCGCTAAGGTGATAAAATGGAGATTTGTGTTATCTTTCTCTCTCTCTTTTCTTCAGAAAGGTGAAATATCGCTTGCATGCGCCATAGAAATAGGGTTTTTTTTAAAAAAAAAAGTTTGGTGACGGCAGATTTAAAAATGTGAGTAATTCACTCGCAGCTGCCATCTCAGCTGCAGGCATTCAAAATTTATGGGGCCTGAAAAACCATTAAGACAGATTGCAGCTGCTGAGACTTGTTATTACTGTGGAACAATCCATTTTTTTCCTTCATGTAGACAAGCCCTTTCTGACTCATATTAACTATCATTACATTTATATTCAAACAATAGTAATTATTTAAAAATGGAATGGAAATGCACATTCGATTGTACTGTAAATAGCTAACTTTATTCTTTAATAAATAGATTTTTTTTAAGAAAAAAAAGTGACAGTAGTTATCACAATCTGGCTGCCCAGCTGCACATTCTACCTTTCCTCCAGGGGCTATGAATGGCTTCATGAGCTCCACAATCTGCCTAGCACTGGATAAAGCCAGAAGTACAGCAGCACCAGCAGGATTCCTGGCACACACATACAAGAGTCCCATGTATCTTGGTGTTCAAATCACACAGGGGATGATTGTGAACAAGGGTTGCACAGGTACAAATTCAGTGGTAGTACCTGCTGTTGATTCTATGGACCCGTCTACATGGTAAAAAAAGATATGAATGCCATTCGGAAGATCGCTCTTCCGTACACATGGCCATTCGGGTTCATACGTGTCATTCAGAAGGGGGGCTAGCGAATCCCCCATAAACTACATGGATTCGGTGTTCGGAAGGAGTAGTGGATCTCGGCATAAAATCCGTACAGCCATTCGAATGGCTGGTGGTCTGTACGCCCCGTTCGCACACATACAAACAGGCAGTGTAATCTGATTGGCTGGCTGAGTAGAGGGGGTGGGGCTAGCAAGGAGGGGAATTGGGAGCACCCGCCATGTTGGATTCCCGGCTAAGCCAGAGTCTGGTAAGTCCGTGAATTTTATATATATTTATTTTTATTTTACTTTGTAAAAAGGGAAAACCGAATGTCCACAAAGCAGGTACATTTTTAAATAAATTTTAAAAAAGCGGCAGGAGATTTAAAACTGCTACTTGGCTTGCTCGCTCCAGCCAGCTGCGGAAGGGGTTCATACAGAGTTTGGGGGGGGGGGTAAAAATCGTGTAGGCGGATCGTATGCATACGAATTACTGCCTATTCATATTTTTTACCCCCCAAATGGATTTTTTTTTTAAATCGTATAGACAGGGCCTATGTTTGCTCCAGCCCAAAGTAGAATACTTCTCCCTACATCTCCACTTTATCTGTCCAGGGAAAGGAGGGACAGCTGGTTCTTCACCCTTAGGCTGTGCTTTTGGAAGAGGAACCACCAGGGTCAAATGTAGGGCCAAGAGAAGAGGTGCTCTTAGCACTGGTAAGCAGATAGTGGACTTGTAGAATCCTTAGTGTAGGTAATTTTATGACACTGTTGATTCATGGTCTCAGATTCAGGGTCTAAGCGGGTTGGGGTATAGGACTCATCCCAACAAAATGGAAATTGACTGCTAATGTTTTGTGGAGCATCAGTTGCACAGAAATGAAACTACTACTATCGGAGCCCAGAAAAGTTTTGTTTTTTAATTCCCTAGCCAATAAGGTCTGGGAACTATAATCCAAACAAGAGATTTTTCAAAAGTCCCAACATTGTACACTGTAATTGGTCAATTAATCCACATCAACAGTCACATACTATGACTTGATTCTTTTCCAGCCAAGGTTGATTTGATTCTTTTCCTGCCCGGGTTGGATATATATATATATATACTAATAGAGTGCTTAAGTGAATTCAAAGCTTATTCTCAGGGTGAATGATCATATAATGGTGAGTTTCTTCTATTTACCTTTTAATTATGCAGCCAGCACACAGACAGAAGTTAAGTGTCTAGAAATTCTTTACTGGGACATCAGAGCTACTGAAGAACTGGTCAGGTTCCTTCCACCAACAGTTTACTTCCTTTCACAACAGTATATTGTCTTGTGAAATGTCAGGTTGTGGTAGAGACAGACATGCCTCCTTGGGATAACAGCTAGAACACAGTGACTTCTGTGATACCTGAGATACCTGGTATCTTAACTAACAATACAGTCCTATGCATATTTGCTCAGAAGTAGGAATGGAAAGAATATATGCTGTTATTCAGTTTCCAGATCCAAAAACAGGTTTTGTAATGGGTTTTAGTTGGGAAAAATAATACAGAAGTGAGAATTTTGTTCAATTTTAGGCTGGTATTTCACACATTGAAAATTTTTTTGGGGAAAGCAATTCTGCACAGAAATAAATGTAGGGTTTAGGTGGGCGGGGTTGCACAAATAGTTTCCATAAACACGTGTTTCTTGTACAAAATTTGTGGGGATTTTGCACAAAAATATTAATTTTGCACAAAATTGTCTGGAAAGCATTTTTTAAAAATTTTTTTTGCATGAAAACATGTTTTTCCCACAACCCCCCCATTGTTTCCAGAAAAACACATATTTTGTGCAAAATTAGTGGATGCTACACAAAACCCCAATATGTTTCACCCACCCACCCACACAACCCCATGAATATTACTGTGCAAAAATAAATAAATACATCACTTTGGGGCTGTGTGAATACTGGGTAAAAACAGTGTAGAAATATTCATTTTCTCCCATATTGGGGAGAAAACTGCACAAATTATCTAGGACAAAATAGTCAAAGATTTACATTCCTAGTCAGAAACAAGTCTCCTGCTTGTCTCAGTGGGAATGATTTATAGGTGTGGTTAGGGTGGCAACCTAAATGTTGTTAGCTCAGATGTTACAATATATTGTGGTTTTACAGACAATTTCTTTTATGACGTGCCCTTCTCTATGCTCCAAACCTTTGGTGTTGGCAGTCCCACAGCAAATGTTCCACCTGCATCCTGATCAAGTACATCATTTAGGACAAATAACAACATGCATGATCCCATCCGAGAGTTTCTCTTTGAGCCTTATCCATGACAGCCACTGATATCAATCTAAGGTGGAGTTGTACCATATGATAGCTTTGATTCATGGGGGAATATGATGGGGAAAACTCACAATGTGATACATGTTCTGGCTCTTGGCCCTGGAAGTCCTTCCCCTGCTGCCTAACATCATGCATGTGTTTCACTTGTACAATATTTACATGACAACTCAGCATCCTAACTGACCTCACTCCACCTTAATTGGAAAGGAACCCTGTTTTTAAGGTCTGCCATTGCTTAGAACTCAATCTTACTGGGAGGATGTGATCAATTTATTCTGATTATCTCATATAATAAAAAATATGATACAATGGAACACCATCTTTCAAACCTAAGTATACATAAAGTGAGTATTTTCCAAAACTATAAGTAACAGGTGAAAAAGGTTATAAAGAAATCAGAGCGAGAGAGAGTTGGGTAAAGACAGAGCTTACTAATCGAAGTGTCAAAAGAAGGGGAGATGAGTTATTTCCCCGGCTAGACTGTGTTCACATTTAACACTAGCATTGCAAATATTCTTCTTCTTATTCTTATTCTTATTCTTTCTTTTCTTTTCTTTTCTTTTCTTTTTTTTTTTTGCAGAAAGGATATGTTTATAACATACTAAAAAGTTGGTAAGTAAATAAGAAACATTGATAAAAATTAAAACTGACTAGTCCTGTGTAATGCTTAATCCCACCCACCACTGAAGGTCTGTACACATACAAATACTGTAGTGTGACAAGCATAGTTGGTGGTAATGAACCTCCTCAGTAAAAAAAAAAAAAAAAGGTGATGATACATAACACTTTTAGCATTATGTAACTAGATATCAATGAGTCACCTATTGCCACCACCTACGACTCCTCGAACGCTTTCATCAGCGCCGTATACGCACAATCCTAAATATACACTGGACTGACTATGTGACGAATGTTGCTATGCTTGAGCAAGTAGGGATCACTAGCATTGAGGCCATGATATTGAGAACACAGCTGCGCTGGGCAGAGCACGTTTCTAGGATGGAGGACCATCGCCTCCTCAAAAGAGTACTCTACGGTGAACTCGCCACGGGTCAGCGTAAGAGGGGCGCTCCAAAAAAACAATACAAGGACTCCATGAAACAACATCCCAGGCTTGGCCAAATTGATCACCAACAATGGTCTGCCCTGGCCTCACATCGGGAGGCATGGAGACGCACTATCCACAATGCTGCAGCCTTATTTGAGAACTCACGCCGAACAAGTCTTGAAGAGAAATGACACCGCAGAAAGAATCACAACCCAGAAACATCACCCAAGGAGACCTTCTGCTGTGCATTCTGCAACCAGACTTGTTTATCTCGGATTGGCCTTTTTAGTCATCAGCGCACTTGCAGAAAGCACGGGATGAGTCCTTCCTAAATCTTCGTTTGCAAAGAAAATCCAGAGAGAGAGAGAGAGACATTGCAGTGTTGCACAGCTGATTATGTAATGGGCACATGGCCTTGCAATCATCCCTTGAAACAAAGGAGAGAAGGCTGTGTGCGTGCTTGTGAAAAGACTGCCAGCACCTTCAAAGAGGGTGCCATACTTAGACAACCTCTGAGAAAGTGCAACTGCTTGCACAACTACTTTACAGTAGCAAAGCACACCATTGGGATTCGAGCTCCAATTTCTATCTCAATTAAACTGACTGAGTTACTTCTATGAACAATTTGTCTCTGGCCCGCTTTCTATTTTCTCATGCAGTCTTCTAATCATGTTTTCTCATATTTATATTTATATTATTGAAACCGTTACTGTTTTGGCAGACAATTAGCTTAAAAAGGAAATGCGGTTTGTATTGTTTATTATCATCCTTTAATCATCAGCCAACAAAATTAAATTTCTCTTTTTCTAGTACCATGAAATGAGACAAATCAAGAGAGAAATTGTATTCCTTCCCTGTCTCTCTTTTTGGCTGCATTTCTTTCAAGCCATGGATAAGATAAAATTGCAAGTACATATGTTTTCAAAAGCACAGTCTCTCTTTCTCTCTCTCTGGCTTTTCTTCGCAAACGAAGATTCAGGAAGGACTCATCCCGTGCTTCTGCAAGTGCGCTGATGACTAAAAAGGCCAATCTGAGAAAAACAAGTCCGGTTGCAGAAAGTACAGCAGAAGGTCTCTTTGGGTGATGTTTCTGGGTTGTGATTCTTTCTGCGTTGTTGTTTCTCTTCAAGACTTGTTCAGCATGCGTTCTCAAATAAGGCTTCAGCATTGTGGATAGTGCGTCTCCATGCCTCCCGATGTGAGGCCTGGGTGGACCACTGTTGGTGATCAATTTGGCCAAGCCTGAGATGTTGTTTCAGGGAGTCCTTGTATCACTTTTTTGGAGCACCCCTCTTATGCTGACCCGTGGTGAGTTCACCGCAGAGTACTGTTTTGGGGAGGCGATGGTCCTCCATCCTAGAAACGTGCCCTGCCCAGTGCAGCTGTGTTCTCAATATCATGGCCTCAATGCTGGTGATCCCTGCTTGCTCAAGGACAGCAACATTCGTCACATAGTCAGTCCAATGTATATTTAGGATTGTGCATATACAGCGCTGATGAAAGTGTTCGAGGAGTCATAGGTGGTGGCGATAGGTGACCCATGTTTCAGATCCATAAAGGAGATTAGACAGTACAATGGCTCTATACACACTGATTTTTGTGCACAGTAATATCTCAGTTAACGTGTTCCACCTAGCAATTTGAAAATTCTATTAATAAATACACAGTGATAATATTTGATCCAAGAAAACCTGTATATGTCCTTCAGAAAACCAATTACAGTTGTCCCTTCATATTTGCTTGGGTTTGGTTCCAGGACCCCCCTGTGGATACCAAAATCCATGAATACTCAAATGCCATTATATGTAATTGCATAGCAAAATGGTGTCCCTTATACAAGATGGCAAAATCAAGGTTTGCTTTTTGGATTATTATTTTTTAAAGAATATTTTCAAGCCATGAATTTTTAAATTGGTGGATACCAAATCCGTGGATACAGAGGGACAACTGTACAGTCGTGTGAAAAAGGAAGTACACCCTCTTTGAATTCTATGGTTTTACATACCAGGATATAATAACAATCATCTGTTCCTTAGCAGGTCTTAAAATTAGGTAAATACAACCTCAGATGAACAACAACATATGACATATTACACCATGTCATGATTTATTCAACAAAAATAAAGCCAACATAGAGAAGTCATATCTGAAAAACTAAGTACACCTTATGATTCAATAGCTTGTAGAACCACCTTTAGCAGCAATAACTTGCAGTAATTGTTTTCTGTATGACTTTATCAGTTTCTCACATTATTGTGGAGGAATTTTGGCCCACTCTTCTTTACAACATTGCTTCAGTTCATTGAGGTTTGTGGGCATTTGTTTATGCACAGCTTTCTTATGATCCTGCCACAGCATTTCAATCAGGTTGAGGTCTGGACTTTGACTGGACCATTGCAACACCTTGATTCTTTTCTTTTTCAGCCATTCTGTTTTAGATCTGCTGGTGTGCTTGTGATCATTGTCCTGTTGCATGACCCAATTTTGGCCAAGCTTTAGCTCTTGGACAGATGGCCTCACATTTGACCCTAGAATACTTTGTTATACAGAGGAGTTCATGGTCGACTCAATGACTGCAAGGTTCCCAGGTCCTGTGGCTGCAAAACAAGCCCAAATCATCACCTCTCTACCAGCATGCTTGATAGTTAGTATGAGGTGTTTGTGCTGATATGCTGTGTTTGGTTTTCACCTAACATGTCACTGTGCATTATGGCCAAACATCTCCAATTTGATGTTGACTGTCAAAAGAATATTGTCCCAGAAGTCTTGTGGTTTGTTCAGATGCAACTTTGCAAACCTAAGCCATGCTGCCATGTTCTTTTTAGACAGAAGAGGGTTTCTTCTGGCAACCCTTTCAAACAAACAGGACTTGGTCTATCTGTACTGTCATAAACTTTAACATTTACAATGCTGATTGAGGCCTGTAGAGTCTGAGGTGTACCTCTTGGAATTTTGGCAATTTCTCTGAGCAGTGCACAGTCTGACCTTAAGGTGAATTTGCTGGGACATTCACTCCTGGGAAGATTGGCAACTGTCTTGAATGTTTTCCACTTTTGAATAATCTTTCTTACTAAAGGATGATGGACTTTAAATTGTTTGGAAATGGCTTTATAACCCTTCCTAGACTGATGGGCAGCAACAATTGCTTCTCTAAAATCATTGCTGATGTCCTTCCTCCTTGGCATTGTGTTAACACATACCTAAATGCTCCAGACTAGCAAACTGCTAAAACTTTGGCTTTTACAGAGGTGGTAAAAGGGCATTTGATTAGAAGCACCCATCTGCTACTAAGCATCCTAATTCCTATGGAAGCAGTAAGGGTGTACTTAGTTTTTCACACATGGCTTCTCTATTTTGGCTTTATTTTTGTTGAATAAATCATGACACAGTGTAAATATGTCATATGTTGTTGTTCATCTGAGGTTGTATTTACATAATTTTAAGACCTGCTAAGGAACAGATGATTGTTATTATGTCCTGATACGTAAAACCATAGAATTCAAAGAGGGTGTACTTTCTTTTTTACACAACTAGATTTTTTTTAAAAAAATCCACCTACACTTATGAAATAATGTAAAAGATGTAGAAGCATCTTATGGCATAGATATTGACATTACATTATCCTTGAGACTGCACAGACCCAAAGCTGATCAGACATCATAATTTCACAATCATAAAATTGCACAATTTTTCTCAAGTTACACAAATGCCTAGCTTTCACAGATGTCAAGTTGCCCAGCCTTTAAATTTTATGGAGTTCAATTTGAATTAGTTCCTAACTGCATGATGTCCTAAAGTGGAGCAGACATTTTAGAATATATATATATGGAATAGGAATCTTAAACAACTTCCACACTATGGAACCTCTAGGATATTGAAATTCAAGATTAAGCAATATATATCCTCTGTAATATTTTGTTCTCCAATTTTCTTTGTTAAGCATTACTTGCAACATTTGTACTGACATGGGAAGAATGAGAATGTTCTCTATAAGCATAAAAACAAAACCAGGATAAACTACAATCTTCATTCTCCAAGAGGAACTCCCATGAAACTCCTTGGCTGCTGTTCTTAGCCACTCACTACTAGTGTGTGCCAAAATTACAGCCTCTTGCCACTGTGGTTAGTGACAGTAGATCCAGAAATCCTATCCCCACTGTTGTGTGTGTGTACACACATGCATGTACATTCCCCTGCCACTCCCAGGACATCTCTATTTTCCTATATGACTCTGACACACTCAAAAATTTATTTTCTATATGGAAGAATTAAATTAATGCCCCTATGATATTCAAAAGAAAGAGCAGGTTCTGTCCTTGCGTTATACACTGTGAAACAAGAAGAATGATGACGGGCTTATCTATACTGGTGATTTGCCCTGACTTGCCCCCGTTCCAGAGGCATGCAGTCCAAATGACACAGGACATTTACCCCAATCTGCCCCTGGGCAGTCCAAATTACCCCAGGCAGATACAGGGCTGGAATGGGGGCAAGCTGGGATAAGGCCTAATAAACCCTTATTTTAAAAATACCCGGTTTACCCCATTTACCAGCAACAATCAGATCGGGCCCCATGTGTCCGCAAGAGCCCATCTAGCACACTACTCCTCGCTGCTGCCACCAGCTCCCTGACTCTCCCAGAACCCAGGCAGGAGTCCCTCAGCATGTGACTGAGCCTGGTCAGATGCGGAGGGCCTACAGTCACATGTTGTGGGGCCCCTCTCTGGCTTCCGCAGCAGCTGAGAAAATGGTGGCAGCAGCACTGGCAGCAACAGGCCAGCATCCTGTTTGGACTCCGGCCCAAGTTGCACAGACTCAAATTTCCCACATATAGCTAACTAAAAATAGTGGTTTTATAACACCCTAAGCACTGGGGGGGGGGGAATGAGCTAGCACAACCACACAGGTTTGAAAACTGCAAGCACGTGATTTTCACTGAAGCTTGCTATGCAACTCTCATGGAAGAAGAGAAACTCTATAATGTACCTGTCAAATGATATCAGGATTTCCCCCCTAAGGCTGTAGGCCTATGCTGGGACTTCTATTAACCTTTGAAGACTTGTTTCATGCTTGGCCAACCAAGCATGAAAAGGTGTTTAGCTGACTCCTGGGCACAACATCATCAAATGGCCTAAAAAGCAGGCCATTTCTGCTACAAACATTCCTTTAGCTAGCTTTTCTCTAGCCCCAAGTATCACGTTTCTTGAAGTCAAAAAGAGTTCAAATGAGATGTAAACAACAACTGCGGAATTTTTAGTTTTCATATACAAATCTGCATCTCCAGGAGCAAAAATCCTCTGTCAACAAGCAAAGCAAATTGTTCCCCATTCCAAAGTGTTTCTGCAGTTTTCAACCAAATTGTGAACACTAATCAGAAATCAGGTGCAGCTGTATTAAAAACTCCCAGATATCAAATCTGAAGACTCCAGGGAGTTTCTGAGCTGTAGCCTGAGAAGCACTGCCCTAAACCATCTGATGGGGTGGGAGTGGGCACCAGCAATTACTGTTTTCCAATGTGCCAGGGAACAGCACTAAATGTGCCCATTTGGTACAGTTGTTTCCTTCTTTCCTTGAAACTTTCCAGGGACCGACAGTCAATGGCCAAGGACTGACACTGGTCCAGGGACCATCTGTGCTCCCCCCCGCATTACCTGCCCTTCCATTGCAGCAACAGCTGAGGCGTCCTCATGCTTATGACTCATGTGCAAACCAATGCTTCTCTTCCACATGCCAGTTGTATCTTCTGAGGCCAGGAACAAGGTGCCTGGCCGTGGTCACATGGCTGGGTGCCTCGTGGTGACCTCAGCAGACACAACATTTGCAACCCGGCTGGGAAATGGCGCTGCTGGGCACTGCTCAGGCCACACATGCAGACACACCCCACATTGCAGTAATGGAACTCACCATTTTCTCCAGAAAAACTGGAGCAAACAGTGATGTTTTTCAAAGACATGACCACTCTGTTTAAGGGTATTTGCCCTGGATTCTCATCAGAACTGCCTGGGCATCATCTGGACAGTTTGGACTAGAAATGGCGCAAAACCTCTTCATCATCCAGACTCCTGGGCACAGGAATGGGATGGGGGAGCTGTTTCATTTGTGTATTCCTGCATGGCAGGGGGTTGGACTGGATGGCCCTTGTGGTCTCTTCCAACTCTATGATTCTATGATCTAGACAAGCCCTTAGTTTAGCTTGGGCAGAAAAAGCTTCCCAAAAGAAATGGGCAGAGTAGCCACTTACACGTTGCATAAAAAGAGAATATACCCCACACACACTCACACAATAAGAGAGCAATTTGCTTAGAACTAAGTTCACAGAATTAATCAGTTGCACAATATCAATGCTTCGAGGTAAGGCAATGGCCTATGCAGTGGCGGCCATTTCTTTTACCATATAACGCCACTTGAAAAGAAACAGAAATATTTCCTGACCCAGGGGCATTTGAAATTTCAGTTGGTATGGTGCAACAATTTACTTGTCAGCTGGCTTACCCACCTTTGCTTTTAAGCTAAACCTCTGGGTTAAGTGAGAGGCTACACAGTTCTACTCAGCCTTTCAAAATAAAAATCAGTGCTTGTAGGATTTTTGCTGAGCTACTTCAGCTGTCATCAGCATCCATGATTTGAATTTTTAAAATTAGAGAAAATGTTGAAGGGGCATTCCAAAGCACACTGATAAAGGAAAGTGTTTTTATAAAACTGAGCGAAATAATCTATTTTCTCAGCTTGAAATATTTTCTGGGATGGTAAATGCAATTCTGAATATTGAAAGATGAGTATAATTTTTCAAGTAAACTATTAAGTTATACCACATGTAGTAAGAATTTAAAAACATCAGCAACAAAACTTAATACTCAAAAAAAAAGAGCTACAGTAAGGATTTTACTTGAACTAAAATATCTACTAATCCTTTTGTATAATAAAAATGGCAACCTTGGAGCATACACTACATATTTGTAACAGGCCTATTGCAGATGAGAAATCTAAACAAAAGTGACTTTTCTAATACCACTTGAAATGTATATGAAGGACATTATCAGACACAGCAAAATTCATTGGATTATGACATCAGGGTAGTGCAAATGGGCCCCTATTGCACAATGTCATTGTCCTCGCATTATTACCCCTTGCTCCTGCCATTAAAAAGACATTCTTTCTCATTCACAGGACATGCTGTCAATAAATTGTCAACAGCACTCTTTTTGCGCTATTGAGTGTGTGCAAAACCATGTCCCATTGTAATTATGGGATTAAAACGTGAATGGGCAGTCCTCAGCAAGAAAACGTCCGGATAAGAACATGAAAACAAAGCACAGGATGCTCTTTTTATGAACTGTCCCCTTTAGCTTGCACATTTTTATGTTTGTTTCAGTGCCTGTGTGTTCATTTACCTTCTGAGGGGCCGTCTACATGGTAAAGAAAATATGTACAGCGTTCGAAAGATCGATCATGTGTACACACGGCTGTTTGGATGCATATGTGTCTTTCGGAAGTGGGGGCTAGCAAATCCCCTGTAAACTACATGGATTCGGCGTTCAGAAGGATTAGTGAATCTTGAACTAAAATCCATACAGCCGTTCGTATTGTCGACGGTCTGTACACCCCGTTCACACACATACGGACAGGTAGTGTAATCTGATTGGCTGGCTGAGCACAGGGGGCAGGGCTAGAAAAGAGGGAATTGGGAGCGGCCGCCATGTTGGATTCCCGGCTAAGTGAGAGTCCAGAAGGGCATGAAATGGAGATTTTTACATATATTCATTTTTATTTTACATTGTAAATAGGGAAAACTGTCTGCAAAACAGGCAGCTTTTAAAATAAAATAAAAAGTGTTGGGAGATTTAAAACCGCCGCTTGGATCGCTGCCTCCAGCCAGCTGGGCAAGGGGGGGCTCATACAGAGTTTAGGGGGGGAAATCGTGTAGTCAGATTGTACACATACAAACGGCTGCCTTTTTGGATTTTTACCACCACCGCCAATGGATTTTTTCCCATCGTGTAGATGGGGCCTTAATTACTGGGTTTTTAGTGTTAAGCGTGCTTGCATCTTCTCATGAGAACAGCCAAAATCTCAGCCATGCCAAAGCACAGAAATTAACTGTTCTTGAAGCATTAGTGGTCTTTGTGTGATAATTCCATGGCATTTCTTTTGCGTGATTACAGCTACGTGTGATAGTAAGTATTATAATGCTACAATGTTCCTGCTATCTTCATTTGCATAATCACGGCATTTTTAGATGCTAGTCTGATAATGTCTTCAGTCTTTTTAGAGAAGGTAGCAATCGGCTTTTTTGAATCCACAGGTTCTTTTAACGTATGGAGCTCAGCTGTTTTCACACACACATCAAACAGTCAAAGGGGTTATTTTCCTGCTCCATTCCAGTGTAAACAAAAAATGAAGCACAGCCCAAGGCAGTGATGCATTACAACTGCTGTTTGAGTCACTCCAAACCCCAAATGTGAACCGCAGCAGTTGCTGTCTGAGTCTCCCCTTTTCTGCACAAACTATTCAGTCCTGCCTGTGGAAAAATGTATGAAACTATGACAATGGGGGCACTGAGTTAGCACAAGAGAATTGCTGAGACAAGAGCTTCTACTGCTGTTTTATCCTTGTAGATAAAAGCTTACAAAGCCCTTTATCCTTTTCTTTATTCCTATGGGAGTCAATCAGCAAGCAAAGTCAATACTTCTAGTCCTTCACTCCTTACTTAGTTCAAAATATGCCCCCTACTAAAAATTAGTGAGGGCTCATCTACATGGGGGGCGGGGAATGGATGACTTTGTAGTATTGGTATCTCGCAGCAGCAGTGACATGTCTTAACAGTTCTTCTGGCCTCGGGAGCCCCCATAAGTCTCCCATTCCAGATGGCAACTGCAAGTGATTTACTCACATTAGTTCTTCACTGCTGCTACTTTTTTTTTTTTAAGGTTGTCCAAGGTGTGTTGGAGCAATAGATCATTTTTTTTATTTTGTAAGAGAGTAAAACAAAAACAAAAATAAACATTCTATTTTATCACCTTAGTGAGCGATTGCTAAGGCGAAAATCCAACATGGCAGCAGTGGGCACTTGCCCTCCTAGCAAGCCCTGCCCCTGCTCTTGCCTGGCCAAGCAGCTTTATGCTTCCCTTTGAACAGGGCCGGTTTAACCTGTCTGCCAAATCAGCATTGGCAGGGGGCCCCGAGGTCAAGAGGGGGCCCCGAGGTCAAGAGAGGGCCCCGTGTTGGCCTCCTTAATCTGACAGAGAAGACAGCCAGGAGATAGTTGGGAGGAGCCCCCTCTTACCCTCCTCCTCCAAAAACCTCCTGCTGGCTTTTTTAAAAAAAACAAACAAAACAGCCTCTCCAAAATAAAGAGAAAGAGAAAGAAACAGCAGCCCTCCATGGCAGAAACTCGACGGAGAAGCATGTCGAGAGGGTGAGTATGTGTGTGTGAGAGAGAGGCAGGGAATTTGAGGGTTGTCTCCCTCAGAAAGGGCTTCTTTCTTTCTTTCTTTCTTTCTTTCTTTCTTTCCTTTCTTTCTTCCCTTTCCTTCCTTGCACAAAGATCCCCTCCAGCCCATCTGTCCAGCTGCTTTTAACATGTCTTGGTTCCTCTCCCCTCACTTTCCTCCTTGGTCTTCTTCAGCCATCCAACCTATGTTTAAAAAAACCCAAAGAAGGAGACTCCACCACACTCCAAGGCAGTGTATTCCACTTCCAAACAGCTCTTACTGTCAGGAGGTTCTTCCCAATATTCAGGTGGAATCTCTTTTCCTGTAGTTTGAACCCATGGCTCCGTGTCCTAGTCTCTGGAGCAGCAGAAAACAAGGTTGCTCCTTCCTCAATATGACATCCCTTCAAATATTTAAACATGGCTATCACGTCACCTCTCAACCTTCTCTTCTCCAGGCTAAGCATACCCAGCTCTCTAAGCCATTCCTCATAGGGCGTAATGGCTTCCAGACCTCGCACCATCCTTCTCAGTATCTTTCTTGGCCCAGAATTGGAAACGGTATTCCAGGTGAGGTCTGACCAAAGCAGAATGGAGTGATACTATTACTTCCCTTGATCTAGACACTACTCCTATTAATGCAGCCTAGAATCGCATTGGCATTTTTTGCTGCTGTATCACACTGCTAACTCATGTTTAGCTTGTAATCTACTCTTTATTTTCTTTGAGGAAATCTACACCTTTACATTAATTGCTAATTAACAAAAAATATTATGTTAGTGCCTATGATATAGTTTTTAAACTAAATTATTGGTGGCAAATTATGTAATATAGTAGGCCCCTCTTATCCACTGGGGATTGGTTCAGGGGGCTCGTGGATTCTGAAAACCATGAATAATAGTGAACACCATTGAAAATAATGGGACTTCTGGTTTAAAATACCATAGAGTTGCCTTGGAGGGCCTAGAAAAGGGCTAGGGAAGACACATTTTCTAGGAAGACTGTATGGTAGGTGTGCTGTTTTGTGTTCCATGGATAATGAATCCATCGATACGGGGGTCCTACTATAATCTGAACATCCTGTACAGTGAACAGGTTAGGTTACATGGATCTGAGATAAACATATGGGGGCCCCAAAGTAAAGCATTGCAGGGGGCCCCAAAATTCCTTAAACCGGCCCTGCCTTTGAATTTCCTGTTGTTTGATAGTCCAAATGAGCAGGAATGCACACACCCCCTCATGGTTTTTTTTAAAAGTACGGGAAAGCCGCAGAGGCTTTTACCATGTTGTTTTTGCTGTTCTGGGTCCCCCTCCTTCTGAATACTGTTGATTGGTGCAGGAATCCATTTAGACAGGTCGTATTCCCAGCTAATTCCATGAGGGGTGTTTTCACCGTTTAGACAACCCAAGTCTTAGGTGGTATACGCAGCATATTTGGACAGCAAAGGGTTATGTTTAACATGAAATCTGATCATATATTTGAGTTGCTTATTCATGTTCAAGTGGATTGCAAAACAATTCCTCTAAAAATCTTAATGATCTATTCTGCTGGGGTAATAGAGCCAAGTAAAAGGATCAGAGTGAAAATTAACACACAGGAAATTAACCACTGTAAGGAAGGAGGCGTTAATTGCCTGCAGACAGCATCGAGATGGGATGCATCTGCAAATACTTGAAAGCAAAACATAAAATGATTCGTAAAAGCCAAATGTTGAACTAGAAATGTAGATAAGAGGGTATTCAAGAAAATGGTAAGGTAACAATTTGCTAATGCACTCCAATTTTCTCTTTTTATTTTGTAGAAATGAGTGAATATCTAATATCTAGGATCACCCAAAGTATCTACATAATTGGAAGTTTGGATGAATGGAGCTGCTCTTCACAGAGTGAAGGAAGGAAGAACTGATTGGATCCCACTGTAGAGAACCCCACAGTAGCCTTCTCTTTTTGCTAGGCAGGACACCAGATTTTCAATGATGCCTCTCCTCTTACCTATTGTTACCCTCAGTGCCTACAAAGTGCACCTAAAAGCAGGAAAAACCATCTGACACAATATGGGATATGACATGTAAAGCTGCAATAGGTATGAGAAATGTTGAAAACTAAGTGCTGAAGCACTAGCCGAAGTATATCCTACAACTGCTAGCCAACTCACTATCAGGCACAGCCTGGATAAAGAAAAGTTTAGCTTACTCTATGAAAGAAAAGCAGAGAACACAAAATAAAAAAGTACAGTTGCCCCTCCACATTCACGGCTTTAAGATTCGCAGTTTTGACTATTTGTGGTTTTGGGAGTGCCCCCCCCCGCCATCCAAAAAACTGCTCCTAGGGGGGCGGGAGTGGGTGGGAGGAAGCAGCGATGAGGCTTGCCAAGCCCCATTGCTGTTCCGGGGGGGAGGGGGGGAGGAAGCAGTAACGAGGCTTGCCTAATTCCCTAATGCAATTTAGCTAATATATTCCCTAATCTACTCACTGCCATGGAGTCAGTCTGTTGAATTCAGAGGAGCTGTGAGCCACATGGCTGTTTGCAGACCAGTCCCAAAGCAGCCTTCCTCCATTTCCAAGTCTTTTGTCCATCTTTCAGCCTGGGATGTAATGTTATTCATCTCAGAGCTCTCTTTGTTCTTGCTCTGCCTCATGGCTCCAAGACAGTATATATTACCTTGAAGATCACCACTCTTTCAGTCCTGATTGTTCAGTCCTTCCTGCTGACCTATAACATCTTGTGATTATGCTGACCCTAAAGGTGTTTCCTTTCTCCAGGTCCTAGTTAACCCTTTGTTTACCTGATTGTTGAGCTGGCAGATAATGGGAGATGGAGTCACATTGTCACAGGTGTGCCTCAACATGTTCTCATAAAGGGACTGGAAAAAGCTACACACAGAGAGAGAAAGAGAGAGAGACAGACAGACAGGCTAGCATCTTTAGGTGTGGTGTGCATACCTAAGATCCTTTATTTGTGCAGTTCTACTGTTTTGGCCATGGTGTAATATTAATTTTCAGCTCGTAGTTGTGTAAACAAAGTTCTGCAAGTAAAATTATCACACATGGAATTGTACATTCTTGGATGGTGCATAACTACAGGTCGTCCCCGTATCCGCAGGGGATACGTTCTAAAACTTAGCATTTATAAATGAAACTGTGGATAATTGTAAACCCTATTAAAATAAAGGACTTCTGGTACCAACATACCATAGAGTTCTGTTGGAACACCTAGCAATTCCTAGAGAGGACACTTCTCTTGGCATTTTCTAGCATGACTGCTATGTGTCCCTACTTTTTCAGCCATGGAAAAGCCGCCCTGATTGTTTTAACAGAGGGGTGGGGTATAAATAAATTTATTATTATTATTATTATTGTTGTTGTTGTTGTTGTTGGTTCCGCAGATATGGGGGGGGACCTGTACTTGTAGTGCCTTCAATGTATCATTTGATTCACTGGGGTTGCAGAAACAGCAGTAACATTTGCAGGTGCACAACTGGTTGCATATTGTTGGTATTCAGCGGAAGGGTGGTGAAGAGCATCCACGGCTTAACTAGGTGAATGTAGATTTACAACATACAAATTGTCAGGGGATGATAGGACACTCAATCTCTGGCAGAAGCCAAAAAACTATCTCAGCAGACTTAGTAGCAAACCGTTCCCGAGAATACTCTCACACAGAGTGTTTGATGTCCAAATAAGCAGGAGGCACTTTTATCTTCAAAGTCAAACAGTTGCAATATGTACAAATATTTACAATGGAAGGACAAACTGCTTCACAAGGCATCAGCATTCACAAGAAGGGAGCTCTGCTCTGAGCCCTCCCATATACACAGTTACAGGGCATTGGCTTATTCGATCACACCAATAAGAACCCTCCTTCTGTAGCTGTGGCATGACTAGGCAGTTCATGGAGTCAGCCATTATGCATCAGCATGACTCTGCAGTTGTTTGGCTGTTTTATAATGGAGTTCAGTCTCTTAACTCCTGACAATCCCCTCCAAAATGGTAAATCTACTGTGCAGGACACATGTTATCATCGTAACATAACATCATTAACATACATTATTGGACATCAGTCATCTGTTGGTTGACCTTCCCTTTTGACACTTTTCACTTTACACACTAGTGACAAGGCCCAGCCTCTTTGCCAACTCCTCATGGCTTCCTGCTGGAAGGGCTTTTGTGAGCAGGTCTGCAACGTTGTCCTCAGACGGACAGTAGCTCAGACCCAAGACATCTTCTTGTATTAACTGCCTCACATTTTGGTAGCGTACCACAATGTACTTGGTCCTACATTTCAGGTTTTCTGCTTCTGCTATAGCTATGCAGCCTTGTGAGTCCTCGTGCACCTCAACAGGCCTTTGGCACAGCTCCGCAAGGTCTGCAAGCATCTGCCTAACCCATTGTACCTCACTTGCCATCTCAGACAAGGCTGCGAATTCAGCTTCAGTGGTACTAATGGCTACACAGTTCTGCTTCCTTGATCTCTACACTATGGGACTCTGCATACCTGACCACCAACCCGGTCCCTGACTTCCTTTCTGAAGTCTCAGCAGCAAAAGAACTGTCCACATAGCACTCAAGGGTCACCTGATTTCCTGTCAGCTTCAAACGCATGTCCCTGGTCCCCTTGAGAAATCTAACTACCCTCTTCAGGGCTTCTCAATCTGCCCTCTTTGGCTTGGAGACTCTTCTACTGAGCACCCCAACTGCAAAACTGATATCAGGCCTTGTGTTATTTGCAATAAACAGACTGCCTACCACTGATTGGTACAGGTCTGGCCTTTCAAATTCCTGTTCTGCCTCCATGTTCACAAAATCAGTGGTCATTGGTGTCCTGACCACCTTAGCATCACTAAGCCCACACTTGGCCACAAGACTGTCAATCTTCTTTTTCTGGCTTAAGAAAAATTCTCTAAGACTGGTTCTTTCTACCTTTACACCTAAATAACATCTCGGGCTGCCTAAGTCCTTCAAGTTGAACCAGCTTTCGGACTCCACCTGCACTTTCTTGACATCACTGGCACTTTTTGCTGCCACACAAAGGTCATCCACATAGATAACTGGCATAACTGCATTGTCACCTGTAACCTAGTGACACCAAAACTTGGTGATCTTACACATCAATAAGAATCCTCCTTCTGTAGCTATGGAATGACTAGGCAGTTCATGGAGTCAGCCATTATTACTCAGCATGACTCTGCAGTTGTTTGGCCATTTTATAATGGAGTTCAATCTCTAACTCCTGACACAAGTACAATGTAGGACCTTGGTAAGAATCTGCTTGCCCCATATTCCAATAGGTTCGTTGGTAAACCAAATAGATAGGAGAAAGGCACAGCCTTTCTTGAATTGTGTCCATTCCCTACAGTTCTGCCAATCTAAGCAGAACAGTAGAGAAAAAGAAAAGCTGCTGGAGCAACTTTTCTCCTTAGGAAGAATGTGCTGACTACAGTCTCTGAGGCAATCCCCTGCTAGTTTGACAGAGTTTTAACTTAACTTCTCATTTAGAAGTCCCCCTGCAGTGAAACACAGCAGCATCTGTTTAATCAGAAGTGTCCCATGGGGAGCAAGAAAGTTTCTGCCCTTGACATGGGGTACAATCTGTCCCACATGAAACTCTGTGATACAAATGAAGCAGCAGGGGTCCTGCCAAATTCTTTACAACTTTAAAACTAGGAAGAGTCCAAAACATTGATAACCATAATACATCTTCTAACCTATAACTGAAATCACTGGCAATAAATTTACCATTACTCAGGAATCCAATGCAGACCACTACCACCAGTGCTATTTTCCAAACCTTAGTGGTTGAGGACTGGGATGGAAAATCATGAAGAGAAGTATTGCTGTTGTTGCTTTTTCACTGCTTGTACTACTCCTACCATCATAATCCTATCATTACTATCATTTATACACCATATTTTCCCAAAACTGGGACTCAATTTTAAACCAAGTACAGTATGCATAAAAACATGTAAAAGTCAACATTACAATAGAATCAAAGTATTAATAATATTAATACTTTTTTTAGAATCCAAAACTTCTCTCTTAACACAAACTTCAAATATTCTTACTTTTCCCAATTACAAGATAACATTTTCAGATTTTAATAGTCACATTTATGAGGCAGTTTAATATAATTTAAAAGCAATAAGCCATGACTTCTTGCAGGATAGAGGAAAAACATCCAAACAGTGAGGTATACAGAGCAGGAATTCTAGATTTAGAATGTTTTTAAAAATTAATACATTTTAAATGTCTGCCTAAAAAGGATTATTAATTTTTTTTAAAAAAGTTCAATTAAAACAATAAAGCACCCTCTAAAGCCCTTTCTTTAAAAACCTTCAGTTTTAAAAGCTTGCCTGAATAAAAAAGTCATTGCCTCCTCAAGGAAAGATAACGAGGAAGGGTCCATTCTGGCTTCTCTGGGAAGACAAACCCAGAGCCTCTGGACAGTTACTAAGAAGACCCTCTCTCATGTCCCCACCAGTTGTGCCTGTGAAGGGACTGAGAGATCGGCTTCTGAAGATCTCAGGGTCTAGACAGGCTCATATGGGGAGATATATAGTCTGCCAGACAGCCAGGACCCAAGCCTAAGTACAGATAAGTCAAAGAACTAGTCATGTTTAGAGTATGCCCATTGACATTCATTTGGATTTTTTCTGAAGGAGCCAGACATTTTATTTTTAACCAGCTAGAGAATGATTTAGTATGTTACAGGAGAACAACTATTTACTTTAAAGGACATAGGCTCTAAACACCCAGGGAGCATGCAATAATTATTCTGCCCTCAAGAGAATGCCACTTACCTTGTCTAACAGCTAATGTTGTGGTGTAGACCAAAAATAGGAGAATATAGTTCAGGAAGCTCTGAAAGACTGGAGTGTTGGCATGAAAATCATCAGACAAATACTTGCTGGTCAAGCTAATACCACAGATAAGAAGGGACAGGACCTGCCCGAGGGCTATAGACAGCAGGAGCTCCCTAAAAGAAACAAGGAAGACAGAGGTACAACATCAGCATTACCAGTTAGCCAAGACATCCCTAAGGTCAAATCCAGCAGTGCCCATCCAACTGCCCAACAGACAGAATTGATTCTTTCTTCCCTCTGAGGTTTTCCACTTGCCTCCCCAAGGCCAGGGGATGATGCGGGACAGATTTAAGTTTATATGAGGGGAAAGAGGGAAGGAGTCTGTTCACATAACATTGGATGTGGCCTACCAAGCACCATAAGCCCAGTACTGAGAGTGCTCAAAGGTGGCATGAAAAATAACTACGTGGTATACAGAGCACAATTTTGATTATTTAATTAAAATATTTATATCCTGATTTACACCATGGAATCTCAGGGCAGCATACAATAATATCGTTTTAACTAATTCAAAGCATTTTAAGGCAACAGAAGTAATACAAACAGACAAAAAGCATAACAAACAATTGGATGTGCTAAAAACAAGACACCATACACGTTTGGATGGAATCAATTATGTTTATTTGGTGAGGGAAACCGGTGCTAATCAGACTTCTGAGGGTATTCCATTACCACAGAACCAAAGCACAGAAAGCCTTTTCCCAGATCCCCCCATAATGCATTGCCCACACCATTGAGGGGCAGAAGAGGGCCCCACCGTCCAGGATGGGGAACCACACCTGTTTTAAGATCTGTCCTTGGGGACAGTTATATGGGGAAAGGTACCCCTGAAACATTGAGGTTCCATGCTGTTTAAGCCTTTGAATGTCATTGCCAGCACCAATTTCTGTTGTCAGCATACCAACATTTGCTGTTTTCAAACATACAGCTCAATGCAAAACCTGGGGGAAGGGATATTATGACACATACATGGCAAATTTCTACAACCTTCTCCATCACTTTAATATCAACGATGAATCACAGAGCTGTCCCCAATAATGAAATGGACTGGAACATTCTTGGGGCTTGTCTAGACAGTCAGAAATACACCACATTCCAGCTGATGTATTCTAGCCCCAGAGCTGGCCCATTACCCCCCCCTCCATTACTGGGATGAAACAGGTGGAAATATGCATGCACACGCCTGCCAGTAGCAGCGGGCACCTTCCCTGCTGCCATGTGTTGCACTCTCTGAAGCCAGGAAGGAGGCCCACAGCATGTGATCAAGGCTGGTCACATGCAGGAGGCCTTGATCATGTGCAGGGGGCCTCCTTCCCAGCTGCAGAATGACTCCAGTGGCAGTGGCCAGCAAAGGGAGCCCTGGTGGTGCAGTGGTTAAATGCCAGTACTGCAAGTCACAAGGTTATGAGTTTGATCTCAGAGGGCTCCAAGGTTGATTCAGCCTTCCATCCTTCCATAGGTTGGTGAAATGAGTATCCAGCTTGTTGGGGCAAATTAGCCAAAATCACTGCTTATGGAGTGCTTCGGCACTGATAAGCAGTATATAAACATTGATGCTATTGCTATTGCTATTTCAGACCAGCATGCAGCGCCAGACCACTCTGGGTTTCCCCACATAACCTGGGGTTTTATTCTCTGGGGTTTTATTAAAATGTTTTAAAGGGCTTTACCCTGGCTGAACTTCGGACATCATCAGGACTGCTTGGAGGCAAAATGGAGCAAGAGCCTGCATCATTTGGACTGCAGGGCTTCACGCCAGGGGGAAGCCAGGATAAATTGCCCATCTAGACAAGCCCTTGGTCACCCTGGGGTTTCTTCTGTGCCTCAGATCGCCTATAATGTCATGGGAGCATCACTGGATCATTTTGGCTTCAATATGAAATAATAGCTTCAAGCATGATATGTTGTGCATGAAAAGAGTGAGGCACACCAGCTTTCCCCCAGAATCTTTTAAATGCTTCTCACCTGAACAAAGCAAATACGCAAACTGCATATTGTTTTATGATTGTAAACATTGTTTGTGACACTAGTCACACTTTGTTCTTCCAAGAAGCTCAGAGATATTTGCCTATGATCCCAAACAATCTGTCATCCAGTGAATGCACATTAGCAGTAGAAGGCCTAAAAGCCAACTGCAAGTCCCAAGTAGGATAGACCCATTGAACTTTCAGAGAGTCTACTTTAGTAAAAAGAATTTACCTAAGAGGTCACACTGATTACACAAGAGTCGACCCACTGAATTAATAGAACTTACATAAGTCTTGACAAACCCACTAGGAGCTAGTAATTGGATTTAGCCCAAAGAGTCCGCATGATTTCCACATAAAAACTACCCTTCTGGATCAAGCAATTAGAATCTCTTCCACTGTTTTTAAAGGACATGCTTCAAACCCAGGTTTGTTCCCTGTGATTTTAGGATACAGTTGACCAGTGCATTTAAAAAAAAATATTTTATTGAAATTTAATAAAGTATGACACACAATCAATAAATTGAAATATTGGGCATATATATCATTGAATAAAGGGTATATATATATCAGTAGATTAGTATATGTAAAAGAATCTCCCCAAATATGGGAATATGAGGATGGGTTAGATATGGCTGGTCAGTGCAGCACAAATAGACAATACTGAGCTAGATGGACCAATGGTATGACTTGGTACAAAGCAGTTTCCCTTTCCTGATGTTCTAATAAAAATAAATAATAAAAAAAAATTACATAAGCAGTGTTAGCGGTCTGGTTATGAAGAGGCCCATAAAAAGCTCTCTCTGGCTTTTCTTCGCAAACGAAGATTCAGGAAGGACTCACCCATGCTTTCTGCAAGCGCGCTGATGACTAAAAAGGCCAATCCAAGATAAACAAGTCCGATTGCAGAAAGCACAGCAGAAGGTCTCCTTGGGTGATGTTTCCGGGTTGTGATTCTTTCTGTGTTGTCCTTTCTCTTCAAGACTTGTTCGGCGTGAGTTCTCAAATAAGGCTGCAGCATTGTGGATAGTGTGTCTCCATGCCTCCCAATGCGAGGCCAGGGCGGACCATTGTTGGTGATCAATTTGGCCAAGCCTGAGATGTTGTTTCAGGGAGTCCTTGTATCACTTTTTTGGAGCGCCCCTCTTACGCTGACCCGTGGCGAGTTCACCATAGAGTACTCTTTTGAGGAGGCGATGGTCCTCCATCCTAGAAACGTGCTCTGCCCAGCGCAGATGTGTTCTCAATATCATGGCCTCAATGCTGGTGATCCCTGCTTGCTCAAGGACAGCAACATTCGTCACATAGTCAGTCCAGTGTATATTTAGGATTGTGCGTATACAGCGCTGATGAAAGTGTTCGAGGAGTCGTAAGTGGTGGTGATAGGTGACCCATGTTTCAGATCCATAAAGGAGATTAGACAGTACAATGGCTCTATCTCTCTCTGGCTTTTCTTCGCAAACGAAGATTCAGGAAGGACTCATCCCGCGCCTTCTGCAAGCGCGCTGATGACTAAAAAGGCCAATCCGAGATAAACAAGTCCGGTTGCAAAAAGCGCAGCAGAAGGACTCCTTGGGTGATGTTTTTGGGTTGTGATTCTTTCTGCGTTGTCGTTTCTCTTCAAGACTTGTTCGTCGTGAGTTCTCAAATAAGGCTGCAGCATTGTGGATATTGCGTCTCCATGCCTCCCGATGTGAGGCCAGGGCGGACCACTGTTGGTGATCAATTTGGCCAAGCCTGAGATGTTGTTTCAGGGAGTCTTTGTATCGCTTTTTTGGAGCGCCCCTCTTACGCTGACCCGTGGCGAGTTCACCGTAGAGTAGTATTTTTGGGAGGCGATGGTCCTCCATCCTAGAAACATGCCCTGCCCAGCGCAGCTGTGTTCTCAATATCATGGCCTCAATGCTGGTGATCCCTGCTTGTTCAAGGACAGCAACATTCGTCACATAGTCAGTCCAGTGTATATTTAGGATTGTGCGTAGACAGCGCTGATGAAAGCGCTCGAGGAGTCGTAGGTGGTGGCGATAGGTGACCCATGTTTCAGATCCATAAAGGAGGATAGACAGTACGATGGCTCTATACACACTGATTTTTGTGCTTTGCCTCAGGTGTTTATTGCTCCAGACTCTTTTGTGAAGTCTTCCAAATGCACTATATGCCTTTGCTAATCTGTGATCGATCTCTTTGTCAATCTTGGCATCTGAGGAGATGATGCTTCCCAGGTAGGTGAACTGCTGAACGGACTTGAGCACTGATTTGCCGACGGCAATGTGGGGATGGTGGTGTTCGTCCTGTGGTGCAGGCTGGTAAAGAACTTCTGTTTTCTTCAGGTTGACTTCTAGCCCAAACAGCTCTGCAGCTGTTGCAAAGCAGGACGTTAGGCGCTGCAGAGCTGCTTCTGTGTGGGCAACAAGGGCAGCATCATCGGCGAAGAGCAGCTCACGGACTAGATAGTTTAGAGTCTTAGTGTGAGCCCTCAGACGGCTTAAGTTAAACAAGCTACCATCAGTACGGTAGCGTATATAGATGCCGTCGTCTTCTTCAAGCTCTGCCATAGCCCTTTGGAGCATCGTGCTAAAGAAGATTGTAAATAAAGTTGGTGCAAGAACACAACCTTGCTTCACTCCATTAGTTATTAGAAAGGGCTCTGAAAGAGCATCGCCATATCTGACTTGACCACGCTGGCCCTCGTGTAGCAAGATAATCATTTTAAGGAATTTGGGGGGACATCCTAGTTTTTCCAGGATCTGCCACAGACCTTTTCTACTTACAGTGTCAAAGGCTTTGGTGAGGTCGACAAATGTTACATAGAGACCCTTGTTCTGCTCCCTACATTTTTCTTGCAGTTGCCTAAGGGCAAATACCATGTCTGTAGTACTCCTATTGGCTCTGAAGCCACATTGGCTTTCAGGGAGAAGTTCTTCTGCAATAGCAGGAACTAATCTGTTCAGGAGTATCCTTGCAAGGATTTTTCCAGCAATAGAGAGCAGTGTTATGCCTCGATAGTTTGAGCAGTCGGATTTTGCTCCTTTTTTCTTGTACAGGGTGATGATGACTGCATCTCGGAGGTCTGATGGCAGTTCCCCTTTTTCCCAGCAATTCACAAGGAATTCGTGGAATTTTTCGTGGAGTGCATGACCTCCGTGTTTCCAAACTTCAGGTGGGATTCCATCAATCCCAGCTGCCTTGCCGTTTTTCATCTGCTGTATGGCCATAAGGGTCTCTTCCAAAGTGGGAGCTATGTCCAATTCATTTTTCATTGGTTTTTGTATCATATATTGGATAGCTGAGGCTTGGACTACTCGGTTGGCGCTAAAGAGACTTTGAAAATGTTCAGCCCAACGACTTAGGATGGAGGCTTTATCAGTAATTAATGTTTGACCATCTGTACTGTATAAGGAGCTTTGGACCTGATAAGTAGGTCCAAACACTGCTTTAAGAGCTTCATAAAATCCTCTATGATCACCCAGATCTGCACAGCGTTGTGTCTTTTCTGCTAAATTGATCCACCACTTGTTCTGCATGTCTCGGAGTTTTTGTTGTAGTTTGCTACATGTGAGGCGGAAAGCTGCTTTTCTTACATGACAGGTTGGCTGGGCGAGGTATGCCTGGTGAGCAGCTCTCTTCCTTGCCAACAGCTCCTGGATCTCTTGGTTGTTTTCATCAAACCAGTCTTGATTTTTCTTGTGGGAGAACCCGAGGGATTCTTCTGCAGACTGGAGGATACTGTTTTTGATATGTTGCCAAAGCACTGTAGGAGAAGGATCTGTAGGATGGTCTTCAAGTTTCGTTTGTAGGTTTGCCTGGAAGTTGTCTCTCATGGTAGCTTGTTGAAGATTGTTGACTTGGAGCCTCTTCTTTAAGATGCCACCCCTCTTAGGTTTGAACTTAAGATGAAGATTTAGTTTACATCTGACGAGGCGATGATCTGTTTGGCATTCTGCACTGGGCATCACTCGGGTATGACGGACATCACGAATGTCTCTCTGACGGACTAGAACGTAGTCAATGAGGTGCCAATGTTTGGATCGGGGATGCATCCAGGTTGTCTTCAAGCTATCTTTCTGCTGAAAGATTGTGTTTGTAATAGTCAGCTGTTGTTCTGCACAGAACTCTAGCAGGAGGCGTCCGTTATCATTGCAATTTCCAACACCATGCTTGCCTAAGACACCTTTCCAGGCTTCGGAATTCTTTCCTACTCTGGCATTGAAGTCACCAAGTATAATAATTTTATCTTCTACAGGGACTTTTTGTATGAGTTGGCGTAGGTCTGTGTAGAATTTGTCTTTCTCTACAGGGTCGGCTTGCATAGTTGGGGCATATACACTAAAGAGAACAACATGTGGGAGGCGTAAGGAAATAATGCGATCAGAGTGTCCTGTTGGCAAGGTTTCGAGTTTGGAGGCAATGGAGTTTTTAATCATGAAGCCTACTCCTGAAAGATGTTTTTCGGTTTTGGGTTTGCCAGACCAGTAAAGTGTGTAGCCGGCGCCATGTTCTTTAAGGCTGCCTTCCTCATGGAAGCGAACTTCACTAAGAGCAGCGATGTCAATATTAAGCCGTGATAGTTCAAGGGCTATTAGGGCAGAACGACGCTCAGGCCGTCCACTATCTTTAGAGTCTTGCATGGTTCTGATGTTCCAGCATGCAAGTGTCAGTTTATTTACACCTTTGGAGGCCGGTGTGTGCCTTTGTTTCTTTGCCTTGGTTTGACCGCATCAGAAGATTCCCGTTGGCCGCGGCTAGCCAACCAGGTAGTTGGGGATGAGCTTTCTTTAGGCCACCTTTTCTAGGCCCCTCTCCATATGGAGCAAGCAGTGCTCTCCTTAAAAAAGGCTGCTTGGTCGTTCAGAATGCTGCCGAACAAGACTGTCATCTCCTGGGTCAGGCTTGAGCGACCAATGTCCTGAACCGCCTGCATGCAGGGTTGGGGCTGCGGCTTCCAGTGCATCTTTACACCTGCCGGTTTCGTCCCTCGCCAGTCGCTACAGGGCTTTTTTGGAAATGGATTTGTCCTTCGAGCCTGTGCAATGGATTTTTCTGGTGGAGCGCAGCGTGCACAGAACTGGCCTCACCCTTTAAACCAGAGATTCATCTGCCGTGGCCTTGCAAGCATGGACGTGGCAGCGAGGTCCTCGGGCCGTAGGTTTGATTAGAGTTTCCTTCTCTTAGATGGTTGACCTTACAGGGTTGGACGAGCACCATCTGCCCGGGTTTGGGATTAGAGTTTTCCTTCTCCTAGGACGGTTGCCATAAGGCTAGAGAGCCCATCCTGCCCTTTGACGCTCTTTGTCAGACCCTTCGGTTTTGACCTGTCTGGCATGGGAGACCCTACCGGTGGCTATTATGCCACCGCCAGCATAGCTCAAAACGTCATTAGGGTACGCAAGCCTCTCCCCCACGACAAGGGGGCGTCAATGGAGAGGACAATGGCTCTATACACACTGATTTTTGTGCTTCGCCTCAGGTGTTTATTACTCCAGACTCTTTTGTGAAGTCTTCCAAATGCACTATATGCCTTTGCTAATCTGTGATCGATCTCTTTGTCAATCTTGGCATCTGAAGAGATGATGCTTCCCAGGTAGGTGAACTGCTGAACAGACTTGAGCACAGATTTGCCGACGGCAATGTGGGGTGGTGGTGTTCGTCCTGTGGTGCAGGCTGGTAAAGAACTTCCGTTTTCTTCAGGTTGACTTCCAGCCCAAAGAGCTCTGCAGCTGTTGTGAAGCAGGATGTTAGGCGCTGCAGAGCTGCTTCTGTGTGGGCAACAAGGGCATCAGCATCAGCGAAGAACAGCTCACAGACTAGATAGTTAGAGTCTTAGTGTGAGCCCTCAGACGGCTTAAGTTAAACAAGCTACCATCAGTACGGTAACGTATATAGATGCCGTCATCTTCTTCAAGCTCTGCTGTAGCCCTTTGGAGCATCATGCTGAAGAAGATTGTAAATAAAGTTGGAGCAAGAACACAACCTTGCTTCACTCCATTAGTCATTAGAAAGGGCTCTGAAAGAGCATCGCCGTATCTGACTTGACCACGCTGGCCCTCGTGTAGCAAGATAATCATTTTAAGGAATTTGGGGGGACATCCTAGTCTTTCCAGGATCTGCCACAGACCTTTTCTACTTACAGTGTCGAAGGCTTTGATGAGGTCAACGAATGTTACATAGAGACCCTTGTTCTGCTCCCTACATTTTTCTTGCAGTTGTCTAAGGTCATAAAAAGCTATTACAGTGATAATCAATGCAACATTCTTGTATTGTTGTTAACTGCTATCAAGTCAACTTTGACTTATGCAGACCCTATGAGTGACAGACCTCCATGTTACCCTATCTTCAACAACCCTGCTCTGGTCTTACAGACTCAGGGCCATGGCTTGAGTCTATCCATCTGTAATGCGGTTTCCCTCTTTTCCTACCGCCTTCTACCTTCCCAAGCATTACTGTCTTTTCTACTGAGTCATGTCTTCTCATGATATGGTCAAAGTACAACAGTCTCAGTTAGGTCATCTTGGCTTCTAGGGAGAGTTCAAGTTTGATTTGCTCTAGGACCCATTTCTTTGTCCAAGGCCAAGGTATCCATAGAACTCTTCTCCAGCACCACATTTCAAAGGAGTGGATTTTCTTTCTATCGGCTTTCTTTACTGTCCAGTTTTCACAACCATACATAGAAATGGGAACTATGATGGCATGGACAACCCTAACTTTAGTATTCAATGATACATCTTTATACTTCAGGATCTTGTCTAATTCCTTCATAGCTGTCCTTTAAAGTTCTAGTCTTCTTCTGATTTCCTGACTGCCATCTCCATTCTGATTAATGAGCCAAGGTATGGAGAATCTTGAATTATTTCAATGTTTTCACCTCTGTTTAAAGTTATGTAAACCTTTTGTGGTCATGATTTTTGTTTTCCTAATGTTCAATTGTAAATCTGCCTTTGTACTATCTTCCTTGACTTTCTTCAATAAGTGTTCCAAGTCTTTGTTATTTTCTGCATGTTGTGGTGTCATCTGCATCTCTTAACTTGTTGATGTTCCTTCCTCCAATTTTCATGCCTCCGTCCTCTAAGTTTAATCCTGCTTAACATATATGTTCAGCATACAAATTAAACAGATAGGGTAATAAAATGCAACATTGCTTCCCCCTTTACCAAGTGGAAACCATTCCGTTTCTCCATATTCTTCCCTGACGTTAATCTTTTGTCCTGAGTACAGGTTACACATCAGGACAATCAACTTGAAGCATTTGTATTTTGCTAAGATTTCTGAGCACATAATAATACTCTTGTATTATGTACTCACAAATCTTAGCAAAATAGAAATGTTTCAGATAAAGCCACACTCAAGTGTGCTTTATGTATTCCATTTTTCTTAATTTTGTTTCCACCATCACCTGCATATATTATATTACTTTCCTTTCTCCCTTCTGTCCAGCCCTCTGCTCAGTTTCAATTGGCTGCACTAATTTTAATTTTCTGGCCCTTTAAAAAAATCTTCATCTCTCATTTTATGTCAAGGACAGTTTCTTTTAATTAGCTCTGTTTTACTTTATTTTTGTCCTTCTCCTGCCCACCTCGCACGTTCTCTTTTGCCAATTAGCCCTTTCCTTGTGTGCAAGGCGCCATTATATTTCTCTTCTGCTGAGTCTCTTTCAAGCTATAAATAAGGGATTCCAGACAGAGTGTAAAAATAACCATCTTTGCAGAGAATGTTTCACTTGGGAATTTTATTTACTTTCATCTCAGATATATTAATATATTGTAAAATTGCTTTTTGACAGATCTTCCTCAGACGGACTATTGTTACTACAAATCTTTCTGCTGATCATTGTCTTGGCAGCTGGGAAGATAAATTCTGAAAGAACATCTTTGTCAGTAACTGTGTTTGTGCCTTTCATAGATATAAACTCCCAAGCATTGTGTAGTAGTCCCAATGATAGAATAAAATGAATCATACACAAAATAAACATCAGGTGGAAATGTATGAAATTTCTTGTATAGCTTGTGCAGAAAAAGTTTCATATAATCCATAAACCTATGCTGCCAAAAAGCTGTTCCTCCCCTGCATAATTTTAGTTCTATGTTGTACTAATTCCAAGGGTTACTATGTGTGATGTACTGTTCCACTAAATTCTACTCTACTTTGCAATCTCATTCCCTATTTCCTGTTTGACTCTAGCTCCCTTCAGGCATACAGTATGAATTAGGGATGTGATTCTTCCCTAGGGGCTTGTCCACACTGGCCAGAACACACCACGTTCTGGCAGGAGTATTCCAGCCCCGGATCTGCAGCATTCCCCCTGCCCCATTACCTGCCCTTCTGTTGCAGCAAGGGAAGCTGCATAGTTTCAAAACTTCTTTGCAATTTGGGATTTATTCTGGGCCTAATTTGTACATGGTTGTTTTTCACAGAAAACAGCATTTTCTGTGCAGAAAATAATATTTCTGTGTAGAAATGCTACTTACTGCACAGAAAACACTGTTTTCTGCACAAAACCATGTACAAATTTTGCACAGAATAAGTCCTGAACTGTAAAGATTCTTGCCAGTTTACATTCTTCTTGTTAGGGCTCCACAAAATCCAAAAAACATGTTTCTCAACAGTTTTTTAAAAATATTCTTTTCATCATTAGTTGACTGTATAAAGATCTTCTCTCACATATATGAAAGGTTTAGCCCCACTTCTCAATGCTAGTGCATACACAGTCTCATATAACAAGTCTTAACAAAACTAATATGGGTTTGGGACCCTAAGTGCATAGGAACACAAGGATGTTGGTCCCCCATCACAAACCTTGGCCATTTCCATAGAGCAGGAATGGGCAAAGTGCAGCCCTGCAGATGTTGGATTGCAATGTCCAACACTCCTTATCATTGGCTATGCTGGCTAAAGGCTGCTGAGAGTTACAGTCAAGTCTGGAGGCTGCACTTAGCTCATCTTGCCACAGAGGTATCTATCCATATAAAATGTCTTCTGTAGACTGATGCCAATCACATGTCATCCGACCAGGGTGTATTCAGCTTGTGAGATGTTGTACATGCATGAAAACCCCTTCAGACTAACCAGAACTTCTTAATTTAGCAATATCAAGTTTCCCGTGGATGTGGGGCCCTGTGAGATACTTTAAGGCCACATATTTGGCATTCTGATAGGAATAGGAATTCTGTGACCCACAAAAGCTAAAGTACAATGGAGGTTGTAAAGACTGAAGATTGTCTGACCCCCTACTGGTCCTCAGCAAGAGAGCAGTGCTACAAAATACCTAGTTGACCTCTTCCGGGAATTTTCTGCTCCCCTGAAATGTTTGGCTGGGATAGTAAGTCAGACATCATATAAATGGGAAATTATGAATGTATTTTTGCCCCAAAGTTCAGTTGAGACTGAAACCCAGAGCAAGATTCCTTGCCCAACTGGCATCAAAGGTTTATCTGCTATGTCTCCATGGAAGCATTGGTTCAAATCCTCCACCATTTGACTAAGCACAAAGGACTTTTTTGGACAAACAAAAAATAACGCTAGCAGCCTCACCAGGTTGCGAGGCTGCAGCGCTAGAGGGCGTCCGTTTCACATGACGCCCCTTCCCAGTGGTACTGTTGCAGTACCGCTGGGACATAAAAATCTGCAAAATATGACAGTCAAATGACGGTCAAATGTCCCAGCGGGACTGCAACAGTACCGCTGGAAAGGGGCGTCATGCGAAACGGACGCCCTCTAGCGCTGTAGCCTCGTAACCTGGCAAGGCTGCTAGCATTATTTTTTGTTTGTCCGAAAAAGTCCTTAGTCTACTGACTCAAAGGACAAAAATAAAAGCTAGTTTTATACAACCTGAGCATTGCGTAGTTTTTCAACCTGAGAGCTTCATTTCACCTCTGAGTATTGTCCTTGGCTAAGGACCTACTTGGCACCTTCCTTCATATTACGTTGTCTGGAACTGGAGAAAGAGTCATAGATTTTGTTTGCACAAGTCCCCAGTAATCCCTGATATCTCTAGTTCAAATATAGTATTCCGGCATATAAGATGACAGGGCGTATAAGATGCCCCCCCCCAATTTTTAAGTCAAAATATAGAGTTTGCCCCCCCAGCCAGCCACCCAGCTGGAAATCCTGCCCCACACCAGCCAGCCAGCTCAGTGGCTGTAGATGATGGAATAGTCTGTGAAATTAAAGGACTGAGAATAGCTAAAAAAGCATGGGTGTTCAATCTTTGGAAAGTAAGGTTGCATTAATAATTAATTTGGTTAATATGAAGCTGGTTAATATGAAGCTATCAAATCCCACATTTTTGAATGAGCACATTAATGATTTTAGAGCCACTTGCAAACTCCTGGAGAGGAAATCCCCAAAGCAATGCAAATGGGGATCTTCCTGGCAAGTTTACCAAAATACAATCCCATAATAAATACCTTGCAATTAAAGAATGATTTAACTCTGCCAGAAGCTTTTATTCAGATAAGAGAATTTCACCATAGACAAAACTTGATGTCCTTTTAAAGACTGCTTCTCTTCTCTCCTGAGCTAAATGGATGGGAATTTAACACTTCAAAGGCAAACCAGTTATTTTCACAGCAGGGGGAAGGATCTGCTGGGGAATCTGCCCAGGAAATTAAACACTTCAAAGACAAGGCAGTCATTCTCAAAGCAGAGGAAAAGATCTGCTGGGGAAACTGCCCAGGGAATTAAACACTTCAAAGACAAGGCAGTCATTCTCACAGCAGGGGGAAAGATCTGCTGGGCATATAAGACGACCCCCCACTTTTGAGGAGATTTTCAAGTGTTAAAAAGCAGTCTTATGCGCCTGAATATATGGTAGCTACATTTTTACAAGCTACAACCTTGTAACTACATTTTTATAACAATAAAACTTACAAATAAAGAAAAATTCTCATTGAGCATTTATACGTATTCTTTCCAATTGCTTAGCTTTCTCTTCTCCTTTAAATGTATTCCTTCCTGGTTGGTTTATTTTACATTCATTTATACCATAATCTTACATTTATTCCTTATATCGTTTTAAGCATTTAGCATTATTTCTGATCATAATTACTACATCCATTTCAATGCAATTTACCTTTCTGATTTGGCAAAGAAAACTAAGGTTTCAATCTAATAGGAGGACTATTTTCTCCCTACCATACATCTATATTCCATTTGTCTTTCCAGAACCTTTTAACAGGTTCCCATTCCTTTTCTGTTTTATTCACTGATTGATTTTTCAATCTAGCCGTCAATCTATCTGAGTCTAGAGCATCATAAAGTTTTCCAAGATATTCTTCTATAGTTGGGGTCCTCTCATCTTTCCAATATTTTGCATATTGGATTCTCGCAGTAGTAACCATATACAACAAGATCTTTTAAATTCCTCTTTCTGTAAGCCTTCCAATTCTATCAACCATGTTCAATAAATAAATTTTGGGATCTAAACCGTAGTTTATTCCCAAAATTTCTCTTATCTTTACATGTATTCTCCTCCAGTAGATTCTCGCAATAGCGCACTTCCACCACATATGTTGAAATGTTCCTTCAGCTTTTTTACATTTCCAACATTCTCTCTTGCCAGTTTTGTACATTTTATCCAATTTAACTGGTGTTAAATACCATTGATAAAACATTTTATAATAATTTTCCTTCATTTTTACAGATAATGTGAATTTATTCGTCATTTCCCATGATTTTTCCCATCTGTCAAGTACTAACACCTGTCCTAACTCTTTGGCCCATTGTATCATAGGTTCTTTTATTATCTTGTCTTCCAATTCTCTATCTAGCAGTATTCTACAGTACTTAACCACTTGATGTTCACCGTTTCCATAAATTATCTTATTAATTTCATTTTGCTCCCTTTGCAAATTCTCTAGTTTTAAATCCATTTTGTACCTTTCATATAATTGTTTGTACAAAAACCAACTTACACTATAACCTTCCTCCATAAGTTTTTCTCAAGGTTTAATGATCTGTTCCTGTGTTACCTTCATGAGGATTTGATGATATTTTAACCAGTTTTGATTTATTAATTTTGACATCCGGAAAAAAGCTTCCTGGGTTGAAACCCATAATGGAATTTCTTGATAGAATTTTGTTCTTAAATCCTCCCAAACTTTAAGAAGTGCTGTTCTAACATAATGATGATCAAAGGTATTATTTTCCTTCTTTTTGTTATAAATTAGATATGCATGCCATCTGTAAGAGTGATCATGTCCCTCTAAATCTAATAGTTTTTTGTTATCTAAACGTATCCATGGTTCTATCTACTGAGTGAACAGGCCTGATAATACTTAAGTAAGTCTGGCAAAGCAAGTCCTCCTCTTTCCTTTCTTTCTGTTAATAGTTTGTACTTAATTCTTGCCTTCTTACCCACCCAAATGTAGCTAAGTAATTATTTTCTCCAGGAAGTACAGCATTTGTTATTTATTATAACCGGTATGTTTTGAAAGAGGAACATGAACTTTGGTAGGATTGTCATTTTCACAGATGCTATTTTTCCTAATAGGGATAAATCTAATCTGGACCATTTAATTAGGTCTTTTTTTATTTCCTTCCATAAAGATCCATAATTATTTTCAAAAAGGTCTGCATTTCTTTTAGTTAACCAGATACCTAAATACTTAATTTTTTTCTCTATTTTAAATCCCATTTTTCTTTTTATCAGTTCTTCTTCTTGACCTTTAATATTTTTCGTCAGCACAACCATTTTTTCATTATTTATTTTAAGTCCTGATACTTCTGCAAGGTCATCTAATGTGAGCTTAAGTTCGTCCAGCTGGTCCAAAGGTTCATCTAATATGACAACCACATCATCAGCAAAAGCTTTGACCTTGTATTCATTTCCTTTAACCCTAGTACCCTTTATCTTCTTATTAATTCTGATATTTCTAATTAATATTTCAATTACTGTAAGAAATAACAAAGGTGACAACAGACAGCCTTGCCTAGTCACCTTTTTGATCTTAATTTTCCCTGTCTTTTCGCCATTAACTATCACATAAGCTGCTTGATCTTCATATATCCAGTTGATCCATTGTTTAAAATTATCTCCTATATTCATTTTTTCCAGGACCTTCTTCAAAAATAGCCATCTCACATTATCGAATGCCTTCTCGGCATCTAAAAAACAGAATGCCACTTTTTTCTCGTTATGTTTTTCGTAATACTCCAATAAGTCTATTACTGTTCTTAGGTTATTTCTCATGTATCTTCTCGGGAGGAAGCAGTTTTGGTCCTCATGAATTATTTGATTTAAGATATTTTTAAATCTCTCAGCTAAGATGATCACGAAGATCTTATAGTCTGTATTTAATAACGATATTGGTCTATAATTCATGGGGTCTTTTCTGTCTTTCTGTTCTTTTGGTATTATAGTAATGTTACTTTCCTTCCATGAATCAGGAATTCCCTCCTTTTTTATGGCATTAAATGTCATTTGAAGAGAGATAAGCAAGGCTTCTCTTAGTTCTTTGTAATAAATTGAAGTAAATCCATCTGTTCTTGGAGTTTTGTCTAATTTCAGTTTCTTAATCGTCTCAGTAATCTCCATAATTGTAATATCTTTATCCAGAATTGCTTTTTGTGTTTCGGTTAATTTTATTATATCCTGTTTTTCTAAATAATTATTAGCTAATTCTTCCAAACTCTTATGTTCAGGGTCATTATATAATTTTGTGTAGTAATCTTGAAAGCTTCTTTTTATTTGATTTTGTTCCATGGTTATCTTTCCCTTATACTTAATCTCTGTTCTTATTTTATTTCCCCTACGCTTTTTTCAATGTATAGGCAAGCCATTTTCCTGGTTTGTTAGCTTGCTCAAAATATTTTTGTTCTAATTTTTTGTTCTACTTCACCTGTGGTTATTGATTGAATTTCCTTTTTTAATATTTCTATTTCTATTATGACATTTTTATTGTTTGGATTTTGACTTAATTGGTTTTCTCTCTTTGCTATTTCCTATAAAAGTTGTTGAATTTTTTCCTTTACTCTCTATTTTTTTCACATGCCTTTTTTATGAAACCCTCATTACCACCTTACTAGCCTCCCAAACTGTGCTCATCTTTACTTCTTCTGTTATATTTTCCTTGAAATATTGTTTCAAGGTTTTTATTGCTTCTTTAATATCTTCTTCCTTCTTTAGTAGATTTTCATTCAGGTGCCACTGTACCTCGTTATTTTTCCCTATTAACGAGAGCATAATTGGATTATTATCTGAAATCCATCTCGGCTTTATTTCCATTGATTTTATATTTGGAATTATACTCTTAGTGACAAAGAACATGTCAATTCTTGAAAGTGATCTATGGACATCAGAATAAAAAGTAAATCATTTTCTCTATATATATTTCCACCTCCAGACATCTACCAGGTCTAATTCTTCTTTCAATTCAAAAGGATTTCAGTAACTTTCCCTGATTTTTTTGTATAACTTTGTCTGATTTCCTGTCCTTTCCTGGGTCTAGCACACCATTCCAGTCTCCAAACATCACAATATTCTCAAAATTTACACTGTAGTTAGTAATTTCTTTTTTCAAATTGTTAAAGAGTTTATCTCGAGCCTGTATCAGTGTATATACTCCTATTACCAACACATTTACATCTTGAATTCTCATCTCAACTCCCACATATGTTCCTTCTCTGTCACAGAATATCATTTTAGCTTGTAGTCTTCTACTGATATACAATGCTACCCCTTTCTTCATTTTTTCATTGGCTGCTATAAAACATTGTCCCAATCTAGGGTTTTTAAAATATTTTTTGTCCTTTTACGAGTCATTTGGAGACAGATAATATCCATTCTTGATTTTTCTAAATAGTGAAAGATTTGTTTTCTTTTATATTCTGTATTTAAGCCTTTCACATTCCAGGATAATATATTTATTTCCATCTCCTGTTTTGTTTATTTTATTTCATATAATAATCTTTAATTTCCTTCCTCTTTAATCTCTTCCTCTTCCACTTCTCCTTCTTTTTCTTGGTTGAGCTCTTCTTCTTCTTCTAAACTTTCCTCCTTGTCACTCTCAATAACCGATTTCGCTATTCGCTTCCCTTCTTCTTCTTTCTCTGCGTCTTGATCTTCTCTGTCTTCATAAGTTTCAGGTTCTTTTTCATCCTTGTTTTCCCTGCTTTTCACCTCTTTTTTCAACTCCTTCTGCCTCTTCGATTTGTCCTTCTGCTCTTTTAATAGCTTCTTAGTAAATTCTTTTGCCTTTTCTACTGTATTAATTCTGTATCTTTTATGCTGGTACAAAAAGGATACTTCCTATATTCTCTCCCATCTATAACTGATCTTATTTTCTACCAACATTTGTGTTAAAAATTTATATTCTTGTCTTTTCTTTAAAACTGCAGGTGGAATGTCTTTATATATCTTCAATTCTTTTCCATCAATATTCAGATTTTCGCTATAGCTTATCTAAATAAACGGATCTCTCAAATTTGTTCTTGTAAAACATGCCACGACATCTCTCGGGACTTTTTTTTCTCTAGCAATGTTTGAGTTAATCCGGAAAAATTTATCAACTTGTAATTCAAGTTTTTCTACTGTCGTTTAAATGAATTTTGCCACTGGAGGTATCAGTCTTTCCAATAAATTTTCATTTTCTATTTCAGGTAGCCCCCTAATCTTTAGACATTTCTCCCTATATCTTAAATCATTATTTAACAATAATTTTTTCTCATGTTCTTGTTCTTGAGTTAATGACGTTGCAGTTTCTTCCAATGTTTGTGTTTTAATTTTTATATTTTGTACTTCTTTTTTAACTAAATCTATATCCTCAGTTAATTTGTTTAGTTTTTTCCTAAAATTTGACATTTCCTTTCTTAAATCAGCTTTCATTTCAGCTCTTATCTCCTTCATTTCCTCCCTTATTTCTTGTCGCATTTTTTATTTCTTTCCTCATTTCTTCCAGTATAAATGAGCTTAACTCAGTAATTCTGCTAGTTTCTTCTATTGATGATCTCCGTTGCAGTACCAATTGTGTTTGTTGTGGTTGAGCCTGTAAGGCCCTTCTTGTACCAGTTGCCATATTTACTATCAATCTATTACTGTTATAGTTTTATAGAAGTATATATATTTTTTTCCTTTATTCCTTTTCCTTTTTACTTTTCTTCCATTTGGGTTTTTTCTTTTCTTTTCTTTTCTATTTGCTATTCCACTTTTACTCTCCCCTAAAAGGTGTAGTATGTATGTATATATATAAATATAATGACTAAGATATATGTATAAATGTATATATGTAATGTATAATATGTAGATATATATACACACATACATAATTTATGTGTATAGTTTTATATATAAGTATATATATATATATATATATACTTATATATATATATATATATACACTTATAATTCAGTTATTATCAGCTTTCAATAATTAATATTAGTGCAGAAAATACGAATAATACACTTTATATCTTCCAGATATAAAGGAGGAAAAAAAGAAGAAAAAAAGAGATATCATCAGATAATATAATATATAGTATTATAATATATACAGCATATATATATACACACACAAATGTCTATTGCTTATATATACATACAGTATATAGCATAGAAATTATGCTTAATATAATATACTTAATTCAATTTATATCATTAATTCCATAAACATTAGTAAACATAAAAACTAAACATAAATTCAATATGCTTATTTCAGCTCAAATTAAATTTGCTTACTAACATAATATTTAAACTGCCTTATATTAGCATAAAGTCTCTAATTCAAAGTTGGGCTGCCTTTTCAAGGTAGTGGGCTGCCTTTTCAAGGTAGTCTTTTGTTGGCATAAAAACAGTTCAAAATATACCAGCAAAAGATTGTTTATTGTCTGATAAAATCCTTGGATTAAATTACCTGTTTTTGTCCCTCCTGATACTTGATCCCTCATTTAGGACTTGATTTCAAATGTCTGGCACCATGTTTTTCACCTCTGGTCCCACTGGACTAGGGAGTGAATTCTCGCTGGGCAGGATTACCCAATAATGAGAGAGAGCTGTGTTTTGTTTTTAATTTCTTCAAGATAAAATAACTTCAGTGGCTGCTATTTTTAAAATTACGTTAGTCACTTATTATTTAAAACCTACCCTTTCAGAAATGAATTTGAATAAGGTAAAAAAAAATCTACTTCCCATCTCTGCTGATTTTCCATATCTGGCAGGATGGATTGTGATCCTACATAAACCACCACCACAAAACACATAATTCATGTTACTATATGTAAAGCAGTCCATCTGGAAAAATTAATTGAAGGACCAATTGTGTCAACAAGGAAGCTTGGGCATCTGCCAGAAGAAATTCCTTGAAAAGTCATTCCCGAATTGAGGATGTTGCTCCTCAAACTTCACCACCATCTCCGTCTATTTCAGCTTCAGGAACTTTGCAAAAGAAAGCATCTTTCATTATTTCAGATTGTAAAGTAATCTGGGAAAGGGTGGAGGTGGGGTGGCTATTGTAAAATTCTGGCATATATACTTATGGATTCCCAAGTCTCTATCTTCACCCTATCCAAGTTTCTACTTCATTTGGTGCAGATGAAAATATTTCTATCAATGCCATAATAATCTGTATCAACAATCATTACAGTGGGAGTATAGTATGCAATGCAATGAGAAACAAGGCATGCCTCTGCATGCAGAAGTAACATTATATCCTATTTAAGTCCTGGGTTTACTATATTAACCAGCTATCCCTGCCTTGTACATTCACCTTAGGTTGTGATAGCCTGTGTTTTGCTTCTTCACAATTTGTGAGATATAAACTTGAAGATCTACTCCTGATCACAACACAGAATTAGAAGTTTTCAAAAGCAGTACTTGTTTTATCAGAAGCCTGTATGGTGTAGTAGTTCGACTACAGTATGCTGGACTGGGACACCAGAGTTCGAGTCCCTGCTCAGCCATGGAAACCCATGGGGTGACCTTTGGCAAGTCAGACGCTCTCAGCCTCAAGAGGAAGGCAAAGGCAAACCTTCTCTGAACACATCTTGCCAAGAAAGCCTTATGACAGGTTACTCTTAGGGTCCCCTCAAGTTGGAAATGACATGAAGGCATATAACAACAAATACTATGAACAGCCAGGCTAAAATGACTTGAAGGCACACAACAACAAACTTGTATCTGGTGGCGTGTTCTGTAATTACATTATGTTACTTGGTGTCTCCCATCACCCCCACCTCTGTTGCCCTAACATCTCAGCACATCTCAGAAGTAAACACTTAACAGTAAGTAACAGATAAGGACAAGTGTCCATGGTGCTTCAAGACACTTAGTATACCAACAAATTAAACACAGCCAAATTAAACCTGTGAATTAAACAGTTGTCAGTATGAACATGCAAGACTCTTTCACTGGTGTCTGCATTAAATTCCTACTGTATTCAATTATATTGAGAGAAAAGTTAAGGGAAAGCAAAATTAAATTGACTGAGCGCTGAAGATAAGCTTGGATCTCCCAGTCAGTCAAGCCCTTCAATTTTAGATACTAGTTAAGAAAGCAATGGTTCCACTTTATTGGTTTTCCCTTAGGCTCCAAGATAAATCTTTCCCCTGCTCACTGGCTTTCAGTACAGGAAGGCAGCAAGACAGCTTTTGACAGCATGGCAAATTTATTACAGGCTTTGACACATGTTGATGGAACAGACTAGGTAAAAGAGAGAGAAAACACGCACAAGGGCACTGATCTCATTTTCCTGCTTTTAATGGAGTTTTAAATTGCAAGGTGTCTGAATGAGTTTATGCTTAGTGGAAATAAAAAGTTCAAAAGGAGATGTGGGAGGGTCCCTGCTGCAAATTTCAAAAAGCTAGTGCAACACGGCTCCTGTCTATGGACACAATGCTCTGACACTTCACATTCAGATCCTCATATTCATCAAGAGGTGGGAAAGCTAATTGACCTATACTAAAATCAATCCTTTTATGAAGGACTGGGAGATAAGCCAAATCGAAACCTTTATACAGAATAGTCATTCTGTGTGAATGTTTACATATCGTAGTAAGACCATCCACTCTTTCTTTCTTTTTAAATTGATTTTTATACAGTTTCTCTAGCAATTTCTCAGTTGTTCAGTCTCCACAAATGTTTTCAAAGTGCTGTCTTTGAACTTCAAGGATCATCACAACTTAGGACCACCATACTAGAAAGATTTCCTGTTTCCATATGTAACTTGTCATACATTAAGAACTTTCTTCTGGACTACAGCTCTTGGGATTTCCTAGGAGTCCTGGGAGCTGAAATAATATTAATAATAACAATGATGATGATGATGATGATGATGCTTTCTAAGCACAGATCTTTAATGTAGTGTCTTTGCAAGTGTTGCCACTTCGTGAGGCCAGACAGGTCATTAGTGGAGATAGAGGGCTTGTCTAGATGGGCAATATACTCTGTCTTGCCCCATCTCAGAGCCCTACAGTCTATACGATGCAGGGAATTTGCCCCATTCTGACCTCAGGCAGTCCTCACCATCCTCTGGGGCAGATGCAGGGCTGAGATGGGGGGAAAGTGGGGTAGGGCCCAATAAGACTGTTTTAAAAGAATACATGCTTAACCCTGTTATAGGCGGGAAACACCAGATTGGGTCCCACGTGTCAACAGAAGCCCATCCTGCATGCTGGCCTCTTGCTCCAGCTAGCAGTCTCCCAACTCCTGGAAGGAGTCCTGTAGCATGTGACCAAGGCTGGTCACATGCAGGAGGGCTTGTTCACATGTTGTAGCTGGCTTCCTCAGTGCTGGGACAGCATGGGCGATGGCAGCAGCAGCAAGGGGACTGACGTGTCTGTCAGGACTTCCTCCTGTTTTGTACAGGTAATGGGGAACAATGGGCCTGATCCACAGCCAGGATATGCTGGTGGGGAGCCAGCATGTCCTTCCTGGATCATGTAAATGAGCCCTGAGTCTTTTTTGTGATATCACCACATTTTTGGAATGATCCAAATAATCAAAGCGATGCATGTGAGAAGAGAAGGCTGGGCAACTGATATTCTGTTTTTTTATATATGTAATTGCTTGAAGTATTTTTGATTGTTCTAAATTAATGTTTGCATTGGATTGATTGATTAATGCTTTTAAACTTCTATAACATGCATTATTTTCAATATTTTCTTTTAACTTATATTGTAAGTTGCTTTGGGTCCCATCTTGGGAGAAAAGTGGGATACAAATCAAATCAAATCAAATCAATCAATCAATCAATAAAATGCCTGGTGCTTTCACTATTGTCTATTATTGTCCCATACACCTAACTTATTGCTCTTTCAACTCTAGAAAGACCTTTTTATTCTCCAGACATTTTTAGATACATATTGTTTCATCCAACTGACTATTATATTCTATTTTAATAGATATGGCAGCCAGACTGGTCTCAGGTACATCTAGAAGAGACCATATAACACCGATCTTAAGATCACTTCACTGGCTACGCATTAGTTTCCGGGCCCAGTATAAGGTGTTGGTTATCACCTTTAAAGCCCTAAATGACTTGGGTCTAACCTATGTTCGGGACTGCCTCCTTCCATATAACCCTCCCTGGGCACTCAGGTCCTCTGGGAGGAATCTGCTGCAACCTTTAAAAACTAGGTTTTCTTCAACCTCCCAGAGGACCTTTTCGGCTATTGCTCCCAGATTATGGAATGGCCTGCCAGATGAGTTCCGTCATATCACAACTCTAAATGCCTTTAAAAAGCTCTTAAGATGGATCTCTTCTGGCAGGCCTTTCCTGAATAGATACCCGGCCCTCAGAAATTTGTCCCGATCCCGCTACAGCTACCGTCTACTGTTTATTTTTAGTATTTAAAAGTATGTTTTAAATTTTTGAATTATTTAATTGTATTTTAAGAGGGGGCGTGGGATGGAGGGTTTTGGGGTGTATATTTTAATGCTGTAAGCTGCCCTGATTGCGTTTTGTAGAGGGGCGGGATATAAATAAATATTATTATTATTATTATTATTATTTGCTTTCAATGTACTCTTTATTGTATTTTCATTAGGAAGGTTAGGATTTCAGTCTAATATTGCTTTTTTATTTTAAGCTAAATGCAGAAAATATCTCTGGAAATGGCAGAAATGTATAACATTATGAACAGTGGACCCAAACAGAACCTGTGGTAATTCAGAGAGAGATATTAAATAGTTGAGGCAGGCTGAATGAATGAAAACATTCATGTTCATTACACCATATTCATTCTCTTCCTTTCTTCCTCCTTCAGTGTTTTTTAAAAATGCTCTTCCAGTTCTTCTCCCTCCCTCCCTCCCTCCCTCCCTCCCTCTCTTTGGTTTTGCTCTATTTTGGAAGCATTTTCTCCTGTTCACTGAAGTTCCCAGATTTGATTTTGAAGATAGATTGATAAACAGATACATTTTATATACTTGTTTCTCCAGCTTCTGCAGTACTGCTATTCTGAATACCACTTTTCCCCTTTCTTCTTCTTCTGTGGATTACAACAGCAACTATCAGTAGATATAGCCTTATCAGATATCTGAAAATTGTTCATGCCTCTTGATTCTAAATGTTTCCAAGAATCTTCCAATTTCCTTTGAGAACCTTTCAGAAAAATAATTCTGTGGAATTTATTCTTTGTTTTAAAAGAGACGCACGCTTTTGAGAAAGCTTATGGAAAATAGAAATATTATCATATTATTTTAATAGAATTTTCTGTGTAACTCCCATTATTGTAAATGCAGAAAATAAATCCATTGTTACCAAGGTAAAATAGTCTTTTTGAACCATTTCAAGGTGGCTTGAGTCACATTACTGGGGAAGAAGTACTATTTTCACATGTTATCCACTCCACCCCACCACCACCTCCCCTGAATATTTGAGCATAATGAAATTATATGAAGGAAAAATATAGTGTGGCTTTCTTTAGCAATGTTTCTGGGGTTACTGTAGATGGCAGTAATTTCTAATTCAATATGGAAGAGCTGTTTCATTTATTCCTTGGGCAAACTAAGGACTTTTTCAAATAGGGAGAAAAAAACCCGAGGAGGTCGGGAGAAGAACGGGGCTGTCGCACTTACAGAGCCCCGTTTCAGATGCCGCCATCCTCCTCCTCCTGACCTTCCTCCGTGCTTCTTCTGTGCTGCAGGTGCTACTTTTTATTGATGGAGGTTTTCTGTCAATAAAAAATGGTGCCCGCAGCACAGAAGAAGCACAGGGGAAAGTTGGGAGGAGGACGGAGGAGGCCTGCATCGTCTGAAACTGGGCTCTGTAAGCGCAACAGCCCCGTTCTTCTCCTGACCTCCTCAGGGTTTTTTCCCCCTCATTTGAAAAAGTCCTAAGACACAAAGATCTCAGTCTCATTCAGGACCTCATTTGACACATTGGCACAAGTTTTATAAGTAGACTATTATCCAAGCAATATCAATGACAGCTCATTAAACTATATATTGCAAAAATGTACTAGCAAGTAATTGTTCCTGCCATATAATTAGCAACTATTTATTTACAGTTGTCCCTTCACATTTGAAGGGACAGCCACCACTCTCGAGAAGTACAGGCACTAGTGTTGTTGGCAGTACACAGGGAGGAGAGAGGAGTGTACAGCATGTTTGGGGTGGGGCTTAATTTATTCATGGTTTTTTCACTTTCATGGTTGTGCTCCACCCCTAACCCCCATGAATGTGGAGGGATGACTGTATTACACTGGTGTGCCTCCCTCCAAGGAATTCAAGATGGGGTGCCTATTTCTATCCCTCTGTTTACTCCCACAGCAACATTATGTGGTAAGTTAGGCCAAAAGAGCGACTGTTGCAAGAAATACATGACTTAAACAAGGAAAGGCTCTTATCCAAAGGAACTGCTTATTAAAATGTGGGTGTGCTCTACAGCAAAACACCTGGGGCTCTAGGCCTGAGCAAGCCTTTGGCCTGTGAGTTACCAATCATTAAATTAATCAGTGATGCTCCAAAAGCACATGCAGTCTGATCTGCATGGAGATGGGTGCTAGGAGTGACTGGATCCATCTCAGAATCTGGAAAATTTACTTTTTTTATTACAACAGACTGAACCCCCACCCCCTGAGACCAGTATGAGTCCCAGCTTTGGGGGACAGAAGAGGTATAAAGAAAGTAATGCAATCCAATCCACTATAACCAGCACGGCTAGCTGCAACAGTGACTGGGAGAGTCTTGAGTTGTCATTAAAAATAGGCTAATTTCTTTTTTAATCAATATATCAAAAACAAAACATACCTCAAGATTCAATGAAAGATTATATTTTTAAAATATGTGATTGGAAAACTAACAGAAATCCAAAAAGAAAAATTGAATAAAGACATCTCTGAAGAAGAGATAATAAAGGCAATCTATAAATTGAAAAGGGGAAAAACTGCAGGGCCTGATAGACTAACGGCAGTGTGCTATAAGAGATTTAATGCAGAATTAGTAAAACTATTACAGAGAATTATGAATGATATCTTACAAAAGAAACAGATCCCAAATAGTTGGAAGGAAGTGAACATAATTTTACTGTGTAAAGAAAACAGAGACCCAAATTTAATGGAAAATCATAGACCAATTTCTTTGCTGAATGAAGATTATAATTTTTTTTGCATTAATATTGTCAGATAGACTTACATTAGTATTACAGAATCATATACACAAAGATCAAAATGGATTCCTTCCAAAAAGACAAATCAAAAATAACACTAGAGTGGTTATAAATGTAATAGAATATCTAAATTATCACAATGAAATTAAAGGGGTGTTAGTCTTTTTGAACATGGAAAAAGCTTTTGACAAATTAAATTGGCATTTTGTACTAGAAACAATAAAGGAAATAGAATTAGGATAAAAATTTTATGGTTGGATACAAACAATATACTCTAGCCAAAATGCGAGGTTAATAATTAATGGTCAAATAACAGCAGCAATAAGAATTGAAAAAGGTACAAGACAGGGGTGTCCTTTATCACCATTATTATTTTTATTGGCACTAGAAATTTTCAGCTCAGAAATAAGAAGGGAGGAAGGAAATAGGGGAATTAAAATTAGAAAAGAGGAATATAAAATTTCAAACTTAGTGAAAAATAAGACAATTGAAAATTATAAAAATACATGGGAACCATTTATAAAAAATATTTAAAAAAAAGAAAATGGGGATGTTGGTACTTTGGGATTTGATATTTTATTATTGGTATTATGTTGAATAATGTGAATTGAGAGAAATGTTTACCTATCATTGATGGGTAAAATATCAGTTATTAAAATAATCCAATTATATATTCACCAAATGGCAAAAAGAAATATCTCAATTTATTTGGAAAGGGAAAAAAACAAGAATTAAATGGAAATTATTAACTGATATAAGAGCAAGAGGTGGACTAGGGCTACCAGACCTAAAATTATATTATGAAGCAGCATGTCTAACATGGATAAAACAATGATAACATTAGAAAATAAAAGAGGCTTAGATTTAGAAGGCCATGAATTCAGAATGGGATGGCATGGATATCTTTGGTATGGAAAACTTAAAATTAATGCAGAACTCAAAAATCATAGTATTAGGAAATCATTAATAAGAATATGGAATAAACATAAGAACCCCAAAATGCCAGGTTGGCTATCCCCACAAGAAGCCTTTTGTAGAAGAGAATTAAGAATGGAAAACTGGATAAAATATAGGGATATATTTGAATCAAAAGAAGGTGAATGGAAGATTAAAGAAAGACAACAATTAGAGGAGGAAGGAATAAAAAATGCAATGTTGGAGTTATCAACTGAGAGAAAGGGTCAAAGAGGACTTTAAAATGTATTGATATGAAGGTGAGAAATCAGAATTTGAAAAGTTGCTATGTTCAGATGAAAATCATATAATTAGTAAAATGTATGGATTATTACTAAGATTTAATTTGGAGCAAGAACAAGGAAAGCAATGTATGATAGGATGGGCACAAAATTTGGGATATCAACTATATTTGGAACAGTGGGAGGGAGTCTGGAATCAAGGACTAAAATGTATATGTTCATATAATTGTAAAGAAAATTTCTACAAAATGATGTATAAATGGTATTTATCCCCCCCCCCTTAAAATTGGCAAAAATGTATACGGATGCTTCAGATCAATGCTGAAAATGTCAGAAACAAGTAGGCTCATTTCCCCACCTATGGTGGAAATGTAAAAAAGCAAAGAGCTTTTGGTTTAAAATCAATAAATGGATAGAAAAAATATTGAAAATTAAATTAGATAGGAGACCTGAATTATATGTACTAAATATGATGAATGTAAATGATAAAACGTAAAAAAAGAGAGAAATTTAATTAGTTACTTAGATAGGGCTGCAAGGTTGATCTATGCAAAGAAGTGGAAAACCAATGAAATACCGATATATCAAGACTGGATTTAAAAAGTCATGGATCCTGCTGTAGCTAAGGAAGAACCTTACAACCATGTGGGGTTGAGCAGAAGCTGCTAAGCAGGGCTAAAGGAGGAGTTCAAACTTACTTTGCACACTCGCACTGCCTCTCTCTCTTGTTTCCTACATGCTGCTGCTTGCACCACTCACCACTCTTCTTTTCTACTCCCTCCCTCTCCATGTACCTTGCACCTTGCAAGGTCTCTCACCCTTGTTTCTTACATATCACTGCTTCCATAGCTCACTCTTCCTTCCTTCCTTCCTTCCTTCCTTCCTATTCCCTCACAATGCACCCCTCCCTTCTTTCTTATATGCGACCACTCACAGTTTGCTCCCCCTCCCTTCTACTACTTCCTTCCTAGCCTCACCTCATACCCTTGGCGTGTGCTCCTCCCTTTCTTCTTACATGTTGCTGCTCCCACCACTAAGGACTTTATTACACAAGGGTGGTATAGCACTATTTCTACTGCATAATCATGTCCCTGGATGGTACTTATCAAACAATGCCATGCCTGTCAAGTAACTGCTTCACCCTCCATGTGTTCCTGGAGCGCTCCTTTTCATTGATGGGTAATACCCATCAATGACTCCCAATTGTGGTACTTTTCAATTGTTGATTTCCATGCAACAAGTCCCTCTTGCTGCAGTAACGATTTCTTGGCAATCACCTAGTGTGAGTAGGCATTATTCTGCTCCTCTTCCCTTCTCTGCTCCTCCTCCTCACTATTCCCAAGCAGGCTGGTTTCATTTCTTTTTTATTTATTTCTTTTTTTTTCTTTTTTTTTTTAGTTTAAGCACATTGCCTAATTTTGCAATTGCATTCTAAAAAACATACAATTTTCTTTTTTAAAAAAATGGAAGGCATACATGCGTATGGTAGGGCATAGGAGATTATCAGACGATCTTAATAATTCATGACAGGGATGCCACAGGATCACGAAAGGGCTTCCCTTTCAGACTACGTCATCCCTGTCCCATTCTTCCTCTGTGCTGCTTCCATTCCATCACCATTTCTTTCTATTGAAAGGCTAAACTGTCAATAGATCACCCGTTCTGTTTCTGAAACAGAATCATGGGTTTGTGAAAAGGCACCCTGTTTCTGTGGCGTGATGCCAGGAGGTCTGTGCCAAACACTTCCTGATACGATCCGGACATCCAGGTAAGTGACACCCTTTTCCACCTCCCCGGGTTACTTGGTATCTTTAAAGTGTGTCCTTGGGTTTTGTTTCTCGTTTTGATATTTATTTTTATGTTTAAATTTCCTGTGCAATTGTTCTCTTGCGAGAACGGCCGGGATTTAGTTTCCAGGAAGTGAATGTGTAGTGTGTGGGGAGATCATTATTGTAATGCAATTCCATCTTGTGTATCCCATATTAAGTTCAGTTTAGGAATTTTCCCTGCATGCATCAGTTCTTCCACTCCCCCTTTTCTTAACTAGGCAATTTCAGCCAACTGGAGCAATGGGTCATTCATCACATGACCTAATTTAAATATTATATGACACTTTGTCTAAGTTCCTTTTAAGTTTTGTCTCCATGTGGCTGGAGCCATATTTGCCTTATTTGCTCTCTTAGGAGTGTTTTTGAGTCACCATGTAGCATGTAGCCCACACTGCTTAAAGGCTGGGTGAGTCTTTTCCTACCCTAAACCCTTTTAGTTAGTTAGGGATCTTTTAAGTTTGTTTTAATATGTAGATTAAGATTGATATACCTTCAGTAAACTTTTGATATGCTTTTTAAACTGACTTCTTTGTTGTTTTAATGAGTCTAATTGATTGGGTGATCAGACCACACATTTAAATGTTAATTGAGCTGTGTCTGCATTCCAGTGCTTTACTCTGCTTAATTTAAAAGAAAAGTGTTTTTACTTTTAAAGAAGATATTTTTTTATTTTTAAAAGGGCTAGATCCCTGGAATTTTTTTTAAAATACATTTTTAATTTTAGACTCATACCTCCAACAGAATGCAGCTCTGCTTGAGCTGCATTCATGCCTGGGCTGCTGGAGGGGAGGGGAGGGGAGGGGAGGGGAGGACTTTTTATTCTGAAAAAAGGTAGGTATATGGGGGGGGGAATTAATACTGTGACAGGGACGGGAGTGGGGCAGGAATTAGAAGGCGAGATGGGGATGCTATATTTGTCCCCGTCTAATAATTTCCATACTGAGGTCAGAAGCCATGGTTATGCAGGTGGTATGGAAGACACATCTCAGGACCATGGATCACCAAAGCAGTGCTAAAACAGTAGTTGGGAGTATGGTGTGATAAGAAAGGCTGCAAAACTGGTATGTTTCCATTATTGAACTAGTGAGATTGCAACAGGACAGCAGGCTGGTGTGATAAAGTCCCAACTCTCCCTGCATTCTTGTTGTGTCCCTCATGTGTCCCTTCACTACCTGCAGGGCCCTTTCTCCCTTCCCTTGTTCATGAAAGATGAGACAGACTTATGTTTTGCAGAAAAATTTCACATGACAGTGGCTCATTCCCCCGCCGCCACCCCGGCCATATCTTGGCTCATACAAGAGCTAGAGATTTTTTTAAAACAATGAAAACCTGGACTCTGGGCCAAATGATGCTCCAAATGGGCACTGGGTGGCATAGCTACAATCAGGATAAAACCTGATTGAGGATATGGCAACTCTAGGTTTCATCTCATGGAATTCTGGGATTTGCAGCTTAGAGAGGGGTGTTTAAAATTCTCAGCCAGAGAATTATAGTACTTCAGTAAACTAAAAGTACCAGGATTCCAGAGGATGTATCCATGGTGTGAGTTGCTTGCAAAGCAAATTTGTAGTGTCTTTTAAAAACTCCCATTAATGGGCTTATATTCCTTTTGTATTGGGGGATTTCAATATCTATATAGAGATGGTGTTTTTTTTTAATGATCACTCTAAAATGTTTGTCTGAAAACTGTAATTAAAAAGATTACTAAATTGTTATATTATTGAAATGCATTGTTATATTACTTACTGAACAGCAAGGTTTGCTTTTTTGGAATTTTTTGTTTTTGAATATTTTCAACCATGGTTGGTTGAATCCATGGATAAAGAATCCGTGGATATGGAGGGCCAACTGTACTAGATAACAGAATAAAATACAAAGTGCAAAAATGTTACTCCTACCCTACCCATACATGCATACATGGATACTCTGTGTATCTGCATATGGGAAGATGTTTTGACATTTGTACTACTACTGTTGTTACTTAAAGAAAATTTGTAGTAGAGTTTTTAACCTCAGAAATGAGCCTCCCTTGGGGGAGGGAGAATCCATGCAACATACTAAGGACTTTTTCGGATGATAGTTTAGAACGCTAGCAGCCTCGTCCCCGTTGCGAGGCTGCAGCACTGCAGAGCGTCCCTTTTGGATGACGCTCTGCCCTGCTGTCCCTCTTGAGGTACTGTTGCGTAACCGCGGGGACGCAGCAGTGTTATATTTGGCATTTTTCTACTCACGATCAACTTTCGTGAGTAGAAAAATGCCAAATATAACGCTGCTGCATCCCCGCGGTTATGCAACAGTACCGCAAGAGGGACAGCAGGGCAGAGCGTCATCCGAAAGGGATGCTCTGCAGCGCTGCAGCCTCACAACGGGGACGAGGCTGCTAGCGTTCTAAACTGTCGTCCGAAAAAGTCCTATGTGTTTGCAAGCTGAAGCTACTGTAAAATGCAGCAGCCAGACCAGTGTCAAGTGTACATTTTAGAAACTATATAACACCAGTCTTGCAAGAACTACACTGACTTCCAATTTGCTTCCAAACGCAATTCAAGTTGTTGGTGTTGACAAAGCCCTTAATGATTTGGGGTCAGGATATCTGAAATACCGCCTCCTATCATATGAGCCTGCCAGAAATTTGAGATCTTCAGAGGAGGCCCTGTTGCGTGTCCCATTGTCTCAACACGTTGTGAAGTACACAAGGTACACGTACACCCTGGTACACATAACAGGGTTTTCTTTGTAGCAGTGCCTTGAGTTTGGAACTCCCTACCCAACCAAGGAAGCTAGGCAAGCCCCATCTCTTTTAAGTTTCCGTTGAGCAGCCAAAACAGTGCTATTCCTCATGACATTCAATGTTTGAAATTGCTGTTTTTAACTATTTCAGAACTGGATTCTAGGATTGTTTTTAGACTGCTTTTACGAGTTTTTAAAGAGTATTTTAGTGCATTATAAAACTGTTTTTTATTTGTTTGTCACCTCGGGAGCCCTTGTGAGCTGAGAGGTGATACAGAAATACTTTAAATAAATAATAAATAAAGGAGGTGTCACAAGATATCTACTATATAAGAGCCTAAGAGCTAATTATACATTAACATGCATAGAACTGAGTTCAAAAGAAGCTAAAAGCACACTAGTTCTGACACCAACACAAGCCTCTAATTTTGCCCTAAATAAATATCCATCTAACAATTTTTGATTGTATAAAAATAAAATGCATGATAAGCTATGGGATTTATACACTTCTGCAAGTTAGGCAGACGCAAGCACTGAGTGAGGATGAATGTAAACTACAGTACATGAATTATTTAGCTCTTTTAACAAAGTCTAAAAAAATATATTTATAGTTACATCTACCAGTTCATAACATGCCAAAATATTAGTATTTATGGAAACCCACTGGGTGACCTCAGCCAAGTAACACTCTCAGCCTCAGAGGAAGGAAAAGGTAAACTCCCCTCTGAACAAACCTTGCCAAGAAAACCCCGTGATAGGTTTGCCTTAGTGTTGCCATAATTTGGAAACAACTTGAAAGCACACAACAACAAAAACACAAGCTTTGCCAGTACAGTACTACAAAATAAAACCATTTACAGATGGTAGAAGTTTAACAACTGTGTATCTTCCAACTGTCACAATTTGGCAGGAACCATCCCAATTAAACATCTGTTGTCCCACTTTTTCATCTGTTCTTAAAATCTCCCAGTTTATCTCTCCTCCTTCCTCCCAGCTTCCCCCTTTGTCTTCAGCTTACTTCAGTTACTGCAAACTGAGTTCGAAGTGCAAAAGCAGTTTGGACTGGATTGACTCATCAGTGGGGGAGGAGAGGTAGGGCAAATTTTCCCCCTTCCCTGTAGGCTTTAGGGAAAAGCAAGTGGCTGAAGCTTTAATAGAGTTGCAGCACAAAACCTTAATGCTTTGCAGTGTGATTGGAAATAGTGTGATCAGAAATAGCAGTATACTGGAAATCTGCTAAACAACTTTTGCTATGTAAGGGTTTGGTCTATAGCTCTGTCAGACAAAAAAAAACTTCACAAGAACACAATTAAAGAAATAATTTAACTGGAAAGTTTTTATTCAATTTTGTGTCTGTTTGTTTTGTTTTCAAGCAACAACAATCAGTATTATCAGATGGCAGATTGTTTTTCGTTTTTAAATAAATAAATAAGAATTTCCAGCCAGAGGGCTCTGGTGCCTCACCAAACTATAAACTCCAGGATTCCATAGGATGCAGGCATGGAAGTTAAAGTGGAATCAGTGATATAATTGTGTAGTGTAAAGGGGATCTTTCACACTAAACAATTTTTAATGCTATATTTCGCTTTTACTCCCAAGGCAACATCCTATGGAATCCTGGGATGTGGAGTTTAGGGAGGAGCATCTGGAATGATCAGCCAGAGAGCGCTAGTGCCTTACCAAACTACAAATCCCAGGATTCCACAGGATCTAGCCAAGCAGTTAAATGGAACCATGGTGCTATTATTGTGTGGTGTTATATGGCCTTTAGTCTTGCATGCACTCTTTCTTTCTTCCCCAGCTAAGTGAGATCACATGCCTAGAAAGTGAGGGTGTCTCCTTTCTTCCTGCTGTATTTTTCCTCCCTTCTTTTGTTGTGGTCTGGTTTCCTTGATCTAGGCTAGGATAATTTTTCTGTCTCTTTCAAAGCTGGTGAGCAAGTATTGCCCAGGACACTGAGCACTCAAGAACACAGGATCTGTTGAGTGGAGCATGAACCAGGGTTAAGGCAAGCATTGCCCCCCAAAAATGGTATAGATCCCCCCTTTCTTCTCAACTCTGCTTTTTGAAAAATCTGCTCCAAGTGATGGGCTGCTGCCACTACCCTTTTAGTATCCAGGTTGCTAGAGAAAGAGGTGGTGGGGACAGAATGAAAAAGCAATGCAGCAGCCAGAAGGCAGCAGCCAGCGGTTACTGGTGTTGCTGCCCTGGTTTGCAAATATCCTCTCACTGTGCTGTGCCTCTGAGGGCTCCCCAAAACAGTAGAGTCTGTATAATTTGCACCAATCAAACCATTGATAATCTAGCTCTGTACATGGGAAAACTTTACACCCTTGCCCCACCCTCTGTCACAACCACTATACAAATTCAACTTGCTTCAAACTACAGAGTAGGGGTGGGCAAAAGGTTGCTGTTGCAGGCATACACCCATCTCCCTTCAGTAACTTCTTTTCTACCATCTGCAAGTCCCAGCAGTCTAGCCAGCATAGACAATGGTGAGGAATGCTGCAAGTTGCAGCCTGACATCTGGAGCCCACATGATTCCTACCCCCCCCCCGCCTTAAAGTATTTTCCTGATGACACCTTTTAAAATGACAAAGCCTGATTTCAGTATTTATATTTCCTATGCAGTCAGTCAACTGACACTGTTGAATGTTCCTCTGATGTTTCAGGAGGGGTGGGGAGTGACATTTAGTGTTGGCATGGAATTATTAGGTAGAAGCCTCAGCCATATGATACTCATTCCACACTACTTGCTTCAAGTACTCATTGATATGGACAGGTGTGCAGATGGACCATAAAGCTAGAAGTGGATGGCAGGAACAAAAAAACAAAAAACAAAAAACCCAAATAATCAAGCTACTCACCCACATGTATAGATGTGTGTGTTTCTTACTAGGAGGTAATTAGAAGCCTTTTATTCTCTTATTTCACACATCCAGCACATGCATTTTCCTTCCTTGTATTACTTGCACTGGGAAGCAAACAGCATAATGCACATTCACCATTCAGTGCCACATCACCCCTGCTTCTGCATACCTGAACTAGCATGGTGAACATGCTGTGGGGAGGGTACTCTTTTGATGGCCTCCATGGGGAGAGGCCAGGAGGCTTTGTGTCTGGCGCAGGGTGCCAGAATGCAGTAGATGAGGAGAGACATGGCTTGGGGTATTAAGGCTGAGATGCCCCCTCACATGCCTCTCTCACCCATATACTGTAGCCCTCCCTCTTCCCTCAGTGCAGTGTGAGTTTTACTGGTCACTTTGGGTCCAGCTAGGAATTTTTGCCCCCTTTCCCATGGGAGTAACTGGGGGGGGGCAAAATGAGGGGGCATTGCCCCTCCCCAAATAAGAATTCCACCCTAAAATGAAATTTTCCTTCAGTCCCCAAATTTCTGCCATTACAGAGAGTAAGACATTGAAAATAATTCGCAATAAAAATTATTGGCTGTGCTTGTATTCCCTTGGCAATTTCACCTACCCCCCTTCTCTTTGATTGATGCCTAAACTGTCTTTCTAAATGCTGAGCTAGATTTTTAAATTAGTGCAATGCTAGGAGAAAGATTTCATGGGGGAGGAACAGAATTCTTATTTGGGAGGCAATGCTCTCATTTTGCCACCAATGTATCTGCACTTCTGCTTATATGGACATCACTAACAGGGTGCCAGATACCATTTTATTATCATCACAGGACCTCTATAAATAATGGGAAAGTCCTGCATTTGTCCTACTGTTCCCTCAGTCTTCTACCCATGGGCATTTCTGACAGCCAGTAGAAAGGTTAGGGTTAGGGTTAGGGTTAGAAAGGTAGGCTACTAGACTTTCACCAGCTCTTCCTTCCCCCTGCAGCTTCTTATCCCTGAAAATCTGCCCTGGAGAACTGGGGAACACTCTGGAACAATGTAGGGTGGGAGGGCAGCTGGTAGAGGGGGTACAGACAAAAAAATAGTTGTCCCTTCCATCCCTTTACTAGAACCCTCTGCTGGATTTTCGTTTGTCTATGAATGGGAATCTCTTTCCATTCATGGGTGCCTAGCTAGGGTCTAAGAACTTTATCAGATGCAGCAAATATGGCCACATAAATGCAAAAGGGTGCACATACAAGATGACGTCGTCCTATTGCATTTATGTCTTGTCTATAAGACAATCTGTTTTATTGATGAGACAAGCTGTCAATAGATCAGCTATGGCAATTTTTTGCTGGCATTGCCAGTGTTTGAAACCTTGCATCTTTTTTTTAATGTGAATGGCCGGTCCGGCCAGAACCTTTCCACATGAGATTGTGACAGCCAGGTAGGTGACACTCTTTTTATGAACCTCCCCTGTTTACTTGGGACTTTCAACGTGTGTTTTTGTGCTTTCCTTCCCCTTACTTTTTGTGTGTTATTTTTGCTTTTATTTTTGAATTTCCCATGCTTGTATTTTCTTGCAAGAATCCATGGGATTTCATTCCAAGAAGTGAATGGAGCTCCATTCACTCCTCAGCCATTGGACAGGGTTGTTTTTGGACAGGATGCAAAGTAAGTGTGGTAAAGGGGATCCTTCTGCCAGCATAAAAACATCACAAATTATGCTGGCAAAAGACCAGAAAGGAGGGGAGGTTGATGAAATTCTAAGCCAACACCTGGGATCCAAAAGAATGCTTTGGCATCACCCTTCCCCTCCAAAAATTCCACACACTGCAATTGGAAAAGCTACTTTTTTGGACTCCAAGAATATCCCAGCCAGAAAGCCAGTGGGGTTCTGGACATTTTCAGGCTCTGCACAGAAGACAAACAAAACCATTAGTGCTTAGCTTTGTTCTTCTAGTAATGATTTGTTTGAAGCATTTTTCAAGAAAATTAACATATCACTGAACTTGCTTCAAACTACAGAGCAGGGGTGGGCAAAAGGTTGCTATTGCAACCCATCTCCCTTCAGTAACCTTTTTGGGAGAAAACAAGGGTGAAATTGCCTCTCATGGAAGCTTCGGGAAGTGGCGATTCACCTTTTAAACAGGTCACAAGTCTTCCCTTCTCCCTGTACGGTGCAACATTAAAAAAAAAAAAACTCTTTTAAAGCCAGAAAATTTCTGTCCACTTCCCATTTTCTTTTGTTCATTTTTTGACAATTTTTGGCAGTCTGTACAGCTCCTGAAAGATCCCAAGGCAGAAATTTAGCTGAACATGCCCACCCCTCAAATACAAACAATGATGACAACATCTAAGAAGAAAAGCTTGAAAGGGGCTGCATCTCAAATTGGGGATCATAAAAAGTTTTTTATGCAGTTCAAAGAACAAATGTGCCATATTAATTTATTTTTTCATTTATACTGGAATATTGCACCAGCATAATTTTTCCCCATATGTAAAATCAACACAAAATGCCATCCTTCAGCATTTTTAAAGGAGCACATTTATCAGCTTTTTCTACTTCCAAAGTGTGTTATCTGTTACATGAAAAACTACTTTGAAATAGAATGCTTCTCTTCTTCACAGGTTCTGATGAGAACAGTAAATCAGCTTCACAGAAGTGTAAGCTTAATTCCCAGTAGCCTTACAGCCCGTTCAGAATACAGCTAGAAGGGCAGAGTAGCAATATATATAAAATTCATTGTTCTATTTTAAGCATTGCTGGTGTCCAAAACTCATTCCACGATTTATAAGTATTAGCAATAAATATTTATTCCTACATGGAGATTGCTTCAGAATAAGAAGACCATGAGTGAAATGGCCTTAAGATACAAATGTTATATAATATCATACATTAAATCTACCACTATATCTCCATCTGAATGGCTGTTTGCTATAATTGAATCAATTGTGCCATTATGTAATTATCCTGCAATAAGGAAATACACACAGATTTTTGCAGCAAAAGCCTAGCAATATGTATAGCATAGCAGAATATTTTAATATGTTATAGCGCAGCAGAATATCTGAATGTTACTAGCAACACATTGGCTGGAGTCCTGTTGTTGCATTATGCAAGCAGTGGCAGTTTTTACAGGGTCACACTGTGGTGATGAGAGAAGAAACGGCACAAAATCTGCCAGCTCCAGGCAGCCTATTTCTCTATAGCCTCACCTCCTTCACGGCCACAGTATCTGCTCTACTACTAAGCTAGTCCCATCTGGGCTAGTCCTACCATTATGCAAAGTGAGGCAGCCATCCCAGGCAGGAGATCTGGGGCATCACAAGAGGGCAGGAAATAGTCTTTTTTGTTTGTTTTGCTTATATTGCCAAGAAGGGGAAAGGTGCTTGTAGCATTTTTTGTTTCATAGGCCAAAATAAGGTGACTGGCACATAAATAATATGTACCTTAACTTGGGCATGTAGGAAGCACCATTAACTGTCCCACAATTCAGGGAGTTATCCCAGACTTTAATAAGAGGAACAGTAACAACTTGTTGGTTGATCAGAGTAATAGTTAAACTTAACTAGTTCAAACAAGATTTGAACTCCTTCTGATCTCTTCTTTCTAACTCTGGCAGCTTGGGGAGTATCATCTGGGGTTTCATAGGATGCCAGAAGACTACGGTAAATAACATTGTTATAGCTCTAAATAAAAATAATATGGACCCAATTAATGTGAGTGTATGAGCAAACAAGACACTTTCCTGCCATTTCAAACCAAGATAACTGGAACATACTGAAAGCTACCCCAACAGATGCACAGTAGGACCCCCATATCTGCTGGGGATTGGTTCTGGGACCCACGGTGGATACTGAAAACCGTGGATAATAGCCAATACCATTGAAAATAATGGGACTTCCAGTTTAAAATACCATAGAGTTGCCTTGGAGGACCTAAACATGGCTAGAGAGGGCACATTTTCTAGGAAGACTCTATGGTAGGTGTGCTATCTTGTGTCCTGTGGATAATTGAAAAAGTGGATAATGAATCAGTGGATGTGGGGGTTGTACTGTATGTATTATTGTATTATTAATGGGAGCATCACCTTCCTGATTCAGATAAATATGGTACAAACAAGAGATCTATATTCATTTTCCCAAACTAGTATCACACACTCTGCTTCCTCTCACATAACTACCTCATCTTAACCGAATAGTGAGAAGTGGTGTTTCACTTATATGGCTCTGATTGAACTTGGGATCGTTTTTCCTTTAAGCAATTATATTTAAAGTCCTTCAAATTTCTTCCAGTAAGAAGAGATGCTGTGCATATAATTATCTTTTTTAATAAATCAGCCTCCACAAATTACAAGACTCTGAACAAAGCTGGAAATACAATGCTACCTAACCTTGCACAAAAGGCTTATGCTACCACAAAAGGAATTTTGATCTCTTCTTCTCTCTCCCTGAGTAGCTGACTATCCATATGCCACACCCCAACATGCATTCGAAATCCCTTAGATTTTAAAAGAAGCTCAATTATATCTGCAATAAAGAACCTAAAGTTGCACATTAACAGCAAAATCATTATCTGCAAGTGAATTCTTGCGTAGCCAAAATGGCGCCATTCACAAAGAAGGGGGAACGTATCTCAAAGCTCAATGCAACTCCAAGGGCTCAGCGAGATGGAAGAATTAATTGCAAAAAATAGCACATTACCTCAGTATCGCAGCAGTGTTCAATTGTCCCCCAAATCATTCGCAAGATCACTGACATGGAATGCTATCTGAGTTTGCAGTTCACATGGAGCATGCCCGCAAGAAAAGATGGTGGCTGTGAGTGAATTACCTGCTTTATTATCTCCCCAAAAGCTCCCTCCATCTCCTCCTTTTTTTGCCATTAAATGACAGATGTGGAAGAGCGATCTGCTTACAAACATTTTTTTTGCCCTGCCACTTGAAAATAGCTATTGATTGTGTGCTTGTGTCCCCGAAAACAACAATGGCGACTCCAGCCACTTTGTCACCGGCAAGCCCACCCTCGTGCACATCCCACCAATCACATTTTGACTTCCTGGATATGCCCAATTCAAATAGGTTGTTCAGATGGCCTGTTGTGCACATTTTTGTGTACTTTTTAAAAAAGATTGCGAGAAACAGCAAAAGCTGTAATCACAAACTACTTGGAGTTTCCAGCCCCCATCCTTCCCAATATGGTGAATTCTGGCAGGAGCTCATCCGGACAAAAAGTATTCTGTCTGCATTCTTTGAGGATTTTTTGTTGTTGTTGTTGTTGTCTAAACAACCCCAAGTTTTGCAGAAATAAAAAATAAACTTTGACAAATGGTAGGCTATTAGAACTTATTTCCTGGGGCTTAGATTGAGAGTTGGTCAAGGATAGCACGAATCAGTTCAGGGTCTTGACTAGTAGGGCACACAGAGCCATGAAGGTGCAACCAAGCAGCAGGGTCCAAAGGCTCCAGGACTAAAGCTAATAAAAACCTCAGAGCACAATAGAGTAAATGATAGATGAGAGGCAAAAAGAGAAAGTGTCCAATTTAAATGGCACTATGGTGCTGCCTAAACTGTAAAAATACTCCTCATGGAATGTGAAGAAATCCTACCTGTCTTGATGGGATCCTGGATTGTATCACCATGTTCAGAAGGAGGGGGGCCTAAAAACATCAAAACTCCCAAAGGAAAAGCCTTTGCAGCTTTTCCTGGAGTTTAAAAAAAAAAAGACAGCAAGGGAAATGCACATTCCTGCTCACTGGGACAAGCGATTCACTTTGAATCCCTTTCCCATAGGAGAGGAAGTGTAAAGCTGATTGGCCAGACAAGTGCAGGGCAGGACTTGCTTCATTCCCCTGTCAATGAAAAGGTGTGCTACAGAAATGAACGAAATGCAAAGCAGCAACAGGATAAACACGTCACTGTGATAAATACTGGCTAAATACACCAATATCCTGCTGTGATTGCAAAATACCAGCCTCGTGTAATAAAGTCCTTAGAGCACATGGTGTATGAGCTCTTGGGTGGATGTTGTCAAGATGTGGTGACTCACTCGGTTTAGGTTTTAAATGTAAGGAAGGGAATTGTTCTCCCCCCCCACCATGTTATTGGACTGCACTTCCCAGCATCCCTCATCACTGGATCTCCTGTGTGGAGTTGCCAGGAGTTTCTTGATAAGCATTAGAATATCATGCCTTGTCATCTCTTGACTCCATTCTTCAGACATTTTCTCCCTTGTTCCCCAAACAGTGCAAGTGTGGGTTTCTGCCCAGCATCTCCTCCAGTAGAGACTGACTCAGAGACTTCATTCAGCTTCTCTGCATTCTTCCTATCTGGTTTTAGCAATTTCTTCACTCCATAATTGAGCTGCCCAAGCATCTTCCTGCCTGGTTTGTGATGTACTGTACTTTATTATTTGTCTCACAGTTTTAGCAAGATGTCATCTCCTGCCCTGCAACACCTACCAGCCTATTGATATAGTATCTGTTGTCTGTAACCTTTGTGTGACAGAGGCAAATCACCATGTATCAACAGATCTGTTGCAAGCCAATCTCTCTGCATTCCTGATTACTGAATCTGCCAGTACCCTCCTCTGCTGTATCTCTCCAGCATGAAAAAAAGATGAGCTAAGTTTCACTTGTGAGACTGAACTGGACCTGACTTTTCTGCTTTGAGTGCAGTTTGAATGTGCAATTGTATTCAACTACATTGCTCACGTTATGCAGTCATTAACAAAGCATTTCACTTCTCAAGGCCAGCTTTCAAGGTATTAGATGCAAAGTTCAGTAGACAATGAAGGTGCATTCATACCAGCAATTTGGACACTTACTCGAAAGTGGTATATCTTTTCCCACAGTTTGTAAGCTATAATGCTACCAGTCAGGTTGTTAGACCTGATTGCTCTATGGTTATAAGTGATGCATTAAATTAACTGCACTATCTCGGCTGCAACCAGCTTGAAAATTACACTTTCCCACTTTTGTTGACACAGTAATTGGCCTTGAGAGATAGCACTCCTAGACAGAGTTCAGAAGAAGATTAAATGTATATTTGGGTTTCATTCTGGATATTGAAGAACCTATGCTTACATGCAGTCATCAGATATTGTATGAAGTAAAATACTGACCTGCATGCACAGTCTGAATCCTCCCAGAATCCAAGATAGCCTCTGCACCATGTTATTACACATACATTATGCTGACTGGAAGGGTAAATGGAAACTCCAGTAACTAAGTAGCACTTTTCAAAAGCTCTACATATGCAAACATCACATTTTCTTCTATGAATAGAAATGGATATCCACGGGAATTCCCCAATGCTCATTTCTCATCATATAGAATCATAGAATTGTAGAGTTGAAAGAGACCACGAGGATGATCCAGTCCAACCCCCTGCCATGCAGGAATACACAATCAAAACATCCCTGACAGATATAGAAGAGGATGGTGACAAGAACCTGTAGCCACATGGAGCTATGTCCACATATAGCAGCTGCTGTCCCTGGAATTCTTGTAAAGATCACTTTAGTGAAGTCCCACAATGCAACCAAAGCTAGTTGAGCTGCTAAAACAGGAAGCATCCAGAAAAACATGTTACTGTAGCGCAAATTCCAGGTGCTACAGACCATTTGTACAGTTATTTGCCCACACATAATCTTGCCACATCCCTTTGAAATAGTATGCAAAGGGATTTTTTAGCTCCTTCGAGACTTACCGAGAGAAAGAAGTTGGTAGCATAAGCTCTCCTAGACCTAAGTCTACGAAACCTTATGCTACTAACTCCTCTCTCAGTCTAAAGGTGCTACAAGATCCCTTTGCATACTGATCCAGACTAACATGGCTCTGTCTTTGAATTCTATCCCTTTGAAGTAGGTTGGGCTGAAACACCATGACATGTCCAATGCACTTAATGGGTTCATAGGTACATATTCAGAAACACAACTGTAATGTCCTAAGTAAATGCAGTGATATCAACACTTGTCTATACTGGGAGTAAAAATCTGGTTGAAATTCAGACTACTCTGACCCAGAGTTGCACAAGAAAAAATCTAGACTACTCTGGCTTGGATTGAAGCACCACACCTTGGCCAAAGCCCAAATTGGATTCATCTGGATCCCTCCCCCAGTAGATAAGCCTGCTGCTGTGGGTCCTCAGCTCTGCCGCTGGTGTACAGCCACTCACTCTGAACTCAGCACAAGTGACTGCACCAGCTCTCTGACTTCCTGGCATGCGGCCGCTCGTCCTGAGGGCAGAATGAGTGGCTGCATACAGGGCTCTGCCTTCTCGGTGTCCTGAGATCAGAATGAGCAGCTGCACCTGGCCCATTCATTCACTCTGACCTCAGGCGGAGCCACCAAGATTGGGGGGGGGGAGAATGGTGGGACCTATCAGGCAGCAATTGTCCTGCCTCTCCACTCCCTGAATCCAGTGCAGATCCTTTGTTCACACTACAGTTTTCTCTGGAATTTCTAACAAACTCTGGAGAAAACTGACTTTCCTAAAAACCCTCAGTCTGGTGATATACCCTCAGTCTGGTGCAGATAGGACTGTATGTCACGTGGCATTATCACCCCCAATTTGGGGATAAGGTCACATGTCGTGTGGCTTTATCGGGCCAAATTTGGGAGGGATTCGGAGTTTTTTACTAGTGTAGACAAGATCTGAATCTCATTGTTAATCCAACTAGAGTATAGCATTGAATCACGGGTAAGTGTTGAATCAGAAATGTTGATTTACTAAATTCTCTTGTGGGATTTCTTCACCTAGGCAGATATAGAATCCTTATCTGCTGCAAGGATCCCAATTCCCCTCTTTTATCTCTTCTCTTGAGAGATGGAATAACTAATTTGAATTACCAGCCAAACTCCTTGCTTTCCCTTTCTCCTATGACTGGTTGTCTAGTTCTGAGGAAAAAAACACTAGTAGGTCAAAGGAGTTAAGAGAAGTAAAAACTCTGGATGAGAAAGATAGTGTCATATAGCATCTCAGATCATTCAGCTTGGAACAGCTCTCCAGGTACAAGATTAAAGTAAATAGGAAAATTAAGGTACAGTAGAGGTGAGTATCTGCACAGGAGGATGGGGACCCTTGCAAAAGCCCTAGCTGCACCGTTGCATTCTAGGTGCATGGGGAATGACGTGCCACTTCTACCACCATTTTGGCCAATTTTTAACTGATATTGATTGGTTGGTTGGTTGACTGTGGTTTGGGGGTGCAGGAGAGGAGTTGGAGATGTAAACTGCAAAAGTGTGGCCAGTTTTACATCATTTTGACCAATAGTTTTCTAAAGAGTTTTAAAAAAAATGATACAGCTTCAGGGGGGGGGGGGTTGGGAGTCACCAGGGGAGATCTGGGAGCTGCAAAAGTGAGGTTTAAGTAGTTTAAACTTGTCCCATCTCTGCAAAGCAGCCTCATTTATGCCAACAACTATGCTTATAAAAATAAACACCAATCTCCAACACATCTAACTAGAAAGTGAAAAAAAAGTATTGGAGGCTTCCAATTCTTCTTTGTTTTGATTGTACCTGCTTATTCATAAGTTGCATCCTGTCTCTTTGTTAAATTCTGCTGGATTTTCCTCCCTCCTCCTATGTGTCACATCCAGTCTCATGCAACATTTCAGAAATTGATTTCTACCAGTTTCCACTGAGCCATTATTATTATTTTTCAGCAGTTAGAGTCAGAGTGCTAAAGTGCTTTAGCAATGTTACACTAGTTAAGCATTAGGATCATTTTGGTTTAGGGCTAGCATCCCTTCCCCCCCCCACTTGATCTCTGCTGAACCTTTATCCTGAAAACAATAGCTATGTTTACTGGTGGCAGCCATCTTTACTGGTCCTTAGATGATACAACCACACAGGCATGTACAACCGGTGGTGCAGTGGTTAAATGTCCATACTGCAGCCACAATGTTGTGAATTCAATCCTACAGGGTTCCAAGGTTGACTCAGCCTTCTATCCTTCCATAGGCTGATAAAATGAGTACCCAGCTTGTTGGGGGCAATTAGCTAACACATTGTAAAGCACTTAGGGAGTGTTTTGCACTGATAAGTAGTATAGAAATAGAAATGCTATTGCTAAATGCTGTACAACTACATTTCATTTTGGAAAAAACTGGGCTAATTTAACTAACCTGGGAGAGGGTGGGAATGAAAAGCCCTTAATAATTCTAGGAGTTCCCAGGAAATACTTTGAAATTAAGTAAAATCATGTAGATATCCAAAATAAAATTGGAAAGCACAGGTACTAAACCTTGGACTTGCAGATTTATTTTACACACAAACAGCAAAGCCCTTCTGGTTCTGGTCTCCATCAGCACTAAGCCATTATCATAGGTCTGTATATAGGCTTTCTTGAGCAGTTTCCCACAAAGAGCAAGGTATTACCACTGGAAAGGGTTCTCACCTTTTTTCCTACACACAAGCAGGAATGATTTCCACTTAATAACAATAGAATCTGAAAAACATCCATTATGATGTACATACATTTTCCACTTCTGGTGATCAGAAACCTTTCAGAAAGTCACAGTTTGGAAACTCAGAATCGATTAACATTTCCTTCCACCCACCCACCCACCCAAAACAAGTGAGCCTGTGCTTGGTGTGCCATTTGATTTTCCCTATATTGTTTTTAGCTGGCTGCAAAATTCTATTTCACAACTGTAGAAGACATTTAAGATGGTACATCATGACAATTATGATGAATTATCTTGGAAAATTAAAATCCAAATATCTGTAATGCCACAGAGGATGCTCCACAATAGTGAGAAATAGAATTCTTGCCACATCTTATTTCTTAATTATAGCCCATCACTTGACACACTTGGCACCACAGAAGCGAAATTAAATGTTGGGGCAGATCAGCAGTCTAAGAAAAAGGAAAAAAAGAAAGAAAGATCAATGTGTGGTACTCAACTTCCACTTCACTTGGACCAAACTAGTAATTTTAAGGAATTTTTAGAAGCAAAAATAAGGGAGACCCATTTTAAAATTCACCTTCCTGTTTGCTCAAATGCAAAAGTAAAGGATAACTGTGGTTGAATGTACTACATACTCTTTTTAGAGTATTCCAGCTTAACTGCTACTTTTCTGCCATTGGATTATTTTGTGTGTGTGTGTGCATGCATGCGTGTGTGTGCGTGCGGGCAGGCAGGCACCTTCAAGTTGCCTGTCGACTTATGGCAACCCAATGAATTTCATAAGGTTTTCTTAGGCAAGGAATACTCAGAGGTGGTTTTCCCATTTCCTTCCTCTGAAATATAGCAGTACCTACTATTGGTTGGCAGTTTCCCATCCAAGTACTAAACAGGACTCACTAGAAAAGATAATAACACTTGGTATGTATAAGGTATGTAAAAGGCAGTAGAAAAAGATGAAGGCATTACAGATGGATAGATTCAAGTTAAGGAAGCCATAGCCCTGAGTCTGCAAGACCCAAGCAGGGCTGTTGATGGAGATTATCAGATGCAGGGAAACGTGGCAAAAAAACCATGCCCCAACCACATCAGGAGATCACAAGGAGAACAGAATGGACAACATTATCAGACACTGCATCCTCAGCCATTCCCGGGCATAGCACTGTTGAGGATGAGGCTTCCCTTTTTCATTGATGGGGACAAGCCACCAATAAGACAGGATGCCTTACTCATGCCTGCACTAAGCCCCTGGGACGCTGAAGGATGTCATTGTCTGATAATATCCTGTTCTTGTCACAATTTTCTGATGCGATTTTTTGCTACATCTCATAATCTCCGATGACAGGCTGACTTGGAGGCCTATCATTCATAGGGATGCCATAAGTCGAAGTTGACTTGATGGCAGTTAACAACACTATGTTTCCAGGAAGAATAAAATATATACTTAGAAAGGAATGCCGTGATCACAAAAAGTCAACATGGATTTCTCAAAAACAAGTCGTGCCAGACTAATCTCACCTCTTTTTTTGATAGAGTTACAAACTTGATAGATGAAGGGAATGCAGTGGATGTAGTGTATCTTGATTTCAGTAAGGCTTTTGACAAGGTCTCCCATGATATTCTTATAAAAAAGTTAGTAACCTGTGGGCTAGACAATGCAACTGTTAGATGGATTTGTAATTGGTTGACTGACCGAACCCAACGGCTAGTCACCAATGGCTCCTCTTCATCCTGGAGAGAAGTGATCAGTGGGGTGCCATAGGGTTCTGTCCTGGGCCCTGTGCTATTCTACAGCAATAATTGGATGAGGGAATAGAGGATCTGCTTATCAAGTTTGGAGAAGATACCAAATGAGGAGAGGTAGCTAATACCCCAGAGGACAGGATCAGTATCCAAAATGACCTCAACAGATTAGAAAGCTGGGCCAATGCTAACAAAATGAAGTTCAACATGGAAAAATGTAGGATACTACACTTGGGCACTAAAAATGAAATGCACAGATATAGGAGGGGGTGACACATGGCTTGAGGGCAATACATGCGAAAAGGATCTAGGAGTCTTAGTGGACCACAAGCTGAACATGAGTCAGTAGTGTGATGCAGCAGCTAAAAAAGCCAATGCGATTCTAGGCTGCATTAATAGGACTATAGTGTCTAGATCAAGGGAAGTAATAGTGCCACTCTATTCTGCTTTGGTCAGACCTCACCTGGAACACTGTGTCCAGTTCTGGGCACCACAATTCAGGAAGGATACTGATAAGCTGGAACGTGTCCAGAGGAGGGTGACCAGGATGGTGGGTGGTCTGGAAGCCATGCCCTATGAGGAACAGCTTAGGGAGCTGCAGATGTTTAGTCTGGAGAAGAGAAGGTTGGGAGGGGACATGGTAGCCTTGTATAAATATTTGAAGGGATGTCATACTGAGGATGGGGCAAGCTTGTGTTCTGCTGCTCCAGAGACTAGGACTGTCATGATGAGGTGACTTCAATGCCCATCATGGAGTCAGAAATACATTTGCCACAACTATAATTCCCAGTATCTGTAATCACCACTTCTCTTGTCTGAGAAGCAGGTAAACCAGGGGTCTGAGAAGTGGTAGGTGGGACCCTCATTTCCTAAACATGACATCACATCACCTGACTGGAGAGCAAATCAGATTTGGCAATGCAGAAGCCAATCAGATTTGGCTAATGGAGTTTTAAGTTTCTGCACTCCTTTGTCTGGAGACACATGGCTTAAGACCAGCAGAGAGACACATGATCTTGGAGAAGGTCTGAAGAGCAAACCTCACACATGTCTCAAGAGTCATCAAAAAGCCACATGTGATACCATGAGGCCTGAAGGGCAGGCCTATTTGAATTGCTCTGAATTCCATCAACACAGACTGATACATGGACTTCATAAATGTAAGTTAGTATCTTGTTAGCTTAGGCATATGTCTAGGTAGAAATGTGTTAGTTTTTGTGATTTATTTTTAATCCTCTGACTTAATGCATCCTGTGTAACCTTTATGTTGGAACCTGGAGGAAAGAATTTCTCTCCATGCTAACTGTTTAATCACTTGAACTAGAAATAAAGCTTTTTCTGTTTTTCCTATTAACACATGTGCACATGTCTGGCTTGGGCTAGCTATCATTATTCTCTCTGGGACAGAGAAGGGAGAGGTTAGGAGTAACCCTCATTTAAGGCTGGAGGTTTAAAAGAACAATGTGATTGTCCCCTTGTAATCACATTTCACAACTGAGATCAAATCAAGGAGTGGTGGTGGCTATCAACACAGTTTAAAAGGATTTCTAGACTAGAAGAATCCCTCAAGTATGTTTCTCCAAAAGGGTAGCTCTGGGGTTTCTCAGGCAGCAGGACCCCAGGGCCCCATCACAAGGACATGAAGCAATGGGTTCAAATTACAGGAAAAGAGATTCCACATAAAAATTAGGAAGAACTTCCTGACAGTAAGAGCTGTTTGGAAGTGGGATACACTGCCTCGTAGTGTGGTGTAGTCTCCTTCTTTGGAGGTTTTTAAACAGAAGCTGGATGGCCACCTGTCGGTAATGATTTGATTGTGTATTCCTGCATGGCAGGGAGATGGACTGGTTGGCCCTTGTGGTCTCTTCTAACTCTATGATTCTATGATATATAAATGTGCCAGAACACCCGGGGGGGGGGAATTGTAAAGTATATCCATAATAGTCATGCACATGTAAAGGCTCCATCTTGAGGTTCATTTGGAATGAGAAAGGAAAGTGGTGTGGCCATATGAAGGGGTCACACCAGGACTTTGGAAAATTACCTTTTTGGACTACAGTTTCCACAGTCTCTCTGCTTGCATGCCTGTATAGTCCAAAGAAGTAACTTTTTCAATCTTATACACTCAAGACAAAGAAAAACAGATACTCCTATGTTGCAACATTGTGACTGTTCCACTAGGAATATTAAATTAAGGAAACACTGGCAGGCCTTATAATGGTATAGCAGGGAGTATCTCAGATTAATTCCAAAGATGTGGCCGCTGGGAGGAAAATAAGAAGTGGACATTGTAACTGAAATAGAAGGGTGTAGTATAAATCTGTTTAAATAAAGTACACATCGAAGATGTCACAGATGCAACAAGACTGGCTCAAGACATATTGCTGTCCTTGACAAAGAAAGGGATTCCCCATTCATCTCTGTTCCTCATGCAGGAGCCAAATCAATTGGCAGTTGAAACTTACTTGCTTACTGACAATGGGGCAAAGTCTTCCACCATAACTGAGGACACCAGACTAGGTTAAGAGGTGCAGGGAAGACCATCTGACACTGGGATGGAAAGAGTATTTGACCTTATTCATTTCCCAGATGAAAAATGTGTTTCATAACACAGAGGTGAGAATTTTGCAGTTTCTGCCCAGTATCCATGCATCATAAATTGTTTTGGGAAGTTATTCTGTGCAGAAATACATCATTTTTGCATGAAAAACTATGTTTTGTTCAAGAGAATCCTCAACACTTTCCAGAAGTGCACAGAAATAAAATTGATGCTAATTATGGCCAATTTGGCCCCAAAAATGTGTGTTTCTGGAAACAGTTTTTTCTCCAGGAGATCTTGGGTTTTTTGTTTGAAAAACCCATGTACTTTTTTAAAAAATGCCCTTTTCCCCCTGTAAAACACACATTCTTATTTTTATGTGGAATTGCTGCTGATGTTTCTGCAAAACCCAGTATATGTTGCACAAAAATCATGGGTATTTCTGCGCAGACTAATTTCTTGAAACACTTTGGTATGTGCAAATGCCATGTGAAAATTGTGCAGAAATATTTGTTGCTCCTGCAGCAGGGAGCAAATTGAAGAAATTATTCATTCTTGCATGCAGTTATGAAATAGTCCTATATTTACACATACAGGTTTGACCTCTGACACCTTGACATTGTTCCACCTAGTCCTGGCATCTGCTACCTGTGGCAGTTGCCTCATTCTACCTAATGATAGGGATAATGCTAGGATTCAACATGCATCTTAGCACAAATGCAGTCCCCCTCGCCGTGATTGTTAAGAAAGTGAAAGTGGAGAGCTTCAAGAAACAGCTTCATCCTATAATGCGCAGGTACATGTTGGACATGAATTAAAGGATGCATAACAGTTGGCAGGTTTAGCTAGATTTACACACTGCCAGTATCAAATTGTTCATGAGCTTTTATGACACAGAACACATACAAACTTATTAACTCTCTTCATACTAGTGTTTTAGTCCTATGTGATTGCTCTTTGTTGGTTGTGTTCATTCATTCATACCAGCATTGTTGTTTGTACTGTTTGTCACTTGTCACTTTTATGACTTAATGTGATTATATATGTTTTATGTTTTCTTTATTTATTGTTTGTCACTCTAAGAACATTTTTTGGTTGTAGAGCGAGTCATAAATATAATGAATAAATAAATTCCCATCGGCTGACTAACAGCACATTCCCTGAATGTGTTCACTACTGTGCACTGGACTGTAAATGAACTGAGCTTTAATTATGAAACTATTCCAGCAATTCCCCATATGGTGTCTATATTTATTGGCTGTGACACAATAAGTAACAACAACAAAATAGCACCTGCAACTGATTATATATTAAAAGCTGAAAGACAGGCTGAGAGACTGGAATAAACTTTGCTTAATTGTCTTTCACCTTCTGGATCCAACTATTTAAGCCAATGGGACCATAATATTTCAGGCTGTATAATCTTTCATAAATAGCCTCATGCATAGCCAGTCCTCCCAAACCTACTCTCAAATATGTCCAGTAGACAGCATATCAGCCAGTCCATGGAAGTTTTCTATTTTTCAGTAGCTGACACTTCTTTTTCTGTGTGGTTGAGACAGGAGACAGATTGATTTTAGAAAATGAGACCACTTTAAAAACTGAGGCCAATTTACCCCAATTTTCACATTATATATCGAATGTTATGATTATATGATTATATTTAATTACACTTATTGTATTATAATTAATATGAAACTATACTGTATTATGTTATTAAATTATATTTCAAAGGAGCTAGATAAAATCCTAAAGTGTAAAGACAGATAATTAAATACCAAAGTTAGAATCATCCATGCCATAGTATTTCTAATTTCTATGTATGGGTGTGAAAGCTGAAAAAAAACCTGACAGGCAGAAAATGAACACATTTGAAATGTAGTGCTGGAGAACAATTCTAGGGATAGTGAGTGTTAGAGCAAATCAGGGCTGAACCCTTGCTGGAAGCCAAACTGAGGCTGTTGTACTTTGGACATACCATGAGATGAAATGACTCATTGGAAAAGATTATTATGTTTGGTAAAGCGGAAGGCAGTAGAAACAGAGAAAGATCACATTTCAGATTAATTGGTTCAATTTAAGGAAACCACAGCCCTGATTTGCAAGACCTGAGCAGGGCAGTTGATGACAGGAAGAGGATTTTGGAAGTCTCTTATTCATAGGATCACCATAAGTCACAGCCAAGTTGATACTATACTATGCTGTCAGCCCTCCATATCCACAGAGTCTGTATCCATAGATTCAACCATCCATGGCTTGAAAATATTAAACATTTTAAAAATCCAAAAAACAAACCTTGCTGTTCGCCGTTTTATATGAGTGACGTCCTTTTACTGCACCACTGTATATAATGGGACTTGAGCATCCACGGATTTTGGTATCCATGAAGGGTCCTAGAACCTAACTCCAACAGATACCAATCATATACAATATGATTTTTATATCAATATGCAAAGCGAGCAGCAGAAATGTAGGTATGTAAAAATTGAGGGCAAAAAGCTGGACATGGGAAGACAAGCGAAATAGCATAAATTAAAAATGAGGAAGGAGAGGAGTACTGTCCATTACAGAGTTCCTCTTTGCCCACTGCTATCCTCAAGAAACAACATTTGGGAGAGTTAACAACTCTTCAGCAAGGGATAAGGAGTGCATCTAGCCCCACCACTTCTCTATCATCCCATGGAAAATGGCACATCTGAAGTAGAGAGGTTCCTGCCTCCGGGGAGACTTCCCACATGACCAGGATGCCTGGTTTTCTTGGGTTTTTGACCATGTAGAGAACTCCACAAGAAAAGAACTTCTCCTCCTTAGAGACACTGCTTAACACAGCCTGATGAGGAATGATGGGAACTACAGTTCAACAACATCTAGAGGGCCACAGAATTCTCATCCCTGACTGACGTTTTATATTTCATACTTGGATTAGCTTTACTAAAGGCAAGAAAAGAAAATGACCTTATAGAATATCATATAACTGGACCTTATTTCCCATAAATTCTCTCATACATTTCTGTGACAGAGATGGGTTATTTCCCTCCATTTTACATAGCAAGCAGCACTTCCACTATATCTGAAACTGGAACTGGTGTACTAAGTTAACATGTGCCCAAAAGGTGCAAAAAGCCTGACATTCATTAGCCAGGATAGGCACAGCTCATGCCCACATGTCTCTCCTACATTATCTATATATGCTGTGTATCTTCTTATAACATAGGCTTGTTGACACTTGTGCAATGATGGTTCTATAATGGACTCTTGTGCAGATCTATGGAGACATGAAAGGATATGGGGAAAAATATTTGGCCTGCATAGGAAGTCTGAGCTGCTTCCAACTATAGAAAAGACCAAATAGGAGAACGGTCTGTCAAGAAGGGATTGCTGAGAAACTAATCTCATTTAATCTTCTTTTGAAATGTCTTTTTATTCTTTCTTCTCCCTGAAAATTTACCTCTCAAACATCAAAACAGCTTTTAGAATGCTCTTTCTCAGAACACTTGCAATAGGCATGTAATGCCAAGAATATTCCACACAAAGCAATTGTTAAATACTAGAAATATGAGATCCTTGTTCTTGTGTGAAACTACATTTCAGAGGAAGATGTGAAGTTGTGGGGAGGGTTTTGGGGGAAGGAGGGAGAGACAGAAATGGAGGCAGTCCTTATGAAAGAAGGCACAACTTCAAACAGCTGCAAAAGACAAAGAGAGGGACAGAGGAAACCCAGTTTCGCTCTTAAAATGAGGACATGTTCAAAATGCAGCAAGCATTTGGCCCATTATACTCGACAGCATTATCAAATTATCTTTATTATCAAACAGAGCTGGTCAACTGGGAACCTGAAGGCAGAAGCCCAATACGGCTTAGGTCCAGATTATCCGAAAGAGCATGTCTCCCCATAGGAGCTTGCAAGGGTTCTTAGCGATTCAGGGGAAGGCTTTCTCTCAGTCCCACCACCACCATCACAGGCTCGCTTGGTGAGGACACAAGAGAAAGCGCTCTCAGGGGAGTCCTCCACCAGCTGGCACTTCCTTCTGCAGAAGGCTCGAATGCCTGCCAGTGAAAGGAGAGCAAGGAGGCAGCCAAAGTTCTTCTTTTTTTTAAAGTAGGTTTTTAATGTGTAAGCTAGGAAGCTTCTTATTGGAATGTGTGTGTGTTTTAAACCCAGCCTTCAGAAAGCCACCAAGCTGTCTGCAAAGCTTATAAGAAGCTGGCAGTGATGCTCCAGCTTCCTCTATTCTTGGCCTGGCATAAGATGTATAACTTTCCATTTAGATACAGGCTGGTTGTGGTTCTACTGGTGGAAAAGTAAGAGAGGGATAAATAAGGAGCTCACACTTATAACTGCTGGATAAGCAACCATCTTCTGTTACTGGAGTGAGCAAAGTGTACCCCATGAACCACACCTAGTCCCCATGGCTGTTTTGGCCAGATTAAGGCTCCTCCAATGCTTCTAGCACTCTTATCCTCCCCTAAAATTTCAGATTTATTTTTAACAAAAAAGGGGAGACAATTGGAGAATTAACCATTCCACTTCATTTCTTCCATATACCTGTTTTAGGAGATTTTCAGACCGCGTTTTACTGTGACTCATGCGGGAGGAGCTTCCGGGAGAGGGACGGCGGTCTTGCGTGGCAGAGGGTCATTTTCGGATGCTGCCATCCCTCTCCCGAAACCATCCGTGTCACTTCCGTGAAGCTTTGGAAGCCTCAGCGCCATATTTTAATCACGGGCAACTTCCGTGATTAAAATATGGCTCTGCGGCTTCCGAAGCTTCACGGAAGTGACACGGATGGTTTCGGGAGAGGGACGGCAGCGTCCGAAAATAACCCTCTGCCGCGCAAGACCGCCGCCCCTCTCCCGGAAGCTCCTCCCGCATGAGCCACGGTAAAACGCGGTCTGAAAATCTCCTTAGTCTCATGGGGTCCTCCCCCCCCCCCAAAAAACCCCAGTAAGCAATCAGTTTGACCACTTCCCTTTGGGGGGGAGGGGAATGTCCTTATGGGCCTAAATCAGATGCCGAGAAGATTTGAGAGACACTATTGGCCATTTCTGTGGTAGAAAAAAATCAGTGAAAAAACTGAAGTGGATCAAGGGACTGAGGAGAATTAAAATGAGGACAGCCTTTTAGGACCTTTCACAACCCCTGGAAATTGCCTATCCCTGCTCTATTGTCTCCAAGTTAACAAGAAGGACTAGGAGATGCATTTGTAGTTGCCCAACTAGCATTTCTTTTTCCCTTTCCGAATTAAGGCCTACTGACTCACCTAGCACAAATTTGTCTGTAAAGTGCAGCTGCCAATGCACTTTAAAAGTAAGAGGAACATCAATAACTGGTTTGAAGGCAATGGTAAAATTTGGTAATGCTACTGGGGAAATCTGATGGACCTAGGGAAATTCTTACTCATAAATGTACTGCCTCCCCTCACTGCCCTTATAATTCCTTGGCTTCCAGTTCTATTTCCTTCTCTTCTTTCTCACACTGTATTTCTATTTATGATTCGAGAACATCTAATCTTAAAGTTTTGACCAGCCCTGATTGCCAGCTCTCATCATAGGAAAATGCATCATTCTCCTTTTGTTCTACAAATGACAACATGAAGTGGAACAAAAGTTGCATGGTGACACAGTGAACCCCTGAAACACAAACCTACGCCTCTCAGATAAAAAATCTAGTGAACCACACTTCCCAAATACTGTATAGGATTGTAACAAAGTTCTGACCTCTGTTCCATGATGTGAAATACAGTACATAACTATGGTATTTCAAGGAGGTACTGAGATCTGCATTTATCTGCCTCGTGTGGTGAATCACTGAACTGCAGGTGGAAACTTGTCAACAAAGAACCTTCCAGACCTGGGGCTGTTTCACATTCCACCATTACAGCACTATAATTCTACTTTAACTGTCATGGTTTCATCCTATGGAATTCTGGGATTTTCACTTTAGGGAGTGACATTTATTTATTTAGTGTCTTTATATGCCACCTTTCTCCTGGTGTGGGAACCAAGGCAGCTCACAAACCATAAAACAAAATTAGCTAAAAATATAGTAATTTTGCTAGAGCAGCAGATCCAGTTATACTCTGTTCTGTAGTTGCTTGCTTTGTTCTGTAGTTGGTTGTTCTTTGGCCCCTATTCCTGGTTTCTGGATTTTGAATCACTCCAGACTGCTTTCCATGGCTTAGCACTGAAAGGGTGACATTTAACCTTTCTGCTCACAATTTCAGCATTTTGGCATGCTAGTTTAGGATAAGAACTAAGCACTTGAGGTTGGCCCCGAAGTTACAATGAGGAGAAAAAATGAACATTGCCCAGTTCAAATAGAAGGTGACAGTAAAGAATTCCATTGCCTTCTGACAGAATTTATCAAGCCTACTGTGGATTTAAATACATCTCCATAGTTTACTGTCTATTTGCCTACAATGTCTATGTTCCTACTTGGTATGCAGAGTAAATATGTTAATATTTGAACAATCCTAGAGGGAAAACACAACACGGGGGGGGGGGGCAGCATTAGATCATAATATGACACAACATGCTCTTAACACAATATGCAAATACTGACACACAGCACACATTTGCTCAGCAGTGTCCCCATTAAAACTAATTATGCAAGTTCCCTACCTGGGTAAGCACACTATGGTATCACCCAGGATTACTTTATCATGTTAGCTTTGTCTCATATTCAAGACATAGCAATCCACAATCTACCTTCACTCATTATCTTATTTTAAAGTTCACCTTAACAAATCCCTGAGGCATTGATGGCTGGGGAAATAAACAGTAAGGCAGCCCTTCTTCCCCTTCACAGCTCCTCATCAGCCCACATTAACCAACACAGGCAAATGAGAGACAAGATTATTATGGCTATGACAGGCATGTGGTGCTTCACATGGCTGGCTATGACAGAGAGACTGGAAGAGTTTATTTCTGACATTTCACCTGCATCTGTGGCATACCATGCAGCTGTGGACAAGTTTACATAGGGACCACTAAACGCAGTGTGCAAACACAAATCAAGGAACATAAGAGACACTGTAGACTTGGCCAGGTGGAAAAATCAGCAGTAGGAGAACATGTTATAAACCAACCTGGACACAAAATGTTATTTAAAAACACAGAAATTCTGGACCAGGCCAACAACTATCATGTCAGAATGCACAGAGAAGCTATTGAAATCCACAAACACCTGGATAACTTCAACAGGAAAGAAGAAACCCTAAGAGTAAACAAAATCTGGCTACCAGTCTTGAAAAACACTTAAATCAAAACTCAACACACGCAAATGAACTCCACCCAGGGACAGGGGGATTTCCAGCAGATAATGGGCCATTAGCCAAACAGACACTAATCCTCCTTGCATATCTCCACCGAGAAACTAGCCATTCAAATACACAAATGTAAACATCCTGGCCAACAGGGGCTCACAGTGTATAACCCCCCACACACACATACACACTTCTACCCAACCACTCTCTGAAGATGCCAGCCACAGATGCAGGCGAAACATCAGCAACAAACTGTTCCAGAACACGGCCTCACAGCCCAGAAAAAAACCATGGAAAACCTATGGATGCCGGCCATGAAAGCCTTCGACTTCAAATGTAAACCATTGCTTTCACAGCATTCAGAATATGGAATTGGTGGGGAAACAATAAAAGCCCATAGATAACAGTGGAAACATCAGCTTCCCCATGGCTGTTTAGGTTTATTGCATAATTACAGTTTTTAAATCTCTTCTTATCCCATCCCAAGTATCTCTCTTATAGTTGAGAGTTACTAAAAACAGGTATGCAGTACAAACCTGAGAATCTAGCATTTAAGAATTTAGTGCACTGAAAAGCAAATCACAGAAAGCTGGTCCAGAGCCTTTATGGGTGCTTTATGATGATCACAAAATGGAGGAAAGTTCCAACTACTTAGCATTTGGGAAACATGGCTTCTTTGAGCTCTGTGATCTATGGATGTACTCATGACAGAAGATACAAGAGAACACTGTTTTCAGAGTTTTAGCAATTCTTTGTGTTAATGCTTGTGCTAGTGTACACACTGAAGAAATGTTGTGAGTGCTAACTATGAGGTTCTATGGAGGGGTGTGGTCAGAGCTTACTTTTTATTATAGCTCCCAGAATGCATGAGCCAAGAATTGCCCAGTCCAGAAATGAAATTTTTCTAAGCTCTGGCTGTGGCAGAGCACAAAAACATGCAGTTATGTCCTTTTAAAAGCTCCAATAAATAATAATATCTAATTCAATTGGATCTGATTCAGTTGTGTTGAATGGATTCACAGCCTTTTCAGCCGATTATCAGTTAAATTGCATGACCTTCATACAGACAAGGTTTTAAGATTCTGGTAACTATTTTGAGTCTGTTAATTAAAAAGAGAAGACTATTAATTGTTTGTCAAGTCAACCAGAAATATGAATTAAAAGATGCCTGTAGAGAGAGAATAATACTTTTATATTCATAAAGGAAACACTGCAACGAGCATCCGATTGAGGCTCATGTTTTAAATCTATGATAGTAGAATCGATTCATCACATCATTTCATGTTTCATCCCAAAGGCAATGTGTTTCTTCTGCCAACTAAGCTAATTTTCTATCAAGTCAGCAATTTTTTTCTGACTCAGAAGTCAAGGGAAAATGTTAGAGAATAAAATTTACTGTCCAACCAATTTACATCTTCATAATCTGGTTGTCTTCAGAGGCTGAATCAATTAATGGGTGCAACCAAGACTTAAGAGCAGTTTTGAATGTTCAAGAGGAGCATCAATGAGCAAGAAAAAACACAAGTGGGTCTACAGTGTAATGAAGCATAACTCTCATCTTTTTGTTTCCTGTTTGGGCAAACATCATTTTGAAAAGCTTTGTTTATTTGTTTGTTTACAATGATCGTAAATAACTCTTCATCTATTGCCATCTTACAGAAGTTTAATTTTTTAAAAAAATCCTGATAAGTCTAATGTGAAAACGGAAGGAAGTGCATATGATAGACAGCTATACCACCTGGTATCATATATTATTCTAAAATGCCTGAGGAGTCACATAGGTTTTGACCTAGTCTTGAAAAAGAACATAATGCCAGCACCAGCTACACTTCCATGGGAAACTGGTGCTTAAAGGAACACATTGGAGTCAGTTGATGCAGTAAAGAAGAAAATGGCAGATGTGTTGAAACAGCTGACAGAAACTGATCTGCTCCATGCCTTCGACCAGTGGAAAACAAGACTGAATTGGTGTGTGAGTGTGAATGGGGAGTATATTGAAGGGGATAAGCATTAGAATTGTAATATATATAAATAAAGATGGGTTATTATATCAGTCTCGTTATTTAATAGACAGACCTTGTATATTGTGACTTCACCTGGATGTACTTGGCAGCAGCTGGTAAAATCACCCGGTTCCTTCTTAAGGAGGCTTTCTTAAGATGTGGTTGCACACAGCCACCACTTTCAAGGAAGCTAATGCCTTGTAAAGTGGCATTAACTACTTCATGAACCTATTCAGTCACTGCCCTCCCCACCCTTTGATTGAAATGATTCAATCAATTGAATTCTATTCATTCCATACAACCAATCTAGGTGAAACTCTGGAACTCTATTCACTGGAACTCTATCAATGAGAGCATCATGTTCAGAGCAAATATGTACATATCTATCCTTACAGTGGCTAGCAAACATGTCACATAGAGAGATGGTGATACATTCAGAGATAGAGAGAATTAAAAATAATTTTAAAATGCTTAGCTGAGGTAACAAATGGAAGTTAGAAAGGAACAGAAGAGTCAAATAAATGACTTAGAATAAGAAAATGTAATTTTATTAGTAGGAACACACACAAGAGGAAAACAATGTTAACGGCATGATGCTTGTTTTTATATTCATGCATTTCCTCAGCTTTCATGATTTTTTTAATGAAAGAACAGATAATTTTTTCTTTTGTGGTTGCTGTTTTTAATAAAAATTTATTGTATAAAAAATTGTCTGTACAGCTGCATACTACAGAATATTCTGTACCAGTTCCCTCTATGGCTACACACAAGTATGTGCAGATACTAAGTTCCTAATTACAGTTGTCCCTTCACATTCGCTGGGGTTTGGTTCCAGGACCCCCCGTGAATACCCAAATCCGTGAATACTCAAGTCCCATTATATGCAATGGCAGAGCAAAATGGTGTCCCTTATATAAGATGGCAAAATCAAGGTTTGCTATTAGGATTGTTATTTTTTTAAGAATATTTTTCAAGCCGTGAATACTCAAATCCGTGAATGTCAAATCCGTGAATGTGGAGGGACAACTGTATTTAAAGGATATCTTAGGTGATACACAGCTACAGCTATTTCTACAGATCCCATGTGCACATACACATGCATGCATGCACACACACAAGCATTCCAGAGCTTTTTCTTCTGCTATACAACATAAACTAATAGTGGGAATTCAAGCATGCTCTCCAGAATTGCTACTGTACAAGTGGAGACTGCACACAGATCACTATTAAAATTGTAGCTAATTCTTTATTTACAGATTGGTATCATTTGCTTAATTGCAGGATAGTGTTGCCAGTGGGGCATAATTGACACTTGGGTTTGCCAAACAAATAATTGCCTGGAATTATCTTTGTGGAGTCAATAAACTTTTCTTGGCAAGGTAATCTGGAACAGAAAGTTCTGGTCAGATTTATAAACCAAGGCAGAAGAACAAGGATTCATACTGCCTTAAGACAATAATTTCCCCAGTAGATGGACTTATCTTTTCCTTAAGTTGTTCTGTAGACTAGCCTTCCCCAACTTGGAATGATGATGATAATGTTTATTTATAATTTATTTATAATGCCCTTTTCAGCAAAGGGCGGAACATCAACATATACAGTCAAGGACAAGGATAAGAAAACATAACACTACAAATAGGCATGAAAGAAAATACACAACACCCTAATAGTCACTACCCTTCTCAGCAACCTCAGGTACAACTCAGCAGCTTAATCTGATGAATCAAAGAGAAATGTCTTCAACCCCTTATGAAAATGGGTGAGATCCTCCTCCAGCCAAAGATCCAAAGGAAGACAGTTCCACAGGTATGAAGCTGAATCTTGAAAGGTTTGCAGCCTTGACAGGGCTGTGTTGTCAGTGGTACAGACAATAATCCTTTGCCTACAGATCTTAAGATTTCTAGATGATACATACCATGCCTTAAATAACAGAACCAAAAGTTTGAAATGAGCCCTGGCCCAAACTGGTAGCCAATGGTGGGATCTATGGGGAGAAGAGACATGTGAATATTTAGGGAGATTTAAAACAACTCGGATGGCATTGTTCTGGATTAAAACCAGAGGAAGAAGAGAGCAGGAAGGCAAACCTGTCAGTAGAATATTACTATAAATAAGGTGTGACAAAACTAAGGTGTTGGACTACAATCCCCACTGGCTACAAACTATGTAGCTATTGCTGGCTGGGATGATGGTAGTTGTAGTCTAGCACTTCTGGAGGGCACCAGGTGGGGAAAGTTTGATGGTGCAATAATAATACAACAGCAGCAAAACCACAAGTATAGATCTCAAACAACAGGCTGGTGTTTGTCTTCTTTTTCTTTCCTAATATTGATTGGTTTTAATGGAGCACATTTCAACTTTCACAACATAATACTGTAGACATTACAAGAGTTATTTTTTAAAAAAAAATCATAATTCCACTGCCCAGTTCCCATCCCTAATACCAAAGTTCTTCATTCTGTTTTGTTGGATTCAAGGAAGAGTGATTATCTTATGCTAATTCTTTGATCTGAAGTCGAAGGCTTTCACAGCTGGCATCCATAGATTTTCTTGGGTTTTTTTCCCAGGCTGTGAGGCCATGTTCTGGAATAGTTTCTTTCTGACGTTTTGCCTGCATCTGTGGCTGGCATCTTCAGAGAATGGCTGGGTAGGAGTGTGTGTGGAATTTATATATTGTGAACCCCTGTTGGGTAGTATATGTAAATTTGTGTAATTGAATGGTTCATTTCTGGGTATAAAAATGTAAGGATGCTTTGTGTCTGGCTAATGGTTGATTGATGGGCCATTATCTGCTGGAAATCTCCCTGTCCTTGGGTAGAATTCTTTTGTAAGTGTTGAGTTTTGATTCTACTGTTTTTCAAAACTGGAAGCCAGGTTTTGTTTACTTTTTGGGTTTCTTCTTTCCTGTTGAAGTTGTCCAGGTGTTTGTGGATTTCAATAGCTTCCCTATGCATTCTGACATGATAGTTGTTGGCCTGGTCCAGAATTTCTGTGTTTTTAAATAGCATTTTGTGTCCAGGTTGCTTTATAACATGTTCTGCTACAGCTGGTTTTTTTGGCTGGTTCAGTCTGCAGTGTCTCTCATGTTCCTTGATTCGTGTTTGAACACTGCGTTTAGTGGTCCCTATGTAAACTTGTCCATCGCTGCATGGTATGCGGTAAACTCCTGCAGCTGTGAGAGGGTCTCTTTTGTCCTTTGCTGAGCTTAGCATTTCTTGGACTTTCTTAGTTCGTCTGTAGATTGTTTGGAGTAACCATTACCCTGTAGGGTCCAGTTTAGGTGCCTCAGTTCATCCTCCAGGTAGTGGGGTTCACAGATCCTTTCTGCATGGTCTACCAATATTTTTATTGTGCTTCTATTTTGTCCTGGATGATGATTGGAGTTCTTGTGTAGGTATCTGTCCGTGTGTGGGGGGGGGAATGTTTCTGTATACCTTGTGGCCTAACCGTTGGTTTGGTTTGCAGACCAGGACATCCAAGAACGGCAGTGTTCCTTCCTTCTCTTTTTCTATTGTGAATTGGATATTTGGGTGGATGCTGTTCAGGTGGTTCAGGAATGAGACCAAATCTTCTTCTCCGTGGTTCCAAATGGTGAAAATGTCATCCACATATCGGAACCATGTTGTGGGCTTTTATAGTGCTGTTTCCAAGGCTGGCTTTTCAAAATGTTCCATGTAAAAGTTTGCTATCACTGGGCTCAGAGGGCTGCCCATGGCTACCCCATCTATCTGTTCGTAGAATTCATTATCCCACTGGAAGTAGCACTACCCTACAGGGGTTCACAACATATAAGCTCCACATACACTCCTACGCAGCCATTCTCTGAAGATGCCAGCCACAGATGCAGGTGAAACGTCAGAAAGAAACGATTCCAGAACATGGCCTCAAAGCCCGGAAAAAACCCAAGGGAAATTATTTGATCAATCTCAGTTGTTCTGATAGCATGCAACAGTTCTAAGAATGACGAACCTTTATGTTTGGCAAATATTCACATCACTCAGCTGGGGAACTGTCTTCAAGAGCTCTCAAGTTCCAGCCAAGCAACACAACATTGCAGCTTAAGAAAGCTTTGTCCATGTGTCTAAGGAGATTTTCAGAAGGGGAGAAAAAAAGTGTCCCCGTCTTGCAATCTCCTCTCCTGCCCCTCTCCCGTCCCTGTAACAATTTAAAAAAAATATTCAGACCTACCTCTTTCCTGCTCACCCGGCAGCCCAAGAGTGAATGGAGCTCGAACGGAGCCCCATTCACTTCCTGGAATGGAAATCCCAGCCGTTCTTGCGAGAGAACGAGCATGCAGGAAATTCAAAAATAAAAAGCCAAATAAAATAGAAAAAGTGATAGCAAGCACAAAAACACACTTTAAAAAAACACACAAGTAACCCGTGGAGGATATAAAAAAGTGTGTCACTTACCTCGATGTCCCGGTCACACCCGGAAGTGTTCTGGCATGGACCTCCCAGTGACGCTGGCATCGCACCAGCATAACGGGGCACCTTTTCACTTACACGTCATTCCATTACAGACACAGAACGGCAGATCTATTCATGCCTTAGCCCATGAACACAAAGCAGCGCCGGCAGAACAGAAGCAGCATGGAAGCAAAACGAGATGGGGATGATGTCATCTGAAAGGTAAGCCCTTTAGCGATCTCCTGGCACCCTTGTCACACCACATTTAGAACATCTGATAATCTCCTAAAAGAGCAAAGAATCTGCACATCTTGACAGCTTTGTGTAATGGTTGTACTTTCTCTACAAGCTAACATGTGAAATGAATTCAATGTGGATTAACAAGCCTCCTTATAATACAAGCATTGTCCTGTGTGCATACTGAAGTCATGAGGTAGCAAACAAGGCTTGCAATCAAGCTGTGCAAAGGCATAGATCTGCCTATGTAGAAATATAGGCCATATTAGGACATCACACTTTGCGAGACATGAAAAAGCTGTAGGAAATCTCCAGTTTGCATACATACCACTCCTCTTCCAGCAAAACCATGAGGAAGAGTTTAGTTTTCAATTACATTTTTGCTTAAACACAGTTTGTCAAGTTGCCCGAGCTGACAAACTATGGTCAGTGTTAACTGGCCAATGTTAACTATGATTTCTATGGCTAAACATTGTAGTTAACATTAGCTACAGTTTGTTGGTTCAGGCAACATGACAAACTATGGTTATGGGGGTGGGGGAAGAGAAGGGAAAACTTCCAGGCTCCTTGTAGCCATCCACAGGAAAGTGAAGAGTGGAGCAAGGAAGCCCAACATTCATGATGGTTCATTCTGTGACATGCCTGAACCAGTCTACTGTACTAGCTATTTAAAACTCTGTATCACCTTGGGCCCTCTTTTGGGCATGAAGGCGATGTATAAAGGTTGTAACAACAGAAATGAAAAACTAAAATGGGCTCATCCAGAAAAGGATTTTTGCAAAAAATATTGGAATTTTTCCTCTTAGTTTCTTCATGGTCACTCTTATAAAAATAAAATACTTTGTTAGAAAGTTTCTATGATCATACTTGCATCTGTCTCTCCAATGACTCAGATTGCTTCTGGGTAGGTCACTGCTGCTTAATTTTTGTCATGGTATCTAGTGGCATAGTGGTTTGGGCACTGGACTACAACTCTGGAGACCAGGGTTCAAATCCCTGCTCAGTCATGGAAACCCAGGGCTCATCTACACTGACAGGAAATCCAGCTTCTCTTCAGTTACCCTCGTATGCAGCAACTACGGGCTTGTCCACATGATTGGAAAGGCAGAATTACTCAACACCTTCTTTGCCTCAGTGTTTTCAGAAAAGGAAAAGGAGGACCAAACTGAGGAGAATGGAACAGAGGACACAACAGGGGAAATCCAGCGCAAAATAAGTAAAGAGGTAGTACAGGAATACCTTCTTAATCTAAATGAATTTAAATCTCCAGGACCAGATGAACTACATCCAAGAGTATTAAAAGAGCTGGCAAATATAATCTCAGAGCCATTGGCAATAATCTTTGAGAACTCCTGGAGAACAGGAGAAGTCCCAGCAGACTGGAGGAGGGCAAACGTTGTTCCCATCTTCAAAAAGGGGAAAAAAGAGGATCCCAACAACTATCGTCCAGTTAGTCTGACATCAATACCAGGGAAGATTCTAGAACAGATCATTAAACAGAGAGTCTGTGAACATTTAGAAGGCAATGCCATAATCACAAAAAGTCAGCATGAGTTTCAGAGAAACAAGTCATGCCAGACTAATCTGATCTCTTTTTTTGATAAAGTTACCAGCTTGGTAGATGAAGGGAATACTGTGGACATTGCATACCTTGATTTCAGTAAGGCCTTTGACAAGGTTCCCCATGACATTCTTGCAAACAAGCTTGTAAAATGTGGGCTAGACAAGTTAACTGTTCAATGGATTTGTAATTGGTTGACCGGCCGAACCCAAAGGGTGCTCAGCAGTGGCTCCTCTTCGTCTTGGAAAGATGTGACCAGTGGGGTGCCACAGGGTTCTGTCCTGGGCCCAGTGCTATTCAACATCTTTATCAATGACTTAGATGAGGGAATTAGGGGCATACTTATCAAATTTGCAGATGACACCAAATTGGGAGGAGTAGCTAATACCCTAGAGGACAGGATCAAAATTCAGAATGACCTGGATAGACTGGAGAGCTGGGCCAAAGCTAACAAAATGAAATTCAATACGGAGAAATGTAAAGTACTGCATTTAGGGCGGAAAAATGAAATGCATAAATATAGGATGGGAGAGACCTGGCTGAATGAGACTACGTGCGAAAGGGATCTAGGAGTCCTAGTAGACCACAAGTTGAACATGAGCCAACAGTGTGATGCGGCAGCTAAAAAGGCCAATGCAATTTTGGGCTGTATCAATAGAAGTATAGTGTCTAGATCAAGGGAAGTAATAGTGCCACTCTATTCTGCCTTGGTCAGACCTCACTTAGAATACTGTGTCCAGTTCTGGGCACCACAATTCAGAAAGGATATTGACAAATTGGAGCGTGTCCAGAGAAGGGCAACTAAAATGGTGAAAGGTCTGGAAACAATGCCTTATGAGGAGAGACTTAGGGAGCTGGGTATGTTTAGCCTGGAAAAAAGACGGTTTAGAGGTGATATGACAGCCCTGTTTAAGTATTTGAAGGGATGTCACGCTGAGGATGGAGCAGGCTTGTTTTCTGCTGCTCCAGAGACTGGAACACGGAGCAATGGGTGCAAGCTCCAGGAACAGAGATTCCACCTCAACATGAGGAGGAACTTTTTGACAGTAAGAGCTGTTCGGCAGTGGAACACACTCCCTCGGAGCGTGGTGGGGTCTCCTTCCTTGGAGGTCTTTAAACAGAGGCTGGATGGCCATCTGTCGGGGATGCTTTGATTGTGATTTCCTGCGTGGCAGGGGGGTTGGACTGGATGGCCCTCGTGGTCTCTTCCAACTCTGCAATTCTATGATTCTATGATTCTATGATTGCCACACAGAGCGACGCAAGTTTGGGAGCACTGCCCACACAGTTCTCCCTGTTGAACTCACCTTGGTCCAATAAATCACAATATGTGCAGCCACACAGCCATGGCTGCTCTGGTTTCTCCTGCTTCCCCCATGCATGTGAATGTACATATGTCTTTTCCCATGGGTCAGAGGGGCTTTGGGCATCCTATTAAGCGGTAATATGCCCAGCTAATAACAATATGGGCATGATGGTATGCACTTCTCTGAACAACTGTTGCATATGTAAAATAAATAATGATGAAGGAACTGCTAAAAAGTGAAATTGAAACAAGGAAAAAGCATTTCCTGGCAGGGAGGGTCAGCTGATTGCCTGGCCCAGGGAGCCTCCTCCTAAACTCTTTCACCCGCCCGCCAAAACTTCTCTCCCAAGCCCCACACCAACATCGCTATGAAGCACAGTCCACACACACACACGCAAACAAATATCCAGATTTTCCACTAAGATCAAGAGTAAATCCCAACACTTTTTGGTCTGGATTAAAGCCCTGAGGCACTGAAAAGACCCAAATTCAAGCCACATGTCATCTGTATGGCTTGTTGTGAAAACAAGGTAAGATCATTTTATTTGGCCCATGTAGACAAGCCTTCACTGGGTGACCTTAGGCAAGTCACATCCTCTCAGCCTTAGAGAAAGGCAAAGGCAAACCCCATCAGAACAAATCTTGCCAAGAAAACCCTGTGGTAGGTTCACCTTAGGGCCACCATAAGTCAGAAATAAATTGAAGGCACATAACAACAACAAGCTAGTGTAGTATTATAATGGACAATAATAGCCTCATTCCACTTCACAACAATCTTATGAAGTAGGTTATTCTGAAATATAGTGAGTAGAAACATTCCATTCAATGAACTACATGTCTAAACAGGGATTTGAACCAGGACCAGCCCAACCCATATCTGATACTCTGTTCAGTACAACATACTAGCCACCATGTCTATGTCCAGACCATGTTTCCTATCCAGATTGTAGACCTTCTATCACATATTCTCTCCTTCCTTAACACCATCAAATCAGCAATCCAAAGGGTTTTTTTAAAAAAAAGAAAGAAAGAAAAAGATATATAAATTATTAATACAATACTGTATAAGGTTATGCCCATTCTCATTCATGCTTTAGTTCAATGAAATTTATCAGTGGGATAAATAATAATAATAATAATAATATTTATTTATACCCCGGCCCTCTGTCAAAACAATCGGGGCAGCTTACAAAAATTAAAATACAATACAGATAAAATCCCCGAATCCCCCCACCCCCACCCTCCCCCATAAAAAAATATTAAACAATTATAAATTAAAACCAAGTGATCTAAAATCACATTTAAAAACAATAAATACAATAAAATACAATAAATGGCCAGCGGACTAAAAGAGGCCAGGATCCCCTGAGGCCGGGATCTAATTAGGAAAGGCCTGCCGAAAGAGATCCGTCTTTAGTGTTTTTTTTTAAAGCTACTCAGGCTTGTTATCTGACGGATCTCATTCGGCAGGTCATTCCACAATTTCGGGGCGATTACTGAAAAGGCCCTCTGGGAGGATGCAGACAGCCTAGATTGTTGTGGCTGAAGCAAATTCCTCCCAGAGGACCGAAGTGCACAGGGAGGATTGTATGGGAAGAGGCGGTTCCAGAGATAAGTTGGACCCAAGCCATTTAGGGCTTTAAAGGTAATAACCAACACCTTATACTGGGCCCGGAAACTGATAGGCAGCCAGTGGAGAGATTTTAATACTGGAGTTATATGGTCTCTCCGAGATGTTCCCGAGACCACTCTGGCTGCCATATTTTGTACCAACTGAAGTTTCCGGACCAAGCATGAGGGCAGCCCCATGTAGAGCACATTGCAGAAATCTAGACGCGAGGTTACCAACGCATGCACCACAGTCTCGAGGTCCCTTACTTCCAGTAAATGGCGCAGCTGCCGTATCAGCTGGAGCTCATAACAGGCGCTCCTGACTGTCACATTCACCTGACTAGTCATCTGAAGCGATGAATCAAGGAG